>CM075764.1:122736724-123983124 GCA_037974665.1 Ehretia macrophylla
ATTGAAGGACCAATTGCAGGGATTGTTGAAGAAGGGGTTGGTTCAACCATGTTCTTCTCTGTGGGGCGCACCGGTCCTATTTGTAAAGAAGAAAGACGAAACGTTGAGGCTATGCATTGATTATCGAGGATTGAACCAAGTGACTGTTAAGAATAAATACCCACTTCCTCTGATCGACGAGTTGTTTGATCAACTTTAAGGAACTAAAGTGTATTCGAAGCTCGACTTGAGGCAAGGGTATTATCAATTGCAGATCAAAAAGGAGGATGTGCCTAAATCGGCTTTGAGGACGAGATATGGGCATTATGAATTTGTCATGATGCCATTTGGGCTAACTAATGGCCCTACAGCTTTTATGGACTTGATGCACAGGGTGTTTCAACCGTACTTGGACAAATTTGTGGTGATCTTTATTGATGATATTTTGGTATACTTGAAATCCGAGGCTGAGCATGAACAACATCTGCGATTGGTATTACAAAAACTTCGAGAGCATCAATTGTATGCGAAGTTTAGCAAATGCGAATTTTGGTTGTAGTAGATTGCATTCTTGGGGCACATCATATCCCAAGAGGGAATAGTGGTGGACACAGCAAAGATAGAAGCGGTAATATCTTGGAAGAAGCCGGAAAATGTTACGGAAGTTCGGAGTTTTCTTGGTTTAGCCGGCTATTATTGGAGATTCGTGAAGGATTTCTGAAAGATTGCAGGACCGCTTACAAAGCTCACTCAAAATAATACAAAGTTCGTGTGGGATGACAAGTATGAGAACAGCTTTCAAGAATTGAAGAAAAGATTGACTACCGCACCTGTTCTTGCATTGCCTGAAAGAAGTCAAGGCTTTGTAATCTATAGCGATGCTTCGAATGAAGGACTGGGTTGTGTGTTAATGCAGAATGGTAGAGTGATTGCGTATGCCTCTAGGAAGCCCAAGCCGTATGAATTGAATTACCTGACGCATGATTTGGAGTTGGCGGCTATTGTGTTTGCACTCAAGAAATGGAGTCAATACTGTGGGGTAACAAGTTTGAGGTGTTTACTGATCACAAGAGCTTGAAGTACTTGTTCTCACAAAAAGAGTTGAACATGAGGCAAAGACGGTGGATGGGCTCTTGGAAGATTATAACTGCACAATCAATTATGTGCCCGGTAAAGTAAATGCAGTCACAGATGCCTTAAGCCGGAAGGCGAGCATGGCAAAACTGGAAGTTAAGGTGCTGGAGTTGTTAGAGGAAGCATTTTTGTGGAATCCACAATTAACTCAAAAAGGGTTACTATTTGCCACTACACAAGTTCAGTCGACCTTGTTGTCTGAATTACGAGATGTTCAACAGAAGGACCAACAGTTTTAGAAGATTAAGGAAAGCAATACATATTTAAAGTTTCATGATGATGGTATTTGGAGATTCAGGAGTCAAATTTGTGTTCCTAATAACCCAGAGTTGAAAAAGAAGATTCTTGAAGAAGCCCACAACTCGAGATACACTAATCACCCCGGCGGGACAAAGATGGACCGGGATTTGAAACAACACTATTGGGGGAATAACATGAAGAGAGAGATCGCAGAGTTTGTGGCACGATGTTTGATTTGCCAGAGAGTCAAACCAGAACATCAACGACCAGCAGGTTTACTTCAGCCGTTGGAAATTCCTCAATGGAAATGGAAACACATAACTATGGACTTTGTCATGGACCTACCCAGGTCACAGAAGAGTCATGACGCCGTTTGGGTCATACTGAATAGATTGACCAAGTCAGCGCACTTCTTACCGATGAACAAGGAGGATAGTCCTGAGAAATTGGGAGATATGTATGTGGCAGATATTGTAAGGTTGCACGGGATGCCTATGAGTATTGTGTCAGATAGGGATCGTCGTTTTACTTCTTGATTTTGGAAGAGATTACAAGAAGCTTTGGGGACGAAGTTGAGTTTTAGTACAGCTTATCACCCTCAGACTGATGGACAGTCTGAGAGAACTATTCAGATTCTGGAGGATATGCTGAGGGCGTGATAGGTGGATGATTTGAAGTCGGCCACAACAACTGTTATTGGAAATGAATTAAGAGCGAAAACTCACCGTATCCTTTTCACTATGTGTATAAGTACTCTCGCTTGGTTCCAGAGGACCTTGGGGAGGAAAGACGGGTAATTGGGTTCTTCTACTTTTATATTACATTATAAACTTACTTGTGCTATATGTCATGCTTTCAAAAAGGGTTTTTCATAAGTTGAACCGGAAAAAGAGTTTCAAAACGTATTTCTCGTTCCCCCTCGTTGAGTTCATAAATACTCACCCTCTTTTATCGTCACAGGTAAAGAAGATCAAGAACAAGCACCCGTGGATAATGTGCCTATTGATGACTCCTTAGAGTGATTGTATGCCCTACGTGCCTTACGTGATTATGGCTGTTTTGTGAACGATGTGTTGTTTTGAAGACTATTTCTTATGTTGCTTGTTGTCGTTATTGTAAATGACCCCCATTGTAATTTGGGCTCTAATTTTGATTTGTTTCGATATTAACTAGATAGACACCCTATTTACTCGTTTTGCTACTTGGTTTAGTAATTATCACAGGCTTATGAAATATTATGCAAGGAATCAAGTAAGATGAATCTATCCAATCTTAAGCAAGCACTCATTTGTAGGGTAAGATCAATAGGTACTTGCGTAACAGTAATTGACACATAAATGAGACATAGTTATCATGCTAGGTTGTTAATAAAAATGAGACTTCGAGATAATCAGTCGGCACGTCGATTGGTGATAAATAGTAATCTTAGTTGGAAATGAATTTGAGATTGAAAGTTTGAGGCGTTTAGAAAATTAGGTCAAACTAAAGAGCCCAATTACAGCCGTTATGCTGCTGATTTTTCGAAAATCTTTTGGAGTTCTAGGCTAATGTTAAGTATTAAATCTTAACAAAAGATTAAGTATGTGAAATGGTATACACACCTTAGTCTAACCTCTACAGGTCGGGTTGGGGCGTGACACCCTATATTAATGGTATCAGAGCTTAGATTGCTTAAGCCGGGTTTAACTCTCGGACCATGGGTAGAAGCCCTAAGGTTATTGGGATGACTTGTTTATGTGTACTTGTTTATGTGTGTTAATGCGTGACAATATCAATTGTGCCTTCTCTGTTTTTATGTGCTTATGTGAATAACATGTCTTAACTGTTTCGAGAATTGTATGTCTATGTAAAATTGTATGTTGCATACCTTATACATTAAACTCTTGTCTTGTCGTATTCCAATAAATTGTGCATCATAATCTATGCCTATAGATGGCTGGCCCTAGTACCCGCAATACCAATAGGAGCGATGAGCCTCAAGAAGCCGGAGATGCTCATCAAACTAATCTCGGAATGGCCATGTTTAACATGATGGCGAATCCTATGGATCACGTGTCGCGAGTAATGGAACTTTAAGATGCACGTGAAGCGAACAACAACAACAACAACAACAGGAATAGTGGTAACAATGGGAGAAATAGCAGAATGCGGGAGTTCCTTGACTTTCACCCATCCAAATTCTACGGGGAAGTTGATGATGAAAAGGTAGAGGCTTGGCTATCTGAGATTGAAAGGATTTTCAAGCCACTTCACTATACTGATGAAGAAAAGATTGAGTTCGCTGTGTTTCTGTTGCTCGGGGATGCTGAGCATTGGTGGCAAACTGTGGAGGCACTTTGGGAAACTGATCATACACCTCGCTTGTGGGCTAATTTCATTAAGGCATTCAAGGAGAAATACGTACCTGCAGTTTCCAGGCAGAGGCGAATTGAAGAATTCATGCACTTGAACCAGGGTAACATGACGATGGCTCAGTATGAGGCTCGCTTTGACAGACTGTCCCGTTATGCTCAATACATGGTCAGTACCCCTGAGGCGAAAATGTGGAAATTTACCAATAGGTTGAGGCCAGTATTTCAGGATCAGTTGGCTTCGCATTACTTTACTACCTATTCTGCTCTCCTTGCTGCTGCCTCCCGAGTTGAGAAGATGAAACTTGATAGAGCCGATTCAAGCCAGCTGAACAAGAAACCATATCAGCCTCCAGGACAACAGAGGAAATTCCAGACTCAGAGTCGTAGTCAGGGCCAGAGCCAGAACAGACCAGTCAATAACCATGGCCCGACTAAAGCACCATCAGCCTCTTCCACCCGTGGATCTATAGGTAGTTCACCTGCTACTCAGTTTGTCAACTGTTCCTATTATGACAAAAAGGGTCACACCGAGGCGCAGTGATGGAAGAAGACGGGATGATGTGTGCGGTGTGGCAGTGATCAACATCAGATTAGGGATTGTCCTAAATGGCAAGGAGGAAAAAATCAACATAAACCATCTGGTAGAGGCAAGACTCCAGTTCCTAGAGTTCAAGCTCGAGCTTATGCTATTGAGTGCGAAGAGCTTCCTGAGGAGACTGCTGTTGTTGAAGGTACATTCTTGATACTGAATCAACCTGTTAGGGTGTTAATTGATCCAGGTGCTACTCATTCCTTTATTACTCCCTTATGTGTGCAACGTGTGAAATTACGAGTTGAATATTTTCCTTACGAAGTAGAAGTTGGTACTCCGATGGGTCCTAAACTTGTTACTAGCTCAGCTTTTATAGCATGTAAAATCCAAATTAAGGATAGGAAATTCTCAGCCAATCTTATAGTGTTACCCTTTCGAGACTATGAAGTCATCTTAGGGATGGACTGGTTGGCAAAGCATCATGTCCAACTAGATTGAGGGACGAAGATTGTAACATTCCAAATACCTGGTCAACCAATATTGGAGGTAATGGGCCGAAGGGATTTCACCGGGAATTCCATCATCTCATCTACGAAAGCAGTGAAGTCATCGAGAAAAGGGTGTAGTGGATACTTAGCTTACCTTATCAACAAGCCATCGGATAAAGCTAAGTTGGAGGAGATGCCAGTGATTAAAGATTATGCGAATGTATTTCCAGAAGAATTGCCGGGTTTGCCTCCGGATCGGGAAATCTTTGCCTCCGGATCAGGAAATCGAGTTTGTAATAGAAGTACTGCCTGGCACCCAGCCAATATCTAAAGCTCCCTATCGTATGGCACCAGTTGAGCTACAAGAATTGAAGGACCAATTGCAGGGATTGTTGAAGAAGGGGTTTGTTCAACCAAGTTCTTCTCCGTGGGGCGCACCGGTCCTATTTGTAAAGAAGAAAGACGGAACGTTGAGGCTATGCATCGATTATCGAGGATTGAACCAAGTGACCGTTAAGAATAAATACCCACTTCCACTGATCAACGAGTTGTTTGATCAACTTCAAGGAGCTAAAGTGTATTCGAAGCTCGACTTGAGGCAAGGGTACTATCAATTGCGGATCAAAAAGGAGAATGTGCCTAAATCGGTTTTCAGGACGAGATATGGGCATTATGAATTTGTCGTGATGCCATTTGGGCTAACTAATGCCCATGCAGCTTTTATGGACTTGATGCACAGGGTGTTTCAACCCTACTTGGACCAATTTGTGGTGATATTTATTGATGATATTTTGGTATACTCGAAATCCGAGGCTGAGCATGAACAACATCTGCGATTGGTATTGCAGAAACTTCGAGAGCATCAATTGTATACGAAGTATAGCAAATGCGAATTTTGGTTGTGGCAGATTGCATTCTTGGGGGACATCATATCCCAAGAGGGAATAGCGGTGGACCGAGCAAAGATAGAAGCGGTGATGTCTTTGAAGAAGTCGAAAAATGTTACGGAAGTTTGAAGTTTTCTTGGTTTAGCCGGCTATTATTAGAGATTCGTGAAGGATTTCTCAAAGATTGTAGGACCGCTTACAATGCTCACTCAAAAGAAAACAAAGTGCGTGTGGGATGACAAGTGTGAGAACAGCTTTCAAGAATTGAAGAAAAGATTGACTACCGCACCTGTTCTTGCATTGCCTGAAGGGAGTCAATGCTTTGCAATCTATAGCGATGCTTCGAAGGAAGGACTGGGTTGTGTGTTAATGTAGAATAGTAGAGTGATTGCATATGCCTCTAGGAAGCCCAAGCCGTATGAATTGAATTACCCGATGCATGATTTGGAGTTGGCGGCTATTGTGTTTGCAATCAAGAAATGGAGGCACTATCTATGGGGTAACAACTTTGAGGTGTTTACTGATCACAAGAGCTTGAAGTACTTGTCCCCACAAAAAGAGTTGAACATGAGGCAAAGACGGTGGATGGAGTTCTTGGATGATTATAACTGCACAATCAATTATGTGCCCGGTAAAGCAAATGTAGTCGCAGATGCCTTAAGCCGGAAGGTGAGCATGGCAAAACTGGAAGTTAAGGTGCTGGAGTTGTTAGAGGAAGTATTTTTGTGGAATCCACAATTGACTCGGAAAGGGTTACTTTTTGCCACTACGCAAGTTCAATCGACCTTGTTGTCTGAATTACGAGAGACTCAATAGAAGGACCAACAATTTCAGAAGATTAAGGAAGGCAACACTATTGGTGGAATAACATGAAGAGGGAGATCGCGGAGTTTGTGGCACGATGTTTGACTTGCCAGAAAGTCAAAGCAAAACATCAACGACCAGCAGGTTTACTTCAGTCGTTGGAAATTCCTCAATGGAAATGGAAACACATAACTATGGACTTTGTCATGGACCTACCCAGGTCACAGAAGGGTCATGACGCCGTTTGGGTCATAGTGGATAGATTGACCAAGTCAGCGCACTTCTTACCGATGAACAAGGAGGATAGTCCTGAGAAACTGGGAGATATGTATGTGGCGGATATTATAAGGTTGCACGGGATGCTTCTGAGTATTGTGTCAAATAGGGATCCTCGTTTTACTTCCCGATTTTGGAAGAGATTACAAGAAGCTTTGGGGACGAAGTTGAGTTTTAGTATAGCTTATCACCCTCAGACTGATTGACAGTCTAAGAGAACTATTCATATTCTGGAGAATGTGCTGAGGGCGTGTGTTTTAGACTTCGGAAAAGGTTGGGAGAAATATCTGCCCCTAGCGGAGTTCATTTATAATAACAGCTATCAGGCCACTATCGAGATGGCCCCATTTGAGGCATTATATGGGCGCAAGTGTCGATCCCCAATATACTGGGATGAAGTAGGTGAGACGAAGACTTTTGACCCGATCCTTCTACCCAAACTTATGAAGACTGTTGAAAATGTCCACCTCATCCGGAAACGGATGCTTACAGCCCAAAGCAGGCAGAAAAGTTATGCAGATCGACGGAGACGGAATCTAGAGTTTGAGGTCGGCAACAAGGTGTTCTTGAAGTTATCACCTCGGAGGGGATTGATTAAACATGGCAAGGGTAGAAAGTTGAGCCTGAGGTTTGTAGGACCATTTGGGATAATTGAGAAGGTTGGCAAATTGGCGTATCGTCTGGAACTACGTCAAAACCTCTTCAATATTCTTGATGTCTTCCATGTCTCAATGCTACGAAAGTGTCACCCTGATACATTGCATATTTTGGAGCCAGAGCAGTTGCAGCTTCGGGAGAACTTGTCTTACGAAGAAAAGCCTATTCGGATCCTAGACGAGCAAGATCGAGAGTTGCGCAACAAATCTATTCCGATGGTAAAAGTGTTGTGGGATCACCATGGAGTTGAAGAAGCAACGTGGGAAAGGCGAGACCAGATGGAGCAACTGTATCTAGCATTATTTCAAAGGTAAAATTGAATTTCGAGACGAAATTCTTTTAAAGAGGGGAGGATGTGAGGCCCGATCTCGATTTGCGTGCGATACCTCGTTTCGTGTGTCCTAACCTCAAATTGCGTGCTTTGACCTAGGTTTAAGAGTCGTGTCTCATTTTATGTGTCTTGCATTGAATTACGTGCATTTTCTTGGAATACATGCATTGGTCTCCTAGTTCGTGCCTTACCTCGTAGTGCGTGCCCTAGACCTAGGTAAGTGTGCCCGCACGCTAATCAAGAAAGCATCTTACACGAAGCACTTGATTATTAACTAATCCTACAAACTCCACTAACTAATATTAAATTGTTAAATCCATGCACTAGAAGACAAAATTTCACCAAAAGCTAAACATTCTTATTCTTTATTCTTCATTCTTTTGCATATTCCAAGCACACTCAATTAAATAAAGCTTAAAGCATGACAAAAATTCAGAAATTGGAGCCAAGATGGCCGGCCATACTAAGGGCTTGAGCAAGGTTTGAACCATTATTTTATATCTTGCATGCTTAGTCAAAAAAAAAAAAAAAGAGCTCACACCATGACAAATCTTTCCTTGCACCAAGATACCTTTTCCTAAACACCAAGCTATACATCTCGGCCTCTTCACCATTGTGTCTCCTCATAATTCAAATTGCTCAACATAACAACACAAATCAGAATTTTGAGAGCATAGGGCCGACACACACACCAACATTTCATTTTCCTCAAAGCATTCTCTCTTTCTCTCATCTTCTCTCACTCGCTCGGCCTTGGCTGCATTCATGACTCTCCAAAGCTTAAGCTCATCTCCTAAGGTTCACATAGGCACACAAGGACTCTAGGAAGCTCGACCAAGCAAACAAGAAGCCAGAAACGCATGCAAGCACACATGAACACTTCATTTCGGCTTAGGTATGTTTGATAGCTTCCATTTCATTTCCTTTTGTTCTTGCCACATGCACATACTAAGAACATGGCAACTAAGCTAGGAATTAGAGAAACACAAGCTATCTCTCAGCCAAGCAAGGAGAAAAGACGCTTTTGTGCATCTTCAAGAATTTTGAGCACCATTTATCATCAATAGGCTAAGGTGAGGGTTAATCCTTTTTTTTAGCTTTCAAAACCACATGCATTCCTTCATATGTCTATTTTTACCTCTGTACTTGTGGTATATGTGTGTACATGAGCTTTTGTAACCATACATTGCAAGATATTTAGCTAGAACTTGAAGATAGGTTAAATCGCGAAAATGACAGATTTCTGACTTGTTAGAGCGAAGTGAATTGGACCTAGTAAATGATGTTGAAAATGAGTAAAAATTTGAAGGCAACTAGTGTTGCCAGTTCTGAGCATTTTTTGTAGAAATAGGTCAAGGCCAATTTTGACTCTAAGGTCTCCAAAATGGCAAAACATCGAAAGGTGTCTAAATCTGAAAAATCTGGGAAAATGGAGCAGGTTTTTGGCAGTTCACTGTTTTTATAGAACGAAACAGTTTTGACCTAGTAAATGATATTTAAAATGCATGAAATTAGACAGGTTGCTAGATTTTTCAGTTCTGGACATTTTTGTCAGAAATAGACCAGGGCTAATTATGAATCTAAGAACCTCAAAATTGGCAAAAATCGTAATGTATCTAAAACTGGACAGTTTTGCGTAGTCTCACGGTTTTGGCCATAACTCCTAAGTCTGAACCCCAAATGAGGTGAGGTTTGTTTTTGGATTTAAATCTATCAATAAGATTTAAATTGAAATTTTGTTAACTGGAATTGGAGTTTGTTTGCTTGTCTAAATTATTGTGGGAAAACAGACCATTGCAGTGAGGTTTTTATTTAGTGATATGCTTTGAAAAATATTGTAACTTCTCTTGTGGTATTGAATACTTTGGACTGTGGCACTTGGATGTTGTATGGACTGTTTTGGATGATTGAGGATGTTTTAATTAAGCAATGCATGGCTTGGGTTTAATTACGTGACAACTTGCAGCTTAATCGCACGTGTAAGCATGAATTGAAACCCTATTGACTAGGAAAACTCGCTAAGTGTTGATCCTATGGTTATTGTTTCTAATTGTGTGATTAGTGGGCTGCCCAATAAATGTTAGGTATACCTGAAATGTGTTTCCAATGATTACATGTTGATAAGTAGACTTTTCTTGCACTCGGTCTCATGTAGACGTCATTGCATGCTTGTATAAACTTATTATTTGATTACGTGAACCCCGAAACGAGTTATATGACTTGATTTACATGTGTTACATGGCTGCCCATTTAATATTCGTATAACTCCATGTGTATTACAAGTGAAATTAAATATCAAAGCATTCCTCGTATGTTTACTTGCCAACGTGCGATCTTATAACTGTTCGGAGGCAACCTACTTTGTTGTCCTCCTAATGTGATATGTTAAATGTCATAAATGTGAATTGCATACAAGGTTGCAACCTTTCATTCTGGCATGGTAGCGTTCACGCACACCGGGCGGCATCGGGCTTGCCGGTGCAACCGTGACTACCATGGTCCAATTCCCTCTCTCGCTTGAGGCTAGACTTCCTCGGAGAGTTGGGTCGTAGGATTTCGGGGTACATCCGGAGTACACCCATTTGGCATGATACGTGGATGATTTGAAGTCAGTCGCAACAACTGTTATTGGAAATGAATTAAGAGCGAAAGCTCACCGTATCCTTTTCACTATATGTATAAGTACTCTCGCTTGGTTCCAGAGGACCTCGGGGACGAAACACGGGTAATTGTGTTCTTTTACTTTTATATTATATTATAAACTTACTTGTGTTATATGTCATACTTTCAAAAAGGGTTTTTCATAAGTTGAACCAGAAAAAGAGTTTCAAAACGTATTTCTCTTTCCCCCTCGCTGAGTTCATAAGGACTCACCCTCTTTTATCGTCATAGGTGAAGAAGATCAAGAACAGGCACCCGTGGATAACGTGCCTATTGATGACTCCTTGGAGTGATTGCATGCCCTACGTGCCTTAGATGATTGTGGCCGTTTTGTGAACGATATGTTGTTTTGAAGACTATTTCTTATGTTGCTTGTTGTCGTTATTGTAAATGACCCCCGTTATAATTTGGGGTCTAATTTTGATTTGTACCAATATTAACTAGACAGACACCTTATTTGCTCGTTTTGCTACTTGGTTGATTAATTATCACAGGCTTATGAAATATTAGGCAAGGAATCAAGTAAGATGAATCTATCCAATCTTAAGCAGGTACTCATTTGTAGGCTAAGATCAATACGTACTTGCGTAATAGGAATTGACACATAAACGAGACATAGTTATCATGCTCGGTTGTTAATAAAAATGAGACTTCGAGATAATCAGTCGGCACGTCGATTGGTGATAAATAGTAATCTTAGTTGGAAATGAATTTGAGATTGAAAGTTTTGAGGCGTTTAGAAAGTTAGGTCAAACTAAATAGCCCAATTACAGCCGTTATGCTGCCAGTTTTTCAAAAATATTTTAGAGTTCTAGGCTAACGTTAAGTTTTAAATTTTTACTAATGATTAAGTATGTGAAATGGTATAAAGGATTAGATCACACACTAGTCTAACCAATACATGTCGGGTTGGGGCATAACACCAAAAACGGGAGCAGTTGACCAAGCTTGCAACCCCCGTCGTAGAGCTCTCGGAGAGCTTTCCAATGGTATGTTGTGCGCCGCGTAACTCCTTACGGATCAAAAGTTATGGGCAGCGGAGCGATAGAGACCTGGTCTCAAGCCCCACGCCCTCGGTTTGTGAGCCCAGCCTCTACTTGAGGCGAAGTTGTCTTGCCTAAGATGCTGTGTTATTCGGTAATAAAAATATGATGGATTAGGTTATTGTCCTTTTCGCGGCTCACGACGTTCGATCCGGAATGGAAAAATAGCGCAAAAGAAGAAAATTGTCCTGAAACTGATGAAAAAGTTAGATTTTGGGCTCCAAAAATGGGCGCAGCATAACTGGCTTGATGCCCCCGTCGAAGAGCTCTCGGAGAGCTTTCGAACGGTATGCTATGCGCCGCCTAACTCCTTACGGATCAAAAGTTATGGGCACCGAAGCGACAGAGACCTGGTCCCAAGCCCCACGCCCTCGGTTTGCAGGCCCAGCCTCTACGTGAGGCGAAGTTGCCTTGCCCAAGGTGTCGTGTTATTCGGTAATAGAAATGTGATGGATTAGGTTGTTGTCCTTTTCGTGGCTCACGACGTACGATCCAGGACAAAAAAATAGCGTAAAAGAAGAAAATTATCCCGAAACAGATGAAACATTCGATTTTGGGCTCTAAAAATGGGCGCAGCAAAGCTGGCTTGCTACCCCGGTCGTAGAGCTCTCGGAGAGCTTTCCAACGGTATGTTGTGTGCCGCGTAACTCCTTACGGATCAAAAGCTATGGGCACCGGAGCCACGGAGACCTAGTCCCAAGCTCCACGCCCTCGGTTTGCGGGCCCAGCCTCAACGTGAGTCGAAGTTGTCTTGCCCAAGGTACCGTGGGATTCGGTAATAGAAATGTGGTGGATTAGGTTGTCTTCCTTTTTGCGGCTTACGACGTACGATCCGGGACGGAAAAATAGTGCAAAAGAAGAAAAGAGTCGCAAAACTGATGAAAACGTTTGATTTTGGGCAACAAAAACGGCGCAACCGAGCGGGCTTGCTGTCCCCATCGTAGAGCTCTCGGAGAGCTTTCCAATGCTATGTTGTGCGCCGCGTAACTCTTTACGGATCAAAAGTTATGGGCACCGGAGTGATGGAGACCTGGTCCCAAGCCCCACGCCCTCGGTTTACGGGGTAGCCTCTACGTGAGCCGAAGTTGTCTTGCCCAAGGTGCCTTGTTATTCGGTAATAGAAATGTGATGGATTAGGTTGTCGTCCTTTTCGCAGCTCACGACTTACGATCCGGGATGAAAAAACAGTGCAAAAGAAGAAAAGAGACTCGAAACTAATGAAAACGTTCGATTTTGGGGTCCGAAATGGGCGCAGCCGAGCAGGCTAGCTACCCTCGTCGTAGAGCTCTCGGAGAGCTTTCCAACAGTATGCTATGCACCGCGTAACTCCTTACGGATCAAAAGTTATAGGCACCGGAGCGACGGAGACCTGGTCTCAAGCCCCATGCCCTCGGTTTTCGGGCCTAGCCACTATGTGAGGCGAAGTTGTGTTGCCCAAGGTGCCGTGTTATTCGATAATAGAAATGTGATGGATTAGGTTGTCGTCCTTTTCACGGCTCACGACGTACGATCCGGGACGAAAAAATAGCGAAAAAGAAGAAAATTGCCCCAAAACTGATGAAAATTTTCGATTTTGGGCTCCGAAAATAGGCGCAGCAAAGCTAGCTTGCTGCCCAAGTCGTAGAGCTCTCAGAGAGCTTTCCAATGGTATGCTGTACGCCGTTTAACTCCTTACGGATCAAAGGTTATGGGCACCGGAGCCACGGAGACCTGGTCCCAAACTCCACGCCCTCGGTTTACGGGGAAGCCTCTACGTGAGCTGAAGTTGTCTTGCCCAAGGTTGTCACGCCCCAACCTGGCCTATAAAGGTTAGACTATGGTGTGATCTAAACATTCAAATCCTTTCAAGTACTTAATCGTTGAAAGAGGTTTAGCACTTAAAGTTTTATCCTAGACTCCAAAATTTTTTCGGAAAACCGGCAGCATAACGGCTATAATTGGGCTCTTTGGTTTGACCTAGTTCTCTAAACACCTCAAAATTTACCATCTCAGTTCCATTTCCAACTAAGATTACTATTTTACCATCAATTTAATTGCCTATTTGTTATTTCGACATCCCGTTTGATTTATAACCTAGCATGATACTATGTCTCGTTTGTTTGTTTGACCTCGTTTCAAAATATACCTGTTTAAGATTGGATAAAGTTATTTACTTAGTCCTTACTAATGCACCATAACCTATGATAATACTAGCGGTAATAAAAGCATAACGATCATAGTAATGTCTAGTATCAGTCTACTTAATATAAGTACAAACCAAAATTAGACCCCAAATTACAACGGGGGTCTTTTACATCATGACATCGAGTAACACAAAAGGGAATAGTCTTCAAGTAACATAAAGTTCACAAGTAGTCACGTTCAAGCAAGACAACAATGACAGGAAATCACTCCAGGGGTTCATCATTAGGCACATTGTCCTCGGGTACCTGTACCTGTTCTTCTTCACCTGTGATGAAAAAGAGGGTGAGTCCTTATGAACTCAGCGAGGAGGAAACGAGAAATACGTTTTGAAACTCATTTTCCAGTTCAATTATGAAACCTCCTTTTGAAAACATGTCACGTATTACAAATAATAAGGTACGCAAATATATGAAACAAATCGAGTAAAAAATACATTTACCAATCATTTCAAGGATACGGTGAGCATTTGCTCTCAATATCAATTTCGATTCATTTGGTGCGGCCGACTTCAATAATCCACTTATCGCTCCCAGTTGGGTGTACTTCGGATGTACCCCGAAACCTACTACCCAACTCTCCAAGGGTGGAATGCCAAGCAAGAGAGGGAATTGGACCATGGTAGTCACGGGAGCACCGGCAAACCCTATGCCGCCCGGCGTTCGTGAAACGCTACCATGCCACAATGAAAGGTTGCAACCTCGTATGCAATGCACATTTATAACATTTAACATATCACATTAGGAGGACAACAAAGTAGGTCGCCTCCGAACAGTTATAAGATCGCACGTTGTCAAGTAGTCAAACAAGGCACGATAAGACAAGTAATTTCACTTGAAAAGCATATGGAGTTATATGAACATTAAACGGGCAGCCATGTAACACATGTAAGTCAAGCCATATAACTCATTTCGAAATCCACGTAATCAAGTGATACGATTATTCAACATGCAACAACATCTACATGGGTTTGGTTGCAAGAAAAGCTTATTTAACAACATGCAATGGTCAAAATCACATTTGAAGTTATAAGACATTTACGGGCAGCCCACTAAGCATATAATTTCTACACAATATACAAATGATCAATACTTAGCAACTACCTAGTCATTAGGGTTTCCATTTCGTGTATATTCGTGCAATTTGAGTCTCAACCCAACTCAAATTCAATCTCAAACCATGCATCATTTAATTCAACATCCTCAAACATTCAAAACAGTCCACACAACATCCCAAAGCTACAATTCCAAGCATTTAATTCAACAAGAGAAGTCACCACAATTTTTCTAAGTACAACATTAAGTGAAACCCTTACTGCAATAGGCTGTTTTCTCACAATAATTAGGATAATCAAACATTCTCCAAATCCAGTGAATAAGATGTCAAATTAAATCTTAAGAAGTTAGCTAAAATCAGAAACAAACCTTGCATCAATTGGAGTTCGAAATCATTAGTTATAGCCGAAACAGTGAGGTAGCACAAAACTGTCCAGATTTGCACACTTTTTAGAAATTGACGTTTTTGAGGTCCTTAGGGTCAGTTTTAGCCTTGGTCCATTTCTGACAAACTTGTCCAGAACTGAAAAATATAGCATGAAACCAATTCTCATGCATTTTGGACATCATTTACTAAGTAAAATAGGGTTCGTTCCACGAGGTCAGTGCATCTGCCAAAACCTGCTTCATTTTTTCAGATTTCCAGATTTGGTCACATTTTAAATATTTGCCATTTTGAGGACCTTAGAGTCAAAATTAGCTTCGGCCTATTTCTGTGGAAAATGTTTACAACTGTCCAAATTAGTCACCTACCAATTTTCATGTAATTTTAACATCATTTGCCTAGCTAAACTTAGCTCGAAACAGACTGGTCAGAGAGCTGTCAACAATTTCGACTTCACTTAGCATCATTTTCAAGCCAAGATCTTGCCATGCATGGTTGTTTAAGCTTATGAACGACCATATAACTCAAGTACAGAAGCAAATACACACATCTATGAACATGCATGTGAATTTTTGAAGAGTTTTCAAAGGGTTTTAGCCCTCACCTTAGCAATCAACCACAAGATGCTCAAAAACTTTGTTGAAGCACAACCTTCTTCCTCTCCTTGCTTAGCTGAAAACCCAACTAGCTTTTCTCTATTTTTCCTAGCTTAGTGGTCAATCTCTTAGCACATGCATGAGGTCATAACATGAAGAAAAGAAATGGATGCCAAGAAGCTCACCTAGGACGAATAGAAGTCTTCAAAGCACATGCATGAGAATTTTTGAACTCTAGCTAGCTTGCTTCGACTTTCTTGATGGTTGCTTGACTTGATTAACTATGTTGTGAGGAAGAGAAGCTATGGAGGTAGTAATGTGCAGCTAGGGCCGAGAGAGAGAAAGAAATGAGAGGGAGAGAGAGAAGAATGAAAGAGAATGAAAGTTCAAGCATTTGGTCGGCTATATGCCTTGCAAGAATTCTGATTTTTGTGTTATTCTTTTGAGCATTTGAATTATCTAAGCTTGGAATTTGAGTGGGCCGAGAATGAGAGAGAATTTGAGGCAAAAAGGAAAGTGAAATTGTTAGAAAATGGTGGCATGCTTGTCTCGGCCTTGGGCTTGGCAAAATGCAGAATTTTTTGTCTTCAAGAGCATATTTGAATCATCTTTTAGCATGGTTGATTTTTGAAATAGCAAAATGTGCACAAATCCTCACATGGTCGGCCAAGCATGTGGGAAAATTTTGAATTTTGTCTTGGTTAAGCTTATTTTATTGCTTGTGTTTGGGAGTGCAAAAAGAAAAGGAATAAAGAATGAAGAATGTTTAGTGTTTGGTGCATTTTTTTGTCTTCTAGTGAGTTGAATTAGGATTATTATATTGATAGTGGATTTTGTAGGATTTTTTAATATTCTAGTGCTCCGTGGAAGATGCTTTCTTGATTAGCGTAAAGGCATGCTTTCCTTGGTCTAGGGTACGTACTACAAGATGAACGCACGTTTTTTAAGTAAATGCACGCAACCCTAAATGAATGCACGTAATTCAATGCATGACACATAAAATGAACACAATTCTTAAACCTAGGTCATGGCACGCAAATCTAGGTTAGGGCACACGAAGCGAGGTTTCGCAAGCAAATCGGGGTCGGGCCTTACATCCTTCCCTCCTTAAAAGAATTTTGTCCCGAAATTCAATATTACCTTGAAATAAAGCTAGATACTGCTGCTCCATCTGGTCTCGCCTTTCCCACGTTGCTTCTTCGACTCCATGATGATCCCACAGCACTTTCACCATAGGTATAGTTCTGTTGCGCAACTCCCGATCCTGCTTGTCTAGGATCCGAATGGGCTTCTCCTCGTAAGACAAGTTCTCCCGCAGCTGCAACGGCTCCGGTTCCAAGATATGCGACGGATCAGGATGATACTTTCGCAGCATCGAAACATGAAAGACATCGTGAACATTAGAGAGGTTTTGGGGTAGTGCTAGGCGATACGCCAACTTGCCAACCTTCTCGACTATCTCAAATGGTCTTACAAATCTCGGGCTCAACTTTCCACCCTTGCCATGCTTAATCAGTCCCTTCCGGGGTGATATCTTCAAGAATACCTTGTCGCTGACCTCAAACTTGAGACTCCGTCTCCATCGGTCTGCATAACTCTTCTGCCTGCCCTGGGCGGTAAGCATCCGTTTCTGGATGCGATGGATATTATCAACAGTCTTCATAAGTTCAGGTAAAAGGGTCGGGTCAAAAGTCTTCGTCTCACCTACTTCATCCCAGTAAATCGGGGATCGACACTTCCGTCCATACAACGCCTCAAATGGGGCCATCCCGATAGTGGCCTGATAACTATTGTTGTAGGCAAACTCCGCTAGAGATAGATATTTCTCCCAACCTTTTCCGAAATCCAAAATGCACGCCCTCAGCATATCCTCCAGAATCTAAATAGTTCTCTCCGATTGACCATCCGTCTGAGGGTGATAAGCCGTGCTAAAACTCAACTTCGTTCCCAAAGCTTCTTGCAATCTCTTCCAAAATCGGGAAGTAAAACGAGGATCCCTATCCGATACAATACTCACAGGCATTCCGTGCAATCTTACAATCTCTGCCACATATATATCTCTCAATTCCTCAGGACTATCCTCCTTGTTCATCGGTAAGAAGTGCGCTGACTTAGTCAATCTATCCACTATAACCCAAACGGCATCACGACCCTTTCATGATCTGGGCAGGTCCATAACAAAATCCATAGTGATATGTTCCCATTTCCACTGAGGAATCTCCAACGGCTGAAGTAAACCTGCGGGTCGTTGATGTTCTGCTTTGACTCTCTGGCAAGTCAAACACCATGCTACAAACTCCGCAATTTCTCTTTTCATATTATTCCACCAATAGTGTTACTTCAAATCCCAATACATCTTTGTTCCACCGGGGTGAATAGTATATCTTGAATTGTGGGCTTCCTCAAGAATCTTCTTTTTCAGCTTCGGCTCGTTCAGAACACAAATCCGGTTCCTAAACCTCCAAACACCATCATCATGAAACTTGAAATCTGCATTGTTTTCCTTAATCTTCTGAAATTGTTGGTCCTTCTATTGAGCCTCTCGTATCTCAGACAACAAGGTCGGTTGAACTTGGGTAGTGGCAAAAAGTAACCCTTTTTGAGTCAATTGTGGTTTCCACAGAAATGCTTCCTCCAACAACTCCTGCACCTTGACCTCCAGTTTTGCCATGCTTGCCTTTCTGCTTAAGGCATCTGCAACTACGTTCGCCTTACCGGGCATATAATTAATTGAGCAGTTATAATCATCCAAAATCTCCATCCACCGCCTTTGCCTCATATTCAACTCCTTTTAAGAGAACAAGTATTTCAAGCTCTTATGATCAGTAAATACCTCAAACTTGTTACCCCACAGATAATGCCTCCATTTCTTGAGTGCAAACACAATAGCCGCTAACTCCAAATCATGCGTCGGGTAATTCATCTCATACGGCTTCGGTTTCCTAGAAGCATATGCAATCACTCTTCCATTTTGCATCAATACATATCCCAGTCTTTCTTTCGAAGCATCGCTATAGATTACAAAACCTTAACTCCCTTCAGGCAACGCAAGAACTGATGCGGTAGTCAATCTTTTCTTCAACTCTTGGAAGCTACTCTCACACTTATCATCCTACACGAACTTGGTTTTCTTTTGAGTGAGCTTTGTAAGCGGTCCTACAATCTTAGAGAAATCCTTCACGAATCTCCGATAATAGCTGGCTAGACCAAGAAAACTCCGAACCTCCGTAACATTTTCCGGCTTCTTCCAAGACATCACTGCATCAATCTTTGTTGGATCTACCGCTATTCCCTCTTGGGATATGATATGCCCCAAAAATGCAATCTGCTGCAGCCAAAATTCACACTTGCTAAACTTTGCATACAATTGGTGCTCTCGAAGTTTCTGCAGTACCAACCGCAGATGTTGCTCATGCTCCGCCTCCGATTTCGAGTATACCAAAATATCATCAATGAAGATCACCACAAATTGGTCCAAATAGGTTTGAAACACCCTATGCATCAAATCCATAAAAGCCGCAGGGGCATTAGTTAGTCCAAAAGGCATCACCACATATTCATAATGCCCATATCTCGTCCTGAAAGTCATTTTAGGCACATCTTCCTTCTTGATCCGCAACTGATAATACCCTTGCCTCAAGTCGAGTTTCGAATACACTTTGGCTCCTTGCAATTGATCAAATAACTCGTCAATCAGGGGAAGTGGGTATTTATTCTTGACAGTCACTTGGTTCAAACCTTAGTAGTCAATACATAGCCTCAATGTTCCGTCTTTGTTCTTCACAAATAGAACTGGCGCGCCCCACGGTGAAGAACTCGGTTGAACAAACCCCTTCTTCAGCAATCCTTGCAATTGGTCCTTCAATTCTTGTAGCTCGGCCGGTGCCATACGATAGGGAGCTTTTGATATCGGCTGGGTGCCAGGCAGCAACTCTATAACAAACTCGATCTCCCGATTCAGGGGTAAACCGGGTAATTCTTCAGGGAACAAATCTGCATAGTCTTTGATCACAGGCATCTCCTCCAACTTAGATTTATCCGACGGCTTGTTGATAAGGTAAGCCAAGTATCTGCTGCACCCCTTCCTCAAGGACTTCACTACTTTTGTAGATGAAATGATGGAACTCCCAGTGAAATCTCCTCAACCCATAATCTCCAGTATTGGTTGATCAGGTACCCGGAATGTTATAATCTTCATCCGGCAATCCAATTGGTCATGATGTTTTGCCAGCCAGTCCATCCCTAAAATGAACTCGTAATCTCGAAAAGGTAATACAATAAGATTGGCTGAGAATTCCCTATCCTTAATTTGGATTTTACATGCTTTACAAGCTGAACTAGTTACAAGTTTAGAACCCATTGGAGTACCAACTTCTACTTCATATGGCAAACATACAACTTTCAATTTCACACGTTCCACACATAAGGGAGTAATAAATGAATGAGTAGCACCCGGATCAATTAACACCTTAACAGGTTGATTCAGTATGAAGAATGTACCTTCAACAACAGCGGTCTCATCCGGAATCTCCTCACACTCAATAGTATAGGCTCGAGCCTGGACCCTAGGAACTGGAGTCTTGCCTCTACCGGCTGGTTTACCCTGATTATGTCCCCTTTGCCATTTAGGGCAATCCTTAATCCGGTGCTGATCGCTGCCACAACCCATACATTTCCCCAATTTTCTCCAACACTGGGCCTCGGTGTGGCCCTTCTTGTTACAGTACGAACATATGGCAGTCTGAGAAGCAGGTGAACTACCTATGGATCCGCGGGTGGAAGAGGCTGATGGCGCCTTAGTCGGGCCACGGTTATTCACTGACCTATTCTAGCTCTGGCCTTGACCGCGACTCTGACTCTGGAATTTCCTCTGCTGACCCGGAGACTGGTAAGGTTTCTTGCTCGGCTGACTCGAACCGGCTCCATCTAGTTTCCTCTTCTCAACTCGAGAGGCAGCAGCAAAAAGAGCAAAGTAAGTATCGAAATCATAAGAAGCTAACTGGTCCTAAATCTCCTGCCTCAATCCAACAGTAAATTTCCACATTTTCGCCTTCGGAGTACAAACCATATATTGAGCATAACGGGACAGTCGATCAAAACGTGCCTCGTACTGGGCCACCGTCATATTACCCTGGGTCAAGTGCATGAACTCCTCGATCCGCCTCTGCCTGGATGCCTGGATGCAGGTACATATTTATCCTTAAATGCCTTAACGAAATTACCCCACAAGCGAGGTATCTGATCAGTCTCCCACAGTGCCTCTACAGTGTGCCACCAATGCTCAGCATCCCCGTGCAACAGAAATACAGCAAACTCCACTTTCTCTTCATCTGTATAATCAAGTGTCCTGAAGATCTTCTCAATCTCGGACAGCCAAGCCTCTGCTTTCTCATCATCAGCTTCCCCGTAGAATTTAGACGGGCGAAAGTCAAGGAACTCCCTCATTCTGCTGTGTCTCCCATGGTTACCCTCATTCCTGTTGTTGATGTTGTTGTTGGCTTCATGAGCATCCTGACGCTCCATCACACGTGATACACGATCCATGGCATTTTCCATCATATTAAACATAGCTATACCGGGATTAGTCTGATAGGCATCCCCGGTCTCTTGAGGTTCACCGCTCTTATTAGTAGTACGGGTACTAGGGCTAGCCATCTATAGGCACAGATTACGATGCACAATTTATTAAAATATGACAATTAAGAATCTAACGCATATGATATACAACATAATATAGGTACAATTCTAGAAACATTTAAGGCATATAAGTCACTTAAGCACATAGAACATAGAAGGCACATTTATCACACAATAACACATAGACAAGTCATCCTAATTATCTTAGGGCTCTACCCACGGTCCGAGAGTTAAACCCGGCTTAAGCAATCTAAGCTCTGATACCATTCTAATATAGTGTCACGCCCCGACCCGGCCTATAAAGGTTAGACTAGGGTGTGATCTAAACATTCAAGTCCTTTCAAGTACTTAATCGTTCAAGGAGGTTGAGGACTTAACGTTTTATCCTAGACTCCAAATTTTTTTCGGAAAACCGGTAGGATAACGGCTGTAATTGGGCTATTTGGTTTGACCTAGTTCTCTAAACACCTCAAAATTTACCATCTCAATTCCATTTCCAACTAAGATTACTATTTTACCATTAATTGAATTGCCTATTGGTTATTTCGACATCCCGTTTGATTTATAACCTAGCATGATACTATGTCTCGTTTGTTTGTTTGACCTCATTTCAAAATATACCTGTTTAAGATTGGATAAATTCATTTACTTAGTCCTTACTAATGCACCATAACCTATGATAATACTAGCGATAATAAAAGTATAACGATCATAGTAATGTCTAGTATCAGTCTACTTAATATAAGTACAAACCAAAATTAGACCCCAAATTACAACGGGGGTCTTTTACATCATGACATCGAGTAACACAAAAGGGAATAGTCTTCAAGTAACATAAAGTTCACAAGTAGTCACGTTCAAGCAAGACAACAATGATAGGCAATCACTCCAGGGGTTCATCATTAGGCACATTGTCCTCGGGTACCTGTACCTATTCTTCTTCACCGGTGATGAAAAAGAGGGTGAGTCCTTATGAACTCAGCGAGGGGAAAACGAGAAATACGTTTTGAAACTCATTTTCGAGTTCAATTATGAAAACTCCTTTTGAAAACATATCACGTATTACAAATAATAAGGTACGCAAATATTTGAAACAAATCGAGTAACAGATACATTTACCAATCATTTCAAGGATACGGTGAGCATTTGCTCTCAATATCAATTTCGATTCATTTTGTGCGGCCGACTTCAATAATCCACTTATCGCTCCCAATTGGGTGTACTTCGGATGTACCCCGAAACCTACGACCCAACTCTCCAAGGGTGGAATGCTAAGCAAGAGAGGGAATTGGACCATGGTAGTCACGGGAGCACCGGCAAACCCTATGCCGCCCGGCGTTCGTGAAACGCTACAATGCCACAATGAAAGGTTGCAACCTCGTATGCAATGCACATTTATAACATTTAACATATCACATTAGGAGGACAACAAAGTAGGTCGCCTCCGAACAGTTATAAGATCGCACGTTGTCAAGTAGTCAAACAAGGCACGATAAGACAAGTAATTTCACTTGAAAAGCATATGGAGTTATATGAACATTAAACGGGCAGCCATGTAACACATGTAAGTCAAGCCATATAACTCATTTCGAAATCCACGTAATCAAGTGATACGATTATTCAACATGCAACAACATCTACATGGGTTTGGTTGCAAGAAAAGCTTATTTAACAACATGCAATGGTCAAAATCACATTTGAAGTTATAAGACATTTACGGGCAGCCCACTAAGCATATAATTTCCACACAATATACAAATGATCAATACTTAGCAACTACCTAGTCATTAGGGTTTCCATTTCGTGTATATTCGTGCAATTTGAGTCTCAACCCAACTCAAATTCAATCTCAAACCATGCATCATTTAATTCAACATCCTCAAACATTCAAAACAGTCCACACAACATCCTGAAGCTACAATTCCAAGCATTTAATTCAACAAGAGAAGTCACCACAATTTTTCTAAGTACAACATTAAGTGAAACCCTTACTGTAATAGGATGTTTTCTCACAATCAATAGGATAATCAAAAAATATCCAAATCCAGTGAATAAGATATCAAATTAAAGCTTAAGAAGTTATCTAAAATCAGAAAGAAACCTTGCATCAATTGGAGTTCGAAATCATTAGTTATAGCCGAAACTGTGAGGTAGCACAAAACTGTCCAGATTTGCACACTTTTTAGAAATTGACATTTTTGAGGTCCTTAGGGTCAGTTTTAGCCTTGGTCTATTTCTGCCAAACTTGTCCAGAACTGAAAAATCTAGCATCAAACCAATTCTCATGCATTTCGGACATCAATTACCAAGTCAAATATGGTTCGTTTCACGAGGTCAGTGCATCTGCCAAAACCTGCTTCATTTTTCCAGATTTCCAGATTTAGTCACATTTTAAATATTTGCCATTTTGAGCACCTTAGATTCAAAATTCGCTTCGGCCTATATCTGGAAAAAATGTTCAAAACTGTCCAAAAGAGTTACCTACCAACTTTCATGCAATTTCAACATCATTTTCCTAGCTAAACTTACCTCGAAACAGACTGGTCAGAGAGCTGTCAACAATTTTGACTTCACCTAGCATCATTTTCAAGCCAAGATCTTGCCATGCATGGTTGTTTAAGCTTATGAACGACCATATAACTCAAATACACACATCTATGAACATGCATGTGAATTTTTGAAGAGTTTTCAAAGGGTTTTAGCCCTCACCTTAGCAATTAACCACAAGATGCTCAAAAACTTTGTTGAAGCACAACCTTCTTCCTCTCCTTGCTTAGCTGAAAACCCAACTAGCTTTTCTCTATTTTTCCTAGTTTAGTGGTCAATCTCTTAGCACATGCATGAGGTCATAACATGAAGAAAAGAAATGGATGCCAAGAAGCTCACCTAGGCCGAATAGAAGTCTTCAAAGCACATGCATGAGAATTTTTGAACTCTAGCTAGCTTGCTTCGACTTTCTTGATGGTTGCTTGACTTGATTAACTATGTTGTGAGGAAGAGAAGCTATGGAGGTAGTAATGTGCAGCTAGGGCCGAGAGAGAGAGAAAGAGAAATGAGAGAGAGAGAGAGAAGAATGAAAGAGAATGAAAGTTCAAGCATTTGGTCGGCTATATGCCTTGCAAGAATTCTGATTTTTGTGTTATTCATTTGAGCATTTGAATTATCTAAGCTTGGCATTTGAGTGGGCCGAGAATGAGAGAGAATTTGAGGCAAAAAGGAAAGTGAAATTGTTAGAAAATGGTGGCATGCTTGTCTCGGCCTTGGGCTTGGCAAAATGCAGAATTTTTTGTCTTCAAGAGCATATTTGAATCATCTTTTAGCATGGTTGATTTTTGAAATAGCAAAATGCGCACAAATCCTCACATGGTCGGCCAAGCATGTGGGAAAATTCTGAATTTTGTCTTGGTTAAGCTTATTTTATTGCTTGTGTTTGGGAGTGCAAAAAGAAAAAGAATAAAGAATGAAGAATGTTTAGTGTTTGGTGCATTTTTTGTCTTCTAGTGAGTTGAATTAGGATTATTATGTTGATAGTGGATTTAGTAGGATTGTTTAATAGTCTAGTGCTCCGTGAAAGATACTTTCTTGATTAGCGTGAAGGCACGCTTTCCTAGGTCTAGGGCACGCACTATGAGATGAACGCATATTTTTCAAGTAAATGCACGCAACTCTAAATGAATGCACGTAATTCAATGCATGGCACATAAAATGAACACAATTCTTAAACCTAGGTCATGGCACGCAAATCTAGGTTAGGGCACACGAAGTGAGGTTTCACATGCAAATCAGGGTCGGGCCTCACAAAGGTGCCTTGTTATTCGGTAATAGAAATAAGATGGATTAGGTTGTTGTCCTTTTTGCGGCTCACGACGTACGATATGGGACGGAAAAACAGTGCAAAAGAAGAAAAGAGTCTCGAAACAGATGAAAACGTTTGATTTTGGGCTCCAAAAATGGGCGCAATCGAGCAGCCTTGCTACCCCCGTCGTAAAGCTCTCGGAGAGCTTTCCAACGGTATGTTGTGCGCCGCGTAACTCCTTACGGATCAAAAGTAATGGGCACCAGAGCGACGGAGACCTGGTCTCAAGCCCCACACCCTCGGTTTGCCTGCCCAGCCTCTACGTGAGGCGAAGTTGTCTTGCCCAAGGTGCTATGTTATTCAGTAATAGAATTATGATGGATTAGGTTGTTGTCCTTTTCGCGACTAACGACGTACAATCTGGGACTGAAAAACAGTGCAAAAGAAGAAAAGAGTTCTGAAACTGATGAAAACGTTCAATTTTGTCTCCGAAAATGGGCGCAGCCGAGCATGCTTGCTACCCCCGTCGTAGAGCTCTCGGAGAGCTTTCCAACAGTATTCTGTGTGCCGCGTAACTCCTTACGGATCAAAAGTTATGGACACCGGAGTGACGGAGACTTGGTCTCAAGCCCCACGCCCTCGGTTTACAGGCCTAGCCTCTACATGAGGTGAAATTGTCTTGCCCAAGGTGCCGTGTGATGGATTAGGTTGTTGTCCTTTTTGCGGCTCACGACGTATGATCCAAGACGAAAAAACAGCGCATAAGAAGAAAATTATCCCAAAACTGATAAAAACGTTAGATTTTGGGCTCCGAAAATGGGCGCAGCCTAGCAGACTTGCTATCCCCGTCGTAGAGCTCTCGGAGAGCTTTCCAACGGTATGCTATGCGCCTCGTAACTCCTTACGGATCAAAAGTTATAGGCACCGGAGCGACGGAGACCTGGTCCCAAGCCCCACGCCACCGGTTTGCGGGCCCAGCCTCTACGTGAGGCGAAGTTGTCTTGCCCAAGGTGCCATGGGATTCGGTAATAGAAATGTGGTGGATTTGGTTGTCTTCCTTTTCGCGACTCACGACGTACGATACGGGAAGGAAAAACATCACAAAAGAAGAAAATTATTCCAAAACTGATGAAAACGTTCGATTTATGGCTCCGAAAATGGGCATAGTTGAGCAGGCTTGCTACCCCCGTCATAAGTCTCTCAGAGAGCTTTCCAACGGTTTGCTGTGCACCGCGTAACTCCTTACGGATCAAAAGTTATGGGCACCGGAGCGACGGATACCTGGTCCCAAGCCCCATGCCCCCAGTTTGTGGGCCCAGCCTCTACGTGAGGTGAAGTTTTCTTGCCCAAGGTATCATTTTATTCGGTAATAGAAATGTGATGGATTAGGTTGTCGTCCTTTTCGCTGCTCACGATGTACAATCCGGGACGAAAAAATAGCGAAAAAGAAGAAAATTGTACCGAAACTGATGAAAACGTTCGATTTTGGACTCCGAAAATGGGAACAACCAAGCAAGCTTGCTTCCCCCGTCGGAGAGCTCTCGGAGAGCCTTCCAACGGTATGCTATGCGCCACGTAACTCCTTACGGATCAAAAGTTATGGGCACCGAAGCGATGAAGACCTGGTCCAAAGCCCCACGCCACCGATTTGCGAGCCCAGCCTCTACGTGAGGCGAAGTTGTCTTGCCCAAGCTGCCATGGGATTCGGTAATAGAAATGTGGTGGATTTGGTTGTAGTCCATTTCGCGGTTCACGATGTACGATCCGAAATGAAAAAACATCACAAAACATTCGATTTTGGGCTCCAAAAATGGGCACAGTTGAGCAGGCTTACTGCCCCCGTCGTAGAGCTCTTGGAGAGATTTCCAACGGTTTGCTATGCGCCGCGTAACTCCTGACGGATCAAAAGTTATGGGCACCAAAGCGACGGAGACCTGGTCCCAAGCCCCACGCCACCGGTTTGCGGGCCCAACCTCTACGTTAGGCGAAGTTGTCTTGCCCAAGGTGCCATAGGATTCGGTAATAGAAATGTGGTGAATTTGGTTGTCGTCCTTTTCGCGGCTCATGATGTACGATCCTAGACGGAAAAACAGTGCAAAAGAAGAAAAGAGTCCCGAACCTGATGAAAACGTTCGATTTTGGCCTCCGAAATCAAGCGCAGCTGAGCAGGCTTGCTACCCTCGTCGTAGAGCTATCGGAGAGCTTTCCAACAATATGCTGTGTACCGCATAACTCCTAACGAATCAAAAGTTATGGGTACCGGAGCGACGGAGACCTGGTCTCATGCCCCACACCATCGGTTTGCGGGCCCAACCTCTACGTGAGGCAAAGTTGTCTTGCCCAAGATGCCGTGTTATTCGGTGATAGAAATGTGATGGATTAGGTTGTCGTCCTTTTCGTGGCTCACGACATACGATCTGAGATACAAAACAACGCAAAAGAAGAAAATTGTCCAGAAATTGATGAAATCGTTCGATTTTGGGCTCCGAATATGGGTGCATGTGAGCTGGCTTGCTACCCCTATCGTAGAGCTCTTGGAGAGCTTTCCAACGGTATGCAGTGCGCCGCGTAACTCCTTACGGATCAAAAGTTATGGGCACCGGAGCAACGGAGACTTTGTCCCAAGCCCCACGCCCTCAGTTTGCGGGCCCAGCCTCTACGTGAGGCGAAGTTTCCTTGCCCAAGGTGCCATTGCCCAAGGTGTTATTCAGTAATAGAAATGTGATGGATTAGGTTGTTGTCCTTTTCGCGGCTCACAACGTACAATTTGGTACAGAAAAATAGCGCAAAAGACGAAAATTGTCCTGAAACTGATGAAAACGTTCGATTTTGGTCTCTGAAACTGGGTGCAATCAAGAAAACTTGCTGCCCCCATCGTAGAGCTCTCGGAGAACTTTCCAACGGTATGCTGTGCGCCGCGTAACTCCTTAGGGATCAAAAGTTATGGGCACCGGAGTGACGGAGACCTGGTCCCAAGCCCCACGCCCCCGGTTTGCGGGCCCAGCCTCTACGTGAGGCGAAGTTGTCTTGCCCAAGGTGTCGTGGGATTCGGTAATAGAAATGTGGTGGATTAGGTTGTCGTCCTTTTCGCGGCTCACGACGTATGATCCGGGATGGAAAAATAGTGCAAAAGAAGAAAAGAGTCCCGAAACTGATGAAAACATTTGATTTTGGGCTCAAAAAATAGGCGCAGCCGAGCACGTTTGCTACCCTCATCGTAGAGCTCTCGGAGAGCTTTCCAACGGTATGTTGTGCACTGCGTAACTCCTTACGAATGAAAAGTTATGGGCACCGGAGCGACGGAGACTTGGTCCCAAGCCCCACGCCCTCGGTTAGCAGGCCCAGCCTCTACGTGAGGCGAAGTTGTCTTGCCCAAGGTGCCATGTTATTCGGTCATAGAAATGAGATGGATTAGGTTGTCGTCCTTTTCGCGGCTCACGACGTACGATCAGATACGGAAAAACACCGCAAAAGAAAAAAATTGTCCAGAAACTAATGAAAACGTTCGATTTTGGGCTCCGAAAATGGTCGCAGCTATGCTGGCTTGCTACCCCCGTTGTAGAGCTCTCGGAGAGCTTTCCAATGGTACACTGTACACCGCGTAACGCCTTACAAATCAAAAGTTATAGGCATCGGAGAAACGGAAACCTGGTTCCAAGCCCCACGCCCTCGGGTTGCGAGCCCAGCCTTTACGTGAGGCGAAGTTGTCTTGCCCAAGGTTCCATGGGATTCAGTAATAGAAATGTGATGGATTAGGTTGTCGTCCTTTCCGCGGCTCATGACGTACGACCCGGGACGGAAAAACAGCGCAAAAGAAGAAAATTGTCCCAAAATTGGTGAAAACGTTCGATTTTGGGATCCAAAAATGGGCACATCCAAGCTGGTTTGCTGCCCCCGTCATAGAGCTCTTGAAGAGCTTTCCAACGGTATGCGGTGCGCCGCGTACATCCTTACGAATCAAAAGTTATGGGCACCGTAGCCATGGAGGCTTGGTCCCAAGCCCCACGCCCTCGGTTTACGGGCCTCGCCTCTACGTTAGTTGAAGTTGTCTTGCCCAAGGTGCTGTGGGATTCGGTAATAGAAATGTGGTGGATTAGGTTCTCATCCTTTTCGCGGCTCACGACGTACTATCCGGGACGAAAAAACAATGCAAAAGCATAAAAAAGTCCCGAAACTGAAGAAAACATTCGATTTTGGGCTCCGAAAATGGGCGCAGCCGAGGAGGCTCGCTGCCCCCATCGTAGAGCTCTCGGAGTGCTTTCTAACTGTATGTTGTGCACCGTGTAACTCCTTACAAATCAAAAGTTATGGGCACCGGAGCCACGGAGACCTGGTCCCAAGCCCTACACCCTCGGTTTGCGGGCCCAGCCTCGATGTGAGGCGAAGTTGTATTGCCTAAGGTTCCGTGGGATTCAGTAATAGAAATGTGGGGGATTAGGTTGTCCTCCTTTTCGCAGATCACAACGTACGATCCGGGATGGAAAAACAGTGCAAAAGAAGAACAGAGTCCCGAAACTGATGAAAACGTTCAATTTTGATATTCAAAAGCAGGCGCAACCAAGCAGACATACTACCCTAGTCATAGAGCTCTCGGCGAGCTTTCCAACAATATGTTGTGCGCCGCGTAACTCCATACGGATCAAAAGTTATGGGCACCGGAGCGACGGAAACCTGGTCCTAAGCCCAACGCCCTCGGTTTGCAGGCCCAGCCTCTACGTGAGGCGAAGTTGTCTTGCCCAAGTTGTGATGGGAGTCGGTAATAGAAATGTGGCAGATTAGGTTGTCGTCCTTTTCGCGGCTCACGACGTACGATCCGGGATCGAAAAAGAGTGCAAAAGAAGAAAAGAGTCCCGAAACTGATGAAAATGTACGATCCGGGATCGAAAAAGAGTGCAAAAGAAGAAAAGAGTCCCGAAACTGATGAAAATGTTTGATTTTAGCCTCTGAAAATGGGCACAGCAGAGTAGGCTTGCTACCCTAGTCATAGAGCTCTCGGAGAGCTTTCCAACGGTATACTGTGCGCCGCGTAACTCCTTACGGATGAAAAGTTATGGGCACCGGAGTGACGGAGACCTGGTCCTAAGTCCTACGCCCTCAGTTTGCGGGCCCTACCTCTACATGAGGCGAAGTTGTATTGCCCAAGGTGCCATGTTATTCGGTAATAGAAATGTGATGGATTAGGTTGTCGTCCTTTTCGCGGCTCACGACGTACTATCCAGTACGGAAAAACAATGCAAAAGAAGAAAATCGTCCTGAAACTGATGAAAACATTCGATTTTGGGCTCTGAAAATGGGCGCAGCAAAGCTGGCTTGTTGCCCTTGTCGTAGAGTTCTCGGAGAGCTTTCCAACAGTATGTTGTGCATCACGTAACTCCTTACGGATCAAAAGTTATGGGCACCAGAGCCACGGAGACCTGGTCCCAAGCCCCACGCCCTCGGTTTGCGGGACCAGCCTCGACGTTAGGCGAAGTTGTCTTGCCCAAGGTGCCGTGAGATTTGGTGATAGAAATGAGGTCGATTAGGTTGTCGTCCTTTTCGCGGCTCACGATGTACGATCCGTGACGGAAAAATAGTGCAAAAGAAGAAAAGAGTCTCGAAACTAATGAAAACGTTCGATTTTAGGCTCCAAAAATGGGTGCAGCCAAGCTGGCTTGCTGCCCCCATCGTAGAGTTCTTGGAGAGCTTTCCAACGGTATGCTGTGCGCCGCGTAACTCCTTACGGATCAAAAGTTATGGGCGCCGGAGCAACGGAGACCTGGTCCCAAGCCCCACGCCGTCGGTTTGCGGGCCCAGCCTCTACGTGAGGCTAAGTTGTCTTGCCCAAGGTGCCGTGTTATTCGGTAATAAAAATGTTATGGATTAGATTGTTGTCTATTTCGCGGCTCACGACGTACGATCCGGGACGGAAAAACAGCGCAAAATAAGAAAATTGTCCCGAAACTAAGAAAACATTTGATTTTAAGATCCGAAAACTTGGGCAGCTCAACAAGCTTGCTGCCCCCGTCGTAGAGCTCTCGGCGGGCTTTCCAACGGTATGCTGGATGCCGAGTAACTCCTTACGGATCAAAAGTTATAGGCACCGGAGTGACGGAGACTTGGTCCCAAGCCCCATGCCCTCGGTTTACGGGCCCAGCCTTTACGTGAGGCGAAGTTGTCTTGCCCAAGGTGCCATGGGATTCAGTAATAGAAATGTGGTGGATTAGGTTGTCGTCCTTTTCGCTGCTCACGACGTACGATCTGGGAGGGAAAAACAGCGTAAAAGAAGAAAAGTGTCCCGAAACTGATGAAAATATTTGATTTTGGATTCCGAAAAAGGGCGCGACCGAGCAAGTTTGCTACCCCCGTCGTAGAGCTCTCGGAGAGCTTTCCAACGGTATGTTGTGCGCCACGTAACTCCCTACCGATCAAAAGTTATGGGCACCGGAGCGACGGAGACTTGGTCCCAAGCCCCACGCCCTCGGTTTGCAGGCCAAGCCTCGACGTGAGGCGAAGTTGTCTTTCCCAAGGTACCGTGGGATTTGGTAATATAAATGTGGTGGATTAGGTTGTCGTCCTTTTCGCGGCTCACAACGTACGATCCGGGATGAAAAAACAGTGCAAAAGAAGAAAAGAGTCCCGAAATAGATGAAAACGTTTGATTTTTGGCTCCGAAAATGGGCGCAGCCGAGCAAGCTTTCCGCCCCCATCGTAGAGCTCTCGGAGAGCTTTCCAACGGTATGCTGTGCGCTGCGTAACTCCTTACGGATCAAAAGTTATGGGCACCGGAGCGACGGAGACCTAGTCCCAAGCCCCACGCCCTCGGTTTGTGGGCCCAGCCTCTACGTGAGGCGAAATTGTCTTGCCCAAGGTGCCATGGTATTCAGTAATAGAAATGTGGTGGATTAGGTTGTCGTCCTTTTCGCGGCTCAAGACGTACGATCCGGGACCCAAAAATAGTGCAAAAGAAGAAAAGAGTCCCGAAACTGATGAAAAAGTTCAATTTTGGGCTCCGAAAATGGGCGCAGCAGAGCAGGTTTGCTACCCCTGTCGTAGAGCTCTCGGAGAGCTTTCCAACGGTATGTTCTACGCCGCATAACTCCTTACGGATCAAAATTTATGGGCACCGGAGTGACGGGGACCTTGTCCCAAGCCCCACGCCCTCGGATTACGGGCCCAGCCTCTACGTGAAGCGAAGTTGTCTTGCCCAAGGTGCCATGGGATTCTATAATAGAAATGTGATGGATTAGGTTGTCGTCCATTTCGCGGCTCATGACGTACGATCAGGGACGGAAAAACAGTGCAAAATAAGAAAAGTGTCACGAAATTGATGAAAACGTTCAATCTTGGGCTCTGAAAACAAGCACAGTCGAGCAGGATTGATGCCCTTGTCGTAGAGCTCTCGGAGAGCTTTCCAACAGTATGCTGTGCGCCACGTAACTCCTTACGGATCAAAAGTTATGGGCACCGGTGCGACAGATACCTGGTCACAAGCCCCACGCCCTCGGTTTGCGGGCCTAGCCTCTATGCGAAATGAAGTTGTCATGCCCAAGATGTCGTGGGATTCGGTAACAGAAATGTGATTGATTAGGTTGTCATCCTTTTCGCGGTTGACTACATACGATCCGAGACGGAAAAACAGCGCAAGAGAGGAAAAGTGTTCCAAAACTGATGAAAACGTTCGATTTTGGGCCTAAAAAATAGGCACAGTGTCACGCCCCAACCCGGCCTATAAAGGTTAGACTATGGTGTGATCTAAACATTCAATTCACATCTCGTACTTAACCGTTCATGAAGATTTAACACTTAATGTTTTGGCCTAAACTCCAAAATTTTCCAGAAAATCGGCAGCATAACGGTCGTAATTGGGCTATTTGGTTTGACCTAATTCTCTAAACGCCTCAAATTTACCATCTCAATTTTATTTCCAACTAGGATTACTATTTATCATCAATTGAAATGCCTACTGGTTATCTCGATGTATCGTTTGATTAGTAACCTAGCATGATACTATGTCTCGTTCGTTTGTTTATCCTCGTTACAAAAGTACCTGTTGATCCTAGCTTAATAACGTGTACCTGCTTAAGATTTGGTTGGTTCATTTTACTTAACCTTTACCTAATACTTCATAATCCTATTATAGATACTAGCAGTAATAATAGCAAAACGATCATAGTAGTGTCTAGTGTTTGTCTAGTTAATATCAGTACAAACCAAAATTAGACCCCAAATTACAATGGGGGTCTTTTACATTACACATCAAGCAACATAAAAGAAATAGTCTTCAATTAGCATGGAGTTCACAAGTAGCCATAATCACGTAAAGCATATAAGACAAGCAATCACTCCAAGGAATCATCGTTAGGCACGTCGTCCTCGGATACCTATTCTTGATCTTCTTCACCTGAGATGATAAAAGAGGGTGAGTCCTTATGAACTCAGCGAGGGGGAATGAGAAATAGGTTTTGAAACTCATTTTCCGGTTCAACTTATGAAAATCCTTTTTGCAAGCATGAATATAACACAATTAAGTACAGAATAATAATACAAAAGTAAAGGAACACAATTACCCGTCTTTCCTCCCCGAGATCCTCTACGAACCAAGCGAGAGTACTTATACACATTGTAAAAGGATACGGTGAGCTTTTGCTCTCAGTTGTTGCGGTCGACTTCAAATCATCCCCTTAACACGCCAAGTGGGTGTACTCCGGATGTACCCCGAAACCTATGACCTAACTCTCCGAGGAAGTCTAGCCCTCAAGCAAGAGAGGGAATTGGTACCATGGTAGTCACGGTTGCACCGGCAAGCCCGATGCCGTCCGGTGTGCGTGAACGCTACCATGCCGGAATGAAAGGTTGCAACCTTGTATGCAATGCACACTTATGACATTTAATATATCACATTAGGAGGACAGCAAAGTAGGTTGCCTTCGGACAGTCATAGGATTGCACATTGACAAGTAAACAAGCGAGGCACGAATAGACAAGTAATTTCACTTTAAAAGCATATGGAGTTATATGAACATTAAACGGGCAGCCATGTAACACATGTAAATCAAGTCATATAACTCATTTCAAAGTCCACGTAATCAAATATCAAGATAATTCACATGCAACAACATCTACGTGGGCTCGGATGCAAGAAAGGCCTATTTGTCAACATGCAATGATCAAAATCACATTTAGGGCTATAAGGGCATCTACGGGCAGCCTACTAAGCATATAATTCCACACAATATCCGAATGATCAACACTTAGCAAGCCTACCTAGTCATTGGGGTTTCCATTTCGTGCTTACCCGTGTGATTAAACCCTAAGTCCACTCAAAATCAATCTCAAGTCATGCATCATTTAATTCAAACATCCTCAAGTACTCAAAACAGTCCACACAACATCCCAACGCCACAAACCCAAGCATTTAATACCACAAGAGAAGTTACAACAAATTTTCTAAGCATATAACCAAGTGAAACCCTCACTGCAATAGGCTGTTTTCCCACAATCATTAAGACAAGAAAACAATCTCCAATTCCAGTGAATAAGATGTCAAATTAAATCTTAAGAAGTGAACTAAAATTAGAAACAAACCTTGCATCATTTGGAGTTCGGGATCAATAGTTATAGCCGAAACAGTGGGATAGCACAAAACTGTCCAGATTTGCATGCATTTCAATAATTGACGTTTTTGAAGTCCTTAGGGTCCGATTTAGCGTTAGTCCATTTCTAACAAAAATGTCCAGAACTGAAAAATATAGCATTACACCAAATTTCATGCATTTTGGACATCATTTACTAAGTCAAATATGGTTTGTTCTACAAGGTCAGTGCATCTGCCAAAACCTGCTTCATTTTTCCAGATTTCCAGATTTGGACACATTTTAATGATTTGCCATTTTGAGGACCTTAAAGTCGAAATTAGCTTTGGCCTATTTCTGAGAAAAATGTTCAAAACTGGCAAAAATAGTCACCTACTAATTTTCATACATTTTCAACATCATTTTCCTAGCCAAACTCACCTCGAAACAACAAGTCAGAGAGCTGTCACACAATCCGATTTCACTTATCATCATTTTCAAGCCAAAACCTTGCCATACATGGTTGAGGAAGCTTATGAACGCACATATATCTCAAATGTAGAAGCAAAGACATACATTTAAGAGCATGGATGTGGATTTTTAAAGGATTTTCAAAAGGTTTTAGCCCTCACCTTAGCAAATCAACAAGAAGATGCACAAAACTTTGATGAAGCTCAAATTCTTCTTCTTCCTTGCTTAGCCGAGATTCCAACTCAATTTTCTCTATTTTTCCTAGCTTAGTGTCCAAGCTCTTAGTACATGCATGTGGTTAGAACAAGAAGAGAAGAAATGGAAGCTAGGAAACTTACCTAGGCCGAAAATGGTGAGTCAAAAGCTTTCATGTGAGTTTTCTTGCAACCTAGCTAGCTTGGTTGAGTTCTTTTGCTTGTGGCTTGCCTTGATTAACTATGGTATGATGAAGATGAGCTATGAAGGTAAGAAACTCAGCCAAGGCCTAGAGAGAGAGAGAAGAATGAGAGGGAGAGAGAGAAGATTGAGAGGAAAAATGAGAGAAATGACAAAGAATGAAGGCTTTTGCAATTCTTGATGCAAGTGGTCAGCCTAGGGCTTAGTAATTCAGCTTTTTTATGTCTTCAAGATGCAATTTGAAATTCCTAGTATGGGCAAAGAGGAGTTGGTCGAGTATGGGAAGCTTTTGCAAAGGTTTTTGAGCTAATTTTTATGCATTTGTGTCATAGAGTTGTCATAAGTTGTCTAGAGTTAATTTGAATTGAGCAAGCATGCACAAATACCACCTAGTGGTCGGCCAAGGCTATAGAAAATCTGATTTTTTTTTTCATCTATTGGAGTATTATTTAATTGGGTATTGGAAGTGCAAAAAGAAGAAGGAATAAAGAATGAAGAATGCTTAGTGTTTAGTGAAATTTTGTCTTCTAGTGAGTTGAATTAGTAATTTAATAATAGTTAGTGGATTTTGTAGGATTAATTAATGACCTAGTGCTTCGTGTAAGATACTTTCTTGTTTAGCGTGAGGGCACGCTTTCCTAGGTCTAGGGCATGCACTACGAGGTAGGACACGAACTACGAGACAAACGCACGTTTTTCAAGTAAATACACGAAATCCTAAATGAATGCACGTAATTCAATGCATGGCACAAAAAATAAACACAATTCTTAAACCTAGGTCAAGGCACACAAATCTAGATTAGGGCACACGAAACAAGGTACACACGCAAATCGAGGTCGGGCCTCACACACAGCCTAGCAGGCTTGTTGCCCCCGTCGTAGAGCTCTTAGAGAGCTTTCCAATGGCATGTTGTGCACCGCGTAACTCCTTATGGATCAAAAGTTATGGGCAAAGGAGCGACGGAGACCTGGTCCCAAGCCCTACGCCCTCGGTTTGCTGGCCCAGCCTCTACGTGTAGCGAAGTTGTCTTACCCAATGTGCCGTGGGATTCGATAATAGAAATGTGATGGATTAGGTTGTCGTCCTTTTCGCGGCTCACGACGTACGATCCGGGACGAAAAAATAGTGCAAAAGAAGAAAATATTCCCAAAATTGATGAAAATGTTAGATTTTGGGCTCCGAAAACAGGCGCAACCGAGCAGGCTTGCTATCTCTGTCGTAGAGCTCTCAGAGAGATTTCCAACGGTATGCTATGCGCCACGTAACTCCTTACGGATCAAAAGTTATGGGCACTGGAGTGACGGAGACTTGGTCCCAAGCACCACGCCCTCGGTTTGCGGGCCCAGCCTCTACGTGAAATGAAGTTTTCTTGTCCAAGGTACCATTGGATTCGATAACATAAATGTGATGGGTTAGGTTGTCGTCCTTTTCACGGCTCATGACGTACGATCCGAGACGGAAAAACATAGCAAATTAAGAAAAATGTCACAAAATTGATGAAAACGTTCAATCTTGGGCACTAAAAATAGGAGCAGTTGTGCAGGATTGCTGCCCCTGTCGTAGAGCACTCGAAGAGCTTTCCAACGGTAAGTTGTGCACCACTTAACTCCGTACGAATCAAAAGTTATGGGCACGAGAGCCACGGAGACCTGGTCCAAAGCCCCACGCCCTCGGCATGCAGGCCCAGACTCGATGTGAGGCGAAGTTGTCTTTCCCAAGGTACCGTGGGATTCGGTAATAGAAATGTGGTGGATTAGGTTGTCGTCCTTTTTGTGGCTCACAACGTACGATCCGAGACGGAAAAACAGTGCAAAAGAAGAAAAGAGTCCTGAAACTGATGAAAACGTTCGATTTTGGGCTTTAAAAATGGGTGCAAATGAGTAGTCTTGCGACCCCCATCGTAGAGCTCTCGGAGAGCTTTCCAACGATATGCTGTGCGCTGCGTAACTCCTTACGGATCAAAAGTTATGGGCACCAGAGCAACGGAAACCTAGTCCCAAGCCCCACGCCCTCGATTTGCGGGCCCAGCCTCTACGTGAGGCGAAGTTGTCTCGCCCAAGGTGCCGTGGGATTTGGTAATAGAAATGTGGTGGATTAGGTTGTCACCCTTTTCGCGGCTCACGACATACGATCCGGGATGAAAAAACAGTGCAAAAGAAGAAAAGAGTCCCAAAATTGATGAAAACGTTCGATTTTGGGCTTCGAAAATGGGCGCAGCTGAGCAGGCTTGCTGCCCCCATCGTAGAGCTCTCGAAGAGCTTTCCAACAGTATGTTGTGTGCCGCGTAACTCCTTACGGATCAAAAGTATAGGCACCGGAGCCACGGAGACCTGGTCCAAAGCCCCACGCCCTCGGTTTGCGGGCCCAGCCTCGACGTGAGGCGAAGTTGTCTTGCCCAAGGTACCATGGATTCGGTAATAGAAATGTGGTAGATTAGGTTGTCGTCCTTTTCGATGCTCACGACATACGATCCAGGACGGAAAAACACTACAAAGAAGAAAAGAGTCCCAAAATTGATGAAAATGTTCGATTTTGGGCTCCAAAAATGGGCGCAGCCCACCAAGCTTGTTGCCGCCATCGTAGAGCTCTCGGAAGGCTTTCCAACGGTATGCTATGCGCTGCGTAACTCCTTACGGATCAAAAGTTATGGGCACCGGAGCGACGGAGACCTAGTCCCAAGCCCCACGCCCTCAGTTTGTGGGCCCAGCTTATACGTGAGGCGAAGTTGTCTTGCCCAAGGTGCCATAGGATTCGGTAATAGAAATGTGGTGGATTAGGTTGTCGTCCTTTTCGCGGCTCAAGACGTACGATCCAAGATAGAAAAATAGTGCAAAAGAAGAAAATAGTCCGGAAACTGATCAAACCATTCAATTTTGGGCTCCGAAAACTGGCGCAGCAGAGCAAGTTTCTACCCCCGTCGTAGAGCTCTCGGAGAGCTTTCCAACGGTATGTTGTACACCGCATAACTCCTTACGGATCAAAAGTTATGGGCAATGGAGCGACGGAGTCCAGGTCCCAAGCCCTACGCCCTAGTTTTGTGGGACCAGCCTCTATGTGAAGCGATGTTGTCTTGCCCAAGGTGCTGTGGGATTCGATAATAGAAATGAGATAGATTAGGTTGTCGTCCTTTTCGCGGCTCACGACGTACGATCTGGGACGAAAAAATAGCGCAAAAGAAGAAAAGTGTCCCGAAACTGATGAAAACGTTTGATTTGGAGCTCCAAAAATAGGCGCAGATGAGGAGGCTTGCTGCCTTCGTCATAGAACTCTCGGAGAGCTTTCCAACGGCAAGTTATGCGCCACGTAACTCCTTATCGATCAAAAGTTATAGGCACCGGAGCGACAGGGACCTGGTCCTAAGCCCCACGCCCTCGGTTTGCGGACCCAGCCTCTACATGAAGCGAAGTTGCCATGTCCATGCTACCATGGGATTTGATAACATAAATGTGATGGATTAGGTTGTCGTCCTTTTCGCGGCTCATGACGTACGATCCGGGACAGAAAAACATCGCAAAATAAGAAAAGTGTCCCGAAATTGATGAAAACGTTCAATCTTGGGCTCTGAAAACAGATGCAGCAGTGCAAGATTGCTGCCCCGGTCGTAGAGTACTCGAAGAGCTTTCTAACGGTAAGCTGTACGCCACGTAACTCCGTACGAATCAAAAGTTATGGGCACCGGAGCCACGGAGACCTGGTCCCAAGCCCCACGCCCTCGGTTTGCGGGCCCAGCCTCGTCGTGAGGCAAAGTTTTCTTGCCCAAGGTACTGTGGGATTCGGTAATAGAAATGTGGTGGATTAGGTTGTCGTCATTTTCGCGGCTCACAACGTACGATCCGGGACGGAAAAACAGTGCAAAAGAAGAAAAGAGTCCCGAAACTGATGAAAACGTTCGATTTTGGGCTCTGAAAATGGGCACAAAATAGTAGGACTCTCAGAGAGCATTCTAACGGTATGTTGTGCGCCGCGTGACTCCTTACGGATCAAAAGTTATGGGCACCAGAGCAACGGAAACCTAGTCCCAAGCCCCACGCCCTCGGTTTGCGGGCCCAGCCTCTATGTGAGGCGAAGTTGTCTTGCCCAAGGTGTCATGGTATTCGGTAATATAAATGTGGTGGATTAGGTTGTCAACCTTTTCGCAACTCACGACATACGATACGGGATGAAAAAACAGTGCAAAAGAAGAAAAGAGTCCTGGAACTGATGAAAACGTTTGATTTTAGTCTCTGAAAACGGGCGCAGCCTAGTAGGCTTGCTGCCCCCATCGTAGAGCTCTTGAAGAGCTTTCCAACGGTATGTTGTGTGCCTTGTAACTCCTTACGGATCAAAAGTTATTGGCACCGGAGCCACAGAGATATGGTCCCAAGCCCCACGCCCTCGGTTTGCGGGCCCAGCCTCGACGTGAGGCGAAGTTGTCTTGCCCAAGGTACCATAGTATTCAGTAATAAAAATGTGGTGGATTAGGTTGTAGTCCTTTTCGCGGATCACGACGTACGATCCGGGACGGAAAAACACTACAAAAGAAGAAAAGAGTCTTGAAACTGATGAAAATGTTCGATTTTGGGCTCCGAAAATGGTCGTAGCCCAGCAGGCTTGCTGCCCCCATCATAGAGCTCTCGAAGAGCTTTCCAACTGTATGTTGTGTGCCGCGTAACTCCTTACGGATCAAAAGTTTTGGGCACCGGAGCCACGGAGACCTGGTCCCAAGCCCCACGCCCTCAGTTTGCGGGCCCAGCCTCTACGTGAGGCAAAGTTGTCTTGCCCAAGGTGCCGTGTTATTCGGTAATAGAAATGGGATGGATTAGATTGTCGTCCTTTTCGCGGCTCACGACATACTATCTGGGAAGGAAAAACAACGCAAAAAAAGAAAATTATCCCGAAACTAATGAAAACGTTCGATTTTGGGATCCAAAAACTTGTGCAGCTGAAAAGGCTTGCTACCCCTTTCGTAGAGCTCTCGGAGAGCTTTCCGACGGTATGTTGTGCGCCGCGTAACTCCTTACGGATCAAAAGTTATTGGCACCGGAGCGACGGAGACCTGGTCCCAAGCCCCACACCCTAGATTTGTGGGGCCAGCCTCTACGTGAGGTGAAGTTGTCTTGACCAAGGTGCTGTGGGATTCGGTAATAGAAATATGGTCGATTAGGTTGTCGTCCTTTTCACGGCTCACAACGTAAGATCCAGGATGGAAAAACAGTACAAAAGAAGAAAAGAGTCCCGAAACTGATTAAAATGTTTGATTTTTGACTCCGACTATGGGCGCAGCCGAGCAGGCTTGCTGCCCCCCTCGTAGAGCTCTCGGAGAGCTTTCCAACGGTATGCAGTGCGCTGCGTAACTCCTTCCGGATCAAAAGTTATGGGCACCGGAGCAACGGAGACCTAGTCCCAAGCCCCACGCCCTCGGTTTGCGGGCCCAGCCTCTATGTGAGGCGAAGTTGTCTTGCCCAAGGTGCCATGGGATTCGGCAATAGAAATGTGATGGATTAGGTTATCGTCCTTTTCGCGGCTCACGACGTACGACCCGGGACAGAAAAATAGTGCGAAAGAAGAAAAGAATCCCGAAACTAATGAAATTGTTCAATTTTGGGCTACGAAAATGGGCGCAGTAGAATAGGATTGCTACCCCAGTCGTAGAGCTCTGGGAGAGCTTTCCAACGGTATGCTGTACGTCGCGTAACTCCTTACAGATCGAAAGTTATGGGCACCAGAGCGACGGGGACCTTGTCCCAAGCCCCACACCCTTGGTTTGCGCGCCCAGCCTCTACGTGAAGCAAAGCTCTCTTGCCCAAGGTGCCGTGGGATTTGATAATAGAAATGTGATGGATTAGGTTGTCGTCGTTTTCGCAGCTTATGACGTACAATCCAGGACGAAAAAACAACGTAAAATAAGAAAACTGTCACGAATTTCCTGAAAACGTTCATTCTTGGGTTCTGAAAACAAGCACAGCTGCGCAGTATTGATGCCCTTGTCGTAGAGCTTTCGAAGAGCTTTCCAACGGTATGCTGTGCACCATGTAACCCCTTACGGATCAAAAGTTATGGGCACCAGACCGACGGGGACCTGGTCCCAAGCCCCACGCCCTCGGTTTGCGGACCCAGCCTCTACGTGAAGCGAAGTTGTCTTGTCCAAGGTGCCATGGGATTCGATAACATAAATGTGATGGATTAGACTGTCGTCCTTTTCGCTGCTCATGACGTACGATCCGGGACGAAAAAACAGCGCATAATAAGTAAAGTGTCACGAAATTAATGAAAACGTTCAATCTTGGGCTCTTAAAATAGGCACAGCCATGCAGGATTGCTGCCACTGTCGTAGAGCACTCGAAGAGCTTTCCAACGGTAAGCTTTGCGCCACGTAACTCCGTACGAATCAAAAGTTATGGGCACCGGAGCCACGGAGACCTGGTCCTAAGCCCCACGCCCTCGGTTTGCGGGCCGAGCCTCAACGTGAGGCGAAGTTGTCTTGCCCAGGGTACCGTGGGATTCGGTAATAGAAATCTGGTGGATTAAGTTGTCGTCCTTTTCGCGGCTCACAACGTATGATCCGGGACGGAAAAATAGTGCAAAAGAAGAAAAGAGTCCAAAAACTGATTAATACATTCGATTTTGGTCTCCGAAAATGGGAACGGCCGAGCAGTCTTGCTACCCCCATCGTAGAGCTCTCGGAGAGCTTTCCAACGGTATGCTGTGCGCCGCGTAACTCCTTACGGATCAAAAGTTATGGGCACCGGAGCGACGGAAACCTAGTCCTAAGCCCCACGCCCTCGGTTTGCGGGCCCAACCTCTACATGAGGCGGTCTTGCCCAAGGTGCCATGGGATTCGGTAATAGAAATGTGGTGGATTAGGTTGTCGCCCTTTTCGCGGCTAACGACATACGATCTGCAACGAAAAAGTAGTACAGAAGAAGAAAAGAGTCCCAAAACTGATGAAAACGTACTATTTTGGGATCCAAAAACTTGTGCAGCTGAATAGGCTACTACCCCCGTCATAGAGCTCTCGGAGAGCTTTCCAACGGTATGTTGTGCGCCGCGTAACTCCTTATGGATCAAAAGTTATGGGCACCAGAGCGACGGAAACCTAGTCCTAAGCCCCACGCCCTCGGTTTGCGGGCCCAACCTCTACATGAGGCGGTCTTGCCCAAGGTGCCATGGGATTCGGTAATAGAAATGTGGTGGATTAGGTTGTCGCCCTTTTCGCGGCTCACGACATAAGATCTGCAACGAAAAAGTAGTACAGAAGAAGAAAAGAGTCCCGAAACTGATGAAAACGTACTATTTTGGGATCCGAAAACTTGTGTAGCTGAATAGGCTACTACCCCCGTCATAGAGCTCTCGGAGAGCTTTCCAACGGTATGCTGTGCGCCGCATAACTCCTTACGGATCAAAAGTTATGGGCACCGGAGCGACGGAGACCTGGTCCCAAGCCCCACGCCCTCGGTTTTCGAGCCCAGCCTCTACGTGAGGTGAAGTTGTCTTACCCAAGGTACCATAGGATTCGGTAATAGAAATGTGGTGGATTAGGTTGTAGTCCTTTTCGCGGCTCACGACGTACGATCCGGGACGAAAATACACTACAAAAGAAGAAAAGAGTCCCGAAACTGATGAAAATGTTCGATTTTGGGCTCCGAAAATGGGCGTAGCCCAGCAGGCTTGCTGCCCCCATCATAGAGCTCTCAAAGAGCTTTCCAACTGTATGTTGTGTGCCGCGTAACTCCTTACGGATCAAAAGTTTTGGGCACCGGAGCCACGGAGACCTGGTCCCAAGCCCCACGCCCTCAGTTTGTGGGCCCAGCCTCTACGTGAGGCAAAGTTGTCTTGCCCAAGGTGCCTTGTTATTCGGTAATAGAAATGGGATGGATTAGATTGTCGTCCTTTTCGCGGCTCATGACATACTATCCGGGATGGAAAAACAACACAAAAAAGAAAATTATCCCGAAACTAATGAAAACGTTCGATTTTGGGAACCAAAAACTTGTGCAGCTGAAAAGGCTTGCTACCCCCTTCGTAGATCTCTCGGAGAGCTTTCCAACGGTATGCTGTGCGCCGCGTAACTCCTTACGAATCAAAAGTTATTGGCACCGGAGCGACGGAGACCTGGTCCCAAGCCCCACACCCTCGATTTGCAGGCCCAGCCTCTACGTGAGGTAAAGTTGTCTTGACCAAGGTGCCGTGGGATTCGGTAATAGAAATGTGGTCGATTAGGTTGTCGTCCTTTTCACGGCTCACAACGTAAGATCCAGGATGGAAAAATAGTGCAAAAGAAGAAAAGAGTCCCGAAACTGATTAAAATGTTTGATTTTTGACTACGACTATGGGCGCAGCCGAGCAGGCTTGCTGCCCCCATCGTAGAGCTCTCAGAGAGCTTTCCAACGGTATGCAGTGCGCTGCGTAACTCCTTCCGGATCAAAAGTTATGGGCACCGGAGCAACGGAGACCTAGTCCTAAGCCCCAAGCCCCACGCCCTCGCTTTGTGGGCCCAGCCTCTACGTGAGGCGAAGTTGTCTTGCCCAAGTTGCCATGGGACTCAGTAAAGGAAATGTGATGGATTAGGTTGTCATCTTTTTCGCGTCTCACGACGTACGACCCGGGACAGAAAAATAGTACAAAAGAAGAAAAGAATCCCGAAACTAATTAAAATGTTCGATTTTGGGCTCCGAAAATGGGCGCAGCAGAGCAGGATTGCTACCCCATTGTAGAGCTCTCGGAGAGCTTTCCAACGATATGCTGTACGCCGCGTAACTCCTTACGGATCGACAGTTATGGGCACTAGAGCGACGGGGACCTTGTCCCAAGCCCCTCGCCCTCGGTTTGCAGGCCCAGCCTCTACGTGAAGCAAAGTTCTCTTGCCCAAGGTGCCGTGGGATTTGATAATAGAAATGTGATGGATTAGGTTGTCATCCTTTTCGCAGCTTATGACGTACGATCCGGGATGAAAAACAACGTAAAATAAGAAAACTGTCACTAAATTGCTGAAAACGTTCATTCTTGGACTCTGAAAACAGGCACAGCTGCGCAGTATTGATGCCCTTGTCGTAGAGCTCTCGAAGAGCTTTCCAACGGTATGCTGTGCACCACGTAACCCCTTACGGATCAAAAGTTATGGGCACCAGACCGACGGGGACCTGGTCCCAAGCCCCACGCCCTCGGTTTGCGGACCCAGCCTCTACGTGAAGCGAAGTTGTCTTGTCCAAGGTGCCATGGGATTCGATAACATAAATGTGATGGATTAGACTGTCGTCCTTTTCGCTACTCATGACGTACGATTCGGGACGAAAAAACAGCGCATAATAAGAAAAGTGTCACGAAATTGATGAAAACATTCAATCTTGGGCTCTTAAAATAGGCGCAGCCGTGCAGGATTGCTGCCCCTGTCGTAGAGCACTCGAAGAGCTTTCCAACGGTAAGCTTTGCGCCATGTAACTCCGTACGAATCAAAAGTTATGGGCACCGGAGCCACGGAGACCTGGTCCTAAGCCCCACGCCCTCGGTTTGCGGGCCGAGCCTCGACGTGAGGCGAAGTTGTCTTGCCCAAGGTACCGTGGGATTCGGTAATAGAAATCTGGTGGATTAAGTTGTCGTCCTTTTCACGGCTCACAACGTATGATCCGGGACGGAAAAATAGTGCAAAAGAAGAAAAGAGTCCAAAAACTGATTAATACATTCGATTTTGGTCTCTGAAAATGGGCACGGCCGAGCAGTCTTGCTACCCCCATCGTAGAGCTCTCGGAGAGCTTTCCAACGGTATGCTGTGCGCCGCGTAACTCCTTACGGATCAAAAGTTATGGGCACCGGAGCGACGGAAACCTAGTCCTAAGCCCCACGCCCTCGATTTGCGGGCCCAACCTCTACATGAGGCGGTCTTGCCCAAGGTGCCATGGGATTCGGTAATAGAAATGTGGTGGATTAGGTTGTCGCCCTTTTCGCGGCTCACGACATACGATCTGCGACGAAAAAGTAGTACTAAAAAGAAAAGAGTCCCGAAACTGATTAAAACGTACTATTTTGGGATTTGAAAACTTGTGCAGCTGAATAGGCAACTGCCCCCGTCATAGAGCTCTCGGAGAGCTTTCCAACGGTATGCTGTGCGCCGCATAACTCCTTACGGATCAAAGGTTATGGGCACCGGAGCGACGGAGACCTGGTCCCAAGCCCCACGCCCTCGGTTTGCGGGCCCAGCCTCTACGTGAGGCAAAGTTGTCTTGCCCAAGGTGCCGTGGGAGTCTATAATAGAAATGTGGTGGATTAGGTTGTCAACCTTTTCGTGGCTCACGACGTAAGATCCAGGAGAGAAAAATAGTGCAAAAGAAGATAAGAGTCCCGAAACTGATGAAAACATTCAATTTTGGGCACAAAAAATGGGCGCATCCGAGCAGGTTTGCTACCCTGGTCGTAGAGCTCTCGAAGAGCTTTCCAACGGTATGTTGTGCACCGCGTAACTCCTTAAGGATCAAAAGTTATGGGCACCGGAGCGACGGAGACCTGGTCCCAAGGCCCACGCCCTTGGTTTGCGGGCCCAGCCTCGACATGAGGCGATGTTGTCTTGCCCAAGGTACCGTGGGATTCGGTAATATAAATGTGGTGGATTATTTTGTCGTCCTTTTCGCGGCTCACAACGTACGATTCGGGGCGAAAAAACTGTCCAAAAGAAGAAAAAAGTCCCAAAACTGATAAAAAATGTTTGATTTTTGGCTCCGAAATTGGCGCAGCCCAGCAGACTTGCTGCCCCCATCTTAGAGCTCTCGGAGAGCTTTCCAACGATATGCTGTGCGCTGCGTAACTCCTTCCGGATCAAAAGTTATGGGCACCGAAGCGACGGAGACCTAGTCCCAAACCCCATCCCCTCGGTTTGTGGGCCCAGCCTCTACGTGAGGCGAAGTTGTCTTGCCCAAGGTGCCATGGGATTCAGTAATAGAAATGTGATGGATTAGTTTGTCGTCCTTTTCGCTGCTCACGACGTGCGATCCGGGACAGAAAAATTGTGCAAAAGAAGAAAAGAATCCTGAAACTGATGAAAATGTTTGATTTTGGCTCTGAAAATGGGCGCAGCAGAGCAGGTTTGCTACCCCCGTCGTAGAGCTCTCGTAGAGCTTTCCAACGGTATGTTGTACGCCGCGTAACTCCTTACGGATCGAAAGTTATGGGCACCGGAGCGACGGGGACCTTGTCCCAAGCCTCACGCCCTCGGTTTGTGGGCCCAGCCTCTATGTGAAGCGAAGTTGTTTTGCCCAAGGTGCCGTGGGATTCAATAATAGAAATGTGATGGATTAGGTTGTCGCCCTTTTCGCGGCTCATGACGTACGATCCGGGACGAAAAAACAGCGTAAAATAAGAAATGTGTCACGAAATTGATGAAAATGTTCAATCTTGGGCTCTAAAAACCGGCACAGCCAAGCAGTATTGATGCCCCTGTCGTAGAGCTCTCGGAGAGCTTTCCAACGGTATGCTGTACGCCACGTAACTCCTTACGGATCAAAAGTTATGGGCACCGGAGCGACAAATACTTGGTCATAAGCCCCACGCCCTCGGTTTGCGGGCCTAGACTCTATGCGAAGTGAAGTTGTCATGCCAAAGATGTCGTGGGATTCGGTAATAGAAATGTGATTGATTAGGTTGTCGTCTTTTTCGCGACTGATGACGTACAATCCGGGATGGAAAAACAGCGCAAGAGAGGAAAAGTGTCTCAAAAATGATGAAAACGTTCGATTTTGGGCCTCAAGTGGCCTGAAAATCTTCTCGATCTCGGACAGCCAGGTCTCTGCTTTCTCATCATCAGCTTCCCCGTGGAATTTGGATGGGCAAAAGTCAAGAAACTCCCTCATTCTGCTTTGTCTCCCATGGTTACCATCATTCCTGTTGTTGTTGTTGGCCTCACGTGCATCTTGACGCTCCATCACTCGTGATACGTGATCCATGGCATTCGCCATCATGTTAAACATAGCCATCCTGGGATTAGTTTGATAGACATCTCCGGTCTCTTGGGGTTCACCGCTCCTATTAGTAGTGCGGGTACTAGGGCCAGCCATCTATAGGCACAGATTACGATGAACAATTTATTGAAATACAACAAACAAGAATTTAATGCAACATAATTCTAGAAACAATTAAGGCATGTTAATCACTTAAGCACATAAAACATAGAAGGCACATTTAACATTATCACACAATAACGTATAGACAAGTCATCCTAATTATCTTAGGGCTCTACCCATGGTCCGAGAGTTAAACCCAGCTTAAGCAATCTAAGCTCTGATACCATTCTTTACTTATAAGGTGTCACGCCCCAACCCGGCCTATAAAGGTTAGAATAGGGTGTGATCTAAACAATCAAGTCACGTCTCGTACTTAACCGTTCATGAAGATTTAACACTTAATGTTTTGGCCTAAACTCCAAAATTTTCCGGAAAACCGGCAGTATAACGGCTGTAATTGGGCTCTTTGGTTTGACCTAATTCTCTAAACGCCTCAAAATTTACCATCTCAAATTCATTTACAACTAAGATTACTATTTATCATCAATTGAAATGCCTACTGGTTGTCTCGATGTCTCGTTTGGTTAATAACCTAGCATGATACTATGTCTTGTTTGTTTGTTAATCCTCGTTACAAAAGTACCTGTTGATCTTAGCTTAATAACGTGTACCTGCTTAAGATTTGGTTGGTTCATTTTACTTAGCCTTTACCTAATACTTCATAATCCTATTATAGATACTAGCAGTAATAATAGCAAAACGATCATAGTAATGTCTAGTGTCTGTCTAGTTAATTTCAGTACAACCCAAATTAGACCCCAAATTACAACGGGGGTCTTTTACATTACACATTAAGCAACATAAAAAGAAATAGTCTTCAAGTAGCATAGTTCACAAATAGTCATAATCACGCAAAGCACATAGGACAGACAATCACTCCAAGGAATCATCGTTAGGCACATCGTCCTCAGGTACTTGTTCTTGATCTTCTTCACCTGAGATGATAAAAGAGGGTGAGTCTTTATGAACTCAGCAAGGGAGAACGAGAAATAGGTTTTGAAACTCATTTTCCGGTTCAACTTATGAAAATCCTTTTGCAAGCTTGAATAAACATAATTAAGTACATAACAACAATATAAAGTAAAGGAACACAGTTACTAGTCTTTCCTCCCCGAGGTCTTCTAGGAACCAAGCGAGAGTACTTATACACATAGTAAAAAGGATACGGTGAGCTTTTGCTCTCAGTTCATTTCCAGTATCAGTTGTTGCGGCTGACTTCAAATCATACCCTTATCACGCCAAGTGGGTGTACTCCGGATGTACCCCGAAATCCTACGACCCAACTCTCCGAGGAAGTCTAGCCCCCAAGCGAGAGAGGGAATTAGACAATGGTAGTCACGGCTGCACCGGCAAGCCCGATGCCGCCCGGTGTGCGTGAATGCTACCACGCCAGAATGAAAGGTTGCAACCTTATATGTAATTCACATTTATGACATTTAATATATCACATTAGGAGGACAACAAAGTAGGTTGTCTCCGGACAGTCATAAGGTTGCACATTGGCAAGTAAACAAGCGAGGCACGATAAGACAGGTAATTTCACTTGAAACGCATATGGAGTTATATGAACATTAAACGGGCAGCCATGTAACGCACGTAAATCAGGTCATATAACTCATTTCAACGTCCACGTAATCAAATAATAAGGTTATTAAACATGCAACAACAATCTACGTAGTTTTAGATGCAAGAAAGGCCTATTTGTCAACATGCAATGATCAAAATCACATTTAGGGCTATAAGGAAAACTACGGGCAGCCTACTAAGCATATAATTACACCCAATATTCAAAGGCTCAACACTTAGCATGTTTACCTAGTTGCTAGGGTTTCCATTTCGTGCTTACCCATGCGATTAGGCCCCAAGTCCACTCAAAATCAATCTCAAGCCAAGCATCAATTAATCCAAACATCCCCAAGTACTCAAAACAGTCCAAACAACATCCCAATGCCACAATCCAAAGCAATTAATACCACAAGAGAAGTTACAACAAATTTCTAAGCATATAACTAAGTGAAACCCTCACTGCAATAGGCTGTTTTCTCACAATCATTAAGTCAAGCAAACAATCTCGAATTTGAGTAAATAAGATGTCAAATTAAATCTTAAGAAGTGAACTAAAATCAGAAACAAACCTTGCATCATTTGGAGTTCGAGATCAATAGTTATAGCCAAAACAGTGGGATTGCACAAAACTGTCCAGATTTGCACACATTTCAATAATTGTCGTTTTTGAGGTCCTTAGGGTCAGATTTAGCCTTAGTTCATTTCTGACAAAAATGTCCAGAACTGAAAAATATAGCATTAAACCAAATTTCATGCATTTTGGATATCATTTACTAAGTCAAAATGGGTTCGTTCCACAAGGTCAGTGCATCTGCCAAAACCTGCTTCATTTTTTCCAGACTTCCAGATTTGGACACATTTTAATTATTTGCCATTTTGAGGATCTTAGAGTCAAAATTAGCTTTGGCCTATTTCTGTGAAAAATGTTCAAAACTGGAAAAAATAGTTACCTACCAATTTTCATACATTTTCAACATCATTTTCCTAGCCAAACTTACCTTGCAACAACAAGACAGAGAGCTGTCACCAAACCCGATTTCATCTATCATCATCTTCAAGCCAAAATCTTGCCATGCATGGTTGTAAAAGCTTATGAACACACAAATAACTCAAGTACAGAAGCAAAGACATAAATTGAAGAGCATGCATGTGGATTTTTGAAAGATTTCCAAGAAGTTTTAGCCCTCACCTTAGCAAATCAACAAGAAGATGCACAAAACTTTGATGAAGCACAAATTTCTTCTTCTTCCTTGCTTAGCCGAGACTCCAACTCAATTTTCTCTATTTTTCCTAGCTTAGTGGCCAAGTTCTTAGTACATGCATGTAGTTAGAACAAGAAGAAAAGAAATGGAAGCTAGTAAACTCACTAAGGCCGAAATGGTGACTCAAGGAGCATGCATGTGTGATTCTTGCATCCTAGCTAGCTTGGTCGAGTTCCTTTGCTTGTGGCTTGTCTTGATTAACTATGGTATGATGAAGATGAGCTATGAAGGGAAGAAACTCAGCCAAGGCCGAGAGAGAGAGAGAAGAATGAGAGGGAGAGAGAGAAATGTGAGAGGAAAATGAGAGAAATGAAAAAATAAAAAATAGAAGCCTTGCAATTGATGAAGCATATTCGGCCTTGGGCTGCAAAAATTCAGCTTTTTGTGTCTTCAAGATGTATTTTGAAATTCCTAGCATGGGCAAGGAGTAGTTGGTCGAGAATTGGAAGCTTTTGAAAAGGTTTTTGAGCTAATTTTTTTTTTAATGCATTTGTGTCGTAGAGTTGTCATAAGTTGTCTAGAATTAAATTGAATTGAGCAAGCAAGCACAAAACTCATGTGGTGGTCGGCCAAGGCTATAGAAAATCTGATTTTGTGTCATCTTTTGAGCATTATTTAATTGTGTGTTGAAAGTGCAAAAAGAATAAGGAATAAAGAATAAGAAATGTCTAGCTTTTTGTGAGATTTTGTCTTCTAGTAGATTGAATTAGTAATTTAATAATAGTTAGTGGATTTTGTAGGATTAATTAATGACCTAGTGCTTCATGCAAGATGCTTTCTTGATTAGCATGAGGGCACGCTTTCCTAGGTCCAGGGTGTGAGGCCCAACCTCGATTTGCGTATGATATCTCATTTCGTGTGCCCTAATCTAGATTTGCATGCCTTGACCTAGGTTTAAGAATTGTGTTCGTTTTGTGTGTCATGCATTGAATTATGTGCATTCATTTAGGATTGCGTGCATTTACTAGAAAAACGTACGTTCGTCTCGTAGTTCGTGTCCTACCTCGTAGTGCGTGCCCTAGACCTAGAAAAGCGTGCCCTCACGCTAATCAAGAAAGCATCTTGCACGAAACACTAGGTCATTAATTAATCCTACAAAATCCACTAACTATTATTAAATTACTAATTCAACTAACTAGAAGACAAAATTTCACTAAACACTAAGCATTCTTCATTCTTTATTCCTTATTCTTTTTGCACTTCCAACGCCCAATTAAATAATACTCCAATAGATGACAAAAGAATCAGAATTTTTATAGCCTTGGCCGACCACTAGGTGGTATTTGTGCATGTTTGCTCAATTCAAATTGATTCTAGACAACTTATGACAATACTATGACACAATTGCATAAAAAATTGCTCAAAACCCTTGTAAAAGCCCACCTTGCTCGGCCAAACCCTCTTTGCCCATACTAGGAATTTCAAATATGCTCTTGAAGACACAAAAAAAGCTGAATTATCAAGCCGTAGGCCGACCACTTGCTTCAAGATTTGCAAAGCCATCATTTTTGTCATTTCTTGTCATTTTCCTTCTTTCTTCCTCACACTTCTCTCTCTCTCCCTCTCATTCTTCTCTCTCTCTCGGCCTTGGCTGAATATCTTCACCTCCTAGCTCATCTTCATCATCCTATGGTTAATCAAGGCAAGCCACAAGCAAAGGAACTCAACCAAGCTAGCTAGGTTGCAAGAAAACTCACATGCAAGCTCTTGAGTCACCATTTTCGGCCTAGGTAAGTTTCTAAGCTTCCATTTCTTTTCTTCTTGTTCTAACCACATGCATGTACTAAGAGCTTGGTCACTAAGCTAGGAAAAATAGAGAAAACCAAGTTGGAATCTCGGCTAGGCAAAGAAGAAGAAGAAATTTGTGCTTCAACAAGTTTTGTACATCTTCTTGTTGATTTGCTAAGGTGAGGGCTAAAACCTTTTGAAAATCCTTCAAAAATCCACATGCATGCTCTTAAATGTATGTCTTTGCTTCTGTACTTGAGTTATTTGTGTGTTCATAAGCTTTTACAACCATGCATGGCAAGATTTTGGCTTGAAAGTGATGATAGGTGAAATCGGATTATGTGACAGCTCTCTGACCTGTTGTTTCAAGGTGAGTTTGGCTAGGCAAATGATGTTAAAAATGCATGAAAATTGGTAAGTGACTAGTTTTTCCAGTTTTGAACATTTTTCTCAGAAATAGGACAAAGATAGTTTCGACTCTAAGGTCCTCAAAATGGCCAATCATTAAAATGTATCCAAATCTGGAAATCTGGAAAAATGAAGCAGGTTTTGGCAGATGCACTGACCTTGTAGAACGAACCAGATTTGACTTAGTAAATGATGTCCAAAATGCATGAAATTTGGTGTGCTAATATATTTTTCAGTTCTGGACATTTTTATCAGAAATGAACTAAGGCTAAATCTGAACCCAAGGACCTCAAAAACGTCAATTATCGAAATGTGTGCAAATCTGGACAGTTTTGTGCTATCCCACTGTTTCGGCTATAACTAATGATCCCGAACTCCAAATGATGCAAGGTTTGTTTCTGATTTTAGTTCACTTATTAAGCTTTAATTTGGAATCCTATTTACTGGAATTGGAGATTGTTGGCTTGACTCAATGATTGTGAGAAAACAGCCTATTGCAGTGAGGGTTTCACTTAGTTATATGCTTAGAAAATTTGTTGTAACTTCTCTTGTGGTATTAAATGCTTGGGTTTGTGGCGTTGGGATGTTGTGTGGACTGTTTTGAGTACTTGAGGATGTTTGAATTAAATGATGCATGACTTGAGATTGATTTTGAGTTGACTTAGGGTTTAATCACACGGGTAAGCACGAAATGGAAACCCTAACGACTAGGTAGGCTTGCTAGTGTTGATCATTTGGATTTTGTGTGGAATTATATGCTTAATAGGCTGCCCGTAGATGCCCTTATAGCCCTAAATGTGATTTTGATCATTGCATGTTAACAAATAGGCCTTTCTTGCATCCGAGCCCAGGTAGATGTTATTGCATGTTGAATAATCTTAAAATTTGATTACGTGGACTTTGAAATGAGTTATATGACTTGATTTACATGTGCTACATGGCTGCCCGCTTAATGTTCATATAACTCCATATGCTTTTCAAGTGAAACTACTTGTCTATCCGTGCCTCGCTTGTTTACTTGTCAATGTACAATCTTATGACTGTCCGGAGGCAACGTACTTTGTTGTCCTTCTAATGTGATATATTAAATGTCATAAATGTGCATTGCATACAAGGTTGCAACCTTTCATTCTGGCATGGTAGCGATCACGCACACCGGGCGGCATCGGGCTTGCCGGTGCACCCATGACTACCATGGTACCTATTCCCTCTCTCGCTTGGGGGCTAAACTTTCTCGGAGAGTTGGGTCGTAGGATTTCGGGGTACATCCGGAGTACACCCACTTGGCGTGTTAAGGGGATGATTTGAAGTCGGCCACAACAACTAAGAGCAAAAGCTCACCGTATCCTTTTTCTATATGTGTAAGTACTCTCGCTTGGTTCCTAGAGAACCTCGGGGAGGAAAGACTGGTAATTGTGTTCCTTTACTTTTGTATTATTATTCTGTACTTAATTGTGTTATATTCATGCTTGCAAAAGGATTTTCATAAGTTGAACCGGAAAATGAGTTTCAAAACTTATTTCTCGTTCCCCTTGCTGAGTTCATAAGAACTCACCATCTTTTATTATCTCATGTGAAGAAGATCAAGAACAGGTACCCGAGGACGATGTGCCTAACGATGATTCCTTGGAGTGATTGCTTGTCTTGTGTGCTTTGCGTGATTATGGCTACTTGTGAACTCTACGCTACTTGAAGACTATTTCTTTTATGTCGCTTGTTGATTGTAATGTAAAAGACCCCCGTTGTAATTTGGGGTCTAATTTTGGTTTGTACTGATATTTCTAGACAGATACTAGATACTGCTATGGTCGTTTTGCTATTACTATGACTAGTAGCTATAATAGGATTATGAAGTATTAGGTAAGGGCTAAGTAAAATGAACCAACCAAACCTTAAACAGGTACTCGCTGTTAAGCTAAGATCAACAGGTACTTTTGTAACGAGGATAAACAAACAAACAAGACATAGTATCGTGCTAGGTTATAAATCAAACGAGACATCGAGATAAATAATATGCGTTTCAATTGATGCTAAATAGTAATCCTAGTTGGAAATGAAATTGAGATTGGAAAATTTTGAGGCGTTTAGAGAATTAGGCCAAACCAAATAAGCCAATTACAGCCGTTATGCTACCGGTCTTCCAGAAAATTTCGGAGTTTAGACTAAAACATTAAGTGTTAAATCTTCATAAACGGTTAAGTATGTGATATGACCTGAATGTTTAGATCACACCCTAGTCTAACCTTATAGGCCGGGTTGGGGCGTGACATAGGGCACGCACTACAAGGTAAGAGACGAACTACAAGACGAATGCACGTTTTTCTAGTAAATGCACGCAACCCTAAACGAATGCACGTAATTCAATGAATGGCACACAAAACAAACACAATTCTTAAACCTAGGTCAAGGCGCGCAAATTTAGATTAGGGCACACGAAACGAGGTATCGCACACAAATCGAGGTCGGGCCTCACATCCTCCCCTCCTTAAAAGAATTTCGTCCCGAAATTCAATATTACCTTTGAAATAAAGTTGGATATTGCTGCTCCATCTGGTCTCGCCTTTCCCACGTTTCTTCTTCAACTTCATGATGATCCCACAGCACCTTTACCATCGGTATAGTTTTGTTGCGCAACTCCCGATCTTGCTGGTCTAGGATTCGAATGGGCTTTTCCTCGTAAGACAAGTTCTCCCGAAGCTGCAACGGCTCTGGCTCCAAGATATGCGACGGATCAGGATGATACTTCCGCAACATTGAAACATGAAAGACGTCATGAATATTGGAGAGGTTTTGGGGTAGTGCCAGGCGATACGCCAACTTGCCAACCTTCTCAATTACCTCAAATGGTCCTACAAACCTCGAGCTCAACTTTCTACTATTGCCGTGTTTAATCAGTCCCCTCCGAGGTGATATCTTCAAGAACACCTTGTCGCCGACCTCAAACTCTAGGCTCCGTCTCCGTCGGTCTGCATAACTCTTCTACCTGCTTTGGGCGATAAGCATCCGTTTCCGGATGAGGTGGATATTATCAACAGTCTTCATAAGTTCAGGTAGAAGGGTCGGGTTAAAAGTCTTCGTTTCACCTACTTCATCCCAGTAAATTGGGGATCGACACTTACGTCCATACAATGCCTCAAATGGGGCCATCCCGATAGTGGTCTGATAACTATTATTATAAGCGAACTCCGCTAGAGATAAATATTTCTCCCAACCTTTCCCGATGTCTAAAACGCACGCCCTCAGCATATCCTCCAGAATTTGAATAGTTCTCTCCGATTGTCCGTCAGTCTGAGGGTGATAAGCCATGCTGAAAATCAACTTCGTTCCCAAAGCTTCTTGCAATCTCTTCCAAAATCGGGAAGTAAAACGAGGATCCCTATCCGATACAATACTCACAAGCATCCTGTGCAATGTTACAATCTCCGCCACATACATATCTCCCAATCTCTCAGGACTATCCTCCTTGTTCATCAGTAAAAAGTGTGTCGACTTAGTCAATCTATCCACTATGACCCAAACGGCGTCATGTCCCTTTTGTGACCTGGGCAGGTCCATAACAAAGTCCATAGTTATATGTTCCCATTTCCATTGAGGGATCTCCAACGACTAAAGTAAACCAGCGGGTCATTGATGTTCCGCTTTGACTCTCTGGCAAGTCAAACACCGTGCCACAAACTCCGCAATCTCTCTCTTCATGTTATTCCACCAATAGTGTTGCTTCAAATCCCGGTACATCTTTGTTCCTCCGGGGTGAATAGTGTATCTTGAATTATGGGCTTCTTCAAGGATCTTCTTTTTCAGCTCTGGTTCATTAGGAACACAAATTCGATTCCTAAACCTTCAAACACCATCATCATGAAACTTGAAATCTGCGTTGCTTTCCTTAATCTTCTGAAATTGTTGGTCCTTCTGTTGAGCCTCTCGTAACTCAGACAACAAGGTCGATTGAACCTGTGTAGTGGCAAAAAGTAACCCTTTCCGAGTCAATTGTGGTTTCCATAGAAATGCTTCCTCTAACAACTCCTGCACCTTGACTTCAAGTTTTGCCATGCTTGCTTTCCTACTTAAGGCATCTGCAACTACATTCGCTTTACCGGGCACATAATTGATTGTGCAGTTATAATCATCCAAAAGCTCCATCCACCACCTTTGCCTCATATTCAACTCTTTTTGAGAGAACAAGTATTTCAAGCTCTTGTGATCAGTAAATACCTCAAACTTGTTACCCTACAGATAATGCCTCCATTTCTTGAGTGCAAACACAATAGCCGCTAACTCCAAATCATGCGTTGGGTAGTTCAATTCATACGGCTTTTGTTTCCTAGAAGCATATGCAATCACTCTTCCATTTTGCATCAGTACACAACCCAATCCTTCTTTCGAAGCATCGCTATAGATTACAAAACCTTGACTCCCTTCAGGCAATGCAAGAACAGGTGCGGTAGTCAATCTTTTCTTCAACTCTTGGAAGCTGTTCTCACACTTAACATCCCACACGAACTTTGTTTTCTTTTGAGTGAGCTTTGTAAGCGGTCCAACAATCTTAGAGAAATTGTTAACGAATCTCCGATAATATCTGGCTAGACCAAGAAAACTCCGAACCTCCGTAATGTTTTCCGGCTTCTTCCAAGACATCACTGCTTCTATCTTAGCTGGATCCCTCGCTATTCCCTCTTGGGATATGATATGCCCCAAAAATGCAATATGTTGCAACCAAAATTCACACTTGCTAAACTTTGCATACAACTGATGCTCTCGAAGTTTCTACAATACTAACCGCAGATGTTGTTCATGCTCCGCCTCGGATTTTGAGTATACCAAAATATCATCAATGAAGATCACCACAAATTGGTCCAAGTAGGGTTGAAACAGCCTGTGCATCAAGTCCATAAAAGCTGTAGGGGCATTAGTTAGTCCAAATGGCATCACCACATATTCATAATGCCCATATCTTGTCCTGAAAGCCATTTTAGGCACATCTTCCTTTTTGATCCGCAACTGATAGTACCCTTGCCTCAAGTCGAGTTTCGAATACACTTTGGCTCCTTGAAGTTGATCAAACAACTCGTCAATCAGTGGAAGTGGGTATTTATTCTTGACAGTCACTTGGTTCAATCCTCGATAATCGATGCATAACCTCAACGTTCCGTCTTTCTTCTTCACAAATAGAACTGGTGCGCCCCACGGTGAAAAACTTGGTTGAACAAACCCCTTCTTCAACAATCCTTGCAATTGGTCCTTCAATTCTTGTAGCTCGGCCGGTGCCATACGATAGAGGGCTTTAGATATCGGCTGGGTGCCAGGCAGTAACTCTATAACGAACTCGATTTCCCGATTTGGGGATAAACCAGGCAATTCTTCTGGAAACACATCCGCATAGTCTTTGATCACTGGCATCTCCTCCAACTTAGCTTTATCCGACGGCTTGTTGATGAGGTAAGCTAAGTATCCACTACACCCTTTTCTCAAGGACTTCACTGCTTTCGTAGATGAAATGATGGAACTCCCGGTGAAATCTCTTCGACCTGTTACCTCCAGTGTTGGTTGACCAGGTACCCGGAACGTTATAATCTTCGTCCGGCAATCTAGTTGGACATGATGTTTTGCCAGCCAGTCCATCCCTAAAATGACTTCATAGTCTCGAAAAGGTAATACAATAAGATTGGCTGAGAATTCCCTATCCTTAATTTGAATTTTACATGCTTTACAAGCTGAGCTAGTAACTAGCTTAGAACCCATCGGTGTACCAACTTTTACTTCGTATGGCAAACATACAAATTTCAGTTTCACACGTTCCACACATAAGGGAGTAATAAATGAATGAGTAGCAACCGGATCAATTAGCACCCTAACAGGTTGATTCAGTATGAAGAATGTACCTTCAACAACAGCGGTCTCCTCTAGAAGCTCCTCGCACTCGATAGCATAAGCTCGAGCCTGGACTCTGGGAACTGGAGTCTTGCCTCTGCTAGCTGGTTTACCCTAATTCTGTCCTGCCTACCATTTAGGGCAATCCTTGATCTGATGCTAATCACTGCCACATCTCACACATCGTCCTGACTTCTTCCAGCACTGGGCCTCGGTATGACCCTTTTTGTCACAGTAAGAACAGTTGACAGACTGAGTAGCAGGTGAACTACCTGTGGATCCGCGGGTGGAAGAGGCTGATGGCATTTTCGTTGGGCCACGGTTATTCACTGGTCTGTTCTGGCTCTGGCCCTGATTACGACTCTGACTCTGGAATTTCCTCTGCTGACCTGGAGGCTGGTATGGTTTCTTGTTCGGCTGACTCGAACCGGCTCTATCAAGTTTCCTCTTCTCAACTCGGGAAGCAGCAGCAAAGAGAGCAAAATAGGTATCGAAGTCATGAGAAGCCAACTGGTCCTAAATCTCTGGACTCAATCCAGTCGTAAATTTCCACATCTTCGCCTCCAGAGTACTGACCATATATTGAGCATAACGGGACAGTCGGTCAAAACGAGCATCGTACTAGGCTACCGTCATGTTACCCTGGGTCAAGTGCATAAACTCCTCAATCCGCCTCTTCTTGGAAACTGCAGGTACATATTTCTCCTTGAATGCCTTAATGAAATTACCCCACAAGCGAGGTGTCTGATCAGTTTCCCACAGTGCCGCCACAGTGTGCTACCAATGTTCAGCATCCCCGTGTAATAAAAACACGGCAAACTCCACCTTTTCTTCATCAGTATAATCAAGAGGCCTGAAAATCTTCTCGATCTCGGACAGCCAGGCCTCTGCTTTCTCATCATCAGCTTCCCCGTGGAATTTGGACGGACGAAAGTCAAGAAACTCCCTTATTCCACTATGTCTCCCATGGTTAACATCATTCCAGTTGTTGTTGTTGGCCTCACGTGCATCTTGACGCTCCATCACTCGTGATACGCGATCCATGACATTCGCCATCATGTTAAACATAGCCATGCCGTGATTAGTTTGATAGGCATCTCCGGTCTCTTGGGATTCACCGCTCCTATTAGTAGTGCGGGTACTAGGGCCAGCCATCTATAGGCACATATTACGATGCATAATTTATTGAAATACAACAAACAAGAATTTAATGCAACATAATTCTAGAACAATTAAGGCATGTTAATCACTTAAGCACATAAAACATAGAAGACATATTTAACATTATCACACAATAACGTATAGACAAGTCATCCTAATTATCTTAGGGCTCTACCCATGGTCCGAGAGTTAAACCTAGCTTAAGCAATCTAAGCTCTGATACCATTCTTTACTTATAAGGTGTCACGCCCCAACCCGGCCTATAAAGGTTAGACTAGGGTGTGATCTAAACATTCAAGTCACGTCTCGTACTTAACCATTCATGAAGATTTAACACTTAACGTTTTGGCCTAAACTCCAAATTTTTTTGAAAAACCGGCAGCATAACGACTGTAATTGGGCTCTTTGGTTTGACCTAATTCTCTAAACGCCTCAAAATTTACCATCTCAAATTCATTTCCAACTAAGATTACTATTTATCATCAATTGAAATGCCTACTGGTTGTCTCGATGTCTCGTTTGGTTAATAACCTAGCATGATACTATGTCTCGTTTGTTTGTTAATCCTCGTTACAAAAGTACCTGTTGATCTTAGCTTAATAACGTGTACCTGCTTAAGATTTGGTTGGTTCATTTTACTTAGCCTTTACCTAATACTTCATAATCCTATTATAGATACTAGCAGTAATAATAGCAAAACGATCATAGTAGTGTCTAGTGTCTGTCTAGTTAATATCAGTACAACCCAAAATTAGAACCCAAATTACAACGGGGGTCTTTTACATTACCCATTAAGCAACATAAAAAGAAATAGTCTTCAAGTAGCATAGTTCACAAATAGCCATAATCACGCAAAGCACATAGGACAGGCAATCACTCCAAGGAATCATCGTTAGGCACATGGTCCTCAGGTACCTGTTCTTGATCTTCTTCACCTGAGATGATAAAAGAGGGTGAGTCCTTATGAACTCAGTAAGGGGGAATGAGAAATAGGTTTTGAAACTCATTTTCCGGTTCAACTTATAAAAATCCTTTTGCAAGCATGAATAAACACAATTAAGTACATAACAACAATATAAAGTAAAGGAACACAATTACCAGTCTTTCCTCCCCGAGGTCCTCTAGGAACCAAGCGAGAGTACTTATACACATAGTAAAAAGGATATGGTGAGCTTTTGCTCTCAGTTCATTTCCAATATCAGTTGTTACGGCCGACTTCAAATCATCCCCTTTTCACGCCAAGTGGGTGTACTCCGGATGTACCCCGAAATCCTATGACCCAACTCTCCAAGAAAGTCTAGCCCCCAAGCAAGAGAGGGAATTGGACAATGGTAGTCACGGTTGCACCGGCAAGCCCGATGCCGCCCGGTGTGCGTGAACGTTACCACGCCAGAATGAAAGGTTGCAACCTGATATGCAGTGCACATTTTTTACATTTAATATATCACATTAGGAGGACAACAAAGTTGGTTTCCTCTGGATAGTCATAAGATTGCACATTGACAAGTAAACAAGCGAGGCACGATAAGACAGGTAATTTCACTTGAAACGCATATGGAGTTATATGAACATTAAACGGGAAGCCATGTAATGCACGTAAATTAGGTCATATAACTCAATTCAACGTCCATGTAATCAAATAATAAGATTATTTAACATGCAACAACAATCTACGTAGGTTCAAATGCAAGAAAGGCTTATTTGTCAACATGCAATGATCAAAATCACATTAGGGCTATAAGGGAAACTACGGGCAGCCTAATAAGCATATAATTACACCCAATATTCAAATGATCAACACTTAGCATGTTTACCTAGTTGCTAGGGTTTCCATTTCGTGCTTACCCATGCGATTAGGCCCCAAGTCCACTCAAAATCAATCTCAAGCCAAGCATCAATTAATCCAAACATCCCCAAGTACTCAAAACAGTCCAAACAACATCCCAATGCCACAATCCAAAGCAATTAATACCACAAGAGAAGTTACAACAAATTTCTAAGCATATAACTAAGTGAAACCCTCACTGCAATAGGCTGTTTTCTCACAATCATTAAGTCAAGCAAACAATCTCCAATTTGAGTAAATAAGATGTCAAATTAAATCTTAAGAAGTGAACTAAAATCAGAAACAAACCTTGCATCATTTGGAGTTCGAGATCAATAGTTATAGCCAAAACAGTGGGATTGCACAAAACTGTCCAGATTTGCACACATTTCAATAATTGTCGTTTTTGAGGTCCTTAGGGTCAGATTTAGCCTTAGTCCATTTCTGACAAAAATGTCCAGAACTGAAAAATATAGCATTAAACCAAATTTCATGCATTGTGGATATCATTTACTAAGTCAAAATGGGTTCGTTCCACAAGGTCAGTGCATCTGCCAAAACCTGCTTCATTTTTTCCAGACTTCCAGATTTGGACACATTTTAATTATTTGCCATTTTTAGGATCTTAGAGTCAAAATTAGCTTTGGCCTATTTCTGTGAAAAATGTTCAAAACTGGAAAAAATAGTTACCTACCAATTTTCATACATTTTCAACATCATTTTCCTAGCCAAACTTACCTTGCAACAACAAGACAGAGAGCTGTCACCAAACCCGATTTCATCTATCATCATCTTCAAGCCAAAATCTTGCCATGCATGGTTGTAAAAGCTTATGAACACACAAATAACTCAAGTACAGAAGCAAAGACATAAATTGAAGAGCATGCATGTGGATTTTTGAAAGATTTCCAAGAAGTTTTAGCCCTCACCTTAGCAAATCAACAAGAAGATGCACAAAACTTTGATGAAGCACAAATTTCTTCTTCTTCCTTGCTTAGCCGAGACTCCAACTCAATTTTCTCTATTTTTCCTAGCTTAGTGGCCAAGTTCTTAGTACATGCATGTAGTTAGAACAAGAAGAAAAGAAATGGAAGCTAGTAAACTCACCAAGGCCGAAATGGTGACTCACGGAGCATGCATGTGTGATTCTTGCATCCTAGCTAGCTTGGTCGAGTTCCTTTGCTTGTGGCTTGTCTTGATTAACTATGGTATGATGAAGATGAGCTATGAAGGGAAGAAACTCAGCCAAGGCAAAGAGAGTGAGAGAAGAATGAGAGGGAGAGAGAGAAATGTGAGAGGAAAATGAGAGAAATGAAAAAAAAATAAAAGCCTTGCAATTGATGGAGCATATTCGGCCTTGGGCAGCAAAAATTCAGCTTTTTGTGTCTTCAAGATGTATTTTGAAATTCCTAGCATGGGCAAGGAGTAGTTGGTCGAGAATTGGAAGCTTTTGCAAAGGTTTTTGAGCTAATTTTTTTTTTATATGCATTTGTGTCATAGAGTTGTCATAAGTTGTCTAGAATTAAATTGAATTGAGCAAGCAAGCACAAAACTCATGTGGTGGTCGGCCAAGGCTATAGAAAATCTGATTTTGTGTTATCTTTTGAGCATTATTTAATTGTGTGTTGAAAGTGCAAAAAGAATAAGGAATAAAGAATAAAGAATGTCTAGTTTTTTGTGAGATTTTGTCTTCTAGTGGGTTGAATTTGTAATTTAATAATAGTTAGTGGATTTTGTAGGATTAATTAATGACCTAGTGCTTCGTGCAAGATACTTTCTTGATTAGCGTGAGGGCATGCTTTCCTAGGTCTAGGGCATACACTACGAGGTAGGACACAAACTACGAGATGAATGAATGTTATTCTAGTAAATGCACGCAACCCTAAACGAATGCACGTAATTCAATGCATGGCACACAAAACGAACACAATTCTTAAACCTAGGTCAAGGCGCGCAAATCTAGATTAGGGCACACGAAACAAGGTATTGCATGCAAATCGAGGTCGGGCCTCACATAACTCCTTACGGATCAAAAGTTTTGGGCACCGGAGCGACGGGGACCTGGTCCCATGCCCTATACCCTCGGTTTGTGGGCCCAGCCTCTACATGAAGCGAAGTTGTTTTGCCCAAGGTGCCGTGGGATTCGGTAATAGAAATGTGGTGGATTAGGTTGTCGTCCTTTTCGCGGCTCACAACGTATGATCCGGGACGGAAAAACAATGCAAAAGAATAAAAGAGTCCTGAAACTGATGAAAACGTTCGATTTTGGGCTCTGAAAATTATCGCAACCGAGTAGGCTTACTGTCCCCATCGTAGAGCTCCCAAAGAGCTTTCCAACGGTATGCTGTGTGCCGCGTAACTCCTTACGGATCAAAAGTTATGGGCACCGGAGCCACGGAGACCCGGTCCCTAGCCCCATGCCCTCGGTTTGTAGGCCCAGCCTCGACGCGAGGTGAAGTTTTCTTGCCCAAGGTACCTTGGGATTCAGTAATAGAAATGTGGTGGATTAGGTTGTCGTCCTTTTCGCGGCTCACAACGTACGATCCGAGACGGAAAAATAGTGCAAAAGAGGAAAAGAGTCCCAAAACTGATGAAAACGTTCGATTTTCGACTCCAAAAAGGGGCTCAGCCGAGGAGGCTTGCTACTCCCATCGTAGAGCCCTCGGAGAGCTTTCCAACGGTATGCTATGCGCCACATAACTCCTTTCAGATCAAAAGTTATGGGCACCGGAGCGATGAAAACCTGGTCCAAAGCCCCACGCCCTCGGTTTGCGGGCCAAGCCTTTAAGTGAGGCAAAGTTGTCTTGCCCAAGGTGCCGTGGGATTCGGTAACAGAAATGTGGTGGATTAGGTTGTCGCCCTTTTCGCGGCTCACGACGTACGATCCGGGAAGGAAAAATAGTGCAAAATAAGAAAAGAGTCCCGAAACTAATGAAAACGTTTGATTTTGGGCTCCAAAAACGGGCGCAGCCAAGCAGGCTTGCTGCCCCAATCGTATATCTCTCGAAGAGCTTTCTAATGGTATGTTGTGTGCCGCTTAACTCCTTACGGATCAAAAGTTATATGCACCGGAGCGACGGAGACCTGGTCCTAAGCCCCACGCCCTCGGTTTGCTGGCCCAGCCTCGACGTGAGGCGAAGTTGTCTTGCCCAAGGTGCCATGGGATTCGGTAATAGAAATGTGGTGGATTAGATTGTCGTCCTCTTCGCGGCTCACGACGTACGATCCGGGACGAAAAAACAGTGCAAAAGAAGAAAAGAGTCCCGAAACTGATGAAAACGTTCGATTTTGGGCTCCGAAAATGACTGCAGCCAACCAGGATTACTGCCCCCATCGTAGAGTTCTCGAAAAGCTTTCCAACGACATGCTATGTGCCGCGTAACTCCTTACGAATCAAAAGTTATGGGCACTGGAGCCACGGAGACTTGGTCCCAATCCCCACGCCCTCGGTTTGCGGGCCCAACCTCGATGTGTGGCGAAGTTTTCTTGCCCAAGGTGCCTTGGGATTCGGTAATAGAGTTGTGGTGGATTAGGTTGTCGTCCTTTTCGCTGCTCACGACGTACGATCTGGGACAGAAAAACAGAGCAAAAGAAGAAAAGAGTCTCAAAACTTATAAAAACGTTCGATTTTGTGCTTCAAAAATGGGTGTAGCCGAGCAGGCTTGCTACCCCCGTCGTAGAGCTCTCGAAGAGCTTTCTAATGGTATGTTGTGCGCCGCGTAACGCCTTACGGATCAAATGTTATGGCCATCGGAGCCACGGAGACCTGGTCCCAAGCCCCATGCCCTCGGTTTGCGGGCCCAGCCTCGACGTGAGGTGAAGTTGTCTTGCCCAAGGTTCTGTGCGATTAGGTAATAGAAATGTGGTGGATTAGGTTGTCATCTTTTTTGCGGCTCACGACGCACGATCCAGGACGAAAAAATTGTGCAAAACGAGAAAATAGTCCCAAAACTGATGAAAATGTTTGATTTTGGGCTCCGAAAATGGGCGCAGTTGAGGAGGCTTGCTGCCCCCATCGTAGAGCTCTTGTAGAGCTTTCCAACGGTATGCTGTGCACCGCGTAACTCCTTATGGATCAAAAGTTATGGGCAACGGAGCGATGAAGACCTGGTCCCAAGCCCCACGCCCTCGGTTTGCGGGCCCAGCCTCGTCGTGAGACAAAGTTGTCTTGCCCAAGGTACTGTGGGATTCGGTAATAGAAATGTGGTGGATTAGGTTGTCGTCATTTTCGCGGCTCACAACGTACGATCCGGGATGGAAAAATAGTAGAAAAGAAGAAAAGAGTCCCGAAACTGATGAAAACGTTCGATTTTGGGCTCTGAAAATGGGCACAACATAGTAGTCTTGCTACCCCTATCGTAGAACTCTCGGAGAGCATTCCAACGGTATGGTGTACGCCGCGTAACTCCTTACGGATCAAAAGTTATGGGCACCAGAGCGACGGAAACCTAGTCCCGAGCCCCACGCCCTCGATTTGCGGGCCCAGCCTCTATGTGAGGCGAAGTTGTCTTGCCCAAGGTGTCGTGGTATTCAGTAATAGAAATGTGGTGGATTAGGTTGTCTCCCTTTTCGCAGCTCATGACATACGATCAGGGACAGAAAAATATCGCAAAATAAGAAAAGTGTCACGAAAATGATGAAAACATTCAATCTTGGGCTCTGAAAACATGCGCAGTCGAGCAGGATTGCTTCCCCTGTCGTAGAGCTCTTGGAGAGCTTTCCAATGGTATGATGTGCCCCACGTAACTCCTTACTGATCAAGAGTTATGGGTACCGGAGCGACAGATACCTGGTCACAAGCACCACACCCTCGGTTTGCGGGCCTAGTCTCTATGCGAAGTGAAGTTGTCATGCCCAAGGAGTCATGGGATTCGATAATAGAAATGTGATTGATTAGGTTGTCGTCCTTTTCGCGGCTGACGACGTGCGATCCGGGTCGAAAAAACAACGCAAAAGAGGAAAATTGTCTCGAAACTGATGAAAACATTCGATTTGGGCTTCAAAAATAGGCATAGCCTAGCAGGCTTGCTGCCCCCATCGTAGAGCTCTCGGGGAGCTTTCTAACGGTATGCTATACGCCGCGTAACTCCTTACGGATCAAAGTTATGGGCAATGAGCGACGGAGACCTGGTCCCAAGCCCCACGCCCTCGGTTTACGGGCCCAGCCTCTACGTGCAGTGAAGTTATCTTGCCCAAGGTGCTATGGGATTCAATAATAGAAATGTGATGGATTAGGTTGTCGTCCTTTTCTAGGCTCACGGCGTACGATCCGGGAAGGAAAAATAGTGCAAAAAGAAAAAGTGTCCCAAAACTGATGAAAACGTTCGATTTTGAGCTCAAAAAATAGGCACAGCCGAGCAGGCTAGTTGCCCCCGTCGTAGGGTTCTCAGAGAGCTTTCCAACAGTAAGCTTTACGCCACGTAACTCCTTACAGATCAAAAGTTATAGGCACCGGAGCGACGGAGTCATGGTCCCAAGCCCTACGCCCTAGGTTTGCGGGCCCAGCCTCTATGTGAAGCAAAGTTGTCTTGCCCAAGGTGCCGTGGGATTCGATAATAGAAATGTGATTGACTAGGTTGTCGTCCTTTTTGCGGCTCACGACGTACGATCTGGGACGGAAAAATAGCGCAAAAGAAGAAAAATATCCCAAAACTAATGAAAACGTTCGATTTTGGGGTTCGAAAACAAGCACATCCGAGCAGGCTTACTGCCCACCTCGTAAAGTTCTCGGAGAGCTTTCCAACAGTATGTTGTACACCATGTAACTCTTTACTAATAAAAAGTTATGGGCACCGGAGCGACGGGGACCTTGTCCTAAGCCCCACGCCCTCAGTTTGCAGGCCCAGCCTCTACATTAAGAGAAGTTGTCTTGCCCATGGTACCATGGGATTTGATAATATAAATGTGATGGATTAGGTTGTCGTCCTTTTTACGGCTCATGACGTATGGTCCAGAACGAAAAAACTACGCAAAATAAGAAAAGTGTCACGAAATTGATGAAAACGTTCAATCTTGGGCTCTGAAAACAGGACCAACCGAGCAGGATTGCTGCCCCTGTCGTAGATCTCTCGGAAAGCTTTCCAACGGTATGTTGTGCGCCACGTAACTCTTTACAGATCAAAAGTTGTGGGCACCGGAGCCACGGAGACCTGGTCCCAAGCCCCACGCCCTCGGTTTGCGGGTCCAGCCTTGACGTGAGACGAAGTTGTCTTGCCTAAGGTGTAGTGGGATTCGGTAATAGAAATGTGGTGGATTAGGTTGTCATCCTTTTCACGGCTCAGAATGTACGATCCGAGGCAGAAAAATAGTACAAAAGAAGAAAAGAGTACCCAAAACTGATGAAAACGTTTGATTTTGGGTTCCGAAAATGGGCGCAGCTAAGCAGGCTTGCTACCCATTCGTAGAGCTCTCGGAGAGCTTTCCAACGGTATGCTGTGCACCGCGTAACTCTTTACGGATCAAAAGTTATGGGCACCGGAGCGACGGAAACCTAGTCCCAAGCCCCACGCCCTCGGTTAGCGGGCCTAGCCTCTACGTGAGGGAAAGTTGTCTTGCCCAAGGTGCCGTGGGATTCAGTAATAGAAATGTGGTGGATTAGGTTGTCGTCCTTTTCGCGGCATACAACGTACGATTCGGGACGGAAAAATAGTGCAAAAGAAGAAAATAGTCCCGAAACTGATGAAAATGTTTGATTTTGAGCTCCGAAAAGGGGTGCAGCCGAGCAGGCTTGATGCCACTATCGTAGAGCTCTCGAAGAGCTTTCCAATAGTATGCTGGGCACCACGTAACTCCTTACGGATCAAAAGTTACGGGCACCGGAGCCACGGAGACCTGGTCCCAAGCCCCACGCCCTGGGTTTGCAGGCCCAGCCTCGACGTGAGGCGAAGTTGTCTTGCCCAAGGTGTTGTGGGATTCAGTAATAGAAATGTGGTGGATTAGGTTGTCGTCCTTTTCGCGGCTCACAACGTACGATCCGAGACCGAAGAACAGTGCAAAAGAAGAAAAAAGTCCAGAAACTGATGAAAATGTTTGATTTTGGGTCCAAAAATGGGTGCATCCGAGCAGGCTTGCTACCCCCGTTGTAGAGCTCTTGTAAAGCTTTCCAACGGTATGCTGTGCGCCGTGTAACTCTTTACGGATCAAAAGTTATGGGCTCCGGAGCCACGGAAACCTGGTCCTAAGCCCCACGCCCTCGGTTTGCTGGCCTAGCCTCTATGTGAGGCGAAGTTGTCTTGCCCAATGTGCTGTGGGATTCGGTAATAGAAATGTGGTGGATTAGGTTGTCGTCTTTTTCGTAGCTCACAACGTACGATCTGGGACGGAAAAATAGTGCACAAGAAGAAAAGAGTCCTGAAACTGATAAAAATTTTCAATTTTGGATTCCAAAAACTGGCGCAGCCGAGCAGGCTTGCTACCCCCATCGTAGAGCTCTTGGAGTGCTTTCCAACGGTATGTTATGCACCGCGTAACTCCTTATGGATCAAAAGTTATGGGCACCGAAGCGACGGAAACCTGGTCCTAAACCCTACGCCCTCGGGTTGTGGGCCTAACCTCTACGTGTAGCGAAGTTGTCTTGCCCTAGGTGTCGTGGGATTCAATAATAGAAATGTGATGGATTAGGTTGTCGTCCTTTTCTAGGCTCACGACGTACGATCCGGAAAGGAAAAACAGTGCAAAAGAAGAAAAGTATCCCAAAACTGATGAAAACGTTCGATTTTGGGCTCCAAAAACAGGTGCAGCCGAGCAAGTTTGTTTCCCCCATTGTAGGGCTCTCAGAGAGCTTTCCAACGATAAACTGTGCTCCGCGTAACTCCTTACGGATCAAAAGTTATGGGCATCGGAGCGACGGATACTTGGTCACAAGCCCCACGCCCTCGGTTTGCAGGCCCAGCCTCTATGTGAAGTGAAGTTGTCATGCCCAAGGTGCCGTGGGATTCGATAATAGAAATGTGATAGATTAGGTTGTCGTCCCTTTCGTGGCTCACGACGTACTATATGGGACGGAAAAACAACACAATAGAAGAAAAGTGTCCCAAAATTGATGAAAATGTTCGATTTTGGGCTGCGAAAATAGGCACAGCCGAGCAAGGTTGCTGCCCACGTCGTAGATCTCTCGGAGAGCTTTCCAACGGTATGTTGTGCGCCACGTAACTCCTTACAAATCAAAAGTTATGGGCACCGGAGCGACAAGGACCTGGTCCCAAGCCCCACGGCCCACGACATCGGTTTGCAGGCCCAGCCTCTACGTGAAGCGAAGTTGTCTTGCCCAAGGTGCCGTGGGATTCGATAATAGAAATGTGATGGATTAGGTTGTCGTCATTTTTGCGGCTCACGACATACGATCCAGGATGGAAAAACTGTTCAAAAGAAGAAAAGTGGCCCGAAACTGATGAAAACGTTCGATTTTGGGCTCCAAAAAAAGTCGCTGTTGAGCAGGCTTTTTGTCTTCGTCGTAGAGCTCTCGAAGAGCTTTCCAACGGTATGTTGTGTGCCACGTAACTCCTTACGAATCAAAAGTCATGGGCACCGAAGCGACGGGGACCTGGTCCCAAGCCCCACTCCCCCAGTTTGCGGGCCCAGCCTGAACGTGAAGCGAAGTTGTCTTGCCCAAGGTGCCGTGGGATTCGATAATAGAAATGTGATGAATTAGGTTGTGGTCCTTTTCACGGCTCATGACGTACGATCCGGGACAGAAAAATAGCGCAAAATAAGAAAAGTGTCATGAAATTGATGAAAACGTTCAATCTTGGGCTCTGAAAACAGGTGCTGCTGAGCAGGATTGCTGCCCCTGTCGTAGAGCTCTCGGAGAGCTTTCCAACGGTATGTTGTGCGCCACGTAACTCCTTACAGATCAAACGTTATGGGCACCGAAGCCACAGAGACCTGGTCCCAAGCCCCACGCCCTCGGTTTGCGGGCCCAGCCTCAACGTGAGGAGAAGTTGTCTTGCCCAAGGTTCCGTGGGATTCAGTAACAGAAATGTGGTGGATTATATTGTCGTCCTTTTCACGGCTCACAACGTACGATCCGGGACGAAAAAATAGAGCAAAAGAATAAAATAGTCCCGAAACTGATGAAAATATTCAATTTTGGGCTCCAAAAACGGGCGCAGCCAAGCAGGCTTGCTACCCCCATCGTAGAGCTCTTGGAGAGATTTTCAACAGTATGCTGTGCGCCGCGTAACTCCTTACGGATCAAAAGGTATGGGCATTGGAGCGAGAGAAACTTGGTCCCAAGCCCTAAGCCCTAGGTTTACGGGCCCAACCTCTACGTGAGACGAAGTTGTCTTGCCCAAGGTGCTGTGGGATTCGGTAATAGAAATGTGGTGGAATAGGTTGTCGTCCTTTTCGCGGCTCACGACGTACGATCCGGGATGAAAAAACAGTGGAAAAGAAAAAAAGAGTCCCGAAACTGATGAAAACGTTTGATTTTGGGCTCCGAAAATGGGTGCAGCTAAGCAGGCTTGCTGCCCCCATCATAGAGCTCTCGAAGAGCTTTCCAATAGTATATTGGGCACCGCATAACTCCTTACAGATCAAAAGTAATAGGCACCGGAGCCACGGAGACGTGGTCCCAAGACCCATGCCCTCGGTTTGCGGGCCCAACATCAACGTGAGGCGAAGTTGTCTTGTCCAAGGTGTCGTGGGATTCGGTAATAGAAATGTGGTGGATTAGGTTATCATCCTTTTCACGGCTCACAACGTATGATTAGGGACGAACAAACAGTGTAAAAGAAGAAAAGAGTCCCGAAACTAATGAAAACGTTCGATTTTGGGCTCCGAAAATGGGCACAGCCGAGCAGGCTTGTACCCTCGTCATGGAGCTCTCGCTGAGCTTTCCAACGGTATGCTGTGCACCGCGTAACTCCTTACGGATCAAAAGTTATGGGCACCGGAGAGACGAAAACCTGGTCCCAACCCCACGCCCTCGGTTTGCGGGCCCAGCCTCGACGTGAGGAGAAGTTGTCTTGCCCAAGTTTCCATGGGATTCGGTAAAAGAAATATGGTGGATTAGATTGTCGTCCTTTTCACGGCTCACAACGTACTATCCGGGACGAAAAAATAGTGCAAAAGAAGAAAAGAGTCCCAAAACAGATGAAAATGTTCGATTTTGGGCTCCAAAAATGGGCGCAGCCGAGTAGGCTTGCTACCCCCATCGTAGAGCTCTTGGAGAGCTTTCCAACGGTATGTTGTGCGCCGCGTAACTCCTTACGGATCAAAAGGTATGGGCACTGGAGCGACAGAAACCTAGTCCCAAGCCCTAAGCCCTCGGTTTGCGGGCCAAGCCTCTACGTGAGGCGAAGTTGTCTTGCCCAAGGTGCTGTGGGATTCGGTAATATAAATGTGGTGGATTAGGTTGTCGTCCTTTTCGCGGCTCACGACGTATGATCCGGGACGAAAAAATAGTGCAAAAGAAAAGAAAAAGTCTCGAAACTGATGAAAACGTTCGATTTTGGGCTCTGAAAATGGGCGCATCCAAGCAGGCTTGCTGGCCCCATCATAGAGCTCTCGAAGAGCTTTCCAATGGTATGCTGGGCACCGCATAACTCCTTACGGATCAAAGGTAATGAGCACCGGAGCCATTGAGACCTGGTCCCAAGCCCTACGTCCTCGGTTTACGGGCCCAGCCTCAACGTGAGGCGAAGTTGTCTTGCCCAAGGTGCCGTGGGATTCGGTACTAGAAATGTGGTAGACTAGGTTGTCGTCCTTTTCGCGACTCACAACGTACGATCAGGGGCGAACAAACAGTGTAAAAGAAGAAAAGAGTCCCAAAACTAATGAAAACGTACGATTTTGGGCTCTGAAAATAGGCGCGGCCGAGCAGGCTTGTACCCCCATCGTAGAGCTCTCAGTGAGCTTTCCAACGCTATGCTGTGCGCTGCGTAACTCCTTACGGATCAAAAGTTATGGGCACCGGAGCGACGAAAACCTGGTCCTAAGCCCCACGCCCTCGGTTTGCGGGCCAGCCTCTACGTGAGGTGAAGTTGTATTGCCCAAGGTACCATGGGATTCGGTAATAAAAATGTGGTGGATTAGGTTGTCAACCTTTTCGCTGCTCACGACGTACGATCCGGGATGGAAAAACAGTGCAAAAGAAGAAAAGAGTCCAAAAACTGATGAAAACATTCAATTTTGGGCTTCAAAAATGGGCGCAGCTGAATAGGCTTGCTACCCCCGAGCTCTCGGTGTGAGGCCCGACCCCGAATAACGTGCCTTACCTCAATTTGCGTGCCTTAGACCTAGAACTGTACGATCGACCTTGGATTACGTGCCATGTCTTGGTTTTCGTGTATGCCTCGTTATACGTGCCTTAACCTAGAATTGTGTGCCCTAATTCTCGATATACGTGCAATACCTAGATAAATATGACATGACCTTAATTTACGTGCGAGACCTCGATTCGCGTGTGTCTCTTCGTTTCGTGTGCATTAACCTTGAACTGCGTGCTTTAACCTAGGTTTAAGAGTCGTGTCTTGAATTACGTGCATTACATTAAATTACATGCCTTATTTTGATCTACGTTCATTCACCTAGGGTTGCATGTGTTAGCATTAGAATCCGTGCATTTATCTTGAAGTACGTGCATTAGTCTTGAAGTTCGTGTCTTACCTCGTAGTTCGTGTCTACCTCGTAATTCGTGCCCTAGACCTAGGAATCCGTGCCACCACGCTAATCAATAAAGAATCCTACACAAAGCACAAGACAATAAAATAATCCTACATAATCCACTAACTATTATTATAATCCTAATTCAAATCTCTACAAAATCCACTAACACCTAAATATTATATTTTAAACTCACTACAAGACAAAATCTCACAAACCTCTAAACATATCCTATATTCTATTCTACCTAAAATCCCTAAATACCCAACATTCTCTTACTCACATGTTAAAACAATTCAAAAGATGACACAAAATCAGATTTTTGCATGCATGTTTAATTCAAAATGATTCTAGACAAGTCATGACACAAAACACTTATCAATGCATAAAAAAATTGCCCAAGACCACCTCAATTTCCTCTCATTTTCGACCAGCCCTTGCATGCCCATGCTAGCATTTTAAAAACCACATTTTGAAGACACAAAATCAGAATTTGGACTGCCCAAGGCCGACCACACCCTCAAAGGAATTGCAAAGCCATTACTTTGTCACATTCTCTCATTTCTTTCAACTTCTCTCACTTCCCTCTCATTTCCTCTCTCCATTTCGGTTCTTGGCTGAGTTCTCTATCTCCTTGGCTTGTCTTCTTCATAACTTAGCTAAGCCAAGTCAAGCAATCATCAAGAAAGTCGAGCAAACAAGCTAGAGTTCGAAAATCACTCATGCATGTGCATTGAAGCTTCATTTTCGGCCTAGGTGAGTTGCTAAGCTTCCATTTCTTTTCTTCAAGTCCTAACTACATGCATGTACTAAGAGCTTGGTCACTAAGCTAGGAAAATAGAGAAAACCAAGTTGGAATCTCGGCTAAGCAAGAAGAAGAAGAGATTTGAAGCTTCAACAAGTTTTTGAGCATCTCTTGGTTGATTGCAAAGGTGAGGGTTAAAACCTTTTGAAAACTCTTCAAAAATTCACATGCATGCTCATAAATGTGTGTATTTGCTTCTGTACTTGAGCTATATGGTTGTTCATAAGCTTAAACAACCATGCATGGCAAGATCTTGGCTTGAAAATGATGCTAGGTGAAATCGAAATGGATGACAGCTCTCTGACCAGTCTGTTTGAGGTAAGTTTAGCTAAGCAAATGATGTTGAAAATGCTTGAAAATTGGTGGGTGCTAGTTTGGACAGTTTTGAACATTTTTCCCAGAAATAGGTCGAAGCTAATTTTGACTCTAAGGTCCTCAAAATGGCAAATCATTAAAATGTGACCAAATCTGGAAATCTAGAAAAATGAATCAGGTTTTGGCAGATGCACTGACCTTGTGGAACGAACCATATTTGACTTAGTAAATGTTGTCCAAAACGCATGAAATTTGGTTGTTTGCTTTCGTTTTCTTAATTAGTAGTTATCATAGGCATTCAAACCACTAGATGAACAATCAACTAAGTTAATTCTATCTAATTTCACTTAGGTGCTCATTTGCAAACTAAAGGATAATAGGTACTTGCATGATAGGAAATTGACAAATAAACAGGACACAGTTATCATGTTAGGCTTATTAACCAAATGAGACTTTCAAGGTAAACTAGTTAGCCAATCGGTTGGTGTCAAATAGGAGTCCTTAATGGAATTGGATTAATGATTGGAATAATTGAGGCGTTTAGAAAATTAGGTCAAACCAAAGAGCCCAATTACAGCCGTTATGCTGCCGGTTTACCAAAAAATTTTGGAGTTTAGGCCAAGACATTAAGTGTTAAATCTTCATGAACGGTTAAGTACGAGACGTGACTTGAATGTTTAGATCATACCCCAGTCTAACCTTTATAGGCCGGGTTGGGGTGTGACACTCGGGGAGCTTTCCAACGGTATGCTGTGTGCCGCGTAACTCCTTACAGATCAAAAGTTATGGGCACCAGAGCGACGAAGACCTGGTCCCAAGCCCCACACCCTCGGTTTGCGGGCCCAGCCTCTACGTGAGGCAAAGTCGTCTTGCCAAAGGTGCCGTGTTATTCAGGAATAGAAATGTGATAGATTAGGTTGTCATCCTTTTCGCGGCTCACGACGTACGATACGGGATGAAAAAACAGCGCAAAAGAAGAAAATTATCCCGAAACTGATGAAAACATTCGATTTTGGGCTCTAAAAATGAGCACAGCAGTACTGGCTTGCTGCCCCTATCGTAGAGCTCTCAGAGAGCTTTCCAACGGTATGCTATGCGCCGCGTAACTCCTTACGGATCAAAAGTTATGGGCACTAGAGCCACAGAGACCTGGCCCCAAGCCCCACGCCCTAGGTTTGCGAGCCCAGCCTCGACGTGAGGCGAAGTTGTCTTGCCCAAGGTGCCATGGGATTCGGTAATAGAAATGTGGTGGATTAGGTTATCGTCCTTTTCGCGGCTCATGACGTACGATCCGGGACGGAAAAATAGTGCAAAAGAAGAAAAGAGTCCCGAAACTGATGAAAACGTTCGATTTTGGGCTCTGAAAATGGACACAGCTAAGCAAGCTTGCTACCCCTATCGTAGAGCTCTCAGAGAGCTTTCCAACAGTATGCTGTGCGCCGCGTAACTCCTTACGGATCAAAAGTTATGGGCACCAGAGCGACGGATGTGAGGCCTGACCTCGATTTGCGTGTGATACCTCGTTTCGTGTGCCCTAACCTAGATTTGAGTGCCTTTACCTAGGTTTAAGAATTGTGTTTCATTTTGTGTGTCTTGCATTGAATTATGTGCATTCATTTAGGGTTGCGTGCATTTACTTGAAAAACGTGCATTCATCTCATAGTTCGTGCCTTACCTCGTAGTGCGTGCCATAAACCTAGGAAAGCGTGCCCTCACGCTAATCTAGAAAGCATGTTACACGAAGCACTAGATCATTAATTAATCCTACAAACTCCACTAACTAATATTAAAATGATAAGTCAATGCACTAGAAGACGAAATTGCACCAAAAGCTAGACATTCTTATTCTTTATTCTTTATCCTTTTGCATATTCCAAGCACTCAATTACATAATGCTCAAACAAGACAAAAATTCAGATTTGAACACATGCTTGGCCGACCACATGGAGCCTTTGTGCATGCATTTCAATTTCAAAATCTATACCTAGACATTCTATGACATTATGACACAAAGCAATAAAAAAATGGCTCAAAAACCCTCCCCAACGCACCAAATCTCGACCCATTCCCTTGCCCATGCTAGGACAATTCAAACATGCTTCTTGAAGACACAAAATCAGATTTTACAAGGCCCTAGGCCGACATATGCATCAAACCTATCAAGCTTTTCATTTTTCTTTCATTCTTCTTTATTTCCCTCATTCTTCTCTCACTCTCTCATTTCTCCTCTCTCTTTCTCGGCCCTAGCTGAAACTATAGACTCCATAGCTTAAGTTCTTCATCCAATGGTTCATCAAGACATGCAAGAAACTAGGAGTTCGACCAAGCAAAGCTAGGAGCAAAGAAACTCACACGCAAGCTCATAGCACTTTCATTTCGGCTTAGGTAAGTTTGTTAGCTTCCATTTCATTTTCTTTTGTTCTAGCCGCTTGCACATACTAAGAACATGGTTACTAAGCTAGGAAATTAGAGAAAATCAAGTGGTCTCTCGGCTAAGCAAGGAAAAAGGGGCGACATTTTGCTTCATCAACAGTTTGTGCATCTTCTTTGTTGTCTTGCTAAGGTGAGGGCTAAAACTTCTTGAAAAGCTTTCAAAAACCACATGCATGCCTTTAAATGTCTTTTTTTACTTCTGTACTTGTGATATATGTGTGTTCATGAGCTTTTGTAAACATGCATCGCAAGATATTTGGCTAGAATGTGATGATAGATGAAATCGCGTATGGGACAGTCTTCTGTCTTGTTGGTGCAAGGTGATTTTTACCAGGTAAATGATGTTGAAAACGCGTGAAAATTGGTAGGTAACTATTTTTTCCAGTTCTGAGCATTTTTTGAGAAATAGGCCAAAGCTAATTTTGACTCTAAGGTCCTCAAAATGGCAAAATATCAAAATGTGTCCAAATCTGGAAAATCTGGGAAAATGAAGCAGGTTTTGGCAGATTCACTGTCCTTATATAACGAACCCGTTTTGACTTAGTAAATGATATTCAAAATGCATGAAATTTTTTGTGCTGCTAGATGTTTCAGTTCTGGACATTTTTGGTAGAAATATACTAAGGCTAAATCGGACCCTAAGGTCCTCAAAAACGACAAGTATTGAAATGTATACAAATCTGGACAGTTTTGCGTAGTCTCACGGTTTTGGCTATAACTCTTGAACCCGAACTCCAAATGATGCGAGGTTTGTTTCTGATTTTAGTTCACTCCCTAAGATTTAATTTGACATCTTGTTCACTGGAATTGGAGATTGTTTGCTTGTCTCAATGATTGTGAGAAAACAGTCCATTGCAGTGAGGGTTTCATCTAGTGATATGCTATGAAAATTATTGTAACTTCTCTTGTTGTACTAAATGCTTGGGATTGAGGCACTTGGATGTTGTGTGGACTGTTTTGAATGATTGAGGATGTTTAATTAATCGATGTATGGCTTGAGTTTAATTAAGTGATCACTTGTGGCTTAATCGCACGGGTGTACATGAAATGAAACCCTAATGACTAGGAAAAACTCGCTAAGTGTTGATCCTATGAATATCGTGTTTAATTATGTGATTAGTAGGCTGCCCGTAGTTTCCCTTGTAGCCCTAAACATGATTCCGATGATTACATGTTGACAAGTAGGCCTTTCTTGCACCCGGTCCCACGTAGATGTCGTTGCATGTTGAATAATCTTATTATTTAATTACGTGAACTTCAAAATGAGTTATATGACTTGATTTACAAGTGTTACATGGCTGCCCGTTCAATATTCATATAACTCCATGTGCTTTTCAAGTGAAATTACTTGTCATATCGTGCCTCGCGTGTTTACTTGTTAATGTGCAATCTTATGACTGCTCGGAGGCAACCTACTTTGTTGTCCTCCTAATGTGATATATTAAATGTCATAAATGTGCATTGCATACAAGGTTGCAACCTTTCATTCTGGTGTGGTAGCGTTCACGCACACCGGGCTACATCGGGCTTGCCGGTGCAACCGTGACTACCATTGTCCAATTCCCTCTCTCGCTTGGGGGCTAGACTTCCTCGGAGAGTTGGGTTATAGGATTTCGGGGTACATCCGGAGTATACCCATTTGGCGTGATAAGGGCATGATTTAAAGTCGGCCGCAACAACTGATACTAGAAATGAACTGAGTGCAAAAGCTCACCGTATCATTTTCACTATGTGTATAAGTACTCTCGTTTGGTTCCTAGAGGACCTTGGGGAGGAAAGACGGGTAATTGTGTTCTTTTACTTTTACATTACATTATGTACTTACTTGTGATATAATGTCATGCTTGAAAAAGGGTTTTCATAAGTTGAACCGGAAAATGAGTTTCAAAACTTATTTCTCGTTCCCCCTTGCCGAGTTCATAAGGACTCACCCTCTTTTATCATCTCAGGTGAAGAAGACCAGGAACAGGTACCCGAGGACAACGTGCCTAATGATGATTCCTTGGAATGATTGCTTGCCCTATGTGCCTTATTTGACTATGGCCATTTTGTGAACGATATGTTGCTTGAAGACTATTTCTTATTTTGCTTGTTGTTGTATTGTAAATGACCCCCATTGTAATTTGGGGTCTAATTTTGGCTTGTACTGATCATAACTAGATAGACACTACTATGGTCATTTTTGCTATCGCTATTGACTAGTATCTATCATAGGATTATGAAGTATCAGGTAAGGATTAAGTAAAATGAATCTATCCAATCTTAAACAGGTACTTATTGTTAAGCTGAGATCAACAGGTACTTATTGTTAAGCTAAGATCAACAGGTACTTTTGTAATGAGGATCAACAAACAAACGAGACATAGTATCATGCTAGGCTATTAATCAAACGAGACTTCGAGATAACTAGTTGGTGTTTCGATTGGTTATAAACAGTAATCTTAGTTGAAAATGAAATTGAGATTGAAAATTTTGAGGTCTTTAGAAAATTAGGTCAAACTAAGGAGCCCAATTACAACCGTTATGCTGCCGGTTTTCCGAGAATTTGTGGAGTTTAGGCTAAAACGTTAAGTGTTAAACTTTCATGAACGATTAAGTACGTGATATGATTTGAATGTTTACATCACACCCTAGTCTAACCTTTATAGGTCAGGTTGGGGCGTGACACCCTAGAAGAATGGTATCAGAGCTTAGATTGCTTAAGCCGGGTTTAACTCTCGGACCGTGGGTAGAGGCCTAAGGTAATTAGGATGACATGTTTATGTGTGATAATGTTAATTGTGCCTTCTATGTTCTATGTGCTTATGTGACTAATATGTCTTAATTGTTTCTAGAATTGTGTATCTATATAAAATTATATGTTGCATATCTTATGCATTAAATTCTTGTTTGTCGTATTCCAATAAATTGTGCATCATAATATGTGCCTATATATGGCTAGCCCTAGTACCCGCACTACTAATAGGAGCGGTGAGCCCCAAGAGGCCAGAGATGCTTATCAAACTAATCCCGGCATGGCTATGTTTAACATGATGGCGAATGCCGTGGATCGCGTGTCACGAGTGATGGAACGACAAGATGCACGTGAAGTAAACAACAACAACAACAACAGGAATGATGGTAACCATGGAAGACATAGTAGAATGAGGGAGTTCCTTGACTTTCGCCCATCCAAATTCCACAGGGAAGCTGATGATGAAAAGGCAGAGGCTTGGCTGTTTGAGATCGAGAGGATTTTCAGACCACTTGACTATACTGATGAAGAAAAGGTTGAGTTTGCTGTGTTTCTGTTGCACGGGGATGCTGAGCATTAGTGGCACACTGTGGAGGCACTTTGGGAAACTGATCATACACCTCACTTGTGGGGTAATTTCGTTAAGGCATTCAAGGAGAAATATGTACCTGTAGTTTTCAGGCAGAGGCGGATTGAGGAATTCATGCACTTGAGCCAGGGTAACATGACGGTGGCCCAGTAAGAGGCTCGCTTTGACCGACTATCCCGCTATGCTCCATACATGGTCAGTACCCCTGAGGCGAATATGTGGAAATTTACGAATGGGTTGAGGGTAGAAATTCAGGACCAGTTGGCTTCACATGACTTCGATACCTATTCTGCTATCCTTGCTGCTGCTTCCCGAGTTGAGAAGAGAAAACTTGATAGAGCCGGTTCGAGCCAGCCGAACAAGAAACCATACCAGCCTTCAGGTCAACAGAGGAAATTCTAGAGCCAGGGTCGTAGTCAGGGCCAGAGCCAGAGCCAGAACAGACCAGTTAATAATCGTGGCCCGACTAAAGCACCATCAGCCTCTTCTACTCGTGGATCCACAGGTAGTTCACCTGCTACTCAGTCTATCAACTGTTCTTACTGTGACAAGAAGGGTCATACCGAGGCCCAGTGCTGGAAGAAGTCAGGACGATATGTGAGGTGTGGCAGTGATCAGCATCAGATCAAGGATTGCCCTAAATGGCAAGGAGGACAAAATCAAGTTAAACCAGCTAGTAGAGGCAAAACTCCAGTTCCTAGAGTTTAGGCTCGAGCTTATGCTATTGAGTGCGAGGAGTTTCCAGAGGAGACCGCTGTTGTTGAAGGTCCATTCTTGATACTGAATCAACCTATTAGGGTGCTAATTGATCCAGGTGCTACTCATTCATTTATTACTCCCTTATGTGTGCAACGTGTGAAGCTACGAGTTGTATGTTTGCCTTACGAAGTATAAGTTGGTACTTCGATGGGTTCTAAACTTGTTACTAGCTCAGCTTGTAAAGCATGTAAAATCCAAATTAAAGATAGGGAATTCTCAGCCAATCTTATTGTATTACCTTTTCGAGACTATGAAGTCATCTTAGGGATAGACTGGTTGGCAAAGCATCATGCCCAACTAGATTGCCAGACGAAGATTGTAACATTCCGGATACCTAGTCAACCAATATTGGAAGTCATGGGTCGAAGAGACTTCACCGGGAGTTCCATCATTTCATCTACGAAAGCAGTGAAGTCCTTGAGAAAAGGATGTAGTGGATACTTAGCTTACCTCATCAACAAGCCATCGGACAAAGCTAAGTTGGAGGAGATGCCAGTGATTAAAGATTATGCGGATGTGTTTCCAGAAGAATTGTCCGGTTTACCCCCAAATCGGGAGATCAAGTTCATTATAGAATTACTGCCTGGCACCCAGCCGATATCTAAAGCTCCCTATCGTATGGCACCGGCCGAGCTACAAGAATTGAAGGACCAATTGCAAGGATTGTTGAAGAAGGGGTTTGTTCAACCAAGTTCTTCTTCGTGGGGTACGCTAGTCCTATTTGTAAAGAAGAAAGACGGAACGCTGAGGCTATGCATCGATTACCGAGGATTGAACCAAGTGACCGTCAAGAATAAATACCCACTTCCACTGATCGACGAGTTATTTGATCAACTTCAAGGAGCCAAAGTGTATTCAAAGCTTGATTTGAGGCAAAGGTACTATTAGTTGCGGATCAAAAAGGAGGATGTGCCTAAAACGGCTTTCAGGATGAGATATGGGCATTATGAATATATGGTGATGCCATTTGGACTAACTAATGCCCCTGTAGCTTTTATGGACTTGATGCACAGGGTGTTTCAACCCTACTTGGACCAATTTGTGGTGATCTTCATTGATGATATTTTGGTATACTCGAAATCTGAGGCTGAGCACGAACAACATATGCGATTGGTACTGCAGAAACTTCGAGAGCATCAATTGTATGCAAAGTTTAGCAAATGCGAATTTTGGTTGCAGCAGATTGCATTTTTGGGGCACATCATATCCCAAGAAAGAATAGCAGTGGATCCAGCAAAGATAGAAGCGGTGATGTCTTGAAAGAAGCTGGAAAACATTACGGAGGTTTGGAGTTTTCTTGGTCTAGCCGGCTATTCTCGGAGGTTCGTGAAGGATTTCTCAAAGATCGCAGGACCGCTTACAAAGCTCACTCAAAAGAAAACAAAGTTCGTGTGGGATGACAAGTGCGAGAACAACTTCCAAGAATTGAAGAAAAGATTGACTACCACACCTGTTCTTGCATTGCCTGAAGGGAGTCAAGGTTTTGTAATCTATAGCGATGCTTCGAAGGAAGGACTAGGTTGTGTGTTGATGCAAAATGGTAGAGTGATTATGTATGCTTCTAGAAAACTGAAGCTGTATGAATTGAACTACCCGACGCATGATTTGGAGTTAGCGGCTATCGTGTTTGCACTCAAGAAATGGAGGCACTATCTGTGGGGTAACCAGTTCGAGGTATTTACTGATCACAAGAGCTTGAAATACTTGTTCTCACAAAAAGAGTTGAACATGAGGCAAAGACGGTGGATGGAGCTTTTGGATGATTATAACTGCACAATCAATTATGTGCCCTGTAACACCCCGATCCCTCTCGAGACCGGGAGTTCTATCAATCAATCTAATCACAACCCAAACCAAACTCTGAGGTCTCTTCACTGTTTGCCAAGTGAGAACTTCATACAACTTTGCCAATAAGGAAAATACCAATAGAACGCCCAATAAGAATTTCAAAGAATACCATAAGTAGTATTATTCAATAAGTCTAATAGGAACTCCAAATACTAAACCTACTGAGGAACACTGAAGAAGATATCCGAAACAATGCTCCAATAAGAAAGTAGCCAAGTTTGCCCAATAAGTAAATATTAAATAAATGGCCACTAAGGATCCTAGAGAATGCCATTGAAGAATTTCCAATCAGGGATGCCAATGTCACACCAATAAAGACCGAGACACATATACCATAGATATTACTGTGCAGTAAGGCCGATTAAAATCCCAATAGCCAAATCTACCGAGAAATGCCAACAGAAGTCTCCAAAGAATAACCAAATAAAACCCCAAGAGAAAGCTACTTTTTCACAACTGTTAAGCACAGAGGAGGACCATACAGATTCGCCAATAACCGAGCTCCAAAAGCAAACACCAATTCCCAAATATAGGCTAGTCAAATGCCATTCATTTCCTGCCAATCCATACACCTTGAAAAGCCAGCGGTGAACCACTTTCTTCAGGGAAGGAAAAGGACTTACTTACCATTTCCATAGGACATGTATAAATGCCAATATATCACAGTTATACACATGCCTTAAACTATTATGTAAGCAAGTTTACAAAACAGTTTATTCAACAAAGTCACTCAAGCACGGCAATCAAGTCAAGCACAACATAATCAATTCAAATCACGGCATAGCTAATTCAAGACATTCTATACACTCATTACAAGTAATACTTCAAGCAAATAACAATTCACAAGGTCAATTCAATTCACGATGCCAATTCAATAAGTCAATTCGATAGACAACTAGACATTTCACCTTTCTTGAGAAACATTTAACACATAACACATAACTTTATCACATAAGTGCATACATTCAAGTCAAGACACACAATCTTACATACAAGCATACAATTTCAAGACACACTTAACAAGCACACATTCAAGGGTCACTACCCACCAGACCGAGGACCCTGTCCCATCTTATGAGCTAGACAAGCTCTGATACCACCTGTGACACCCCGATCCCTCTCGAGACCGGGAGTTCTAACAATTAATCTATTCACAACCCAAACCAAAACCCGGGCATAATTTTCAGGGAAACGGACGGAGTCTCCCCTGTTTCTAGGCGAGATGTAAAACCTGCGACATCATATAAGTGGACCAATACCATGTCCAAACATTCAACCACCTCAAGGCCATCTGAGCCTTGGTTCACAACAAGCAAAACACAAGTAAATATACATTCAAGCTTAGCAATTAAACTACACCAACCTATTTCATAAGCTAGGCTATCATATCTTTCTATCTCTTTTCCTTTGTCATTACAAATATACATTGAAGTTAAGCTACATTAACTAAATACATAATCTAATGAAACTTAAATTACATCCCCTTTAACATTAAATACATAATATACATAAAAGCATACAACTTTACAACTTTGACAACTCAAGTCACATAGGCACGCAGGACAACTCTTCAAGCACGGACTTTCACGAAATCACGAACTTCTAGCTAACATGACATTTCCTGAAATGTGGTGGTGAGGAGTGAGTATACACAACACGTATACTCAGTGAGGGCGAGACAGATATCGAATTGGAGAGAAAGAAAGTCGTGCAATGCAAATAAGACAGTTAAGCAATATAACTGATAAATAAGCAATCAAAACAAACAATCAATACAATAAGCAATTACTGAAAGCATTAACACAACCATTCAAAGCTATACCATACTTTGAAGGCTATGGTTCACTCATACGAGCAGTGTACCATTACACGAGCGATACATCAATCTCGAGCTTGATGTTGACAACGATGACAATAAGCACGCATCCACCTTATAACACCAGTTTGGAATACCCCGAAAGTATCCATCAATCTACGACCCAAATCTCCCTGGGAGGCAACCCAAGCGAGAAAAAGGAATAGCAGCGGAGCTAGGGCAACCAACACTGGCAACCCGAGGCTACCCAGAGAGGCCCATCACTCACGCGCGAGACACTATGCAATGCAAGACTTGATACAAGGCAATAAACGAGCGATAGCACAACAATACAAACTAGTGACAACAAACGAGATAACAAGCAATCACAATCAATACTAACATTCAACTAACTTTTCAAGCATAACAAGCAATAATAAGCAACAATAACACCAATTAAACAAGTATATCAAGCAATCCTAAGCATTCTATAGGCATATTATCAAGATAACAAGCAAAATCACAAATCGGCCCCAACTATCAAAACACTACCATTTCCAAACGAGCCACGAGTTCTAGAAACCGACTTCACCAATCTTCCTAGGTCACCATAAGGCACGTCTAAGCACCCCGAAACCCTACTTAACCCTAGAATTCACGCAAAGTCCCCATTTCTCCCTTTGCTCGTTTGAACTACAACTATACCAACCAAACACCCAACCAATGCCATAATTGCACCAAAAGTGCTTCCATGGCCTTTCGAAACAATGCCATCACGCAAAATGAGAAAATGCCAAACTCGACCTAAACGACCCCGACTTTCACTAAGCCGTTTTTCTCATTTTTTTCCATTATGCAACCTAAACAAATCATGCATTTAGACATTCTAGCATACCTAGCACCTTTTCACATCAACATACAGCATAACAGCGCAACTTTATCATTTTACTATTCATAAAATACTATTCAACTAACAATTTATATTTCAATTTCAATATTTAACCGCAGAAAATGTTAAAAAGCTATAAATACGTGTTCTACGATTGCTAGGGAACATACTTTAAGCCTCAAATCAATTAAAACAACAATATACGGATAAAATCCAAAAATCAAAGTTAATACACAAAATATTCAAATGCACAAATAACAATGAAACTGTGATACCCCGAACCTGGCATGTATTCAATAGCATTTTAAGTTCATTTAAATTGCATTTTATTGACCTTTCACCTTCTTTGACCAAACTAGTTGACTTTTCATCTACATTAACCAACTAGGACAATGTGAAAATTTTTGAAATGTTTAATAAAGGGCAAACTTGGGATTAGAAATAAAAAAAATGCAATGTTAAGTTAGTCAAATTTTGGGTCAACTTTGGAATTAAATCTGAACCAATTGGGGAAGAGTTAGGTAGCAAATTATATATGGTTGGAAAGCTCTATGAGTCTAGTTTATGAGGGTTCAAACCGTTCGTGAATTGGAGTTTTCTAGAAGAAGTTATGGTCGTTTTCGTGAGGTCGCGCATAGCTGTTTTGGTTTAGCGGGTTGACCGAATTTTGACCTTTGACTTCTTGACATTTTTTTTTTAAATAAGCAGAATGTGCACGAAAAAAACAGAGAGAAAAAGGCTTGAAACCATGAGGAAAAGAAGGAGAAAAAAAAAAGAAAATCTCAACTTCAAATCTTCGATTCTTCGCGTGGGCTTGTGCGGGGTGGTTTCCGAGGCACTCTACGAGGTTTTCCTAGCGTCTAGGAGCGTCTAAGGTGAGGGAAGCATGTTATTTGCGCATTTATACGTTGTATATGTTAACTTTGTCAATTTTTAGATTTATCCGTAGATCGTTATTTAAAGCGATTTGATGCTTCTAGAATGTTCCTTAGCATTTGTAGAACATGTATTTATAGCTTTCTAACATTTTCTGCGGTTAAATGTTGTGATTGCAAATTAAATTGTGAAATGAATAGTGTTTTATGAATAGTAAAACCTTGAAACGTTGAAATTGCGCTGTTATGCTTTCCGTTGATGTAGAAACGTGCTAGGTAGGCTAGAATACTAAAATGTGTGGTATTTTTGGGTTGCGTAGTGGAATCAATAAGAATTAAGCCTTTGGGAATGTTGGGGTCATTTTGGTCGACTTTTGCATTTTCTCGTTTTGCGTGTTGGCATTGCTTCGGGAGGCCATGGAAGCACTTTTGGTGCGATTATGGCATTGGTTGGGTGTTTGGTTGATATAGTTGTAGTTCAAACGAGAAAGGGGGAAATCGGGGCTTTGCGCGAGTTCTAGGGTAAAGTAAGGTTTCGGGGTCTTTAGACGTGCCTTATGGTGACCTAGGAGGGTTGGCGAAGTCGGTTTCCAGAACTCTTGGCTCATTTGGAAATGGTAGCATTTTGATAGTTGGGGCCGATTTGTGTTTTTGTGTGTTTTCTTGTCTTTATGCTTATAGAATGTTTAGAATTACTTGGAATACTTGTTTGAGTTGTTTTGGATTGAATTACTTATCAAATTGCTGCTATTGCGTGTGAGAGTAACCTACTTTGTTATTCTTTCACGTGTGGCTTTATCGCTTGTTTATCGCCTTGTATCGAGTCTAGCATTGCATAGTGTCTCGCGCGTGAGTGATGGGCCTCTCTGGGTAGCCTTGGGTTGCCAGTGTTGGTTGCTCTAGCTCCGCTGCTATTCCCTTTCTCGCTTGGGTTGCCTCCCAGGGAGATTTGGGTCGTAGGATTGATGGATACTTTCGGGGTATTCCAAACTGGTGTTATAAGGTGGTTTGGGCCGGCGCGTCATCGTTAAAGTCATCGGAATCGTGATCGGTACATTACTCGCTCGAGTGAACCATAGCCTTCAAAGTGTGGTATAGCTTTGATTGGTTGTGTTAATGCTTTCTTTAGTTGTTTAATTGTATTGTTGTTTATATTGAATGCCTTTTATTGATTGTATTGTTTAACTGTACCTATTTGCATTGCACGATCTTCTTTCTCTCGAATTCGATATCTGTCTCGCCCTCACTGAGTATACGTGTTGTGTATACTCACTCCTCACCACCACATTTCAGGAAATGCCCTGTTAGCTGGAAAGTTTGTGATTTCGTGAAAGTCCGTGCTTGAAGAGTTGTCTTGACTGCCTATGTAACTTGAGTTGTCAAAGTTGTCAAGTTGTATGCTTTTATGTTGTATGTAATTATTGTTAAAAGAAATGTAATATAAATCTAGCTATGTAGTTGGAATGGTTTGATAAGTTAGATTATGTATATAGTTAATGTAGCTTAACTTCAATGCATGGCTGTAATGTCCAAAGGAAAAGAATTAGAATGGCATGATAGTTTATTTTATGCAGTAGCTTTGTATGGTTTAATTGCCTAAATTGAATGTACTTGTCAAAATGAAAAGATAGGTTAGTTTTTAAATTGGAAATGTATGTATACTTGCTGAGTTTAAATTGTTGAGAACCGAGGCTCGGATGGCCTTGAGGAAGTTTTGTATGGTTGGACACGGTGGTGGTCCATTTATATGCTATTACAGGTTTTGCATTTCGCCTATAAACAGGGGAGACTCCGTCCGTTTTCCCTGAAAATTTTGCCCGGGTTTGGTTTGGGTTGTGATTAGTTTGATTGATAGAACTCCCGGTCTCGAGAGGGATCGGGGTGTCACAGAAACCCTCACCTTAGACGCTCCTAGACGCAAGGAAAACCTCGTAGGATGCCTCGGAAACCACTCCGTGCAAGCTCACGCGAAGAATCGAAGTTTTGAATGTTGAGATGTGTTTTTTTTTCCCTTTGGATTTTCGGCCATCTCAAGGCTGTTTCAGCTCTGTTTTTATTTCCTTTTCTTTGTTATTTTACTTAATAAAGGATGACAAAGTGGGTCAAATGGTCAAGGCTTGGTCAAACTAACTTAAACTTGGTCAAACTAGCCTATTTCATGCATTTTTAAGCTAAAACAACTATGGAAATATTAATTCTAGCTAGCAACAATTAAAATATAAAATTTAGCCATCTAAATACTAGTTTCACTATTTGCTGAGGACTAGAAACCGTTCTCTACCTATCGCTCTCGATATGCTATGCACTTTGCGTCAACAAAAAAGTGACAATTAAATCTCAAAGAATCTAAGAAATATATCATTTTTTGAAAGCATCATAGTTTAGAATTTACTCCGGCTCGGAGTTACTTTTCTCATTTATTTGAAAACCGAGTGATTTTAACGCAAAACAACCAAAACCGATTTTTAAAATAATCAAAACAATCAAGGTAATCAATATTCATTTAAAATAATTAATTTAACTAGTTTTAGAATATTTTAAAGAATTATGAAGTTAATATTAAGCTACAATTGAAGGTTAATATAAACACGTAGTCAAACACAATTAAACCCTAACATTTAAGATAACACTTAATTAATTACAAGGAAAGAAATTCAATTACTATAATTATCAGGAATAGGTAATAATCTTTTAATTATTCAATTTACAACTACTAAATGCTTCCAAGAGGAATATTAAAATAGTGCAAATTGGTTGATTTAACTAATTAAACATTTAATCAAATGCAGTCAGGTGCTATTAAATGCATGCCGGGTTCGGGTTATCACATCAAATTGCTTATTGTATTGATTTTTTTTTTGATTGCTTATTTATCAGTTATATTGCTTAACTGTCTTATTTGCATTGCACGACTTGCTTTCTCTCCAATTCGATATCTGTCTCGCCCTCACTGAGTATACGTGTTGTGTATACTCACTCCTCACCACCACATTTCAGGAAATGTCATGTTAGTTGGAAGTTCGTGATTTCGTGAAAGTCCGTGCTTGAAGAGTTGTCCTGCGTGCCTATGTGACTTGAGTTGTCAAAGTTGTAAAGTTGTATGCTTTTATGTATATTATGTATTTAATGTTAAAGGGGATGTAATTTAAGTTTCATTAGATTATGTATTTAGTTAATGTAGCTTAACTTCAATGTATATTTGTAATGACAAAGGAAAAGAGATAGAAAGATATGATAGTCTAGCTTATGAAATAGGTTGGTGTAGTTTAATTGCTAAGCTTGAATGTATATTTACTTGTGTTTTGCTTGTTGTGAACCAAGGCTCAGATGGCCTTGAGGTGGTTGAATGTTTGGACATGGTATTGGTCCACTTATATGATGTCGCAGGTTTTACATCTCGCCTAGAAATAGGGGAGACTCCGTCCGTTTCTCTGAAAATTATGCCCGGGTTTTGGTTTGGGTTGTGAATAGATTGATTGTTAGAACTCCCGGTCTCGAGAGAGATCGGGGTGTCACATGCCCGGTAAAGCAAATGTAGTTGCAGATGCCTTAAGTCGGAAAGTGAGCATGGCAAAACTAGAAGTTAAGGTGCAGGAGTTGTTAGAGGAAGCATTCTTGTGGAAACCACAATTGACTCAAAAAGGGTTACTTTTTTCCACTACACAAGTTCAATCGACCTTGTTGTCTGAATTACGAGAGGCTCAACAGAAGGACCAACAGTTTCAGAAGATTAAAGAAGGCAACACAGATTACAAGCTTCATGATGATGGTATTTGGAGGTTTAGGAATCGGATTTTTGTTCCTAATGAGCCAGAGCTGAAAAAGAAGATTCTTGAAGAAGCCCATAATTCAAGATACACTATTCACCCCAGCGGAACAAAGATGTATCGGGATTTGAAGCAACACTATTGGTGGAATAACATGAAGAGAGAGATTGCGGAGTTTGTGGCACGGTGTTTGACTTGCTAGAGAGTCAAAGCGGAACATCAGCGACCAGTAGGTTTACTTCAGCCGTTGGAAATTCCTCAATGGAAATAGGAACATATAACTATGGACTTTGTCATGGACCTGCCCAGGTCACAAAAGGGTCATGACGCCGTTTGGGTCATAGTGGATAGATTGACTAAGTCAGCACACTTCTTACCGATGAACAAGGAGGATAGTCCTGAGAAATTGAGAGATATGTATGTGGCAGATAGTGTAAGGTTGCACGGGATACCTGTGAGTATTGTATTGGATAGGGATCCTCGTTTCACTTCCCAATTTTGAAAGAGATTGCAAGAAGCTTTGGGAATGAAGTTGAGTTTTAGCACGGCTTATCACCCTCAGACTGATGGACAATCTGAGAGAACTATTCAGATTTTGGAGGATATGCTGATGGCGTATGTTTTAGACTTCGGGAAAGGTTGGGAGAAATATCTGTCTCTAGCGGAGTTCGCTTATAATAATAGTTATCAGGCCACTATCGGGATGGCCCCATTTGAGGCATTGTATGGACGTAAGTGTCGATCCCCAATTTACTGGGACGAAGTAGGTAAGACGAAGACTTTTGACCCGACCCTTCTACTTGAACTTATGAAGACTGTTGATAATATCCATCTCATCCGGAAACGGATACTTACCGACCAAAGCAGGCAGAAAAGTTACGCAGACCGACGGAGACAGAGTCTAGAGTTTGAGGTCGGCGACAAGGTGTTCTTGAAGATATCACCTCGGAGGGGATTGATTAAACACGACAAGGGTGGAAAGTTGAGCCCGAGGTTTGTAGGACCATTTGAAATAATTGAGAAGGTTGGCAAATTGGCATATCGCCTGGCACTACCCCAAAACCTCTCCAATATCCACGACGTTTTTCATGTTTCTATGCTACGGAAGTATCACCCTGATCCATCGCATATCTTGGAGCCAGAGCCATTGCAGCTTCGGGAGAACTTGTCTTATGAAGAGAAGCCCATTCGGATCCTAGGCCAACAAGATTAGGAGTTGCGCAGCAAATCTATACCAATGGTGAAAGTGTTGTGGGACCACCATGGAGTTGAAGAAGCAACGTGGGAAAGGCGAGACCAGATGGAGCAACAGTATCCAGCTTTATTTCAAAGGTAATATTGAATTTCGGGACGAAATTCTTTTAAGGAGGGGAGGATGTGAGGCCCGACCTCGATTTGCGTGCGATACCTCGTTTCGTGTGCCCTAGCCTAGATTTAGGTGCCTTGACCTAGGTTTAAGAATTGTGTTTCATTTTGTGTGCCTTGCATTGAATTACGTGCATTCATTTAGGGTTGCGTGCATTTACTTGGAAAATGTATATTTGTCTCGTAGTGCGTGCCTTACCTCGTAGTGCGTGCCCTAAACCTAGGAAAGCGTGCCCTCACGCTAATCAAGAAAGCATCTTACACGAAGTACTAGATCATTAATTAATCCTACAAACTCCACTAACTAATATTAAAATGCTAAGTCAATGCACTAGAAGACGAAATTGCACCAAAAGCTAGACATTCTTATTCTTTATTCTTTATCCTTTTGCATATTCCAAGTACTCAATTAAATAATGCTCAAATAAGAAAAAAATTCAGATTTGAACACATGCTTGGCCGACCACATGGAGCCTTTGTGCATGCATTTCAATTTCAAAATCTATACCTAGACATTCTATGACATATTATGACACAAAGCAATAAAAAAAAATGGCTCAAAAACCCTCCCCAATGCACCAAATCTCGACCCATTCCCTTGCCCATGCTAGGACAATTCAAACATGCTTCTTGAAGACACAAAATCAGATTTTACAAGGCCCTAGGCCGATATATGCATCAAACTTATCAAGCTTTTCATTTTTCTTTCATTCTTCTTTCTTTCCCTCATTCTTCTCTCACTCTCTCATTTCTCATCTCTCTTTCTCGGCCCTAGCTGAAACTATAGACTCCATAGCTTAAGTTCTTCATCCAATGGTTCATCAAGACATGCAAGAAACTAGGAGCTCGACCAAGCAAAGCTAGGAGCAAAGAAACTCACACGCAAGCTCATAGCACTTTCATTTCGGCTTAGGTAAGTTTGTTAGCTTCCATTTCATTTTCTTTTGTTCTAGCCACTTCACATACTAAGAACATGGTTACTAAGCTAGGAAATTAGAGAAAATCAAGTGGTCTCTCAGCTAAGCAAGGAAAAAGGGGCGACATTGTGCTTCATCAAGAGTTTGTGCATCTTCTTTGTTGTCTTGCTAAGGTGAGGGCTAAAACTTCCTGAAAAGCTTTCAAAAACCACATGCATGCCTTTAAATGTCTATTTTTACTTCTGTACTTGTGATATATGTGTGTTCATGAGCTTTTGTAAACATGCATGACAAGATATTTGGCTAGAATGTGATGATAGATGAAATCGCGTATGGGACAGTCTTCTGTCTTGTTGGTTTGAGGTGATTTTTACCAGGTAAATGAGGTTGAAAATGTGTGAAAATTGGTAGGTAACTAGTTTTTCCAGTTCTGAGAATTTTTCATAGAAATATGCCAAAGCTAAAATTGATTCTAAGGTCATCAAAATGGCAAAATATCAAAATGTGTCCAAATCTGAAAAATCTGGGAAAATGAAGCAGGTTTTGGCAGATTCACTATCCTTGTAGAACGAACCAGTTTTGACTTAGTAAATGATATTCAAAATACATGAAATTTGGTGTACGGCTATATTTTTCAGTTCTGGACATTTTTTGTAGAAATAGACTAAGGCTAAATCTGACCCTAAGGTCTTCAAAAACGACAAGTATTAAAATGTGTGCAAATCTGGACAGTTTTGGGTAGTCTCACGGTTTTGGCTATAACTCTTGAACCCGAACTCCAAATGATGCGAGGTTTGTTTCTGATTTTAGTTCACTCCCTAAGATTTAATTTGAAATCTTGTTCACTGGAATTGGAGATTGTTTGCTTGTCTCAATGATTGTGAGAAAACAGTCCATTGCAGTGAGGGTATCATCTAGTGATATGCTATGAAAATTGTTGTATGTTCTCTTGTTGTACTAGATGCTTGGGATTAAGGCACTTGGATGTTGTGTGGACTTTTTTGAATGATTGAGGATATTTAATTAATCGATGCATGGCTTGAGTTTAATTAAGTGATCACTTGTGGCTTAATCGCACGGGTAAACATGAAATGAAACCCGAATGACTAGGAAAAACTCGCTAAGTGTTGATCCTATGAATATCGTGTTTAATTATGTGATTAGTAGGCTGCCCGTAGTTTCCCTTGTAGCCCTAAACATGATTCCGATTATTACATGTTGACAAGTAGGCCTTTCTTGCACCCGGTCCCACGTAGATGTCGTTGCATGTTGAATAATCTTATTATTTGATTACGTGAACTTCGAAATGAGTTATATGACTTGATTTACATGCATTACATAGCTGCCCGTTTAATATTCATATAGCTCCATGTGCTTTTCAAGTGAAATTACTTGTCATATCGTGCCTCGCGTGTTACTTGTCAATGTGCAATCTTATGACTGCTCGGAGGCAACCTACTTTGTTGTCCTCCTAATGTGATATATTAAATGTCATAAATGTGCATTGCATACAAGGTTGCAACCTTTCATTCTGGCGTGGTAGCATTCACACACACCGGGCGGCATCGGGCTTGCCGGTGCAACCGTGACGACCATTGTCCAATTCTCTCTCTCGCTTGGGGGCTAGACTTTCTCGGAGAGTTGGGTCGTAGGATTTCGGGGTACATCCGGAGTACACCCATTTGGCGTGATAAGGGCATGATTTGAAGTCGGCCGCAACAACTGATACTGGAAATGAACTAAGAGCAAAAGCTCACCGTATCCTTTTCACTATGTGTATAAGTACTCTCGCTTGGTTCCTAGAGGACCTTGGGGAGGAAAGACGGGTAATTGTGTTCTTTTACTTTTACATTACATTATGTACTTACTTGTGATATAATGTCATGCTTGAAAAAGGGTTTTCATAAGTTGTACCGGAAAATGAGTTTCAAAACTTATTTCTCGTTCCCCCTCGCTGAGTTCATAAGGACTCACCCTCTTTTATCATCTCAGGTGAAGAAGACCAGGAACTGGTACCCGAGGACAATGTGCCTAATGATGATTCCTTGGAATGATTGCTTGCCCTACGTGCCTTATTTGACTATGGCCATTTTGTGAACGATATGTTGCTTGAAGACTATTTCTTTTTTTGCTTGTTGTTGTATTGTAAATGACCCTCATTGTAATTTGGGGTCTAATTTTGGCTTGTACTGATCATAACTAGATAGACAATACTATGGTCGTTTTTGCTATCGCTATTGACTAGTATCTATCATAGGATTATGAAGTATCTGGTAAGGATTAAGTAAAATGAATTTATCCAATCTTAAACAGGTACTTATTGTTAAGCTAAGATCAATAGGTACTTTTGTAACGAGGATCAACAAACAAACGAGACATAGTGTCATGCCTCAACCCGACCTATAAAGGTTAGATTAGGGAGTGATCTAAACATTCAAATCGTATCATGTACTTAATCATTCAAGAAGGTTTAACACTTAACGTTTAGCCTAAACTCCACAAACTCTCCGGAAAACCGGCAGCATAACGGCTGTAATTGGGCTCTTTAGTTTGACCTAATTTTCTAAAGACCTCAAATCTTTCAATCTCAATTTCATTTCCAACTAAGATTACTATTTATAACCAATCGAAACGCCTACTAGTTATCTCGAAGTCTCGTTTGATCAATAACCTAGCATGATACTATGTCTCGTTTGTTTGTTAATCCTTGTTACAAAAGTACCTGTTGATCTTAGCTTAACAATGAGTACTTGCTTAAGATTGGATAGATTCATTTTACTTAATCCTTACTTGATACTTCATAATCCTGTGATAGATACTAGTCAATAGCGATAGCAAAAATGACCATAATAGTGACTATCTAGTTATGATCAGTACAAGCCAAAATTAGACCCCAAATTACAACGGGGGTCATTTACAATACAACAACAAACAACATAAGAAATAGTCTTCAAGCAACATATCGTTCCCAAAATGGCCATAATCACGTAAGGCACGTAGGGCAAGCAATCATTCCAAGGAATCATCGTTAGGCACGTTGTCCTCGGGTACCTATTCCTGGTCTTCTTCACCTGAGATGATAAAAGAGGGTGAGTCCTTATGAACTCAGCGAGGGGGAATGAGAAATAAGTTTTGAAACTCATTTTCCGGTTCAACTTGTGAAAACTCTTTTTGCAAGCGTGGCATGTATCACAAGTAAGTACATAATGTAATATAACAGTAAAAGAACATAGTTACCCGTCTTTCCTCCCTGAGGTCCTCTAGAAACCAAGCGAGAGTACTTATACACATAGTGAAAAGGATATGGCGAGCTTTTGCTCTCAGTTCATTTCCAGTATCAGTTGTTGCAGCCGACTTCAAATCATCTCCTTATCACGCCAAATGGGTGTACTCCGGATGTACCCTGAAATCCTACGACCCAACTCTCCGAGGAAGTCTAGGCCCCAAGCGAGAGAGGGAATTGGACAATGGTAGTAACAGTTGCACCGACAAGCCCGATGTCGCCCGGTGTGCGTGAACGCTACCACGCCAGAAAGAAAGGTTGCAACCTTGTATGCAATGTACATTTATGACATTTAATATATCACATTTGGAGGTCAACAAAGTAGGTTGCCTCCGGGCAGTCATAAGATTGCACATTGACAAGTAAACAAGCGAGGCACGATATGACAGGCAATTTCACTTGAAAAGCACATGGAGTTATATGAATATTAAACAAGCAACCATGTAACGCATGTAAATCAAGTCATATAACTCATTTCGTAGTTCACGTGATCAAATAATAAGATTATTCAACATGCAACGACATCTACGTGGAACCGGGTGCAAGAAGAGGCTACTTGTCAACAAGTAATCATCGAAATCATGTTTAGGGCTATGAGGGCAACTACGGGCAGCCTACTAATCACATAATTAAATACGATATCCATAGGATCAACACTTAGCGAGTTTATCCTAGTCATTAGGGTTTCATTTCATGCTCACCCATGCGATTAAGCCCTAAATTGTCACGTAATTAAACTCAAGCCATGCATTGATTAATTAAAACACCCTCAAGCATTCAAAATAGTCCACACAACATCCAAATGCCACAATCCCAAGCATTTAGTACAACAAGAGAAGCTACAATAATTTTTCTAAGCATATCACTAGGTGAAACCCTCACTGCAATGGACTGTTTTCTCACAATCATTGAGACAAGCAAACAATCTCCAATTCCATTAAACAAAATGTCAAATTAAAGCTTAAGTAGTGAACTAAATCCAAAAATAAATCTCGCATCATTTGGAGTTCGGGTTCAAGAGTTATAGCCAAAACCGTGAGACTACGCAAAATTATCCAGATTTGCACACATTTCAATGCTTGTCGCAAAATTGTCCAGATTTGCACACATTTCAGCAGCACAACAAATTTCATGCATTTTGGATATCATTTACTAAGCAAAAACTGGTTCGTTCTACAAGAACAGTGAATCTGCCAAAACCTGCTTCATTTTTCTAGATTTTCCAAATTTGGACACATTTTGATATTTTTCCATCTTGAGGGCCTTAGATTCAAAATTATCTTTGGCCTATTTCTGTGAAAAATGCTCAGAACGGGAAAAACTACTCACCTACCAATTTTCACGCATTTTCAACCTCATTTACCTGGTTAGAATCACCCCGCACCAACAAGACAGAAAACTGTCCTATAAGCGATTTCATCTATCATCACATTCTAGCCAAATATCTTGCCATGCATGTTTACAAAAGCTCATGAACACACATATATTACAAGTACAGAGGTATAAATAGATATTCAAAGGCATGCATGTGGTTTTTAAAAGCTTTTCAAAAAGTTTTCGCCCTCACCTTAGCAAGACAACAAAGAAGATGCACAAACTCTTGATGAAGCACAATGTCGACTTTTCTCCTTGCTTAGCTGAGAGACAACTTGAGATTTCTCTAATTTCCTAGCTAAGTTACCATGTTCTTAGTAGGTGCATGTGGTTAGAACAAGAAGAAAAAGAAATGGAAGCTATTAAACTTACCTAAGCCGAAATGAATGTGCTAAAGGCTTGCATGTGCGTTTCTTTGCTCCTATCTTTGCTTGGTCGAGCTCCTAAGTAGCTTGGAGGTCTTGAAAAGCCTTAGGATGAAGAACTTAGCTATGGAGTCTACAAATTCAGCTAGGGCCGAGAGAGAAAGAGAGAAGAAATGAGAGAAAAAGAAAAGGAATGAAAGAAAAATGAAAGCTTGATGGGTATTGATGCTTGTCGGCCTAGGGACTTGTAAAATCTGATTTTGTGTCTTCAAGAGGCATGTTTGAATTGTACTAGCATGGGCAAGGGAATGTGTGTGGCGATTGGAGCATTGGGGAGGGTTTTTGAGCCATTTTTTTTTATTGCTTTGTGTCATTAGTTGTCATAGAATTGCTAGGAATGAATTTGAATTAAGCAAGCAAGCACAAATGCACAAAAAGTGGTCGGCCAAGGCATTGCAAGAATCTAAATTTTTGTCTTGGTTGAGAAATTTAATATTGTGTGTTTGGGATATGCAAAAGAATAAGGAATAAAGAATAAAGAATGCTTAGCTTTTGGTGCAATTTTGTCTTCTAGTGGGTTGAATTAGCAATTTAATATTAGTTAGTGGAGTTTGTAGGATTAATTGATGATCTAGTGCTTCGTGTAAGATGCTTTCTTGATTAGCGTGTGGGCACGTTTTCCTAGGTTTAGGACACGCACTACGAGGTAAGGCATGAACTACGAGACAAATGCACATTTTTCAAGTAAATACATGCAACCTTAAATAAATGCACGTAATTCAATGCAAGGCACATAAAATAAAACACGACTCTTAAACCTAGGTCAAGGCACGGAAATCTAGGTTAGGGCACACGAAACGAGGTAATGCACGTCAGTCGGGGATTAGGGCAGACCATTCTAGGTTAAGGCCTGAATGACGAAGTATGCACAAAAATCAAGACAGGGCACATAATCTAAGGTCTGTCGTATAATTCTTGGTCTATGGCACGCAAATCGAGGTAACACACGTTATTCGGGGTCGGGCCTCACACATAGTATCATGCTAGGCTATTAATCAAACGAGACTTCGAGATAACTAGTAGGCATTTCGATTGGTTATAAATAGTAATCTTAGTTGGAAATGAAATTGAGATTGAAAGTTTTGAGGTCTTTAGAAAATGAGGTCAAACTAAGGATCCCAATTACAGCCGTTATGCTGCCGGTTTTCCAGAGAATTTGTGGAGTTTAGGCTAAAACGTTAAGTGTTAAACTTTCATGAACGATTAAGTACGTGATATGACTTGAACGTTTAGATCACACCCTAGTCTAACCTTTATAGGTCGGGCTCGGGCGTGACAACGGAGACCTGGTCCCAAGCCCCATGCCCTCGGTTTGCGAGCCCAATCTCTACGTGAGGTGAAGTTGTCCTGTCCAAGGTGCTGTGTTATTCGGGAATAGAAATGTGATGGATTAGGTTGTCGTCCTTTTCGCGGCTCACGACATACGATCCGGGATGAAAAAACAGCGCAAAAGGAAAAAATTGTCCCGAAACTGATGAAAACATTCGATTTTGGGCTCAAAAAATGGGCACAGCAAAGCTGGCTTACTGCCCCTAACGTAGAGCTCTCGGAGAACTTTCCAACAGTATGTTGTGCACCGCATAACTCCTTACGGATCAAAAGTTATGGGTACCGGAGCCACGAAGACCTGGTCCCAAGCCCCACGCCCTAGGTTTACTGGCCCAGCCTTGACATGAGGCGAAGTTGTCTTGCCCAAGGTGCCATGGGATTCGGTAATAGAAATGCGGTGGATTAGGTTGTAGTCTTTTTCGCGGTTAACGACGTACGATCCGGGACAGAAAAACAGTGCAAAAGAAGAAAAGAGTCCCGAAACTGATGAAAAAGTTTGATTTTGGGCTCTGAAAATGGGTGCAGTAAAGCAAGCTTGCTGCCTCCATCGTAGAGCTCTCGGAGAGCTTTCAACAGTATGCTGTGCGCCACGTAACTTCTTACGGATCAAAAGTTATGGGCACCGGAGCGACGGAGACCTGGTCCCAAACCCCACGCCCTCGGTTTGCGGGCCCAGCCTCTACGTGAGGCAAAGTTGTCTTGCCCAAGGTGTCGTGTTATTTGGTAATAGAAATGTGATGGATTAGGTTGTCGTCCTTTTCGCGGCTCACGACGTACAATATGGGGCAAAAAAATAGTGCAAAAAAAGAAAATTGTCTCAAAACTGATGAAAATATTCGATTTTGGGCTTCAAAAATGGGCGCAGCTAAGCAGGCTTGCTGCCCCTGTCGTAGAGCTCTCGGAGAGCTTTCCAACGGTATTCTATGCGTCGCGTAACTCCTTACAGATCAAAAGTTATGGGCACCAGAGCGATGGAGACCTGGTCCCAACCCCATGCCCTCGGTTTGCGGGCCCAGCCTCTACGTGAGGCAAAGTTGTCTTTCCCAAGGTGCCGTGTTATTCGGTAATAGAAATATGATGGATTAGGTTATCTTCCTTTTCGCGGCTCATGACGTACGATCTGGGACGAAAAAATAGCGCAAAAAAAGAAAATTATCCCAAAACTGATGAAAACGTTCAATTTTGGTCTCCGAAAATGGGCCCAGCTAATCAAGCTTGCTGCATCGATCGTAGAGCTCTCGGAGAGCTTTCCAATGGTATGCTGTGCGCCGTGTAACTCCTTACGGATCAAAAGTTATGGGCACCAGAGCGACGGAGACCTGGTCCCATGCCCCACGCCATGGGTTTACGGGCCCAGCCGCTATGTGAGGCGAAGTTGTCTTGCCCAAGGTGCCGTGGGATACGGTAATAGAAATGTGGTGGATTAGGTTGTCGTCCTTTTCGCCGCTCACGACGTACGATCCTAGACGGAAAAACAGTGCAAAAGAAGAAAAGAGTCCCAAAACTGATGAAAATTTTCGATTTTGGGCTCTGAAAACGGGCGCAGCCGAGCAGGTTTGCTACCCCCGTCGTAGAGCTCTCGGAGAGCTTTCCAATGTTATGCTATCCGCATAGGCACCAGAGCGAATGAGACCTGGTCCCAAGCCTCACGCCCCCAGTTTGTGGGCCCAGCCTCTACGTGAGGCGAAGTTGTCTTGCCAAAAGTGCCGTGTTATTCGGTAATAGAAATGTGATAGTTTAGGTTATCGTCCTTTTCACGACTCACGACGTACGATCTGGGACGGAAGAACAGCGCAAAAGAAGAAAATTATCCCGAAATTGATGAAAACATTCAATTTTGGATCCGAAAATGAGCACACCCCGTCGCAGAGCTCTCGAAGAGCTTTCCAACGGTATGTTGTGCACCGCGTAACTCCTTACGAATCAAAAGTTATGGGCACCGGAGCCACGGAGACCTGGTCCCAAGCCCCACACCCTCTGTTTGCGGGCCCAGCCTTGACGTGAGCCGAAGTTGCCTTGCCCAAGGTGCCATGGGATTCGGTAACAAAAATGTGGTGGATTAGGTTGTCATCCTTTTCGCGGCTCACGACGTACGATCCAGGATGGAAAAACAGTGCAAAAGAATAAAAGAGTCCTTAAACTGATGAAAACGTTCAATTTTGGGCTCCGAAAATGGGCGCAGCCAAGCAGACTTGCTACCCCCGTCGTAGAGCTCTCGGAGAGCTTTCCAACGGTATGCTGTGCGCCGCGTAACTCCTTACGGATCAAAAGTAATTGGCACCGGAGCCACAAAGACCTGGTCTCAAGCCCCACGCCCTCGGTTTGCAGGCCCAGCCTCGACGTGAGGCGAAGTTTTCTTGCCCAAAGTCCCATGGGATTCGGTAATAGGAATGGGGTGGATTAGGTTGTCGTCCTTTTCGCGGCTCATAACGTACGATCCGGGACGGAAAAACAGTGCAAAAGAAGAAAATAGTCCCAAAACTGATTAAAACATTCGATTTTAGGCTACGAAAAATGGCGCAGCCAAGCAGGCTAGCTACCCCCAATGTAGAGCTCTCGAAGAGCTTTCCAACGGTATGTTGTGCGCAGCGTAACTCATTTCGGATCAAAAGTTATGGGCACCGGAGCGACAGAGACCTGGTCCTAAGCCCCACGCCCTCGGTTTGCGGGCCCACCCTCTACGTGAGGCGAAGTTGTCTTGCCCAAGGTGCCGTGGGATTCGGTAATAGAAACGTGGTGGATTAGGTTGTCGTCCTGTTCGCAGCTCCTGACGTACGATCCGGGACGGAAAAACTGTACAAAATAAGAAAAGAGTCCCGAAACAGATGAAAACATTCCATTTTGGGCTCTGAAAAAAGGGTGTAGCCCAGCAGGCTTGCTACCCTTGTCGTAGAGCTCTCGAAGAGCTTTCCAACGGTATGTTGTGGGCCGTGTAACTCCTTACAGATCAAAAGTTATGGGCACCAGAGCGACGGGGACCTGGTCCCAAGCCCCACGCCCTCGGTTTACGGGCCCAGCCTCTACGTGAAGAAAAGTTGTCTTGCCCAAGATACCGTGGGATTCGATAATAGAAATGTGATGGATTAGGTTGTCGTCCTTTTCACGGCTCATGACGTATGATTCGGGACGGAAAAACAGCGCAAAATAAGATAAGTGTCACGAAATTGATGAAAACATTCAATCTTGGGCTTTGAAAATAGGCGCAGCAGAGCAGGGTTGCTGCCCCTGTCGTAGAGCACTTGGAGGGCTTTCCAACGGTATGCTGTGTACCACGTATCTCCTTACGGATCAAAAGTTATGGGCACCGGAGCGACAAATACCTGGTCACAAGCCCACGCCCTCGGTTTGCCTGCCTAGCCTCTATGCGAAGTGAAGTTGTCATGCCCAAGGTGTTGTGGGATTTAGTAACAGAAATGTAATTGATTAGGTTGTTGTCCTTTTCGCGGCTGACGACGTACGATCTGGGATGAAAAAACAGCACAAAAAAGGAAAAGTGTCCCAAAACTGATGAAAAAGTTCGATTTTGGGCTTCAAAAATAGGCACAGCCTAGTAGGCTTGCTGCCCCCGTCGTAGAGCTCTCGGAGATCTTTCCAATTATATGTTGTGCGCCGCGTAACTCCTTACGGATCAAAAGTTATGGGCAAAGGAGCAACAGAGACCTGGTCCCACGCCCCATGCCCTCGGTTTGCGGGCCCAGCCTCTATGTGCAGCGATGTTGTCTTGCCCAAGGTACCGTGGGATTCGATAATAGAAATTTGATGGATTAGGTTGTCGTCATTTTCTAGGCTCACGACGTACGATCTGGGAAGGAAAAACAGCGCAAAAGAAGAAAAGTGTCCCAAAAATGATGAAAATGTTCGATTTTGTGCTCCGAAAATAGGCGCATCCCAGCAGGCTTGATGTTTTCGTCGTAGGGCCCTCAGAGAGCTTTCCAACGGTATGTTTTGTGCCATGTAACTCCTTACGGATCAAAAGTTATGGGTACCGGAGCGACGGAGTCCTAGTCCCAAGCCCTACGTCCTCGGTTTGCGGGCCCAGCCTCTATGTGAAGCGAAGTTGTCTTGCCCAAGGTGGCGTGGGATTCGATAATAGAAATGTGAAGGATTAGGTTGTCGTCCTTTTCACGACTCACGACGTACGATCTAGGACGGAAAAATAGCGCAAAAGAAGAAAAATATCCCAAAATTGATCAAAACGTTAGATTTTGGGCTCCGAAAATAGGCGCAGCCGAGCAGGTTACCTGCCCTCGTCGTAGAGCTCTCGGAGAACTTTCCAACGGTATGCTGTGTGCCACGTAACTCCTTACGGATCAAAAGTTATGGGCACCGGAGGGACGGCGACCTGGTCCCAAGCCCCACGCCCTCGGTTTGCGGGCCCAGCCTCTATGTGAAGCGAAGTTGTCTTGCCCAAGGTGCCGTGGGATTCGGTAATAGAAATGTGATAGATTAGGTTGTCGTCCTTTTCGTGGCTCACGACGTAAGATCCGGGATGAAAAAACACCGCAAAATAAGAAAAGTGTCCCGAAATTGATGAAAACATTAGATTTTGGGCTCTGAAAATAGGCGAAACCGAGCAGGCGTAGCCGAGCAGGCTTGCTGCCCCTGTCTTAGAGCTCTCTTAGAGATTTCCAACGGTATGCTGTACGCTGCGTAAATCCTTACGGATCAAAAGTTATTGGCACCGGAGCGACAGAGACCTGGTCCCAAGCCCCACGCCCTCGGTTTGCGGGCCCAGCCTCTACGTGAAGCGAAGTTGTCTTGCCCAAGGTGCCGTGGAATTCGATAATAGAAATGTGATGGATTAGGTTGTCGTCCTTTTCGCGGCTCACAACGTACAATCCGGGATGGAAAAACAGTGTAAAATTAGAAAAGTGTCCCGAAACTGATGAAAACGTTCAATTTTGTGCTCCAAAAATAGGCGCAGCTGTCACGTCCCCAACCCGACCTATAGAGGCTATACTAGGGCCTGAACTAATCGTTCTCGTTATATTACAGCTAAAACCGATTGACGAAGGTTAAGCTTATCCGTTAGACTAGAACTCCAAAAGTTTTTTGAAAAATCGGCAGCATAACGACTGTAATTGGACTCTTTAGTTTGACCTAATTTTCTAAACGCTCAAAACGTTCAATCCCAAATTCGATTCCAACTAAGATTACTATTTATCATCAACTGATATGCCTACTATTTATCTCAAGGTCTCGTTTGATTAACACCTAGCATGGTAACTATGTCCCGTTTATTTGTTAATTCCTGTTACACAAGTGTCTGATATCCCTTAGCCTACAAATGTGTACCTGCTTAAAATTGGATAAATTCATTTTACTTGGCTCTTTGCCTAATACTTCATAAGCTTGTAGTAGCTACTAATCAAAGTAGTGATAACAAAACGACCAAAAGAGTGTCTGTCTAGTTATAGTCAGTACAAATCAAAATTAGACCCCAAATTACAACGGGGGTCATTTACAATAACAACAATAAACAACATAAGAGGTAGTCTTCAAAACAAACATATCGTTCACAAAATAGTCACAGTCAAGTAAGGCACGTTGGGCAGGCAATCACTCCAAGGGGTCATCAATAGGCATGTTATCCTCAGGTACCTATTCCTGATCTTCTTCACCTGAGATGATAAAAGAGGGTGAGTCCTTATGAACTCAGCGAGGGGGAACGAGAAATATGTTTTGAAAACCCTTTTTCCGGTTAAACTATGAAAAACCCTTTTTGAAAGCATGACATATAACACAAGTAGGTTTATAACATAATATAAATATAAACGAACACAATTACCCATCTTTCCTCCCTAAGGTCCTCTAGGAACCAAGCGAGAGTACTTAATCACATAGTGAAAAGGATACAGTGAGTTTTTTTCTCTCAATTCATTTCCAATAACAGTTGTTTCGGCCGACTTCAAATCATCCACTTATCACGCCAAATGGGTGTACTCCGGATGTACCCCAAAATCCTATGTACCAAGCGAGAGAGGGAATTGGACCATGGTAGTCACAGTAGCACCGGCAAGCCTGATGCCGCCCGGTGTGCGTGAAACGCTACCATGCCAGAAAGAAAGGTTGCAACCTTGTATGCAATGCACAATTATAACATTTAACATATCACATTAGGAGGACAACAAAGTAGGTTGCCTCCGAGCATATATAAGATCGCACATAGATAGGTAAACACTTGAGGCATGCTTTGACGTGAATTTTCATTTTGTAAAACATGTACAGTCATATGAACATTAAACGGGCAGCCGAGTAACGCATGTAAATCAAGTCATATAGTTCATTCCGGGGTTCACGTATCAAGTCATAAGTTTATACAAGCATGCAATGACGTTTACAAGAGACCGGACACAAGAATAGCTCACTTAGCAACATGTAGTCATCAGATATCACATTTAGAGCTATAAGGAAAAATACAGGCAGCCTATTAACCACACAATTTGACACATTTAACCAATAGGCCATCTCTTAACAAAAGTCATAAGCGTTAGGGTCTCAATTCCGTGCTTAAACGTGCGATTAAGCATACCATTCATCAATTAATAATCCCAAACCATACATCAATCACATTAAGCAACTTCAACCAACCACAACAGTCCACACAACATTCAAGTGCCACAATTCCAAGCATTCAATACCCCAAGCAAGGTCTCAACATGATTCTAATCACATTACTAAACAAAACCCTCACTGCAATTGTCTGTTTTCCCACATTTAATTAGATAAGCAAACAATCTCCAATTTCTGTGAACAAAATTTCAAACTGCTTAATGAGTAATTTAAATCCAGAAACAAACCTCACCTCATTTGGAGTTCGAACTTAGGAGTTATGGCCAAAACCGTGAGACTACGCAAAACTGTCCAGTGTTTAGACACATTACGATTTTTGCCAATTTTGAGGGTCTTAGAGTCATAATTGGATTTGGTCTATTTCTGAAAAAAATTTCCAGAACTGAAAAATATAGAAACCTACCAATTTTCATGCATTTGGGACATCATTTGCTAGACTAAAATGGCTTTGTTCTACAAAGTCAGAAGGCTGCCAGATTCTACTTCAACTTTCCAATTTTTCCAGATTTAGATACCTTTCGATGTTTTACCATTTTGGAGACCTTAGATTCAAAATTGGCCTTGGCCTATTTCTACGAAAAATGCTCAGAACTGGAAAAAATAGTCACCTACCAATTTACACACATTTTTAACATCATTTACTAGGCCAAATGCACTTTGCTCGACCAAGTCAGAGATCTACCAGCTACACGATTTTTACCTCTCTTCAAGTTCTAGCCAAAAATCTAGCCATGCATGGTTATGTAAGCTCATATACACACATATACAACAACTACAGAGGAAAATATAGTCATATGAAGGCATGCATATGATTTTTGAAAGCTTTTAAAGGAGTTTAACCCTCACCTTAGCAAGATAATAGATGAAGATGCACAATGCTCTTGAAGATGCACAAAAAAGGTCTTCTCTCTTTGCTTGGCCGAAAGATAGCTTGTGGTTCTTTAATTCCTAGCTTAGTTGTCATGTTCTTAGCATGTGCATGTGATTAGAACAAAAGGAAATGAAAGAAAAGCTATCAAAACATACCTAGGGCCGAAATGAAGAGTTCTATGAGCTTGCATGCATCTTTTCTTGCTTCTTGCTTGCTTGGGCTGCTATGGTCGAGTTCCTTAGAGTCTTTGAGTGTCTAGGAGAGCCTTAGAATGAGAGCTTAAGCTATGGAGCTTAAGGATGCAGCCTTGGCCGAGAGAGAGAGAGAAAATGAGAGAATGAGAGCTTAAGAGAAAGAAATAGTACGTTTGTGCATAGGCTTGCAAAAATCTGATTTTGTGTTCTCTTTTGAAGCATTTTGAATTGTTTTTTGTCATGGCATTGCAAGGGCCGAGAATGGTGGCTTTAGGTAGGATATTTTGGAGTTTTCTATTGCATGGTGTCTTGAGCTTGTGTTATAACTTGTCTATGATGATTTTTAAATTGCAAAGAATGTCACAAGGCCTTGGTTTGGCTGACCAAGGAGCTTAAAAATCCAAAATTTCATATTCAAATTAAGGTATTATGGGTTATAATAAGTGTGGAATTTTGAGGTGTATGGGTTTTGTAAAAAGAATAGGAATAAAGAATAAGAATAAAGAATGTTTGAACATTAAAATATTGAATTGAATTTGACTTAGGATTAAAATAAGAGTTAGTGGAGTTTGTAGGATTATTTAATAGTCTAGTGCTTTGTGTAGGATTCTTTATTGATTAGCGTACGGGCACGCTTTCCTAGGTTTAGGGTATGCACTACGAGGTAAGGCACGAATTACGAGACAAATGCACATATTTCAAGTAAATGCACGCAACTCTAAATGAATGCACGTAAATCAAGACACGACTCTTAAACCTAGGTCAAGGCACGTAATTTAAGGTTAAGGCACACGAAATGAGGTATCACACGCAAATCGAGGTTGGGCCTCACATCCTCCCCTCCTTAAAGGAATTTTATCCCGAAATTCAATATTACCGTTGAAATAATGCCAAATACTGCTGCTCCATCTGGTCTCGCCTTTACGTTGCTTCTTTGACTCTATGGTGGTCCCACAACACTTTCACCATCGGTATCGACTTGTTGCGCAATTCCCGATCTTGTTCGTCTAGAATTCGAATAGGCTTTTTTTCATAAGACAAGTTCTCCCGAAGCTGCAACGGCTCTGGCTCCAAGATGTGTGATGGATCAGGGTGATACTTCCGTATCATTGAGACATGGAAGACATCATGAATATTGGAGAGGTTTTGGGGTAGTTCCAGACGATACGCCAATTTGCCAACCTTCTCAAATATCCCAAATGGTCCTACAAACCTCAGGCTCAGCTTTCCACCCTTGCCATGTTTAATCAGTCCCCTCCGAGGTGATAATTTCAAGAACACCTTGTCACCGACCTCAAACTCCAAATTCCGTCTCCATCGGTCTGTATAACTTTTATGCCTGCTTTGGGTGGTAAGCATCCGTTTCCAGATGAGATGGACATTATCACCAGTCTTCATAAGTTCTGGTAGCAGGGTCGGGTCAAAAGTCTTCGTCTCACCTACTTCATCCTAGTAAATTGAGGATCGACACTTACGTCCATACAATGCCTCAAATGGGGCCATCCCGATAGTGGCCTGATAGCTGTTATTATAAGTGAACTCCGCTAGAGGCAGATACTTCTCCCAACCTTTTTCGAAGTCTAGAACACATGCCCTCAGCATATCCTCCAGAATCTGAATAGTTCTCTTAGATTGTCCATCAGTCTGAGGGTCATAAGTTGTACTAAAACTCAACTTCGTCCCCAAAGCTTCTTGTAATCTCTTCCAAAATCAGGAAGTAAAACGAGGGTCCCTATCTAATACAATACTCACAGGCATCCCATGTAGGTTTACAATATCCGCCACATACAAACTCAACTTCGTCCCCAAAGCTGCTTTGGGTGGTAAGCATTCGCTTCCTCTAATATCTCATATACCTTAACCTCCAATTTTGCCATGCTTGCCTTCCGGCTTAAGGCATCTGCTACCACATTTGCTTTACTGGGCACATAATTGATTGTGCAATTATAACCATCCAAGAGCTCCATCCACCGTCTTTGCCTCATGTTCAACTCTTTTTGTGAGAACAAGTACTTCAAGCTCTTGTGATCAGTAAACACCTCAAACTTGTTACCCCACAGATAGTGCCTCCATTTCTTGAGTGCAAACACAATAGCCGCTAACTCGAAATCATGCGTTGGGTAATTAAATTCATACGGCTTCAGTTTCCTAGAGGTATATGCAATCACTCTACCATTCTGCATCAGTATACAACCTAGTCCTTCTTTAGAAACATCGCTACAGATCACACAGCCTTGACTCCCTTTAGGCAATGCAAGAACAGGTGTGGTTGTCAATATTTTCTTCAATTCTTGAAAGCTGTTCTCACACTTGTCATCCCACACGAACATCGTTTTCTTCTGAGTAAGCTTTAAAAGTGGTCCTGCAATCTTTGAGAAATCCTTCACGAACCTCCGATAATAGCCGGCTAAACCAAGAAAACTCCGAACCTCCATAACATTTTCCGACTTCTTCCAAGACACCATCGCTTCTATCTTTGCTGGGTCCACCGCTATTCCCTCTTGGGATATGATGTGCCCCAAGAATACAATCTGCCGCAACCAAAATTCGCATTTGCTAAACTTTGCACACAATTGATGCTCCTGAAGTTTCTGCAATACTAACGGTATGCTGTACACGTAACTCCTTACGGATCAAAAGTTATGGGCAAAGGAGCGACGGAGACCTGGTCCCAAGCCCGACGCCCTCGGCTTGCGGGCCCAGCCTCTACATGAAGTAAAGTTGTCATGCCCAAGGTATCATGGGATTCGGTAATAGAAATGTGATTGATTAGGTTGTCGTCCTTTTCAAGGCTCACGACGTACGATCTGGGATGGAAAAATAGCGCAAAATAAGAAAAGTGTCCCGAAACATATGAAAATGTTCAATTTTGGGCTCCAAAAATAGGTACAGCCGAGCAGGCTTGTTGACCCTATCGTAGAGCTCTCGGAGAGCCTTCCAACGGTATGCTGTGTGACACGTAACTCCTTACGGATCAAAAGTTATGGGCACCAGAGCGACAGATACCTGGTCCCAAGCCCCACGCCCTCGGTTTGCGGGCGCAGCCTCTACGTGAATTGAAGTTGTCATTCCTAAGGTGTCGTGGGATTCTGTAATAAAAATAGGATTGATTAGGTTGTCGTCCTTTTCGCGGCTGACGACGTACAATCCGGGATGGAAAAACAGCGCAAAAGAAGACAAATGTCCCAAAACTAAAGAAATGTTTGATTTTGGGCTCCGAAAATAGACACAGCATAGTAGGCTTTCTGCCCCCGTTTTAGAGCTCTCGGATAGCTTTCAAATGATATGTTGTGCGGCGCGTAACTCCTTACGGATCAAATGTTATGGGCACCGTAGCGACGGAGACATGGTCTCAAGCCCGACGCCCTCAGTTTGCTGGCCCAGCCTCTACGTGAAGTGAAGTTGTCTTGCCCAAGGTGCCGTGAGATTCGATAATATAAATATGATGGATTAGGTTGTCGTCCTTTTCGCGGCTCACGACGCACGATCCGGGACAAAAAAATAGCGAAAAAGATGAAAAGTTTCCTGAAACTGATGAAAACGTTCGATTTTGGGCTCCGAAAATAGGCGCCGCTCAACAAGCTTGCTGCCCCCGTTGTTGAGCTCTCGGAGTGCTTTCCAACGGTATGTTGTGCTCCACGTAACTCTTTATGGATCAAAAGTTATGGGCACGAGAGCAACGGAGACCTGGTCCCAAGCCCCATGCCATCGATTTGTGGGCCCATCCTCTACATGAAACAAAGTTGTCTTGCCAATGGTGCCATGGGATTCGATAATAGAAATGTGATGGATTAGGTTGTCCTACTTTTCGCAGCTCACGACGTACGATTCGGGATGAAAAAACAGCGCAAAAGAAGAAAAGTATCCCAAAATTGAAGAAAATGTTCAATTTTGGGATCAGAAAATAGGCACAGCCAAGCAGGTTTGCCTCCCTCATCATAGAGCTCTCGTAGAGCTTTCCAACGGTATGCTGTGCGCTGCATAACTCCATACGGATCAAAAATTATGGGCACCGGAGCGACGGAGATCTGGCACCAAGCCCCACGCCCACGGTTTGCGGGCCCAGCCTCAACGTGAACCGAAGTTGTCTTGCCCAAGGTGCCGTGGGATCCGATAATACAAATGTGATGGATTAGGTTGTCGTCCGTTTCGCAGCTCATGACGTACGATCCAGGATCGAAAAACAGCGTAAAATAAGAAAAGTGTCCCGAAATTGATGAAAAGGTTCAATTTTGGGCTCCGAAAATAGGCACAGCCGAGCAGGCTTGCTGCCCCCATCGTAGAGCTCTCGTAGACCTTTCCAACGGTATGTTGTACGCTGTGTAACTCTTTACGGATCAAAAGTTATGGGCACCGGTGCGACGGAGACCTGGCCCCAAGCCCTACGCCCTCGGTTTGTGGGCCCAGCCTCTACGTGAAGTGAAGTTGTCTTTCCTAAGGTGCCGTGGGATTCGATAATAGAAATGTGATGGATTAGGTTGTGGTCCTTTTCACGGCTCACGACGTACGATCCGGGATGAAAAAATAGCACAAAATAATAAAAGTGTCCCGAAACTAATGAAAACGTTCGATTTTGGGCTCTGAAAATAGGTGCAGCCAAACAAGATTCTTGCCCTCATCGTATAGCTCTCGGAGAGCTTTCCAACAGTATGTTGTGCACCACGTAACTCCTTACGGATCAAAAGTTATGGGCACCGGAGCGACAGATACCTGGTCATAAGCCCCACGCCCTCGGTTTGCGGGCTGAGAATCTATGTGAAGTGAAGTAGTCATGCCCAAGGTGTCATGGGATTCGGTAATAGAAATGTGATTGATTAGGTTGTCGTCCTTTCCGCGGCTGACGACGTGCGATCCGGGACTTAAAAACACCGCAAAGGAAGAAAATTGTCAAAAAATTGATGAAAACGTTCGATTTTGGGCTCCGAAATAAACGCAGCCTAGCACGCTTGCTGCGCCGTCGCAGAGCTCTCGAAGAGGTTTCCAACGGTATGCTGTGTGCCACGTAACTCCTTACGGATCAAAAGTTATGGGCAAATGAGCGACGGAGACCTGGTCCCAAGCCCCACGACCTCGGTTTACGGGCCCAGCCTCTACGTGCAGCGAAGTTGTCTTGCCCAAGGTGTCATGGGATTCGATAATAGAAATGTGATGGATTAGGATGTCGTCCTTTTCTAGGCTCACGACGTATGATCCAGGAAGGAAAAATAGTGCAAAAGAAGAAAAGTGTCCCAAAACTGATGAAAACGTTCAATTTTGTTCTCCAAAAATAGGCGTAGTCGAGTAGGCTTGTTGCCCTCGTCGTAGAGCTCTTAGAAAGCTTTCCAACGGTATGCTGTGTGCCGCGTAACTCCTTACGGATCAAAAGTCATGGGCATCGGAGCGACGGATACTTGGTCCCAAGCCCCACGCCCTCGATTTACTGGCCCAGCCTCTATGTAAAGAGAAGTTGTCTTGCCCAAGGTGCCGTGGGATTCGATAATAGAAATGTGATGGATTAGGTTGTCGTCCATTTTGCGGCTCACGATGTACGATTTGGGACGAAAAAACAGCGCAAAATATGAAAAGTGTTCCGAAACTAATGAAAGCGTTCGATTCTGGGCTCTGAAAACAGGCACAGCCGAGCAGGCTTGTTGTTCCCGTTGTAGAGCTCTCGGAGAGCTTTCCAACGGTATGCTGTGCACCGCGTAACTCCTTACGGATCAAAAGTCATAGGCACCGGAGCGACGGAGACAAGGTCCAAAGCCCAACGCCCTCTGTTTGCAGGCCCAGCCCCTACATGAAGCGAAGTTGCCTTGCCCAAGGTGCCATAGGATTCGATAATAGAAATGAGATAGATTAGGTTGTCATCCTTTACGCGGCTCACGACGTACGATCCAGGATGAAAAAACAGCGCAAAATATGATAAGTGTCCCGAAATTGATGAAAACGTTCAATTTTGGGCTCTGAAAATTGGCGCAGCTGAGCAGGCTTGTTGTCCCCGTCGTAGAGCTCTCGAAGAGCTTTCCAACGGTACGATGTGCGGCGCGTAACTCCTTACAGATCAAAAGTTATGGGCACTGGAGCGACGGAGACCTGGTCCTAAGCCCCACGCGCTCGGTTTATGGGCCCAGCCTCTACGTGAAACGAAGTTTTCTTGCCCAAAGTGTCGTGGGATTCGATAATAGAAATGTGATGGATTAGGTTGTCTTCCTTTTCGCGGCTCACGATGTACGATCAGGGACGGAAAAATAGTGCAACATACGAAAAGTGTCCCGAACTGATGAAAATATTCAATTTTGGGCTCTGAAAACAAGCACAGCTGTGCAGGCTTGTTGCGCCCTCTTAGAGCTCTCGGAGAGCTTTCCAACGGTATGTTGTGCGCCGCGTAACTCCTTACGGATCAAAAGTTATGGGCACCGGAGCGACGGATACCTAGTCCCAAGCCCCACGGCCTCGGTTAGCGGGCCCAGCCTCTACGTGAAGTGAAGTTGTCACGCCCGAGGTGTTGTGGGATTCGGCAATAGAAATGTGATTGATTAGGTTGTCGTCCTTTTCGCGGCTGACGACGTATGATATGGGATGGAAAAACAGCGCAAAAGAAGACAAGTGTCCCGAAACTAATGAAATTTTTTTATTTTGGGCTCCGAAAATAGGCACAGCCGAGCAAGCTTGCTGCCCCTGCCGTAGAGCTCTCGGGGAGCTTTCCAACGGTATGCTGTGCGCCGCGTAACTCCTTACAGATCAGAAGTTATGGGCACCGTAGTGACGGAGACATGGTCTCAAGCCCGACGCCCTCAGTTTGTGGGCCCAGCCTCTATGGGAAGCGAAGTTGTCTTGCCCAAGGTGCGGTGAGATTCGATAATAGAAATGTGATGGATTAGATTGTCGTCCTTTTCGCGGCTCACGACGTACGATCCAGACGAAAAAATATCGCAAATGAAGAAAAGTGTCCTGAAACGGATGAAACCGTTAGATTTTGGGTTTCGAAAATAGGTGCAGCCGAGCAGGTTTGCTGCCCCCGTCATTGAGCTCTCGGAGAGCTTTCCAACGGTATGTTGTGCACCACGTAACTCCTTACGGATCAAAAGTTATGGGCATCGGAGCGACGAAGACCTGGTCCCAAGCCCCATGCCCTCGGTTGGCGGGCCCAGCCTCTACGTGAAGCGAAGTTGTCTTGCCCAACGAGCTATGGGATTAGATAAAAGAAATGTGATGATTAGTTGTCTTCATTTTCGCGGCTCACGACGTACGATCTGGACGTAAAAAGAGCACAAAAGAAGAAAAGTATCCCGAAACTGAAGAAAATGTTCAATTATGGGCTCCAAAAATAGGGGCATCCAAGCAGGCTTGCTGCCCTCGTCGTAGAACTCTCGGAGAGCTTTCCAACGGTATGCTGTGCGCTGCGTAACTCCTTACAGATCAAAAGTTATGGGCACCGAGGCGATAGATACCTGGTCACAAGCCCCATGCCCTCGGTTTGTGGGCCCAACATCTACTTGAAGTGAAGTTGTCATGCCCAAGATGCCATGGGATTCGATAATAGAAATGTGATAGATTAGGTTGTCGTCCTTTTCGCGACTCATGACATACGATCCGGGACGAAAAAATAGCACAAAATAAGAAAAGTGTCCCGACACTGATGAAAAAGTTCAATTTTGGGCTCCGAAAACAGGATCAGGTGAGCAGACTTGATGCCCTTGTTGTAGAGCTCTCGGAGAGCTTTCCAACGGTATACTGTACGCCACGTAACTCCTTACGGATCAAAAGTTATGGACACCGGAGCGACATATACCTGGTCACAAGCCCCACGCCCTCGGTTTGTAGGCCTAACCTCTATGTGAAGTGAAGTTGTCATGCCCAAGGTGTCGTGGGATTCGGTAATAGAAATGTGATTGATTAGGTTGTCGTCCTTTTCACGGCTGACGATGTACGATCCGGGATGGAAAAATTGCGCAAAAGTAGAAAAGTGTCCTGAAACTGATGAAAACATTCAATTTTAGGCTCCCAAAATAGGCACAAGCTAGCAAGCTTGTTGCCCCCATCGTAGAGCTCTCGGAGAGCTTTCCAACGGTATGCTGTGCGCCGCGTAACTCCTTACGGATTAAAAGTTATTGGCAAAGGAGCGATAGAGACCTGGTCCTAAGCCCCACGCCCTCGGTTTGCAGGGCCAGCCTCTACGTGCAGCGAAGTTGTCTTACCCAAGGTGCCGTGGGATTTGATAATAGAAATGTGATGGATTAGGTTGTCGTCTTTTTTCTAGGCTCACGACGTATGATCCAGGAAGGAAAAACAGTGCAAAAGAAGAAAAGTGTCCTAAAATTGATGAAAACATTCGATTTTGAACAGCGAAAACAGGCGCAGCCTAGCAGGCTTGTTGCCCCAGTCGTAGAGCTCTCAGAGATATTTCCAACGGTATGCTGTGCCCCGTGTAACTCCTTACGGATCAAAAGTTATGGGCACCGAAGCGACAGAGACCTGGTCCCTAGCCCTACGCCCTAGGTTTGCAGGCCCAGCCTCTATGTGAAGTGAAGTTGTCTTTCCCAAGGTGTCGTGGGATTCAATAATAGAAATGTGATGGATTAGGTTGTCGTCCTTTTCGCGGCTCACGATGTCAAGCCCCAACCTGACCTATAGAGGTTAGACTAGGGTATGATCTAAACATTCAAGTCATTTCATGTACCTAATCGTTCGTGAAGGTTTAACACTTAACGTTTTAGCCTAAACTCCACAAATTCTCCGGAAAACCAGCAGCATAACAGCTGTAATTAGGCTATTTAGTTTGACCTAATTTTCTAAAGGCCTCAAAACTTCCAATCTCAAATTCATTTCCAACTAAGATTACTATTTATCACCAATCGAAACGCCTACTAGTATCTCGAAGTCTCGTTTGATTGACAACCTAGCATGATACTATGTCTCGTTTGTTTGTTAATCCTTGTTACAAAAGTACCTGTTGATCTTAGCTTAACAATGAGTACCTGTTTAGGATTGGATAGATTCATTTTACTTAATCCTTACCTGATACTTCATAATCCTATGATAGATACTAGTCAATAGCGATAGCAAAAATGACCATAGTAGTGACTATCTAGTTATGATCAGTACAAGAAAAAATTAGACCCCAAATTACAACGGGGGTCATTTATAATACAATAACAAGCAACATACGAAATAGTCTACAAGCAACATATCGTTCACAAAATGGCCATAGTCAAATAAGGAACGTAGGGCAAGCAATCATTCCAAGGAATCATCATTAGGCACGTTGTCCTCGGGTACCTGTTCCTGGTCTTCTTCACTTGAGATGATAAAAGAGGATGAGTACTTATGAACTCAGAGAGGGGGAACGAGAAATAAGTTTTAAAACTCATTTTCCGGTTCAACTTATGAAAACCCTTTTGCAAGCATGACATTATATCACAAGTAAGTACATAATGAAATGTAAAAATAAAAGAACACAATTACCCGTCTTTCCTCCCCGGGGTCCTCTAGGAACCAAGCTAGAGTACTTATACACATAGTGAAAAGGATACGGCGAGCTTTTGCTCTCAGTTCATTTCCAGTATCAATTGTTGCGACCGACTTCAAATCATCCCCTTATCACACCAAATGGGTGTACTCCGGATGTACCCCGAAATCCTACGACCCAACTCTCCGAGGAAGTCTAGCCCCCAAGCAAGAGAGGGAATTCGACAATGGTAGTCACGGTTGCACTGGCAAGCACGATGCCGCTCGGTGTGCGTGAACGCTACCACGCCAGAATGAAAGGTTGCAACCTTGTATGCAATGCACATTTATGACATTTAATATATCACATTAGGAGGACAACAAAGTAGGCTGCCTCCGAGTAGTCATAAGATTGCACATTGACAAGTAAACACGCGAGGCACTATATGACAAGTAATTTCACTTGAAAAGCACATAGAGTTATATGAATATTAAACGGGCAGCCATGTAACGCATGTAAATCAAGTCATATAACTCATTTCGAAGTTCACATAATCAAATAATAAAATGACACAACATGCAACAACGTTTACGTGGGACCGGGTGCATGAATGGCTTACTTGTCAACATGTAATCATCGAAATCATATTTAGGGCTATAAGGGCAACTACGGGCAGCCTACTAATCACATAATTAAACACGATATTCATAGGATCAACACTTAGCGAGTTTACCTAGTCATTAGGGTTTCAATTCACGCTCACTCGTGCGATTAAGCCATAAGTTGTCACGTAATTAAACTCAAGCCATGCATTGATTAATCCAAACATCCTCAATCATTCAAAACAGTCCACACAACATCCAAGTGCCTCAATCCCAAGCATTTAGTACAACGAGAGAAGTTACAATAATTTTCATAGCATATCACTAGATGAAACCCTCACTGCAATGGACTGTTTTCTCACAATCATTGAGACAAGAAAAAAATATCCAATTCTAGTGAACAAGATCTCAAATTAAATATTAAGGAGTGGACTAAATTCAGAAACAAACCTCGCATCATTTGGAGTTCGGGTTCAAGAGTTATAGCCAAAACCGTGAGACTACGCAAAACTGTCCAGATTTGCACACATTTTAATACTTTTCGTTTTTGAGGACCTTAGGATCAGATTTAGCCTTAGTCCATTTCTGAAACAAATGTCCATAACTGAAAAATATAGCAGTACACCAAATTTCATACATTTTGGATGTCATTTACTAAGTCAAAACTAGTTCGTTCTACAAGGATAGTGAATCTGCCAAAACCTGCTTCATTTTTCCAGATTTTCCAGATTTGGACACATTTTGATATTTTGCCATTTTGAGGACCTTATATTCAAAATTATCTTTGTCCTATTTCTACAAAAAATTCTCATAACTGGCAAAACTAGTCACCTACCAATTTTCACTCATTTTCAACATCATTTACCTTGTCAAAATCACTTCGTTCCAACAGAACAGAAAGCTGCCAAATACGCGATTTCACCTATCTTCACATTCTAGCCAAATATCTTGTTATGCATGTTTACAAAAGCTCATGTACACACATATATCACAAGTACAGAGGTAAAAATAGACATTCAAAGGCATGCATGTGGTTTTTAAAGCTTTTCAAAGAAATTTTAGCCCTCACCTTAGCAAGACAACAAAGAAGATGCACAACTCTTGATGAAGCATAATGTCGACCCTTTTTCCTTGCTTAGCCGAGAGACCACTTGATTTTCTCTAATTTCCTAGCTTAGTAACCATGTTCTTAGTATGTGCAAGTGGCTAGAACAAAAAGAAAATGAAATGGAAGCTAACAAACTAACCTAAGCTGGAATGAAGGTTCAATGAGCTTGCATGTGTGCCTTTTGCATTCTAGCTTTGCTTGGTCGAGTTCCTAGTAGCTCGCATGTCTTGATGAACCATTGAGTGATGAACTTAAGCTATGGAGAGTAGAGTTTCAGCTAGGGCTGAGAGAGAGAGAAGAATGAGAGAAAGAATGAGAGAAAGAGAGAAAGAATGAAAGAAAAATGAAAGGCTTGAAGGAATTGATGCATATGTCGGCCTAGGGCTTGCAAATTCAGATTTTTGTGTCTTCAAGGAGAGTGTTCGAATCACCTAGCATGGGCATGGAGTGTGTGTCGAGATTGGTGGAGCTTTGGGTAGAGTTTGAGTCATTTTTTTAATGCTTTGTGTCATAACTTGTCATAGAATGTTTAGGTACAAATTTTGAAATGCAAAGCTAGTTCAATATGCAATAGTGGTCGACCAAGCTTGTGCAAGAATCTGAATTTTTGTCTTGGTTGAGCAATTTAATATTGTGTGTTTGGGATGTGCAAAAGAATAAGGAATAAAGAATAAAGAATACCTAGCTTTTGGTGCAATTTCGTCTTCTAGTGGGTTGAATTAGCAATTTAATATTAGTTAGTAGAGTTTGTAGGATTAATTAATGATCTAGTGCTTCGTGTAAGATGCTTTCTTGATTAGTGTGTGGGCACGCTTTCTTAGGTTTAGGACATGCACTACGAGGTAGGACAAGAACTACTAGACGAATGCACGTTTCCCAAGTAAATGCACACAACCCTAAATGTATGCATGTAATTCAATGCAAGGCACTCAAAACGAAACACGACTCTTAAACCTAGGTCAAGGCATGCAAATCTAGATTAGGGCACACGAAACGAGGTATCGCTCACAAATCGAGGTCGGGCCTCACACACGACGTACAATTTGGGAATGAAAAATAGCGCAAAAGAAGAAAAATATCCCGAAACTGATGAAAATGTTCCATTTTAGCCTCCAAAAACAGGCACAGCTGAGCAGGCTTCTTGCCCCAGTCGTAGAGCTCTTAGAGAGCTTTCCAACGGTATGCTGTGCCCCGCGAAACTCCTTACGGATCAAAAGTTATGGGCACCGGAGCGACAGAGACTTGGTCCCAAGCCCCACGCCCTCGGTTTGTGGGCCCAGCCTCTATGTGAAGTGAAGTTGTCTTGCCCAAGGTGTCATGGGATTCAATAATAGAAATATGATGGATTAGGTTGTCGTCCTTTTCTCGGCTCATGACGTACGATCTAGGACTGAAAAATAGCGCAAAAGAAGAAAAGTGTCCCGAAACTGATGAAAATGTTCCATTTTTGGCTCCGAAAATAGGCGCAGCCGAGCAGGCTTCTTGCCTCCGTCGCAGAGCTCTCAGAAAGCTTTCCAACGGTATGTTGTGCCCTGCGTAACTCCTTACGAATCAAAAGTTCTGGGCACTGGAGCGACAGAGACCTGGTCCGAAGCTGTACGCCCTCGGTTTGCGGGCCAGCCTCTATGTGAAGCGAAGTTGTCTTGCCCAAGGTGTCGTGGGAAGGATGAAAAAATAGCGCAAAAGAAGAAAAGTGTCCTGAAACTAATGAAAATGTTCGATTTTGGGATCTAAAAACAGGCGCAGCCGAGCAAGCTTGCTACCCCCGTCGTAGAGCTCTCAGAGAGCTTTCCAACGGTAAGCTGTGCACCACGTAACTCCTTACGGATCAAAAGTTATGGGCACCGGAGCGACGGTGACCTGGTCCCCAGCCCCACGCCCTCGGTTTGCGGGCCCTGCCTCTATGTGAAGCGAAGTTGTCTTGCACAAGGTGCCGTGAGATTCGATAATAGAAATGTGATGGATTAGGTTGTCGTCCTTTTCACGGCTCACGACATACGATCCGGGACGAAAAAACAGCACAAAATAAGAAAAGTGTCCCGAAACTGATGAAAACGTACAATTTTGGGCTCCGAAAACTGGCGCAACTGAGCAGGCTTGCTTCCCTTGTTAGTAATCTCTCGGAGAGCATTGCAACGGTATACTATGCGCCGTGTAACTCCTTACAGATCAAAAGTTATGGGCACCGGAGTGACAGAGAGTTGGTCCCAAGCCCTACGCCACCGGTTTGCGTGCCTAACCTCTACATGAAGTGAAGTTGTCTTGCCCAAGGTGCCATGGGATTCGATAATAGAAATGTGATGGATTACGTTGTCGTCCTTTTCGCGGCTCACGACGTACGATGCGGGACCCAAAAATAGCACAAAATTAGAAAAGTGTCTCGAAATTGATGAAAACGTTTGATTTTGGGCTCCAAAAACAGGCGCAGCCTAGTAGGCTTGTTGCCCCTGTCGTAGAGCTCTTGGAGAGCTTTCCAACGGTAAGTTGTGTGCTGCGTAACTCCTTATGGATCGAAAGTTATAGGTACCGGAGCGATGAAGACTTGGTCCCAAGCCCCACGCCCTCGGTTTGCGAGCCCAGCCTCTATGTGAAGCAAAGTTGTCTTGCCCAAGGTGTCGTAGGATTTGATAATAGAAATGTGATGGATTAGGTTGTCGTCCTTTTCGCAGCTCACGACGTACGATCCGGGACGGAAAAACAGCGCAAAAGAAGAAAAGTGTCCTGAAACTGATGAAAACGTTCAATTTTGGGCTCCAAAAATAGGCGTAGCCTTGTAGGCTTGCTGCCGTCATTTTAGAGCTCTCGGATAGCTTTTTAACGGTATGTTGTGTGTGAGGCCCGACCCCAAATAACGTGTGTTACCTTGATTTACGTGCCATAGACCAAGAATTATATGACTGACCTTGGATTACGTGTCCTGTCTTGGTTTTCGTGCATCCTTCTTCATTCGTGCCTTGACCTAGAATAGTGTGCCCTAATTCTCGACTGATGTACGATACCTAGATATACGTACCCTGACCTCGATATACGTGCGTTACCTCATTTCGTGTGTCCTAACCTTGAACTGCGTACCTTAACCTAGATATAGAGTCATGCCTTGATTTGCGTGTATTGCATTGAATTACGTGCCTTGCATTGGTTTACGTGCATTCACCTAGGATTGCGTGCATTAGTCTTGAAGTACGTGCCTTAGTCTTGAAGTTCGTGTCTTACCTCGTAGTTCATGTCTACCTCATGATTCGTGCCCCGTATTGATTTATGTCCGTGTCTCATAGTGCATGCCATAGACATAGGAAAGCGTGCCTGCACGCTAATCGATAAAGAATCATACACAAAGCACTAAACTATAAAATAATCCTACACAATCCACTAACTAATATTATATTCCTAATTCAAATTCTCTACAAAACCCACTAACTACTAAAATATTCTATTCTTCCTAACACACTCAACTAACCAATAAATTATTATAAACCTACACTTATTATAATCCAAAATAGACTAACATGAATCTGAATTTTCAGATTCTTCATTGCATTACACGACCAAACACTCAAAAATTGAAAATATTTCAAGACAATGCATGCATTAAAATATTCATTACATTATTCTATGCTTTCCACTTTCTCCAAACATAAGACTTACCCTTTTATCTTATCAAAGGATGCCTCACAATTCAAAATGCTCAAAAGATGACACAAAATCAGATTTTTGGAAGCCCAAGGCTGACACACACAAGCACCTGCTCAAACAAACACTCAACTTCATCCATTTCCTCACAAACTCTCTCATTCTCTCTCATTCTCTCTCCTTCTCTCTCATTTTCAACCATGGCTGCCTCTTGACCTTCCAAGACCTCAAGCATGCTCTCAAGATCTCTCCCAAGCTCAGCCATAGCATCCCAAGCAAGCAAGAAGCAAGGAAGAAGCTCCCTTTATGCATTTTGAAGAGCATTTGTGCTCATTTGCTAAATCTTCAAGAGGTGAGGGTTAATCTTTTTTAAAAAGCTTTCAAAAACCACATGCAAGCCTTCATATTTCTATATTTACCTCTGTACTTGTGATATATGTTTGCACTTGAGCTTTTGTAACCATGCATGGCAAGATATTTGGCTAGAACTTGAAGATAGGACAAATCGCGAAATCTGAGCAGTTTTCTGACTTGTTGGAGCGAAGCAAATTTGGCCAGGTAAATGATGTTGAAAATTTGTAAAAATTGGTAGGTGACTATTTTGTCCAGTTCTGAGAATTTTTCATAGAAATAGGCCAAGGCCAATTCTGACTCTAAGACCCCTAAAATGGCAAAATATCAAAATGTGTCGAAATCTGGAAAATCTGGGAAAATAGAGCAGGTTTTTGGCAGTTCACTGACCTCGTAGAGAAAAACCATTTTGGCTTAGTAAAATATATTTAAAATGTATGAAATTAGGTAGGTTGCTATAATTTTCAGTTATGGACATTTTTGTCAGAAATAGACTAAGGCTAAATCTGACCCTAAAGCCCTAAAAAATGACAAGTATTAAAATGTGTACAAATCTGGACAGTTTTGCGCAGTCTCACGGTTTTGGCTATAACTCTTGAATCCGAACTCGAAATGATATGAGGTTTGCTTCTGGATTTAGTTCACTTAATAAGATTTAATTTGACATTTTGTTCACTGGAATTGGAGATTGTTTGTTTGTCTAAATGATTGTGGGAAAACAGGCCATTGTAGTGAGGTTTGTATCTAGTGATATGCTTTGAAAATTATTGTAACTTCTCTTGTGGTATTAAATGCTTGGGTTTGTGGCACTTGGATGTTGTGTGGACTGTTTTGGATGTTTGAGGATGTTTTAATTGATCAATTCATGGCTTGGGTTTAATTATTTGTCAACTTGTGGCTTAATCGCACGTGTAAGCATGAAATGAAACCCTATCGGCTATGAAAACTCGCTAAGCGATGATCCTATGGTTATTGTGTTTAATTTTGTGATTAGTGGGCTGCCTAATAAATGTTAAGTATGCTTGAAATGGTTTAAGAGTTGCTTGTGGTGTTTAGCGAACGAAACCGACCCCGAGCACGGCCTAGCAAACCCTAGTGGCCCCGTAGCTCCCCGAGTCATAAACCGTTCTTTTGTGAATTATGAAGGATATTGAGGAAGATTAATAGGCTGCCCGTATATGTCCTTATAGCCCTAAATGTGATTCCCGATGATTACATGTTGATAAGTAGACTTTGCTTGCACCCAGTCTAAAGTAAGCGTCATTACATGCTTGTACAATCTTATTACTTGATACGTGAACCCCGAAACGAGTTATATGACTTGATTTACATGTGTCACATGGCTGCCCGTTTAATATTCATATAACTCCATGTGTTTTACAAGTGAAATTACATGTCAAAGCATGCCTCGTGTGTTTACTTGTCAATATGCGACCTTATACTTGCTCGGAGGCAACCTACTTTGTTGTCCTCCTAATGTGAACTGTTAAAAGATATTCTATGGCTTATTTGAACATGATTACTTGGCTGCCCGTGGAAGTTTAATTGCTTTCAAATTGATATATGAAATGATTACATGTTCTTACAATGCCTTATATGCCAATATGTCAAAATGTGATCATATACTTGCTCGGAGGCAACCTACTTTGTTGACCTCTCAATGTGAAATGTTAAATGGCATACATGTGCATTGCATGCAAGGTTGCAACCTTTCATTCTGGTGTGGTAGCATTTCACGCACACCGGGCGGCATCGAGCTTGCCGGTGCAACTGTGACTACCATTGTCCAATTCCTTCTCTCACTTGGGGGCTAGACTTCCTTGGAGAGTTGGGTCGTAGGATTTCGGGGTACATCCGGAGTACACCCATTTGGCGTGATAAGTGGATGATTGAAGTCGGCGGCAACAACTGTTATCAGAAATGATCTTGAGAGCGAAAGCTCACCGTATCCTTTTCACTATATGTTTAAGTACTCTCGCTTGGTTCCTAGAGGACCTCGGGGAGGAAAGACGGGTAAATGTATTCTTTACTTTACATTACGTTATAAAACTTAATTGTGTTATATGTCATGCTTTCAAAAAGGGTTTTTCATAAGTTTAACCGGAAAAGGATTTCAAAACGTTATCTCTCGTTCCCCCTCGCTGAGTTCATAAGGACTCACCCTCTTTTTTGTCACAGGTGCAGCAGATTTGGAACAGATACCCGAAGTAAATGTGCTTGTTGATGAATCCTTGGAGTGATAACGTGCTTTATGTGCCTTGCTTGACAGTAGCTATTTTGTGAACGTTATGTTTGCTTTGAAGAATATTTATTTTGTTGATGTAAATGACCCCGTTGTAATTTGGGTCTAATTTTGGATTGTACTATCTATAACCGGATGAACTCCTTATTTGGTTATTGTTTTATTGTCTTGATTAGTAGTTATTATAGGGGTTTAAACCATTAGGTGAATAATCAACAAAGTTAACTCTATCCAACTCCACTTAGGTACTAATTCATAAGCTAAAGGATAATAGTTATGTGCATGATAGGGGTAAATTGAAAAATAAATGGGACATAGTTATCATGCTAGGTTATTAGTCAAACGAGGCTTCGAGATAATTAGTAGGCATATCTATTGATAACAAAATATGAAATTTTAGTTGGAATTGAATCAATGATTAAAGGTTTTGAGGCGTTTTAGAAAATAAGTCAAACCAAAGGTCTTAAATATAGCCGTCATACTGCCGGATTTTCAAAAAATCTTTTGGAATTCTAAATCAACGTTAAGTATTAATCGTAAGAAATGACCAAGTCGTACAAATAGCATAGAAGAATTAGGTCATTCCCTAGTCTAGCCTCCATAGGTCGGGTTGGGGCGTGACACTGTGCGCCACGTAACTCCTTACGAATTAAAAGTTATGGGCACCGTAGCGACAGATATCTAGTCACAAGCCCTACGCCCTCGGTTTGCGGGCCTAGCCTCTCTGTGAAGTCAAGTTGTCATGCCCAAGGTGTCATGGAATTTGGTAATAGAAATGTGATTGATTAGGTTGTTGTCCTTTTCACGGCCGACGACGTACAATCCGGGATGGAAAAACACTGCAAAAGTAGAAAAGTGTCCCGAAACTGATGAAAACGTTCAATTTTGGGCTCTGAAAATAGGCACAGCCTAGCATGCTTGCTGCCCCCGTCGTAGAACTCTCGGAGAGCTTTCCAACGGTATGCTGTGCGCCGTGTAACTCCTTACGGATCAAAACTTATGGGCAATCCCAAGCCCCACACGCTTGGTTTGCGGGGCTAGCGTCTATGTGCAGCGAAGTTGTCTTGCCCAAGGTGCCGTGGGATTCGATAATAGAAATTTGATGGATTAGATTGTCGTCCTTTTCTAGGCTCACGACGTACGATCTGGGAAGGAAAAACAGCGCAAAAGAAGAAAAGTGTCCCAAAACTGTTGAAAACGTTCTATTTTGGGCTCCGAAAATAGGCGCAGTAGAGCAAGCTTGTTGCCCCAGTCGTAGAGCTCTCAGATTGCATTCCAACGGTATGCTGTGCCCTGCGTAACTCCTTACGGATCAAAAGTTATGGGCACCGGAGCGACGGAGACCTGGTCCCAAGCCCCACGCCCTCGGTTTGCGGGCCCAGCCTCTATGTGAAGCGAAGTTGTCTTGCCCAAGGTGTCGTGGGATTCGATAATAGAAATGTGATGGATTAGGTTATCGTCCTTTTCGCGACTCACAACGTACGATATGGGACGGAAAAACAGCACAAAAGAATAAAAGTATCCCAAAACTGATGAAAATGTTCCATTTTGGGCTCCGAAAACAGGTGCAGCCGAGCAGGCTTGTTGCCCTCGTCGTAGAGCTCTCAGAGAGCTTTCCAACAGTATGCTGTGCCCCGCGTAACTCCTTACGGATCAAAAGTTATGTGTACTGGAGCGACGGAGACTTGGTCCCAAGCCCCACGCCCTTGGTTTGCGGGCCAAGCCTCTTTGTGAAGTGAAGTTGTCTTGCCCAAGGTGCCATGAGATTCGATAATAGAAATGTGATGGATTAGGTTGTCGTCCTTTTTGCGGCTAACGATGTACGCTCTGGGACGAAAAAACAGCGCAAAAGGAGAAAAGTGTCCCGAAACTGATGAAAACGTTCAATTTTGGGCTCCAAAAATAGCCGCAGGCGAGCAGGCTAGCTGACCCCGTCGTAGAGCTCTCGTAGAGCTTTCCAACGGTATGCTGTGCATCGTGTAACTCCTTATGGATCAAAAGTTATGGGCACCAGAGCGACGGAGACCTTGTCCTAAGCCCCACGCCCTCGGTTTGCGGGCCCAGCCTCTATGTGAAGCAAAGTTGTCTTGCCTAAGGTACTATGGGATTTGATAATAGAAATGTGATGGATTAGGTTGTCATCCTTTTCGCGGCTCACGACGTACGATCTGGGACAAAAAAACAGTGCAAAACAAGAAAAGTGTTCCAAAATTGATGAAAACGTTCGATTTTGGGCTCTGAAAATAGGCACAGCTGAGTAGGCTTGCTACCCTCGTCGTTGATCTCTCAAAGAGATTTCTAACGGTATGTTGTGCGTCACGTAACTCCTTACGGATCAAAAGTTATGGGCATCAGAGCGACGGAGACCTGGTCCTAAGCCCCATGCCCTCGGTTTACGGGCCCAGCCTCTACGTGAAGCGAAGTTCTTTTGCCCAAGGTGCCATGGGATTCGATAATAGAAATGCGATGATTAGATGTCCTCTTTTTCGAGGCTCACGACATACGATCCATGACGTAAAAACAGCGCAAAATTAGAAAAGTATCCCAAAACTAAAGAAAACATTCGATTTTGGTCTCAGAAAATAGGCGCAGGCAAGCAGGCTTGTTGTCCCCGTCTTAGAGCTCTCGGAGAGCTTTCCAACGGCATGCTGTACAATTCGTAACTCCTTACGGATAAAAAGTTATAGGCACCGGAGCGATAAATACCTGGTCACAAGCCCCACACCCTTGGTTTGCGGGACTAGACTCTACATGAAGCGAAGTTGTCTTGCCCAAGGTGTCATGGGATTCGATAATAAAATGTGATAGATTAGGTTGTCATCCTTTTCGCGACTCATGACGTACGTTCAATTTTGGCCTCCGAAAATAGGCACAGCCTAGCAAGCATGCTGCCCCCATGGTAGAACTCCTGGAGAGCTTTCCAACGGTATGCTGTGCACCGTGTAACTACTTATAGATCAAAAGTTATGGGCAAAGGAACAACGGTGACCTGGTCCCAAGCCCCACGCCCACGATTTGCGGGGCCAGCCTCTACATGCAGCAAAGTTGCCTTGCCCAAGGTGTCGTGGGATTCGATAATAGAAATGTGATGGATTAGGTTGTCGTCCTTTTCTAGGCTCACGACGTACGATCCGGGAAGGAAAAACAGAGCAAAAGAAGAAAACTATTCCAAAACTGATGAAAATGTTCAATTTTGGGCTCCGAAAATAGGCGCAGCCGAGTAGGCTTATTGCCCTAGTCATAGAGCTCTTAGAGAGCTTTCCAACGGTATGCTGTGCCCCGCGTAACTCCTTACGGATCAAAAGTTATGGGCAGCGGAGCGACGGAGACCTAGTCTCAAGCCCCATGCCCTCAGTTTGTGGGCCCAGCCTCTATGTGAAGCGAAGTTCTCTTGCCCAATGTGCCGTGGGATTCGATAATAGAAATGTGATGGATTACGTTGTCGTACTTTTTGCGGCTCACAACGTACGATCTGTGACGGAAAAACAGCGCAAAAGAAGAAAAGTGTCCCAAAACTTAAGAAAATGTTCCATTTTGGGCATCGAAAATAGGCGCAGCCGAGCAAGCTTGTTGCCCCCATCGTAGAGCTCTAAGAGAGCTTTCCAACTGTATGTTGTGCCCCGTGTAACTCCTTACGGATCAAAAGTTATGGGCACCGGAGCGACGGAGACTTGGTCCCAAGCCCCACGCCCTCGGTTTGCGGGCCAAGCCTCTATGTGAAGCGAAGTTGTCTTGCCCAAGGTGCCATGGGATTCGATAATAGAAATGTGATTGATTAGGTTGTCGTCCTTTTCGCGGCTTACAACGTACGATCTGGGATGAAAAAACACTGCAAAATATGAAAAGTGTCCCGAAACTAATGAAAACATTCGATTTTGGGCTCCAAAAATAGGCACAGCCAAGCAGGCTTGCTGCCCCCGTCGTAGAGCTCTCGTAGAGATTTTGAACGGTATGCTGTGCGCCGCGTAACTCCTTACGGATCAAAAGTTATGGCACCGGAGCGACGGAGACCTAGTCCTAAGCCCCACGCCCTCGGTTTGTGGGCCCAGCCTCTATGTGAAGCGAAGTTGTCTTGCCCAAGGTGCCATGGGATTCGGTAATAGAAATGTGATGGATTAGGTTGACGTTCTTTTCGCGGCTCACGACGTACGATCTGGGACAGAAAAACAGCGCAAAAGAATAAAAGTGTCTTAAAACTGACGAAAATGTTCGATTTTGGGCTACAAAAATAGACGCAGCCAAGCATGGTATGTTGTCCTAGTCGTTGAGCTCTCAGAGAGCTTTCTAACGGTATGTTGTGCGCCACGTAACTCCTTACGGATCAAACATTATAGGCATCGGAGCGACGGAGACTTGGTCCCAAGCACTAAGCCCTCAATTTGCGGGCCCAGCCTCTACGTGAAGCGAAGTTGTATTGCCCAAGGTACCGTGGGATTCGATAATAGAAATGTTATGGATTAGGTTGTTGTCCTTTTCGTGGCTCACGACATACGATCTGGGAAGGAAAAACAACGCAAAATTAGAAAAGTGTCCCTAAAATGATGAAAACGTTCGATTTTGGGCTCCGAAAATAGGCGTAGCCTAGCAGGCTTGCTGCCCTCGTCGTAGAGCTCTCGGAGAGCTTTCCAACGGTAACTTGTGCGTCACGTAACTTTTTATGGATCAAAAGTTATGGGCACCGGAGCGACGGAGACCTAGTCCCAAGCCCCACGCCCTCGGTTTGTGGGCCCAACCTCTATGTGAAGCAAAGTTGTCTTGCCAAAGGTGTCGTGCGATTCGATAATAGAAATGTGATGGATTTGGTTGTCGTCCTTTTCGTGGCTCACGACGTACGATCCGGGATGAAAAAACAGCGCAAAATAAGAAAAGTGTCCCAAATCTGAAGAAGATGTTCAATTTTGGGCTCCGAAAACAGGCGCAGCCTTGCAGGCTTTTTTCCCCCGTTGTAGAGCTCTCGGAGAGGTTTCCAACGATTTGCTGTGCGCTGTGTAACTCCTTACGGATCAAAAGTTAAGGGCACCGGAGCAACGGATACCTAGTCCCAAGCCCCATGCCCTTGGTTTGCGGGCCCAACCTCTATGTGAAGCAAAGTTTTCTTGCCCGAGGTGCCGTGGGATTCGATAATAAAAATGTGATGGATTAGGTTGCTGTCATTTTCTTGGCTCAAAACATACAATTCGGGACAGAAAAACAGCGCAAAATCAGAAAATTGTCCCAAAACTGATGAAAACGTTCGATTTTGGGCTCCAAAAATAGGTGCAGCTAGGCAAGCTTGCTGCCCCTGTCATAGAGCTCTCGGAGAGCTTTCCAACGGTATGCTGTGCGCCAAGTAACTCCTTACGAATCAAAAGTTATGGGCAAATGAGCGACGTAGACCTGGTCCCAAGCCTAACGCCCTCAGTTTGCGGGCCCACCTCTATGTGAAGTGAAGTTGTGATGCCCAAGGTGTCGTGGGATTCGGTAATAGAAATGTAATTAATTAGGTTGTCGTCCTTTTCGCCGCTCACGGCGTACGATCCGGGACTCTAAAAAAAAGAAGAAAAATGACCCAAAACTGATAAAAATGTTCGATTTTGGGCTCCAAAAATAGGCGCAGCAGTGCAGGATTGCTGCCCCCGTCGTAGAGCTCTCAAAGAGCTTTCCAACGGTATGCTGTGCGCCAAGAAAATCCTTATGGATCAAAAGTTATGGGCACCGGAGCGACGGATACCTGGTCCCAATCCTACGCCCTCAGTTTGTGGGCCCAGCCTCTACGTGAAGTGAAGTTGTCATGCCCAAGGTGCCGTGAGATTCGATAATAGAAATGTGATGGATTAGGTTGTCATCCTTTTTGCGGCTCACGACATACGACTCGGGACAGAAAAATTGCGCAAAATAAGAAAAGTGTCCCGAAACTAATGAAAACGTTCGATTTTGGACTCCGAAAATAGGCCAAGCCGAGCAAGCTTGCTGACCCTATCGGTGAGCTCTTGGAGAGCGTTCCAACTGTATGCTGTGCACCACGTAACTCCTTTCGGATCAAAAGTTATAGGCAAAGGAGTGATAGAGACCAAGTCCCAAGCAACCCGCCCTCAGTTTGCGTGCCCAACCTCTACGTGAAGCAAAATTGTCTTGCCCAAGGTGACATGGGATTCGATAATAGAAATGTGATTGATTACGTTGTCGTCCTTTACGCGGCTCACGACGTACGATCTGGGACGAAAAAACACCACAAAATATGAAAAGTTTCCCGAAACTGATGAAAACATTCGAACAGTATGCTATGCGCCGCGTAACTCCTTATGGATCAAAAGTTATGGGCACCAGAGCGATGGAGACCTAGTCCCAAGCCCCACGCCCTCGATTTGTGGGCCCAGCCTCTATATGAAGCGAAGTTGTATTGCCCAAGGTGCCATGGGATTCGGTAATAGAAATGTGATGGATTAGGTTGTCGTCCTTTTCGCAACTCACGACATATGATCTGAGACAAAAAAACAGCACAAAAGAAGAAAAGTATCTCAAAACTTACGAAAATGTTCGATTTTGGGCTCCAAAAATAGGCGTAGCCGAGCAGGCGTGATGTTCAAGTCGTTGAGCTCTCAGAGTGCTTTCCAACAGTATGTTGTGCGCCACGTAACTCCTTACGGATCAAAAGTTATAGGCACCGGAGCGACGAAGACCTGGTCCCAAGCCCCAAGACCTCGGTTTGCGGGCCCAGCCTCTACATGAAGCGAAGTTGTCTTGCCCAAGGTACCATGGGATTCGATAATAGAAATGTCATGACTAGTTGTCCTACTTTCACGACTCACGATGTACGATCTGGGATGTAAAAACAGTGCGAAAGAAGAAAAATTTCCCGAAATTGAGGAAAATGTTCAATTTTTGCCTCTGAAAATAGGTGCTGCCTAGCAGGCTTGCTGCCCTCGTCGTAGAGCTCTCGCAGAGGTTTCCAACGGTATGCTGTGCGCCGCGTAACTCCTTACAGATCAAAAGTTATGGGCAAAAGAGCGACGGAGACCTAGTCTCAAGCCCCACGCCCTCGGTTTGAGGGGCCAGCCTCTACGTGTAGCGAAGTTGTCTTGCCCGAGGTGCCGTGCTATTCGATAATAGAAATGTGATGGATTAGGTTGTCGTCCTTTTCGTGGCTCACGACGTTCGATCCGGGAAAGAAAAATAGCTCAAAATCAGAAAAGTGTCCCGAAACTGATGAAAACGTTCAATTTTGGGCTTTGAAAATAGGCGCAACTGAGCAAGCTTGTTGCCCACGTCGTAGAGCTCTCATAGAGGTTTCCAATGGTATGTTGTGCGCCAAGTAACTCCTTACGGATCAAAAGTTATAGGCACCGGAGCGATGGAGACCTGGTCTCAAGCCCCATGCCCTCGGTTTACGGGCCCAGCCTCTACGTCAAGCGAAGTGGTCTTGAACAAGGTGCCATGGGATTCGACAATAGAAATGTTATGGATTAGGTTGTTGTCATTTTCGTGGCTCACGACATACGATTTGGGACGGAAAAACAGCGCAAAATCAGAAAAGTTTCCCGAAAATGATGAAAACGTTCGATTTTGGGCTCCGAAAATAGGTGCAGCCTAGTAGGCTTGCTGCCCTCGTCGTAGAGCTCTCAGAGAGCTTTCCAACGGTAACCTGTGCATCGCGTAACTCCTTATGGATCAAAAGTTATAGGCACCGGAGCGACGAAGACCTGGTCTCAAGCCCCACGCCCTCGGTTTGCGGGCCCAGTCTCTATGCGAAGCGAAGTTGTCTTGCCCAAGCTACCGTGGGATTCGATAATAGAAATGTGATGGATTAGGTTGTCGTCCTTTTCGTGGCTCATGACGTACGATCCGGGACGAAAAAACAGCGCAAAATAAGAAAAGTGTCCCAAAACTGATGAAGACATTCAATTTTGGGCTCCGAAAATAGACGCAACCCAGCAAGCTTTTTGCCCCCGTCGTAGAGCTCTCGGAGAGGTTTCCAACGATTTGCTGTGCGCCGCGTAACTCCTTATGGATCAAAAGTTAAGGGCACCGGAGCGACGGAGACTTGGTCCAAAGCCCCACGCCCTCGGTTTGCGGGCCCAGCCTCTAACTGAAGCAATGTTTTCTTGCCCGAGGTGCCGTGGGATTCGATAATAAAAATGTGATGGATTAGGTTGTTGTCCTTTTTGTGGCTCACGACGTACGATCCGGGACAGAAAAATAGCGCAAAATCAGAAAAGTGTCCCAAAACTGATGAAAACATTCGATTTTGGGCTCCAAAAATAGGCGCAGCCAGGCAGGCTTGTTGCCCCTGTCACAAAGCTCTCGGAGAGCTTTCCAACAGTATGCTGTGCGCCAAGTAACGCCTTACGAATCAAAAGTTATGGGCAAATGAGCGACGTAGACCTGGTCCCAAGCCTGACGCCCTCGGTTTACGGGCCCACCTCTACGTGAAGTGAAGTTTTCATGCCCAAGGTGTCATGGAATTCGGTAATAGAAATGTAATTGATTAGGTTGTCGTCCTTTTCGCCGCTCACGACGTACGATCTGGGACAGAAAAATAGCACAAAATAAGAAAAGTGACCCAAAACTGATGAAAACGTTCGATTTTGGGCTCCAAAAATAGGCGCAGCAGGGTAGGCTTGCTGCCCCCGTCGTAGAGCTCTCTGAGAGCTTTCTAACGGTATGCTGTGCGCCAATAAAAGCCTTACGGATCAAAAGTTATGGGCACCGGAGCAACGGATACCTGGTCCCAATCCCACGCCCTCATTTTGCGAGCCCAGCCTCTACGTGAAGTGAAGTTGTCATGCCCAAGGTGCCATGAGATTCGATAATAGGAATTTGATGGATTAGGTTGTCATCCTTTTCGCGGCTCACGACGTACGATTCGGGACGAAAAAACTGCGCAAAATAAGAAAAGTGTCCTGAAACTGATGAAAACGTTCGATGTTGGATTCCGAAAATAGGCCGAGCCGAGCAAGCTTGCAACCCCTGTCAGTGAGCTCTTGGAGAGCGTTCCAACGGTATGCTGTGCGCCACGTAACTCCTTACGTATCAAAAGTTATGGGCAAAGAAGCGACAGAGACCAGGTCCTGAGCCCCCCGCCGTCGGTTTGCATGCCCAACCTCTACGTGAAGCAAAATTGTCTTGCCCAAGGTGCCATGGGATTCGATAATTGAAATGTGATGGATTAGGTTGTCGTCCTTTTCGCGGCTCACAACGTACGATCTCGAAAGAAAAACTAGCGCAAAATAAGAAAAGTGTCCCGAAACTGATGAAAATGTTTGATTTTGGCCTCTGAAAATAGGCGCAGCCGAGCAGGTTTGGTACCTTCGTCGTAGAGCTATCGGAGTGGTTTCCAACGGTATGCTATGCGGGTCGTAACTCCTAACGGATCAAAAATTATCGGCACCGGGGCGATGGAGACCTGGTCCCAAGCCCCACGGCCTCGGTTTACGGGCTCAGCCTCTACTTGGAACGAAGTTGTCTTGCCCGAGGTACAGTGGGATTCGATAATAGAAATGTGATGGATTAGGTTGTTGTCCTTTTCGTGACTCACGATGTACGATCCGGGATGGAAAAATAGCGCAGAATCATAAAAGTATCCTGAAACTGATGAAAACGTTCGATTTTGGGCTCTGAAAACAGGCGCAACCAATCAAGCTTGCTGCCCCTGAGATAGAGCTCTCGGATAGCATTCCAACGGTGTGATGTGCGCCACGTAACTCCTTACGGATCAAAAGTTGTGGGCAAAGGAGCGACGGAGAGCTGGTCCCAAGCAATATCGCCCTCGGTTTCCGGGCCCAGCCTCTACGTGAAGTGAAGTTGTCATGCCCAAGGTGTCATGAGATTCGGTAATAGAAATGTGATTTATTAGGTTGTTGCCCTTTGAGCCGCTCACGACGTATGATCCGGGACGGAAAAACAGCGCAAAGTAAGAAAAGTATCCCGAAACTAATGAAAATGTTCGATTTTGGGCACCAAAAATAGGCGCAGCCGAGCAGGCTTGCTGCCTCCATCGTAGTGCTCTCGAAAAGCTTTCCAACGGTATGCTGTGTGCCAAGTTACTCCTTACGGATCAAAAGTTATGGGCACCAGAGCGACGGATACCTGGTCCCAATCCCACGCCCTCAGTTTGCGGGCCCAGCCTCTACATGAAGTGAAGTTGTCATGCCCAAGGTGCCATGAGATTCGATAATAGAAATGTGATGGATTAGGTTGTCATCCTTTTCGCGGCTCACGACATACGATTCAGGACTGAAAAATTGCGCAAAATAATAAAAGTGTCCCGAAACTGATGAAAACGTTCGATTTTGGGCTCCGAAAATTGGCCAAGCCGAGCAAGCTTGCAGCCCCTATCGGTGAGCTCTCGGAGAGAGTTCAACGGTATGGTGTGCGCCACGTAACTCCTTACGAATCAAAAGTTATGGGCAAATGAGCGACGGAAACCTCGTCCCAAGTCCTCTACCCTCGGTTTGCGCGCCCAACCTCTACGTGAAGCAAAATTGTCTTGCCCAAGGTGCCATGGGATTCGATAATAGAAATGTGATGGATTAGGTTTTCGTCCTTTTCGCGGCGAACAACGTACGATCCCGGAAGAAAAAACAGCACAAAATAAGAAAAGTGTCCCGAAATAGATGAAAACGTTTGATTTTGGCCTCTGAAAATAGGCGCAGCCGAGCAGGTTTGCTACCCCCATCGTAGAGCTATCGGAGTGGTTTCCAGCGGTATGCTGTGCGCCGCGTAACTCCTTACAGATCAAAAGTTATGGGCACCGAAGCGACGGAGACCTAGTCCCAAGCCCCACGGCCTCAGTTTGCGGGCCCAGTCTCTACGTGAAACGAAGTTGTCTTGCCCAAGGTACCGTGGGATTCGATAATAGAAATGTGATAGATTAGGTTGTCGTCCTTTTCGTGGCTCACGACGTACGATCCGGGACAGAAAAACAGCGCAAAATCAGAAAAATGTCCCAAAACTGATGAAAACATTCGATTTTGGGCTCCGAAAGTAGGCGCAACCAATCAAGCTTGCTGCCCCTGTCATAGAGCTCTGGGAGAGCTTTCCAACGATATGTTGTGCGCCACGTAACTCCTTATGGATCAAAAGTTATGGGCAAATGAGCGACGGAGAGCTGGTCCCAAGCCTAACACCCTCGGTTTGCGGGCCCAGCCTCTACGTGAAGTGAAGTTGTCATGCCCAAGGTGTCGTGGGATTCGGCAATAGAAATTTGATTTATTAGGTTGTCGCCCTTTGAGCCGCTCACGACGTACGATCCGGGATGGAAAAACAGCACAAAATAAGAAAAGTATCCCGAAACTAATGAAAATATTCAATTTTGGGCTCCAAAAATAGGCGCAGACGAGCAAGCTTGCTGCCCACGTCGTAGTGCTCTTGGAGAGCTTTCCAACGGTATGCTGTGCGCCACGTAACTCCTTACGGATCAAAAGTTATGGGCAAAGGAGTGACGGAGAGCTGGTCCCAAGCATGACGCCCTCGGTTTGCGGGCCCAGCCTCTACGTGAAGTGAAGTTGTCATGGCCAAGGTGTCGTGGGATTCGGCAATAAAAATGTGATTTATTAGGTTGTCGCCCTTTGAGCCGCTCACGACGTACGATCCGAGACGGAAAAACAACGCAAAATAAGAAAAGTATCCCGAAACTAATGAAAATGTTTGATTTTGGGCCCCAAAAATAGGCGCAGCCGAGCAAGCTTGCTTCCCACGTCGTAGTGCTCTCGGAGAGCTTTCCAACAGTATGCTGTGCGCCAAGTAACTCCTTACGGATCAAACGTTATGGGCACCGGAGCGACGGATACCTGGTCCCAAGCCCCACGCCCTCAGTCTACGGGCCCAGCCTCTACGTGAAGTGATGTTGTCATGCCCAAGGTGTCGTGGGATTCGGTAATAGAAATGTGATTGATTAGGTTGTCATCCTTTTCGCAACAGACTACGTACGATCCGGGACGGAAAAACAACGCAATATAAGAGATTTTGGTCTCCAAAAATAGGCGCAGCCAAGCACTCTTGCTGCCCCCATCGTAGAGCTCTCGGAGAGCTTTCCAACGGCATGCTGTGCGCTGCGTAACTACTTACGGATCAAAAGTAATGGGCACCGGAGCGACAGATACCTTGTCACAAGCCCCACACCCTCGGTTTGCGGGCCTAGCCTCTGCCTGAAGCGAAGTTGTGTTGCCCACAGTGTCGTGGGATTCGATAATAGAAATGTGATAGATTAGCTTGTCGTCCTTTTCGCGGCTCACGACGTACGATCCGGGATAAAAATATAGCGCAAAATAAGAAAAGTGTCTCGAAACTGATGAAAGCATTCGATTTTGGGCTCCAAAAACAGGCGCAGCTGAGCAGACTTGATGCCCTCGTCGTAGAGCTCTCGGAGAGCTTTCCAACGGTATGCTGTGCGCCACGTAACTCCTAACGGATCAAAAGTTATGGGCACCGGAGCGACAGATACCTGGTCACAAGCCCTACGCCCTCGGTTTACGGGCCTAGCCTCTTTGTGAAGTGAAGTTGTCATGCCCAAGGTGTCGTGGGATTCGGTAATAGAAATGTGATTGATTAGGTTGTCGTCCTTTTCGCGGTTGACGACGTACGATCCGGGATGGAATAACAGCGCAAAAGTAGAAAAGTATCCCGAAACTGATGAAAACGTTCAAATTTAGGTTCCAAAAATAGGCACAGCCTAACAAGCTTGCTACCCCCGTCGTAGAGCTCTCGAAAAGCTTTCCAACGGTATGCTGTGTGCCACGTAACTCCTTACGGATCAAAAGTTAAGGGCAAAGGAGCGATGGAGACCTGGTTCAAGGCCCACGCCCTTGGTTTGCGGGGCCAGCCTCTACGTGTAGCAAAATTGTCTTGCCCAAGGTGTCATGGGATTCGATAATAGAAATGTGATGGATTAGGTTGTCGCCCTTTTCCCAGCTCACAAGGTACGATCCCGGAAGAAAAAACTACGCCAAAGAAGAAAAGTGTCCCAAAACTGATGCAAATGTTCAAATTTGGGCTACGAAAACAGGCGCAGCCGAGTAGCCTTGTTGCCCTAGTCGTAGAGCTCTCAGAGAGCTTTCCAACGGTATGCTATGCCCCCTTGAAACTCCTTACGGATCAAAAGTTATGGGCACCCGAGCGACGGAGACGTGGTCCCATGCTCCACGCCCTTAGTTTGCGGTCCTAGCCTCTATGTGAAGCGAAGTTATCTTGCCCAAGGTGTCGTGGGATTCGGTAATAGAAATATGATTTATTAGGTTGTCGCCCTTTGAGCCGCTCACGACGTACGATCCGGGATGGAAAAACAGCGTAAAATAAGAAAAGTATCCCGAAACTAATGAAAATGTTCGATTTTGGGCTCCAAAAATAGTCGCAGCCAAGCAGGCTTGCTACCCCCGTCGTAGTGCTCTCGGAGAGCTTTCCAACGGTATGCTGTGCTCCAAGTAACTCCTTTCGAATTAAAAGTTATGGGCACCGGAGCGACAGATACCTGGTCCCATGCCCCACGCCCTCAGTCTGCGGGCCCAGCCTCTACGTGAAGTGAAGTTGTCATGCCCAAGGTGTGGTGGGATTCGGTAATAGAAATGTGATGGATTAGGTTGTCATCCTTTTTGCGACTCACGACGTACGATTCGGGATGGAAAAACTACGTAAAAGAAGAAAAGTATCCCAAAACTGATGAAAATGTTCAATTTTGGGCTCCGAAAATAGGCCAAGCCGAGCAAGCTTGCTGACCCCGTCCTAGAGCTCTCAAAAAACTTTCCAACGGTATGTTGTGCGCTGCGTAACTCCTTACGGATCAAAAGTTATTGGCAAATGAGCGACGGAGACCTGGTCCCAAGCCCCACGCCCTCGGTTTGTGGGCCCAGCCTCTACATGCAACGAAGTTGTCTTGCCCAAGGTGTCGTGGGACTCGATAATAGACATGTGATGGATTAGGTTGTCGTCCCTTTCTAGGCTCACGACGTACGATTCGGAAAGGAAAAACAGTGCAAAAGAAGAAAAGTGTCCCAAAATTGATGAAAACGTTCAATTTTGGGCTTCGAAAATAGGCGCAGCCGAGCAAGCTTGTTGCCCCAGTTGTAGAGCTCTCAGAGTGCTTTCCAATAGTATGTTGTGCTCCGCGTAACTCCTTACAGATCAAAAGGTATGGCCACCGGAGCGATGGAGACCTGGTCCCAAGCCCTACGCCCTCGGTTTGCGGGCCCAACCTCTATGTGAAGCGAAGTTGTCTTGCCCAAGGTGCTGTGGGATTTGATAATAGAAATGTGGTGGATTAGGTTTTCGTCCTTTTCGCGGCTCACGACGTACTATCTGCGACGGAAAAACAGCGCAAAGGAAGAAAAGTGTTCCGAAATTGATGAAAACGTTCCATTTTGGCTTCCAAAAATAGGCACAGCCGAGCATGCTTGCTTCCCCCATCGTAGAGCTCTCGGAGAGCTTTCCAACGGTATGCTGTGCGCCAAGTAACTCCTTACGGATCAAAAGTTATGCGCACTGAAGCGACGGATACCTGGTCCTATGCCCCACGCCCTCAGTTTGCGGGCCCAGCCTCTACGTGAAGTGAAGTTGTCATGCCCAAGGTGTCGTGGGATTCGGTAATAGAAATGTGATTGATTAGGTTGTCGTCCTTTTCGCGGCTGACGACGTACGATCTGGGACGGAGAAACAACGAAAAATAAGACAAGTGTCCTGAAACTGATGAAAATGTTTGATTTTGTGCTATGAAAATAGACGCCGCCAAGCAGGCTTGCTGCCCCCGTTGTAGAGCTCTCGGAGAGCTTTCCAACGGTATGTTGTGCGCCAAGTAACTCCTTACGCATCAAAAGTTATACGCATCGGAGCGACGGATACCTGGTCCCAAGCCCCACGCCCTTAGTTTGCGGGCCCAGCCTCTACGTGAAGTGAAGTTGTCATGCCCAAGGTGTCGTGGGATTCGGTAATAGAAATGTGATTGATTAGATTGTCGTCCTTTTCGCAGCTGACGACGTACGATTCGGGACGAAAAAACAGCGCTAAACAAGAAAAGCATCTCGAAACTGATGAAAATGTTCGATTTTGGTCTATGAAAATACGCTAAGCCGAGCAAGCTTGCTGCCCATGTCGGTGAGCTCTCGGAGAGCTTTCCAACGGTATGTTGTGCACCCCATAATCGGAGCGACAGGGACCTGGTCCCAAGCCCCACGCCCTCGGTTTGTGGGCCCAGCTTATACATGAGGCAAAGTTATCTTTCCCAAGGTGCCGTGGGATTCGATAATAGAAATGTGATGTGTCACGCCCCAACCCGACCTATAAAGGTTAGATTAGGGTGTGATCTAATCATTCAAGTCACGTCTCGTACTTAACTGTTCATGAAGATTTAACACTTAACGTTTCGGCCTAAACTCCAAAATTTTTCAAAAAACCAGCAGCATAACGGCTGTAATTGGGCTCTTTGTTTTGACCTAATTCTCTAAACGCCTCAAAATTTACCATTTCAAATTCATTTCCCACTAAGATTACTATTTATCATTAGTTGATATGCCTATTGGTTGTCTTGATGACTCGCTTGATTAATAACCTAGCATGATACTATATCTCGTTCGTTTGTTAATCCTCGTCACAAAAGTACCTGTTGATCTTAGCTTAATAACGTATACCTACTTAAGATTTGGTTGGTTCATTTTACTTAGCCTTTACCTAATACTTCATATTCCTATTACAGATACTAGCAGTAATAATAGCAAAATGACCATAGTAGTGTCTAGTGTCTGTCTAGCAATATCAATACAAACCAAAATTAGACCCCAAATTACAACGGGGGTATTTTACATTACAAATAACAAGCAACATAAAGGAAATAGTCTTCAAGTAGCATAAAGTTCACAAGTAGCTACAATCACGCAAAGCACACAAGACAGGCAATCACTCCAAGGATTTATCGTTAGGTACACCGTCCTCGGGTACCTGTTCTGGATCTTCTTCACCTGAGATGATAAAAGAGGGTGAGTCCTTATGAACTCAGCGAGGGGGAACGAGAAATAGGTTTTGAAACTCATTTTCCGATTCAACTTATGAAATCCTTTGCAAGCATGAATATAACAATAATATAAGTACAAGAACAGAAATACCAGTCTTTCCTACCCGAGGTTCTCTAGGAACTAAGCGAGAGTACTTATACACATATAAAGGATACAGTGAGCTTTTGCTCTCAAATCAGTTCCAGAATCAGTTGTTGCGGCCGACTTCAAATCATTCCCCAAACACGCCTGGTGGGTGTACTCTAGATGTACCCCGAAATCCTACGACCCAACTCTCCGAGGAAGTCTAGCCCCCAAGCTAGAGAGGGAATGGGACCATGGTAGTCACGGGTGCACCAGCAATCCCGATGCCGCCCGGTGTGCGTGATCGCTACCATACCGACAGGAAAGGTTGCAACCTTGTATGCAGTGCACATTTATGACATTAACATATCACGTTAGGAGGTCAACAAAGTAGGTTGCCTCCGGACAGTCATAAGATTGCACATTGACAAGTAAACAGGCAGGGCATGATAAGACAAGTAATTTCACTTGAAAGGCATATAGAGTTATATGAACATTAAACGGGCAGCCATGTAACACATGTGAATCAAGCCATATAACTCATTTTGAAGTCCACATAATCAGGTGATAGGATTATTCAACATGCAACAACATCTACGTGGGTTCGGATGCAGGAAAAGCCTATTTGTCAACATGCAATGATCAAAATTACATTTAAGGTTATAAGGGCATCTACGGGCAGCCTACTAAGCATATAATTCCACACAATATCCAAATGATCATCACTTAGCAAGACTACCTAGTCATTAGGGTTTCCATTTCGTGCATATCCGTGCAATTTAAGCCCCAAACCAATTCAAAATCAATCTCAAGCCATGCATCATTTAATTCAACATCCTCAAACATTCAAAACAGGCCACACAACATCCCAAAGCTTCAATCCCAAGCATTTATTTCAACAAGAGAAGTTACAACAATTTTTCTAAGCATAACACTAAGTGAAACCCTTACTGCAATAGGCTGTATTCTCACAATCATTAAGATAACCAAACAATCTCCAATTCCAGTGAATAAGATGTCAAATTAAATCTTAAGCAGTGAACTAAAATCAGAAACAAACCTTGCATCATTTGGAGTTCGGGATCATTAGTTATAGCCGAAACAGTGAGATAGCACAAAACTGTCCAGATTTGCACACATTTCGATAATTGACATTTTTGAGGTCCTTAGGGTCAGTTTTAGCCTTAGTCCATTTCTGACAAAAATGTCCAGAACTGAAAAATATAGTAGCACACCAAATTTTATACATTTTTTATATCATTTACTAAGTACAATCTGGTTCGTTCTACAAGGTCAGTGCATCTGCCAAAACCTGCTTCATTTTTCCAGATTTCCAGATTTGGACACATTTCAAATATTTGCCATTTTGAGGACCTTAGAGTCAAAATTAGCTTTGGCCTGGTTCTGCGAAAAATGTTCAAAACTGGCAAAACTAAACTTACTAATTTTCATGCATTTTCAACATCATTTGCCTAGCTAAACTTACCTCGAAACAAACTGGTCAGAGAGCTGTCACATTATCCGACTTCACCTATCATCACTTTCAAGCCAAAATCTTGCCATGCATGGTTGAAGAAGCTTATGAACGAACATATAACTCAAGTACAGAAGCAAATACATACATTTAAGAGCATGCATGTGGATTTTTGAAGGATTTTCAAAAGGTTTTAGCCCTCACCTTAGCAATCAACCTAGAAGATGCACAAAACTTGTTGAAGCACAATTTTCTTCTTCTCCTTTGCCTAGCCGAGATTCCAACTAGATTTTCTCTATTTTTCCTAGCTTAGTGACCAAGCTCTTAGTACATGCATGAGGTTAGAACAAGAAGAAAAGAAATGGAAGCTTAAAAACTCACCTAGGGCCGAAATGAAGACTCTATGTGCTTGTATGCATCTTTTGAGCTAACTACTTGCTTTCCTTTGCTTGGGCTTGCCTTGAATGGCCTTAGGATGATGAAGATGAGTTGTGAAGTGAAGAGAATCAGCCAAAACCGAGATTGAGAGAGAAGAATGAGAGGGAGAGAGAGAAATGTGAGGAGAGTGAGAGAAATGAGAGAAAATAGAAGCTTTTGCAATTGTTGATGCAAATGTTGGCCTTGGGCATGCAAAAATCAGATTTTGTGTCATCTTTTGAGCATCTTTTGAATTGTTTTAGCATGTGTGTAAGAGAATGTTGGGTATTTAGGGATTTTAGGTAGAATAGAATATAGGATATGTTTAGAGGTTTGTGAGATTTTGTCTTGTAGTGAGTTTAAAATATAATATTTAGGTGTTAGTGGATTTTGTAGAGATTTGAATTAGGATTATAATAATAGTTAGTGGTGTTTGTAGGATTATTTTATAGTCTAGTGCTTTGTGTAGGATTCTTTATTGATTAGCGTGTGGGCACGCTTTCTTAGGTCTAGGGCACGCACTACGAGACACACATAGAAATCGATACGAGGCACGAATCAAGAGGTAGACACGAACTACGAGGTAGACACGTACTTCATGACTAAGGCATGCAATCCTAGGTGAATGCACGTAAACTAATGCAAGGCACGTAATTCAATGCAATGTACGCAAACTGAGGTACAACTCTTAAACCTAGGTTAGGGCACGCAATTCAAGGTCAGTGCACACAAATCGAGGTATCGCACTTAAATCGAAGTCAGGGCAGGTAATCCAAGGTCAATCATATAATTCTTGGTCTATGGCACACAAATCAAGGTAACACACGTTATTCGAGGTCGGGCCTCACATGATGGATTAGGCTGTCGTCCTTTTCATAGCTCACGACGTATAATCCGGGATGGAAAAATAGTACAAAATTAGAAAAGTATCTCAAAACTAATGAAAACGTTCGATTTTGGGCTCAGAAAATAATCACAGCTGAGTAGGCTTGCTGCCGCTGTGATAGAGCTCTCAGAGAGCTTTCCAACGGTATGCTGTGCGCCACGTAAATCTTTGCAGATCAAATGTTATGGGCAAAGGAGAGACGGAAACCTGGTCCCAAGCTCCACGCCCTCGGTTTGCTGACCCAGCCTCTACGTGAAGTGAAGTTGTCATGCCAAAGGTGTCGTGAGATTCGGTAATAGAAATGTGATTTATTAGGTTGTTGCCCTTTGAGCCGCTTACGACGTACGATCCGGGACGGAAAAACATTGCAAAATAAGAAAAGTATCCCGAAACTAATGAAAATGTTTGATTTTGGGCTCCAAAAATAGGCGCAGCCGGGCAGGCTTGCTGCCCCCGTCGTAGTGCTCTCGAAGAGCTTTCCAATGGTATGCTGTGTGCCAAGTAACTCCTTACGAATCAAAAGTTATGGGCATCGGAGCGACGGATACCTGGTCCCAATCCCACGCGCTCAGATTGCGGGCCGAGCCTCTACGTGAAGTGAAGTTGTCATGCCCAAGGTGCCGTGAGATTCGATAATAGAAATGTGATGGATTAGGTTGTCATCCTTTTCGCGGCTCACGACGTACGATTCGAGACGGAAAAACTGCGCAAAATAAAAAAAGTGTCCCGAAACTTATGAAAACGTTCGATTTTGGGCTCCAAAAATAGGCCAAGCCGAGCAAGCTTGCAGCCCCTGTCAGTGAGCTCTCGGAGAGCATTCCAACGGTATGCTGTGCACCACGTAACTTCTTACGGATCAAAAGTTATGGGCAAAGGAGCGACGGAGACCTGGTCCTAAGTCCCCTGCCCTCAGTTTGCGTGCCCAACCTCTACGTGATGCAAAATTTTCTTGTCCAAGGTGCCATGGGATTCGATAATAGAAATGTGATGGATTAGGTTGTTGTCCTTTTTGCATCTCACGACGTACGATCCCGGAAGAAAAAACAACGCAAAATAAGAAAATTTTCCCGAAACTGATGAAAATGTTTGATTTTGGCCTTTGAAAACAGGCGCAGCCGAGCAGGTTTGCTACCCCCGTCGTAGAGCTATCGGAGTGGTTTCCAACGGTATACTGTGCGCCGCGTAACTCCTTACGGATCAAACGTTATGGGCACCGGAGCGACGGAGACCTGGTTCCAAGCCCCACGGCCTCGGTTTGCGGGCCCAACCTCTACGTGAAACGAAGTTGTCTTTCCCAAGGTACCGTGGGATTCAATAATAGAAATGTGATGGATTAGGTTGTCGTCTTTTTCGTGGTTCACGACGTACGATCCGGGACCCAAAAACAACGCAAAATTAGAAAAGTGTCCCGAAACTGATGAAAACGTTCGATTTTGGGCTCCGAAAGCAGGCGCAACCAATCAAGCTTGCTACCCCTGTGATAGAGCTCTCGGAGAGCTTTCCAACGGTATGCTGTGCGCCACGTAACTCCTTACGGATCAAAAGTTATGGGCAAAGGAGAGACGGAGAGCTGGTCCCAAGCATGACGCCCTCGTTTTGCGGGCCCAGCCTCTACGTGAAGTGAAGTTGTCATGCCCAAGGTGTCATGGGATTCGGCAATAGAAATGTGATTTATTAGGTTGTCACCCTTTGAGCCGCTTATGACGTACGATCTGGGAAGGAAAAATAGTGCAAAATAAGAAAAGTATACCGAAACTAATGAAAATGTTTGATTTTGGGTTCCAAAAATAGGCGCAGGCGAGCAAGCTTGCTGCCCCCGTCGTAGTGCTCTTGGAGAGCTTTCGAACGGTATGCTGTGCGCCAACTAACTCCTTACGGATCAAAAGTTATGGGCACCGGAGCGACGGATACCTGGTCCCAAGTCCCACGCCCTCAGTCTGCGGGCCCAGCCTCTACGTGAAGTGAAGTTGTCACGCCCCAACCCGGCCTATATAGGTTAGACTAGGTTGTGATCTAAACATTCAACTCACGTCTCGTACTTAACCGTTCATGAAGATTTAACACTTAACGTTTTGGCCTAAACTCCAAAATTTTCTGGAAAACCGGCAGCATAACGGCTGTAATTGGGCTCCTTGGTTTGGCCTAATTCTCTAAACGCGTCAATTTTTTTCAATCTCAATTTTGTTTCCAACTAGGATTACCATTTAACATCAATTGAATTGCCTATTGGTTAATTCGACGTCTCGTTTGATTTATAACCTATCATGATGCTATGTCTCGTTTGTTTGTTTATCCTCATTACAAAAGTACCTGTTGATATTAGCTTAATAGCGAGAACCTGTTTAAGGTTTGGATGGTTCATCTTACTTCGCCCTTACCTAATACTTCAAAATCCTATTATAGCTACTAGCGATAACAAAAGCAAAACGACTATAGCAGTATCTGGTGTCTGTCTAGAAATATCAGTACAAACCAAAATTAGACCCCAAATTACAACGGGGGTCTTTTACATTAGCAACATGAAAGAAACAGTCTTCAAGTAGCATAGTTTTCACAAATGGCCATAAATCAAGCAAAGCACATAGGACAAGCAATCACTCCAAGGAATTGTCGTTAGGCACATCGTCCTTGGGTACCTGTTCTTGATCTTCTTCACCTGAGATGATAAAAGAGGGTGAGTCCTTATGAACCCAGCGAGGGGGAACGAGAAATAGGTTTTGAAAATCATTTTTCGGTTCAATCTTATGAAAACCCTTTTGCAAGCATGATGTGTATCACAAGCAAGTACATATCGTACTATAATAGTAAAGAACACAATTACCGGTCTTTCCTCCCCGAGGTCCTCTAGGGACCAAGCGAGAGTACTTATACACATGGTAAAAAGGATACGGTGAGCTTTTGCTCTCAGATCAATTCCAGTATCAGTTGTTGCGGCCGGCCTCAATTCACCCCATATCACGCCAAGTGGGTGTACTCCGGATGTACCCCGAAATCCTACGAACCAACTCTCCGATGAAGTCTAGCCCCCAAGCGAGAGAGGGAATGGGACCATGGTAGTCACGGGTGCACCGGCAAGCCCGATGCCGCCTGATGTGCGTGATCGCTACCATGCCGACATGAAAGATTGCAACCTTGTATGCAATGCACATTTATGACATTTAAAATATCACATTAGGAGGACAACAAAGTAGGTTGCCTCTAGATAGTCATAAGATTGCACATTGACAAGTAAACAAGCGAGGCATGGATAGACAGGTAATTTCACTTGAAAAGCTCATGGAGTTATATGAACATTAAACGGACAGCCATGTAACGCACATAAATCAAGTCATATAACTCAATTCAAAGTCCACGTAATCAAATATCAAGATTATATAACATGCAACAACATCTACGTGGGTTCGGATGCAAGAAAAGCCTATTTGTCAACATGCAATGATCAAAATCACATTTAAGGTTATAAGGGCAACTACGGGCAGCCTACTAAGCGTATAATTCCACACAATATCCAAATGATCAACACTTAACAAGCCTACCTAGTCATTAGGGTTTCCATTTCGTGCATATCCGTGCAATTTGAGTCCAAAACTAATTCAAGTCAATCTCAAGCCATGCATCATTTAATTCAACATCCTCAAACATTCAAAACAGTCTACACAACATCCCAAAGCTACAATCCCAAGCATTTAATTCAACAAGAGAAGTTACAACAATTTTTCTAAGCACAACACTAAGTGAAACCCTTACTGCAATAGGCTGTCTTCTCATGATCATTAAGATAAGAAAAAAATCTCCAATTCCAGTGAATAATATGTCAAATTAAAGCTTAAGAAGTTAACTAAAATTACAAACAGACCTTGCATCATTTGGAGTTCGGGATAATTAGTTATAGCTGAAACAGTGAGATAGCACAAAACTGTCCAGATTTGCACACATTTCCATAATTTACGTTTTTGAGGTCCTTACGGTCAGATTTAGCCTTGGTCCATTTCTGACAAAAATGTCCGGAACTGAAAAATATAGCAGAAAACCAAATTTAATGAATTTTGGACATCATTTACTGAGTCCAATCGGGTTCGTTCTACAAGATCAGTGCATCTGCCAAAACCTGCTTCATTTTTCCAGATTTCCAGATTTGGACACATTTTAAAGATCTGCCATTTTGAGGACCTTAGAGTCAAAATTAGCTTTGTCCTATTTCTGAGAAAAATATTTAAAACTAGAAAAAATAGTCACCTACCAATTTTCATGCATTTTCAACAACATTTTCCTAGCCAAACTTACCTCGAAACAACTGGTCAGAGAGCTGTCACATAATCCGACTTCACCTATCATCACTTTCAAGCCAAGATCTTGCATTGCATGGGTGTAAAAGCTCTTGAACGAACATATAACTCAAGTACAGAAGCCAATACATACTTTTATGAGCATGCATGTGGATTTTTGAAGGATTTTCAAAAGGTTTTAGCCCTCACCTTAGCAAATCAACCAAGAAGATATTCAAAACTTGTTGAAACACAATCTTCTTCTTCTCCTTTGCCTAGCCGAGATTTCAACTAGATTTTCTCTATTTTTCCTAGCTTAGTGACCAAGCTCTTAGTACATGCATGTGGTTAGAACAAGAAGAAAAGAAATGGAAGCTTAAAAACTCACCTAGGGCCGAAATGAAGACTCTATGTGCTTGCATGCATCTTTTGAGCTAGCTACTTGCTTTCCTTTGCTTGGGCTTGCTTTGAATAACCTTAGGATGATGAAGATGAGTTGTGAAGTGAAGAGAATCAGCCAAGGCTGAGAGAAGGAGAGAAAAGGAGAGGGAGAGAGAGAAGATGAGAGGAAAAAAGGAAGAAATGACAAAGAATGACAAAGAGTGAAGTTTTGCATTGTTTCAAGCATATGGTCGGCCTTAGGCAGCCCATTTTCAGCCTTTTTGTGTCTTCAAGGTGTAATTTAAAATTGCTAGCATGGGCATGGAAGAGTTGGTCGAGTATGGTGAAGAATTGAGGAGATTTTTGAGCAATTTTCTATGCATTTGTGTCATAGAATGTCATAGTATGTCTAGGATTATAAATAAATTATGCAATGCTAGATTAAATGCACATAGTGGTCGGCCAAATCTAGCTTCAATTCTGAATTTTTGTCATCCTTGAGCATTATTTTAATTGTGTCTTGAAAGTGCAAAAAGAATAAGGAATAAAGAATAAGGAATGTCTAGCTTTTTGTCAGATTTTGTCTTGTAGTGAGTTTAAAATATAATATTTAGGTGTTAGTGGATTTTGTAGAGATTTGAATTAGGATTATAATAATAGTTAGTGGTGTTTATAGGATTATTTTATAGTCTAGTGCTTTGTGTAGGATTATTTCTTGATTAACGTGGTGGCATGGATTCCTAGGTCTAGGGCACGAATTACGAGGTAGACACGAACTACGAGGCAAACGCACGTTTTTCAAGTAAATGCACACCACCCTAATTGAATGCACGTAATTCAATGTATGGCACACAAAATGAACACAATTCTTAAACCTAGGTCAAGGCACGCAAATCTAGGTTAGGGCACACGAAACGAGACAACGCACGCAATTCAAAGTCGGGGCACGTAAGTCAAGGATTAGGGCACATAATTCTAGGTCAAGGCACGAATGACGAGGCATGCACGAAAACCAAGACAACGCACATAATCCAAGGTCAGTCATATCATTCTTGGTCTATGGCATGCAAATCAAGGTAACATACGTTATTTGGGGTCGGGCCTCACAGAAGTTGTCATGCCCAAGGTGTCGTGGGATTCGGTAATAGAAATGTGATTGATTAGGTTGTTGTCCTTTTCGCAGCTGACAACGTACGATCCAGGACGGAAAAACAATGCAAAAGAAGAAAAGTGTCCCAAAACTGATGAAAATGTTTGATTTTGGGCTTTGAAAATATACGCCGCCGAGCAGGCTTGCTGCCCCTATTGTAGAGCTCTCGGAGATCTTTCAAACGGAATGTTGTGCGCCGCGTAACTCCTTACAGATCAAAAGTTATAGGCACTGGAGCGACGGAGACCTAGTCCCAAGCCCCACGCCCTCGGTTTGCTGGCCCAGCCTCCACGTGAAGCGAAGTTGTCTTGCACAAGGTGCCATGAGATTCAATAATAGAAATGTGATAGATTCGGTTGTCGTCCTTTTCGCGGCTCACGATGTACGACTCGGGATGAAAAAATAGCGCAAAATAAGAAAAGTGTCCCGAAACTGATGAAAACGTTCAATTTTGGGCTCCGAAAATAGGCCAAGACGAGCAAGCTTGCAGCCCCTGTCGGTGAGCTCTCGGAAAGCGTTCCAACGGTATGCTGTGCGCCACGTAACTCCTTACGGATCAAAAGTTATGGGCAAAGGAGCGACGGAGACTTGGTCCCAAGCCGCCCGTCCTCGGTTTGCGTGCCCAGCCTCTACGTGAAGTGAAGTTGTCATGCCCAAGGTGTCGTGGGATTCGGTAATAGAAATGTGATTGATTAGGTTGTCGTCCTTTTCGCTGCTGACGACGTACGATCCGGGACAGAAAAACAATGCAAAATTTGAAAAGTGTCCCAAAACTGATGAAAATGTTTGATTTTGGGCTCCAAAAATTTACGCCGCCAAGAAGGCTTGCTGCCCCCGTCGTAGAGCTCTCGGAGATCTTTCAAACGGTATGCTGTGCGCCGCGTAACTCCTTATGGATCAAAAGTTATAAGCACCAGAGCGACGGAGACCTGGTCCTAAGCGCCACGCCCTCGGTTTGCTGGCCCAGCCTCTATGTGAAGCGAAGTTGTCTTTCCCAAGGTGCCATGAGATTCGATAATAGAAATGTGATGGATTCAGTTGTCGTCCTTTTCGCGGCTCACGACGTACGACTAGGGACGGAAAAACAGCGCAAAATAAGAAAAGTGTCCCGAAACTGATGAAAACATTCGATTTTGGGCTCCAAAAATAGGCCAAGCCGAGCAAGCTTGTAGCCCCTATCGGTGAGCTCTCAGAAAGCGTTCCAACGGTATGCTGTGCACCACGTAACTCCTTACGGATCAAAAGTTATGGGCAAAGCAGCGACGGAGACCTGGTCCCAAGCCCTCCGCCCTGGGTTTACGTGCCCAGCCTCTACGTGAAGCGAAGTTGTCTTGCCCAAGGTATTGTGGGATTCGATAATAGAAATGTGATGGATTAGGTTGCCGTCCTTTTCGTGGCTCATGATGTACGATTCGGGACGGAAAAACAACGCAAAATCAAAAAAGTGTCCCAAAACTGATGAAAACGTTCGATTTTGGGCTCCGAAATCAGGTGCAGCTAAGCAGGTTTGTTGCTCCTGTGATAGAGCTCTCGGAGAGCTTTCCTACGGTATGTTATGCGCCATGTAACTCCTTACGGATCAAAAGTTATGGGCAAAGGAGCGACAGAGAGTTGGTCCCAAGCCTGACGCCCTCAGTTTACGGGCCCAGCCTCTACGTGAAGTGAAGTTCTCATGCCCAAGGTGTCGTGGGATTCGGTAATAGAAATGTGATTGATTAGGTTGTCGTCCTTTTCGCTGCTGACGACGTACGATCCGCGACAGAAAAACAATGCAAAATTTGAAAAGTGTCCCAAAACTGATGAAAACGTTCGATTTTGGTCTCCAAAAATAGGCACAGCCTAGCAGGTTTGCTGCCCCCGTTGTAGAGCTCTCGGAGAGCTTTCCAACGGTATGCTGTGCGCCAAGTAACTCCTTACGGATCAAAAGTTATGGGCACTAGAGCGGCGGATACCTGGTCCCAAGCTCGACACCCTCAGTTTGCGGGCCCAGCCTCCACGTCAAGTGAAGTTGTCATGCCCCAAGTGTCGTGGGATTTGGTAATAGAAATGTGATTGATTAGGTTGTCGTCCTTTTTGCAGCTCATGACGTATGATCCGAGACGAAAAAACAACGCAAAATAAGAGATTTTGGTCTCCAAAAATAGGCGCAGCCGAGCACGCTTGCTGCCCCCGTCATAGAGCTCTCGGAGAGCTTTCCAACGGCATGATATGCGCTGCATAACTACTTACGGATCAAAAGTAATGGGCACCAGAGCGACAGATACCTTGTCACAAGCCCCACACCCTCGGTTTGCGGGCTTAGCCTCTGCGTGAAGCAAAGTTGTCTTGCCTAAGGTGTCGTGGATTTGATAATAGAAATGTGATAGATTAGCTTGTCGTCCTTTTCGCAGCTTATGACGTACGATCCAGGACAAAAAAATAGCGCAAAATAAGAAAAGTGTCTCGAAACTGATGAAAACATTCGATTTTGGGCTTCGAAAATAGGCACAGCTAAGTAGACTTGATGCCCTCGTCGTAGAGGTCTCGGAGAGCTTTCCAACGGTATGCTGTGCGCCACGTAACTCCTAATGGATCAAAAGTTATGGGCACCAGAGCGACAAATACCTGGTCATAAGCCCCACGCCCTCGGTTTGTGGGCCTGGCCTCTTTGTGAAGTGAAGCTGTCATGCCCAAGGTGTCGTGAGATTCGGTAATAGAGATGTGATTGATTAGGTTGTCGTCCTTTTCGCGGCTGACGACGTACGATCCCGGAAGAAAAAACTACGCCAAAGAACAAAAGTGTCCCAAAACTGATGCAAACGTTCGAATTTGGGCTACAAAAATAGGTGCAGTCGAGCAGCCTTATTGCCCTAGTCGAAGAGCTCTCAGAGAGCTTTCCAACGGTATGCTATGCCCCGCAAAACTCCTTACAGATCAAAAGTTATAGGCACCGGAGCGACGGAGACGTGGTCCCAAGCTCCACGCCCTCAGTTTGTGAGCCCAGCCTCTATGTGAAGCGATGTTGTCATGCCCAAGGTGTCATGGGATTCGGTAATAGAAATGTGATGGATTAGGTTGTCATCCTTTTCGCGGCTCACGACGTACGATCCCGGACGGAAAAACAGTGCAAAATAAGAAAAGTATCCCGAAACTAATAAAAATGTTCGATTTTGGGCTCCAAAAATAGGCACAGCCAAGTAGGCTTGCTGCCCCCGTCGTAGTATTCTCGGAGAGCTTTCGAACGGCATGCTGTGCGCCAAGTAACTCCTTACGGATCAAAAGTTATGGGCACCGGAGCGACGGATACCTGGTCCCAAGCCCCACGTCCTCAGTCTGCGGGCCCAGCCTCTACGTGAAATGAAGTTGTCATGCCCAAGGTGTCATGGGATTCGGTAATAGAAATGTGATGGATTAGGTTGTCATCCTTTTCGCGGCTCACGACGTACGATCCGGGACAGAAAAATAGCACAAAATAAGAAAGGTATCCCGAAACTAATGAATAGGCGCCGCCTAGCAGGCTTGCTACCTCCTTCGTAGAGCTCTTGGAAATCTTTCAAACGGTATTCTGTGTGTCACGTAACTCCTTACGGATCAAAAGCTATGGGCACCGTAGTGACAGAGACATGGTCTCAAGCCCGACGCCCTCGGTTTGCGGGCCCAACCTCTACGTGAAGCGAACTTGTCTTGCCCAAGGTGCGGTGAGATTCAATAACAGAAATGTGATGGATTAGGTTGTCGTCCTTTTCGCGGCTCACGACGTGCGATCCGGGACGGAAAAACAGCGTAAAAGAATAAATTGTCCTGAAACTGATGAAGACGTTCGATTTTGGGCTCTGAAAATAGGCGCAGCCGAGCAGGCTTGCTGCCCCCGTCGTTGAGCTCTCAGAGAGCTTTCCAACAGTATGATGTGCACTGCGTAACTCTTTACGGATCAAACTTATGGGCACCAGAACGACGGAGACTTGGTCCCAAGCTCCATGCCCTCGGTTTGCGGGCCTAGCCTCTACGTGAAGCGAAGTTGTCTTGCCCAAGGTGACGTGGGATTCGATAATAGAAATGTGATTGATTAGGTTGTCCTCCTTTTTGCGGCTCACGACGTACGATTCGGGACAGAAAATATCGCAAAAGAATAAAAGTATCCCAAAATTGAAGAAAACGTTCGACTTTGGGCTCCGAAAATAGGCACAGTCAAGCAAGCTTTCTGCCCCCGTCGTAGAGCTCTTGGAGAGCTTTCTAACGGTATGTTGTGTGCTGCATAACTCTTTACGGATCAAAAGTTATGGGCAAATGAGCGATGGAGACCTGGTCCTAAGCCCTACGCACTTGGTTTGCGGGCCCAGCCTCTACGTGAAGCGAAGTTGTCTTGCCCAAGGTGCCGTGGGATTCGATAATAGAAATGTGATGGATTACATTGTCGTCCTTTTCTAGGCTCACGACGTACGATCCGGGAAGGAAAAACTGCGCAAAAGAAGAAAAGTGGCCCAAAACTTATGAAAACGTTCAATTTTGGGCTCTGAAATTTGTCGCAGCCGAGCAGGCTTGTTGCCTCTGTCGTAGAGCTCTCAGACAGCTTTCCAACGGTATGCTGTACGCCGCGTAACTCCTTACGAATAAAAAGTTATGGGCACCGGAGCGACGGAGACCTTGTCCAAAGCCCCACGCCCTCGGTTTGCGGGCCCAACCTCTATGTGAAGTGAAGTTGTCTTGCCCAAGGTACCGTGGGATTCAATAATAGAAATGTGATGGATTAGGTTGTCGTCCTTTTCGTGGCTCACGACGTACGATCCGGGACGGAAAAACACTGCAAAATTAGAAAAGTATCCCGAAACTGATGAAAACTTCCGATTTTGGGCTCCGAAAATAGGCCCAGCCAAGTAGGGTGGCTGCTCCTGTCGTACAGCTCTCGGAGTGCTGTCCAACGGTACGCAGTGCGCCACGTAACTCCTTACGGATCAAAAGTTATACATAAAGGAGCGACGGATACATGGTCCCAAGCCTGACGCTCTCGGTTTGCGGGCCTAGCCTCTACGTGAAGTGCAGTTGTCATGCCCAAGGTGTCGTGGGATTCGGTAATAGAAATGAGATTGATTAGGTTGTTTTCTTTTTTGCCGCTCACGACGTAAGATCTGAGACGAAAAAATAGTGCAAAATAAGAAAATTATACCGAAACTGATGAAAATGTTTAATTTTTGGCTCCGAAAATAGGAGCAGTCGAGCAGGCTTGCTACCCCCTCGTAGAGCTCTCGGAGAGCTTTCCAACGGTATACTGTGCGCCAAGTAACTCCTTACGGATCAAAAGTTATGGGCACCGGAGCGACGGATACCTTGTCCCAAGCCCCACGACCTCGGTTTGCGGGCCCAGCCTCTACGTGAAGTGAAATTTTCATGCCCAAGGTGTCTTGAGTTCGGTAATAGAAATGTGATTGATTAGGTCTTCCTTTTCACGGCTGACGACGTACGATCCAGGATGGAAAAACAGCACAAAAGAAGACAAGTGTCCCGAAACTTATTAAAATGTTTGATTTTGGGCTCCTAAAATTGGTGCCGCTGAGCAAGCTTGCTGCCCTCATCGTAGAGCTCTCGGAGAGCTTTCAAACGGTATTATGTTCGCCGCGTAACACCTTGCGGATCAAAAGTTATGGGCACCGTAGCGACGGAGACATGGTCTCAAGTGCGGTGCCCTCGGTTTACGGGCCCAGCATCTACGTGAAGCGAAGTTGTCTTGCCCAAGGTACCATGAGATTCGATAATAGAACTGTGATGGATTAGGTTGTCATCCTTTTCGTGGCTCACGACGTACGATTCAGGATCGAAAAACTGCACAAAATAAGAAAAGTGTCCCGAAACTGATGAAAATGTTCAATTTTGGGCTCCGAAAATAGGCCCAACCGAGTAGGCTTGCTACCCCTGTTGATGAACTCTCGGAGAGCATTCCAACAGTATGTTGTGCGCTGCGTAACTCATTACGGATCAAAAGTTATGGGCACTGGAGCGACAAAGACCTGGTCCCAAGCCCCACGCCCTGGGTTTGCAGGCCCAGCCTCTACGTGAAGCGAAGTTGTCTTGCCCAAGGTACAGTGGGATTCGATAATGGAAATGTAATGGATTAGGTTGTCCTTCTTTTCGCGGCTCACGGCGTACGATCCGGGACGGAAAAACATCGCAAAATCAGAAAAGTATCCTGAAACTGATGAAAACGTTCAATTTTGGGCTCCGAAAATAGGTGCAGCTGAGCAAGCTTGCTGCCCCTGTCGTAGAGCTCTCGGTGAGCTTTCCAACGGTATCCTGTGCGCCACGTAACTCCTTACAGATCAAAATTTATGGGCAAAGAAGCGACGGAGACCTGGTCTCAAGCCTGACGCCCTCGGTTTGCGGGCCCAGCCTCTATGTGAAGTGAAGTTGTCATGCCCAAGGTGTCGTGGGATTTGGTAATATAAATGTGATTGATTAGGTTGTCGTCCTTTTCACGGCTGACGATGTATGATCCAGGACGAAAAAATAGCGCAAAAGAAGACAAGTGTCTCAAAACTGATGAAAATGTTTGATTTTGGGCTCCGAAAATAGGTACTGTTGAGCAGGCTTGTTGTTCCCGTCGTAGAGCTCTCGGAGAGATTTGAAATGGTATGCTGTGCACCGCGTAACTCCTTACGGATCAAAAGTTATGGGCACCGTAGCGATGGAGACATGGTCTCAAGTTAGACGCCCTCGGTTTGTGGGCCCAGCCTTAACGTGAAGCGAAGTTGTCTTGCCCAAGGTATGGTAAGATTCGATAATAGAAATGTGATGGATTAGGTTGTTGTCCTTTTCGTGGCTCACGATGTACGATCCGGGGCTGAAAAATAACGCAAAAGAAGAAAAGTATCCTGAAACTGATGAAAACGTTCGATTTTCTACTCTGAAAACAGGTGCAACCGAGCAGGCTTGCTGCCCTCGTCGTTGAGCTCTCGGAGAGCTTTTCAACGGTATGGTGTGCACCGCGTAACTCTTTACGGATCAAAACTTATGGGCATCGGAGTAACAGATACCTGGTCCAAAGCTCCATGCCCTCGGTTTGCGGGTCGAGCCTCTACGTGAAGCAAAGTTGTGTTGCCCAAGGTGCCATGGGATTCGATAATAGAAATGTGATGGATTAGGTTTTCCTCCTTTTCGCGGCTCACGACGTACGATCCGGGACGAAAAAATCGCGCAAAATAATAAAAGTATCCCAAAACTGATGAAAACGTTCAATTTTGTGCTCCGGAAACAGGCGCAGTCAAGCAAGCTTTCTGCCCTTGTCGTAGAGCTCTCGGTGAGCTTTCCAACGGTAGATTGTGTGCTGCGTAACTCCTTACGAATCAAAAGTTATGGGCAAAGGAGCGACGAAAACTTGGTCCCAAGCCCCAGGCGCTTGGTTTGCGGGCCCAGCCTCTACGTGAAGCGAAGTTGTCTTGCCCAAGGTTGCATCGGATTCGATAATAGAAAGTAATGGATTAGGTTGTCGTTCTTTTCTAGGCTCACGACGTACGATCCGGGAAGGAAAAACAGCGCAAAAGAAGAAAAGTGCCCCAAAACTGATGAAAACGTTAAATTTTGGGCTTCGAAAATAGGCACAACCGACCATGCTTGTTGCCCCTATCGTAGAGCTCTCAGAAAGCTTTTCAACGGTATGCTGTGCACTGCATAACTCCTTAAGGATAAAAAGTTATGGGCACCGGAGCGACGGAGACCTGGTCCGAAGCCCCACGCCCTCAGTTTGTGGGCCCAGCCTCTATGTGAAGTGAAGTTGTCTTGCCTAAGGTACCGTGGGATTCGATAATAGAAATGTAATGGATTAGGTTGTCGTCCTTTTTGCGGCTCACGACGTATGATCTGGGACGAAAAAATAGCGCAAAAGAAGAAAAGTGTCCTAAAACTGATGAAAACGTTCGATTTTGGGCTTCGAAAATAGGCGCAGCTGAGCAGGCTTGTTGCCCTTGTCATAGAGCTCTCAGAGTGCTTTCCAACGGTATGTTGTTGCCGTGTAATTCCTTACAGATCAAAAGTTATGGGCACCAAAGCGATGGAGACATGGTCCCAAGCCCCACGCCCTCGGTTTACGGGCCCAGCCTCTACGTGAAGCGAAGTAGTCTTGCCCAAGGTGCCGTGGGATTCGATAATAAAAATGTGATGGATTAGGTTGTCGTCTTTTTCGCTGCTCACGACTTATGATCCGGGATGAAAAAATAGCACAAAAGTAGAAAAGTTTCCCGAAACAGATGAAAACGTTCAATTTTGGGCTCCGAAAACATGCGCAGCCAAGCATGCTTGCTGCCCCCGTCGTATAGCTCTCGGAGAGCTTTCCAACGGTATGCTGTGCACCGCGTACCTCTTTACGGATCAAAAGTTATGGGCACCAGAGCGACGGAGACCTAGTCCCAAGCTCCACACCATCGGTTTGCGGGCCCAGTGTTGTACGTTTTAAATTACTTGCAAGTGCATGAACCGTATGAAGATATAGCTCAGGCAAATACAAGGTCGATACCTCAGAGACTTGTTTAGTTAAGGTCAAGTTTTGACTACGATTTAGATTTCCTAATCTAATTGGAAAGATTGATATTTCTGGTTGAGATAAAATAGTAAAAGACTAAACAATAAACTAAATAAGTAAGACGATTAAAAATCCTAAGACAAAAGTAATTAATAATTTTAAGAACAAAAATAAAGTAATACTAAAAGAATATGTAATAAATATAGAGACTTAATAAATAAATTCTAAAATAAGAACAACTAATAAATTGAATGAAATAAATTAATAAATTCTAAAACGAAAACAATTAATAACTTGAGTAAAATCAATTAAAATAAACTAAATCAAGGAAATATTAGAAAAGAAAATAACTAATTAAATAAAAGACGAAGGTTAAAAAGTGAGACTAAACAAGTAATCGTAAAAGACTAAGGTTCGGAATCCACCTTGCTAATCCTAACGTCAACTATATTTGATCATTAATTTTCTCCAAATTTTACTACATGATAATCTCGCAGTCTAGCCTCGTTACCATGGAAGATATCATCTTTTAAGCCCTAAGTTAATGAATCCCAAAAGTATGTTTATTCTAACTTTGCAAAAGAATATTCAAATTATTAATTGTATCCCAACTAGAAATCACAATTAATATTCGGCATTAAAAATCAAAACTTTCAATTATTAAGAACTATTCAAAGCATGAGAAAAACATGATTAAACCCATCTAAGAAATTATCTCAACAATTGATGAAAGAATAAATATTAAACATGAATGATCAAGTTATGGGAAAAAAATTAATTCACAAATATAGTATCTATTAAAATTAACAAGGTTTCATTGTCACCTTAGCAAAGAAAATTAGCCTGACATTCTAACGAAACTAAAATAACAATTCTGAAAAATAAACATTATTTAAATAAATTAAAGTAAAGGAAAGAAAACGTTACAGAGTTTAAATGCGAAGAAACTCCAAAAGTATCCTAATGTCTCGCAGTAGAAGAAAAACTAATAAAACTAAACTAATTTTTTTATTGAATTTCCGCCGCTGCTGCTCTGCTCGCTACCCCTGTTTCGTCTTTCATGTGCCTTATATAGGCACAAAGTTTTTTTCCCTCACCCGACTTGGGCCAATGGCCCAAGCTTTGCTGACTTCATTTTTTTTTTTTTTTATATTCCAAGTCCAACTTGGACTTGTTTGCTTTTTTTTTATTTTTTTATTTTTATTCCAAGTCCACTTTTGGACTTGGATGATGCCCGACGGAGGCTTATGATAAGCCTTGTTCAACTTATTATTATTCTCTTTCCTTTTTTCTATTTTCTTTCCTTTTATTTTATTTCTTCAAATAAAATATTCTTCAATAAGCTTTTGATCTTTTCTTCTCGTGCAATTCTTCAAAACTTTGCTCTAAGTGTTATTTCATCAGCACAACTCTTGATCTGCATGTCCTCGAGTTCATCATATTTAATTACTTTCTCACGTACAAACAACTTTTTAGCCCTGAAATATGAAAAAGTCTCAAATAAGTGATAAACAAATTAATGAATTAATACTTATTAATTATGGTCAAATTGAATGTAACAAAGTCTAATTTAAATATATAAAAATATGCAAACGCCGACTTATATCACAACCCCCAATTAGCGTATTGCTAGTCCCTAGCAATTGAAGCAATTTAAAAGATTATTGAATAAACGAACATCAAATAATTTTTCTTTTCTTCCCCTAACCTTCACTCAAGTCAATACACCAAGCAAAAAGCTACAATTGTTAGAGATACTTCACAAATCGTCAACTCAGCATGTGTGAATGAGTTAGCAAGCACTATACCAACTCCTCATCTTCAGATATCACGGCTCAAGTCCCCTTTTAGAGAATACATGTCAACTTAATCCTCACAGATATGATCACTCAACAAGCAACAACACTCAGAGGATAAGGTGTAATACTCTCAACTAGTATATGTGAGTGGAGGAATATAAACAAATAATAATCTCACATATAAGCATGAATGAAGGAACAGTAATAAAGAAGATATAATATTTAGTCTCATGAAAGGAATACCAAAAATACTTCATATCACCCTTTTAGATCCATCACATATAGTCAACATTGCCATGTAACCCCTAAGATCAAGTAAGGACTTTTTTAGGACGCAATGTAGGTAAAAAAGATATATATATAGGGGTTAAGGTTAAGTGGTGAATGTTGTAAGTGTCTCAAGATTACTTGGGAAATACTTTCAGCTTTCTGTTCAATACTCTTTTTTTTTACTCTTTTCTCATTCACATCTTTCACAACTCCATTAGTCTTTCATTGACTTTTTTTCAAATTTTTTTTTCTTGTACTTTTTTTTTTGTATTCCCCCCCCCCCACACCTTTTTTTTGTGGAAAAAATACACATTTTCATCACTATTTTTCTTCCCCTCAACTATGAAAACTTCAATAACGATAGAAAACGTCTCAAATAAGTCATCCTAGTCCAAGAAGATAAAATCACTAGTAACAAGTGTAGCTAATGCAATTAACAAATTTAAGCTCATAATCTCCATCAATGCTGAAAGAATGTTTCCACTTTCTACTTGAAACACTTTGGGAAAGTGGGTTTACGAAGGAAAGGATAATTTCAAGGCTCAACGGGGCGACTAGCGGTTATGTAAAGTAAAGAAAAGAAAAAAAAAGAATATATTATTATAAGGCTCAAAACAAGAAACAGGGCCTAACTGTCATCTCTTAAGGATATACATGGCTTACCTAAAATTTCATGACTTCACTTCAAGTGTGACATAAAGAATTTTTAGGCAAATAAATGAAAGAATAATGAGACTATTGAATGATATAACATGAGCTTCCACAAAGGAAAATAATTAGATAGTTAAGAAAGTAACACGGTCACGCCCCGACCCAACCCCGCAAAAGGCCAAGCCCGGACCCGACACACGGACGGAGTCTCCTCTGTACCGCGGACGATCGGAAAACCCTAAAAACAATATAACACTTGCGAAAGCTATAAAATAATCAAAACAAGCCAACTTTCTATAAAACATACATTTCTTATTATCCAACTTTCCAAACCAAAATGATATGCATACTACACAAGTACTTATGCCACTAAACCATTAGCCATTAGCATGCATTCTTCACTAGTCATCCGAGTATAAGTTTACAACTTACAAACTTTAATCCATTTCAACATAAAACTAATAAAGATCTCAACTAGAAAATATATATACAAGGCTACAAGCCTCAAAATTAAGCGTTCCTCACGCAATATACATAACAGCAAGGTTTGCACAAAACTGGTAACCAACCACCAGCAAAGCAGGTAAGTGCTATCACGGAAACACCTCCACCTGCTCCTCCTCCTCAATTACCTCGAGAGGGTCTGCCTCAACTACTCCTGTAAAAACATAGTATAGAGAGGAATGAGCAAAAACTATTGCTCAGCAAGGGCAATTGGTCTCAAGGACGGAGATGAGAGGAGTATGCAATGCAATTAGCCAAGCAATACATTCAAAACATATAAAGATACATCCAAAGCCAACAATAAAGCAAGGCAAGTATTTAAAGCTGCAAACACTCAATCAAAGGATACGATACTCTTTTCACGAACCACTTTCAAACATGAATTCGATGACGACGCGCCGGCCCAAAACCACCTTATAACACCAGTTTGGAATACTCCGGAAGTATCCATCAATCCTACGACCCAAATCTCCCTGGGAGGCAACCCAAGCGAGAAAGGGAATAGCAGCGGAGCTAGAGCAACCAACACTGGCAACCCAAGGCTACCCAGAGAGGCCCATCACTCACGCGCGAGACACTATGCAATGCAAGACTCGATACAAGACAATAAACAAGCGATACACAAGCGATAAACCAGCGATAAAGCCACACGTGGGAGAATAACAAAGTAGGTTACTCTCGCACGCGATAGCAGCAATTTGATAAGCAATTCAATCCAAAACAACTCAAACAAGTAATTCAAGTAATTCTAAGCATTCTATAAGCATAAAGACAAGTAAACACACAAAAACACAAATCGGCCCCAACTGTCAAAATGCTACCATTTCCAAACGAGCCACGAGTTCTGGAAACCGACTTCGCCAACCCTCCTAGGTCACCATAAGGCACGTCTAAAGACCCCGAAACCTTACTTTACCCTAGAACTCGCGCAAAGTCCCGATTTTCTCCCTTTCTCGTTTGAACTACAACTACAACAACCAAACACCCAACCAATGCCATAATCGCACCAAAAGTGCTTCCATGGCTTCCCGAAGCAATGCCAACACGCAAAATGAGAAAACGCCAAAGTCGACCTAAACGACCCCGACTTTCCCAAAGGCTTAATTCTAGTTTTTTTCACTACGCAACCCAAACAAACCACACATTTTAGCATTCTAGCATACCTAGCACGTTTCTACATCAACAGAAAGCATAACAGCGCAATTTCAACGTTTCAAGGTTTTACTATTCACAAAGTACTATTCATATCACAATTCAAGTTGCAATCACAACATTTAACCGCAGAAAATGTTACAAAGCCATAAATACATGTTCTACCAATGCTAAGGAACATTTTAGAAGCATCAATTCGCTTTAAATAACGATCTACGGATAAATCTAAAAACTGATAAAGTTAACTAACACAACGTATAAATGCGCAAATAACATGCTTCCCTCACCTTAGGTACTCCTAGTCGCTAGGAAAACAACGTTGGTTGCCTCGGAAATCACCCCGCACGAGCACACGCGAAGATTGATCGTATAGAAGTTGAAAGGTTTTTTTTTTCTTCTCTAAAGCTCTCGGCCTGCTGCTGCTGTTTGCTGCTATTTTTTTCTTATTTTGCTTACTTAATTGCTTAATTAAAGGTCAAAAGGTCAAAGAGTCAAAGGTCCAAGGTCAAACCACTTAAAACTTGGTCAAAGGGCCCTATTTCGCGCGTTTTAAAGCCGTTTCAGCTATGGTAAGTTCAATTAAAGCTAGCAATATTTAAAATATAAAATTTAAGTCATCTAATACTAGTTTCACTATTTGCTGAGGACTGGAAATCGTTATCTAGCTATCGCTCCTTAAATGCAATGCACGTTGCGTCGGCGAGAATGTAACAATTAATTCACAAAGATTTTAAGGAAATAAAATTTTCAAAATAATAAACAAAGAAAATTCATATTCCGGGCTCGGGTATTACACCCTCTCCCCCTTAAAACAATTGCGCCCACGCAATTCTTACCTGGTCAACAAATAACTCCGGATACTGATCCCGAACTTGGTCCTCTCTTTCCCAAGTCGCCTCCTCAAACCCATGATGATTCCACAGAACCTTCACTAACGGAATACTCTTTCTGCGAAGCTCCTGAATCTTCCGATCCACAATTCTAATCGGTTTCTCTTCGTAGGACAACTTTTCTTCAATCTGCAAAGGCTCTGGTTCAAGTACATGCGAAGGGTCTGGATGATATTTCTTCAACATAGACACGTGAAACACATCATGCAGTCGCGACAAGCTCGGAGGCAAAGCTAATCGATAAGCCAAAGGACCTACCTTTTCGGTGATCTCATACGGACCCACATACCTGGGACTAAGCTTCCCGCTCTTACCGTGCCGAATCAATCCCTTCCGTGGAGAAATCTTAAGAAACACCCAATCTCCCAAATCAAACTTAAGATCCCGACGGTGCTTATCTGCATAACTCTTCTGACGACTCTGAGCTGTAAGCATACGCTGGCGAATGAGGTGAACATTATCTACCATCTTAATCATCTCAGGTAACACAGTCGGATCAACTGTTCTCATCTCTCCAACCTCCTCCCAATATAATGAGGATCTGCATTTCCGACCATACAACGCCTCGTAGGGAGCCATACCTATAGTAGATTGATAACTATTGTTGTAGGCGAACTCCGCTAAAGGCAAAAACTTCTCCCAATTCTTCCCAAAGTCAAGCACACATGCCCGAAGCATGTCTTCCAAGATCCTGATGGTTCTCTCAGACTGGCCATCAGTTTGCGGATGATATGCAGTACTGAAGCTCAACTTAGTTCCCATGGCCTCTTGCAACTTCTGCCAAAAACGAGATCTGAATCTGGGATCCCTATCTGACACTATACTCTGTGGTACTCCATGCAATCTCACAATATTAGCAACATACAATTCAGCTAGCTTATCAAGGCTATCCTGTTTGTTCACGGGAATAAAATGTGTAACTTTAGTCAAGCGGTCCACAACAACCCAAACAGAATCACATCCTCTCGGAGATCTAGGAAGATCGGTCACAAGGTCCATTGTTATATGTACCCACTTCCATTGCGGAATCGATAACGGCTGTAGAAGTCCGGCTGGCCTCTGATGCTCAACTTTAACCCTCTGACAAGTCAAACATCTGGATACATACCCAGCAATCTCCCTCTTCATATTGTTCCACCAGAAGTGTTGCTTCAAATCTCTATACATCTTAGTACTGCCCGGGTGAATCGTGTACCTCGAATTATGTGCCTCAGACAGGATCTCATTCTTCAAAGTCGGATCATCAGGAACACATACTCTGTCCCTGAATCTGAAGATGCCATCTGCATGTAATTTAAACTCCGACTCTTCCCCTTTAGCTTTCTCGTGGATCTTCAAGATGTGAGGATCAGTCTTCTGAGCCTCTCTGATCTGTGCTAGCAATCCTGACTGAATCTGTAAACTAGCAAACCGAATCCCTACCTCAGTAGCTTCTGGTTTCCATGAACAAATTTCTTCCAAAGTCTCCCAGTCCTTGATAATCAAGCTTGCAACAGTAGCCTTTCGGCTCAAAGCATCAGCAACAACATTTGCCTTACCTGGCACATAGTTAATAGAACAGTTATAACCACCCAATAGCTCTAGCCATCTCCGCTGCCTCATATTTAGATCCTTATGTGAAAACAAATACTTGAGACTCTTGTGGTCAGTAAATATTTCAAATCTGCAACCCCACAAGTAATGACGCCACTTCTTCAATGCAAACACAACTGCAGCTAACTCAAGATCATGTGTAGGGTAATTGACTTCATAAGGTTTCAATTTCCTAGAAGCATAGGCAATCACCTTACCATTCTGCATTAAAACACAGCCCAATCCTTCTTTAGATGCATCACTGTAGACAACGAAGTTCTCTGTTCCCTCAGGTAAAGCTAGTATAGGAGCTGTAGTTAGTCTCTTCTTCAATTCTTGGAAACTGGATTCGCACTTGGCATCCCAATTGTAAGCAACTTTCTTCCGAGTCAACTGGCTCAAAGGTCCCGAAATTTTAGAAAAGTCTTTAACAAATCTCCGGTAGTAACCAGCCAATCCAAGAAAACTCCGAATCTCTGGCACCGTCTCAGGTCTCTTCCAAGATGAAACAACTTCAATCTTAGCTGGGTCCACTGAAATTCCTCGATCTGAAATGATATGGCCTAGAAAAGATATCTGGTTCAACCAGAACTCACACTTGCTGAATTTAGCAAAAAGCTTGTTTTCCTGCAAAGTCTGAAGCACAATCCTCAAGTGTTGCTCATGTTCAGCCTCGTTCTTCGAATACACTAAAATGTCGTCAATGAAGATCACGACAAACTGATCAAGGTAAGGCCGAAAAACCCTCTGCATCAAGTCCATGAATGCGGCTGGTGCATTCGTCAATCCAAACGGTAAAACAACAAATTCATAGTGGCCATATCTAGTCCTGAATGCCGTCTTTGGTATATCGTCACTCCGAATCCTAAGTTGATAGTAACCCTGCCTCAAGTCAAATTTGGAGTAAACACTCGCACCCTGCAACTGGTCAAACAATTCTTCAATCAACGGCAAGGGGTATTTATTCTTAATCGTGACTTGATTAAGTCCCCCGTAATCAATGCATAACCGTAGCGTGCCATCTTTCTTTCTCACAAACAACACAGGTGCGCCCCACGGTGAAGAACTAGGTTGTATAAACCCTTTCTCAAACAAGTTCTGAAGCTGAATTTTTAACTCCTGAAGTTCAGCCGATGCCATCCTATAAGGACTCCTAGAAATTGGCGCAGTGCCTGGCACAAGGTCAATCACGAACTCAATCTCCCTATCCGGTGGTAAACCCGGTAATTCCTCAGGAAATACACCAGGGAAGTCTCTAACAATCGGAACTTCATTCAAACTCAACTTATCAGCAGGCTGATTGATCAAATAGGCTAAGTAGGCTTCACAACCCCTATTCAACAACTTAGAAGTCTTGATCGCTGATAAAAGTGGAATGCGGGCAGCCCTGCAGTTCCCAATAATCTCTAGTACCGGTAGGTCAGGAACCTTAAGATAAACGATCTTTGTTCTACAATCCAACTGTGCATAATACTTTCCCAACCAGTCCATTCCCAAAATGATTTCAAAGTCACGGAATGGTAATATAATTAAATCAGCAGGAAATTTACGGTTCTCAATACATATATCACAAGATTTGCAAATAGATTCAGCAACAAATTTTGCACCCAAAGGAGTACTAACTTCAACTTCATGAGGCAAATTATCAATGCAAACATTCACAGATCGTGCACATGCAGGAGTTATAAACGAATGCGTAGCTCCAGGATCAATCAAAACTTTAACTGGCTGAGTATTGAGAAGAAATGTACCTTCCACTATAGCTGTATTATCGGGCAGCTCCTCTGCATCCAGTGCAAAGACCCTAGCGTGAACTCTCTGTGCTGGTCGTGCACCTGCAGCCCTATTCTGAACACCTCGGCCTCCACCACGGCCCTGAACATTATTAAATTTAGGGCAATCCTTCACCCTATGCTCATCACTGCCACAACCCGTACACTTCCCACTCTTCCTCCAGCAGTTAGCCTCAATATGCCCTGGTCGATTACAATAATCACACTGCTGATTTTGCCTAACCGCAGTGTTTCCTGTAGGAGCTGGGGCTCTGGCAGGGGTAGGAACTGTACCTCCCTGCTGAGGTCTGGTCACAACTGATCTAGCCTGAATCTGCTGCTGTGGCTGATACGGACGCTGCTGAGGACCCTGTGCAGAAGCCTGATACTGCCTCGGCTGACTCTAGCTGCTCTGGCCCAAAAACTGCTTCTTACTCGGCTGACTACTCTCAGCTATCATCTCAGCCTTCCGTTTCTCAAACTTCGAGGCTGCCTGAAATGCCTTGGGAAAAGTAGTGTAGGTCTGTCCAGTCAAATGCAACTGTATGTCCATTCTCAGCCCACGGACAAACCTATGTATCATCCTCCTAGCTGGCCGTACCAACTCGGGCATATACCTCGACAGGCTAACAAATCTAGCCTCATATTGTGCAACAGTCATGTTTCCCTGCTTCAGGGCCACAAACTCATCTTCCCGTCTCTCCATTGCCATCTCGGGAATATATTTGTCCCGAAACTCACTTACAAAATCATCCCATAAGTGTGGAACATCCTCACAATCCCACCTCAGCCTAACAGTATTCCACCACTGCTCTGCATCACCCTCAAATAAAAATGATGCATAATCTATTCTTGCCTCATCAGTGTACCTCAAAGCGGTGAAAATTTTCTCAACTCGATTAATCCATCTCTCGGCCGCCTCATCATCCGGCTCCCCGAAGAACTTTCCTGGCTCGTGCCTCAGAAATTTCTCAAGCTGGTTATTCTCAACTCTGTACCCCTGTCCACCAGGATTAGCTTGATTACCCTGGGGATTAATCCGGTCCTGCCTCTGCTCATGTAGTACCTGTGTGATCCGGTCTACTGCAGTAGTCATGGTAGCCATAAACTGCTCAGGCAACGGCTGCTGACCCTGTTCTGCTGCCTCTTCATCTGATCCTATACCTTGAGTACCACGACGTGGCGGCATAGTTGCAACTCACAATAGCTGGCAACATTTAAAAGCAGTTTATAGACAGAAATATAACACATAAGATTAGATAACACTCAGGTCAATAACAATCCAATATTCTATCACACAATTCACATAAGACAAGTTTAACTTGCCAAACTATTTCACTTAAACACATAAACATTCCAAGTTCACAAAATCATGCTAGAACATTTTATTTTCACTTAGCAATCATTCATAAACACTTTAGCATTTTAGACCTTTACCCCACAGACCGAGAATCATATCCCGGCTCATGCAAGACTATCATGCTCTGATACCACCTAAAGATGTCACGCCCCGACCCAACCCCGCAAAAGGCCAAGCCCGGACCCGACACACGGACGGAGTCTCCTCTGTACCGCGGACGATCGGAAAACCCTAAAAACAATATAACACTTGCGAAAGCTATAAAATAATCAAAACAAGCCAACTTTCTATAAAACATACATTTCTTATTATCCAACTTTCCAAACCAAAATGATATGCATACTACACAAGTACTTATGCCACTAAACCATTAGCCATTAGCATGCATTCTTCACTAGTCATCCGAGTATAAGTTTACAACTTACAAACTTTAATCCATTTCAACATAAAACTAATAAAGATCTCAACTAGAAAATATATATACAAGGCTACAAGCCTCAAAATTAAGCGTTCCTCACGCAATATACATAACAGCAAGGTTTGCACAAAACTGGTAACCAACCACCAGCAAAGCAGGTAAGTGCTATCACGGAAACACCTCCACCTGCTCCTCCTCCTCAATTACCTCGAGAGGGTCTGCCTCAACTACTCCTGTAAAAACATAGTATAGAGAGGAATGAGCAAAAACTATTGCTCAGCAAGGGCAATTGGTCTCAAGGACGGAGATGAGAGGAGTATGCAATGCAATTAGCCAAGCAATACATTCAAAACATATAAAGATACATCCAAAGCCAACAATAAAGCAAGGCAAGTATTTAAAGCTGCAAACACTCAATCAAAGGATACGATACTCTTTTCACGAACCACTTTCAAACATGAATTCGATGACGACGCGCCGGCCCAAAACCACCTTATAACACCAGTTTGGAATACTCCGGAAGTATCCATCAATCCTACGACCCAAATCTCCCTGGGAGGCAACCCAAGCGAGAAAGGGAATAGCAGCGGAGCTAGAGCAACCAACACTGGCAACCCAAGGCTACCCAGAGAGGCCCATCACTCACGCGCGAGACACTATGCAATGCAAGACTCGATACAAGACAATAAACAAGCGATACACAAGCGATAAACCAGCGATAAAGCCACACGTGGGAGAATAACAAAGTAGGTTACTCTCGCACGCGATAGCAGCAATTTGATAAGCAATTCAATCCAAAACAACTCAAACAAGTAATTCAAGTAATTCTAAGCATTCTATAAGCATAAAGACAAGTAAACACACAAAAACACAAATCGGCCCCAACTGTCAAAATGCTACCATTTCCAAACGAGCCACGAGTTCTGGAAACCGACTTCGCCAACCCTCCTAGGTCACCATAAGGCACGTCTAAAGACCCCGAAACCTTACTTTACCCTAGAACTCGCGCAAAGTCCCGATTTTCTCCCTTTCTCGTTTGAACTACAACTACAACAACCAAACACCCAACCAACGCCATAATCGCACCAAAAGTGCTTCCATGGCTTCCCGAAGCAATGCCAACACGCAAAATGAGAAAACGCCAAAGTCGACCTAAACGACCCCGACTTTCCCAAAGGCTTAATTCTAGTTTTTTTCACTACGCAACCCAAACAAACCACACATTTTAGCATTCTAGCATACCTAGCACGTTTCTACATCAACAGAAAGCATAACAGCGCAATTTCAACGTTTCAAGGTTTTACTATTCACAAAGTACTATTCATATCACAATTCAAGTTGCAATCACAACATTTAACCGCAGAAAATGTTACAAAGCCATAAATACATGTTCTACCAATGCTAAGGAACATTTTAGAAGCATCAATTCGCTTTAAATAACGATCTACGGATAAATCTAAAAACTGATAAAGTTAACTAACACAACGTATAAATGCGCAAATAACATGCTTCCCTCACCTTAGGTACTCCTAGTCGCTAGGAAAACAACGTTGGTTGCCTCGGAAATCACCCCGCACGAGCACACGCGAAGATTGATCGTATAGAAGTTGAAAGGTTTTTTTTTTCTTCTCTAAAGCTCTCGGCCTGCTGCTGCTGTTTGCTGCTATTTTTTTTCTTATTTTGCTTACTTAATTGCTTAATTAAAGGTCAAAAGGTCAAAGAGTCAAAGGTCCAAGGTCAAACCACTTAAAACTTGGTCAAAGGGCCCTATTTCGCGCGTTTTAAAGCCGTTTCAGCTATGGTAAGTTCAATTAAAGCTAGCAATATTTAAAATATAAAATTTAAGTCATCTAATACTAGTTTCACTATTTGCTGAGGACTGGAAATCGTTATCTAGCTATCGCTCCTTAAATGCAATGCACGTTGCGTCGGCGAGAATGTAACAATTAATTCACAAAGATTTTAAGGAAATAAAATTTTCAAAATAATAAACAAAGAAAATTCATATTCCGGGCTCGGGTATTACAAACACTCACAAAAGCGGCTAATTAACTTGGCATACAACTTAAGCTAAGACAAGGGAAAAAGAGGGGAGAAACAAAAATAATGATGATTGAAAAAATAACTCCTCACCCCCAATCAAAACCAAACATTGTCCTCAATGTTTAAAAATAAACTCTCAAATATATGCAACAATGAACGGAGAGTAAAAACAAATAAAAAAAACGCATGAGAACAAGTTAGCTAAGAAAATAAAGTATGTACGAGAACATACCTGAAGCACTTGATAAGAAAAAGGAAAACAATGCCTTAAATCTGAAACTATTTAGTGAAACCCAAAAAAAAACAAGAGAAAGAAAAGTAACAAGAAACAACAAAAAGAATAAAGGACTTCTCTTTTTTTTATTTTTACTTTTTCCAATTTTATATTTTTTTGTTGACCGACCCTATTTATATCCCCATACAAAGGCTCCGAACTCTGGGAGGCACTAAAGCCGACTCTATGAAAGAATAAAAATAATAAATTAAATAAAACAAAATTAGAAAAAAGAGATAGAATTTAAATACTTGGATCCATTTAATGTCAGCCAGTAAGACAAATCCTGTGAAACTTCAGAAATATAGTTAACCAAGTACATTAAAAATGCGGAGAAGAGGCTCAAACCACCAACGTACTCAAACCCCGGTCAGTCCCCCATACTTAGGAGGGAAAGCTAGGCATTACGCTTTCGGCCAATGGTTTTACTTTCATAGTATCCATCCTAGTCAACCCCAAGACTTCCATTACACAAGATAATTCATTTTTGAGAAAATGGTAAAGCCCACTATAACCCAGTGGAGGTCCAACCAAAAGTTGGGAAAAATAAAGATTGCATAAAAAGTATTTTAATCCTGATAAACAGGATCATCTACCAGGACCTCTTCGATCTCTCAGTTTTTAAGTTCTAGAAATGGTTTTAATCGTTGCCCATTTACTTTAAAAATATTACCATTATGAGGATTTTCAATTTCAATAGCACCATGAGGATAGACAGTACGCACAACATATGGACCAGACCACCTAGATCTCAGTTTTTCTGGAAATAAATGTAAACGGGAATTATACAGCAAGACTTTTTGACCAGGCTCAAAGGATTTCCTAAAGATGTTAGAATCATGCACTTTTTTTCATTCTATCTTTATACGACTTGGCACAATCATAAGCATCATTACGGATTTCCTCCAACTCATTGAGTTGAAGTTTTCTTTGAAAACCTGCCTTATCAAGATCAAAATTTAAAGTTCTGATAGCCCAGTATGCCTTATGCTCTAGCTCAACAGGAAGATGACATGCTTTACCACACACTAGACGATATGGCGACATTCCAATGGGAGTCTTATATGCTGTCCTATATGCCCACAATGCATCATCTAATTTCAAAGACCAATCTTTCCGTGTGGGATTTACAGTCTTTTCTAAAATTCTTTTTATCTCCCTATTGGATATTTCAACTTGGCCACTAGTCTGTGGGTGATAAGGAGTAGCTACCTTATGAGTAATGCCATATTTTTTCATTAACTGCTCAAACACCTTATTGCAAAAATGTCTACCCCCATCACTAATGATTGCCCTTGGAGTACCAAATCGTGCAAAAATGTGTTCTTTCAAAAATTTAACAACTGTTCTATGATCATTACTCCTACATGCTTTAGCCTCTATTCATTTTGACACATAATCTACTCCAACTAGAATGTAAAGATTACCAAAAGAATTAGGGAATGGCCCCATAAAATCAATACCCCAAACATAAAAAATATCAACAATTAAAATTGGGTTCAAAGGCATCATGTTTTTCTTACCAATACTCCCTAATCTCTGGCATTGTTCACAAGCTCTACAATAATCATGCGAATCATGAAATATAGAAGGCCAATAAAATCCACATTGTAAAATTTTAGTAGCTGTTTTCCTAGAGCTAAAATGACCACCACATGCATGATCATGACAAAAAGAAATAATATTTTGTTGTTCACTTTCAGGAATGCATCTTCTAATAATCTGGTCAGGACAATATTTAAACAAGTAGGGATCATCCCAAAAGAAATGTTTTACCTCAGACAAAAACTTGAACTTATCTTGCTTGCTCCAATGTGTTGGTAGCTGATTTGTAACCAAGTAGTTTACAATATCAGCATACCATGGTGTTTGAGAAATCTGTAGCAGCTGCTCATCAGGAAAAGACTCAACAATAGGAGAAACATCATCATCATGCTCAATCACTAATCTAGATAAATGATCAGCTACTACATTTTCTAACCCCTTTTTATCTCTAATCTCAAGATCAAATTCTTGAAGAAGTAAAATCCATCTAATGAGTCTAGCCTTAGCATCCATTTTAGAGAACAAATATTTCAAAGCAGCATGATCAGAAAATATGACAACTTTAGACCCTAGAATATAAGATCTGAATTTTTCCAAAGCAAAAACAACAGCCAATAGCTCTTTCTCAGTGGTGGAATAGTTCAATTGAGCATCATTCAGTGTTCTGCTAGCATAATAAATCACATGAGGAAGTTTATCAATTTGTTGGCCCAAAACAGTACCAATAGCATAATCAAAAGCATCACACATAATTTCAAAAGGCACATTCCAATCAGGTGGTCTAATAATAGGTGCAGAAGTCAATTCATTTTTCAGTCTATTGAAAGCTTCAATACATGCATCATCAAAAACAAAAGGTGTATCCTTACCAAGGAGATTACATAAAGGTCTAGCTATCTTACTAAAATCTTTTATGAACCTCCTGTAAAATCCTGCATGGCCAAGAAATGATCTAATTTCTTTTACATTCCTAGGAAAAGGAAGATTAGAAATCAAACCAATTTTTGCCTTATCTACTTCAATGCCTTTTTCAGAAATGATATGACCAAGTACAATACCCTTTTTAACCATGAAGTGACATTTTTCCCAATTAAGCACAAGATTCTTTTCTTTACACTTAGTTAGCACCAAAGATAAATTATGCAAACAAGTATCAAATGAAGTTCCAAAGACAGAAAAATCATCCATAAACACTTTTAAAAATTGCCCAACCATATCAGAAAAGATACTAATCATGCATCTTTGAAAAGTGGCCGGAGCATTACACAACCCAAAAGGCATGCGACGATATGCAAAAGTGCCAAATGGACATGTAAATGTGGTCTTTTCTTGATCCTCAAGTGCAATTGCAATTTGATTATAACCATAATATCCATCAAGAAAACAATAATATGTATGGCCAGCTAATTTTTCCAACATCTGATCTATGAAAGGGAGAGGGAAGTGATCTTTCCTAGTCATAGAATTCAACTTACGATAATCAATACACACTCTCCACCCAGTTTTCACTCTTGTTGGAACTAGCTCATCATCTTCATTTTTAACAACAGTTACACCAGACTTCTTAGGTACTACCTGCACAGGACTCACCCAATTACTGTCAGAAATAGGATAGATAACACCCACATCTAAAAGTTTTAGAATTTCATCATTTACCACATCTTGCATGATAGGATTTAGACGCCTTTGTGATTCACGTGTAGGCTTAGCATCTTCCTCCAAATGGATTCTATGCATAACAACTGATGGACTAATACCCTTAATGTCTGCTATTGTCCAACCTATGGCCTCTTTATGCTCTTGTAAAACACTCACTAACTGACGTTCTTGAGACTCATCTAAATCAGAAGCTACAATGGTGGGCAGTGTCTCATTAGCTCCTAAAAAGACATATTTAAGGGTATCTGGCAAAGGTTTTAACTCTAACTTAGGTGGCTCTACTACAGATGGTAATGGTGGTGATGAGGAAAGGGTAAGCGGTAATGGTTTAGGCTGCCACTTATCAACATTCATGAGAGGCACAGAATCTAGCAAAGAATTAACCTCAGCAACAGCATTATCAATATCCAAATCAAAACCACAATGAGCTAAACATGCTTCTAATGGGTCAACACAACTTGACTGCATAAATGCATCATGAACTAAATCTTCAATCATATTAACTTCACAGACATCATCATTATCATCAGGCATTTGTTTACTTATATGGAAAATATTAAGCTCAACAGTCATGTTACCAAAAGAAATTTTCATCACACCATTCCTACAATTAATCAATGCATTTGATGTGGCTAAAAATGGATGACCCAAAATAACATGAGTTTGTACAGCAAGGTTATTAACAGGCTCAGTATCCAAAACAACAAAATCCACCGGGAAGTAAAAAGTATCTACCTTAATCAAAACATCCTCAACTATACCTCTCGGAATTTTCACAGATCTATCAGCTAACTGCAGTGTCATCTTAGTAGGCTTTAGCTCACCTAGACCTAATTGCAAGTAAACAGAGTAAGGCAGTAAATTCACACTTGCACCTAAATCTAGCAAAACTCTCTCAATCTGATGTTCTCCAATTTTGCAAGAAATAGTAGGAGATCCAGGATCTTTATACTTAACAGGATATTTATTTTGAATCACTGAGCTCACCTGTTCTGTTAAAAATGCTTTCTTAGGAACATTTGTCTTTCTTTTTGCTGTAACAAGATCTTTAAAAAATTTAGCATATGCAGGCACTTGTTTAATGGCATCCAGAAAGGGTATATTTATTTGTACCTGCTTGAAGACCTCTAAAATGTCACCAACCTGTGCACTGTCTTTCTTACTAAGAAGCCTATGGGGAAATGGAGCTTTAGGCACAAACTCTTTAATTTCAGGCTCTATGACTCTAGGATGTGACTCTTTAGGCTCTATAGGTATATCATGTGATGAATGCACTCTACTTCATTATGATCATCCTCAGAGTTTTTAGCTTTCTCTACTTTCCTATTGCTACGCTCAGGAACAGTCACATGGTTATCAATTTGCTTACCAGACCTAAGTGTAGTGATGGATTGCACATTCTCCTGCCCTGAATTAGAACTAGATGCCCCATTAATAGCATATTGCCCCTTTGGATTGGGTATGGATTGACTTGGAAATTTTCCTTTCTCTCTTTCTCCTACTTGTGTAGACAATTGACCCATCTGAGTCTCTAACTTAGATATAGCATTAGTGTTCAATTGAGTTGAATTTTTCATGTCCTGAATTGCCTAGGTCGTGGTCTACATGAATGCTTTAAGAGACTCCTCTAGTGATGATTGTTGCCTAGACTGACCTGCAAACTGAGATGGAACCTGAGCATGAGAGTAGTTCTGATTAGGTGGCCTAAATTGATTTTGATATTGCACTTGGGACAATTGGGTTACTACAAGGTTGATTTAATTTCCATGAAAGATTTGGATGATTCCACTGATTAGGATTATATGTCTCTCCATAAGGATTGACAAATGGCCTTCCTAAGTTATTAAGTGAATTTGCTTGTTCAACATGGCACTCATTATATGCAGGCATAGAAGGACACATTGCAATTACATGCATAAGACTTGCACAAATAGAAAAAATTTCATTATGAACATTGTTAACATAACCTCCTCCATTATTCACAGCTAAGGCATCTACTTTTCTTGTAAGAGCATCTAATCTAGCCTTTATATCAACCTCCTCACTAATCTTGTACAACCCCCCTTTCCTTGCTGTCTGAACTGGCTTCTCTTTACGGTTAGAGAAATCCCATTACTGTGAGCTTTCTGACAAACCTTCAAGAAAATTATATGCATCATCCTCTGTTAGACTCAAGAAACCCCCACCATTCATTGACTCTACCATATTTCTACTTGACTGCATCAACCCATTATAAAAGTATTGCACTAATCTCCAAGTTTCAAAACCATGATGAGGACATTTAATTTGCAAATCTTTAAACCTATCCCACCTTTCATAAAATTTTTCATGCTCATCTTGACAAAAATCAGTAATTTCTCTCCTTAAAGCATTAGTTTTATTCATGGGAAATAATTTTGACAAAAACTTTTTTACCATTGCTGCCCAAGATGTAATAGATCCAGAAGGAAGAGAATTAAGCCATGCTTTGGCCTTATCCTTTAGTGAAAAAGGAAATAGGCGCAAGCGAATAGATTCTTCAGAAAAATTTTAAAATTTAAATGTAGTACATATTTCCAAAAATTCTTTAACATGCAAATAAGGATCCTCTCTATCTAGACCATGAAAAGTGGGAAGAAGATTTATTACCTGTGGTTTTAGCTCAAAATGTGCGGCTATAGTGGCAGGCAAAACTATGCATGAATGAGGATTGGTAGAGATGGGGTGGAACAACTCCCTAAGAGGCTTAATCTCCTCTCCCTGTTGACTCATTTTAGATTCTTGTGCTAACTCAATGCTAACTAGCCAATTTGTATGATCACGTGTCCAAACTTTCATGCAACACAAATATCACACAAAAAGAAACAAAGAAAGAAAATAAATAAAAAATGCACATTTTTTTTTAATTTTATTTTTGTTTTTTTATTATTATTATTTTTAATTAATTTTTTTTTTGTTTTCTTGTATTTTTTTTTTGGTATTTTTAGTGGTAAGTATTCCCGCCTGTCACGCGGGTGACTCGGGTTCGATCCCCAGCAACGGCGCCAAAAACTTATTGTACGTTTTAAATTACTCGCAAGTGCATGAACCGTATGAAGATATAGCTCAGGAAAATACGAGGTCGATCCCTCAGAGACTTGTTTAGTTAAGGTCAAGTTTTAGACTACGATTTAGATTTCCTAATCTAATTGGAAAGATTGATATTTCAGGTTGAGATAAAATAGTAAAAGACTAAACAATAAATCTAAATAAGTAAGACGATTAAAAATCCTAAGACAAAAGTAATTAATAATTTTAAGAACAAAAATAAAGTAATACTAAAAGAATATGTAATAAATCTAGAGACTTAATAAATAAATTCTAAAATAAAAACAACGAATAAATTGAATGAAATAAATTAATAAATTCTAAAACGAAAACAATTAATAACTTGAGTAAAATCAATTAAAATAAACTAAATTAAGGAAATATTAGAAAAGAAAATAACTAATTAAATAAAAGACGAAGGTTAAAAAGTGAGACTAAACAAGTAATCGTAAAAGGCTAAGGTTCGGAATCCACCTTGCTAATCCTAACGTCAACTATATTTGATCATTAATTTTTTCCAAATTTTACTACATGATAATCTCGCAGTCTAGCCTCGTTACCATGGAAAATATCATATTTTAAGCCCTAAGTTAATGAATCCCAAAAGTATATTTATTCTAACTTTGCAAAAGAATCTTCAAATTATTAATTGTATCACAACTAGAAATCACAATTAATATTTGGCATTAAAAATCAAAACATTCAATTATTAAGAACTATTCAAAGCATGAGAAAAACATGATTAAACCCATCTAAGAAATTATCTCAACAATTGATGAAAGAATAAACATTAAACATGAATGATCAAGTTATGGGAAAAAATTAATTCACAAATATAGTATCTATTAAAATTAACAAGGTTTCATCGTCACCTTAGCGAAGAAAATTAGCCTGACATTCTAACGAAACTAAAATAACATTTCTGAAAAATAAACATTATTTAAATAAATTAAAGTAAAGGAAAGAAAACGTTACAGAGTTTAAATGCGAAGAAACTCCAAAAGCATCCTAATGTCTAGCAGTAGAACAAAAACTAATAAAACTAAACTAATTTTTTTATTGAATTTCCGCCGCTACTGCTCTGCTCGCTCCCCCTGTTTCGTCTTTCATGTGCCTCATATAGGCACAAAGTTTTTTTCCTCAACTGACCTTGGCCAATGGGCCAAGGCTTTGCTGACTTCATTTTTTTTTTTTTATATATTCCAAGTCCAACTTGGATTTGTTTGCTTTTTTTTTTTTAATTATTATTCCAAGTCCAAAAGTGGACTTGGATGATGTACGACCAAGGCTTATGATAAGCCTTGGTTAACTTATTATTATTATTATTCTTTCCTTTTTTTCTATTTTCTTTCCTTTTGTTTTATTTCTTCAAATTAAATATTCTTCAATAAGCTTTTGACCTTTTCTTCTCGTGCAATTCTTCAAAACTTTGCTCTAAGTGTTATTTCATCAGCACAACTCTTGATCTGCATGTCCTCGAGTTCTTCATATTTAATTACTTTCTCACGTACAAATAACTTTTTAGCCCTGAAATATGAAAAAGTCTCAAATAAGTGATAAACAAATTAATGACATAATACTTATTAATTATGCTCAAATTGAATGTAACCAAGTCTGATTTAAATATATAAAAATATGCAAACCACGACTTATATCACCCAGCCTCTATGTGAAGCGAAGTTGTCTTGCCCAAGGTGCCATGGGATTCGATTAGGTTGTCATCCTTTTTGCTGCTCACGACGTATGATCCGAGATGGAAAAACATCGCAAAAGCATAAAAGTTTCCCGAAACTGATGAAAACGTTCGATTTTAGGTTCTGAAAATATACGTAGCTGAGCATGCTTGCTGCCCCCGTCGTAGAGCTCTTGGAGAGCTTTCCAACGGTATGTTGTGCGCCGCGTAACTCCTTGAGGATCAAAAGTTATGGGCACCAGAGCGAAGGAGACATGGTCCCAAGCCATACGCTATCGGTTTGCGGGCCCAGCCTCTACGTGAAGCGAAGTTGTCTTGCCCAAGGTGCCGTGGGATTCGATAATAAAAATGTGATGGATTAGGTTGTCGTCCTTTTCGCTGCTCACGACGTACGATTCGGGACCGAAAAAATATGCAAAAGAAGAAAAGTATCCATAAACTGATGAAAATGTTTGATTTTGGGCTCCAAAAATAGGCACAACCGAGCAGGCTTGCTGGCCCCATCGTAGAGCTTTCGGAGAGCTTTCCAACGGTATGTCATGCGACAAGTAACTCGTTACGGATAAAAAGTTATGGGCAGAGGAGCGATGAAGACCTAGTCCCAAGCCCAATGCCCTCAGTTTGCGGGCCCAGCCTTTGCGCGAAGCGAAGTTGTCTTGCCCAAGGTGCCATACAATTCGATAATAAAAATGTGATGGATTAGGAGGTCGTCCTTTTCTAGGCTCACGACGTACGATTCGGGACGGAAAAACATCGCAAAAGAAGAAAAGTGTCCCGAAACTGATGAAAACATTCGATTTTGGGCTCCAAAAATATGCATAGCTGAGCAGGATTACCACCCCTGTCGTAGAGCTCTCAAAGAGCTTTCCAACGGTATGTTGTGCGCCGCGTAACTCTATACGGATCAAAAGTTATGGGCACCGGAGCGACAGAGACCTGGTCCCAAGCCCTACGCCCTCAGTTTGCGGGCCCAACCTCTACATGAAGTGAAGTTGTCTTGCCCAAGGTACCGTGGGATTCGATAATAGAAATGTGATGGATTAGGTTGTCATCCTTTTCGCTGCTTATGACGCACGATTTGGGACGGAAAACGAGCGCAAAAGAAGAAAAGTGTCTCTAAACTGATGAAAATATTTGATTTTGGGCTCCAAAAATAGGCACAGCCGAGCAGGCTTGCTGTCCCCATTGTAGAGCTCTCAGAGAGCTTTCCAACGGTATGTTGTGCGCCGCGTAACTCCTTACGGATCAAAAGTTCTGGGCACCGGGGCGACAGAGACCTGGTCCCAAGCCCCACGCCCTCGGTTTACCGGCCCAGCCTCTAAGTGAAGCGAAGTTGTCTTGCCCAAGGTACAGTGGGATTCGATAATAGAAATGTGATGGATTAAGTTGTCGTCCTTTTCGCCGCTCACGACGTACGATCTAGGACGAAAAAATAGCGCAAAAGAAGAAAAGTGTAACAAAACTGATGAAAAAGTTTGGGTTTGGGCTTCGAAAATAGGTGTAGCCAAGCGGGTTTGCTGCCGCCATCGTAGAGCTCTCGGAGAGCTTTCCAACGGTATGTTGTGCGACGCGTAACTCCTTACGGATCAAAAGTTATGGGCAGCGACGGAGACCTGGTCCCAAGCCCCATGCCCTCGGTTTGCGGGCTCAGCCTTTACGTGAAGCAAAGTTGTCTTGCCCAAGGTGACGTGGGATTCGATAATAGAAATGTGATGGATTAGGTTGCCGTCCCTTTCTGGGCTCACGACGTACGATCCGGGACGGAAAAACAGCGCAAAAGAAGAAAAGTTTCCCAAAATTGATGAAAACGTTCGATTTTGGGCTACGAAAATAGGCACAATTGAGCAGGCTTGCTGCCCCCGTCGTAGAGCTCTCGAAGAGCTTTCCAACAGTATGCTGTGCACCGCGTAACTCCTTACAGATCAAAAGTTATGGGTACCGGAACAACAGAGACCTGGTCCCAAGCCCCACGCCCTCGATTTGCAGGCCCAGCCTCTATGTGAAGTGAAGTTTCCTTGCCCAAGATATCGTGGGATTCGATAATAGAAATGTGATGGATTAGGTTGTCGTCCTCTTCGCGGATCACGATGTACGATCCGGGATGAAAAAATAGCGCAAAAGAAGAAAAATCTCCCAAAACTGATGAAAACGTTCGCTTTTGGGCTTTGAAAACAGGCGCAGTTGACTGGGCCTGTTGCTACCATCGTAGAGATCTCGAAGAGCTTTCCAACGGTATGTTGTGCGCTGTGTAAATCTATACAGATCAAAAGTTCTGGGCACCGGAGCGACGGAGACCTGGTCCCAAGCCCCACGCCCTCAGTTTGCAGGCCCAGCCTGTACGTGAAGCAAAGTTGTCTTGCCCAAGGTGCTACGGGATTCGATAATAGAAAAGTGATGGATTAGGTATTCGTCCTTTTCTAGGCTCACGACGTACGATCCGGGATGAAAAAATAGTGCAAAAGTAGAAAAGTTTCCCGAAATAGATGAAAACGTTCGATTTTGGGCTCCGAAAATATGCACAGCCGATTAGGCTTGCTGCCCCCGTCGTAACTCCTTAAGGATCAAAAGTTATGGGCACCGGAGCGACTGATACCAAGTTACAAGCCCCACGCCCTTGGTTTGCGGGCCTAACCTCTACGTGAAGTGAAGTTTTCATGCCCAAGGTGTCGTGGGATTCGGTAATAGAAATGTGATTGATTAGGTTGTCGTCCTTTTCGTGACTGACGACGTACGATCCGGGATGAAAAAACAGTGCAAAAGAAGAAAAGTGTCCCAAAATTGATGAAAACATTTGATTTTGGGCTCCGAAAATAGGCGTTGCTGAGCAAGCTTGCTGCCCCCGTCGTAGAGCTCTCGGAGAGCTTTCCAACGGTATGCTGTACGATGCGTAACTCCTTACGGATCAAAAGTTATGGGCAAAGGAGCGATAGAGACCTTGTCCCAAGCCCCAGGCCCTCGGTTTGCGGGCCCAACCTCTATGTTGAGCGAAGTTGTCTTGCCCAAAGTGTCATGGGATTCGATAATAAAAATGTTATGGATTAGGTTGTCGTCCTTTTCGTGGCTTACGACGTATGATCCGGGACAAAAAAATAGCGTAAAAGAAAAAAGTGTCCCAAAACTGATGAAAACGTTCGATTTTGGGCTTCGAAAACAGGCGTAGCCGAGCGGGATTGCTGCCCCCATCGTAGAGCTCTCGGAGAGCTTTCCAATGGTATACTGTGTATCACACGAAATGAGGTATCACATGCAAATCGAGGTTAGGGCACACGAACGAGGTATCATACGTAAATCGAGGTTAGGCCTCACACTGTGCAACGCGAAACTCCTTACAGTTCAAAAGTTATGGGCAAAGGAGCGACGGAGACCTGGTCCCAAGGCTGACGCCCTCGGTTTGCGGTCCCAGCCTCTACGTGAAGTGAGGTTGTCATGCCCAAGGTCTCGTGGGATTCGGTAATAGAAATGTGATTGATTAGGTTGCCGTCCTTTTTGCAACTCACGACGTATGATCCGGGATGAAAAAATAGCGCAAAATAAGAAAAGTGTCCAAAAACTAATGAAAACGTTCGATTTTGGGCTCCGAAAATAGGCGCAGCTGAGCAGGCTTGCTGCCCCCGTCGTAGAGCTCTCAGAGAGCTTTCCAATTGTATGTTGTGCGCTGCGTAACTCCTTACAAATCAAAATTTATGGGCACCGGAGCGATAGATAACTGGTCCCAAGCCTCGCGCCCTCGGTTTACGGGCCCAGCCTCTGCGTGAAGTAAAGTTGTCATGCCCAAGGTGTCGTTGGATTCGGTAATAGAAATTTGATTGATTAGGTTGTCGTCCTTTTTGTAGCTGACGACGTACGATCCGAGACGGAAAAACAGCGCAAAAGAAGACAAGTGTCCTGAAACCGATGAAAATGTTTGATTTTAGGCTCCGAAAATAGGTGCAGCCGAGCAGGCTTGCTGCCTCCGTCGTAGAGCTCTCAGAGGGCTTTCAAACGGTATGCTGTGTGTCTCGTAACTCCTTACGGATAAAAAGTTATGGGCACCGGAGCGACGGAGACCTGGTCCCAAGCCCCACGCCCTCGGTTTGCGGGCCCAGCCTCTATATGAAGCAAAGTTGTCTTGCCCAAGGTGCCGTGGGATTCGATAATAGAAATGTGATGGATTAGGTTGTCGTCCTTTTCGCTGCTCAAAACGTACGATCCAGGACTAAAAAACAGCGCAAAAGTAGAAAAGTTTCCTAACAGAGATGAAAATATTCGATTTTGGGCTCTAAAAATATGAGCAGCCGAGCATGCTTGCTGCCCCCATCATAGAGCTCTCGAAGAGCTTTTCAACGGTATGTTGTGCGCCGCGTAACTCTTTACGAATCAAAAGTTACAGGCACCGGAGCGACGGAGGCATGGTCCCAAGCCCCACGCCCTTGGTTTACGGGCCCAGCCTCTACGTGAAGCGAAGTTGTCTTGCCCAAGGTGCCATGGTATTCGATAATAGAAATGTGAAGGATTAGGTTGTCGTCCTTTTCGCTACTCACGATGTATGATTCGGGAGGGAAAAACTGCGCAAAAGAAGAAAGTATCCCTAAACTGATGAAAATGTTTGATTTTAGGCTCCGAAAATAGGAGCAGCCGAGTAGGCTTGCTACCCACGTCGTAGAGCTGTCGGAGAGCTTTCCCACGGTATGTTGTGCAACGCGTAACTCCTTACGGATCAAAAGTTATGGGCAAAGGAGCGACGGTGACGTGGTCCCAAGCCCCATGCCCTCGGTCTGTGGGACCAGCCTTTACGTGAAGCGAAGTTGTCTTGCCCAAGATACCATGGAATTCGATAATAGAAATGTGATGGATTAGGAGGTCATTTTTTTCTAGGCTCATGACGTACGATCCGGGATGAAAAAACACTGCAAAAGAAGAAAAGTATGCCGAAACTGATGAAAACTTTCAATTTTGGGCCCTGAAAATAGGCGAAGATGAGCAGGCTTGCAGCCGCCATCGGAGAGCTCCCGGAGAGCTTTCCAACGGTATGCTGTGCGCCGCGTAACTCCTTACGGATCAAAAGTTATAGGCAACAGAGTGACAGAGGCCTGGTCCCAAGCCCGATGCCCTCGGTTTGCGGGCCCAGCCTCTACGTGAAGCGAAGTTGTCTTGCCAAAGGTTCCGTGGGATTCGATAATAGAAATGTGATGGATTAGGTTGTCGAAATTTTTGCGGTTCACGACGTACAATTCGGGAAGAAAAAACAGCGCAAAAAAAAAAGTGTCCCGAAACTGATGAAAACGTTGGATTTTGGGGTTCGAAAATAGGCGCAGCCGAGCGGGATTGCTTCCGCCGTCGTAGAGTTCTCGGAGAGCTTTCCAACGGTATGCTGTGCGTCGCGTAAATCCTTACAGATAATAAGTTATGGGCACCGGAGCGACGGAGACCTAGTCCCAAGCCCAACGCCTTCGGTTTGCGGGCCTAGCCTCTACATGAAGCGAAGATGTCTTGCCCAAGGTGCAGTGGGATTCGATAATAGAAATATGATGGATTAGGTTGTCATCCTTTTCGCTGCTCACGACGTACGATCCATGACGGAAAAACAGCGCAAAAGAAGAAAAGTATCCCTAAACTGATGAAAATGTTTGATTTTGGGCACCAAAAACAGGAGCAGCCGAGCAGACTTGCTGCCCCCGTCATAGAGCTCTCGGAGAGCTTTCCAACGGTATGCTGTGCGCCGCATAACTCCTTACGAATGAAAAGTTATGGGTACCGGGGCGACAAAGACCTGGTCCCAAGCCCTACGCCCTCGGCTTACGGGCCCAGCCTCTACGTGAAGCGAAGTTGTCTTGCCAAAGGTACCGTGGGATTCGATAATAGAAATATGATGGATTAGGTTATCGTCCTTTTCGCGGCTCACGATGCACGATTCGGGATGAAAAAATAGCAAAAAAGTAAAAAAGTGTCCCGAAAATGATGAAAACGTTTGATTTTGGGCTTCAAAAATAGGTGCATCAGAGCGGGCTTGCTGCCACTGTCGTAGAGCTCTCGGAGAGCTTTCCAACGGTATGTTGTGCGACGCTTAACTCCTTACGGATCAAAAGTTATGGGCAAAGGAGCGACGGAGACTTGGTCCCAAGCCCCAAGCCCTCGGTTTGCGGGCCCAGCCTTTGCGTGAAGCGAAGTTGTCTTGCCCAAGGTGCCGTGGGATTTGATAACAGAAATGTGAAGGATTAGGATGCTGTCCCTTTCTAGGCTCAAGACGTACGATACGGGACAGAAAAAAGGCGAAAAAGAAGAAAAGTATCCTGAAACTGATGACAACGTTCAATTTTGGGCTGCGAAAATAGGTGCAGCCAAGCAGGCTTTCCGCCCCTGTTGTAGAGCTCTCGGAGCGCTTTCCAACGGTATGTTGTGCGCCACGTAACGCCTAACGGATTAAAAGTTATGGGCACCGGAGCGACAGAGACCTGGTCCCAAGCCCCACGCCTTCGGTTAGCGGGCCCAGCCTCTACGTGAAGCAAAGTTGTCTTGCCCAAGGTACCGTGGGATTTGATAATAGAAATGTGATGGATTAGATTGTCGTCCTATTCGAGGCTCACAATGTACGATCCGGGACAAAAAAAACAGCGCAAAAGAAGGAAAGTGTCTCGAAACAGATGAAAATGTTTGATTTTGGGCTGCGAAAACAGGCGCAGCTGAGCGAGCTTGCCACCGCCGTCGTAGAGCTCTCGGAGAGCTTTCCAACGGTATGCTGTGCACTGCGTAACTCCTTACGGATCAAAAGTTATGGGCACTGGAGGGACAGAGACCTGGTCCCAAGCCCCACGCCCACGGTTTGTGGGCCAGCCTCTACGTGAAGCGAAGTTGTCTTGCCCAAGGTACAGTGGGATTCGATAATAGAAATGTAATGGATTAGGTTGTCGTCCTTTTTGCGGCTCACGACCTAAGATCCAAGACAAAAAAACAGCGCAAAAGAAGAAAAGTATCCCGAAACTGATGGAAACGTTCGATTTTGGTCTTTGAAAATAGGCGCAGCTGAGTGAGCATGTTGCCGCCGTCGTGGAGCTCTTAGAAAGCTTTCCAACGGTATGCTGTGCGCCGCGTAACTCCTTACGGATCAAAAGTTATGGGCACCGGAGTGACAGAGACCTAGTCCCAAGCCCCACGCCCTCGGTTTGCGGGCCCAGCCTCTATGTGAAGCGAAGTTGTCTTGTCCAAGGTGCCGTGGGATTCGATAATAGAAATGTGATGGATTAGGTTTTCGTCCTTTTCTAGGCTCACGACGTACGATCCGGGATGAAAAAATAGTGCAAAAGTAGAAAAGTTTCCCAAAATAGATGAAAATGTTTGATTTTGGGCTCCGAAAATATATGCAGCTGAGCAGGCTTGTTGCCCCCATCGTAGAGCTCTCCGAGAGCTTTTCAACGATATACTGTGCTCTGCGTAAATGCTTACAGATCAAAAGTTATGGGCACCGGAGCGACAGATACCTAGTCACAATCGCCACGCCCTCGGTTTACGGGCCCAGCCTCTACGTGAAGTGAAGTTGTCATGCCCAGGGTGTCGTGGGATTCGATAATATAAATGTGATTGATTAGGTTGTCGTCCTTTTCGTGGCTGACGACGTACGATCCTGGATGAAAAAACATAGCAAAAGCATAAAAGTGTCCCAAAACTGATGAAAACGTTTGACTTTGGTCTCGGAAAACAGGTGCAGCCAAGCAAGCTAGCTACCCCCATCGTAGAGCTCCTGGAGAGCTTTCCAACAGTATGTTGTACGATGCGTAACTCCTTACGGATCAAAAGTTATGGGCAAAGGAGCGACGGAGACCTGGTCCCAAGCCCCACGGTCTCGGTTTGCAGGCCCAGCCTCTACGTGAAGCGAAGTTGTCTTGCCCAGAGTGCTGTGGGATTCGATAATAGAAATGTGATGGATTAGGTTTTCGTCCTTTTTGCGGCTCACGACGTACGATCCGGGACCAAAAAATAGTGCAAAAGAAGAAAAGTATCCCGAAACTAATGAAAATGTTCGATTTTGGGCTTCGAAAACAGGCACAGCCAAGCAGGCATGTCGCCGCCATCGTGGAGCTCTCAGAGAGCTTTCCAACGGTATGCTGTGCACCGCGTAAATCCTTACGGATCAAAAGTTATGGGCACCGAAGCGACAGAGACCTAGTCCAAAGCCCTACGCCCTCGGTTTGCGGGCCCAGCCTCTACGTGAAGCGAAGTTGTCTTGCCCAAGGTGTTGTTGGTTTCGATAATAGAAATGTGATGGATTAGGTTGTCGTCCTTTTCTAGGCTCACGACGTACGATCCGGGACGAAAAAATAGTGCAAAAGTAGAAAAGTTTCCCAAAATAGATGAAAACGTTCGATTTTGGGCTCCGAAAATATGTGCAGCTGAGCAGGCTTGTTGCCCCCGTCATAGAACTCTCGGAGAGCTTTTCAACGGTATGCTGTGTGCCGCGTAACTCCTTAAGGTTCAAAAGTTATGGGCACCAGAGCGATAGATACCTGGTCACAAGGCCCACGCCCTCGGTTTGCTGGGCCAACTTCTACGTGAAGTGAAGTTGTCATGCCCAAGGTGTCATGGGATTCGGTAATAGAAATGTGATTGATTAGGTTGTCGTCCTTTTCGCGGCTGACGACGTACGATCCGGAATGAAAAAATAATGTAAAAGAAGAAAAGTGTCCCAAAAATGATGAAAACATTAGATTTTGGGCTCCGAAAATAGGCGCAGCGAAGCAAACTGGCTGCCCCCGTCGTAGAGCTGTTGGAGAGCTTTCCAACGGTATGTTGTATGACGCGTAACTCCTTACAGATCAAAAGTTATAGGTAAAGGAGCGATGGAGACCTGGTCCCAAGCACCATGCCCTCGGTTTGCGGGCCCAGCCTCTACGTGAAGTGAAGTTGTCTTGCCCAAGGTGCCATGCGATTCGATAATAGAAATGTGGTGGATTAGGTTGTCGTCCTTTTCCAGGCTCACGACGTACGATCCGGGACTGAAAAATAGCGCAAAAGAAGAAAAGTGTCTCGAAACTGATGAAAATATTCAATTTTGGGCTCCGAAAATAGGTGCAACTGAGCAGGCTTGTAGCCCCCGTCGTAGAGCTCTCGGAGAGCTTTTCAACGGTATGTTGTGCGTCATGTAACTCCTTACGGATCAAAAGTTATGGGCACCGGAGCGACGGAGACCTGGTCCCAAGCCCCACGCCCTCGGTTTGCAGGCCTAGCCTCTATGTGAAGTGAAGTTGTCACGCCCCAACCCGGCCTATAAGGTTAGACTAGGGTGTGATCTAAATATTCAAGTCATATCACATACTTAACTGTTTATGAAGATTTAACACTTAATGTTTTAGCCTAAACTCCAAAATTTTCTGAAAAACCGGCAGCATAACGGTTGTAATTGGGCTCTTTGGTTTGACGTAATTCTCTAAACGCCTCAAATTTTCCAATTCTCAATCTCATTTCTAACTAAGATTACTATTTACCATCAATTGAAATGCCTACTAGTTATCTCGATGTCTCGTTTGATTAATAACCTAGCATGATACTATATCTCGTTTGTTTGTTTATCCTCGTTACAAACGTACCTGTTGATCTTAGCTTAACAATGAGTACCTGCTTAAGATTTGGTTGGTTCATTTTACTTAGCCCTTACCTAATACTTCATAATCCTATCATAGATACTAGTAGCAATAATAGCAAAATGACCATAATAGTGTCTAGTGTCTGTCTAGTAAATATCAATACAAACCAAAATTAGAACCCAAATTACAACGGTGGTCTTTTACATTACGAACATTGAGCAACATAACAAGAAATAGTCTTCAAGTACCATAGTTCACAAATAGCCACAATCACGCAAAGCACATAGGACAGGTAATCACTCCAAGGAATCATCATTAGGCACATCGTCCTCAGATACCTGTTCTTGATCTTCTTCACCTGAGATGATAAAAGAGGGTGAGTCCTTATGAACTCAGCGAGGGGGAACGAGAAATAGGTTTTGAAACTCATTTTCCAGTTCAACTTATGAAAATCCTTTTGTAAGCATGAATGTACACAATTAAGTACATAACAATAATATAAAGTAAAGGAACACAATTACCAGTCTTTCCTCCCCGAGGTCCTCTAGGAACCAAGCGAGAGTACTTATACATATAGTAAAAGCATACGGTGACCTCTTGCTCTCAGTTGTTGCGGTCGACTTCAAATCATCCCCTTATCATGCCAAGTGGGCGTACTACAGATGTTCCCCGAAATCCTACGACCCAACTCTCCGAGGAAGTCTAGCCCCCAAGCGAGAGAGGGAATTGGACAATGGTAGTCACGGTTGCACCGGCAAGCCCGATGCTACCCAGTGTGTGTGAACGCTACCACGCCAGAAAGAAAGGTTGCAACCTCATATGCAATGCACTTTTATGACATTTAATATATCACATTAGGAGGACAACAAAATAGGTTGCCTCCGGACAGTCATAAGATTGCACATTGACAAGTAAACAAGCGAGGCACGAATAGACAAATAATTTCACTTGAAAGGCACATGGAGTTATATGAACATTAAACGGGCAGCCATGTACGCACGTAAATTAAGTCATATAACTAAATTCAAAGTCCACGTAATCAAATAATAAGACTATTCAACATGCAACAACATTTAAGTGGGTTTGGATGCAAGAAAGGCCTATTTGTCAACATGCAATGATCAAAATCACATTTAGGGCTATAAGGGCAACTACAGGCAGCCTACTCAACATATAATTACACACAATATCCAAAGGATCAACACTTAGCAAGTTTACCTAGTCACTAGGATTTCCATTTCATGCTTACCCGTGCGATTAAGCCCCAAGTCAACTCAAAATCAATCTCAAGCCATGCATCAATTAATTCAAACATTCCCAAGTACTCAAAACAGTCCACACAACATCCCAATGCCACAATCCCAAGCATTTAATACAACAAGAGAAGTTACAACAAATTTTCTAAGCATATAACTAAGTGAAACCCTCACTGCAATTGGCTGTATTCTCACAATCATTAAGACAAGTAAACAATCTCCAATTCTAGTGAATAAGATGTCAAATTAAAGCTTAAGAATTGAACTAAAATCAGAAACAAACCTTGCATCATTTGGAGTTCGGGTCCAATAGTTATAGCCAAAACTGTGGGATTGCACAAAACTGTCCAGATTTGCACACATTTCAATACTAGTCGTTTTTGAGGTCCTTAGGGTCAGATTTAGCCTTAGTCCATTTCTGACAAAAAATGTCCAGAACTGAAAAATCTAGCAGTACACCAAATTTCTTCTTCTTCCTTGCTTAGCCGAGACTCCAACTCGATTTTCTCTATTTTTCCTAGCTTAGTGGCCAAGTTCTTAGTTGATGCATGTGGTTAGAACATGAAGAAAAGAAATGGAAGCTAGCTAACTCACCAAGGCCGAAATGGTGACTCAAAGAGCTTGCATGTGTGATTCTTGCAACTTAGCTAGCTTGGTCGAGTTTCTTTGCTTGTTGCTTGTCTTGATGCACCATGGAATGATGAAGATGAGCAATGGTAAGATGAAACTCAGCCAAGGCCGAGAGAGAGAGAGAAGAATGAGAGGGAGAGAGAGAAATGTGAGGAGAATGAGAGAAAATGACAAAGAGTGAAGGCCTTGAACTTGATGAAGTATGTTCGGCCTTGGGCATACCAAAAAATCAGATTTGTGTCTTCAAGAAGCTTGAATTTTGAATCACCTAGCATGGGCAAGGGCATATGTCGAGATTGGTGGAGTTTTGAGGAGGTCTTTGAGCAATTTTTTATGCATTTGTGTCATAGAATTGTCATAAGTTGTCTAGAATTAATTTTGAATTGAGCAAGCAAGCATGAATTCCACAAGGTGGTTGGCCAAGGCTGAAGAAATCTGAATTTTTGTCATCTTTTGGGCATTATTTAATTGTGTGTTGAAAGTGCAAAAAGAATAAGGAATAAAGAATAAGGAATGTCTAGCTTTTTGTGAGATTTTGTCTTCTAGTGGGTTGAATTAGTAATTTAATAATAGTTAGTAGAATTTGTTGGATTAATTAATGACCTAGTGCTTCCTGTAAGATGCTTTCTTGATTAGCGTGAGGGCACGCTTTCCTAAGTCTTGGGCACGCACTACGAGATAGGGCACAAACTACGAGATGAACGCACGTTTTCCAAATAAATGCAGGCAACCCTAAATGAATGCACGTAATTCTATGCATTGCACACAAAACGAACACAATTCTTAATCCTAGGTCAAGGCACGCAAATCTAGGTTAGGGCACACGAAACGAGGTATCGTACGCAAATCGAGGTCGGGCATCACATCCTCCCCTCCTTAAAAGAATTCCGTCCCGAAATTCAATATTACCTTTGAAATAAAGCTGGATATTACTGCTCCATTTGGTCTCGCCTTTCCCACGTTGCTTCTTCAACTCCATGATAATCCCACAGCACTTTCACCATCGGTATAGTTTTGTTGCGCAACTCCCGATCTTGATGGTCTAGGATCCGAATGGGCTTCTCCTCATAAGACAAGTTCTCACGAAGCTGCAACGGTTCTAGCTCCAAGATATGCGATGGATCAGGGTAATACTTCCGCAGCATTGAAACATGAAAGACGTCGTGAATATTGGAGAGGTTTTGGGGTAGTGCCAGGCGATACGCCAATTTGCCAATCTTCTCAATTATCTCAAATGGTCCTACAAATCTCGGGCTCAACTTTCCACCCTTGCCGTGTTTAATCAGTCCCCTCCGAGGTGATATCTTCAAGAACACCTTGTCGCCGACCTCAAACTCTAGACTCCGTCTCCGTCGGTCTGCATAGCTCTTTTGTCTTCTTTGGGCGGTAAGCATCCATTTCCGAATGAGGTGGATATTATCAACAGTCTTCATAAGTTCAGGTAGAAGGGTCGGGTCAAAAGTTTTTATTTCACCTACTTCATCCCAGTAAATTGGGGATCGACACTTACATCCATACAACGCCTCAAATGGGGCCATTCCGATAGTGGCTTGATAGCTGTTATTATAAGCGAACTCCACCAGGGACAGATATTTCTCCCAACCTTTCCCAAAGTCTAAAACGCACGCCCTCCAGAATCTGAATAGTTCTTTCCGATTGTCCATCAGTCTGAGGGTGATAAGCCATGCTGAAACTCAACTTCGTTCCCAAAGCTTCTTGCAATATCTTCCAAAATCGGGAAGTAAAACGTGGATCCCTATCTGATACAATACTCACAGGCATCCCATGCAATCTTACAATCTCCGCCACATACATATCTCCCAATCTCTCAGGACTATCATCCTTGTTCATCGGTAAGAAGTGCGCCGACTTAATCAATCTATCCACTATGACCCAAACGGCGTCACGACCCTTTTGTGACCTGGGCAGGTCCATAACAAAGTCCATAGTTATATGTTCCCATTTCCATTGAGGAATCTCCAACGGTTGAAGTAAACCTGTGGGTCGTTGATGTTCCGCTTTGACTCTCTAGCAAGTCAAACACCGTGCCACAAACTCCACAATCTCTCTCTTCATGTTATTCCATCAATAGTGTTGCTTCAAATCCCGGTACATCTTTGTTCCGCCGGGGTGAATAGTGTATATTGAATTATGGGCTTCTTCAAGAATCTTCTTTTTCAGCTTTGGTTCACTGGGAACACAAATCCGATTCCTAAACCTCCAAATACCATCATCATGAAACTTGAAATCTGCGTTGCTTTCTTTAATCTTCTGAAATTGTTGGTCCTTCTGTTGAGCCTCTCGTAACTCGAACAACAAGGTCGATTGAACTTGCGTAGTGGCAAAAAGTAACCCTTTCCGAGTCAATTGTGGTTTCCACAAAAATGCTTCCTCCAACAACTCCTGCACCTTAACTTCCAGTTTTGCCATGTTTGCTTTCCTACTTAAGGCATCTGCAACTACATTCGCTTTACCGGGCACATAATTGATTGTGCAGTTATAATCATCCAAAAGCTCCATTCACCGCCTTTGCCTCATATTCAACTCTTTTTGAGAGAACAAGTATTTCAAGCCCTTGTGATCAGTAAATACCTTAAACTTGTTATCCCACAGATAATGCCTCCATTTCTTGTGTGCAAACACAATACCGGCTAATTCCAAATCATGCGTCGGGTATTTCAATTCATATGGATTCGGTTTCCTAGAGGCATACGCAATCACCCTACCATTTTGCATCAACATACAACCCAATCCTTCATTCGAAGCATCGCTATAGATTACAAAACCTTGACTCCCTTCAGGCAATGCAAGAACAGGTACGGTAGTCAATCTCCTCTTCAACTTTTGGAAGCTGTTCTCACACTTATCATCCCACATGAACTTTGTTTTCTTTTGAGTAAGCTTTGTAAGTGGTCCTACAATCTTAGAGAAATCTTTCACGAATCTCCGATAATAACCGGCTAGACCAAGAAAACTCCGAATCTCCATAGCATTCTCCAGCTTCTTCCAAGACATCACTGCTTCTATCTTTGCTGGATCCACTGCTATTCCCTCTTGGGATATGATATACCCCAAAAATGCAATCTGTTGTAACCAAAATTCACACTTCCTAAACCGCAAATGTTGTTCATGCTCAGCCTCGGATTTCGAGTATACCAAAATATCATCAATGAAGATCACCACAAATTGGTCCAAGTAGGGTTGAAACACCCTGTGCATCAAATCCATAAAAGCTGCAGGGGCATTAGTTAGTCCAAATGGCATCACCACATATTCATAATGCCCATATCTTGTCCTGAAAGCTGTTTTAGGCACATATTCCTTTTTGATCCGCAATTGATAATACCCTTGCCTCAAGTCGAGTTTCGAATACACTTTGGCTCCTTGAAGTTGATCAAATAGCTCGTCGATCAGTGGAAGTGGGTATTTATTCTTGACAGTCACTTGGTTCAATCCTCGGTAATCGATGCATAGCCTCAACGTTCCGTCTTTCTTCTTTACAAATAGAACTGGTGCACCCTACGGTGAAGAACTCGATTGAACAAACCCCTTCTTTAACAATCCTTGCAATTGGTCCTTCAATTCTTGTAGCTCGGCTGGTGCCATCCGATAGGGAGCTTTAGATATCGGCTGGGTGCCAGGCAGTAACTCTATAATGAACTCAATCTCCCGATTTGGGGGTAAACCGGGCAATTCTTCTGGAAACACATCCGCATAGTCTTTGATCACAGGCATCTCCTCCAACTTAGCTTTGTCCGATGGCTTGTTGATGAGGTAAGCTAAGTATCCACTACACCCTTTTCTCAAGGACTTCACTGCTTTCGTAGATGAAATGATGGAACTCCCGGTGAAATCTCTTTGACCCATTACCTCCAGTATTGGTTGACCAGGTACCCGGAACGTTATAATCTTCATCCGGCAGTCTAGTTGGACATGATGTTTTGCCAACCAGTCTATCCTTAAAATGACCTCATAGTCTTGAAAAGGTAATACAATAAGATTGGTTGAGAATTCCCTATCCTTAATTTGGATTTTACATGCTTTACAAGCTAAGCTAGTAACAAGTTTAGAACCCATCGGAGTACCAACTTCTACTTCGTATGGCAAATATAAAACTTTCAGTTTCACACGTTGCACACACAAGGGAGTAATAAATGAATGAGTAGCACCCGGGTCAATTTGCACCCTAACAGGTTGATTCAGTATGAAGAATGTACCTTCAACAACAGCGGTCTCATCTGGAAGCTCCTTGCACTCAATAGCATAAACTCGAGCCTGAACTCTAGGAACTGGAGTCTTGCCTCTACCAACTGGTTTACCCTAATTCTGTCCTGCCTGCCATTTAGGGTAATCCTTGATCTGATGTTGATCACTACCACATCTCACATATCGTCCTGACTTCTTCCAGCATTGGGCCTTGGTATGACCCTTCTTGTCACAGTAAGAACAGTTGATAAACTGAGTAGCAAGTGAACTACCTGTGGATCCGCGGGTGGAAGAGGCTGATGGCGCTTTAGTCGGGCCACTGTTATTCACTGGTCTGTTCTGGCCCTGGCCCTGACTACGAATCTAGCTCTGGAATTTCCTCTGCTGACATGGAGGCTGGTATGGTTTCTTGTTCGGCTGACTCGAACCGGCTCTATCAAGTTGTCTCTTCTCAACTTGGGAAGCAGCATCAAAGAGAGCAGAATAGGTATCGAAATCATGCGAAGCCAACTGGTCCTGAATCTCTGGCCTCAATCCAGTAGTAAATTTTCACATCTTCGCCTCCGGAGTACTGACCATATATTGAGCATAACAGGACAGTCGGTCAAAATGAGCCTCGTACTGGGCCACCGTCATCTTACCCTGGGTCAAATGCATGAACTCCTCGATCCGCCTCTGCCTGGAAACTGCAAGTACATATTTCTCCTTGAATGCCTTAACAAAATTACCCCACAAGCGAGGTGTAATACCCCGATCCCTCTCGAGACCGGGAGTTCTGTCAATCGATCTAAACACAACCCAAACCAAACCCGGGCATAAATTTTCAGGGAAAATGGACGGAGTCTCCCCTGTTTCTAGGCAAAATATAAAATCTGTAATAGCATTTAAATGGACCAACAATGTGTCCAACCATACAAAACTTTCTCAAGGCCATCCGAGCCTCGGTTCTCAACAATTTAAACTCAGCACGTATACATACATTTCAAATTTAAAAGCTAACCTATCTCTTTTCATTTTGACAAGTACATTCAAACTTGAAAATTAAACCATACTAAGCTACTACATAAAATAGACTATCATGCCATTCTAGTTCTTTTCTTTTGGACATTACAAACATGCATTTGAAGTTAAGTTATAATAACTAGATACATAATCTAACTTATCAAACTACTTCAACAATCTAACGAAACTTAAATTACATACTTTTAGCATTAAATACATACAACATATGAAAGCATATATCTTCACAACTTCAACACTCAAGCCACATAGGCACACAAGACAACTCTTCAGGCAACAACTTCCACGAAATCACGAACTTCCAGCTAACATGACATTTCCTGAAATGTGGTGGTGAGGAGTGAGTATACACAACACGTATACTCAGTGAGGGCGAGACAGATATCGAATTGGAGAGAAAGAAGATTGTGCAATGCAAAAAGGTACAGTTAAGCAATACAATCAATAAAAGGCATACAATATAAACAACAATACAATTAAACAACTAAAGAAAGCATTAACACAACCAATCAAAGCTATACCACACTTTGAAGGCTATGGTTCACTCGAGCGAGTAATGTACCAATCACGATTCCGATGACTTTAACGATGACGCGCCGGCCCAAACCACCTTATAACACCAGTTTGGAATACCCCGGAAGTATCCATCAATCCTACGACCCAAATCTCCCTGGGAGGCAACCCAAGCGAGAAAGGGAATAGCAGCGGAGCTAGAGCAACCAACACTGGCAACCCAAGGCTACCCAGAGAGGCCCATCACTCACGCGCGAGACACTATGCAATGCAAGACTCGATACAAGGCGATAAACAAGCGATAAAGCCACACGTGGGAGAATAACAAAGTAGGTTACTCTCGCACGCAATAGTAGCAATTGATAAGCAATTCAATCCAAAACAACTCAAACAAGTATTTCAAGTAATTCTAAGCATTCTATAGGCATAAAGACAAGAAAACACACAAAAACACAAATCGGCCCCAACCATCAAAATGCTACCATTTCCAAACGAGCCACGAGTTCTGGAAACCGACTTCGCCAACCCTCCTAGGTCACCATAAGGCACGTATAAAGACCCCAAACCTTACTTTACCCTAGAACTCGCGCAAAGCCCCGATTTTCCCCTTTCTCGTTTGAACTACAACCATATCAACCAAACACCCAACCAACGCCATAATCGCACCAAAAGTGCTTCCATGGCTTCCCGAAGCAATGCCAACACGCAAAACGAGAAAATGCTAAAGACGACCAAAACGACCCCGACTTTCCCAAAGGCATAATTCTCATTTTTTCCACTACGCAACCCGAACAAACCACACATTTTAGCATTCCAGCATACCTAGCACGTTTCTACATCAACAGAAAGCATAACAGCGCAACTTCAACGTTTCAAGGTTTTACTATTCATAAAACACTATTCATTTAACAATTTAATTTGCAATCACAACATTTAACCGCAGAAAATGTTACAAAGCTATAAATACATGTTCTACAAATGCCAAGGAACATTCTAGAAGCATCAAATCGCTTTAAATAACGATCTACGGATAAATCTAAAAATTGACAAAGTTAACATACATAACGTATAAATGCGCAAATAACATGCTTCCCTCACCTTAGACGCTCCTAGACGCTAGGAAGACCTCGTAGGACGCCTCAGAAACCACCCTGTGCAAGCTCCCGCGAAGAAATGAAGATTTTGGCTTGAAATCTTTTTTTTTTCTCTCCTCATTTTTGGCCCTGCTAAGCTGCTGTTCAGGTCTGTTTTTTTTTGTGTTATTTAGGCTATTTTAAAGAGGTCAAAGGTCAAAAGGGTCAAAGCTTTGGTCAAGGTTGGTCAAACAACTTAAAACTAGTCAAAATGGCCTATTTTTGTGCATTTTTAAGCTAAATAACTAACACCAAAATCAATTCTAGCTAGTAACAATTAAAATATAAAATTTAAGTCATCTAAATATTAGTTTCACTATTTGCTGAGGACTAGAATTCGTTTTCTAGCTAACGCCCTCGATATGCAATGCACGTTGCGACAATAAAAGAATAACAATTAATTCTCAAAGAATCTAAGAAATATATCATTTTTGGAAAGCATCATAGTTTAAAATTTACTCCGGCTCGGAGTTACTTTTCTCATTTATTTGAAAATCGAGTGATTTTAACACAAAACAACCAAAACCGATTATTAAAATAATCAAAACAATCAAGGTAATCAATATTCATTTAAAATAATCAATTTAACTATTTCTAGAACATTTAAAAGAATTATGAAGTTAACATTAAACTACAAATGAAGGTTAACATAAACACATAGTCAAACACAATTAAACCCTAACATTTAAGATAACACTTAATTAATCACAAGAGAATAAATTCAATTACTATAATTAATAGAAGTAGATAACAACCTTTCAATTATTCAATATATAATTACTAAATGCTTCCAAGAGAAATATGAAAATAGTGCAAATTGGTTGATTTAACTAATTAAACATTTAATCAAATGCAGTCAAGTGCTATTAAATGCATGCCGGGTTCGGGTTATCACATCCTTCCCCCCTTAAAACAATTGCGTCCTTGCAATTCTTCTTCCAATAGAACTCAGCATCATCTGAAATCTAATTTTGACTAATCTTCATCGGTTGCTGAGCAAGATAATATATAACAAATGCCCGTAGGAAATCCCGAATAGAAATTCCAATCAAGAATGCCTAGGAAATACCAACTAAAGACTGAAGCAAAGACACTGTAGATATCATCAATACCACATACTAATGGCAGGAAGAGTACCGAAGGAGTACCCTATTTAAGAATCTTCAATAGAAGTCTAACAAGTACCAAATAAGAAAGTTAAGAGATAGCCAGAGTAGATACACCTCATGCAGTACTGACTACCGTAAATATACCCAGCTGAAAGTTCTGTAAAGGATTATAGAGAAGAATACCAAAGGCCAACCTCTAAATGAAATCTTCCAATAACTGTGTTCCTACCGCAACATCTTAGTCAAACAGCAAATATAGATTCCCCTGAGTGGAAAGGCCGAAGGAGAAGCCGTAAACAGTACAAGATAATATGTCCAAGCAGAATTCCAAGTGTAGGATCTTCCAATAAATGCCAATAAGGAAAAATACTAGTAAAATGCCCGATAAGGATTCCAAAGAATACCGTAAGTAATATGAGATAATGAGTCTGATAGGAATTCCAGTTACCAAATCAACTGAGGGATGCCAAAGAAAATACCCGAACAATGCTCCAGTAAGAAAGTACTAAGAATTGCCCAATAAGTAATACTAAATAAATGGCCACTAAGAATCCTAGAGAATGCCATTGAAGAATTTTCCAATAAGGAATACCAGTAGCACTCCAATAAAGACCAAGACACATATACCATAGATAATACCATGCAGTATGTCCAACTGAAAATCCAATAGCCAAATCCACCAAGTAATGCCAACAAAAGTCCCCAAAGAACACCCATTAAGAAAACCAAAGAATGCTCCAAAGAATAACCAAATAAAACCCCAAGAGAAAGCTACTCTTTCACAACTGTTAAGCACAGAGGAGGCCATAGAGATTCGCCAATAACCGAGCTCCAAAAGCAAACACCAATTCCCAAATAAAGGCTAGCCAAATACCATTCATTTCTTGCCAATCCATACACCTTGAAAAGCCAGAGGTGAACCACTTTCTTCAGGGGAGGAAGAGGACTTACTTACCATTTCTATAGGACATGTATGAATGCCAATATATCACAGTTATACATATGCCTTAAACTATTATGCAAGCAAGTTTACAAAATAGTTTATTCAACAAAGTCACCCAAGCACGACAATCAAGTCAAGCATAACATAATCAATTCAAGACATTTTAAAACACACATTACAAGCAATACTTCAAGCAAATAACAATTCATGAGATCAATTCGATTCACAATGCCAATTCGATAGGTCAATTCAATGCACAACTAGACACTTTACTTCACTTAGCACACAATTAACACATAACACATAACTATATCACATAGGAGCACACATTCATGTCAAGACACACAATCTCACATACAAGCATGCACTTTCAAGACACACTTAACAAGCACATATTCAAGGGTCACTACCCACCAGACCGAGGACCCTGTCCCGGCTTATGAGCTAGACAAGCTCTGATACCACCTGTAATACCCCGATCCCTCTCGAGACCGAGAGTTCTGTCAATCGATCTAAACACAACGCAAACCAAACCCGGGCATAAATTTTCAGGGAAAACGGACAGAGTCTCCCCTGTTTCTAGGCAAAATGTAAAACCTGTAATAGCATTTAAATGGACCAACACCGTGTCCAACCATACAAAACTTCCTCAAGGCCATCCGAGCCTCGGTTCTCAACAATTTAAACTCAGCACGTATACATACATTTCAAATTTAAAAGCTAACCTATCTCTTTTCATTTTGACAAGTACATTCAAACTTGAAAATTAAACCATACTAAGCTACTACATAAAATAGACTATCATTCCATTCTAGTTCTTTTCTTGTGGACATTACAAACATGCATTTGAAGTTAAGTTATAATAACTAGATACATAATCTAACTTATCAAACTACTTCAACAATCTAACGAAACTTAAATTACATACTTTTAGCATTAAATACATACAACATATGAAAGCAAATATCTTCACAACTTCGACACTCAAGCCACATAGGCACGCAAGACAACTCTTCAGGCAACAACTTCCACGAAATCACGAACTTCCAGCTAACATGACATTTCCTGAAATGTGGTGGTGAGGAGTGAGTATACACAACACGTATACTCAGTGAGGGCGAGACAGATATCGAATTGGAGAGAAAGAAGATTGTGCAATGCAAAAAGGTACAGTTAAGCAATACAATCAATAAAAGGCATACAATATAAACAACAATACAATTAAACAACTAAAGAAAGCATTAACACAACCAATCAAAGCTATACCACACTTTGAAGGCTATGGTTCACTCGAGCGAGTAATGTACCGATCACGATTCCGATGACTTTAACGATGACGCGCCGGCCCAAACCACCTTATAACACCAGTTTGGAATACCCCGGAAGTATCCATCAATCCTACGACCCAAATCTCCCTGGGAGGCAACCCAAGCGAGAAAGGGAATAGCAGCGGAGCTAGAGCAACCACCACTGGCAACCCAAGGCTACCCAGAGAGGCCCATCACTCACGCACGAGACACTATGCAATGCAAGACTCGATACAAGGCGATAAACAAGCGATAAAGCCACACGTGGGAGAAGAACAAAGTAGGTTACTCTCGCACGCAATAGTAGCAATTGATAAGCAATTCAATCCAAAACAACTCAAACAAGTATTTCAAGTAATTCTAAGCATTCTATAGGCATAAAGACAAGAAAACACACAAAAACACAAATCAGCCCCAACTATCAAAATGCTACCATTTCCAAACGAGCCACGAGTTCTGGAAACCGACTTCGCCAACCCTCCTAGGTCACCATAAGGCACGTCTAAAGACCCCAAAACCTTACTTTACCCTAGAACTCGCGCAAAGCCCCGATTTCCCCCTTTCTCGTTTGAACTACAACTATAACAACCAAACACCCAACCAATGCCATAATCGCACCAAAAGTGCTTCCATGGCTTCCCGAAGCAATGCCAACACGCAAAATGAGAAAACGCTAAAGACGACCAAAACGACCCCGACTTTCCCAAAGGCATAATTCTCGTTTTTTCCACTACGCAACCCAAAAAAACCACACATTTTAGCATTCTAGCATACCTAGCACGTTTCTACATCAACAGAAAGCATAACAGCGCAACTTCAACGTTTCAAGGTTTTACTATTCATAAAATACTATTCATTTAACAATTTAATTTGCAATCACAACATTTAACCGCAGAAAATGTTACAAAGCTATAAATACATGTTCTACAAATGCCAAGGAACATTCTAGAAGCATCAAATCGCTTTAAATAACGATCTACGGATAAATCTAAAAATTGACAAAGTTAACATACATAACGTATAAATGCGCAAATAACATGCTTCCCTCATCTTAGACGCTCCTAGATGCTAGGAAGACCTCGTAGGACGCCTCGAAAACCACCCCGTGCAAGCTCCAGCGAAGAAATGAAGATTTTGGCTTGAAATCTTTTTTTTTTCTCTCCTCATTTTCGGCCCTGCTAAGCTGCTATTCAGGTCTGTTTTTTTTGTGTTATTTAGGCTATTTTAAAGAGGTCAAAGGTCAAAAGGGTCAAAGCCTTGGTCAAGGTTGGTCAAACAACTTAAAACTAGTCAAAATGGCCTATTTTTGTGCATTTTTAAGCTAAATAACTAACACCAAAATCAATTCTAGCTAGTAACAATTAAAATATAAAATTTAAGTCATCTAAATACTAGTTTCACTATTTGCTGATGACTAGAATCCATTTTCTAGCTAACGCCCTCGATATGCAATGCACGTTGCGACAATAAAAGAATAACAATTAATTCTCAAAGAATCTAAAAAATATATCATTTTTGGAAAGCATCATAGTTTAAAATTTACTCCGGCTCGGAGTTACTTTTCTCATTTATTTGAAAACCGAGTGATTTTAACACAAAACAACCAAAACCGATTATTAAAATAATCAAAACAATCAAGGTAATCAATATTCATTTAAAATTATCAATTTAACTATTTCTAGAACATTTAAAAGAATTATGAAGTTAACATTAAACTACAAATGAAGGTTAACATAAACACATAGTCAAACACAATTAAACCCTAACATTTAAGATAACACTTAATTAATCACAAGAGAATAAATTCAATTACTATAATTAATAGAAGTAGATAACAACCTTTCAATTATTCAATATATAATTACTAAATGCTTCCAAGAGAAATATGAAAATAGTGCAAATTGGTTGATTTAACTAATTAAACATTTAATCAAATGCAGTCAAGTGCTATTAAATGCATGCCGGGTTTGGGTTATCACACGAGGTGTCTAATCAGTTTCCCACAGTGCCTCCACAGTGTGCCACCAATGTTCAACATCCCCGTGCAACAGAAACACGGCAAACTCCACCTTATCTTCATCCGTATAATCAAGTGGCCTGAAAATTTTCTCGATTTCGGATAGCCAAGCCTCTGCTTTCTCATCATCAGCTTCCCCGTGGAATTTGGATGGGCGAAAGTCCTGAAACTCCCTCATTCTGCTATGTCTCCCATGGTTGCCATCATTCCTGTTGTTGTTGTTGTTGGCCTCACGTGCATCTTGGCGCTCCATCACTCGTGATACGCGATCCATGACATTTGCCATCATGTTAAACATAGTCATGCCAGGATTAGTTTGATAGGCATCTCCGGTCTCTTGGGGTTCACCGCTCCTATTAGTAGTGCGGGTACTAGGGCCAGCCATATATAGGCACAGATTATGATGCACAATTTATTGAAATACAATAAACAGGAATTTTAATGCAACATAATTCTAGAAACAATTAAGACATGTTAATCACGTAAGCACATAGAACATAGAAGGCACATTTAACATTATCATACAACAACATATAGACAAGTCATCCTAATCATCCTAGGGCTCTACCCATGGTCCGAGAGTTAAACCCGGCTTAAGCAATCTAAGCTCTGATACCATTCTTTTACTTACAAGGTGTCACGCCCCAACCTGGCCTATAAGGTTAGACTAGGGTGTGATCTAAATAGTCAAGTCATATCACATACTTAACCATTTATGAAGATTTAACACTTAATGTTTTAGCCTAAACTCCAAAATTTCCCGGAAAATCGGCAGTATAACGGTTGTAATTGGGCTCTTTGGTTTGACTTAATTCTCTAAACGCCTCAAAATTTCCAATTCTCAATCTCATTTCTAACTAAGATTACTATTTACCATCAATTGAAATGCCTACTGGTTATCTCGATGTCTCGTTTGATTAATAACCTAGCATGATACTATGTCTCGTTTGTTTGTTTATCCCCATTACAAATGTACCTGTTGATCTTAGCTTAACAACGAGTACCTGCTTAACATTTGGTTGGTTCATTTTACTTAGCCCTTACCTAATACTTCATAATCCTATCATAGATACTAGCAGCAATAATAGCAAAAAGACCATAGTAGTGTCTAGTGTCTGTCTAGTAAATATCAGTACAAACCAAAATTAGACCCCAAATTACAACGGGGGTCTTTTACATTACAAACATTGAGCAACATAAAAAGAAATAGTCTTCAAGTAGCATAGTTCACAAATAGCCACAATCACGCAAAGCACATAGGACAGGTAATCACTCCAAGGAATCATCGATAGGCACAACGTCCTCAGGTACCTATTCTTGATCTTCTTCACCTGAGATGATAAAAGAGGGTGAGTCCTTATGAACTTAGCGAGGGGGAACGAGAAATAGGTTTTGAAACTCATTTTTCGGTTCAACTTATGAAAATCCTTTGTAAGCATGAATGTACACAATTAAGTACATAACAATAATATAAAGTAAAGGAACACAATTACCAGTCTTTCCTCCCCGAGGTCCTCTAGGAACCAAGCGAGAGTACTTATACACATAGTAAAAGGATACGGTGAGCTCTTGCTCTCAATTGTTGCGACCGACTTCAAACATCCCCTTATCATGCCAAGTGGGTGTACTCCGGATGTACCCCAAAATCCTACGACCTAACTCTTCGAGGAAGTCTAGCCCCCAAGCAAGAGAGAGAATTGGACAATGGTAGTCACGGTTGTACCAGCAAGCCCGATGCCGCCCGGTGTGCGTGAACGCTACCACGCCAAAAAGAAAGGTTGCAACCTCATATGCAATGCATTTTTATGACATTTAATATATCACATTAGGAGGACAACAAAGTAGGTTGCCTCCGGACAGTCATAAGATTGCACATTGACAAGTAAACAAGCGAGGCACGAATAGACAAGTAATTTCACTTGAAAGGCACATGGAGTTTTACGAACATTAAACGGGCAGCCATGTATGCACGTAAATTAAGTCATATAACTCAATTCAAAGTCCATGTAATCAAATAATAAGACTATTCAACATGCAACAACATTTACGTGGGTTTGGATGCAAAAAAGGCCTATTTGTCAACATGCAACGATCAAAATCACATTTAGGGCTATAAGGGCAACTACGGGCAGCCTACTCAACATATAATTACACACATTATCCAAAGGATTAACACTTAGCAAGTTTACCTAGTCACTAGGGTTTCCATTTCGTGCTTACCCGTGTGATTAAGCCCCAGGTCAACTCAAAATCAATCTCAAGCCGTGCATCAATTAATTCAAACATTCCCAAGTACTCAAAACAGTCCACAAAACATCCCAATGCCACAATCCCAAGCATTTAATACCACAATAGAAGTTACAACAAATTTTCTAAGCATATAACTAAGTGAAACCCTCACTGCAATAGGCTGTTTTCTCACAATCATTAAGAGAAGTAAACAATCTCCAATTCCAGTGAATAAGATGTCAAATTAAAGCTTAATAAATTAACTAAAATCAGAAATAAACCTTGCATCATTTGGAGTTCGGGTCCAATAGTTAAAGCCAAAACAGTGGGATTGCACAAAATTGTCAAGATTTGCACACATTTCAATACTTGTCATTTTTTAGGTCCTTAGCATCAGATTTAGCCTTAGTCCATTTCTGACTAAAATGTCCAGAACGGAAACATATAGCAGTACACCAAATGGCATGCATTTTGGACATCATTTACTAAGCCAAAACGGGTTCGTTCTACAATGTCAGTGCATCTGCCAAAACCTGCTTCATTTTTTCCAGACTTCCAGATTTGGACACATTTTAATGATTTGATATTTTGAGGACCTTAGAGTGAAAATTAGCTTTGGCCAATTTCTTCAAAAAATGTTCACAACTGGAAAAACTAGTTACCTACCAATTTTCATGCATTTTCAACATCATTGTCCTAGCCAAACTCACCTCGTAACCACAAGACAGAAAGCTGTCACCAAACCCGATTTCATCTATCATCACCTTCAAGCCAAAATCTTGCCATGCATGGTTGTAAAACTTATGAACACACATATAACTCAAGTACAGAAGCAAGGACATACATTTAAGAGCATGCATGTGGAATTTTGAAAGATTTTCAAGAAGTTTTAGCTCTCACCTTAGCAAATCAACAAGAAGATGCACAAAACTTTGATGAAGCACAAATTTCTTCTTCTTCCTTGCTTAGCCGAGACTCCAACTCGATTTTCCCTATTTTTCCTAGCTTAGTGGTCAAGTTCTTAGTAGATGCATGTGGTTAGAACAAGAAGAAAAGAAATGGAAGCTAGCTAACTCACCAAGGCCGAAATGGTGACTCAAAGAGCTTGCATGTGTGATTCTTGCAACTTAGCTAGCTTGGTCGAGTTTCTTGGCTTGTTGCTTGTCTTGGTGCACCATGGAATGATGAAGATGAGTAATGGTAAGATGAAACTCAGCCAAGGCCGAGGGAGAGAGAGAAGAATGAGAGGGAGAGAGAGAAATGTGAGGAGAATGAGAGAAAATGACAAAGAATGAAGGCCTTGCAATTGATGAAGTATGTTTGGCCTTGGGCATACCAAAAAATCAGATTTGTGTCTTCAAGAAGCTTGAATTTTGAATCACCTAGCGTGGGCAAGGGCATATGTCGAGATTGGTGGAGTTTTGAGGAGGTCTTTGAGCAATTTTTTATGCATTTGTGTCATAGAATTGTCATAAGTTATCTAGAATTAATTTTGAATTGAGCAAGCTAGCATGAATGTCACAAGGTGGTCGGCCAACGCTTAAGAAATCTGAATTTTTGTCATCTTTTGAGCATTATTTAATTGTGTGTTGAAAGTGCAAAAAGAATAAGGAATAAAGAATAAGGAATGTCTAGCTTTTTGTGAGATTTTGTCTTCTAGTGGGTTGAATTAGTAATTTAATAATAGTTAGTAGAATTTGTAGGATTAATTAATGACCTAGTGCTTCGTGTAAGATGCTTTCTTGATTAGCGTGAGGGCACGCTTTCCTAGGTCTAGGGCACGCACTACGAGATAGGGCACGAACTACGAGACGAACGCACATTTTCCAAGTAAATGCATGCAACCCTAAATGAATGCACGTAATTCAATGCATGGCACACAAAACGAACACAATTCTTAAACCTAGGTCAAGGTACGCAAATCTAGCTTAGGACACACGAAATGAGGTATCGCACGCAAATTGAGGTCGGGCCTCACAGAAGTTGTCTTGCCTAAGGTGCCGTGGGATTGGACAATAGAAATGTGATGGATTAGGTTGTCGTCCTTTTTGCTGCTCACGACGTACGATCCGGGATGAAAAAATAGCGCAAAAGCAGAAAAATTTCCTGAAATAGATTAAAATATTCGATTTTGGGCTCTGAAAATATGCGCAGCCAAGCAAGCTTGCTGTCCCCGTCGTAGAGCTCTCAGAAAGCTTTCCAACGGTATTCTGTGCGCCGCGTAACTCCTTAAGGATCAAAAGTTATGGGCACCGGAGCGACAGATACCTAGTCACAAGCCCCACACCCTCAGTTTGCCGGCCCAGACTCTACATGAAGTGAAGTTGTCATGCCCAAGGTGTCATGGGATTCAGTAATAGAAATGTGATTGATTAGGTTGTCATCTTTTTTCGCGGCTGACGACATACTATCCGGGATGAAAAAACAGTGCAAAAGAAGAAAAGTGTGCCGAAACTGATGAAAATGTTTGATTTTGGGCTCCGAAAATAGGCGCAGCCGAGCAAGCTGGCTGCCCCGGTTGTAGAGCTCTCCGAGAGCTTTCAAACGGTATGCTGTGCGATGCGTAACTCTTTATGGATCAAAAGTAATGGGCAAAAGAGCGACGGAGACCTGGTCCCAAGCCTCATGCCCTCGGTTTGCGGGCCCAGCCTCTACGTGAAGCAAAGTTGTCTTGTGAGGCCCGACCTCAATTTGCGTGCGATACCTTGTTTCGTGTGTCCTAACCTAGAATTGCGTGCCTTGACCTAGGTTTAAAAGTCTTGTCTCATTTTATGTGCCTTGCATCGAATTACGTGCATTCATTTAGGGTTGCGTGCATTTACTTGGAAAACGTGCATTCGTCTCGTTGTTCATGCTTTACCTCGTAGTGCGTGCCCTAAACCTAGAAAAGCATGCCCGCACGCTAATCAAGAAAAAATCTTACATGAAGCACTAGATTATTAATTAATCCTACAAATTCCACTAACTAATATTATAATCCTAAATCAACTCACTAGAAGACAAAATTTCACCAAAAGCTAAACATTTTTATTCTTTATTCTTTATTCTCTTGCATATCCCAAGCACACACAATAAAATAATGCTCAAAACATAACAAAATTCAGATTTGAACATTGCTTTGGCCAACCATATGATGCAAGTTGACAAGCCTTTGCATAAATTAAAACTAAGCCTAGACAAACTATGACATAATCACTTCAAACAATGCATAGAAAGCTCCAAAAATACCCTACCATGCATGCTTGTCTCGGCCTCCTCACCATTGTGTCTCCTCACAATTCAAATTGCTCAACATAACAACACAAAATCAGAATTTTGAGAGCATAGGGCCGACACACACACACAAACATTTCATTTTCCTCAAAACATTCTCTCTTTCTCTCATCTCCTCTCACCCTCTTGGCCATGGTTGCTTCATGACTCTCCATATCTTAAGTTCATCTCCTAAGGTTCACCTAGGCACACAAGGACTCTAGGAAGCTCGACCAAGCAAGCAAGAAGCAAGAAATGCATGCAAGCACACAAAAACCCTTCATTTCGGCCCTAGGTATGTTTGATAGCTTTTCTTTCATCTCACTTTTGTTCTAACCACATGCACATACTAAGAACATGATAACTTAACTAGGAATTAAGGAAATCAAGCAATCTCTCTCTGTCACGCCCTAACCCGGCCTATAAGGTTAGACTAGGGTGTAATCTAAATATTCAAGTCATATCACATACTTAACCGTTTATGAAGATTTAACACTTAATGTTTTAGCCTAAACTCCAAAATTTTCCGGAAAACCAGCAGCATAACGGTTGTAATTGGGCTCTTTGGTTTGACCTAATTCTCTAAACGCCTCAAATTTTCCAATTCTCAATCTCATTTCTAACTAAGATTACTATTTACCATCAATAGAAATGCCTACTAGTTATCTCGATGTCTCGTTTGATTAATAACCTAGCATGATACTATGTCTCGTTTGTTTGTTTATCCTCATTACAAACGTACCTGTTGATCTTAGCTTAACAACGAGTACCTGCTTAAGATTTGGTTGGTTCATTTTACTTAGCCCTTACCTAATACTTCATAATCCTATCATAGATACTAGCAGCAATAATAGCAAAATGACCATAGTAGTGTCTAGTGTCTGTCTAGTAAATATCAGTACAAACCAAAATTAGACCCCAAATTACAACGGGGGTCTTTTACATTACAACATTGAGCAACATAAAAAGAAATAGTCTTCAAGTAGCATAGTTCACAAATAGCCACAATCACGCAAAGCACATAGGACAGGTAATCACTCCAAGGAATCATCGTTAGGCATATCGTCCTCAGGTACCTGTTCTTGATCTTCTTCACCTGAGATGATAAAAGAGGGTAAGTCCTTATGAACTCAGCGAGGGGGAACGAGAAATAGGTTTTGAAACTCATTTTCTGGTTCAACTTATGAAAATCCTTTTGTAAGCATAAATGTACACAATTAAGTACATAACAATAATATAAAGTAAAGGTACACAATTACCAATCTTTCCTCCCCGAGGTCCTCTAGGAACCAAGCGAGAGTACTTATACATATAGTAAAAGGATACGGTGAGCTCTTGCTCTCAGTTGTTGCGGTTGACTTCAAATCATCCCCTTATCACGCCAAGTGGGTGTACTCCGGATGTACCCCGAAATCCTATGACCCAACTCTCCGAGGAAGTCTAGCCCCCAAGCGAGAGAGGGAATTGGACAATGGTAGTCACGGTTGCACCAGCAAGCCCGATGTCGTCCGGTGTGCGTGAACGCTACTACGCCAGAAAGAAAGGTTGCAACCTCATATGCAATGCACTTTTATAACATTTAATATATCACATTAGGAGGATAACAAAGTAGGTTGCCTCCGGACAGTCATAAGATTGCACATTGACAAGTAAACAAGCGAGGCACGAATAGACAAGTAATTTCACTTGAAAGGCACATGGAGTTATACGAGCATTAAACGGGCAGCCATGTACACACGTAAATTAAGTCATATAACTCAATTCAAAGTCCACGTAATCAAATAATAAGACTATTCAACATGCAACAACATTTACGTGGGTTTGGAAGCAAGAAAGGCCTATTTGTCAACATGCAATGATCAAAATCACATTTAGGGCTATAAGGGCAACTACGGGCAGCCTACTCAACATATAATTACACACAATATCCAAATGATCAACACTTAGCAAGTTTACCTAGTCACTAGGGTTTCCATTTCGTGCTTACCCGTGCGATTAAGCCCCAGGTCAACTCAAAATCAATCTCGAGCCATGCATCAATTAATTCAAACATTCCCAAGTACTCAAAACAGTCCACACAACATCCCAATGCTACAATCCCAAGCATTTAATACCACAAGAGAAGTTACAACAAATTTTCTAAGCATATAACTAAGTGAAACCCTCACTGCAATAGGCTGTTTTCTCACAATCATTAAGACAAGTAAACAATCTCCAATTCCAGTGAATAAGATGTCAAATTAAATCTTAAGAAATTAACTAAAATCAGAAACAAACCTTGCATCATTTGGAGTTCGGGTCCAATAGTTATAGCCAAAACAGTGGGATTGCACAAAACTGTCAAGATTTGAACACATTTCAATACTTTTCGTGTTTGAGGTCCTTAGGGTCCGATTTAGCCTTAGTCCATTTCTGACAAAAATGTCCGGAACTGAAAAATATAGTAGTACACCAAATGTAATGCATTTTGGACATCATTTACTAAGCCAAAACTGGTTCGTTCTACAAGGTCAGTGCATCTGCCAAAACCTGCTTCATTTTTTCCAGACTTCCAGATTTGGACACATTTTAATGATTTGCCATTTTGAGGACCTTAGATTCAAAATTAGCTTTGGCCTATTTCTTCGAAAAATGTTCAAAACTGGAAACACTAGTTACCTACCAATTTTCATGCATTTTAAACATCAGTTTCCTAGCCAAACTTACCTCGTAACCACAAGACAGAAAGCTGTCACCAAACCCGATTTCATCTATCATCACCTTCAAGCCAAAATCTTGCCATGCATGGTTGTAAAAGCTTATGAACACACATATAACTCAAGTACAGAAGCAAGGACATACATTTAAGAGCATGCATGTGGATTTTTGAAAGATTTTCAAGAAGTTTTAGCTCTCACCTTAGCAAATCAACAAGAAGATGTACAAAACTTTGATGAAGCACAAATTTCTTCTTCTTCCTTGCTTAGCCGAGACTCCAACTCGATTTTCTCTATTTTTTCTAGCTTAGTGGCCAAGTTCTTAGTAGATGCATGTGGTTAGAACAAGAAGAAAAGAAATAGAAGCTAGCTAACTCACCAAGGCCGAAATGGTGACTCAAAGAGCTTGTATGTGTGATTCTTGCAACTTAGCTAGCTTGGTCGAGTTTCTTTGCTTGTTGCTTGTCTTGATGCACCATGGAATGATGAAGATGAGCAATGGTAAGATGAAACTCAACCAAGGCAGAGAGAGAGAGAGAAGAATGAGAGGGAGAGAGAGAAATGTGAGGAGAATGAGAGAAAATGACAAAGAGTGAAGGCCTTGCAATTGATGAAGTATGTTCGGCCTTGGGCATACCAAAAAATCAGATTTGTGTCTTCAAGAAGCTTGAATTTTGAATCACCTAGCGTGGGCAAGGGCATATGTCGAGATTGGTGGAGTTTTGAGGAGGTCTTTGAGCAATTTTTTATGCATTTGTGTCATAGAATTGTCATAAGTTGTCTAGAATTAATTTTGAATTGAGCAAGCAAGCATGAATGCCACAAGGTGGTCGGCCAAGGCTCAAGAAATCTGAATTTTTGTCATCTTTTGAGCATTATTTAATTGTGTGTTGAAAGTGCAAAAAGAATAAGGAATAAAGAATAAGGAATGTCTAGCTTTTTGTGAGATTTTGTCTTCTAGTGGGTTGAATTAGTAATTTAATAAAATTTAGTGGAATTTGTAGGATTAATTAATGACCTAGTGCTTCGTGTAAGATGCTTTCTTGATTAGCGTGAGGGCACGCTTTCCTAGGTCTAGGGCACGCACTACGAGGTAGGGCACGAACCACGAGATGAACGCACATTTTTCAAGTAAATGCACGCAACCCTAAATGAATGCACGTAATTCAATGCATGGCACACAAAACGAACACAATTCTTAAACCGAGGTCAAGGCACGCAAATCTAGGTTAAGGCACACGAAACGAGGTATTGCACGCAAATCAAGGTCGGGCCTCACACTCTCGGCCAAGCAAGGAGAGAAGACCTTTTTGTGCATCTCCAAGAATTTTGATCATCATTTGTCATCAATAGGCTAAGGTGAGGGCTAAAACTCTTTTAAAAGCTTTCAAAAACCACATGCATGCCTTCATATGTCTACATTTACCTCTGCACTTGTTGTATATGTGTGTACATGAGCTTATGTAACCATGCATGGCAAGATATTTGGTTAGAACCTGAAGATAGGTAAAATCGCGTAGTTGGCAGATTTCTGACTTGGTAGAGCGAGGTGTATTTGATCTAGTAAATGATGTTGAAAATGCGTAAAAATTGGTAGGTGACTAGTTTTACTAGTTCTGAGAATTTTTTGTAGAAATATGCCAAGGCCAATTTTGAGTCTAAGGTCTCCAAAATGGAAAAACATCGAAAGATGTCTAAATCTGGAAAATCTGGGAAAATGGAGCAGGTTTTTGGCAGTTCATTGTTCTTGTAGAACGAAACAGTTTTGACCTAGTAAATTATATTTAAAATGCATGAAATTTGGTAGGTTGATAGATTTTTCAGTTCTGGATATTTTTGTCAGAAGTAGACTAAAGCTAAATCTGACCCTAAGACCCTAAAAAATGGAAAGTATTGAAATATGTACGGATCTGGACTATTTTGCGTAGTCTCACAGTTTTAGCTATAACTCTTGAATCCGAACTCCAAATGATGCGAGGTTTGTTTCTGGATTTAAATCACTCATTAAGATTTAATTTGAGATTTTTTTTCACTTTAATTGGAGATTGTTTGCTTGTCTAAATGATTATGAGAATACAGACCATTGCAGTGAGGTTTTTATTTAGTGATATGCTTTGAAAAATATTGTAACTTCTCTTGTGGTATTGAATGCTTGGGATTGTGGCACTTGGATGTTGTGTGGACTGTTTTGGATGATTGAGGATGTTTTAATTAATCGATGCATGGCTTGGGTTTAATTACGTGACAACTTGCGGCTTAATCACACGTATAAGCCTGAATTGAAACCCTATTGACTATAAAAACTCGCTAAGTGTTGATCCTATGGTTATTGTGTCTAACTATGTGATTAGTGGGCTGCCTAATAAATGTTAAGTATGCTTGAAATATGATTCCCAATGATTACATGTTGATAAGTAGACTTTTCTTGCACCCAGTCCCATGTAGACGTCATTGCATGCTTGTATAAACTTATTACTTGATTACGTGAACCCCGAAATGAGTTATATGACTTGATTTACATGTGTTACATGGCTGCCCATTTAATATTCATATACCTCCATGTGTATTACAAGTGAAATTAAATGTCAAAGCATGCCTTGTGTGTTTACTTGTCAACGTGTGATCTTATAATTGCTCGGAGGCAACCTACTTTGTTGTCCTCCTAATGTGATATGTTAAATGTTATAAATGTGCATTGCATACAAGGTTGCAACCTTTCATTGTGGCATGGTAGCGTTTCACGAACGCCGGACAGCATAGGGCTTGCCGGTGCTCCCGTGACTACTATGGTCCAATTCTCTCTCTCGCTTGGCATTCCACCCTCGGAGAGTTGGGTCATAAGTTTTCGGTGTACATTCAGAGTACACCCAATTGGGAGCGATAAGTGGATTATTGAAGTCGGCCGCAACCATCGTTATCAAAAATGATATTGAGAGCAAATGCTCACTGTATCCTTGAAATGATTGGTAATTGTATCTTCGGCTCAATTTTATTCATATACTTTGCGTACCTTACTACTTGTGATACGTGACATGTTTTTAAAAGGGGTTTTCATAAGTTCAACCGGAAAAAGTGTTTCAAAACATATTTCTCGTTCCCCCTCGCTGAGTTCATAAGGACTCACCCTCTTTTATCATCACAAGTGAAGAAGATCAGGAACAGGTACCCGAAGATAACGTGCCTATTGATGACTCCTTGGCGTGATTGCCTGGCCTACGTGCCTTACTTGACTGTGGCCATTTTGTGAACGATATATTTGTTTTGAAGATTATCTCTTATGTTGTTTGTCGTTGTTATTGTAAAAGATCCCCGTTGTAATTTCGGGTCTAATTTTGATTTGTACTGATTATAACTAGACAGACACCCTATTTAATCATTTTGCTACTTGATTAGTAACTACTACAGGCTTATGAAGTATTAGGTAAAGGGCTAAGTAAAATGAATCCATCCAATCTTAAACAGGTACTCATTTGTAAGCTAAGATCAACAGGTACTTGTGTAATAGGAATTGACACATAAACGAGACATAATTTCCATGCTAGGTGTTAATCAAACGAGACTTGAGATAAATAGTAGACATATCAATTGGTGATAAATAGTAACCTTAGTTGGAATCAAATTTGAGATTGAATATTTCGAGGCATTTATAAAATCAGGTCAAACTAAGAAGCCAATTACAACCGTTATGCTGCCAGTTTTCTGGAGAATTTTTGGAGTTCTAGTCTAACGGATAAGCTAAATCTTCGTTAATCGGTTATAGTGGTAAAAGAAGGTGAATGATTGATCACACCCTAGTCTAACATTCATAGGTCGGGTTGGGGGCGTAAAAGAGCCGAGTAGGCTTGCTGCCCCCGTCGTAGAGCTCTCGAAGAGCTTTCGAACGATATGATGTGCGACGCATAACTCCTTACGGATCAAAAGTTATGGGCAAATGAGTGACGGAGACCTGGTCCCAAGCCCACGCCCTCGGTTTGCGGGCCCAGCCTCTATGTGAAGCGAAGTTGTCTTGCCCTAGGTGCCGTGAGATTCAATAATAGAAATGTGATGGATTAGGTTGTCGTCCTTTTCGAGGCTCACGACATACGATCCAGGAAGGAAAAACAGTGCAAAAGAATAAAAATGTCCCAAAACTGAAGAAAACGTTCAATTTTGGGCTCCGAAAATAGGCGCAGCCGAGTAGGCTTGCTGCCCCTATCATACTACTCTCGGAGAGCTTTCCAACGGTATGTTGTGCGCCACGTAACTCCTTACGGATCAAAAGTTATGATCACTGGAGCGTTGGAGACCTGGTCCCAAGCCCCACGCCCTCAGTTTGTAGGTCCAGCCTCTACGTGAAGTGAAGTTGTCAAGCCATAGGTGCCATGGGATTTGATAAGAGTTATGTGAAGGATTAGGCTGTCGTCCTTTTCTAGGCTCACGACATACAATTTGGGAAGGAAAAACAGCGCAAAAGAAGAAAAGTGTCCCAAAACTGATGAAAACGTTCGATTTTGAGCTACGAAAATAGGTGCAACCGAGCAGGCTTGCTGCCCCAGTCGTAGAGCTCCCGGAGAGCTTTCCAACGGTATGTTGTGCACCGTGTAACTCCTTACGGATCAAAAGTTATGGGCACCAGAGCGACGGAGACTTGGTTCCAAGCCCCATGCCCTCGGTTTGCGGGCCCAGCCTCTACGTGAAGTGAAGTTGTCTTGCCCAAGGTACCGTGGGATTCGATAATAGAAATGTGATGGATTAGGTTGTCGTCCTTTTCTGGCTTACGACGTACGATCCGAGACAAAAAAACAGCGCAAAAGAAGAAAAGTGTCCCGAAATGAATGAAAACATTCGATTTTGGGCTTCGAAAATAGGTGCAACCGAGCGGGCTTGCTGCCTCTGTCGTAGAGCTCTCGGAGAGTTTCCAACGGTATGCTGTGAGCCACGTAAGTCTTAACGGATCAAAAGCTATGGGCATCGGAGTAACGGAGACCTGGTCCCAAGCCCTACACCCTCAGTTTGCGGGCCCAGCCTCTACGTGAAGCGAATTGTCTTGCCCAAGGTGCCATGGGATTCGATAATAGAAATGTGACGGATTAGGTTGTCATCCTTTTCTAGGCTCACAACGTACGATCCGGGATGGAAAAACACCACAAAAGAAGAAAAGTGTCCCGAAATTGATGAAAACGTTTGATTTTGGGCTTCGAAAACAGGCGTAGCCAAACGGGGTTGCTGCCGCAGTCGTAGAGCTCTCGGAGAACTTTCCAACAATATGCTGTGCGCCAAGTAAATTCTTACAGATCAAAGGTTATGGGCACCGGAGCGACGGAGACCTAGTCCCAAGCCCCACGCCCTCAGTTTGTGGACCTAGCCTCTACGTGAAGCGAAGTTGTCTTGCCCAAGGTGCTGTGGGATTCGATAATAAAAATGTGATGGATTAGGTTGTCGTCCTTTTTGCGGCTCACGACGTACGATCCGGGATGAAAAACACCGCAAAAGAAGAAAAGTGTCCCGAAACTGATGAAAACGTTCGATTTTGGGCTTCAAAAATAGGCGTAGCCGAGCGGGCTTGCTGCCCCCATCGTAGAACTCTCAGAAAGTTTCCAACGGTTTGCTGTGCGGCGCGTAAATCCTAACGGATCAAAAGTTTTGGGCACCGGAGCGACGGAGACCTGGTTCCAAGCCCCACACCCTCGATTTGCGAGCCCAGCCTCTACATGAAGCGAAGTTGTCTTTCCCAAGTTGTCGTGCGATTCGATAATAAAAATGTGATGGATTAGGTTGTCTTCTTTTTCGCTACTCACGATGTATGATCTACGACAAAAAAACATCACAAAAGTAGAAAATTTTCTTGAAACAGATGAAAAAGTTTGATTTTGGGCTCCGAAAATATGCGTAGCCAAGCAGTCTTGCTGCCCCAATCGTAGAGCTCTCAGAGAGCTTTCCAATGGTATGTTGTGCACCGCATAACTCTTTACGGATCAAAAGTTATGGGCACTGGAGCGACGGAGATATGGTCCCAAGCCCCATGCCCTCGGTTTGCGGGCCAACCTCTATGTGAAGCGAAGTTGTCTTGCGCAAGGTGCCGTGGGATTCGATAAAAGAAATGTGATGGATTAGGTTGTTGTCCTTTTCGCTGCTCACGACGTACGATCCGGGACGAAAAAAAAGCGCAAAAGTAGAAAAATTTCCCGAAACAGATGAAACATTCGATTTTGGCCTCTGAAAATATGCACAACCAAGCAGGCTTGTTGCCCCCGTCGTAGAGCTCTCAGCGAGCTTTCCAACGGTATGCTATGCGCCGCCTAACTCCTTACGGATCAAAAGTTATGGGCATCGGAGCGGCGGAGACATGGTCTCAAGCCCCACGCCCTCGGTTTGCGGGCCCAGCCTCTAAATGAAGCGAAGTTGTCTTGCCCAAGGTGCCGTGGGTTTCGATAATAGAAATGTGATGGATTAGGTTGTCGTCCTTTTCGCTGCTCACGACGTACAATCCCGGACAAAAAAACAGCGTAAAAGAAAAAAAGTGTCCCCAAACTGATGAAAATTATTGATTATGGGCTCCGAAAATAGGCGCAGCCGATCAGCCTTGTTGCCCCCGTCGTAGAGCTCCCAGTGAGCTTTCCAACTGTATGTTGTTCGATGCGTAACTCCTTACGGATCAAAAGTTATGGGCAAAGGAATGACAGAGACCTGGTCCCAAGCTCCAGCCCTCGGTTTGCCGGCCCAGCCTTTACATGAAGCGAAGTTGTCTTGCCCAAGGTACCATGGGATTCAATAATAGAAATGTGATGGATTAGGTTGTCGTCCTTTTCTAGGCTCGCAACGTAGGATCCGGGACGAAAAAACAGCGCAAAAGTAGAAAAGTTTCCCGAAATAGATGAAAACACTCGATTTTGGGCTTTGAGAATATGCACAACGAAGCAGGCTTGCTGCCCCTTTCGTTGAGCTTTCGGAGAGCTTTCTAACGGTATGTTGTGCGCCGCGTAACTCCTTAAGGATCAAAAGTTATAGGCACCAGAGCGACAAATACCTGGTCACAAGCCCCACGCCCTCAGTTTACGGGCCCAACCTCTACGTGAAGTGAAGTTGTCATGCCCAAGGTGTCGTGGGATTCGGTAATAGAAATGTGATTGATTAGACTGTCGTCCTTTTCGCGGCTGACGACTTACGATCCGGGATGAAAAAATAGCGCAAAAGAAGAAAAGTGTCCCGAAACAGATGCAAACGTTTGATTTTGAGCACCGAAAATAGGCAGAGTTGAGCAGGCTTGCTGCCCCCGTCGTAGAGCTCTGGGAGAGCTTTCCAACGGTATGCTATGCGACGCGTAACTCCTTACAGATAAAAAGATATGGGCAAAGGAGCGACGGAGACCTGGTCCCAAGCCCCACGCCCACGGTTTGCGGGACCAGCCTCAACGTGAAGTGAAGTTGTCTTGCCCTAGGTGCCATGAGATTCGATAATAGAAATGTTAAGGATTCGTCCTTTTCTAGGCTTACGACATACGATCCGGGAAGGAAAAACAGCGCAAAAGAAGAAAAGTGTCCCAAAACTGATGAAAATGTTCGATTTTGGGCTCTGAAAATAATCGCAGCTGTACAGGCTTGTTGCCCCCATCGTAGTGCTCTTGGAGAGCTTTCCAACGGTATGTTGTGAGCTGCGTAACTCCTTACGGATCAAAAGTTATGGGCACCGGAGCGACGGAGACCTCGTCCCAAGCCCCACGCCCCCGATTTGCGGGCCCAGCCTCTACATGATGCGAAGTTGTCATGCCCTAGGTGTTGTGGGATTCGATAAGAGATATGTAAAGGATTAGGTTGTCGTCCTTTTCTAGGCTCACGACGTACAATCCAGGAAAGAAAACCAGCGCAAAAGAAGAAATATATCCTAAAATTGAAGAAAATGTTCAATTTTCGGCTTCGAAAATAGGCGCAGTCGAGCTGGCTTGCTGCCTCAATCGTAGAGCTCTTGGAGAGCTTTCCAACGATATGCTGTACACCGCGTAACTCCTTACGGATCAAAAGTTATAGGCACCGGAGCGACGAAGACCTGGTCCCAAGCCCTACGTCCTCGGTTTGCGGGCCCAGTCTCTACGTGAAGCGAAGTTGTCTTGCCCAATGTACTGTGGGATTCGATAATAAAAATGTGATGGATTAGGTTGTCGTCCTTTTCGCGGCTCAAGAAGTACTATCCGAGACCGAAAAACAGCGCAAATGAAGAAAAGTGTCCTGAAACTAATGAAAATGTTTGATTTTGGGCTTCAAAAATAGGTGCAGCCAAACGGGCTTGCTGCCCCCATCGTAGATCTCTCAGAGAGCATTCCAACGGTATGCTGTGCGATGTGTAACTCCTTACGGATCAAAAGTTATAGGTACCGGAGCGACGGAGACCTGGTCCCAATCCCCACGCCCTCGATTTACGGGCCTAGCCTATACATGGATCGAAGTTGTCTTGCCCATGGTGCCGTGGGATTCAATAACAGAAATGTGATGGATTAGGTTGTCGTCCTTTTCTAGGCTTACGACGTACGATCCGGGACGGAAAAACAACACAAAACAAGAAAAATGTCCTGAAACTGATGGAAACGTTCGATTTTGGCCTTCGAGAATAGGTGCAGCAAAGCCGGTTGCTGCCGTCGTCATAGAGCTCTTGGAGAGCTTTCCAACGGTATGTTGTGCACCGCGTAAATCCTTACAGATCAAAAGTTATGTGCACCGGAGCGACGGAGACTTGGTCCCAAGCCCCACGCCCTCGGTTTGCAGTCCCAGCCTCTACGTGAAGCGAAGTTGTCTTGCCCAAGGTGTCGTGGGATTTGATAATAGAAATGTGATGGATTAAGTTGTCTTACTTTTCGCTGCTCAGGACGTACGATCCGGGACGAAAAAATAGCGCAAAATAAGAAAAGTGTCATTAAACTAATGAAAATATTTGATTTTGGGCTCTGAAAATAGGCGCAGCCTAGCAATCTGGCTACCCCCGTCGTAGAGCTCTCAGAGACCTTTCCAACGGTATGCTGTGCTACGCGTAACTCCTTACGGATCAAAATTTATGAGCAAAGGAGCGACAGAGACCTGGTCCCATGCGCCATACCCTCAGTTTGCGGGCCCAGTTTCTACATGAAGCGAAGTTGTCTTGCCCAAGGTGCCGTGGGATTCGATAATAGAAATGTGATGGATTAGGTTGTCGTCCTTTTCGAGGCTCACGACGTATGATCCAGGACAGAAAAACAACGCAAAAGAAGAAAAGGGTCCCTAAACAGATGAAAACGTTCGATTTTGGGCTCCGAAAATAGGCACAGGCAAACAAGCATGATGCCCACGTCGTATAGCTCTCGAAGAGCTTTCCAATGGTATGTTGTGCGCCGCGTAACTCCTTACAGATCAAAAGTTATGGGCACCGGAGCGACAGAGACATAGTCCCAAGCCCCACGCCCTCGGTTTACGTTCCCAGCCTCTACGTGAAGCAAAGTTGTCTTGCCCAAAGTGCCATGGGATTCGATAATAGAAATGTAATGGATTACGTTGTCGTCCTTTTCTAGGCTCACGACATACGATCCAGGAAGGAAAAACAATGCAAAAGAAGAAAAGTGTCCGAAAACTGAAGAAAACCTTCAATTTTGGGCTCCGAAAATAGGCACAGCCGAGTAGGCTTGCTGCCCCTGTCGTACTACTCTCGGAGAGCTTTCCAACTGTATGTTGTGCGCCACGTAACTCCTTACGGATTAAAAGTTATGATCACTGGAGCGATGGAGACCTGGTCTCAAGCCCCACGCCCTCAGTTTGTAGGTCCAGCCTCTACGTGAAGTGAAGTTGTCAAGCCATAGGTGCCATGGGATTTGATAAGAGTTATGTGAAGGATTAGGCTGTCGTCCTTTTCTAGGCTCACGACGTACAATTTGGGAAGGAAAAACAGCGCAAAAGAAGAAAAGTGTCCCAAAACTGATGAAAATGTTTGATTTTGAGCTACGAAAATAGGTGCAACCGAGTAGGCTTGCTGCCCCAGTCGTAGAACTCCCGGAGAGCTTTCCAACGGTATGTTGTGCACCACGTAACTCCTTACGGATCAAAAGTTATGGGCACCGGAGCGACGGAGACTTGGTCTTAACCCATGCCCTCGGTTTGCGGGCCCAGCCTCTACGTGAAGTGAAGTTGTCTTGCCCAAGGTGCCGTGGGATTCGATAATAGAAATGTGATGGATTAGGTTGTCATCCTTTTCGCGGCTCACGACGTACGATCTAGGACAAAAAAACAGCGCAAAAGAAGAAAAGTGTCCCGAAACGAATGAAAACATTCGATTTTGGGCTTTGAAAATAGGCGCAACTGAGCGGGCTTGCTGCCTCTGTCGTAGAGCTCTCGGAGATTTTCCAACGGTATGCTGTGAGCCGCGTAAGTCTTAATGGATCAAAAGTTATGGGCACCGGAGTAACGAAGACCTGGTCCCAAGCCCCACGCCCTCGGTTTGCGGGCCCAACCTCTACGTGAAGCGAAGTTGTCTTGCCCAAGGTGCCATGGGATTCGATAATAGAAATGTGATGGATTAGGTTGTCGTCCTTTTCTAGGCTCACAACGTACGATCCGGGATGGAAAAACACCACAAGAGAAGAAAAGTGTCCCGAAACTGATGAAAACGTTCGATTTTGGGCTTCGAAAACAGGCACAGCCAAGCGGGGTTGCTGCCGTAGTCGTAGAGCTCCCGGAGAACTTTTCAACAATATGCTGTGCGCCACGTAAATTCTTACAGATCAAAGGAGCGACGGAGACCTAGTCCCAAGCCCCACGCCCTCGGTTTGTGGACCCAGCCTCTACGTGAAGCGAAGTTGTCTTGCCCAAGGTGCAGTGGGATTCGATAATAAAAATGTGATGGATTAGGTTGTCGTCCTTTTTGCGGCTCACGACGTACGATCCGGGACGAAAAAACACCGCAAAAGAAGAAAAGTGTCCCGAAACTGATGAAAACGTTCGATTTTGGGCTTCGAAAATAGGCGCAGTCAAGCGGGCTTGCTGCCCCCATCGTAGAACTCTCAGAATGTTTTCAACGGTTTGCTGTGCGGCGCGTAAATCCTAACGGACCAAAAGTTTTGGGCACCGGAGCGACGAAGACCTGGTTTCAAGCCCCATACCCTTGATTTGCGGGCCCAACCTCTACATGAAGTGAAGTTGTCTTTCCCAATTTGTCATGCAGTTCGATAATAAAAATGTGATGGATTAGGTTGTCATCCTTTTCGCTACTCACGACGTACGATCTACGACAAAAAAAACATCGCAAAAGTAGAAAAATTTCCCGAAACATATGAAAAAGTTCGATTTTGGGCTCCAAAAATATGCGTAGCCAAGCAGGCTTGCAGCCCCCATCATAGAGCACTCAGAGAGCTTTCCAATGGTATGTTGTACACCGCATAACTCCTTACGGATCAAAAGTTATGGGCACTGGAGCGACGGAGACATAGTCCCAAGCCCCACGCCCTCGATTTACGGGCCAGCCTCTACATGAAGCGAAGTTGTCTTGTGCAAGGTGCCGTGGGATTCGATAAAAAAAATGTGATGGATTAGGTTGTTGTCCTTTTCGCTGCTCACGACGTACGATCCGGGACGAAAAAAAAGCGCAAAAGTAGAAAAATTTCTCGAAACAGATGAAACGTTCGATTTTGGCCTCGGAAAATATGCACAAGCGAGCAGGCTTGCTGCCCCCGTCGTAGAGCTCTCGGCGAGCTTTCCAACGGTATGCTATGCGCCGCCTAACTCCTTACGGATCAAAAGTTATGGGCATCGGAGCGGCGAAGACATGGTCCCAAGACCCACGCCCTTGGTTTGCGGGCCCAACCTCTACGTGAAGCAAAGTTGTCTTGCCCAAGGTGTCGTGGGTTTCGATAATAGAAATGTGATGGATTAGGTTGTCGTCCTTTTCGCTGCTCACGATGTACAATCCGAGACAAAAAAAATAGAGCAAAAGTAGAAAAGTGTCCCCAAACTGATGAAAATTATTGATTATGGGCTCTGAAGATAGGCGCAGCCGATCAGCCTTGCTACCCTCGTCGTAGAGCTCTCAGAGAGCTTTCCAACGGTATGCTGTGCGACGCGTAACTCCTTACGGATCAAAAGTTATGGGCAAATGAACGACAGAGACCTGGTCCCAAGCCGCATCCCTCGATTTGCGAGCCCAGCCTTTACATGAAGCGAAGTTGTCTTGCCCAAGGTACCGTGGGATTCAATAATAGAAATGTGATGGATTAGGTTGTCGTCCTTTTCTAGGCTCGCAACGTATGATCCGGGATGAAAAACAACGCAAAAGTAGAAAAGTTTCCCGAAATAAATGAAAACACTCAATTTTGGGCTCTGAAAATATGCACAACGAAGCAGGCTTGCTGCTCCTTTCGTCCCAACGAAGCAGTTTCTACGTGAAGTAAAGTTGTCTTTCCCAAGGTGCTGTTGGATTCGATAATTGAAATGTGATGGATTAGGTTGTCGTCCTTTTCTAGGCTCACGACGTACGATCCGGGATGGAAAAACAACGCAAAAGAAGAAAAATGTCCCGAAACTGATGAAAACGTTCGATTTTGGGCTCCAAAAATAGGCACAGGCAAACAAGCATGATGCCCACGTTGTATAGCTCTCATAGAGCTTTCCAATGGTATGTTGTGCGCCACGTAACTCCTTACGGATCAAAAGTTATGGGCACCGGAGCGACGGAGACATGGTCCCAAGCCCCACGCCCTCAGTTTACGTTCCCAGCCTCTACGTGAAGCAAAGTTGTCTTGCCCAAAGTGCCATGGGATTCGATAATAGAAATGTAATGGATTAGGTTGTCATCTTTTTCGCTGCTCACGACGTACGATCCTGGACCAAAAAACAGCGCAAAAGTAGAAAAGTTTCCCGAAATAGATGAAAACGTTTGATTTTGGGCTCCGAAAATATGCGCAGCCAAGCATGCTTGCTGCCCTTGTCGTGGAGCTCTCGGAGAGCTTTCCAACGGTATGATGTGCGCCGCGTAACTCTTTAAGGGTCAAAAGTTATGGGCACCGAAGTGACAAAAACCTGGTCACAAGCCCCACGCCCTCGGTTTGCGGGCCCAGTCTCTACGCGAAGCGAAGCTGTCTTGCCGAAGGTGTCATGGATTCAGTAATAGAAATCTTATTGATTAGGTTGTCTTTCGCGGCTGACGATGTACGATCCGGGACGAAGAAACAGCGCAAAAGAAGAAACGTGCCCCGAAATAGATGAAAACGTTTGATTTTGGGCTCCAAAAACTAGCACAGCTGAGCAAGAATGTTGCCTCTGTCGTAGAGCTCTCGGAGAGCTATTCAACAGTATGCTGTGCGCCGCGTAACTCCTTAAAGATCAAAAGTTATGGGCACCGGAGCGACGGAGACCTGGTCTCAAGCCCCACGCCCTCGGTTTGCGGGCCCAGCCTCTTCGTGAAGCGAAGTTGTCTTGCCCAAGGTACCATGGAATTCGATAATAGAAATGTGATGGATTAGATTGTCGTCCTTTTCTAGGCTCACAACGTACGATCCGGGATGGAAAAACACCACAAAAGAAGAAAAGTGTCCCGAAACAGATGAAAACGTTCAATTTTGTGCTTCGAAAACAGGCGTAGCCAAGCGGGGTTGCTGCCGCAGTCGTAGAGCTCCCGGAGAACTTTCCAAAGGTATACTGTGCGCTGCGTAACTTCTTACGGATCAAAAGTTATGGTCACCGGAGCGACGGAGACCTGGTCCCAAGCCCCACGCCCCCGATTTGCGGGCCCAGCCTCTACATGAAGCGAAGTTGTCATGCCCTAGGTGTCATGGAATTCGATAAGATATATGTGAAGGATTAGGTTGTCGTCCTTTTCTAGACTCACGACGTACAATCCAGGAAGGAAAAACAGCGCAAAAGAAGAAAAATGTCCAAAAATTGATGAAAACAATCAATTTTGGGCTCCAAAAATTGGCCCAGATGAGCTGGCTTCCAGCCCCAGTCGTAGAGCTCTCGGAGAGCTTTCCAACGGTATGTTGTGCACCGCGCAACTCCTTACGGATCAAAAGTTATGGGCACCGGAGCGACGGAGACCTGGTCCCAAGCCCTACGTCCTCGGTTTGCGGGCCCAGCCTCTACGTGAAGCGAAGTTGTCTTGCCCAAGGTACCATGGGATTCGATAATAAAAATGTGATGGATTAGGTTGTTGTCCTTTTCGCTGCTCACGACGTACGATCCGAGATAGAAATATAGCGCCAAACAAGAAAAGTGTCCCAAAATTAATTAAAACATTCGATTTTGGGCTTCAAAAATAGGCGCAGCCGAGCGGGCTTGCTTCCCCCATCGTAGAGCTCTCGGAGAGTATTCCAACGGTATGCTGTGCGACGCATAACTCCTTACAGATCAAAAGTTATGGGCAACGGAGCGGCGGAGACCTGGTCCTAAGCCCCATGCCCTCGATTTGCGGGCCCAGCCTCTACATGAATCGAAGTTTTCTTGCCGAAGGTGCCATGGGATTCGATAATAGAAATGTGATGGATTAGGTTTTCGTCCTTTTCTAGGCTCCTGACGTACCATTCGGGACGGAAAAACAGCACAAAACAAGAAAAGTGCCCCGAAACAAATGGAAACGATCGATTTTGGGCTTCGAAAATAGGTGCAGCCAAGCAGGTTGCTGCCGTCGTCGTAGAGCTCTCGGAGAGCTTTCCAACGGTATGTTGTGCGCCGCGTAAATCCTTACAGCTCAAAAGTTATGGGCACCAGAGCGACGGAGACTTGGTCCCAAGCCCCACGCCCTCGGTTTGCGGTCCCAACCTCTACGTGAAGCAAAGTTGTCTTGCCGAAGGTGTCGTGGGATTTGATAATAGAAATGTGATGGATTATGTTGTCTTACTTTTCGCTGCTTACGACGTACGTTCCGGGATGAAAAAATAGCCCAAAAGAAGAAAAGTGTCCTTAAATTGATGAAAATGTTTGATTTTGGGCTCTGAAAATAGGCGCAGCCGAGCAAGCTGGCTGCCCCCGTCGTAGAGCTCTCAGAGACCTTTCCAACGGTATTCTGTGCGACGCGTAATTCCTTACGGATCAAAAGTTATGGGCAAAGGAGCGACAGAGACCTTGTCCCAAGCGCGATGCCCTCAATTTGCGGACCCAATTTCTACGTGAAGTGAAGTTGTCTTGCCCAAGGTGCTGTTGGATTCGATAATTGAAATGTGATGGATTAAGTTGTCGTCCTTTTCTAGGCTCACGACGTACGATCCGGGACGGAAAAGCAACGCAAAAGAAGAAAAGTTTCCCGAAACTGATGAAAACGTTCGATTTTGGGCTCCGAAAACAGGCGTAGGAGAACAGGCATGTTGCCCCCGTCGTAGAGCTCTCGGAGAGCTTTCCAATGGTATGTTGTACGCCGCGTAACTCCTTACGGATCAAAAGTTATAGGCACCGAAGCGACTGTGACATGGTCCCAAGCCCCACGCCCTCGGTTTACGTTCCCAGCCTCTACTTGGAGCGAAGTTGTCTTGCCCAAGGTGCCATAGGATTCGATAATAGAAATGTGATGGATTAGGTTGTCGCCCTTTTCGTTGCTCACGACGTACGATCCTGGATAAAAAAATAGCGCAAAAGGAGAAAAGTTTCCCGAAACAGATGAAAACGTTCGATTTTGGGCTCCGAAAATATACGCAGCCAAGCAGGCTTGCTACCCTCGTCGTAGAGCTTTCGGAGAGCTTTCCAACGGTATGTTGTGCGCTGCGTAACTTCTTAAGGATCAAAAGTTATGTGCACCAGAGCGACAGATACTTGGTCACAAGCCCTACCCCCTCGGTTTGCAGGCCTGGCCTCTACGTGAAGTGAAGTTGTCATGCCCAAGGTGTAGTGGGATTCTGTAATAGTGATTGATTAGGTTGTCGTCCTTTTCGCGGTTGACGACGTACAATCCGGGACGAAAAAATAGCGCAAAAGAAGAAAAGTGTCCCGAAGCTAATGAAAACTTTTGATTTTGGGCTATGAAAACAGGCACAGCCGAGCAAGCTTGCTGCCCCCATCGTAGAGCTCTCGGAGAGCTTTCCAACGGTATGCTGTGCTACGCGTAACTCCTTACGGATCAAAAGTTATGGGCAAAGGATCGACGGAGACCTGGTCCCAAGCCCCATACCCTTGGTTTGTGGGCCCAGCATCTACGTGAAGCAAAGTTGTCTTGCCCAAGGTGTTGCGGGATTCGATAATAGAAATGTGATGGATTTGGTTGTCATCCTTTTCTAGGCTCACGACGTACAATCCGGGAATGAAAAACAGCGCAAAAGTAGAAAGTGTGCCAAAACTAATGAAAATGTTCGATTTTGGGTGCCGAAAATAGGCGCAATTGCGCAAGCTTGCTACCCCCATCGTAGACCTCTTGGTGAGCTTTCCAACGGTATGCTGTGCGCCGCGTAAATCTTTACAGATCAAAAGTTATGGGCACCGGAGCGACGGAGACATGGTCCCAAGCCCCACGCCCTCGGTTTGTGGACCCAGCCTCTACGTGAAGTGAAGTTGTCTTGCCCAAGGTGCCATGGGATTCGATAATAGAAATGTGATGGATTAGGTTGTCGTCCTTTTCTACTCTCACGACGTACGATCCGGGATGAAAAAACAGCGCAAAATTAGAAAAGTTTCCCGAAATAGATGAAAATGTTAGATTTTGAGCTCCAAAAATATGCACAGCCAAGCAGGCTTGCTGCCCCTTTCGTAGAGCTCTTGGAAAGCTTTCCAACGGTATGCTGTGCGCCGCGTAACTCCTTAAGGATCAAAAGTTATGGGCACCGGAGCGACAGATACCTAGTCACAAGCCCCATGCCCTCAGTTTGCGGGCCCAACCTCTACGTGAAGTGAAGTTGTCATGCCCAAGGTGTCGTGGGATTTGGTAATAGAAATGTGATTGATTAGGCTATCGTCCTTTTCGCAACTGACGACGTACGATCCGGGATGAAAAAATAGCGTAAAAGAAGAAAAGTGTCCCCAAACTGTTGAAAACATTTGATTTTATTCTCCGAAAATAGGCAGAGTTGAGCAAGCTTGCTACCCCCGTCGTAGAGCTCTCGGAGAGCTTTCCAACAGTATGCTATGCGACGCGTAACTCCTTACTCATCAAAAGATATGGTCAAAGGAGCGACGGAGACCTGGTCCCAAGCCCCACGCCCACGTTTTGCGGGCCCAGCCTCTAAGTGAAGTGAAGTTGTCTTGCCCTAGGTGCCATGAGATTCGATAATAGAAATGTGATGGATTCGTCCTTTTCTAGGCTTACGACATACGATCCGGAAATGAAAAACAGCGCAAAAGAAGAAAAGTGTCCCAAAACTGATGAAAAGTTCAATTTTGTGCTCTAAAAATAAGCGCAGCTGAGCAAGCTTGCTGCCTCCGTCGTAGTGCTCTTGGAGAGCTTTCCAACGGTATGCTGTGCACTGCATAACTCCTTACGGATCAAAAGTTATGGGCACCGGAGCGACGGAGACCTGGTCCCAAGCCCCACGCCCCCGATTTGCGGGCCCAACCTCTACATGAAGCGAAGTTGTCTTGCCCTAGGTGTCATGGAATTCGATAAGAGATATGTGAAGGATTAGGTTGCCGTCCTTTTCTAGGCTCACGACGTACAATCCAAGAAGGAAAAATAGCGCAAAGAAAGAAAAGTGTTCGAAAATTGATGAAAACGTTCGATTTTGGGCTCCGAAAATAGGCACAAACGAGTTGGCTTCCTTCCCCAGTCGTAGAGCTCTCGAAGAGCTTTCCAATGATATGCTGTGCACCGCGTAACTCCTTACGGATCAAAAGTTATGGGCACCGAAGCGACGGAGACCTGGTCCCAAGCCCTATGTCCTCGGTTTGCGGGCCCAGCCTCTACGTGAAGCGAGGTTGTCTTGCCCAATGTACCGTAGGATTCGATAATAAAAATGTGATGGATTAGGTTGTCGTCCTTTTCGCGGCTCACGACGTACGATCCGAGACGGAAAAACAGCGCAAAAGAAGAAAAGTGTCCCAAAACTGATGAAAACATTCGATTTTGGGCTTCAAAAATTGGCGCAGTCGAGTGGGCTTGCTTCCCCCATCGTAGAGCTCTCGGAGAGCATTCCAACGGTATGCTGTCCGACGCGTAACTCCTTACGGATCAAAAGTTATGGGCACCGGAGTGACGGAGACCTGGTCCCAAGCCCCATGCCCTAAATTTGCAGGCCCAACCTCTACATGAATCGAAGTTTTCTTGCCCAAGGTGCCATGGGATTCGATAATAGAAATGTGATGGATTAGGTTGTCGTCCTTTTCTAGGCTCACGACGTACCATCCGGGACAGAAAAACAGCACAAAACAAGAAAAGTATCCCGAAACTGATGGAAAAGTTCAATTTTGGGCTTCGAAAATAGGCGCAGCCAAGCTGGTTGCTGCTGTCGTCGTAGAGCTCTCGGAGAGCTTTCCAACGGTATGCTGTGCGCCGCGTAAATCCTTACAGATCAAAAGTTATGGGCACCGGAGCGACGGAGACTTGGTCCCAAGCCCTACGCCCTCGGTTTACGGTCCCAGCCTCTATGTGAAGCGAAGTTGTCTGGCCCAAGGTGTCATGGAATTTGATAATAGAAATGTGATGGATTAGGTTGTCTTACTTTTCTCTTCTTACGACGTACGATCCGGGATAAAAAAACAGCGCAAAAGAAGAAAAGTGTCCTTAAACTGATGAAAATGTTTAATTTTGGGCTCTGAAAATAGGCGCAGCCTAGCAAGCTGGCTGCCCCCGTCGTAGTGCTCTAAGAGACCTTTCCAACAGTATGCTGTGCGACGCGTAACTCCTTACGGATCAAAAGTTATGGGCAAAGGAGCGATAGAGACCTGGTCCCAAGCGCCATGCCCTCGGTTTGCGGGCCCAATTTCTACGTGAAGTGAAGTTGTTTTGCCCAAGGTGCTGTTGGATTCGATAATTGAAATGTGATAGATTAGGTTGTCGTCCATTTCTAGGCTCACGACATACGATCCGGGACGGAAAAACAACGCAAAAGAAGAAAAGTGTCTCGAAACTGATGAAAACGTTTGATTTTGGGCTCCGAAAATAGGCACAGGCTAACAAGCATGCTGCCCCCATCGTAGAGCTCTCGGAGAGCTTTCCAATGGTATGTTGTAGGCCAAGTAACTCCTTACGGATCAAAAGTTATGGGCACCGGAGCGACGGAGACATGGTCCCAAGCCCCACGCCCTCGGTTTACGTTCCCAGCCTCTATGTGGAGCAAAGTTGTCTTTCCCAAGGTGCCATAGGATTCGATAATAGAAATGTGATGGATTAAGTTGTCATCCTTTTTGCCGCTCACGACGTATAATCCTAGACGAAAAAATGGCACAAAAGTGGAAAAGTTTCCCGAAACATATGAAAACATTCGATTTTGTGCACCGAAAATATACGCAGCCAAGCAGGCTTGCTGCCCTCGTCGTAGAGCTCTCAGAGAGCTTTCCAACGGTATGTTGTGCACCGCGTAACTTCTTAAGGATCAAAAGTTATGTGCACCAGAGCTACAGATACCTGGTCACAAGCCCCACGCCCTCGGTTTGCGAGCCCAGCCTCTACATGAAGTGAAGTTGTCATGCCCAAGGTGTCATGGGATTCTGTAATAGAAATGTGATTGATTAGGTTGTCATCCTTTTTGCGGCTGACGACGTACGATCCGGGATGAAAAAATAGCGCAAAAGAATAAAAGTGTCCCAAAGCTAATGAAAACTTTTGATTTTGGGCTACGAAAACAGGCACAGCCTAGCATGCTTGATGCCCCCGTCGTAGAACTCTCGGAGTGGTTTCCAACGGTATGCTGTGCTACGCGTAACTCCTTACGGATCAAAAGTTATGGGCAAATGAGCGACGGAGACCTGGTCCCAAGCCCCACGTCCACGGTTTGTGGGCCCAGCCTCTACATGAAGCAAAGTTGTCTTGCCCTAGGTGCCGTGGGATTCGATAATAGAAATGTGATGGTTTTGGTTGTCATCCTTTTCTAGGCTCACGACGTACGATCCGGGAATGAAAAACAGCGCAAAAGTAGAAAAGTGTCCCAAAACTAATGAAAATGTTTGATATTGGGCACCGAAAATAGGTGCAGCCGAGCAGGCTTACTGCCCCAGTCGTAGAGCTCTCGGAAAGCTTTCCAATGGTATGCTGTGCACCGCATAACTCCTTGCGGATCAAAGTTATGGGCACCGGAGCGGCGGAGACATGGTCCCAAGCCCCACACCCTCGGTTGCGGGCCCAGCCTTTACGTGAAGCAAAGTTGTCTTTGTGAGGCCCGACCTCGATTTACGAGCGATACCTCGTTTCGTGTGCCCTAACTTAGATTTGCGTGCCTTGACCTAGATTTAAGAATTGTGTTTCGTTTTGTGTGCCTTGCATTGAATTACATGTATTCATTTAGGGTTGCGTGCATTTACTTGAGAAACGTGCACTCATCTCGTAGTTCGTGCCTTGCCTCATAGTGCGTGCCCAAAACTTAGGAAAGCGTGCCCTCATGCTAATCAAGAAAGCAGCTTACACGAAGCACTAGGTCATTAATTAATCCTACAAATCCCACTAACTAATATTAAAATGCTAAGTCAATGCACTAGAAGACGAAATTGCACCAAAAGCTAGATATTCTTTATTCTTTGCATGTCCCAAACACACAATAAAATAAGCCTTGAACAAGACAAAAAATTCAGATTTGAGAACATCTTTGGCCGACCACTTGGAGCTTTGTGCATGCAATTTAATTTCAAATTCTACTCCTAAACATTCTATGACAATTCTATGACACAAAGCAATAAAAAAATTAGCTCAAAACCCTCCTCAAAGCTCCATATTCTCGACACAAGCTCCATGCCCACACTAGATCATTCAAAATGCTTCTTGAAGACACAAAAGTCTGAAATTTACATGCTCAAGGCCGACACAAGCATCTATGCCCATCAAGCTTTCATTTTCTTTCATTTTCCTTCATTTCCTCTCACTCTTCTCTCTCTCGGTCTTGGCTGAGTTTCTACACTCCATAGCTTATCTTCATCACTCCATGGTTCATCAAGGCATGCAAGAAGCTAGGGAGCTCGACTAAGCAAGCTAGGTTGCAAGAAACACATATGCAAGCTCTTTGAACCTCCATTTCGGCTTAGGTGAGTTTGCTAGCTTCCATTTCTTTTTCTTCTTTTTCTAACCACATGCACCTACTAAGAACTTCGTTACTAAGCTAGGAAATTAGAGAAAATCGAGTAGTGTCTCGGCTAAGCAAGGAAAAGAGTCAACCTTGTGCAACCATCAAGAGTCTTGTGCATCTTCTTGTTGTTTTGCTAAGGTGAGGGCTAAAACTTCTTGAAAATCTTTCAAAAAACCACATGCATGCCCTTAAATGTCTATCTTTACTTCTGTACTTGTGATATATGTGTGTTCATGAGTTTTGTAAACATGCATGGCAAGATTTTTGGCTAGAATGTGATGATAGATGAAATCGGGTATGTAACAGCCTTCTGCCTTGTTGGTGCGAGGTGATTTTGACCAGGTGAATGATGTTTAAAATGCGTGAAAATTGGTAGGTAACTAGTTTTTCCAGTTTGGAGAATTTTTCACAGAAATAAGCCAAAGCTAATTTTGACTCTAAGGTCTTCAAAATGACTAATTATCAAAATGTGTCCAAATCTGGAAAGTCTGGAAAAATGAAGCAGGTTTTGGCAGATTCACTGACCTTATAGAACGAACCAGTTTTAACTTAGTAAATGACATCCAAAATGCATGAAATTTGGTGTGCTACTATATTTTTCAGCTCTGGGAATTTTTGTCAGAAATGGACCAAGGCTAAATCTGACCCTAAGGCCATAAAAAATGACAAGCATTGAAATGTGTGCAAATCTGGACAGTTTTGTGTAGTCTCACTGTTTTGGCTATAACTCTTGAACCCGAACTCCAAATGATGCGAGGTTTGTTTCTGAATTTAGTTCACTCCTTGAGATTTAATTTGACATCTTGTTCACTGGAATTGGAGATTGTTTGCTTGTCTTAATGATTGTGAGAAAACAATCCATTGCAGTGAGGGTTTCACCTATTGATATGCTTAGAAAAATTAATGTAGCTTCCCTTGTTGTATTAAATGCTTGGGATTGTGGAATTTGGATGTTGTGTGGACTGTTTTGAATGCTTGAGGGTGTTGGAATTAATCAATGCATGTCTTGAGCTTAATTACGAGATGACTTGGGGTTTAATTGCACGGGTAAGCACGAATTGAAACCCTAGTAACTAGGTAAACTTGCTAAGTATTGATCATTTGGATATTGTGTTTGATTATGTGTTTAGTAGGCTGCCCGTAGTTGCCCTCATAGCCCTAAACATGATTTCGATGATTACATGTTGATAAGTAGGCTTTTCTTGCACCCGGTCCCACGTAGATGTCGTTGCATGATGAATAATCTTATTGTTTGATTACGTGAACTTTGAAATGAGTTATATGACTTGATTTACGTGCATTACATGGCTGCCCGTTTAATGTTCATATAACTCCATGTATTTTTCAAGTGAATTTACTTATCATATCGTGCCTTGCGTGTTTAATTGTCAATGTGCAATCTTATGACTGCTCGGAGACAACCTACTTTGTTGTTCTCCAAATGTGATATATTAAATGTCATAAATGTGCATTGCATACAAGGTTGCAACCTTTCATTCTGGTGTGGTAGCGTTCACGCACACCGGGCGGCATCGGGCTTGCCGGTGCAACCGTGACTACCATTGTCCAATTCCCTCTCTCGCTTGGGGGCTAGACTTCCTCGGAGAGTTGGGTCGTAGGATTTCGGGGTACATCCGGAGTACACCCATTTGGCGTGATAAGAGGATGATTTGAAGTCGGCCGCAACAACTGATACTGGAAACGAACCGAGAGTAAAAGCTCACCGTATCCTTTTCACTATGTGTATAAGTACTCTCGCTTGGTTCCTAGAGGACCTCGGGGAGGAAAGACGGGTAATTGTGTTCTTTTACTTTTACATTATATTATGTACTTATTTGTGATATATTCATGCTTGCAAATAGGATTTTTCATAAGTTGAACCGGAAAATGAGTTTCAAAACTTATTTCTCATTCCCCCTCGCTAAGTTCATAAGGACTCACCCTCTTTTATCATCTCAGGTGAAGAAGATCAAGAACAGGTACCCGAGGACAACGTACCTAACGATGATTCCTTGGAATGATTGCTTGCCCTACGTGCCTTACGTGACTATGGCCATTTTGTGAACAATATGTTGCTTAAAGACTATTTCATTTCTTATGATGCTTGCTATTGTAATGTAAAAGACTCCCATTGTAATTTGGGGTCTAATTTTGGCTTGTATTGATGATAACTAGATAGACACTACTATGGTCATTTTTGCTATCGTTATTGGCTAGTATCTATCATAGGATTATGAAGTAACAGGTAAGGATTAAGTAAAATGAACTTATCCAATCTTAAGTAGGTACTCATTGTTAAGCTAAGATCAACAAGTACTTTTGTAACGAGGATTAACAAACAAACGAGACATAGTATCATGCTAGGTTATTAACCAAACGAGACTTCGAGATAACTAGCAAGCGTTTCGATTGATGGTAAATAGTAATCTTAGTTGGAAATGAAATTCGAGGTGTTTAGAGAACTAGGTCAAACTAAAGAGCCCAATTACAGCCGTTATGTTGCCAATTTTTCAAAAAAATTGTGGAGTCTAGGCTAAACGTTAAGTGTTAAACTTTCATGAACGATTGAGTACGAGACATGACTTAAATGTTTAGATCAAACCCTAGTCTAACCGTTATAGGCCGGGTTGGGGTGTGACAGTCTTGCCCAAGGTGTCATGAGATTCGATAATAGAAATGTGATGGGTTAGGTTGTCGTCCTTTTCACTGCTCACGACGTACGATCCGGGATGAAAAAACAGCGTAAAAAAAGAAAAGTGTCACTAAACTGATGAAAATTATTGATTATGGGCCCCGAAAATAGGCGCAGCCAAGCAGGCTTGTTGCCCCCGTCGTAGAGCTCCCGGAGAGCTTTCCAACGGTATGCTGTACGATGCGTAACTCCTTACGGATCAAAAGTTATGGGAAAAGGAGCGACAGAGACCTGGTCCTAAGCCCCATACCCTCGGTTTGCGGGCCCAGCCTTTTCATGAAGCGAAGACGTCTTGCCCAAGGTGCCGTGGGATTCGATAATCGAAATGTAATGGATTAGGTTGTCGTCCTATTCTAGGCTCACGACGTACGATTCGGGAAGAAAAAACAGCGCAATGGAAGAAAAGTGTCCCGAAACTGGTGAAAACGTTTGATTTTGGGCTTCAAAAACTAGCGCAGCCGAGCGGGCTTACTACTACCATCGTAGAGCTCTCGGAGAGCTTTCCAACTGTATGCTGTGCGCCACGCAAATCCTTACAAATCAAAAGTTATGGGCACCGGAGCGACGAAGACCTGGTCCCAAGCCCCACGTCCTCGGTTTGCGGGTCCAGCCTCTACGTGAAGTGAAGTTGTCTTGCCCAAGGTGCCATGGGATTCGATAATAGAAATGTGATGGATTAGGTTGTTGTCCTTTTTCTAGGCTTACGACGTACGATCCGGGACGAAAAAACAGTGCAAAAGTAGAAAAGTTTGCTGAAATAGATGAAAATGTTCAATTTTTGGCTCCGAAAATATATACAGTAGGGCAGGCTTGATGCCCTTGTCGTAGAGCTCTCGGAGAGCTTTCCAACGGTATGTTGTGTGCTGCGTAACTCCTTAAAGATCAAAAGTTATGGGCACCGAAGTGAAAGATACCTAGTCACAAGCCCCACGCCATCAGTTTGCGGGCCCAACCTCTACGTGAAGTAAAGTTGTCATGCCCAAAGTGTCGTGGGATTCGGTAATAGAAATGTGATTGACTAGGTTGTCATCCTTTTCGTGGCTGACGACATACGATTCGGGATGAAAAAACAGCATAAAAGAAGAAAAGTGTCCCAAAACTGATGAAAACGTTTGATTTTGGGCTCAAAAAATAGGTGTAGCCGAGCAAGCTTGCTGCCCCCGTCGTAGAGCTCTTGGGGAGCTTTCCAACAGTATGTTGTACGACGCGTAACTCCTTATGGATCAAAACTTATGGGCAAAGGAGCGACGGAGACCTGGTCCCAAGCCCTACGCCCTCGGTTTGCAGGCCCAGCCTCTACGTGAAACGAAGTTGTCTTGCCCAAAGTGCCATAGGATTCGATAATAGAAATGTGATGGATTAGGTTGTTGTCCTTTTCGCTGCTCACGACGTACGATCTTGGACCAAAAAATAGCGCAAAAGTAGAAAAGTTTCCTGAAACAGACAAAAACGTTGTATTTTGGGCTCCAAAAATAATGACAGCCAAGTAGGCTTGTTGCCCCCATCGTAGAGCTCTCGGAGAGCTTTCCAACGGTATGCTGTGTGCCGCGTAACTCCTTAATGATCAAAAGTTATGGGCACCAGAGCGACAGATACCTAGTCACAAGCCCCACGCCCTCGGTTTGCGGGCCCAGCCTCTACGTGAAGTGAAGTTGTCATGCCCAAGGTGTCGTGGGATTCTATTATAGAAATGTGATTGATTAGGTTGTCGTCCTTTTCACGAGTGACGACGTACGATCCGAGACGAAAAAATAGCGCAAAAGAAGAAAAATGTCCCGAAACTGATGAAAACTATTGATTTTGGGCTCCGAAAACAAGCACAACCGAGCAGGCTTGCTACCCCCATCGTAGAGCTCTCGAAGAGCTTTCCAACGGTATGCTGTGCGACGCGTAACTTCTTACGGATCAAAAGTTATGGAGAAATGAGCGTCGAAGACCTTGTCCCAAGCCCCAGGCCAACGGTTTGCGGGCCCAGCCTCTACGTGAAACGAAGTTGTCTTGCCCTAGGTGCCGTGGGATTCGATAATAGAAATTTGATGGATTAGGTTGTCGTCCTTTTCTAGGCTCACGACATATGATCCGGGAAGGAAAAACAGTACTAAAGAAGAAAAGTGTCCCAAAACTGATGAAAACGTTCGATTTTGGGCTTCAAAAACAGGCGCAGCCGAGTAGGCTTGCTGCTTCCGTCGTAGTTCTCTCGGAGAGCTTTCCAACGGTATGCTGTGCGCCGCGTAACTCCTTATGGATCAAAAGTTATGGGCATCGGAGAAACGGAGACCTGGTCTCATGCCCCACGCCCTCGGTTTGCGGGCCCAGCCTCTGCGTGAAGCGAAGTTGTCATGCCCTAGGTGCCGTGGGATTCGTTAAGAAAAATGTGAAGGATTAGGTTGTCGTCCTTTTCTAGGCTCACGACGTACGATCCGGGAAGAAAAAATAGCGCATAAGAAGAAAAGTGTCCCAAAATGGATGAAAGCGTTTGATTTTGGGTTCTGACAATAGGTGCAGTCTAGCACGCTTGCTGCCCTAGCCGTAGAGCTCTTGGAGAGCTTTCCAATGGTATGCTGTGCACTGCATAACTCCATATGAATCAAAAGTTATGGGCACCGAAGCGACGGAGACTAGGTCCCAAGCTCCACGCCCTCGGTTTGCGGGCCTAGCTTCGACGTGAAGCGAAGTTGTCTTGCCCAAGGTGCCATGAGATTCGATAATAGAAATGTGATAGATTAGGTTGTCGTCCTTTTCGCGGCTCATAACGTACGATCCAGGACGAAAAAATAGCGCAAAAGAAGAAAAGTATCTCGAAACTGATGAAAATGTTCGATTTTGGGCTTCGAAAATTGGCACAGCCGAGCGGGCTTGCTGCCCCTGTCGTAGAGCTCTCGGAGAGTTTCCAATTGTATGTTGTGCGCCGCGTAAATCTTGACGGATCAAAAGTTATAGGCACCGGAGCAACGGAGACTTGGTCCCAAGCCCTACGCCCTCGATTTGTGGACACAGCCTCTACATGAAGCGAAGTTGTCTTGCCCAAGGTGCCGAGGGATTCGATAATAGAAATGTGATGGATTAGGTTGTCATCCTTTTCGATGCTCACGACGTACGATCCGGGACGAAAAAACAGCGTAAAATTGGAAAAGTTTGCCGAAACATATGAAACTTTCAATTTTGGGCCCTGAAAATATGCGCAGCTGAGCAGGCTTGCTACCCCCGTCGTAGAGCTCTCGGCGAGCTTTCCGACGGTATGCTGTGTGCCGCGTAACTCCTTACGGATCAAAAGTTATGGGCACCGGAACAACGGAGACATGGTCCCAAGATCTACGCCCTCGGTTTGCGGGCCCAGCCTCTATGTGAAGCGAAGTTGTCTTGCCCAAGGTGCCGTGGGATTCGATAATAGAAATGTGATGGATTAGTTTGTCGTCCTTTACGCTGCTCATGACGTACGATAAGGGACGGAAAAACAGCGCAAAAGAAGAAAAGTGTCCCTAAACTGATGAAAATGATTGATTATGGGCTCCGAAAATAGGCGCACCCAAGCAGGCTTGCTGCCCCCATCGTAGAGTACCTAGAGAGCTTTCCAACGGTATGCTATGCGACGCGTAACTCCTTACGGATCAAAAGTTATGTGCTAAGGAGCGACGGAGACCTGGTCCCAAGCCCTATGCCCTCGATTTGCGGGCCCAGCCTTTATTTGAAGCGAAGTTGTCTTGCCCAAGGTGCTGTGGGATTCAATAATAGAAATGTGATGGATTAGGTTGTTATCTTTTTCTAGGCTTACGACGTACAATCCGGGACGAAAAAATAGCAAAAAGTAGAAAATGTCTCGAAATTGGAGAAAACGTTTGATTTTGGGCTTCGAAAACTAGCGCAGCCGAGCGGGCTTGCTACCTCCATCGTAGAGCTCTCGGAGAGCTTTCCAACGGTATGCTGTGCGCCGCATAAATCCTTACAGATCAAAAGTTATGTGCACCGGAGCGACGGAGACCTGGTCCTAAGCCCCACGCCCTCGGTTTGCGGGCCCAGTCTCTACGTGAAGCAAAGTTGTCTTGGCCAAGGTGCCGTGGGATTCGATAATAGAAATGTGATGGATTAGGTTGTCATCCTTTTCTAGGATCACGACATACGATCCAGGACGAAAAAACAATGCAAAAATAGAAAAGTTTTCCAAAATTGATGAAAACGTTCGATTTTGGGCTCCGAAATATGCACAACCAAGCAGGCTTGTTGCCCCTATCGTAGAGCTCTCGGAGAGCTTTCCAACGGTATGTTGTGCACCATGTAACTCCTTAAGGATCAAAAGTTATGGGTACCGAAGCGACAGATACCTGGTCACAAGCCCCACGCCCTCCGTTTGCAGTCCCAACCTCTATGTGAAGTGAAGTTGTCATACCCAAGGCGTCGTGGGATTCGGTAATAGAAATGTGATTGATTAGGTTGTCGTCCTATTCGCGGCTGACAACGAACGATCCGGGATGAAAAAATAGCGCAAAAGAAGAAAAGTTTCCCGAAAATGATGAAATAGTTTGATTTTGGGCTCCGAAAACTGGTTTAACCGAGCAGGGTTGCTGCTACCATCGTAGAGCTCTCAGGGAGCTTTCCAATGGTCTGCTGTACGACGCGTATCACCTTATGGATCAAAAGTTATGGGCAAAGGAGCGACGGAGACCTGGTCCCAAGCCCGACGCCCCCGGTTTGCGGGCCCAGCCTCTACGTGAAGCGAAGTTGTCTTCCCCAAAGAGCCTGGGATTCGACAATAGAAATGTGATGAATTAGGTTTTCGTCCTTTTCGTTACTCACAACGTACGATCAGGGTTGAAAAAAAAGCGCAAAAGAAGAAAAGTGTGCCAAAACTGATGAAAACGTTCAATTTTGGGCTTCAAAAATAGGCGTAGACTAGCGGGCTTGCTGCCGCCGTAATAGAGCTCTCGGAGAGCTTTCCAACAGTATGCTCTGCGTCGCGTAAATCCTTACGGATCAAAAGTTATTGGCATCGGAGCGACGGAGACCTGGTCCCAAGCCCCACGCCCTCGGTTTGCGGGCCCAGCCTCTACGTGAAGCGAAGTTGCCTTGCCCAAGGTGCCATGGGATTCGATAATAGAAATGTGATGGATTAGGTTGTCGTCCTTTTCGCTGCTCACGACGTACGATCTGTGACGAAAAAATAGCACAAAAGTAGAAAAGTTTCCCGAAATAGATGAAACATTCAATTTTGGGCTTTGAAAATATGCACAGCCGAGCAGGATTGCTGCCCGCGTCGTAGAGCTCTCAGCGAGCTTTCCAAAGGTATGTTGTGTACCCCGTAACTCCTTACGGATCCAAAGTTATGGGCACCGGAGCGGCAGAGACATGGTCCCAAGACCTACGCCCTCGGTTTGCGGGCCCAGCCACTACGTGAAGCGAAGTTGTCTTGCCTAAGGTGCCGTGGGATTCGATAATAAAAATGTGATGGATTAGGTTGTCGTCCTTTTCGCTACTCACGACGTACGATACGAGACAGAAAAATAAAGCAAAAGAAGAAAAGTGTCCCTAAACTGATGAAAATGATTGATTTTGGGCTACGAAAAAAGGCACAGCCGAGTAGGCTTGCTACCCCCGTCGTAGAGCTCCCGGAGAGCTTTACAACGGTATGCTGTGCAATGCGTAACTCCTTACAAATCAAAAGTTATGGGCAAAGGAGCGACGGAGACCTGGTCCCAAGCCTTATGCCCTCGGTTTGCGAGCCTAGCCTATACTTGAAGCGAAGTTGTCTTGCCCAAGGTGCCATGGGATTCGATAATAGAAATATGATGGATTAGGTTGTCGTCCTTTTCTAAGCTCACGATGTACAATCTGGGACGAAAAAATAGCGCAAAAGAAGAAAAGTGTCCCGAAACTGTTGAACACGTTTGATTTTGGGCTTTGAAAACTGGCGCAGCCGAGCGGGCTTGATGCCGCCATCGTAGAGCTCTCAGAGAGCTTTCCAACGGTATGTTGTGCGCCACGTAAATCCTTACAGATCAAAAGTTATGGGCATCGGAGTGACGGAGACCTGGTCCCAAGCCCAACGCCCTTGGTTTGCTGGCCCAGCCTCTACGTGAAGCGAAGTTGTCTTGCCCAAGGTGCTGTGGGATTCGATAATAGAAATGTGATGAATTAGGTTGTCGTCCTTTTCTAGGCTCACAACGTACGATCCGGGATGAAAAAATAGCGCAAAAGTAGAAAAGTTTCCCCAAATAGAGGAAAATGTTAGATTTTGGGCACCGAAAATATGCACACCCGAGAAGCCTTGTTGCCCCTGTCGTAGACCTCTCGGAGAGCTTTCCAACAGTATGTTGTGCGCCGCGTAACTCCTTAAGGATCAAAAGTTATGGGCACCGAAGCGATAGATCCAGGTCACAAGCCCTACGCCCTCAGTTTGCGAGCCCAACCTCTACGTGAAGTGAAGTTGTCATGCCCAAGGTGTCATGGGATTCAGAAATAGAGATGTTATTGATTAGGTTGTCATCCTTTTCGCGGCTGACGACATACGATCCGGGATGAAAAAATAGCGCAAAGGAAGAAAAGTTTCCTGAAACGGATGAAAATGTTTGATTTTGGGCTCAGAAAATAGGCGCAGCTGAGCAGGCTTGCTGCCCCCGTCGTAGAGCTCTCGGGGAGCTCTCCAACGGTATGCTGTACGACGCGTAACTCCATAAGGATCAAAAGTTTTGGGCAAAGGAGCGACGGAGACCTGGTCACAAGCCCCATGCCCTCGATTTGCGGGCCCCGCTTCTACGTGAAGCGAAGTTGTCTTGCCCAAAGTATCATGGGATTCGATAATAGAAATGTAATGGATTAGGTTGTCGTCCTTTTCGTGGCTCACGACTTACGATTCGGGATAAAAAAAATAGCGTAAGAGAAGAAAACTGTCCCGAAACTGATGAAAACGTTCAATTTTGGGCTTCAAAAACTGGCACAGCCGATCGGGCTTGCTGCCGCTGTCATAAAGCTCTTGAAGAGCTTTACAACGGTATGCTGTGTGCCGCGTAAATCCTTACGGATCAAAAGTTATGGGCACCGGAGCAACAGAGACCTGGTCCCAAGCCCCACACCCTCAGTTTGCGGGCCCAGCCTCTACGTTAAGCGAAGTTGTCTTGCCCAAGGTGCTGTGGGATTCGATAATAGAAATGTGATGGATTAGGATGTCGTCCTTTTCGCTGCTCACGACGTATGATCCGGGATGAAAAAACAGCACAAAAGTAGAAAAGTTTCACAAAAAAGATGAAACGTTCGATTTTGGGGACTGAAAATATGCGCAGCCGAGCAGGCTTGCTGCCCCCATCGTAGAGCTCTCGGGGAATTTTCCAACAGTATGCTGTGTGCCGCGTAACTCCTTATGGATCAAAAGTTATGGGCACCGGAGTGGCGGAGACATAGTCTCAAGGCCTACACCCTTGGTTTGCGGGCCCAGCCTCTACGTGAAGTGAAGTTGTCTTGCCCAAGGTGCCGTGGGATTCGATAATAGAAATGTGATGGATTAGGTTGTCGTCCTTTTCGCTGCTCTCGACGTACGATACGGGACAAAAAAACAGCGCAAAAGAAGAAAAGTGTCCCTAAACTGATGAAAATGATTATTTTTGGGCTCTGAAAACAGGCACAGCTGAGTAGGCTTGTTGCGCCCGTCGTAGAGCTCCCGGAGAGCTTTCCAATGGTATGCTGTGCGACGCGTACCTCCTTACGGATCAAAAGTAGCGACGGAGACCTGATCCCAAGCCCCATGCCCACGGTTTGCGGACCCAGCCTTTACATGAAGCGAAGTTGTCTTGCCCAAGGTGTCGTGGGATTCGATAATAGAAATGTGATGGATTAGGTTGTCATCCTTTTCTAGGCTCACGACGTACAATCCGGGATGAAAAAATAGCGCAAAAGAAGAAAAATATCCCGAAAATGGTGAAAACGTTCAATTTTGGGCTTTCAAAACTGGCGCAGCAGATCGGGTTGCTGCTGCCGTCATAGAGCTCTCAGGGAGCTTTCCAACGGTATGCTGTGCGCCACGAAAATCCTTACAAATCAAAAGTTATGGGCACCGGAGCGATAGAGACCTGGTCCCAAGCCCCACGCCATCGGTTTGCGGGTCCGGCCTCTACGTGAAGCAAAGTTGTCTTGCCCAAGGTGCCATGGGATTCGATAATAGAAATGTGATTGATTAGGTTGTCATCCTTTTCTAGGCTCACGACGGACGATCCAGGATGAAAAAATAGCGCAAAAGTAGAAAAGTTTCCCGAAATAGATGAAAACTTTCGATTTTGGCCTCCTAAAATATGCACAGCCGAGCAGGCTTGTTGCCCCTGTCTTAGAGCTCTCGGAGAGCTTTCCAACAGTATACTGTGCGACGCGTAACTCCTTAAGGATCAAAAGTTATGGGCACCGAAGCGTCAGATACCTGGTCACAAGTCCCATGCCCTCGGTTTGCGTGCCCAACCTCTACGTGAAGTGAAGTTGTAATGCCCAAGTTGTCATGGGATTCGGTAATAAAAATATGATTGATTAGGTTGTCATCCTTTCGCGGCTGACGACGTACGATCCGGGACCAAAAACCAGCGCAAAAGAAGAAAATTTCCTGAAATTGTTGAAAACATTTGATTTTGGGGTCCGAAAATAGGCACAGCTGAGCAGGCTTGTTGTCTTCGTCATAGAGCTCTCGGATAGCTTTCCAACAACATGTTGTACGACACGTAACTCCTTACGGATCAAAAGTTATGGGCAAAGGTGCAACGGAGACCTGGTCCCAAGCCCCAGGCCCCCGGTTTGCGGGCCTAGCCTCTACGTGAAGTGAAGTTGTCTTGCCCAAGGTGCCGTGGGATTCGATAATAGATATGTGATGGATTAGGTTGTCATCCTTTTCCTGGCTCACGACGTACGATCCAGGAAGGAAAAACTACGCAAGAAAAGAAAAGTGTCCCAAAACTGATGAAAAAATCAATTTTGGGCTCCGAGAAGAGGCGTAGCTGAGCATGCTTGCTGCCCTCGTCATAGAGCTCTCAGAGAGAATTCCAACGGTATGCTAAGCGCCGCGTAACTCCTTACGGATCAAAAGTTATGGGCACCGGAGCGACAGAGACATAATCCCAAGCCCCACGCCCTCAGTTTGCGGGACCAACCACTACATGAATCGAAGTTGTCTAGCCCACGGTGCTGCCAGATTAGATAATAGAAATGTGATGGATTAGGTTGTCGTCCTTTTCGTGGCTCACGACGTACAATCCGGGATGGAAAAATAGCGCAAAAGGAGAAAAGTGTCCCAAAACTGTTGAAAACGTTTGATTTTGGGCTCTGAAAATAGACGTAGCGATGCAGGCTTGCTGCCCTCGTCGTAGAGCTCTCGGAGAGCTTTCCAACGGTATTCTGTGCGCCGCATAACTCCTTACGGATCAAAATTTATGGGCACCGGAGTGACGGAGACCTGGTCCCAAGTCCCACGCCCTCAGTTTGTCGGCCCAGCCTCTACGTGAAGCGAAGTTGTCTTGCCCAAGGTGCCATGGCATTCGATAATAGAAATGTGATAGATTTGGTTGTCTTACTTTTCGCGGCTCACGACGTATGATCCGAGACAGAAAAATAGCGCAAAAGAAGAAAAGTTTCCCAAAAATGATGAAATGTTCGATTTTGGGCTCCGAAAACAAGCGCAGCCGAGCAGGCTTACTTTCCCCGTCGTAGAGCTCTCGGATAGCTTTCCAACAGAATGCTGTGCGCCGCGTAACTCCTTACGGATCAAAAGTTATGGGCACCGGAGCGACAGAGACCTGATCCCAAGCCCCAAGCCCTCGGTTTGCCAACCCAGCCTCTACGTGAAGTGAAGTTGTCATGCCCAAGGTGTAGTGGGATTCGGTAATAGAAATGTGATGGATTAGGTTGTCGTCCTTTTCGCGACTCACGATGTACGATCCGGGACGGAAAAATTGAGCAAAAGTAGAAAAGTGTCCCGAAACAAATGAAAATGTTAGATTTTGGTCTCCAAAAATAGGCGCAGCCGAGCAAGCTTGCTGCCCTCATCGTAGAGCTCTCGGTGGGCTTTCCAACAGTATGTTGTGCGCCACGTAACTCCTTACGGATCAAAAGTTATGGGCACCGGAGCGGCTGATACCTCGTCACAAGCCCCACGCCCTCGGTTTGCAGGCCCAGCCTCCCGTGAAATGAAGTTCTCATGCGTAAGGTGTCGTGGGATTGGGTAATAGAAATGGGATTAGGTTGTTGTCCTTTTCGTGGCTGACGACGTACGATCCGGGATGGAAAAACAGGGCAAAAGAAGAAAAATATCCCGAAACTGATGAAAAGTTCGATTTGGGCTCTGAAAATAGGCGCTGTCAAGTAGGCTTCCGGCCCCCGTCGTAGAGCTCTCGGAGAGCTTTCCAACGGTATGCTGTGCGACGTGTAACTCCTTACGAATCAAAAGTTATAGGCAAAGGAGAGACGGAGACCTGGTCTCAAGCCCCACGCCCTCGGTTTGCGGGCCCAGTCTCTACTTGAAGCAAAGTTGTCTTGCCCCAGGTGCCGTGGGATTCGAATATAGAAATGTGATGGATTAGGCTGTCGTCCTTTTCTACGCTCACAACATATAATCCGGGAATGAAAAATAGCGCAAGAGAAGAAAAGTAACCCAAAATTGATGAAAACGTTTGATTTTTGGCTCCAAAAACAGGCGCAGCAAAGCAGGCTTGCTTCCCCCATCGTAGAGCTCTCGGAGTGCTATCCAACGATATGTTGTGCGCTGCATAACTCCTTACGGATCAAAAGTTATGGGCACCGGAGCGACGGAGACATGGTCCCAAGCCCCACGTCCCCGGTTTGCTGGCCCAACCTCTACGTGAAGCGAAGTTGTCTTTCCCAAGGTGCCGTGGGATTTGATAAAAGAAATGTGATGGATTAGGTTGTCGTCATTTTGGCGGCGCACGACGTACGATCCGGGATGGAAAAACATTGCAAAAAAAGAAAAGTGTCCCAAAAAGATGAAAACGTTTAATTTTGGGCTCCGAAAATAGGCGCAGCTAGGCTAGCCTACTGCCTCCGTCGTAGAGCTCTCTAAAAGCTTTTCAACAGTATACTGTGCGCCGCGTAACTCCTTACGGATTAAAAGTTATAGGCACCGGAGTGACGGAGACATGGTCCCAAGCCCCACGCCCCCGGTTTGCTGGCCCAACCTCTACGTGAAGCGAAGTTGTCTTACCCAAGGTGCCGTGGGATTCGATAAAAGAAATGTGATGGATTAGGTTGTCGTCCTTTTCGCAGTTCACGACGTACGATCGGGGACTAAAAAACAGCGCAAAAGAAGAAAAGTGTCCAAAAACTGATGAAAACGTTCGATTTGGGCTTCGAAAATAAGCGCAGCCGAGAAGCTTGTTGCCCCCGTCATAGAGCTCTTGGAGAGCTTTCCAATGGTATGCTGTGCACTGCGTAACTCCTTAAGGATCAAAAGTTATGGACACCGGAGTGACAGAAACTTGGTTAGAAGCCCCACGCCCTCGGTTTGTGGGACCAACCTCTACGTGAAGTGAAGTTGTTATGCCCAAGGTGTCGTGGGATTCGGTAATAGAAATGTGATTGATTAGGTTGTCTTTTCGTGGCTGACGACGTACGATACGGGAAGAAAAAATAGTGCAAAAAAAGAAAAGTGTCCCGAAACTGATGAAAATATTTGATTTTAGGCTTCAAAATAGGCGCACCCTAACAGGCTTGCTGCCTCTGTCGTAGATCTCTCGGAGTGCTTTCCAACAGTATGCTGTGCGACGCGTAACTCCTTACGGATCAAAAGTTATGGGCAAATGAGCGACGGAGACCTGGTCCCAAGACCCACGCCCTCGGTTTGCGGGCCTAGCCTCTACATGAAGCGAAGTTGTCTTGCCTAAGTGCCATGGGATTCGATAATAGAAATGTGATGGATTAGGTCGTTGTCCTTTTCTAGGCTCACAACATACAATCCAGGAAAGAAAAACTACGTAAGAGAAGAAAAGTGTCCCAAAACTGATTAAAACGTTTGATTTTGGGCTCCGAACATAGCCACAGCTGAGCATACTTGCTGCCCTCGTCGTAGAACTCTCGGAGAACATTCCAACGGTATGCTATGCTCCGCGTAACTCCTTACAGATCAAAAGTTATGTGAACCGGAGCGACGGAGACATGGTCCCAAGCCCCACGCCCTCGGTTTGCGGGCCCAACCTATACATGAAGCGAAGTTGTCTTGCCCAAGGTGCTACTGGATTAGATAATAGAAATGTGATGGATTAGGTTGTCGTCCTATTTGTGGCTCACGACGTACGATATGGGGATCGAAAAACAGCGCACAAGAAGAAAAGTATCGTGAAATTGTTGAAAACGTTCGATTTTGGGCTTCGAAAATAGGCGTAGCTGAGCAGGCTTGCTGCTCCCATCGTAGAGCTCTCAGAGAGCTTTCTAACAGTATTCTGTACGCCATGTAACTCCTTACGGATCAAAATTTATAGGCACCGGAGCGACGGAGACCTGGTCCCAAACACCACGCCCTCGGTTTGCAGGCCCAGCCTCTACGTGAAGCGAAGTTCTCTTGCCCAAGGTGCCATGGGATTCGATAATAGAAATGTGATGGATTTGGTAGTCTTCTTTTTCGCTGCTCACAACGTACGATCAGGGACGGAAAACTAGCTCAAAAGAAGAAAAGTATCCCAAAACTGATGAAAACGTTCGATTTGGGCTCTGAAAAAAGGCGTAGCTGAGCAGGCTTGCTGTTTTGTAGAGCTCTCGGATAGCTTTCCAACGGTATGTTGTGCGCCGCGTAACTCCTTACGAATCAGAAGTTATGGGCACCGGAGCAACGGAGACCTGGTCCCAAGTCCCACGCCCTCGGTTTGCAGGCCTAGCCTCTACTTGAAGTGAAGTTGTCACGCCCAAGGTGTCGTGGGATTCGGTAATAGAAATGTGATGGATTAGGTTGTCGTCCTTTTCGCGGCTCACGACGTACGATCCGGGACGAAAAAATAGAGCAATAGTAGAAAAGTGTCCTGAAACTAATGAAAATGTTCAATTTTGGGCTCTGAAAATAGGCACAGAAGAGCAAGCTTGCTGCCCCCGTCGTAGAGCTCTTGTAGAGCTTTCCAACGCTATGTTGTGCGCCATGTAACTCCTTACGGATCAAAAGTTATGGGCACTGGAGCGACTGATACCTAGTCATAAGCCCCACGCCCTCGGTTTGCGGGTCCAGCCTCTATGTGAAGTGAAGTTGTCATGACCAAGGTGTTATGGGATTCAATAATAGAAATGTGATTGATTTGGTTGTCGTCTTTTTCGCGGCTGACGACGTACGATCCTGGACCGAAAAACAGCACAAAAGAAGAAAAGTATCCCGAAACTGATGAAAAAGTTCAATTTTGGGCTCCAAAAAATAGGCGCAGCCGAGCAGGTTTCCTGCCCCCGTCGTAGACCTCAGGAAGAACTTTTCAACGGTATGTTGTGCGACGCGTAAGTCCTTACGGATCAAAAGTTATGGGCAATCGAGGGACGGAGACCTGGTGCCAACCACTACGCCCTCGGTTTGCGGGCCCAGCCTCTATGTGAAGCGAAGTTGTCTTGCCCAAGGTGCCGTGGGATTCGATAATCGAAATGTGATGGATTAGGTTGTCGTCCTTTTCTAGGCTCACGACGTACAATCCGAGAAAGAAAAATAGCGCAAGGGAAAAAAGTATCCCAAACCTGATGAAAACGTTCAATTTTGGGCTTCGAAAATAGGCGCAGCCGAGCAAGATTTCTTCCCCCGTCGAAGAGCTCTCGGAGAGCTTTCCAACAGTATGCTGTGCGCCACAGAACTCTTTACGGATCAAAAGTTATGGGCACCGGAGCGACGAAAACATGGTCCTAAGCCCCACGCCCCTGGTTTGCGGGCCCAGCCTCTACATGAAGCGAAGTTGTCTTGCCCAAGGTGCAATGGGATTCGATAAAAGAAATGTGAAGGATTAGGTTGTCGTCCTTTTCACGGCTCACGACGTACGATCCAAGACGAAAAAATAGCGCAAAAGAAGAAAAGTGTCCAAAAATTGATGAAAAAGTTCAATTTTGGGCTCCGAAAATAGGTACAGCCGAGCAGGCTTGCTTCGCCCGTTGTAGAGCTCTCGGAGAGCTTTCCAACGATATGCTTTGCGTTGCGTAACTCCTTACGGATCAAAATTTGTGGGCACCGGAGAGACGGAGACATGGTCCCAAGCCCCACGCCCCCAGTTTGCAGGCCCAGCCTCTACGTGAAGCGAAGTTGTCTTACCCAAGGTGCCATGGGATTCGATAATAGAAATGTGATGGATTAGGTTGTCGTCCTTTTCGCGGCTCACGATTTACGATCCAGGACGTAAAAACATTGCAAAAGAAGAAAAATGATCCAAAACTAATGAAAACGTTCGATTTTGGCTCCGAAAATAGGCACAGCCGAGCAAGCTTGCTGCCCCCATCGTAAAGCTATCGGAGAGCATTCCAACGGTATGCTGTGCACCACGTAACTCCTTATGGATCAAAAATTATGGGCACCGGAGCGACATATACCTGGTCACAAACCCTATGCCCTCATTTTGCGGGCCCAGCATCTACGTGAAGTGAAGTAGTCATGCTCAAGGTGTCGTGGGATTCGGTAATAGAAATGTGATTGATTAGGTTGTCGTCCTTTTCGCGGCTGACGACGTACGATCCGGGACGAAAAAACAGCGCAAAAGAAGAAAAGTGTCCTGAAACTGATGGAGACATTCAATTTTGGGTTCTGAAAATAGGCGCAGCCGAGTAGGCATGCGGCCCCCGTTGTAGAACTCTCAGAGAGGTTTCCAACGGTATGCTGTGCACCACGTAACTCCTTACGAATCAAAAGTTATAGGCAACAGAGTGACGGAGACCTGGTCCCAAGCCCCACGCCCTCGGTTTGCGGGCCCAGCCTCTGCGTGAAGCGAAGTTGTCTTGCCCAAGGTGCCGTGGGATTCGATAGTAGAAATGTGATGGATTAGGTTGTCGTCCTTTTCTAGGCTCACGACGTACGATCCGGGAAGAAAAAATAGCGCAAGAGAAGAAAAGTATCCCACAACTGATGAAATCATTCAATTTTTTGCTCTGAATATAGGCGCAGCCGAGCAAGCTTGCAGCCTCAGTCGTAGAGCTCTCGGAGAGCTTTCCAACTGTATGCTGTGCGATGCGTAACTCCTTACGAATCAAAAATTATGGGAACCGGAGCGACAGAGACATGGTCCCAAGCCCTACGCCCTCGATTTGTTCTACGTGATGCAAAGTTATCTTGCCCAAGGTGCCATGGGATTCGATAATAGAAATGTGATGGATTAGGTTGTCGTCCTTTTCTAGGCTCACGACGTAAAATTCGGGAAAAAAAAACAGCGCAAGAGAATAAAAATGTCCAAAAATTGATGAAAACATTCGATTTTAGGCTCCGAAAATAGGCGCAATCGAGTAGGCTTGCCGCCCCCGCCGTAGAGCTCCTAGAGAGCTTTCCAACGGTATGCTGTGCGACGCATAACTCCTTACGGATCAAAAGTTAAGGGCACCGGAGCGACTGATACCTGGTCACAAGCCCCACGCCCTCGGTTTGCGGGCCCAGCCTCTAAGTGAAGAGAAGTTGTCTTGCCCAAGGTACCATGGGATTCGATAAAAGAAATGTGATGGATTAAGTTGTCGTCCATTTCGCGGCTCACGACGTATGATCCGGGACGAAAAAATAGCGCAAAAGAAGTAAAATGTCCCAAAACAGAAGAGAAAGTTCGATTTTGGCTCTGAAAACAGGCGCAGCCGAGCAGGCATCCTGCCCTCATCGTAGAGCTCTCGAAGGGCTTTCCAACGGTATGCTGTGCGCCACGTAACTCCTTACGAATCAAAAGGTATGGGCACCAGAGTGACAGAGGCTTGGTCCTAAGCCCCATGCCCTCAGTTTGCGGGCCCAGCCTCTACGTGAAGCGAAGTTGTCTTGCCCAAGGTGCCGTGGGATTCGATAATAGAAATGTGATGGATTAGATTGTCGTCCTTTTCACGGCTCATGACGTACGATCCGGGAAGAAAAAATAGCGCAAAAGCATAAAAGTGTCCCGAAACTGGTGAAAACGTTCGATTTTGGGCTTAAAAATAGGCGCAGCTGTGAGGCCCGACCTCGATTTGCGTGTGATACCTCGTTTCATGTGTCCTAACCTAGAATTGCGTGCCTTGACCTAGGTTTAAGAGTCGTGTCTCGTTTTATGTACCTTGCATCGAATTACGTGCATTCATTTAGGGTTACGTGCAGTTGCTTGGGAAATGTGCATTCATCTCGTAGTTTGTGCTTTACCTCGTAGTGCGTGCCCTAAACCTAAGAAAGCGTGCCCGCATGCTAATCAAGAAAATATCTTACACGAAGCACTAGATTATTAATTAATCCTACAAATTTCACTTATTCTTTATTCTTTATTCTTTTGCATATCCCAAGCACACACAATAAAATAATGCTCAAAACATAACAAAATTCCGATTTGAACATTGCTTTGGCCGACCATATGATGCAAGTTGATAAGCCTTTGCATAAATTAAAACTAAGCCTAGACAAACTATGACATAATCACTTCAAACAATGCATAGAAAGCTCCAAAAATACCCTACCATGCATGCTTGTCTCGGCCTCCTCACCATTGTGTCTCCTCGCAATTCAAATTGCTCAACATAACAACACAAAATCAGAATTTTGAGAGCATAGGGCCGACACACACACACAAACATTTCATTTTCCTCAAAACATTCTCTCTTTCTCTCATCTTCTCTCACCCTCTCGGCCATGGTTGCTTCATGACTCTCCATAGCTTAAGCGCATCTCCTAAGGTTCACCTAGGCACACAAGGACTCTAGGAAGCTCGACCAAGCAAGCACACAAAAACCCTTCATTTCGGCCCTAGGTATGCATGATAGCTTTTCTTTCATCTCCCTTTTGTTCTAACCACATGCACATACTAAGAACATGATAACTCAGCTAGGAATTAAGGAAATCAAGCAATCTCTCTCGGCCAAGCAAGAAGAGAAGACCTTTTTGTGCATCTCCAAGAATTTTGAGCATCATTTGTCATCAATAGGCTAAGGTGAGGGCTAAAACTCTTTTAAAAACTTTCAAAAACCACATGCATGCCTTCATATGTCTACATTTACCTCTGTACTTGTTGTATATGTGTGTACATGAGCTTATGTAACTATGCATGGCTAGATATTTGGTTAGAACCTGAAGATAGGTAAAATCGCGTAGTTGGCAGATTTCTGACTTGGTAGAGCGAGGTGTATTTGACCTAGTAAATGATGTTGAAAATGCGTGAAAATTGGTAGGTAACTAGTTTTGCCAGTTCTAAGAATTTTTCATAGAAATAGGACAAGGGCAATTTTGACTCTAAGATCTCAAAAATGGCAAACCATCGAAAGGTGTCTAAATTTGGAAAATCTGGGAAAATGGAGCAGGTTTTTGGCAGTTCACTGTCCTTGTAGAACGAAAAAGTTTTGACTTAGTAAATGATATTTAAAATGAATGAAATTTGGTAGGTTGCTATGCTTTTCAGTTCTGGACATTTTTGTCAGAAATAGACTAAATCTAAATCTGACCCTAAACCCTAAAAAATGGCAAGTATTGAAATATGTACAAACTTGGACAGTTTTGCATAGTCTCACGGTTTTAGCTATAACTCTTGAATCCGAACTTCAAATGATGCGAGGTTTGTTTCTGGATTTAAATCACTCATTAAGCTTTAATTTGACATTTTTTCACTGAAATTGTATATTTTTTCTTGATTAAATGATTGTGGGAAAATAGACCATTGCAGTGAGGTTTTTATTTAGTGATATGCTTTGAAAAATATTGTAACTTCTCTTGTGGTATTGAATGCTTGGGATTGTGGCACTTGGATGTTGTGTGCACTGTTTTTGATGATTGAGGATGTTTTAATTAATCGATGCATGGCTTGGGTTTAATTACATGACAACTTGCGGTTTAATCACACGTGTAAGCATGAATTGAAACCCTATTGACTATGAAAACTCGCTAAGTGTTGATCCTATGGTTATTGTGTCTAATTGTGTGATTAGTGGGCAGCTTAATAAATGTTAAGTATGCTTGAAATGTGATTCCCAATGATTACATGTTGATAAGTAGACTTTTCTTGCACCCGGTCTCATGTAGACGTCGTTGCATGCTTGCATAAATTTATTACTTGATTACGTGAACCCCGAAATTAGTTATATGACTTGATTTACATGTGTTACATGGCTGCCCGTTTAATATTCATATACCTCCATGTGCATTACAAGTGAAATTAAATGTCAAAGCATGCCTCGTGTGTTTACTTGTCAACGTGCGATCTTATAACTGCTCGGAGGCAACCTACTTTGTTGTCCTCCTAATGTGATATGTTAAATGTTATAAATGTGCATTGCATACGAGGTTGCAACCTTTCATTGTAGCATGGTAGCGTTTCATGAATGCCGGGCGGCATAGGGCTTGCCGGTGCTCCCATGACTACCATGGTCCAATTCCCTCTCTCGCTTGGCATTCCACCCTCGGAGAGTTGGGTCGTAGGTTTTCGGGGTACATCCGGAGTACACCCAATTGGGAGTGATAAGTGGATTATAGAAGTCGGCCACAACCATCGTTATCGAAAATGATATTGAGAGCAAATGCTCAACGTATCCTTGAAATGATTGGTAATTGTATCTTCTGCTCAATTTGATTCATATACTTTGCATACCTTACTACTTGTGATACGTGACATGTTTTTAAAAGGGGTTTTTCATAAGTTCAACCAGAAAATGAGTTTCAAAACATATTTCTCATTCCCCCTCACTGAGTTCATAAGGACTCACCCTCTTTTATCATCACAGGTGAAGAAGATCAGGAACAGGTATCCAAGGATAACGTGCCTATTGATGACTCCTTGGAGTGATTGCCTGCCCTATGTGCCTTACTTGCCTATGGCCATTTTGTGAACTATATGTTTGTTTTGAAGATTATCTCTTATGTTGTTTGTCGTTGTTATTGTAAAAGACTCCCGTTGTAATTTGGGGTCTAATTTTGATTAGTACTGATTATAACTAGACAGATGCCCTATTTGATCGTTTTGCTACTTGATTAGTAACTACTACAGGCTTATGAAGTATTAGGCAAACGGCTAAGTAAAATGAATCAATCCAATCTTAAGCAGGTACTCATTTGTAAGCTAAGATCAACAAGTACTTGTGTAACTAGAATTGACACATAAACGAGACATAGTTACCATGCTAGGTGTTAATCAAACAAGACTTGAGATAAATAGTAGACATATCAATTGGTGATAAATGGTAACCTTAGTTGGAATCGAATTTGAGATTGAATATTTCAAGGCGTTTGGAAAATCAGGTCAAACTAAGAAGCCAATTATAGACGTTATGCTATCGGTTTTCCAGAGAATTTTTGGAGTTCTAGTCTAACGGATAAGCTTAATCTTTGTTAATCAGTTATAGTCGTAAAAGAACGTGAATGATTAGATCACACCCTAGTCTAACCTCCATAGGTCGGGTTGGGGGCGTGACAGTAGCTGAGCAAGCCTGTTGCCCCCGTCGTGGAGCTCTCGGAGAGCTTTTCAACGGTATGCTGTGCAACGCGTAACTCCTTACGGATCAAAAGTTATGGGCAAAGGAGAGACGGAGACCTGGTCCCAAGCCCTACGCCCTCGGTTTGCGGGCCCAGCCTCTATGTGAAGCAAAGTTGTCTTGCCCAAGGTGCCGTGGGATTCGATAATAGATATGCGATGGATTAGGTTGTCGTCCTTTTCTAGGCTCACGACGTACGATCCGGGAAGGAAAAACAGTACAAGAGAAGAAAAGTGTCCCAAAACTGATGAAAACGTTCAATTTTGGGCTCCAAAAATAGGCGCAGCCAAGCAAGCTTGCTGCCCCATCGTAGAGCTCTAGGAGATCTTTCCAACGGTATGTTGTGCGTCGCGTAACTCCTTATGGATCAAAAGTTATGGGCACCGGAGCGACGGAGACATGGTCCTAAGCCCCAAGCCCTCGGTTTGCGGGCCTAGCCTCTACGTGAAGTGAATTTGTCTTGCCCAAGGTTTCGAGTGATTCGATAATAGAAATGTGATGGATTAGTTTGTCGTCCTTTTCGCGGCTCACGACGTACATTCCGGGACCCAAAAACAGTGCAAAAGAAGAAAAGTGTCCCAAAATTGATGAAAATGTTTGATTTTGGGCTCCGAAAATAGGCGCAGCCGAGCAGGCATGGTGACCCCATCATAGAGCTCTCGGAGAGCTTTCTAACGGTATGCTGTGCGACACGTAACTCCTTATGGATCAAAAGTTATGTGCAAAAGAGCGACGGAGACCTGGTCCTAAGCCCCATGCCCTCGGTTTGCAGGCCCAGCCTCTACGTGAAGCGAAGTTGTCTTGCCCAAGGTGCCATGGGATTCGTTAATAGAAATGTGATGGATTAGGTTGTTGTCCTTTTCTAGGCTCACGACTTACGATCCGGGAAGAAAAAACAGCGCAAGAGAAGTAAAATGTCCCAAAATTGATGAAAATGTTCAATTTTGGTCTCCGAATATAGGCGCAGCCGAGCAGGCTTGCTCCTTGCGTCGTAGAGCTCTCAGATAGCTTTCCAACGGTATACTGTGCGTCGCATAACTCTGTACGGATCAAAAGTTATGGGCACCGGAGCGACGGAGACATGGTCCCAAGCCCCATGCCTCCGGTTTACGGACCCAGCCTCTACGTGAAGCTAAGTTGTCTTGCCCAAGGTGCAGTGGTATTCGATAATAGAAATGTGATGGATTAGGTTGTCATCCTTTTCTTGGCTCTCGACGTACGATCCGGGAAGGAAAAACAGCGCAAGAGAAGAAAAGTGTCCCAAAACTGATGAAAACGTTCGATTTTGGGCTCTAAAAAACAGGCGCAGCTAAGTAAGCTAGCGGCCCCCATTGTAGAGCTATCAGAGAGCTTTCCAACGGTATGCTGTGCGTCACATAACTCCTTACGGATCACAAGTTATGGGCACCGGAGTGATAGAAACCTTGTTACAAGCCCTACGCCCTCGGTATGCGGTCCCAACCTCTACGTGAAGTGAAGTTTTCATGCCCAAGGTGCCGTGGGATTCAATAAGAGAAATGTGATGAATTAGGTTGTCGTCTTTTTCTAGGCTCATGACGTACGATCCGGGATGGAAAAACAACGCAAGGGAAGAAAACTATGCCAAAACTGATGAAATCGTTCAATTTTGGGCTCAGAAAATAGGCGCAGCCAAGCAGGCTTGATCCGCCCTTCGTAGAGCTCTCGGAGATCTTTCCAACGGTATGCTATGCGTCACGTAACTCCAAAAGTTATAGGCACCGGAGCGACGAAGACATGGTCCCAAGGTGCCATGGGATTCGATAATAGAAATGATAGATTAGGTTGTCGTCCTTTTCTAGGCTCAAGACGTACGATCCGGGAAGGAAAAACAACACAAGAGGAGAAAAGTGTACCAAAACTGATTAAAACGTTCGATTTTGGGCTCTAAAAATAGGCGCAACCGAGCAAGTTTTCAACCTCCGTCGTAGAGCTCTTGGAGAGCTTTCCAACGGTATGCTGTGCGACGCGTAACTCCTTATGGATCAAAAGTTATGGGCAAAGGAGGGACGGAGACCTGGTCCCAAGCCCCGTGCCCTCAGTTTGCGAGCCCAGCCTCTATGTGAAGCGCAGTTGACTTACCCAAGGTGCCATGGGATTCGTTAATAGAAATGTGATGGATTAGGATGTCGTCCTTTTCTAGGCTCACGACGTACGATCCGGGAAGGAAAAACAGCGCAAGAGAAGAAAAGTGTCCCAAAACAGATGAAAACATTTGTTTTTGGGCTCTAAAAATAGGCAGAGCCGGGCAGGCTTGCTGCCCCTGTCGTAGAGCCCTCGGAGAACTTTCCAACGGTATGCTGTGCGCCGCATTACTCCTTACGGATCAGAAGACATGGGCACCGAAGCGACGAAGACATGGTCCCATACCCCACGCCTTGGGTTTGCTGGCCCAGCCTCTACGTGAAGCGAAGTTGTCTTGCCCAAGGTGCCATGGGATTCGATAATAGAAATATGACGGATTAGGTTGTCATCTTTTTCTAGGCCCATGACATACGATCCGGGAAGAAAAAATAGCGCAAGAGAAGAAAAGTATCCCAAAACTGATGAAATCATTCGATTTTGGGCTCAGACAACAGGCGCAGCCGTGCAGGCTTGCTCCCCCCTTTGTAGAGCTCTCAGAGAGCCTTCCAACAGTATGTTGTGCGCCGCGTACCTCCTTTCAGATCAAAAGTTATGGGCACCAGAGCGACGAAGACATAGTCCCAAGCCCCACGCCCTCGATTTGCAGGCCCAGCCTCTACGTGATGCGAAGTTGTCTTACCCAAGGTGCTGTGGGATTCGTTAATAGAAATGTAATGGATTAGGTTGTCGTCCTTTTCTAGGCTGAAGACGTACGATCCGGGAAGGAAAAACAGCGCAAGTGAAGAAAAGTATCCCAAAACTAATGAAAACGTTCAATTTTGGGCTCCGAAAATAGGCACAGCCGAGCAAGCTTGCAGCCCCCGTCGTAGAGCTCTCGGAGAGATTTCCAACGGTATGCTGTGCGACGCGTAACTCCTTATGGATCAAAAGTTGTGGGCAAAGGATCGACGGAGACCTGGTCCCAAGCTCCACACCCTCAGTTTGCGGGCCCAGCCTCTATGTGAAGAGAAGTTGTCTTGCCCAAGGTGCCGTGGGATTCAATAATAGAAATGTGATAAATTAGGTTGGCGTCCTTTTCTAGGCTCACCACGTACGATCCGAGAAGGAAAAACAGAGCAAGAGAAGAAAAGTGTCCCGAAACTGATGAAAACGTTTGATTTTGGGCTTTGAAAGCTGGCACAGAAAAGCAAGCGTGCTGCCCTCGTCATAGAGCTCTCAGAGAGCTTTCCAACGATATACTGTGCGCCGCATAACTCCTTACGGATCAAAAGTTATTGGCACCAGAGCAACGGAGAAATGGTCCTAAGCCCCACGCCCCCGGTTTGCGGGTACAGCCTCTACGTGAAGCAAAGTTTTCTTACCCAAGGTGCTGTGGGATTCGATAAAATAAATGTGATGGATTATGTTGTCGTCCTTTTCGCGGCTCACGACGTATGATCCGAGACTAAAAAATAGCGCAAAAGAAGAAATGTGTCCCAAAACTGATGAAAATGTTCAATTTTGGTCTCTGAAATTAGGCGCAGCCGAGCAAGTTTGCTGCCCCCATCGTAGAGCTCTCGGAGAGCTTTCTAATGGTTTGTTGTGCGCCACGTAACTCTTTACGGATTAAAAGTTATGGGCACCGGAGCAACAGATACCTGGTCACAAGCCCCACGCCCTCGGTTTGCGGGCCCAGCCTTTACATGAAGTGAAGTTGTCATGCCCAAGGTATTGTGGGATTCGGTAATAGAAATGTGATTGATTAGGTTGTTGTCCTTTTCGCGGCTGACGACGTATGATCCGTGACGGAAAAACAGTACAAAAGAAGAAAAGTGTCCCGAAACATATGAAAACATTCGATTTTGGGCTCCAAAAATAGGTGCAGCCGAGCAAGTTTGCTGCCCCCGTCGTAGAGCTCTCGTAGAACTTTCCAACGGTATGTTGTGAGCCACGTAACTTCTTACGGATCAAAAGTTATGGGCACCGTAGTGACGGAGACCTGGTCCCAAGCCCCACGTCCTCGGTTTGTGGGCCCAACCTCTACGTGAAGCGAAGTTGTCTTTCCCAAGGTGCCGTGGGATTCAATAATAGAAATGTGATGGATTAGATTGTCGTCCTTTTCGCGGCTGACGACGTACGATCCAGGACCCAAAAACAGCGCAAAAGAAGAAAAGTGTCCTGAAACTGATGAAAACATTTGATTTTGGGCTCCAAAAATAGGTGCAGTTAAACAGGTTTGCTACCCCCGTCGTAGAGCTCTCAGAGAGATTTCTAACGGTCTGTTGTGCGATACGTAACTCCATACGGATCAAAAGTTATGGGCAAAGAAGCGATGGAGACCTGGTCCCAAGCCCCATGCCTTCGGTTTGCTGGCCCAGCCTCTACGTGAAGCGAAGTTGTCTTGCCCAAGGTGAAATGGGATTTTATAATAGAAATGTGATGGATTAGGTTGTCATCCTTTTCTAGGCTCACGACGTACGATCCGGGAAGAAAAAACAGCGCAAGAGAAGAAAAGTGTCCCAAAATTGATGAAAACGTTCAATTTTGGGCTACGAATACTGGCGAAGCCGAGCAGGCTTGCTCCCTCCGTCGTTGAGCTCTCGGATAGCTTTCCAACGGTATGCTGTGCTCCGCGTAACTCCTTACGGATCAAAAGTTATGGGCACCGAAGCGACGGAGACATTGTCCCAATCCCCACGCCTTTGGTTTGCGGGCCCAACCTCTACATGAAGTGAAGTTGTCTTGCCCAAGGTGCCATGGGATTCGATAATAGAAATGTGATAGATTAGGTTGTCGTCCTTTTCTAGGCTCACGGCGTACGGTCCGAGAAGGAAAAATAGCACAAGAGAAGGAAAATGCCCCAAAACTAATGAAAACGTTCGATTTTGGGCTCCAAAAATTGTCGCAGCCGAGCAGGCTCGCTCCCCCCGTTGTAGAGCTCTCGGAGAGCTTTCCAACGGTATGCTGTGCGCCGCCTAACTCTTTACGGATCAAATGTTATGGGCATCGGAGCGATGGAGACATGGTCCCAAGCCCCACGCCCTCATTTTGCTGGCCCAGCCTCTACGTGAAGCGAAGTTGTCTTGCCCAAGGTGTCGTGAGATTCGATAATAGAAATGTGATGGATTAGGTTGTCGTCCTTTTCTAGGCTCAAGACGTACGATCCGGGAAGGAAAAACAGCGCAAAAGAAGAAAAGTGTCCCAAAACTGAAGAAAATGTTCGATTTTGGGCTCTAAAAATAGGCGCAGCCGAGCAGCCTTACAGCCCCTGTCGTAGAGCTCTCGGAGTGCTTTCCAATGGTATGTTGTGCGCCACGTAACTCCTTATGGATCAAAAATTATGGGCACCGGAGCAACGGAGACCTGGCCGCAAGCCCCACGCCCTCGGTTTGTGGGCCCAGCCTCTGCGTGAAGTGAAGTTGTCTAGCCCAAGGTGTCGTGGGATTCGATAATAGAAATCCGATGGATTAGATTGTCATACTTTTTGCGGCTCACGACGTACGATTCGAGACGAAAAAATAATGCAAAGAAGAAAAGTGTCCCGAAACTGATGAAAACATTCAATTTTGGACTTAAAAAATAGGCGCAGCCGAGCAGGTTTGCTACCCCGTCGTAGAGATCTCAAAGAGCTTTCCAACGGTATGCTGTGCGACGCGTAACTTCTTATGGATCAAAAGTTATGGGCAAAGGAGCGACGGAGACCTGGTCCCAAGCACCACACCCTCAGTTTGCGGGCCCAGCCTCTACGTGAAGCGAAGTTGTCTTGCCCAAGGTGCCGTGGGATTTGATAATAGAAAAGTGATGGATTAGGTTGTCGTCATTTTCTAGGCTCACGACGTACGATCCGGGAATGAAAAATAGCGCAAGAGAAGAAAAGTGTCCCAAAACTGATGAAAGAAAATAGGTGTAGCCAAGCATGCCTGCTGCCCCCGTCGTAGAGCTCTCCGAGAGCTTTCCAACGGTATGCTGTGCGCCGCGTAACTCCTTATGGATCAAAAGTTATGGGTACCAGAGTGACAGAGACATGGTCCCAAGCCCCACGCCCTCGGTTTGCGGGCCTAGCCTATACGTGAAGCGAAGTTGTCTTGCCCAAGGTGCCATGGGATTCGATAATAGAAATGTGATGGTTTAGGTTGTTGTCCTTTTCGCTGCTCACGAAGTACGATCTGTGACAGTAAAATAGCGCAAAAGATGAAAAGTGTCACGAAACTGATGAAAATGTTTGATTTTGGGCTCCGAAAATAGGCGCAGCCGAGCAGGCATGGTGACCCCATCGTAGAGCTCTCGGAGAGCTTTCCAACGGTATGCTGTGCGACGCGTAACTCCTTACAAATCAAAAGTTATGGGCAAAGGAGCGACGGAGACCTAGTCTCAAGCCTATGCCCTCGGTTTGCGGGCCCAGGCTCTACGTGAAGTGAAATTGTCATGCCCAAGGTGCAGTGGGATTCGATAATAAAAATGTAATAGATTAGGTCGTCGTCCTTTTCTAGGCTTCTGACATGCGGTCCGGGAAGAAAAAACAGCGCAAGAGAAGAAAAGTGTCCAAAAATTGATGAAGTCGTTCAATTTTGGGCTCCCAAAATTGGCGCAGCTTAGTTGACTTGCTGTCCCTGTCGTAAGCCTCTTAGAGAGCTTTCCAACGGTATGTTGTGTGACGCGTAACTCCTTACTGATCAAAAGTTATGGGCAAAGGAGCGACAGAGACCTGGTCCCAAGCCCCATGCCCTCGGTTTGCGAACCCAGCCTCTACATGAAGCAAAGTTTTCTTGCCCAAGGTGCTGTGGGATTTGATAATAAAATATGATGGATTAGGTTGTCGTCCTTTTCCAGGCTCCCGACGTACGAACCGAGAATGAAAAATACCGCAAGAGAAGAAAAGTTTCCCAAAACTGATGAAAACATTAGATTTTGGGCTCTGAAAATAGACACAGCCCAGCAGGCTTGCTCCGCCCGTCGTAGAGTTCTCGAAGAGCTTTCCAAAGGTATGGTGTGCGCCGCGTAACTCATTATGGATCAAATATTATGGGCACCAGAGCGATGGAGACATGTTCCCAAGCCCCAAGCCCTACGCCCTCGGTTTGCTGGCCTAGCCTCTACGTGAAGCGAAGTTGTCTTGCCCAAGGTGCCGTGGGTTTCGATAATAGAAATGTGATGGATTAGGTTGTTGTCCTTTTCTAGGCTCAAGACGTACGATCCGGGAAGGGAAAACAACACAAGAGATGAAAAGTATCCCAAAACTGAAGAAAACGTTCGATTTTGGGCTCAGAAAACATGCGCAGCCGAGCAAGCGAGCAGCCCTCGTCGTAGAGCTCTCGGAGTGCTTTCCAACGGTATGTTGTGCGACGCGTAACGCCTTATGGATCAAAAGTTATGACCAAAGGAGCGATGGAGACCTGGTCCTAAGCACCATGCCCTCGGTTTGCGGGCTCAGCCTCTATGTGAAGTGCAGTTGTCTTGCCCAAGGTGCCATGGGATACAATAATAGAAATGTGAGGGATTAGGTTGTCGTCCTTTTCTAGGCTCACAACGTACGATCCGAAAAGGAAAAACAGCGCAAGAGAAGAAAAGTGTCACAAAACTAATGAAAAAATTCAATTTTGGGCTCTCAAAATAGGCACAACCGAGCAGGGTTGCTGCCCCTATTGTAGAGCTCTCGGAGTACTTTCCAACGGTATGCTGTGCGACGCGTAACTCCTTATGGATAAAAAGTTAGGGCAAAGGAGCGACGGAGACCTGGTCCCAAACACCATGGCCTCGGTTTGCGGGCTCAGCCTCTACAAGAAGTGCAGTTGTCTACCCTAAGGTGCCGTGGGATTCGATATTAGAAATGTGATGGATTAGGTCGTCGTCCTTTTCTAGGCTCACGACGTATGATCCGGGAAGGAAAAACAGCGCAAGAGAAGAAAAGTGTCCTAAAACTGATGAAAACATTCGATTTTGGGCTCTGAAAATAGGCACAACTGAGCAGGCTTGCTACCTCCGTCGTAGAGCTTCCGGAGAGCTTTCCAACGGTATGCTGTGCCCCGCGTAACTTTGTACGGATTAAAAGTTATGCGCACCGGAGAGACAGAGACCTGGTCCCAAGCCTCACGCCCTTGGTTTGCAGGCCCAGCCTCTACGTGAAGCGAAGTTGTCATGCCCAAGGTACCGTGGGATTCGATAATAGAAATGTGATGGATTAGGTTTTCGTACTTTTCTAGTCCCACGACGTACGATCCGGGAAGGAAAAATAGCGCAAGAGAAGAAAAGTGTCCCAAAACTAATGAAAAATGTTTGATTTTGGGCTCTGAAAATAGGCGCAGCCGAGCAAGCTTGCTGCCCCCGTCGTAGAGCTCTCGGATAGGTTTTCAACGGTATGTTGTGCGCCATGTAACTCCTTACAGATCAAAAGTTATGGGCACAAGAGCGACATATACTTGGTCACAAGCCCCACGCCCTCGGTTTACGGGGCTAGCCTCTACGTGAAGTGAAGTTGTCATGCCCAAGGTGTCATGGGATTCGGTAAGAGAAAGTGATTGATTAGTTTGTCGTCCTTTTTGCGGCTGACGACGTACGATCCGGGATGAAAAATAGTGCAAAAGAAGAAAAGTGTCCTGAAACTGAAGAAAACATTCGATTTTGGGCTCTGAAAATAGGAGCATCTAAGCCAGCTTGCTGCCCCCGTCGTAGAGCTCTGCGAGAGCTTTCCAACGGTATGTTGTGCACCGCGTAACTCCTTACGGATCAAAAGGTATGGGCAAAGGAGCGACGGAGACCTGGTCCCAAACCCTACGCCCTCGGTTTGCGGGCCCAGCCTCTACATGAAGCGAAGTTGTCTTGCCCAAGGTACCATGGGATTCGATAATAGAAATGTGATGGATTAGGTTGTCGTCCTTTTCTAGGCTCACGACGTACGATCCGGGAAGGAAAAATAGTGCAAAAGTAGAAACGTGTCCCAAAATTTATGAAAACGTTCAATTTTGGGCTCCGAAAACAGGCGCAACCGAGCAGGCTTGTTTCCCCCATCGTAGAACTCTCGTAGAGCTTTCCAACGGTAAGTTGTGTACCGCGTAACTCCTTACGGATCAAAAGTTATGGGCACCAGAGCGACGGAGACCTAGTCCCAAACCCCACGCCCTCGGTTTGTGGGCCCAGCCTCTACGTGAAGCGAAGTTGTCTTGCCCAAGGTGCCGTGGGATTCGATAATAGAAATGTAATGGATTAGGTCGTCCTCCTTTTCGCGGCTCACGACGTACGATCCGGGAAGAAAAAACAGTGCAAAAGGAGAAAAGTGACCCAAAACTAATGAAAATGTTCGATTTTGGGCTCCAAAAATAGGCGCAGCCAAGCAGGCTTGTTGCCCCCGTCGTAGAGCTCTCGAAGAGCTTTCTGACGGTATGCTGTGCGCCTCGTAAATCCTTACGGATAAAAAGTTATGGGCACCGGAGCGACGGAGACTAGGTCCCAAGCCCCACACCCTCGGTTTGCGGGCCTAGCCTCTACGTGAAGTGAAGTTGTCTTGCCCAAGGTGCGATGGGATTCGATAATAAAAATGTGATGGATTAGATTGTCGTCCATTTCGCTGCTCACGATGTACGATCCGGGCCAAAAAAATAGCGCAAAAGTAGAAAAGTTTCCCAAAACTGATGAAAACGTTCGATTTTGGGCTCCGAAAATAGGCCTATCCAAGTAGGCTCGCTACCCCCATCGTAGAGCTCTCGGAGAGCATTCCAACGGTATATTGTGCGCCGCGTAACTCCTTAAGGATCAAAAGTTATGGGCACTAGAGTGATAGATACCTGGTCACAAGCCCCACGCCCTTGGTTTGCGGGCCCAGCCTCTATGTGAAGTGAAGTTGTCATGCCCAAGGTATCGTGGCATTCGGTAATAGAAATGTGATTGATTAGGTTGTCGTCCTTTTCGCGGCTGACGACGTACGATCCGGGATAAAAAACAGCGCAATGGAAGAAAAGTATACCAAAACTAATGAAAACGTTTGATTTTGGGCTCCAAAAATAGGCGCAGCCGAGCTTGCTACACCTGTCGTAGAGCTCTCGGAGAGGTTTACAACGGTATGCTGTGGGCCGCGTAACTCCTTACGGACCAAAAGTTATGGGCAAAGGAGCGACATAGACATGGTTCCAAGCCCAACGCCCTCGGTTTTCAGGCCCAGCCTATACGTGAAGCGAAGTCGTCTTGCCCAAGGTGCCGTGGGATTCGATAATAGAAATGTGATAGATTAGGTTTATTCATTTTCTAGGCTCACGACGTGCGATCCGGGAAGGAAAAACAGCGCAAGAGAAGAAAAGTGTCCCAAGACTAATGAAAACGTTTGATTTTGGGATCCAAAAATTGGTGCATCCGAGTAGGCTTGCTGCCTTTGTCGTAGAGCTCTCGGAGAGCTTTACAACGGTATGCTGTGCGCCACGTAACTCCTTACGGATGAAAAGTTATGGGCATCGGAGCGACGGAGACATGGTCCCAAGCCCCACGCCCTTGGTTTGCTGGCCCTGCCTCTACGTGAAGCGAAGTGGTCTTGCCCAAGGTGCCATGGGATTCAACAATAGAAATGTGATGGATTAGGTTGTCGTCCTTTTCGCGGCTCACGACGTACGACCCAGGACGGAAAAACTGTGCAAAAGAAGAAAAGTATCCCGAAACTAATGAAAACATTCGATTTTGGGTTCAAAAAACAGGTGCATCCTAGAAGGCTTGCCGCCCCCATCGTAGAGCTCTCGGAGAGCTTTCCAACGGTATGATGTACGATGCGTAGAGCTCTCGGAGAGCTTTACAACGATATGCTGTGCGCCGCGTAACTCCTTACGGATCAAAAGTTATGGGAACCAGAGCGACGGAGACATGGTCCCATGCCCCACGCCCTTGGTTTGCTAGCCCAACCTCTACGTGAAGCGAAGTTGTCCTGCCCAAGGTGCCATGGGATTTGTTAATAGAAATTGGATGGATTAGGTTGTCGTCCTTTTCGCGGCTCACGACGTACGATCAACGATGGAAAAAAGCACAAAAGGATAAAAGTGTCCCAAAACAGATGAAAACGTTTGATTTTGGGCTTCGAAAAATGGCGCAGCCAAACTGGATTGCTACCCACGTAGTAGAGCTCTCAGAGAGCTTTCCAATGGTATGTTGTGCATCGCGTAACTCCTTTCAGATCAAAAGTAATGGGCACCAGAGCGACGGAGACTGGGTCCCAAGCCCCACACCCTCGGTTTGCGGGCCCAGCCTCTACGTGAAGCGAAGTTGTCTTGCCCAAGGTGCCGTGGGATTCGATAATAGAAATGTGATGAATTTGGTTGTCATCCTTTTCGTGGCTTACGACGTACGATCCGGGACGGAAAGACAGCGCAAAAGTAGAAAAATGTCCTGAACCTGATGAAACCATTCGATTTTGGCTCCGAAATTAGGCGCTGTTGAGCAGGCTTGTAGCCCTCGTCATAGAGCTCTCGGAGATCTTTCCAACGGTATGCTGTACGACACGTAACTCCTTACGGATCAAAAGTTATGGGCAAAGGAGCGACGGAGACCTGGTCCCAAGCCCCATGCCCTCAGTTTGTGGGCCCAGCATCTACATGAAGCGCAGTTGTCTTGCTCAAGGTGCCGTGGGATTCGATAATAGAAATGTGATGGATTAGGTTATCGTCCTTTTCTAGGCTCACGACGTACGATCCGGGAAGGAAAAACAACGCAAAAGAATAAAAGTGTCCCAAAATTGATGAAAACGTTCGATTTTGGGCTCTAAAAACAGGCGCAACTGAGTAGGTTTGCTGCCCGTGTCGTAGAGCTCTTGAAGAGCTTTCCAACGGCATACTATGTGCCGCGTAACTCCTTACGGATCAAAAGTTATGGGCACCAGAGCAACGGAGACATAGTCCCAAGCACCACGCCCTCGGTTTGCGGGCCTAGCCTCTACGTGAAGCAAAGTTGTCTTACCTAAGGTGTCGTGGGATTCGATAATATAAATGTGATGGATTAGGTTGTCGTCCTTTTCTAGGCTCACGACGTACGATCCGGGAGGGAAAAACAGCGCAAGAGAAGAAAAGTGTTCCAAAACAGATGAAAACGTTCAATTTTGGGCTCCGAAAACAGGCGCAGCAGAGCAAGCTTGGTGCCCCCGTCGTAGAGCTCTCGGAGAGATTTCCAACGGTATGCTGTGCCCTATGTAACTGCTTACGGATCAAAAGTTATGGGCACCGGAGCGACGGAGACTTGGCCCCAAGCCCCACGTCCTCGGTTTGCAGGCCCAGCCTCTCCGTGAAGCGAAGTTGTCTTGCCCAAGGTGCTGTGGGATTCGATTATAGAAATTTGATGGATTAGGTTGTCTTCCTTTTCTAGGCTCCCAACGTACGATCCGGGAAGGAAAAACAACGAAAAAGAAGAAAAGTATCCCAAAACTGATGAAAACGTTCGATTTACGATTCTGAAAATAGACGAAGCCGAGTAGACTTGTTGCCCCTGTCGTAGAGCTCTCGGAGAGCTTTCCAACGGTATGCTGTGCGCCGCGTAACTCCTTACGGATCAAAAGTTATAGGCATCGGAGCGACGGAGACCTGGTCACAAGCCCCACGCCCCCGGTTTGCGGGCCCAGCCTCTACGTGAAGCGAAGTTGTCTTGCCCAAGGTGCCATGGGATTCTATAAAACTAATGTGATGGATTAGGTTGTCGTCCTTTTCACGTCTCACGACGTACGATTCGCGACGGAAAAATAGTGCAAAAGAAGAAAAGTGTACAAAAACTGATGAAAATGTTCGATTTTGGGCTTCGAAAATAGGCACAGCCGGGCAGTCTTACTGCCCCAGTCGTAGAGCTCTAGGAGAGCTTTCCAACGGTATGCTGTGCGCCACGTAACTCCTTACGGATCAAAAGTTATGGGCACCGGATCGACAAATACCTGGTCACATGCCCCACGCCCTCAGTTTGCGGGCCCAGCCGTCACGTGAAGTGAGGCTGTCATGCCCAAGGTATCGTGGGATTCGGTAATAGAAATGTGATTGATTAGGTTGTCGTCCATTTCCCGGCTGACGACGTACGATCCGGGACGGAAAAACAGCGAAAAAAAAAGAAAAGTGTCCCAAAACTGATGAAAATGTTCTATTTTGGACTCTGAAAATAGGCGCATCCGTGCAGGCTTTCTACCCCCGTCGTAGAGCTCTCGGAGAGCTTTCCAACAGTATGCTATGCGCCACGTAACTCCTTACGGATCAAAAGTTATGGGCACCGGAGCGACGGAGACCTTGTCCCAAGCCCCACGCCTTCGGTTTGCGGGCCCAGCCTTTACGTGAAGCGAAGTTGTCCTGCCCAAGGTGTCGTGGGATTCGATAATATAAATGTGATGGATTAGGTTGTCGTCCTTTTCTAGGCTCACGACGTACGATCCGGGAAGGAAAAACAGCGCAAGAGAAGAAAAGTGTTCCAAAACAGATGAAAACGTTCAATTTTGGGCTCCGAAAACTGGCGCAGCAGAGCAAGCTTGGTGCCCCCGTCGTAGAGCTCTCGGAGAGCTTTCCAACGGTATGTTGTGCCCTATGTAACTGCTTACGGATCAAAAGTTATGGGCACCGGAGCGACGGAGACTTGGCCCCAAGCCCCACGCCCTCGGTTTGCAGGCCCAGCCTCTCCGTGAAGCGAAGTTGTCTTGCCCAAGGTGCTGTGGGATTCGATTATAGAAATTTGATGGATTAGGTTGTCGTCCTTTTCTAGGCTCCCAACGTACGATCCGGGAAGGAAAAAAAATGAAAAAGAAGAAAAGTATCCCAAAACTGATGAAAACGTTCGATTTGCGATTCTGAAAATAGACGAAGCCGAGTAGACTTGTTGCCCCTGTCATAGAGCTCTCGGAGAGCTTTCCAACGGTATGCTGTGCGCCGCGTAACTCCTTACGGATCAAAAGTTATAGGCACCGGAGCGACGGAGACCTGGTCACAAGCCCCACACCCCCGGTTCGCGGGCCCAGCCTCTACGTGAAGCGAAGTTGTCTTGCCCAAGGTGCCATGGGATTCTATAAAACTAATGTGATGGATTAGGTTGTCGTCCTTTTCACGTCTCATGACGTACGATCCGCGACGGAAAAACAGTGCAAAAGAAGAAAAGTGTACAAAAACTGATGAAAATGTTCGATTTTGGGCTTCGAAAATAGGCACAGCCGGACAGTCTTGCTGCCCCAGTCGTAGAGCTCTAGGAGAACTTTCCAATGATATGCTGTGCGCCACGTAACTCCTTACGGATCAAAAGTTATGGGCACCGGATCGACAAATACCTGGTCACATGCCCCACGCCCTCAGTTTGCGGGCCCAGCCGTCACGTGAAGTGAGGCTGTCATGCCCAAGGTATCGTGGATTCGGTAATAGAAATGTGATTGATTAGGTTGTCGTCCATTTCTCGGCTGACGACGTACGATCCGGGACGGAAAAACAGCGCAAAAAAAGAAAAGTGTCCCAAAACTGATGAAAATGTTCTATTTTGGACTCTGAAAATAGGCGCATCCGTGCAGGCTTTCTGCCCCCGTCGTAGAGCTCTCGGAGAGCTTTCCAACAGTATGCTGTGCGCCACGTAACTCCTTACGGATCAAAAGTTATGGGCACCGGAGCGACAGAGACCTTGTCCCAAGCCCTACGCCTTCGGTTTGCGGGCCCAGCCTTTACGTGAAGCGAAGTTGTCCTGCCCAAGGTGCCATGGGATTCAATAATAGAAATGTGATGGATTAGATTGTCGTCCTTTTTGCGGCTCACGACGTACGATCTGGGATGAAAAAATAGCGCAAAAGTTGAAAAGTGTCCGGAAACTGTTGAAAATGTTCGATTTTGGGCTTTAAAAATAGGCGCAGCTGTGAGGCTCGACCTCAATTTGCGTGCGATACCTCGTTTCTTGTGCCCTAACCGAGAATTGTGTGGCTTGACCTAGGTTTAAGAGTCGTGTCTCATTTTATGTGCCTTGCATCGAATTACGTGCATTCATTTAAGGTTGCGTGCAGTTGTTTGGGAAACGTGCATTTGTCTCGTAGTTCGTGCTTTACCTCGTAGTACGTGCCCTAAACCTAAGAAAGCGTGCCCGCACGCTAATCAAGAAAGTATCTTACACGAAGCACTAGATTATTAATTAATCCTACAAATTCCACTAACTAATATTATAATCCTAAATCAACTCACTAGAAGACAAAATTTCACCAAAAGCTAAACATTCTTATTCTTTATTCTTTATTCTTTTGCATATCCCAAGCACACACAATAAAATAATGCTCAAAACATAACAAAATTCCAATTTGAACATTGCTTTGGCCGACCATGTGATGCAAGTTGATAAGCCTTTGCATAAATTAAAACTAAGCCTAGACAAACTATGACATAATCACTTCAAACAATGCATAGAAAGCTCCAAAAATACCCTACCATGCATGCTTGTCTCGGCCTCCTCACCATTGTGTCTCCTCACAATTCAAATTGCTCAACATAACAACACAAAATCAGGATTTTGAGAGCATAGGGCCGACACACACACACAAACATTTCATTTTCCTCAAAACATTCTCTCTTTGTCTCATCTTCTCTCACCCTCTCAGCCATGGTTGCTTCATGACTCTCCATAGCTTAAGCTCATCTCCTAAGGTTCACCTAGGCACACAAGGACTCTAGGAAGCTCGACCAAGCAAGCAAGAAGCCAGAAACTCATGCAAGCACACAAAAACCCTTCATTTTTGGCCCTAGGTATGTTTGATAGCTTTTCTTTCATTTCCCTTTTGTTCTAACCACATGCACATACTAAGAACATGATAACTCAGCTAGGAATTAAGGAAATCAAGCAATCTCTCTCGGCCAAGCAAGGAGAGAAGACATTTTTGTGCATCTCCAAAAATTTTGAACATCATTTGTCATCAATAGGCTAAGGTGAGGGCTAAAACTATTCTAAAAACTTTCAAAAACCACATGCATGCCTTCATATGTCTACATTTACATCTGTACTTGTTGTATATGTGTGTACATGAGCTTATGTAACCATGCATGGCAAGATATTTGGTTAGAACCTAAAGATAGGTAAAATCACGTAGTTGGCAGATTTCTGACTTGGTAGAATGAGGCGCATTTTACCTAGTAAATGATGTTGAAAATGAATGAAAATTGGTAGGTCACTAGTTTTTCCAGTTATGAGCGTTTTTCATAGAAATAGGACAAGGCCAATTTTGACTCTAAGATCTCAAAAATTGCAAAACATCGAAAGGTGTCTAAATCTGGAAAATCTGGGAAAATGGAGCAGGTTTTTGGCAGTTCACTGTCCTTGTAGAACGAAATAGTTTTGACCAAGTAAATGATATTTAAAATGCATGAAATTTGGTAGGTTGCTATACTTTTCAGTTCTGGACATTTTTGTAAGAAATAGACTAAATCTAAATCTGACCCTAAACCCTTAAAAATGGCAAGTATTGAAATATGTACAAATCTGGACAGTTTTGCGTAGTCTCACGGTTTTAGCTATAAGTCTTGAATCCGAACTCCAAATGATGTGAGGTTTGTTTCTGGATTTAACTCACTAATTAAGATTTAATCTGACATTTTTTTCACTGGAATTGGAGATTTTTGCTTGTCTAAATAATTGTGGGAAAACAGACCATTGCAGTGAGGTTTTTATTTAGTGATATGCTTTGAAAAATATTGTAACTTCTCTTGTGGTATTGAATGCTTGGGATTGTGGCACTTGGATGTTGTGTGGACTGTTTTGTATGATTGACGATGTTTTAATTAATCGATGCATGGCTTGGGTTTAATTACGTGACAACTTGCAGCTTAATCACACATGTAAGCATGAATAGAAACCCTATTGACTATGAAAACTCGCTAAGTGTTGATCCTATGGTTATTGTGTCTAATTGTGTGATTAGTGGGCTACCTAATAAATGTTAAGTATGCTTGAAATATGATTCCCAATTATTAAATGCTGATAAGTAGACTTTTCTTGCACCCGGTCCCATGTAGACGTCGTTGCATGCTTGTATAAATTTATTACTTGATTACGTGAACCCCGAAATGAGTTATATGACTTGATTTACATGTGTTACATGGCTGCCCGTTTAATATTCATATACCTTCATGTGTATTACAAGTGAAATTAAATGTCAAAGCATGCCTCATGTGTTTACTTGTCAACGTACGATCTTATAACTGCTCGGAGGCAACCTACTTTGTTGTCCTCCTAATGTGATATGTTAAATGTTATAAATGAGCATTGCATACAATGTTGCAACCTTTCATTGTGGCATGGTAGCGTTTCCCGAATGCCGGGCGGCATAGGGCTTGCCGGTGCTCCCGTGACTACCATGGTCCAATTCCCTTTCTCACTTGGCATTCCACCCTCGGAGAGTTGGGTCGTAGGTTTTCGAAGTACATCTGGAGTACACCCAATTGGGAGTGATAAGAGAATTATTGAAGTCGGCCGCAACCATCGTTATCGAAAATGATATTGAGAGCAAATGCTCACCGTATCCTTGAAATGATTGGTAATTGTATCTTCTACTCAATTTGATTCATATACTTTTCGTACCTTACTACTTGTGATATGTGACATGTTTTTAAAAGGGGTTTTTCATAAGTTCAACTGGAAAATGAGTTTCAAAACATATTTCTCGTTCCCCCTCGTTGAGTTCATAAGGACTCACCCTCTTTTATCATCACAGGTGAAGAAGATCAGGAACAGGTACCCGAGGATAACGTGCCTATTGATGACTCCTTGGAGTGATTGCCTGCCCTACGTGCCTTACTTGACTATGGCCATTTTGTGAACGATATGTTTGTTTTGAAGATTATCTCTTATTTTGTTTGTCATTGTTATTGTAAAAGACCCCCGTTATAATTTGAGGTCTAATTTTAATTAGTACTGATTATAACTAGACAGACACCCTATTTGATCATTTTGCTACTTGATTAGTAACTACTACAGGCTTATGAAGTATTAGGCAAAGGGCTAAGTAAAATGAATCAATCCAATCTTAAACAGGTACTCATTTGTAAACTAAGATCAACAGGTACTTGTGTAACTGGAATTGACACATAAACGAGACATAGTTGCCATGCTAGGTGTTAATCAAACAAGACTTGAGATAAATAGTAGACATATAAATTGGTGATAAACAGTAACCTTAGTTGGAATCGAATTTGAGATTGAATATTTTGAGGCGTTTAGAAAATTAGGTCAAACAAAGAAGCCAATTACAGACGTTATGCTGTCAGTTTTCCGGAGAATTTTTGGAGTTCTAGTCTAACGGATAAGCTTAATCTTCGTTAATCGGTTATAGTCGTAAAAGAAAGTGAATGATTAGATCATACCCTAGTCTAACCTCCATAGGTCGGGTTGGGGGCGTGACAGCAGCCGAGCAAGCTTGTTGCCCACGTCGTAGAGCTCTCGGAGAGCTTTCCAACAGTATGCTGTACGACGTGTAACTCCTTACGGATCAAAAGTTATGGGCAAAGGAGCGACGGAGACCTGGTCCAAAGCCCCACGCCTTCGGTTTGCGGGCCCAGCCTCTACGTGAAGCGAAGTTGTCTTGCCCAAGGTGCCATAGGATTTGATATTAGAAATCTGATGGATTAGTTTGTCATCCTTTTTGAGGCTCACGACGTACGATCCGGGACCGTAAAACAGCGTAAAAGAAGAAAAGTGTCCCAAAATTGATGAAAATGTTTGATTTTGGGCTCCGAAAATAGGCGCAGCCGAGCAGGCATGCTACCCCCATCATAGAGCTCTCAGAGAGCTTTTCAACGGTATGCTGTGTGACGCGTAACTCCTTATGGATCAAAAGTTATGGGCAAAAGAGCGACGGAGACCTGGTCTCAAGCCCCATGCCCTCGGTTTGCGGGCCCAGCCTTTACGTGAAGCGAAGTTGTCTTGCCCAAGGTGCCATAGGATTCGCTAATAGAAATGTGATGGATTAGGTTGTCATCCTTTTCTAGCCTCACGACTTACGATCCGGGAAGAAAAAACAGCGCAAGAGAAGAAAAATGTCCCAAAATTGAGGAAAACGTTCAATTTCGGGCTTCGAATATAGGTGCAGCCGAGCAGGCTTGTTTCCTCCCATCGTAGAGCTCTCGGAGAGCATTCCAATGGTATGATGTGCACCGCATAACTTCGTACGGATCAAAAGTTATGGGCACGGGAGCGACAGAGACATAGTCCCAAGCCCCACGCCCTCGGTTTGCAGACCCATCCTCTACGTTAAGCTAGGTTGTCTTGCCCAAGGTGCTGTGGGATTCGATAATAGAAGTGTGATGGAATTAGGTTGTCGTCCTTTTCTAGGCTGACGACGTATGATTCGGGAAGGAAAAACAGCGCAAGAGAAGAAAAGTGTCCCAAAGCTGATGAAAACGTTCGATTTTAGGCTCTGAAAACAGGCGCAGCTGAGCAAGCTGGCTGCCCCTGTCGTAGAGCTCTCGGAGAGCTTTCCAGCGGTTATGGGCACCGGAGTGACAAAGACCTGGTCACAAGCCCCACGCCCTCGGTTTGCGGGCCCAACCACTACGTGAAGTGAAGTTTTCATGCCTAAGGTGCCGTGGGATTCGATAAGAGAAATGTAATGCATTAGGCTGTCATCTTTTTCTAGGCTCATGACGTACGATCCGGGATGGAAAAACAGCGCAAGATAAGAAAACTATCCCAAAACTGATGAAATTGTTCAATTTTGGGCTCAGAAAATAGGCTCAGTCGAGCAGGCTTCCTCCCACCTTCGTAGAGCTCTTGGAGAGCTTTCCAACGGTATGTTGTGCGCCGCGTAACTCTTTACGGATCAAAAGTTATGGGCACCAGAGCGATGTAGACATGGTCCTAAGCCCCACGCCCTCGGTTTGCAGGCCCAGCCTCTACGTGAAGCGAAGTTGGCTTGCCCAAGGTACCGTGGGATTCGATAATAGAAATGTGATGGATTAGATAGTCTTCTTTTTCTAGGCTCAAGACGTACGATCCGGGACGGAGATACAGCGCAAGAGGAGAAAAGTGTCCCAAAACTGATGAAAACGTATGATTTTGGGCTCCAATAATAGGCACAGCTGAGCAAGCTTGCAGCCCCTGTCGTAGAGCTCTTGGAGAGCTTTCCAATGGTATGCTGTGCGACGCGTAACTCCTTACTGATCAAAAGTTATGGGCAAAGGAGGGACGGAGTCCTGGTCCCAAGCCCCATGCCCCCGGTTTGCGGGCCCAGCCTCTATGTGAAGCACAGTTGTCTTGCCCAAGGTGTCATGGGATTCGATAAAAGAAATGTGATGGATTAGGATGTCGTCCTTTTCTAGGCTCACGACGTATGATTCGGGAAGGAAAAACAGCGGAAGAGAATAAAAGTATCCCAAAACTGATGAAAACATTCGATTTTGGGCTCTAAAAATAGGCACAACCGAGTAGGCTTGCTGCCCCCATCGTAGAGCTCTCGGAGAGCTTTTCAACGGTATGCTGTGCGCCGTGTAACTCCTTACAGATTAGAAGATATGGGCACCGGAGCGACGAAGACATGGTCCCATGCCCCACGCCTTCGGTTTGTGGGCCCAGCCTCTACGTGAAGCGTAGTTGTCTTGCCCAAGGTGCCATGGGATTCGATAATAGAAATGTGATGGATTATGTTGTCATCTTTTTCTAGGCTCATGACGTACGATCTGGGAAGAAAAAACAGCGCAAGAGAAGAAAAGTATCCCAAAACTGATGAAATCGTTCGATTTTGGGCTCAGAAAATAGGCACAGTCCAGCAGGCTTGCTCCCCCCTTTGTAGAGCTCTCGGAGAGCTTTCCAACGGTATGCTGTGCGCCGTGTTACTCCATACGGATTAAAAGTTATGGGCACCAGAGCGACGGAGACATGGTCCCAAGCCCCACGCCCTCGGTTTGCAGGCCCAGCCTCTACGTGAAAAGAAGTTGTCTTGCCCAATGTGCTGTGGGATTCGATAATAGAAATGTGATGGATTAGTTTGTTGTCCTTTTCTAGTCTGAAGACGTACAATCCAGGAAGGAAAAACAGCGCAAATGAAGAAAAGTGTCCCAAAAATGATGAAAACGTTCAATTTTGGGCTCCGAAAATAGGCCCAGCTGAGCAGGCATGGTGCCCCCGTCGTAGAGCTCTCGGAGAGATTTCCAACAGTATGATGTGCGACGCGTAACTCCTTATGGATCAGTTATGGGCAAAGGAGCGACGGAGACCTGGTCCCAAGCCCCACGCCCTCAGTTTGCGGGCCTAGCCTCTACGTGAAGCGAAGTTGTCTTGCCCAGGGTGCCGTGGGATTTGATAATAGAAATATGATGAATTAGGTTGTCGTCCTTTTCTTGGCTCACGACGTACAATCCGGGAAGGAAAAATAGTGCAAGAGAAGAAAAGTATCATAAAACTGATGAAAACGTTTGATTTTAGGATCCGAAAACTGGCGCAGAAAAGCAAGCTTGCTGCCCTCGTCCGAGAGCTCTCGGAGAGCTTTCCAACGATATGTTGTGTGCCGCATAACTCCTTACGGATCAAAAGTTATTGGCACCGGAGCAACGTACATGGTCCCAAGCCCCACGCCAACGGTTTGCGGGCCCAGCCTTTACGTGAAGCAAAGTTTTTTCACCCAAGGTGCCGTGGGATTCGATTATAGAAATGTGATGGATTAGGTTGTCGTCCTTTTCGCGGCTCATGATGTACGATCTGGGATGGAAAAACAGTGCAAAAGAAGAAATGTATCCTAAAACTGATGAAAACGTTCAATTTTGTGCTCCGAAAATAGACGCAACCGAGCAGGTTTGCTGCCCCCGTCGTAGAACTCTCGGATAGCTTTCCAACAGTATGTTGTTCGCCATGTAACTCCTTACATATCAAAAGTTATGGGCACCGGAGCGACAGATACCTTGTCACAAGCCCCACACCCTCAGTTTGCGGGCCCAGCCTCTACGTGAAGTGAAGTTGTCATGCCCAAGGTGTCCTGGGATTCGGTAATAGAAATGGGATTGATTAGGTTGTTTCCCTTTTCGAGGCTGACGACGTACGATCCGGGACGGAAAAACAGTGCAAAAGTAGAAAAGTGTCACAAAACAGATGAAAACATTCGATTTTGGGCTCCGAAAATAGGCGCAGCCTAGCAAGCTGGCTACCCCCGTCGTAGAGCTCTCGTAGAGCTTTCCAACGGTAAGCTGTGCGCCGCGTAACTCCTTACGGATCAAAAGTTATTGGCACCGGAGTGACGAAGACCTAGTCCCAAACCCCACACCCTCGGTTTGCCGGCCCAGCCTCTACATGAAGCGAAGTTGTCTTGCCCAAGGTGCCGTGGGATTCGATAATAGAAATGTGATGGATTTGGTCGTCCTCCTTTTTGCGGCTCACGACATACGATCTGGAACGAAAAAACAGTGCAAAAGGAGAAAAGTGACACAAAACTGATGAAAATGTTCGATTTTGGGCTCCAAAAATAGGCACAGCCGAGCAGGCTTGTTGCCCCCGTGGTAGAGCTCCCAGTGAGCTTTCCAACGGTATGCTGTGCGCCTCGTAAATCCTTACGGATAATAGAAATGTGATAGATTAGGTTGTTGTCCTTTTCGCTGCTCACGACGTACGATTTGGGCCGAAAAAATAGCGCAAAAGTAGAAAAGTTTTCCAAAATTGATGAAAACTTTGGATTTTGGGCTCCGAAAATAAGCCTAGCCAAGTAGACTCGCTACCCCCGTCGTAGAGCTCTCTGAGAGCTTTCCAACGGTATACTGTGCGCCGCGTAACTCCTTAAGGATCAAAAGTTATGGGCACTGGAGCGATAGATACCTGATTACAAGCCCCATGCCCTTGGTTTGTGGGCCCAGCCTATGCGTGAAGTGAAGTTGTCTTGCCCAAGGTGTAGTGGGATTCGATAATAGAAATGTGATGGATTAGGTTGTAGTCCTTTTCAAGGCTCACGACGTACGATCAGGGAAGGAAAAACAGCGCAAGAGAAGAAAAGTGTCCCAAAACTGATGAAAACGTTGATTTTGGGATCCGAAAATATGTACATCCGAGCAGGCTTGCTGCCTCCATTATAGAGCTCTCGTAGAGCTTTCCAACGGTATGCTGTGCGCCGCGTAACTCCTTACGGATCAAAAGTTATGGGCACCGGAGCGACGGAGACATGGTCCCATGCCCCACGCATTTGGTTTGCTGGCCCAGCCTCTACGTGAAGCGAAGTTATCTTCCCCAAGGTGCCATAGGATTCAACAATAGAAATGTGATGTATTAGGTTGTCGTCCTTTTCGCGGCTCATGACGTACGATCCAGGACGGAAAAACTGTGCAAAAGAAGAAAAGTATCCCGAAACTGATGAAAATGTTCGATTTTGTGTTCAAAAAATAGGTGCATCCTAGCAGGCTTGCTGCCCCCATCGTAGAGCTCTTGGAGAGCTTTCCAACGGTATGCTGTACGATGCGTAGGGCTCTCGGAGTGCTTTATAACAGTATGTTGTGCGCCGAGTAACTCCTTACGGATCAAAAGTTATGGGCACTAGAGCGACGGAGACATGGTCCCATGCCCTACGCCCTCGGTTTGTTGGCCCAGCTTCTACGTGAAGTGAAGTTGTCCTGCCCAAGGTGCCATGGGATTTGATAATAGAAATAGGATAGACTAGGTTGTCGTCCTTTTCGAGGCTAACGACGTACGATCAGCGACGGAAAAATAGCACAAGAGAAGAAAAGTGTCCCGAAACAGATGAAAACGTTTGATTTTGGGCTTCGAAAAATGGCGCAGCCGAACTAGATTGCTACCCCCGTGGTAGAGCGCTCGGAGAGCTTTCCAACGGTATGCTTCGCGCCGTGTAACTCTTTGCGGATCAAAAGTAATAGGCACCAGAGCGACGGAGACTGGGTCCCAAGCCCCATGCCCTCGGTTTGCGGGCCTAGCCTCTACGTGAAGCGAAGTTGTCTTGCCCAAGTTGCCATGGGAATGGATAATAGAAATGTGATGGATTAGGTTGTCATCCTTTTCACGGCTCACGACGTACGATCTGGGACGGAAAGAAAGCGCAAAAGTAGAAAAGTGTCCCAAACCTGATGAAACTGTTCGATTTTGTCTCTGAAAATAGGCGCTGTTGAGCAGGCTTGCTGCCCCCGTCATAGAGCTCTCGGAGAGCTTTCCAACGGTATGTTGTGCGACGAGTAACTCATTACGGATCAAAAGTTATGGGCAAAGGTGTGACGGAGACCTGGTCCCAAGCCCCATGCCCTCGGTTTACGGGCCCAACCTCTACGTGAAGCGTAGTTGTCTTGCTCAAGGTACCGTGGGATTCGATAATAGAAATGTGATGGATTAGGTTGTCGTCCTTTTCTAGGCTCACGACGTACGATTCGGGTAGTAAAAACAACGCAAGAGAAGAAAAGTATCCAAAAACTGATGAAAATGTTCAATTTTGGGCTCTAAAAACAAGAGCAGCTGAGCAAGCTCGCTGTCCCTGTCGTAGAGCTCTCAAAGAGATTTCCAACAGTATGCTGTGCGCTTTGTAACTCCTTACGGATCAAAAGTTATGGGCACCAGAGGGACGAAGACATAGTCCTAAACCCCACGCCTTCGGTTTGCGGGCCCAGCCTCTACGTGAAGCGAAGTTGTCTTGCGCAAGGTGTCGTGGGATTCAATAATAGAAATGTGATGGATTAGGTTGTCGTCCTTTTCTTGGCTCACGACGTACGATCCGGGAAGGAAAAACAGCGCAAGAGAAGAAAAGTGTTCCAAAACTGATGAAAATGTTAGATTTTGGACTCCAAAAATAGGCGCAGTAGAACAAGCTTGCTGCCCCCATCGTAGAGCTCTCGGAGAGCTTTCCAACGGTAAACTGTACCCCACGTAACTGCTTACGGATCAAAAGTTATGGGCACCGGAGCGACGGAGACCTAGTCCCAAGCCCCGCGCCCTCGGTTTGCGGGCCCAGCCTCTACGTTAAGCGAAGTTGTCTTGCCCATGGTGCCATAGGATTCGATAATAGAAATGTGATGGATTAGGTTGTCATCCTTTTCGCTGCTCACGACGTACGATCTGGGATGGAAAAACCGCGTAAAAGCTGAAAAGTATCCTGAAACTATTGAAAACATTCAATTTTGGGCTCCGAAAAGAGGCGCAGCAGATTAGGTTTGCTGCCACCGTCGTAGAGCTCTGGGAGTGCTTTCCAACGGTATACAGTGCCTCGCGTAACTCCTTACGGATCTAAAGTTATGGGAAAATGAGCGATGGAAACCAGGTCCCAAGCCCCATGCCCTAGGTTTACGGGCCCAGACTCTCCGTGAAGCGAAGTTGTCTTGCCAAAGGTGCCGTGGGATTCGATAACAGAAATGTGATGGATTAGGTTATCGTCCTTTTCGAGGCTCACGACGTACGATCCGGGAAGGAAAAACAGCACAAAAGAAGAAAAGTGTGCCAAAACTGATGAAAATATTTGATTTTGGGCTCCAAATATAGGCGCAGCCGAGCAGGCTTGCTGCCTCCGTCGTAGAGCTCTCGGAGAGCCTTCCAACGGTATGCTGTGCTCCGCGAAACTCCTTACATGTCAAAAGTTAAGGGCAGCGGAGCGACGGAGACGTGGTCCCCTGCCCCACACCCTTGGTTTGCGGGCCCGGCCTTTACGTGAAGAGTAGTTGTCTTGCCCAATGTGCCATGGGATTCGATAATAGAAATGTGATGGATTAGGTTGTCGTCCTTTTTGCGGCTCACGACGTACGATCCGGGATAGAAAAACTGCGCAAAAGAAGAAAAGTACCCCAAAATAGATGAAAACGTTCGATTTTGGTATTTGAAAATAGGCCAGCTTAGCAAGCTGGCTGCCCTCATCATAGAGCCCTCGGAGAGCTTTCCAACGGTATACTGTGCACCGCGTAAATCCTTAAGTATCAAATGTTATGGTCATCGGAACGACGGAGACATGGTCCCAAACCCCATGCCCTCGGTTTGCGGGCCCAGCCTCTACGTGAAGCGAAGTTGTCTTGGCCAAGGTGCCGTGGGATTCGATAATAGAAATGATAGATTAGGTTGTCGTCCTTTTCTATGCTCAAGACGTACGATCCGGGAAGGAAAAACAGCACAAGAGGAGAAAAGTTTCCCAAAACTAATGAAAACGTTCGATTTTGGGCTCTGAAAATAGGCGCAGCCGAGCAAGCTTGCAGCCCTCGTCGTAGAGCTTTTAGAGAGCTTTCCAACGGTATGTTGTGCGATGCGTAACTCCTTATGGATCAAAAGTTATGGGCAAAGGAGCGACGGAGACTTGGTCCCAAGCCCCATGCCCTCAGTTTGCGGGCCCAGCCTCTTTGTGAAGCGCAGTTGTCTTGCCCAAGGTGCCATGGGATTCGATAATAGAAATGTGAAGGATTAGGTTGTCGTCCTTTTCTAGGCTTACGACATACGATCCGAGAAGGAAAAACAGCGCAAGAGAAGAAAAGTGACCCAAAACTGATGAAAACATTGAATTTTTGGCTCCGAATATAGGCACAGCCGAGCAGGCTTGCAGCCTCAGTCGTAGAGCTCTCGAAGAGCTTTCCAACTGTATGTTGTGTGATGCGTAACTCCTTACGGATCAAAAGTTATGGGAATCGGAGCGACGGAGACATGGTCCCAAGCCCCACGCCCTCGGTTTGTTCTACGTGATGCAAAGTTGTCTTGCCCAAGGTGCCATGGGATTCGATAATAGAAATGTGATGGATTAGGTTGTCGTCCTTTTCTAGGCTCACGACGTAAAATCCAGGAAGAAAAAACAGCGCAAAAGAATAAAAGTGTCCAAAAACTTATGAAAACGTTCGATTTTGGGCTCCGAAAACAAGTGCAATCGAGTAGGCTTGCCTCCCCCGTCGTAGAGCTTCCAGAGAGCTTTGCAACAGTATGTTGTACGACGCATAACTCCTTACGGATCAAAAGTTAAGGGCACTAGAACGACTGATACTTGGTCATAAGCCCTACGCCCTCGGTTTGCGGGCCCAGCCTCTAAGTGAAGCGAAGTTGTCTTGCCCAAGGTACCATGGGATTCGATAAAAGAAATGTGATGGATTAGGTTGTCGTCCCTTTCGCGGCTCACGACGTATGATCCGGGACGAAAAAACAGCGCAAAAGAAGTAAAGTGTCCCGAAATAGAAGAAAAAGTTCGATTTTGGCTCTGAAAACAGGCGCGGCCGAGCAGGCTTCCTGCCCTCATCGTAGAGCTCTCGGAGGGCTTTCCAACGGTATGTTGTGCGCCACGTAACTCCTTACGGATCAAAAGGTATGGGCACCGGAGTGACGGAGACCTGGTCCTAAGCCCCACGCCCTCAGTTTGCGGGCCCAGCCTCTACGTGAAGCGAAGTTGTCTTGCCCAAGGTGCCGTGGGATTCGATAATAGAAATGTGATGGATTAGATTGTCGTCCTTTTCGCGGCTCACGGCGTACGATCCGGGAAGAAAAAATAGCGCAAAAGAAGAAAAGTGTCCCGAAACTGGTGAAAACGTTCGATTTTGGGCTTTAAAAATAGGCGCAGCTGTGAGGCCTGACCTCGATTTACGTGCGATACCTCATTTCACATGTCCTAACCTAGAATTGCGTGCTTTGACCTAGGTTTAAGAGTCGTGTCTCGTATTATGTGCCTTGCATCGAATTACGTGCATCCATTTAGGGTTGCGTGCAGTTGCTTGGAAAACGTGCATTCATCTCGTAGTTTGTGCTTTAACTCATAGTGCGTGCCCTAAACCTAAGAAAGCATGCCCGCATGCTAATCAAGAAAGTATCTTACACGAAGCACTAGATTATTAATTAATCATACAAATTCCACTAACTAATATTATAATTCTAAATCAACTCACTAGAAGACAAAATTTCACCAAAAGCTAAACATTCTTATTCTTTATTCTTTATTCTTTTGCATATCCCAAGCACACACAATAAAATAATGCTCAAAACATAACAAAATTCCGATTTGAACATTGCTTTGGCCGACCATATGATGCAAGTTGATAAGCCTTTGAATAAATTAAAACTAAGCCTAGACAAACTATGACATAATCACTTCAAACAATGCATAGAAAGCTCCAAAAATACCCTACCATGCATGCTTGTCTCGGCCTCCTCACCATTGTGTCTCCTCACAATTCAAATTGCTCAACATAACAACACAAAATCAGAATTTTGAGAGCATAGGGCCGACACACACACGCAAACATTTCATTTTCCTCAAAACATTCTCTCTTTGTCTCATCTTCTCTCACCCTCTCGGCCATGGTTGCTTCATGACTCTCCATAGCTTAAGCGCATCTCCTAAGGTTCACCTAGGCACACAAGGACTCTAGGAAGCTCGACCAAGCAAGCACACAAAAACCCTTCATTTCGGCCCTAGGTATGTTTGATAGCTTTTCTTTCATCTCCCTTTTGTTCTAACCACATGCACCTACTAAGAACATGATAACTCAGCTAGGAATTAAGGAAATCAAGCAATCTCTCTCGGCCAAGCAAGGAGAGAAGACCTTTTTGTGCATCTCCAAGAATTTTGAGCATCATTTGTCATCAATAGGCTAAGGTGAGGGCTAAAACTCTTTTAAAAACTTTCAAAAACCACATGCATGCCTTCATATGTCTACATTTACCTCTGTACTTGTTGTATATGTGTGTACATGAGCTTATGTAACTATGCATGGCTAGATATTTGGTTAGAACCTGAAGATAGGTAAAATCGCGTAGTTGGCAGATTTCTGACTTGGTAGAGCGAGGTGTATTTGACCTAGTAAATGATGTTGAAAATGCGTGAAAATTGGTAGGTAACTATTTTTGCCAGTTCGGAGCATTTTTCATAGAAATAGGCCAAGGCCAATTTTGACTCTAAGATCTCAAAAATGGCAAACCATTGAAAGGTGTCTAAATCTGGAAAATCTGGGAAAATGGAGCAGGTGTTTGGCAGTTCACTGTCCTTGTAGAACGAAAAAGTTTTGACCTAGTAAATGATATTTAAAATGAATGAAATTTGGTAGGTTGCTATGCTTTTCAGTTCTGGACATTTTTACCAGAAATAGACTAAATCTAAATCTGACCCTAAACCCTAAAAAATGGAAAGTATTGAAATATGTACAAACCTGGACAGTTTTGCATAGTCTCACGGTTTTAGCTATAACTCTTGAATCCGAACTTCAAATGATACGAGGTTTGTTTCTGGATTTAAATCACTCGTTAATCTTTAATTTGAAATTTTGTTCACTGAAATTGGATATTTTTTGCTTGTCTAAATGATTGTGGGAAAATTGACCATTGCAGTGAGGTTTTTATTTAGTGATATGCTTTGAAAAATATTGTAACTTCTCTTGTGGTATTGAATGCTTGGGATTGTGGCACTTGGATTTTGTGTGGACTATTTTGGATGATTGAGGATGTTTTAATTAATCAATGCATGGCTTGGGTTTAATTACGTGACAACTTGCGGCTTAATCACACGTGTAAGCATGAATTGAAACCCTATTGACTATGAAAACTCGCTAAGTGTTGATCCTATGGTTATTGTGTCTAATTGTGTGATTAGTGGGCTGCCTAATAAATCTTAAGTATGCTTGAAATGTGATTCCCAATGATTACATGTTGATAAGTAGACTTTTCTTGCACCCGGTCTCATGTAGACGTCGTTGCATGCTTGCATAAATTTATTACTTGATTACGTGAACCCCGAAATGAGTTATATGACTTGATTTACATGTGTTACAAGGCTGCTCGTTTAATATTCATATACCTCCATGTGTATTACAAGTGAAATTAAATGTCAAAGCATGCCTCGTGTGTTTAATTGTCAACGTGCGATCTTATAACTGCTCGGAGGCAACCTACTTTGTTGTCCTCCTAATGTGATATGTTAAATGTTATAAATGTGCATTGCATACGAGGTTGCAACCTTTCATTGTAGCATGGTAGCGTTTCACGAATGCCGGGCGGCATAGGGCTTGCCGGTGCTCCCATGACTACCATGGTCCAATTCCCTCTCTCGCTTGGCATTCTACCCTCGGAGAGTTGGGTCGTAGGTTTTCAGGGTACATCCGGAGTACACCCAATTAGAAACGATAAGTGGATTATTGAAGTTGGCCGCAACCATCGTTATCGAAAATGATATTGAGAGCAAATGCTCACCGTATCCTTGAAATGATTGGTAATTGTATCTTCTGCTCAATTTGATTCATATACTTTGCATACCTTACTACTTGTGATACGTGACATGTTTTAAAAAAGGGGTTTTTCATAAGTTCAACCGGAAAAGGAGTTTCAAAACATATTTCTCGTTCCCCCTCGCTGAGTTCATAAGGACTCACCCTCTTTTATCATCACAAGTGAAGAAGATCAGGAATAGGTACCCGAGGATAACGTGCCTATTGATGACTCATTGGAGTGATTGCCTGCCCTACGTGCCTTACTTGACTATGGCCATTTTGTGAATGATATGTTTGTTTTGAAGATTATCTCTTATGTTGTTTGTCGTTGTTATTGTAAAAGACTCCCGTTGTAATTTGGGGTCTAATTTTGATTAGTACTGATTATAACTAGACAGATGCCCTATTCGATCGTTTTGCTACTTGATTAGTAACTACTACAGGCTTATGAAGTATTAGGCAAAGGGCTAAGTAAAATGAATCAATCCAATCTTAAGCAGGTACTCATTTGTAAGCTAAGATCAACAGGTACTTGTGTAACTGGAATTGACACATAAACGAGACATAGTTGCCATGCTACGTGTTAATCAAACGAGACTTGAGATAAATAGTAGACATATCAATTGGTGATAAATAGTAACCTTAGTTGGAATCGAATTTGAGATTGAATATTTTAAGGCGTTTAGAAAATCAGGTCAAACTAAGAAGCCAATTATAGACGTTATGCTATCGGTTTTCCAGAGAATTTTTGGAGTTCTAGTCTAACGGATAAGCTTAATCTTTGTTAATCAGTTATAGTCGTAAAAGAACGTGAATGATTAGATCACACCCTAGTTTAACCTCCATAGGTTGGGTTGGGGGCGTGACAGCAGCCGAGCAAGCCTGTTGCCCCCGTCGTGGAGCTCTCAGAGAGCTTTCCAACGGTATGCTGTGCCACGCGTAACTCCTTACGGATCAAAAGTTATGGGCAAAGGAGAGACGGAGACCTGGTCCCAAGCCCTACGCCCTCGGTTTGCAGGCCCAGCCTCTATGTGAAGCGAAGTTATCTTGCCCAAGGTGCCGTGGGATTCGATAATAGATATGCGATGGATTAGGTTGTCGTCCTTTTCTAGGCTCACGACGTATGATCCGGGAAGGAAAAATAGTGCATGAGAAGAAAAGTGTCACAAAACTGATGAAAACGTTCAATTTTAGGCTCCAAAAATAGGCGCAGCCAAGCAAGCTTGCTGCCCCATCGTAGAACTCTAGGAGATCTTTCCAACGGTATGTTGTGCGCTGCGTAACTCCTTATGGATCAAAAGTTATGGGCACCGGAGCGACGGAGACATGGTCCCAAGCCCTAAGCCCTCGGTTTGCGGGCCTAGCCTCTACGTGAATCGAATTTTTCTTGCCCAAGGTTCCGAGGGATTCGATAATAGAAATGTGATGGATTAGTTTGTCGTCTTTTTCGCGGCTCATGACGTACGATCCGGGACCGAAAAATAGTGCAAAAGAAGAAAAATGTCCCAAAACTGATGAAAATGTTTGATTTTGGCCTCCGAAAATAGGTGCAGCCGAGTAGGCATAGTGCCCCCTTCGTAGAGCTCTCAGAGAGCTTTCCAACGGTATGCTGTGCGACACGTAACTCTTTATGGATCAAAAGTTATGTGCAAAAGAGCGACGGAGACCTGGTCCCAAGCCCTATGCCCTCGGTTTGCAGGCTCAGCATCTACGTGAAGCAAAGTTGTCTTGCCCAAGGTGTTGTGGGATTTGGTAATAGAAATGTGATGGATTAGGTTGTCGTCCTTTTCTAGGCTCACGACTTGCGATCCGGGAAGAAAAAATAGCGCAAGAGAAGAAAAGTGTCCCAAAATTGATGAAAATGTTCAATTTTGGTCTCCGAATATAGGCGCAGCCGAGTAGGCTTGCTCCCTGCGTCGTAGAGCTCTCGAAGAGCTTTTCAACGGTATACTGTGCGCCGCATAACTCCGTACGGATCAAAAGTTATGGGCACCAGAGCGACGGAGACATGGTCCCAAGCCCCACGCCCCCGGTTTGCGGACCCAGCCTCTACGTGAAGCTAAGTTGTCTTGCCCAAGGTAAAGTGGTATTCGATAATAGAAATGTGATGGATTAGGTTGTCATCCTTTTCTTGGCTCTCGACGTACGATCCGGGAAGGAAAAACAGCGCAAGAGAAGAAAAGTGTCCCAAAACTGATGAAAACGTTCAATTTTGGGCCTTGAAAAACAGGCGCAGCTAAGTAAGTTAGCGACCTCTATTGTAGAGCTATCAGAGAGCTTTCCAACGGTATGCTGTGCGCCACATAAATCCTTACGGATCACAAGTTATGGGCACCAGAGTGATAGAAACCTGGTTACAAGCCCCACGCCCTCGGTATGCGGGCCCAACCTCTACGTGAAGTGAAGTTGTCATGCCCAAGGTGCCGTGGGATTCGATAAGAGAAATGTGATGAATTAGGTTGTCGTCTTTTTCTAGGCTCATGACGTACGATCCGGGATGGAAAAACAACGCAAGGGAAGAAGAGTATGCCAAGACTGATGAAATCGTTCGATTTTGGGCTCAGAAAATAGGCGCAGCCGAGCAGGCTTGATCCGCCCTTCGTAGAGCTCTCGGAGAGCTTTCCAACGGTATGCTATGCGTCACGTAACTCCTTACGGATCAAAAGTTATAGGCACCGGAGCGACGGAGACATGGTCCCAAGCCCCACGACCTCCGTTTGCTGGCCCAGCCTCGACGTGAAATGAATGTGTTTTGCCCAAGGTGCCATGGGATTCGATAATAGAAATGATAGATTAGGTTGTCGTCCTTTTCTAGGCTCAAGACGTACGATCCGGGAAGGAAAAACAGCACAATAGGAGAAAAGTGTCCCAAAACTGATTAAAACGTTCGATTTTGGACTCTGAAAATAGGCGCAACCGTGCAAGCTTGTAAACTCCGTCGTATAGCTCTTGGAGAGCTTTCCAACGGTATGCTGTGCGACGCGTAACTCCTTATGGATCAAAAGTTATGGGCAAAGGAGAGACGGAGACCTGGTCCCAAGCCCCGTGCCCTCAGTTTGCGGGCCCAGCCTCTATGTGAAGCGCAGTTGACTTACCCAAGGTGCCATGGGATTCGATAATAGAAATGTGATGGATTAGGATGTCGTCCTTTTCTAGGCTCACGACGTACGATCCGGGAAGGAAAAACAGCGCAAGAGAAGAAAAGTGTCCCAAAACAAATGAAAACATTTGATTTTGGGCTCTAAAAATAGGCAGAGCCAGGCAGGCTTGCTGCCCCCGTCGTAGAGCTCTCGGAGAGCTTTCCAACGGTATGCTGTGCGCCGCATTACTCCTTACGGATCAGAAGACATGGGCACCGAAGCGACGAAGATATGGTCCCATACCCCCCGCCTTGGGTTTGCTGGCCCAGCCTCTACGTGAAGCGAAGTTGTCTTGCCTAAGGTTCCGTGGGATTCGATAATAAAAATATGACATATTAGGTTGTCGTCTTTTGGGCAGTGTAAGAGAAGAAAAGTTTCCCGAAACTGATGAAAAAGTTTGATTTTGGGCTCTGAAACCTGGCACAGAAAAGCAAGCGTGCTGCCCTCGTCATAGAGCTCTCAGAGAGCTTTCCAACGATATACTGTGCACCGCATAACTCCTTACGGATCAAAAGTTATTGGCACCAGAGCAACGGAGAAATTGTCCTAAGCCCCACGCCCCCGGTTTGCGGGCCCAGCCTCAACGTGAAGCAAAGTTTTCTTACCCAAGGTGCCGTGGGATTCGATAAAATAAATGTGATGGATTATGTTGTCGTCCTTTTCGCGGCTCACGACGTACGATCCGAGATGAAAAAACAGCGCAAAAGAAGAATGTGTCCCAAAACTGATGAAAATGTTCAATTTTGGTCTCCGAAAATAGGCACAGCCAAGCAAGGTTGGTGCCCCTGTCGTAGAGCTCTCGGAGAGCTTTCTAACGATATGTTGTGCGCCACGTAACTCCTTACGGATCAAAAGTTATAGGCACCGGAGCGACGGATACGTGGTCACAAGCCCCACGCCCTCGGTTTGTAGGCCCAGCCTCTAGGTGAAGTGAAGTTGTCTTGCCCAAGGTGTTGTGGGATTCGGTAATAGAAATGTGATTGATTAGGTTGTTGTCCTTTTCGCGGCTGACGACGTATGATCCGTGACGGAAAAACAGCACAAAAGAAGAAAAGTGTCCCGAAAGAGATGAAAACATTCGATTTTGGGCTCCGAAAATAGGTGCAGCCGAGCAGGCTTGCTGCCCCCGTCGTAGAGCTTTCCAACGGTATACTGTGAGCCACGTAACTCCTTATGGATCAAAAGTTATGGGCACCATAGTGACGGAGACCTGGTCCCAAGCCCCACGCCCTCGGTTTGCGGGCCCAGCCTCTTCATGAAGCGAAGTTGTCTTGCCCAAGGTGCCATGGGATTCAATAATAGAAATGTGATGAATTAGATTGTCGTCCTTTTCGCGGCTGACGACGTATGATCCAGGACCGAAAAACAGCGCAAAAGAAGAAAAGTGTCCTGAAACTGATGAAAACATTTGATTTTAGGCTCCAAAAATAGGTGCAGTTGAACAGGTTTGCTACCCCCGTAGTAGAGCTCTCAGAGAGCTTTCCAACGATCTGTTGTGCGACGCGTAACTCCTTACGGATCAAAAGTTATGGGCAAAGAAACGATGGAGACCTAGTCCCAAGCCCCATGCCTTCGGTTTGCTGGCCCAGCCTCTACGTGAAGCGAAGTTGTCTTGCCCAAGGTGACATGGGATTTTATAATAGAAATGTGATGGATTAGATTTTCATCCTTTTCTAGGCTCACGACGTACGATCCGGGAAGAGAAAACAGCGCAAGAGAAGAAAAGTGTCCCAAAATTGATTAAAACGTTCAATTTTGGGCTACAAATACTAGCGAAGCCGAGCAGGCTTTCCCCCTCCGTTGTTGAGCTCTCGGATAGCTTTCCAATGGTATGCTGTGCTCCACGTAACTCCTTACGGATCAAAAGTTATGGGCACCGGAGCGACGGAGACATTGTCCCAATCCCCACGCCTTTGGTTTGCGGGCCCAACCTCTACGTGAAGCGAAGTTGTCTTGCCCAAGGTGCCATAGGATTCGATAATAGAAATGTGATGGATTAGGTTGTCATCCTTTTCTAGTCTCACGGCGTACGGTCTGAGAAGGAAAAACAGCACAAGAGAAGGAAAATGCCCCAAAACTAATGAAAACGTTCGATTTTGGGCACCAAAAATAGTCGCAGCTGAGCAGGCTTGCTCCCCCCGTCGTAGAGCTCTCGGAGAGCTTTCCAACGGTATGCTGTGCGCCACGTAACTCTTTACGGATCAAATGTTATGGGCATCGGAGCGATGGAGACATGGTCCTAAGCCCCACGCCCTCAGTTTGCTGGCCCAGCCTCTACGTGAAGCGAAGTTGTCTTGCCCAAGGTGTCATGGGATTCGATAATAGAAATGTGATGGATTAGGTTGTCGTCCTTTTCTAGGCTCAAGACGTACGATCCGGGAAGGAAAAACAGCGCAAAAGAAGAAAAGTGTCCCGACACTGAAAAAAATGTTCGATTTTGGGCTCTAAAAATTGGCGCAGCCGAGCAACCTTGCAGCCCCTGTCGTAGAGCTCTCGGAGTGCTTTTCAACGGTATGTTGTGCGCCACGTAACACCTTATGGATCAAAAGTTATGGGCACCAGAGCGACGGAGAACTGGCCGCAAGCCCCACGCCCTCGGTTTGAGGGCCCAGCCTCTACATGAAGCGAAGTTGTCTAGCCCAAGGTGTCGTGGGATTCGATAATAGAAATGTGATGGATTAGATTGTCATACTTTTCGCGGCTCACGACGTACGATCCGGGATGAAAAAATAACGGAAAGAAGAAAGATGTCCCGAAACTGATGAAAACGTTCGATTTTGGACTTAAAAAATAGGCACAGCCAAGCAGGTTTGCTACCCCATCGTAGAGATCTCAAAGAGCTTTCCAACGGTATGCTGTGCGACGCGTAACTTCTTATGGATCAAAAGTTATGGGCAAATGAGCGACGGAGACCTGGTCCCAAGCACCACACCCTCAGTTTGCTGGCCCAGCCTCTACTTGAAGCGAAGTTTTCTTGCCCAAGGTGCCGTGGGATTTGATAATAGAAAAGTGATGTATTAGGTTGTCGTCCTTTTCTAGGCTCATGACGTACGATCCGGGAATGAAAAACAGCGTAAGAGAAGAAAAGTGTCCCAAAACTGATGAAAACGTTCAATTTTTGGCTCAGAAAATAGGTGTAGCCAAGCATGCCTGCTGCCCCCGTCGTAGAGCTCTCCGAGAGCTTTCCAACAGTTTGCTGTGCGCCGCGTAACTCCTTACGGATCAAAAGTTATGGGTACCAGAGTGACGGATACATGGTCCCAAGCCCCACGCCCTCGGTTTGCGGGCCTAGCCTATACGTCAAGCGAAGTTGTCTTGCCCAAGGTGCCATGGGATTCGATAATATAAATGTGATGGATTAAGTTGTTGTCCTTTTCGCTGCTCACGAAGTACGATATGTGACAGTAAAATAGCGCAAAAGATGAAAAGTGTCCCTAAACTGATGAAATTTTTTGATTTTGGGCTCTGAAAATAGGCGCAGCCAAGCTGGCTTTCTTCCCCCGTCGTAGAGCTCTAAGAGAGCTTTCCAACGGTATTCTGTGCGACGCGTAACTCCTTACAGATCAAAAGTTATGGGCAAATGAGCGACGGAGACCTAGTCTCAAGCCCTATGCCCTCGGTTTGCGGGCCCAGGCTCTACGTGAAGCGAAATTGTCATGCCCAAGGTGCCGTGGGATTCAATAATAGAAATGTAATGGATTAGGTTGTCGTCCTTTTCTAGGCTTCTGACATGCGGTCCGGGAAGAAAAAATAGCGCAAGAGAAGAAAAATATCCAAAAACTAATGAAAATGTTCAATTTTCGGCTCCGAAAATAGGCGCAGCTGAGTTGGCTTGCTTCCCCCGTCGTAGAGCTCTCAGAGAGCTTTCCAACGGTATGTTGTGCGACGCGTAACTCCTTACTAATCAAAAGTTATGGGCAAAGGAGCGACAGAGACCTGGTCCAAGCCCCATGCCCTCGGTTTGCGGACCTAGCCTCTACATGAAGCGAAGTTTTCTTGCCCAAGGTGCCGTGGGATTTGATAATAGAAATGTGATGGATTAGGTTGTCGTCCTTTTCCAGGTCCCGACGTACGAACCGGGAATGAAAAACACCGCAAGAGAAGAAAAGTTTTCCAAAACTGATGAAAACATTAGATTTTGGGCTCTGAAAATAGAAACAGCCAAGCAGGCTTGCTCTGCCCGTCGTAGAGTTCTCGAAGAGCTTTCCAATAGTATGGTGTGCGCCGTGTAACTCCTTATGGATCAAATGTTATGGGCACCAAAGCGATGGAGACATGTTCCCAAGCCCCAAGCCCTACGCCCTCGGTTTGCTGGCCTAGCCTCTACGTGAAGCGAAGTTGTCTTGCCCAAGGTGCCGTGGGTTTCGATAATAGAAATGTGATGGATTAGGTTGTTGTCCTTTTCTAGGCTCAAGACGTACGATCCGGGAAGGGAAAACAGCGCAAAAGATGAAAAGTATCCCAAAACTGAAGAAAACGTTCGATTTTGGGCTTAGAAAACATGCGCAGTCGAGCAAGCGAGCAGCCCCCGTCGTAGAGCTCTCGGAGTGCTTTCGAACGGTATGCTGTGCGACGCGTAACGCCTTATGGATCAAAAGTTATGGGCAAAGGAGTGATGGAGACCTGGTCCCAAGCACCATGCCCTCGGTTTGTGGGCTCAGCCTCTACGTGAAGTGCAGTTGTCTTGCCAAAGGTGCCATGGGATTCGATAATAGAAATGTGAGGGATTAGGTTGTGGTCCTTTTCTAGGCTCACAACGTACGATCCGAAAAGGAAAAACAGCGCAAGAGAAGAAAAGTGTCACAAAACTAATGAAAACATTCAATTTTGGGCTCTCAAAATAGGCACAACCGAGCAGGCTTGCTGCCCCTATCGTAGAGCTCTCGGAGTACTTTCCAACAGTATGTTGTGCGACGCGTAACTCCTTATGGATAAAAAGTTAGGGCAAAAGAGCGACGGAGACCTGGTCCCAAACACCATGGCCTCGGTTTGCGGGCTCAGCCTCTACGAGAAGTGCAGTTATCTACCCTAAGGTGCCGTGGGATTCGATATTAGAAATGTGATGGATTAGGTCGTCGTCCTTTTCTAGGCTCACGACGTATGATCCGGGAAGGAAAAACAGCGCAAGAGAAGAAAAGTGTCCCAAAATTGATGAAAACATTCGATTTTGGGCTCTGAAAATAGGCACAACTGAGCAAGCTTGCTACCCCCGTCGTAGAGCTTCCGGAGAGCTTTCCAACGGTATGCTATGCCCCTCGTAACTCCTTACGGATTAAAAGTTATGTGCACCGGAGCGACTGAGACCTGGTCCCAAGCCTCACGCCCTCGGTTTGCAGGCCCAGCCTCTACGTGAAGCGAAGTTGTCATGCCCAAGGTGCTGTGGGATTCGATAATAGAAATGTGATGGATTAGGTTGTCGTACATTTCTAGTCCCACGACGTACGATCCAGGAAGGAAAAACAGCGCAAGAGAAGAAAAGTGTCCCAAAACTAATGAAAATGTTTGATTTTGGGCTCCGAAAATAGGCGCAGCCGAGCAAGCTTGCTGCCCCCGTCGTAGAGCTCTCGGAGAGGTTTTCAATGGTATGTTGTGCACCATGTAACTCCTTACAGATCAAAAGTTATAGGCATAAGAGCGACATATACTTGGTCACAAGCCCCACGCCCTCGGTTTATGGGGCCAGCCTCTATGTGAAGTGAAGTTGTCATGCCCAAGGTGTCATGAGATTCGGTAATAGAAATGTGATTGATTAGGTTGTCTTCCTTTTCGCTGCTGACGACGTACGATCCGAGATGGAAAAATAGTACAAAAGAAGAAAAGTGTCCTGAAACTGATGAAAACGTTCGATTTTGGGCTCTGAAAACAGGAGCATCTAAGCCAGCTTGCTGCCCCTGTCGTAGAACTCTGGGAGAGCTTTCCAACTGTATGTTGTGCGCTGCGTAACTCCTCACGGATCAAAAGGTATGGGCAAAGGAGCGATAGATACCTGGTCACAAGCCCCACGCCCTTGGTTTGCGGGCCCAGCCTCTATGTGAAGTGAAGTTGTCATGCCCAAGGTATCATGGCATTCGGTAATAGAAATGTGATTGATTAGGTTGTCGTCCTTTTCGCGGCTGACGACGTACGATCCGGGATAAAAAATAGCGCAATGGAAGAAAAGTATCCCAAAACTGATGAAAACGTTTGATTTTGGGCTCCAAAAATAGGCGCAGCCGAGCAGGCTTGTTACACCTGTCGTAGAGCTCTCGGAGAGGTTTACAACGGTATGCTGTGGGCCGCGTAACTCCTTACGGACCAAAAGTTATGGGCAAAGGAGCGACAAAGACTTGGTTCCAAGCCCAACGCCCTCGGTTTCCGGGCCCAGCCTATACGTGAAGCGAAGTTGTCTTGCCCAAGGTGCCGTGGGATTCGATAATAGAAATGTGATGGATTAGGTTTATTCATTTTCTAGGCTCACGACGTGCGATCCGGGAAGGAAAAACAGTGCAAGAGATGAAAAGTGTCCCAAATCTAATGAAAACATTTGATTTTGGGATCCGAAAATTGGCGCATCCGAGTAGGCTTGCTGCCTTTGTCGTAGAGCTCTCGGAGAGCTTTACAACGGTATGATGTGCGCCACGTAACTCCTTACGGATGAAAAGTTATGGGCATCGGAGCGACGGAGACATGGTCCCATGCCCCACGCCTTTGGTTTGCTGGCCCTGCCTTTATGTGAAACGAAGTGGTCTTGCCCAAGGTGCCATGGGATTCAACAATAGAAATGTGATGGATTAGGTTGTCGTCCTTTTTGCGGCTCACGATGTACGACCCGGGACGGAAAAACTGTGCAAAAGAAGAAAAGTATCCCGAAACTGATGAAAACATTCAATTTTGGGTTCAAAAAACAGGTGCAGCCTAGAAGGCTTGCCGCCCCCATCGTAGAGCTCTCGGAGAGCTTTCCAACGGTATGATGTACGATGCGTAGAGCTCTCGGAGAACTTTACAACGGTATGCTGTGCGCCGCGTAACTTCTTACGGATCAAAAGTTATGGGAACCAGAATGACGGAGACATGGTCCCATGCCCCACGCCCTTGGTTTGCTAGCCCAGCCTCTACGTGAAGCGAAGTTGTCCTGCCCAAGGTACCATGGGATTTATTAATAGAAATGGGATGGATTAGGTTGTCGTCCTTTTTGCGGCTCACGACGTACGATCAACGACGGAAAAACAACACAAAAGAATAATAGTGTCCCAAAACAGATGAAAACGTTTGATTTTGGGCTTCGAAAAATGGTGCAGCCAAACTGGATTACTACCCACGTAGTAGAGCTCTCAGAGAGCTTTCCAACGGTATGTTGTGCATCGCGTAACTCTTTTCGGATCAAAAGTAATGGGCACCAGAGCGACGGAGATTGGGTCCCAAGCCCCACACCCTCGGTTTGCAGGCCCAACCTCTACGTGAAGCGAAGTTGTCTTGCCCAAAGTGCTATGGGATTTGATAATAGAAATGTGATGGATTTGGTTGTCATCCTTTTCGTGGCTTACGACGTACGATCCGGGACGGAAAGACAGCGCAAAAGTAGAAAAATATCCTGAACCAGATGAAACCGTTCGATTTTGGCTCCGAAATTAAGCGCTGTTGAGCAGGCTTGTAGCCCTCGTCATAGAGCTCTCGGAGAGCTTTCCAACGGTATGCTGTACGACGCGTAGCTCCTTACGGATCAAAAGTTATAGGCAAAGGAGCGACGGAGACCTGGTCCCAAGCCCCATGCCCTCGGTTTGCGGGCCCAGCATCTACGTGAAGCGCAGTTGTCTTGCTCAAGGTGTCGTGGGATTCGATAATAGAAATGTGATGGATTAGGTTGTCGTCCTTTTCTATGCTCACGACGTACGATCCGGGAAGGAAAAACAACGCAAGAGAATAAAAGTGTCCCAAAATTGATGAAAATGTTCGATTTTGGGCTCTAAAAATAGGCGTAGCTGAGCAGGCTTGCTGCCCGTGTCGTAGAGCTCTTGAAGAGCTTTCGAATGGCATGTTGTGCGCTGCGTAACTCCTTACGGATCAAAAGTTATAGCCACCAAAGCAACGGAGACATAGTCCCAAGCCCCACGCCCTCAGTTTGCAGGCCCAGCCTCTACGTGAAGCGAAGTTGTCTTACCCAAGGTGTCGTGGGATTCGATAATATAAATGTGATGGATTAGGTTGTCGTCCTTTTCTAGGCTCACGACGTACGATCCGGGAGGAAAAAACAGCGCAAGAGAAGAAAAGTGTTCCAAAACAGATGAAAACGTTCAATTTTGGGCTCCGAAAACAGACGCAGCAGAGCAAGCTTGGTGCCCCCGTCGTAGAGCTCTCGGAGAGCTTTCCAACAGTATGTTGTGCCCCATGTAACTGCTTACGGATCAAAAGTTATGGGCACCGGAGCGACAGAGACCTGGCCCCAAGCCCCAAGCCCTCGGTTTGCATGCCTAACCTCTCCGTGAAGCAAAGTTGTCTTGCCCAAGGTGTTGTGGGATTCGATTATAGAAATTTGACGGATTAGGTTGTCGTCCTTTTCTAGGCTCACAACGTACGATCCGGGAAAGAAAAATAACGTAAAATAAGAAAAGTATCCCAAAACTGATGAAAACGTTCGATTTGGGGTTCTAAAAATAGACGCAGCCGAGTAGACTTGTTGCCCCTGTCGTAGAGCTCTCGGAGAGCTTTCTAACAGTATGCTGTGCGCCGCGTAACTCCTTACGGATCAAAATTTATAGGCACCGGAGTGACGGTGACCTGGTCACAAGCCCCACGCCCCCGGTTTGCGTGCCCAGCCTCTACGTGAAGCGAAGTTGTCTTGCCTAAGGTGCTATGGGATTCGATAAAACTAATGTGTTGGATTAGGTTGTCGTCCTTTTCACGTCTCACGACGTACGATCTGCGACGGAAAAACAGTGCAAAAGAAGAAAAGTGTCCAAAAACTGATAAAAATGTTCAATTTTGGGCTTTGAAAATAGGCGCAGCCGGGCAGTCTTGCTGCCCCAGTCGTAGAGCTCTAGGAGAGCGTTCCAACGGTATGCTGTGCGCCACGTAACTCCTTACGGATCAAAAGTTATGGGCACCGGATCGACAAATACCTGGTCATAAGCCCCATGCCCTCAGTTTGCGGGCCCAGCCGCCACGTGAAGTGAGGCTGTTATGCCCAAGGTATCGTGGGATTCGGTAATAGAAATCTGATTGATTAGGTTGTCGTCCATTTCGCGGCTGACGACGTACGATCCGGGACGGAAAAACAGCGCAAAAAAAGAAAAGTATCCCAAAACTGATGAAAATGTTCTATTTTGGACTCTGAAAATAGGTGCATCCATGCAGGCTTTCTGCCCCTGTCGTAAAGCTCTCGGAGAGCTTTCCAATGGTATGCTGTGTGCCACGTAACTCCTTATGGATCAAAAGTTATGGGCACCGGAGCGACGGAGACCTTGTCCCAAGCCCCATCCTTCGGTTTGCGGGCCCAGCCTTTACGTGAAGCGAAGTTGTCCTGCCCAAGGTGCCATGGGATTCAATAATAGAAATGTGATGGATTAGATTGTCGTCCTTTTCGCGGCTCACAACGTACGATTCGCGATGAAAAAATAGCGCAAAAGTTGAAAAGTGTCCCGAAACTGGTGAAAACGTTCGATTTTGGGCTTTAAAAATAGGAGCAGCTGTGAGGCCCGACCTCGATTTGCGTGCGATACCTCGTTTCTTGTACCCTAACCTAGAATTGCGTGCCTTGACCTAGGTTTAAGAGTCGTGTCTCATTTTATGTGCCTTGCATCGAATTACGTGCATTCATTTAAGGTTGCGTGCAGTTGTTTGGGAAACGTGCATTTGTCTCGTAGTTCGTGCTTTACCTCGTAGTACATGCCCTAAACCTAAGAAAGCGTGCCCGCACGCTAATCAAGAAAGTATCTTACACGAAGCACTAGATTATTAATTAATCCTACAAATTCCACTAACTAATATTATAATTCTAAATCAACTCACTAGAAGACAAAATTTCACCAAAAGCTAGACATTCTTATTCTTTATTCTTTATTCTTTTGCATATCCCAAGCACACACAATAAAATAATGCTCAAAACATAACAAAATTCCGATTTGAACATTGCTTTGGCTGACCATGTGATGCAAGTTGATAAGCCTTTGCATAAATTAAAACTAAGCCTAGACAAACTATGACATAATCACTTCAAACAATGCATAGAAAGCTCCAAAAATACCCTACCATGCATGCTTGTCTCGGCCTCCTCACCATTGTGTCTCCTCACAATTCAAATTGCTCAACATAACAACACAAAATCAGAATTTTGAGAGCATAGGGCCGACACACACACACAAACATTTCATTTTCCTCAAAACATTCTCTCTTTGTCTCATCTTCTCTCACCCTCTCAGCCATGGTTGCTTCATGACTCTCCATAGGTTAAGCTCATCTCCTAAGGTTCACCTAGGCACACAAGGACTCTAGGAAGCTCGACCAAGCAAGCAAGAAGCCAGAAACTCATGCAAGCACACAAAAACCCTTCATTTTTGGCCCTAGGTATGTTTGATAGCTTTTCTTTCATTTCCCTTTTGTTCTAACCACATGCACATACTAAGAACATGATAACTCAGCTAGGAATTAAGGAAATCAAGCAATATTTCTCGGCCAAGCAAGGAGAGAAGACATTTTTGTGCATCTCCAAAAATTTTGACCATCATTTGTCATCAATAGGCTAAGGTGAGGGCTAAAACTATTCTAAAAACTTTCAAAAACCACATGCATGCCTTCATATTTCTACATTTACTTCTGTACTTGTTGTATATGTGTGTACATGAGCTTATGTAACCATGCATGGCAAGATATTTGGTTAGAACCTAAAGATAGGTAAAATCACGTAGTTGGCAGATTTCTGACTTGGTAGAATGAGGCGCATTTTACCTGGTAAATGATGTTAAAAATGAATGAAAATTGATAGGTCACTAGTTTTGCTAGTTATGAGCGTTTTTCATAGAAATAGGACAAGGCCAATTTTGACTCTAAGATCTCCAAAATTGCAAAACATCGAAAGGTGTCTAAATCTGGAAAATCTGGGAAAATGGAGCTGGTTTTTGGCAGTTCACTGTCCTTGTAGAACGAAATAGTTTTGACCAAGTAAATGATATTTAAAATGCATGAAATTTGGTAGGTTGCTATACTTTTCAGTTCTGGACATTTTTGTCAGAAATAGACTAAATCTAAATCTGACCCTAAACCCTTAAAAATGGCAAGTATTGAAATATGTACAAATCTGGACAGTTTTGCGTAGTCTCACGGTTTTAGCTATAACTCTTGAATCCGAACTCCAAATGATGCGAGGTTTGTTTCTGGATTTAACTCACTAATTAAGATTTAATTTGACAATTTTTTCACTGGAATTGGAGATTTTTGCTTGTCTAAATGATTGTGGAAAAACAGACCATTGCAGTGAGGTTTTTATTTAGTGATATGCTTTGAAAAATATTGTAACTTCTCTTGTGGTATTGAATGCTTGGGATTGTGGCACTTGGATGTTGTGTGGACTGTTTTGTATGATTGACGATGTTTTAATTAATTGATGCATGGCTTGGGTTTAATTACGTGACAACTTGCGGCTTAATCACACATGTAAGCATGAATTGAAACCCTATTGACTATGAAAACTCGCTAAGTGTTGATCCTATGGTTATTGTGTCTAATTGTGTGATTAGTGGGCTACCTAATAAATGTTAAGTATGCTTGAAATGTGATTCCCAATGATTACATGCTGATAAGTAGACTTTTCTTGCACCTGGTCCCATGTAGACGTCGTTGCATGCTTGTATAAATTTATTACTTGATTACGTGAACCCCGAAATGAGTTATATGACTTGATTTACATGTGTTACATGGCTGCCCGTTTAATATTCATATACCTTCATGTGTATTACAAGTGAAATTAAATGTCAAAGCATGCCTCGTGTGTTTACTTGTCAACGTACGATCTTATAACTGCTCGGAGGCAACCTACTTTGTTGTCCTCCTAATGTGATATGTTAAATGTTATAAATGAGCATTGCATACAATGTTGCAACCTTTCATTGTGGCATGGTAGCGTTTCCCGAATGCCGGGCGGCATAGGGCTTGCCGGTGCTCCCGTGACTACCATGGTCCAATTCCCTTTCTCACTTGGCATTCCACCCTCGGAGAGTTGGGTCGTAGATTTTCGAAGTACATCCGGAGTACACCCAATTGGGAGTGATAAGAGAATTATTGAAGTCGGCCGCAACCATCGTTATCGAAAATGATATTGAGAGCAAATGCTCACCGTATCCTTGAAATGATTGGTAATTGTATCTTCTACTCAATTTGATTCATATACTTTGCGTACCTTACTACTTGTGATACGTGACATGTTTTTAAAAGGGGTTTTTCATAAGTTCAACTGGAAAATGAGTTTCAAAACATATTTCTCGTTCCCCCTCGTTGAGTTCATAAGGACTCACCCTCTTTTATCATCACAGGTGAAGAAGATCAGGAACAGGTACCCGAGGATAACGTGCCTATTGATGACTCCTTGGAGTGATTGCCTGCCCTACGTGCCTTACTTGACAATGGCCATTTTGTGAACGATATGTTTGTTTTGAAGATTATCTCTTATTTTGTTTGTCGTTGTTATTGTAAAAGACCCCCGTTATAATTTGAGGTCTAATTTTAATTAGTACTGATTATAACTAGACAGACACCCTATTTGATCGTTTTGCTACTTGATTAGTAACTACTACAGGCTTATGAAGTATTAGGCAAAGGGCTACGTAAAATGAATCAATCCAATCTTAAACAGGTACTCATTTGTAAACTAAGATCAACAAGTACTTGTGTAACTGGAATTGACACATAAACGAGACATAGTTGCCATGCTAGGTGTTAATCAAACGAGACTTGAGATAAATAGTAGACATATAAATTGGTGGTAAACAGTAACCTTAGTTGGAATCGAATTTGAGATTGAATATTTTGAGGCATTTAGAAAATCAGGTCAAACAAAGAAGCCAATTACAGACGTTATGCTGTCGGTTTTTCGGAGAATTTTTTGGAGTTCTAGTCTAACGGATAAGCTTAATCTTCGTTAATCGGTTATAGTAGTAAAAGAACGTGAATGATTAGATCATACCCTAGTCTAACCTCCATAGGTCGGGTTGGGGGCGTGACAGCAGCCGAGCAAGCTTGTTGTCCACGTCGTAGAGCTCTCGGAGAGCTTTCCAACAGTATGTTGTACGACGCGTAACTCCTTACGGATCAAAAGTTATGGGCAAAGGAGCGACGGAGACCTGGTCCAAAGCCCCACGCCTTCGGTTTGCGGGCCCAGCCTCTACGTGAAGCGAAGTTGTCTTGCCCAAGGTGCCATAGGATTTGATATTAGAAATCTGATGGATTAGTTTGCCGACACACACACACAAACATTTCATTTTCCTCAAAACATTCTCTCTTTGTCTCATCTTCTCTCACCCTCTCAGCCATGGTTGCTTCATGACTCTCCATAGGTTAAGCTCATCTCCTAAGGTTCACCTAGGCACACAAGGACTCTAGAAAGCTCGACCAAGCAAGCAAGAAGCCAGAAACTCATGCAAGCACACAAAAACCCTTCATTTTTGGCCCTAGGTATGTTTGATAGCTTTTCTTTCATTTCCCTTTTGTTCTAACCACATGCACATACTAAGAACATGATAACTCAGCTAGGAATTAAGGAAATCAAGCAATTTCTCTCGGCCAAGCAAGGAGAGAAGACATTTTTGTGCATCTCCAAAAATTTTGACCATCATTTGTCATCAATAGGCTAAGGTGAGGGCTAAAACTATTTTAAAAACTTTCAAAAACCACATGCATGGCTTCATATGTCTACATTTACCTCTGTACTTGTTGTATATGTGTGTAAATGAGCTTATGTAACCATGCATGGCAAGATATTTGGTTAGAACCTGAAGATAGGTAAAATCACGTAGCTGGCAGATTTCTGACTTGGTAGAATGAGGCGCATTTGACCTAGTAAATGATGTTGAAAATGAATGAAAATTACTAGGTAACTAGTTTTGCTAGTTATGAGCATTTTTCATAGAAATAGGACAAGGCCAATTTTGACTCTAAGATCTCCAAAATTGCAAAACATCGAAAGGTGTCTAAATCTGGAAAATCTGGGAAAATGGAACAGGTTTTTGGCAGTTCACTGTCCTTGTAGAACGAAATAGTTTTGACCAAGTAAATGATATTTAAAATACATGAAATTTGGTAGGTTGCTATAATTTTCAGTTCTGTACATTTTTTTCAGAAATATACTAAATCTAAATCTGACCCTAAACCCTTAAAAATGGCAAATATTGAAATATGTACAAATCTGGACAGTTTTGCGTAGTCTCACGGTTTTAGCTATAACTCTTGAATCCGAACTCCAAATGATGCGAGGTTTGTTTCTGGATTTAAATAACTAATTAAGATTTATTTTGACATTTTTTTCACTGGAATTGGAGATTTTTGCTTGTCTAAATGATTGTGGGAAAACAGACCATTGCAGTGAGGTTTTTATTTAGTGATATGCTTTGAAAAATATTGTAACTTCTCTTGTGGTATTGAATGCTTGGGATTGTGGCACTTGGATGTTGTGTGGATTGTTTTGTATGATTGAGGATGTTTTAATTAATCGATGCATGGCTTGGGTTTAATTACGTGACAACTTGCGGCTTAATCACACGTGTAAGCATGAATTGAAACCCTATTGACTATGAAAACTCGCTAAGTGTTGATCCTATGTGAAGCGAAGTTGTCTTGCCCAAGGTACCATGGGATTCGCTAATAGAAATGTGATGGATTAGGTTGTCGTCCTTTTCTAGGCTCACGACTTACGATCCGGGAAGAAAAAACAGCGCAAGAGAATAAAAGTGTCCTAAAATTGATGAAAACGTTCAATTTCGGGCTTCGAATACAGGTGCAGCCGAGTAGGCTTGTTGCCTCCCATCGTAGAGCTCTTGGAGAGCATTTCAATGGTATGTTGTGCGCCGCATAACTCCGTACGGATCAAAAGTTATGGGCACCGGAGCGACAGAGACATGGTCCCAAGCCCCACGCCCTCGGTTTGCAGACCCAGCCTCTACGTTAAGCTAGGTTGTCTTGTCCAAAGTGCTATGGGATTCGATAATAGAAATGTGATGGAATTAGGTTGTCGTCCTTTTCTAGGCTCACGACATACGATCCGGGAAGGAAAAACAGCGCAAGAGAAGAAAAGTGTCCCAAAACTGATGAAAATGTTTGATTTTAGGCTCTGAAAACAGGCGCAGCTGAGCAAGCTGGCTGCCCCCGTCGCAGAGCTCTAGGAGAGCTTTCCAACTGTATACTGTGCGCCGCATAACTCCTTACGGATCAAAAGTTATGGGCACCAGAGTGACAAAGACCTGGTCACAAGCCCCACGCCCTCGGTTTGCGGGCCCAACCACTACGTGAAGTGAAGTTTTCATGCCCAAGGTGCCGTGGGATTCGATAAGAGAAATATAATGGATTAGGTTGTCGTCTTTTTCTAGGCTCATGACGTACGATCCGGGATGGAAAAACAGCGTAAGATAAGAAAACTATCCCAAAACTGATGAAATCGTTCAATTTTGGGCTCTTAAAATAGGCTCAGCCGAGCAGGCTTGCTCCCACCTTCGTAGAGCTCTCGGAGAGCTTTCCAATGGTATGTTGTGCGCCGCGTAACTCCTTACGGATCAAAAGTTATGGGCACCAGAGCGATGTAGACACGGTCCCAAGCCCCATGCCCTCGGTTTGCAGGCCCAGCCTTTTACGTGAAGCGAAGTTGTCTTGCCCATGGTACCGTGGGATTCGATAATAGAAATGTGATGGATTAGATAGTCTTCCTTTTCTAGGCTCAAGACGTACGATCCGGGAAGGAGAAACAGCGCAAGAGGAGAAAAGTGTCCCAAAACTGATGAAAACGTATGATTTTGGGCTCCGATAATAGGCGCAGCTGAGCAAGCTTGAAGCCCCCGTCGTAGAGCTCTCAGAGAGCTTTCCAACGGTATGCTGTGCCACGCGTAACTCCTTACGGATCAAAAGTTATGGGCAAAGGAGGGACGGTGTAACGCCCCGAACCTAACCCCACGCTAATAGTCAGGCTCGGACCCGTCACTCGGACAGAGTCTCCTCTGTACCAAGGACAAAACTGATACCTGTAAACACTCATTCAAGACATCTGAACTAAAAGCAACAACTTATCAACAATAACTCCAAAGCCAAAACACAATCATAAGGCCATCCGAGCCTTGGAGCAACAATATTCTACTAAAGCACACAAGCATGCGAGATAAGTTGGTTTAGTCATAAGTAATTAAATACAATAAAATTCTAAGTTCCATATGAAGATTAATAAACACTCCAAGCATGCAAGGAAAATTAAAGTCTAGAATTCATTATTACAATCCAACAACTTTCTTTAACATCCTAGTACACATCTACTAGGCATATATATATATACAAGACTCCAAAGTCTCAAAATACATTAATAACAAGAACTCCACGTAAGAAGCACATAAAATCCACGTCAGCACACAAGATCACTGATTCTGATCTACTTGAACTTCTTCTTCTTCTCCTACTTCTAACAGCTGGGGATTCACCTCAGCTTCTCCTGAAACATTTCAAATGAGGAGTGAGCAACAAAGTTGCCCAGCGAGGGAGGTGATGCAGCATGCCAACGTGCAATATGATATGCAACACAAGTACATATATACAAGCCACATAACTATCAAGTCAATAAGTCAAACTATTAATCACTTTAAAAAGGATACGGTTCCACTTCCAAGACTTCATCCACGAGCCACGAGCCACGAGCATCACGAATATGCCGGCAAACCTCAAACACCACAATTGGGATACTCCGGATGTATCCCGATCCTACGACCCTTTCTCCCGAGGTAGGTCCATGCCCAGCAGGTGAACCACGCCTCTGGGGTAGTGGAGTATGCCTCAGCGAGAAAGGGAATAGGCACCATGGTAGTCGAGGGAGCACGGCAAGCCCGATGCCACCCGTGTTTCTCGACGCTACCATGTCCGAAAAGGTTGCGCAACCCGATATTCGATCACAATAATTCAAGCAATGACAATATAATTCAAGAATCACATAAATGAGGGACAACAAAGTAGGTTGCCCTCGCACGTAAATTATAATAAATAAGCCATATAACAATATAAATAAAAGACAAGTGTATATTTAGTCTATTCATATCAAAGTACACGTCATTATAAGCAATCATATTAAACTGTACAATTTATGAGCAGTAAAACAATTTAAGATGCATAAAGGAATGTAACTCCCTCACCTTGGATTAAGCCAAGCATGCAAGAAACTAACTTACATTCACTCCAACTTCCTTGAATCCACTCAAATGTGCAACCCCTAGTTATTCATATAAGTATAATACTTAGACATCAAAACTAGTATAATACTATGCTAGTAAATTAACATAACACCTTAACAATTGATTATACCAACTACAACTTGACTATTATGCAAATTCAACACACAACAATAAAAGTTCCATAATCACTTATATATTTCATATTATCACATAGCCCAAGTAGTCATACAAGTAACCAAACATTAGTAGGTGAAACAGCGGCACATATAAAATGACTAAAGTTAGCAACTAGTAGCAAAAGTTTAGCTATAACTATTGGTAACTAATTCTCTTCAATGACCAAGCTAGCTTTGCAAATAAACTATAAGCTCACTAAAGCTCAATTATTCATACACTTAATCAACTATTGATAATCTAAACATTAGCCCATAGAAATGAGTATAACTAACAGCTCATAATAAGTTGACTACAACTATTTGATAATTAAATTTCCCTTGCATTATTTCACATTAAAGTTGAGACATACTTTCTTTAATTCAATGTTAAGTAACATGCCAAGATATTTCTTATGGTTTCCTAGTTTACTACTCTCCATAAGTATGCTAGTCTCAAGCATTAAGTTAGGTTGTCTATTCAGGCTACGATTTAGTTATACTAACCAACATGTACCACATTCTCTAGCCTTCCTTAAACTCCCTAGTTAACATTTCTACAATTCAACTTCATTATTAATTCATTTCCAAACAAGAACTTACCCAATGCCTTACTAACACGCCTATCTTTATTCACTACCTAATAACTTTAGCTTAGTCATAGTTCAAACTAATTCTAAACTCTCATTACACAAAGACATATAGTAGTACATTTTAGTCTAGTCTAGTCCCATATTATCTAGACTAACTTACAACCAATACCCATGAGGACAAGGGAAAGGAAAAAAAAAAACGCTGGCAGGAATTGTCCAGCTCACGCCTATTCACATGCTTCTCGAAAATCATCCAAAAAAGAGTACTTAGAGCTAGAATTTGGCCAAACCTTAGAAATACACTTTCGTTCAACTATGAGTCTACTACAACATATCCAAAATTCAGATAATTTAGTCAACATTTGCTAGGTCAAATTGGTCCTACAACTCAGGCATGCAAATCTGTCCAATTTTTTTCCAGATTTTTCGTAACTCATGTTTCTACAATTACTTCACTATAAAACTAATTTTAAAGCTCTACTACACAGGAATCATCATATATACTCATATATAACATTTAAGACAAGGAAAATCTAACATATAACATGTTATGTACACTTCATTAACACCAACTAAATTCTTATCCATCAATTCTTTTCATAAAAGCAAGACAAGGTAGAAATTTAAGTAGTACCAATAACTATTTCAAGAATCCAAGAAGGATAACTTCAACTTTTACTTAGGCATCACTTTAGCATGTACATGAGTCTAATTACTCTTGATTATCTAAATGGAAAGTCACTATACATAATTCATCACATTAAACATTCACTCAACGTTCAACTTATTTAAACATTCAATGCACATAATTCACGTTAGTCACATATTAAACATTTAACATTCAATGCAACTAATAATTATTTAACCCTCACGCCACTTAAGCACTCTCTCCAAACATGTAATTGTTACCCTCAAGCCTTCAACTACCTATAATCTACCATTATTCAGTTCAAATTAGCCTTTAGTGCAACATTAATCACTTAGCTATATAAGCTGAAATTTCTAGCTGCATTTGCTTAATTTTACAGGTTCAATTAGCAGTCTTAATGACCTCTAAAACTTCTGAAATTTCACAGACATGTAGTTCGTCAAGTGTAGATGGGTTTAGCCTCAAACGGTTCCCAATTCGGAGTTAAACTCATCAAGTTATGCCCTTTAGAAAATCAGTGCGCAAAACTGCCCCTGCATCAACGGGTGAATCTGACCCTACTGTTTTGGCTCTATAAATGCACCTAAACGACAGAATTTAACATTCCACATAAAATAGAACTTGTTCCTTAAGGTCTTGGGCATATTTTTTAAAAAAAATCAGCTCATTCCGACATCGTTTGCTACCTCAAATCTGCTCTGAACCTCAGTTGCTCAAATCTGTCCGAAAATCACATTTTGTACTCTTTGTTCCATTTTGATGTTTTCATGCACTAAGCTAACTACAAGCAATATACTAGCATACAAAGCACTTTCATTCCTCACTTAGAACTTATAGCAAACACATGATCTTCATCTAGTTGAGCAAGCTAGCTATGCAACATCTGCAACATGATCAACTAGCAAAGCTTGATATTCACACACAAAATCATTTCTAGAACTTGTTTCATGCCATATATCATTTCTATTTGCATTCCTACATCCATGAATCATTCAACTACAACTAGCCAACATTTTATAAACAAGAATTAACACTAGAAATGCATAGGAGAATGAAATCCCTCACCTATTCTTGGCTAGAACAAGCTCAAAATCACATTTTCTTCCTTCTTTCCTCCTTCTTCTTCTTCTTTTTCTTCTTCTTCTTTCTTGTGTGTTTTTAAACGTGTTTAGTGTGTGTGTGTGTGTGTCTGATTTTTGTGTGTGTTTTTGTGTGTTTGTGTGTGTTGTAGTGTATTAGGTATAAATAATAAAAGAAAAAAAAACCCAAATGACTAACATGCCCTTCAACTTAATGCTATTAACTAGTTTGCCATTCTAGTTTAATTCTAACTAATTTAGTTATTCTAATTCCTAATTGTCTACATTAATTATTTTCTACGATTCCTACGATTTTTTTAAAGTGTTTGTGAAGTCCCAAAATTGCATGTAAAATGAGAATTATGCACATTTACCAATTAAACGTGCCTACTTACATAAGAAGGCATTTATATTTATGCAATATATGTTAATAGATGAAATTTCTTGTTAAACTAGATGTATGCACATAGTTTGATATAAATGCACATTAAACGAAATAGATGGATGTAACCCAAAATATGATATTTTATGCAAACGAATATACGTAAATAATTAAAGTAGACATATAAGTATATGCACATCAATTAAATAATTATATGCACGGGTCGGGGTGTCACAGACGGAGTCCTGGTCCCAAGCCCCATGCCCTCGGTTTGCGGGCCCAGCCTCTATGTGAAGCACAGTTGTCTTGCCCAAGGTGCCATGGGATTCGATAAAAGAAATGTGATGGATTAGGATGCCGTCCTTTTCTAGGCTCACGACGTACGATTCGGGAAGGAAAAACAGCGGAAGAGAAGAAAAGTGTCCCAAAATTGATGAAAACATTCGATTTTGGGCTCTAAAAATAGGCACAGCCGAGTAGGCTTGCTGCCTCCATCGTAGAGCTCTCGGAGAACTTTCCAACGGTATGCTGTACGCCGCGTAACTCCTTACGGATCAGAAGATATGGGCACCGAAGCGATGAAGACATGGTCCCATGCCCCACACCTTCGGTTTGCAGGCCTAGCTTCTATGTGAAGCGAAGTTGTATTGCCCAAGGTGCCATGGGATTCGATAATAGAAATGATAGATTAGGTTGTCGTCCTTTTCTAGGCTAAAGACGTACGATTCGGGAAGGAGAAACAGCACGAGGAGAAAAGTGTCCCAAAACTGATGAAAAACGTATGATTTTGGGCTCCAAAAATAGGCGCAGTTGAGCAAGCTTGCTGCCCCCGTCATAGAGCTCTCAGAGAGCTTTCCAACGGTATGTTGTGCGACGCGTAACTCCTTACAGATCAAAAGTTATGGGCAAATGAGGGACGGAGACTTGGTCTCAAGCCCCATGACCTCGGTTTGCGGGCCCAGCCTCTATGTGAAGCGCATTTGTCTTGCCCAAGGTGCCATGGGATTCGATAATAGAAATGTGATGGATTAGGATGTCGTCCTTTTCTAGGCTCACGACGTACGATCCGGGAAGGAAAAACAGCGCAAGAGAAGAAAAGTGTCCCAAAACTGATGAAAACATTTGATTTTTGGCTCTAAAAATAGGCACAGCCGAGTAGGCTTGCTGCCCCCATCGTAGAGCTCTCGGAGAGCTTTTCAACGGTATGTTGTACGCCGTGTAACTCCTTACGGATTAGAAGATATGGGCACCGGAGCGACGAAGACATGGTCCCATGCCCCACGCCTTCGGTTTGTGGGCCCAGCCTCTACGTGAAGCGTAGTTGTCTTGCCCAAGGTGCCATGGGATTCGATAATAGAAATGTGATGGATTATGTTGTCATCTTTTTCTAGGCTCATGACGTACGATCTGGGAAGAAAAAATAGTGCAAGAGAAGAAAAGTATCCCAAAACTAATGAAATCGTTCGATTTTAGGCTCAGAAAATAGGCGTAGTCCAGCAAGCTTACTCCCCCCTTTGTAGAGCTCTCGTAGAGCTTTCCAACGGTATGCTGTGCGCCGTGTTACTCCATACGGATTAAAAGTTATGGGCACCAGAGCGACGGAGACATGGTCCCAAGCCCCACGCCCTCGATTTGCAGGCCCAGCCTCTACGTGAAAAGAAGTTGTCTTGCCCAAGGTGCTATGGGATTCGATAATAGAAATGTGATGGATTAGTTTGTTGTCCTTTTCTAGGCTGAAGACATACGATCCAGGAAGGAAAAACAGCGCAAGTGAAGAAAAGTGTCCCAAAAATGATGAAAATGTTCGATTTTAGGCTCCGAAAATAGGCGTAGCCGAGCAAGCTTGCAGCCCCCGTCGTAGAGCTCTCGGTGGGATTTCCAACAGTATGCTGTGCGATGTGTAACTCCTTATGGATCAAAAGTTATGGGCAAAGGAGCGACGGAGTCCTGGTTCCAAGCCCCACGCCCTCAGTTTGCGAGCCTAGCCTCTACGTGAAGCGAAGATGTGTTGCCCAGGGTGCCGTGGGATTTGATAATAGAAATATGATGAATTAGGTTGTCGTCCTTTTCTTGGCTCACGACGTACGATCCGGGAAGGAAAAATAGTGCAAGAGAAGAAAAGTATCCCAAAACTGATGAAAACGTTTGATTTTAGGATCCGAAAACTGGCGCAGAAAAGCAAGCTTGCTGCCCTCGTCCGAGAGCTCTCGGAGAGCTTTCCAACGATATGCTGTGTGCTGCATAACTCCTTACGGATCAAAAGTTATTGGCACCGGAGCAACGTACATGGTCCCAAGCCCCACGCCAACGGTTTGCAGGCCTAGCCTTTACGTGAAGCAAAGTTTTTTCACCCAAGGTGCCGTGGGATTCGATTAAAGAAATGTGATGGATTAGGTTGTCGTCCTTTTCGCGGCTCATGATTTACGATCTGGGATGGAAAAACAATGCAAAAGAAGAAATGTGTTCCAAAACTGATGAAAACATTCAATTTTGTGCTCTGAAAATAGGCGCAGCCGAGCAGGTTTGCTGCCCCTGTTGTAGAGCTCTTGGATAGCTTTCCAACGGTATGTTGTGCGCCATGTAACTCCTTACGGATCAAAAGTTATGGGCACCGGAGCGACAGATACCTTGTCACAAGCCCCACGCCCTCAGTTTGCGGGCTCAGCCTCTACGTGAAGTGAAGTTGTCATGCCCAAGGTGTCCTGGGATTCGGTAATAGAAATGTGATTGATTAAGTTGTTTTCCTTTTCGAGGCTGACGACGAACGATCCGGGACGAAAAAACAGTGCAAAAGTAGAAAAGTGTAACAAAACAGATGAAAACATTCGATTTTGGGCTCTGAAAATAGGCGTAGCCTAGCAGGCTGGCTGCCCCCGTCGTAGAGCTCTCGTAGAGCTTTCCAACGGTAAGCTGTGTGCCGCGTAACTCCTTACGGATCAAAAGTTATTGGCACCGGAGTGACGAAGACCTAGTCCCAAACCCCACGCCCTCGGTTTGCCGGCTCAGCCTTTACGTGAAGCGAAGTTGTCTTGCCCAAGGTGCTGTGGGATTCAATAATAGAAATGTGATGGATTTGGTCGTCCTCCTTTTCGCGGCTCACGACATACGATCCGGGACGAAAAAATAGTGCAAAAGGAGAAAAGTAACACAAAACTGATGAAAATGTTCGATTTTGGGCTCCAAAAACAGGCACAGCCGAGCAGGCTTGTTGCCCCCGTGGTAGAGCTCCCAGTGAGCTTTCCAACGGTATGCTGTGCGCCTCGTAAATCCTTACGGATAATAGAAATGTGATAGATTAGGTTGTCGTCCTTTTCGCTGCTCACGACGTACGATCTGGGCCGAAAAAATAGCGCAAAAGTAGAAAAGTTTTCCAAAATTGATGTAAACTTTGGATTTTGGGCTCCGAAAATAAGCTTAGCCAAGTAGACTCGCTACCCCCGTCGTAGAGCTCTTTGAGAGCTTTCCAATGGTATGCTGTGCGCCGCGTAACTCCTTAAGGATCAAAAGTTATGGGCACTGGAGCGAAAGATACCTGATTACAAGCCCCATGCCCTTGGTTTGCGGGCCCAGCCTCTGCGTGAAGTGAAGTTGTCATGCCCAATGGTGTCGTGGCATTCGGTAATAGAAATGTGATTGATTAGGTTGTCGTCCTTTTCGCGGCTGAAGACGTACGATCCGGGATAAAAAAATAGTGCAAAAGAAGAAAAGTATCCCAAAACTAATGAAAACGTTTGATTTTGGGCTCTGAAAAGAGGCGCAGCCGAGCAGGTTTACTACACTCGTCGTAGAGCTCTCGGAGAGCTTTACAACAGTATACTGTGCGTCGCGTAACTCCTTACGGACCAAAAGTTATGGGCAAAGGAGCGATAGAGACCTACTTCCAAGCCCCACTCCCTCGGTTTACGGGCCCAGCCTATACGTGAAGCGAAGTTGTCTTGCCCAAGGTGTAGTGGGATTCGATAATAGAAATGTGATGGATTAGGTTGTAGTCCTTTTCAAGGCTCACGACGTACGATCCGAGAAGGAAAAACGGCACAAGAGAAGAAAAGTGTCCCAAAACTGATGAAAACGTTGATTTTGGGATCCGAAAATATGTACATCCGAGCAGGCTTGCTGCCTCTGTTATAGAGCTCTCGTAGAGCTTTCTAACGGTATGCTGTGCGCCGCGTAACTCCTTACGGATCAAAAGTTATGGGCACCGGAGCGATGGAGACAAAGTCCCATGCCCCACGCATTTGGTTTGTTGGCCCAGTCTCTACGTGAAGCGAAGTTATCTTCCCCAAGGTGCCATAGGATTCAACAATAGAAATGTGATGGATTAGGTTGTCGTCCTTTTCGCAGCTCACGACGTACGATCCGGGACGAAAAATCTGCGCAAAAGAAGAAAAATATCCCAAAACTGATGAAAATGTTCGATTTTGTGTTCAAAAAATAGGTGCAGCCTAGCAGGCTTGCTGCCCCCATCGTAGAGCTCTCAGAGAGCTTTCCAACGGTATGTTGTACGATGCGTAGGGCTCTCGGAGAGCTTTACAACAGTATGTTGTGCGCCGCGTAACTCCTTACGGATCAAAAGTTATGGGCATCAAAGCGACGGAGACCTGGTCCAATGCCCTACGCCCTCGGTTTGCTGGCCCAGCCACTACATGAAGTGAATTTGTCCTGCCCAAGATGCCATGGGATTCGATAATAGAAATGTGATGGATTAGGTTGTCGTTCTTTTCGCGGCTAACGACGTACAATCCACGACGAAAAAATAGCACAAAAGAAGAAAAATGTCCCCGAAACAGATGAAAACGTTTGATTTTGGGCTTCAAAAAATGGCGCAGCCGAACTAGATTGCTACCCCCATGGTAGAGTGCTCGGAGAGCTTTCCAAAGGTATGCTTCGCGCCGTGTAACTCTTTGCGGATCAAAAGTAATGGGCACCAGAGCGACGGAGACTGGTCCCAAGCCCCACGCCTTCAGTTTGCGGGCCTAGCCTCTACGTGAAGTGAAGTTGTCTTGCCCAAGGTGCCATGAGAATGGATAATAGAAATGTGATAGATTAGGTTGTCATCCTTTTCACGGCTCACGACGTACGATCTGGGACGGAAAGACAGCGCAAAAGTAGAAAAGTGTCCCAAACCTGATGAAACTGTTCGATTTTTTCTCTGAAAATAGGCGCTGTTGAGCAGGCTTGCTGCCCCCGTCATAGAGCTCTCGGAGAGCTTTCCAACGGTATGCTGTGCGACGCGTAACTCATTACGGATCAAAAGTTATGGGCAAAGGTGCGACGGAGACCTGGTCCTAAGCCCCATGCCCTCGGTTTACGGGCCCAACCTCTACGTGAAGCGTAGTTGTCTTGCTCAAGGTACCATGGGATTCGATAATAGAAATGTGATGGATTAGGTTGTCGTCCTTTTCTAGGCTCACGACGTACGATCCGAGAAGGAAAACTAACGCAAGAGAAGAAAAGTATCTGAAAACTGATGAAAATGTTCAATTTTGGGCTCTAAAAACAGGTGTAGCTGAGCAAGCTCGCTGCCCCTGTCGTTGAGCTCTCAAAGAGCTTTCCAACAGTATGATGTGCGCCTTGTAACTCCTTATGGATCAAAAGTTATGGGCACCAGAGCGACGAAGACATAGTCCTAAACCCCACGCCTTCGGTTTACGGGCCCAGCCCCTACGTGAAGCGAAGTTGTCTTGCCGAAGGTGTTGTGGGATTCAATAATAGAAATGTGATGGATTAGGTTGTCGTCCTTTTCTAGGCTCACGACGTACGATCCGGGAAGGAAAAACAGTTCAAGAGAAGAAAAGTGTTCCAAAACTGATGAAAACGTTAGATTTTGGACTCCAAAAACAGGCGCAGCAGAACAAGCTTGCTGCCCCCGTCGTAGAGCTCTCGGAGAGGTTTCCAACGGTATGCTGTACCCCACGTAACTGCTTACGGATCAAAAGTTATGGGCACCGGAGCGACGGAGACCTGGTCCCAAGCCCCGCGCCCTCGGTTTGCGGGCCCAGCCTCTACGTTAAGCGAAGTTGTCTTGCCCATGGTGCCATAAGATTCGATAATAGAAATGTGATGGATTAGGTTGTCGTCCTTTTCGTTGCTCACGACGTACGATCTGGGACGGTAAAACTACGCAAAAGCTGAAAAGTATCCCGAAACTAATGAAAACATTCAATTTTGGGCTCCGAAATGAGGCGCAGCAGATTAGGTTTGCTGCCGCCGTCGTAGAGCTCTGGGAGAGCTTTCCAACGGTATACAGTGCCTCGCGTAACTCTTTACGTATCTAAAGTTATGGGAAAATGAACGACGGAAACCAGGTCCCAAGCCCCATGCCCTAGGTTTGCGGGCCCAGACTCTACGTGAAGCGAAGTTGTCTTGCCGAAGGTCCCGTGGGATTCGATAACATAAATGTGATGGATTAGGTTATCGTCATTTTCTAGGCTCACGACGTACAATCCGGGAAGGAAAAACAGCGCAAAAGAAGAAAAGTGTGCCAAAACTGATGAAAATGTTTGATTTTGGGCTCCAAATACAGGCGCAACCGAGCAGGCTTGCTGCCTCCGTCGTAGATCTCTCGGAGAGCCTTCCAACGGTATGCTGTGCTCCGCGAAACTCCTTACATATCAAAAGTTAAGGGCAGCAGAGCGACGGAGACGTGGTCCCATGCCCCACGCCCTCGGTTTGCGGGTCCGGCCTTTACGTGAAGAGTAGTTGTCTTGCCCAATGTGCCGTGGGATTCGATAATAGAAATATGATGGATTAGGTTGTCGTCCTTTTTGTGGCTCATGACGTACGATCCGGGACAGAAAAACAGCGCAAAAGAAGAAAAGTACCCCAAACAGATGAAAATGTTCGATTTTGGTATTTGAAAATAGGCCAGCCTAGCAAGCTGGCTGCCCCCGTCGTAGAGCCCTCGGAGAGCTTTCCAACGGTATATTGTGCACCGCGTAAATCCTTAAGTATCAAATGTTATGGTCACCGGAGCGACGGGGACATGGTCCCAAACCCCATGCCCTCGGTTTGCGGGCGCAGCCTCTACGTGAAGCGAAGTTGTCTTGGCCAAGGTGCCGTGGGATTCAATAATAGAAATGATAGATTAGGTTGTCGTCCATTTCTAGGCTCAAGACGTACGATACGGGAAGGAAAAACAGCACAAGAGGAGAAAAGTTTCCCAAAACTAATGAAAACGTTCGATTTTGGGCCCTGAAATAGAAGCAGCCGAGCAAGCTTGCAGCCCTCGTCGTAGAGCTTTCAGAGAGCTTTCCAACGGTATGTTGTGCGACGCGTAACTCCTTATGGATCAAAAGTTATGGGCAAAGGAGCGACGGAGACTTGGTCCCAAGCCCCATGCCCTCAGTTTGTGGGCCCAGCCTCTTTGTGAAGCGTAGTTGTCTTGCCCAAGGTGCCATGGGATTTGATAATAGAAATGTGAAGGATTAGATTGTCGTCCTTTTCTAGGCTTACGACATACGATCCGGGAAGGAAAAATAGTGCAAGAGAAGAAAAGTGACCCAAAACTGATGAAAACATTCAATTTTTGGCTCCGAATATAGGCGCAGCCGAGCAGGCTTGCAGCCTCAGTCGTAGAGCTCTCGGAGAGCTTTCCAACTGTATGCTGTGCGATGCGTAACTCCTTACGGATCAAAAGTTATGGGAACCGGAGCGACAGAGACATGGTCCCAAGCCCCACACCCTCGGTTTGTTCTACGTGTCGCAAAGTTGTCTTGCCCAAGGTGCGATGGGATTTGATAATAGAAATGTGATGGATTAGGTTGTCGTCCTTTTCTAGGCTCACGACGTAAAATCCAGGAAGAAAAAATAGCGCAAGAGAATAAAAGTATCCAAAAACTGATGAAAACGTTCGATTTTGTGCTCCGAAAACAGGCGCAATCGATTAGGCTTGCTGCCTCCGTCGTAGAGCTCCCAGAGAGCTTTCCAATGGTATGCTGTGCGACGCATAACTCCTTACGGATCAAAAGTTAAGGGCACCGGAGCGACTGATACCTGGTCACAAGCCCCACGCCCTCGGTTTGCGGGCCCAACCTCTAAGTGAAGCAAAGTTGTCTTGCCCAAGGTACCATGGGATTCGATAAAAGAAATGTGATGGATTAGGTTGTCGTCCCTTTCGCGGCTCACGACGTATGATCCGGGACGAAAAAACAGCGCAAAAGAAGTAAAGTGTCCCGAAACAGAAGAAAAAGTTCGATTTTGGTTCTGAAAATAGGCGCAGCCGAGCAGGCTTCCTGCCCTCATCGTAGAGCTCTCGGAGGGCTTTCTAACGGTATGCTGTGCGCCACGTAACTTCTTATGGATCAAAAGGTATGGGCACCGGAGTGACGGAGACCTGGTCCTAAGCCCCACGCCCTCAATTTGCGGGCCCAGCCTCTACGTGAAGCGAAGTTGTCTTACCCAAGGTGCCGTGGGATTCGATAATAGAAATGTGATGGATTAGATTGTCGTCCTTTCGCGGCTCACGACGTACGATCCGGGAAGAAAAAATAGCGCAAAAGAAGAAAAGTGTCCCGAAACTGGTGAAAACGTTCGATTTTGGGCTTTAAAAATAGGCGCAGTTGTGAGGCCTGACCTCGATTTGTGTGCGATACCTCGTTTCATGTGTCCTAACCTAGAATTGCGTGCCTTGACCTAGGTTTAAGAGTCGTGTCTTATTTTTTGTGCCTTGCATCGAATTACGTGTATTCATTTAAGGTTGCGTGCAATTGCTTGGAAAACGTGCATTCATCTCGTAGTTTGTGCTTTACCTCGTAGTGCGTGCCCTAAACCTAAGAAAGCGTGCCCGCATGCTAATCAAGAAAGTATCTTACACGACGCACTAGATTATTAATTAATCCTACAAATTCCACTAACTAATATTATAATTCAAAATCAACTCACTAGAAGACAAAATTTTACCAAAAGCTAAACATTCTTATTCTTTATTCTTTATTCTTTTGCATATCCCAAGCACACACAATAAAATAATGCTCAAAACATAACAAAATTCCGATTTGAACATTGCTTTGGCCGACCATATGATGCAAGTTGATAAGCCTTTGCATAAATTAAAACTAAGCCTAGACAAACTATGATATAATCACTTCAAACAATGCATAGAAAGCTCCAAAAATACCCTACCATGCATGCTTGTCTCGGCCTCCTCACCATTGTGTCTCCTCACAATTCAAATTGCTCAACATAACAACACAAAATCAGAATTTTGAGAGCATAGGGCCGACACACACACACAAACATTTCATTTTCCTCAAAACATTCTCTCTTTCTCTCATCTTCTCTCACCCTCTCGGCCATGGTTGCTTCATGACTCTCCATAGCTTAAGCGCATCTCCTAAGGTTCACCTAGGCACACAAGGACTCTAGGAAGCTCGACCAAGCAAGCACACAAAAACCTTCATTTCGGCCCTAGGTATGTTTGATAGCTTTTCTTTCATCTCCCTTTTGTTCTAACCACATGCACATACTAAGAACATGATAACTCAGCTAGGAATTAAGGAAATCAAGCAATCTCTCTCGGCCAAGCAAGGAGAGAAGACCTTTTTGTGCATCTCCAAGAATTTTGAGCATCATTTGTCATCAATAGGCTAAGGTGAGGGCTAAAACTCTTTTAAAAGCTTTCAAAAAGCACATGCATGCCTTCATATGTATACATTTACCTCTGTACTTGTTGTATATGTGTGTACATGAGCTTATGTAACTATGTAGGGCTAGATATTTGGTTAGAACCTGAAGATAGGTAAAATCGCGTAGTTGGCAGATTTCTGACTTGGTAGAGCGAGGTGTATTTTACCTAGTAAATGATGTTGAAAATGAGTGAAAATTGGTAGGAAACTAGTTTTGCCAGTTCTGAGAATTTTTCATAGAAATAGGCCAAGGCCAATTTTGACTCTAAATCTCGAAAATGGCAAAACATCGAAAGGTGTCTAAATCTGGAAAATCTGGGAAAATGGAGCAGGTTTTTGGCAGTTCACTGTCCTTGTAGAACGAAAAAGTTTTGACCTAGTAAATGATATTTAAAATGAATGAAGTTTGGCAGGTTGCTATGCTTTTCCGTTCTGGACATTTTTGTCAGAAATAGACTAAATCTAAATCTGACCCTAAACCCTAAAAATGGCAAGTATAGAAATATGTACAAACCTGGACAGTTTTGCATAGTCTCACGGTTTTAGCTATAACTCTTGAATCCGAACTCCAAATGATGCGAGGTTTGTTTCTGGATTTAAATCACTCAATAAACTTTAATTTGACATTTTGTTCACTGAAATTGGATATTTTTTGCTTGTCTAAATGATTGTGGGAAAATAGACCATTGCAGTGAGGTTTTTATTTAGTGATATGCTTTGAAAAATATTGTAACTTGTCTTGTGGTATTGAATGCTTGGGATTGTGGCACTTGGATGTTGTGTGGACTGTTTTGGATGATTGAGGATGTTTTAATTAATCGATGCATGGCTTGGGTTTAATTACGTGACAACTTGCGGCTTAATCACACGTGTAAGCATGAATTGAAACCCTATTGACTATGAAAACTCGATAAGTGTTGATCCTATGGTTATTGTGTCTAATTGTGTGATTAGTGGGCTGCCTAATAAATCTTAAGTATGCTTGAAATGTGATTCCCAATGATTACATGTTGATAAGTAGACTTTTCTTGCACCCGGTCTTATGTAGACGTCGTTGCATGCTTGCATAAATTTATTACTTGATTACGTGAACCCCGAAATGAGTTATATGACTTGATTTACATGTGTTACATGGCTGCCCGTTTAATATTCATATACCTCCATGTGTATTACAAGTGAAATTAAATGTCAAAGCATGCCTCGTGTGTTTAATTGTCAACGTGCGATCTTATAACTGCTCAGAGGCAACCTACTTTGTTGTCCTCCTAATGTGATATGTTAAATGTTATAAATGTGCATTGCATATGAGGTTGCAACCTTTCATTGTAGCATGGTAGCGTTTCACGAATGCCGGGCGGCATAGGGCTTGCCGGTGCTCCCATGACTACCATGGTCCAATTCCCTCTCTCGCTTGGCATTCTGCCCTCGGAGAGTTGGGTCGTAGGTTTTCGGGGTACATCCAGAGTACACCCAATTGGGAGTGATAAGTGGATTATTGAAGTCGGCCACCACCATCGTTATCGAAAATGATATTGAGAGCAAATGCTCAACGTATCCTTGAAATGATTGGTAATTGTATTTTCTGCTCAATTTGATTCATATACTTTGCATACTTTACTACTTGTGATACGTGACATGTTTTTAAAAGGGGTTTTTCATAAGTTCAACCGGAAAATGAGTTTCAAAACATATTTCTCGTTCCCCCTCGCTGAGTTCATAAGGACTCACCCTCTTTTATCATCACAGGTGAAGAAGATCAGGAACAGGTACCCGAGGATAACGTGCCTATTGATGACTCCTTGGAGTGATTGCCTGCCCGACGTGCCTTACTTGACTATGGCCATTTTGTGAACGATATGTTTGTTTTGAAGATTATCTCTTATGTTGTTTGTCGTTGTTATTGTAAAAGACTCCCGTTGTAATTTGGGGTCTAATTTTGATTAGTACTGATTATAACTAGACAGATGCCCTATTTGATCATTTTGCTACTTGATTAGTAACTACTACAGGCTTATGAAGTATTAGGAAAAGGGCTAAGTAAAATGAATCAATCCAATCTTAAACAGGTACTCATTTGTAAGCTAAGATCAACAGGTACTTGTGTAACTGGAATTGACACATAAACGAGACATAGTTGCCATGCTAGGTGTTAATCAAACGAGACTTGAGATAAATAGTAGACATATCAATTGGTGATAAATAGTAACCTTAGTTGGAATCGAATTTGAGATTGAATATTTCAAGGCGTTTAGAAAATCAGGTCAAACTAAGAAGCCAATTATAGACGTTATGCTATCGGTTTTCTGGAGAATTTTTAGAGTTCTAGTCTAACGGATATGCTTAATCTTTGTTAATCAGTTATAGTCGTAAAAGAACGTGAATGATTAGATCACACCCTAGTCTAACCTCCATAGGTCGGGTTGGGGGCGTGACAGCAGCCGAGCAAGCCTGTTGCCCCCGTCGTGGAGCTCTCGGAGAGCTTTCCAACGGTATGCTGTGTGACGCGTAACTCCTTACAGATCAAAAGTTATGGGCAAAGGAGAGACGGAGACCTGGTCCCAAGCCCTACGCCCTTGGTTTGCGGGCCCAGCCTCTATGTGAAGTGAAGTTGTCTTGCCCAAGGTGCCATGGGATTCGATAATAGATATGCGATGGATTAGGTTGTCATCCTTTTCTAGGCTCACGACGTACGATCCGGGAAGGAAAAATAGTGCAAGAGAAGAAAAGTGTCCCAAAACTGATGAAAACGTTCAATTTTGGGCTCCAAAAATAGGCGCAGCCAAGCAAGCTTGCTGCCCCAACGTAGAGCTCTAGGAGATCTTTTCAACGGTATGTTGTGCACCGCGTAACTCCTTATGAATCAAAAGTTATGGGCACCGGAGCGACGGAGACATGGTCCCAAGCCCCAAGCCCTCGGTTTGCGGGCATAGCCTCTACGTGAAGCGAATTTGTCTTGCCCAAGGTTCCGAGGGATTCGATAATAGAAATGTGATGGATTAGTTTGTCGTCCTTTTTGCGGCTCACGACGTACGATCCGGGACCCAAAAATAGTGCAAAAGAAGAATAGTGTCCTAAAACTGATGAAAATGTTTGATTTTGGCCTCCGAAAATAGGCGCAGTCGAGCAGGCATGGTGCCCCCGTCGTAGAGCTCTCGGAGAGCTTTCAAACGGTATGCTGTGCGACACGTAACTCCTTATGGATCAAAAGTTATGTGCAAAAGAGCGACGGAGACCTGGTCCCAAGTCCCATGCCCTCGGTTTGCAGGCCCAGCCTCTACGTGAAGCGAAGTTGTCTTTTCCAAAGTGTTGTGGGATTCGGTAATAGAAATGTGATGGATTAGGTTGTTGTCCTTTTCTAGGCTCACGACTTACGATTCGGGAAGAAAAAACAGTGCAAGAGAAGAAAAGTGTCCCAAAATTGATGAAAATGTTCAATTTTGGTCTCCGAATATAGGCGCAACCGAGCAGGCTTGCTCCCTGCGTCATCGAGCTCTCGGAGAGCTTTCCAACGGTATACTGTGCGCCGCATAACTCCGTACGGATCAAAAGTTATGGGCACTAGAGCGACGGAGACATGGTCCCAAGCCCCACGCCCCCGGTTTGCGGACCCAGCCTCTACGTGAAGCTAAGTTGTCTTGCCCAAGGTGCAGTGGTATTCGATAATAGAAATGTAATGGAATAGGTTGTCATCCTTTTCTTGGCTCTCAACGTACGATCCGGGAAGGAAAAACAGCGCAAGAGAAGAAAAGTGTCCCAAAACTGATGAAAACGTTCGATTTTGGGCTCTGAAAAACAGGCACAACTAAGTAAGCTAGCGACCTCCATTGTAGAGCTATCAGAGAGCTTTCCAACGGTATGCTGTGCGCCACATAACTCCTTACGGATCACAAGTTATGGGCACCGGAGTGATAGAAACCTGGTTACAAGCCCCACGCCCTCGGTATGCGGGCCCAACCTCTACGTGAAGTGAAGTTGTCATGCCGAAGGTGCCGTGGGATTCGATAAGAGAAATGTGATGAATTAGGTTGTCGTCTTTTTCTAGGCTCATGACGTACGATCCGGGATGGAAAAACAACGCAAGGGAAGAAAAGTATGCCAAAACTGATGAAATCGTTCGATTTTGGGCTCAGAAAATAGGCGCAGTCGAGCAGGCTCGATCCGCCCTTCGTAGAACTCTCGGAGAGCTTTCCAACGGTATGCTATGCGTCACGTAACTCCTTACGGATCAAAAGTTATAGGCACCGGAGCGACGGAGACATGATCCCAAGCCCCACGACCTCGGTTTGCGGGCCCATCCTCTACATGAAACGAATGTGTTTTGCCCAAGGTGCCATGGGATTCGATAATAGAAATGATAGATTAGGTTGTCATCCTTTTCTAGGCTCAAGGCGTACGATCCGGGAAGTAAAACAACACAAGAGGAGAAAATTGTCCTAAAACAGATTAAAACATTCAATTTTGGGCTCTGAAAACAGGCACAACTGAGCAAGCTTGCAACCTCCATCGTAGAGCTCTTGGAGAGCTTTCCAACGGTATGCTGTGTGACGCGTAACTCCTTATGGATCAAAAGTTATGGGCAAAGGAGGGACGGAGACCTGGTCCCAAGCCCCGTGCCCTCAGTTTGCGGGCCCAGCCTCTATGTGAAGCGCAGTTGACTTACCCAAGGTGCCATGGGATTCGATAATAGAAATGTGATGGATTAGGATGTCGTCCTTTTCTAGGCTCACGGCGTACGATCCGGGAAGGAAAAATAGCGCAAGAGAAGAAAAGTGTCCCAAAATAGATGAAAACAATTGATTTTGGGCTCTAAAAATAGGCAAAGCCGGGCAGGCTTGCTGCCCCCGTCGCAGAGCTCTCGGAGAGCTTTCCAACGGTATGCTGTGCGCCGCATTACTCCTTACGGATCAGAAGACATGGGCACCGAAGCGACGAAGACATGGTCCAATACCCCATGCCTTGGGTTTGCTGGCCCAGCCTCTACGTGAAGCGAAGTTGTCTTGCCTAAGGTGCCGTGGGATTCGATAATAGAAATATGATGGATTAGATTGTCGTCTTTTTCTAGGCCCATGACGTACGATCCGGGAAGAAAAAATAGCGCAAGAGAAGAAAAGTATGCCAAAACTGATAAAATCGTTCGATTTTGGGCTCAGAAAACAGGCACAGCTGTGCAGGCTTGCTCCCCCCTTTGTAGAGCTCTCAGAGAGCCTTCCAACGGTATGTTGTGCGCCGCGTACCTCATTTCGGATCAAAAGTTATGGGCACCAGAGCGACGGAGACATAGTCCCAAGCCCCACGCCCTCGGTTTGCAGGCCCAGCCTCTACGTGATACGAAGTTGTCTTGCCCAAGGTGCCGTGGGATTCAATAATAGAATTATGATAAATTAGGTTGCCGTCCTTTTCTAGGCTGAAGACGTACGATCCAAGAAGGAAAAACAGTGCAAGAGAAAAAAAGTATCCCGAAACTGATGAAAACGTTTGATTTTGGGCTCTGAAAGCTGGCACAGAAAAGCAAGCATGCTGCCCTCGTCATAGAGCTCTCAGAGAGCTTTCCAACGATATACTGTGCGCCGCATAACTCCTTACGGATCAAAAGTTATTGGCACCAGAGCAACGGAGAAATGGTCCTAAGCCCCACGCCCTCGGTTTGCGGGCCCAGCCTCTACGTGAAGCAAAGTTTTATTACCCAAGGGGCTGTGGGATTCGATAAAATAAATGTGATGGATTATGTTGTCGTCCTTTTCACGGCTCACGACGTACGATCCGAGATGAAAAAACAGCGCAAAAGAAGAAATGTGTCCTAGAACTGATGAAAATGTTCAATTTTGGTCTCTGAAATTAGGCACAGCTGAGCAAGTTTGCTGCCTTCGTCGTAGAGCTCTCGGAGAGCTTTCCAATGGTATGTTGTGCGTCACGTAACTCCTTACGGATTAAAAGTTATGGGCACCAGAGCGACAGATACCTGGTCACAAGCCCCACGCCCTCGGTTTGCAGGCCCAGCCTCTACATGAAGTGAAGTTATCATGCCCAAGGTGTTGTGGGATTCGGTAATAGAAATTTGATTGATTAGGTTGTTGTCCTTTTTGCGGCTGACGACGTATGAACCGTGACGGAGAAACAGCACAAAAGAAGAAAAGTGTCCCGAAACAGATGAAAACATTCGATTTTGGGCTCCGAAAATAGGTGCAGCCGAGCAGGCTTACTGCCCCCATCGTAGAGCTCTCGTAGAGCTTTCCAACGGTATACTGTGAGCCACATAACTCCTTACGGATCAAAAGTTATTGGCACCGTAGTGACGGAGACCTGGTCCCAAGCCCCACGCCCTCGGTTTGCAGGCCCAGCCTCTACGTGAAGCGAAGTTGTCTTGCCCAAGGTGCCATGGGATTCAATAATAGAAATGTGATGGATTAGGTTGTTGTCCTTTTCGCGGCTGACGACGTACGATCCAGGATCGAAAAACAGTACAAAAGAAGAAAAGTGTCCTGAAATTGATGAAAACATTTGATTTTAGGCTCCAAAAATAGGTGCAGTTGAACAGGTTTGCTACCCCCGTCGTAGAGCTCTCAGGGAGCTTTCCAACAGTCTGTTGTGCGACGCGTAACTTCTTACGGATCAAAAGTTATGGGCAAAGAAGCGATGGAGACCTGGTCCCAAGCCCCATGCCTTCGGTTTGCTGGCCCAGCCTCTACGTGAATCGAAGTTGTCTTGCCCAAGGTGACATGGGATTTTATAATAGAAAAGTGATGTATTAGGATGTCATCCTTTTCTAGGCTCACGACGTACTATGCGGGAAGAAAAAACAGCGCAAGAGAAGAAAAGTGTCCCAAAATTGATGAAAACGTTCAATTTTGGGCTACGAATACTGGCGAAGCCAAGCAGACTTGCTCCCTCCGTCGTTGAGCTCTCGGATAGCTTTCCAACGGTATGCTGTGCTCCGCGTAACTCCTTACGGATCAAAAGTTATGGGCACCGGAGCGACAGAGACATTGTCCCAATCCCCACGCCTTTGGTTTGCGGGCCCAACCTCTACGTGAAGCGAAGTTTTCTTGCCCAAGGTGCCATGGGATTCGATAATAGAAATGTGATGGATTAGGTTGTCGTCATTTTCTAGGCTCACGGCGTACGGTCCGAGAAGGAAAAACAGCACAAGAGAAGGAAAATGCCCCAAAACTAATGAAAACGTTCAATTTTGGGCTCCAAAAATAGTCGCAGCCGAGCAGGCTTGCTCCCCCCGTCGTAGAGCTCTCGGAGAGCTTTCCAACGGTAAGCTGTGCGCTGCGTAACTCTTTACGGATCAAATGTTATGGGCATCGGAGCGATGGAGACATGGTCCCAACCCCCACACCCTCAGTTTGCTGGCCCAGCCTCTACGTGAAGCGAAGTTGTCTTGCCCAAGGTGTCATGGGATTCGATAATAGAAATGTGATGGATTAGGTTGTCGTCCTTTTCTAGGCTCAAGATGTACGATCCGGGAAGGAAAAACAGCGCAAAGAAGAAAAGTGTCCCAAAACTGAAGAAAATGTTCAATTTTGGTCTCTAAAAATAGGCACAGCCGAACAACCTTGCAGCCCCTGTCGTAGAGCTCTCGGAGTGCTTTCCAATGGTATGTTGTGCGCCATGTAACTCCTTATGGATCAAAAGTTATGGGCACCGGAGCGACGGAGATCTAGCCGCAAGCCCCACGCCCTCGGTTTGCGGGCCCAGCCTCTACGTGAAGTGAAGTTTTCTAGCACAAGGTGTCGTGGGATTCGATAATAGAAATGTGATGGATTAGATTGTCATACTTTTTGCGGCTCACGACGTACGATCCGGGATGAAAAAATAACGCAAAGAAGAAAAGTGTCCCGAAACTGATGAAAACGTTCGATTTTGGACTTAAAAAATAGGCGTAGCCGAGCAGGTTTGCTATCCCGTCGTAGAGATCTCAAAGAGCTTTCCAACGGTATGCTGTGCGACGCGTAACTTCTTATGGGTCAAAAGTTATGGGCAAAGGAGCGACGGAGACCTGGTCCCAAGCACCACACCCTCAGTTTGCGGGCCCAGCCTCTACGTGAAGCGAAGTTGTCTTGCCCAAGGTGCCATGGGATTTGATAATAGAAAAGTGATGGATTAGGTTGTCGTCCTTTTCTAGGCTCATGACATACGATCCGGGAATGAAAAATAGCGCAAGAGAAGAAAAGTGTCCCAAAACTGATGAAAACGTTCGATTTTGGGCTCAGAAAATAGGTGTAGCCAAGCTTGCCTGCTGCCCCCGTCATAGAGCTCTCCGAGAGCTTTCCAACGGTATGCTGTGCGCCGCGTAACTCCTTACGGATCAAAAGTTATGGGTACCAGAGTGACGGAGACATAGTCCCAAGCCCCACGCCCTCGGTTTGCGGGCCTAGCATATACGTGAAGCGAAGTTGTCTTGCCCAAGGTGCCATGGGATTCAATAATAGAAATGTGATGGATTAGGTTGTTGTCCTTTTCACTGCTCACGAAGTACGATGTGTGATAGTAAAACAGCGCAAAAGACGAAAAGTGTCCCGAAACTGATGAAAATGTTTGATTTTGGGCTCTGAAAATAGGCGCGGCCAAGCTGGCTTTCTTCCCCCGTCGTAGAGCTCTAAGAGAGCTTTCCAACGGTATTCTGTGCGACACGTAACTCCTTACAGATCAAAAGTTATGGGCGAAGGAGCAACGGAGACCTACTCTCAAGCCCTATGCCCTCGGTTTGCGGGCCCAGGCTCTACGTGAAGCGAAATTGTCATGCCCAAGGTGCAGTGGGATTCGATAATAGAAATGTAATGGATTAGGTTGTCGTCCTTTTCTAGGCTTCTGACATGCGGTCCGGGAAGAAAAAACAGCGCAAAAGAAGAAAAGTGTCCAGAAACGTATGAAAACGTTCAATTTTGGGCTCCGAAAACAAGCGCAGCTGAGTAGGCTTGCTGTCCCCGTCCTAGAGCTCTCGGAGAGCTTTCCAACGATATATTGTGCGCCGCGTAACTCCTTACGGATCAAGAGTAATGGGCAAAGGAGCGATAGAGACCTGGTCTCAAGCCCAATGCCCTCGGTTTGCGGGCCCAGCTTCTACATGAAGCGAAGTTGTCTTGCCCAAGGTGCCATGGGATTTGATAATAGAAATGTGATGGATTAGGTTGTCGTCCTTTTCCAGGCTCCCGACGTACGAACCGGCAATGAAAAACACCGCAAGAGAAGAAAAGTTTCCCAAAACTAATGAAAACATTAGATTTTGGGCTCTGAAAATAGACACAGCCCAGCAGGCTTGCTCCGCCCGTTGTAGAGTTCTAGAAGAACTTTCCAACGGTATGGTGTGCGCCGCGTAACTCCTTATGGATCAAATGTTATGGGCACCAGAGCGATGGAGACATGTTCCCAAGCCCCAAGCCCTACGCCCTCGGTTTGCTGGCCTAGCCTCTACATGAAGCAAAGTTGTCTTGCCCAAGGTGCCATGGGTTTCGATAATAGAATTGAGATGGATTAGGTTGTTGTCCTTTTCTAGGCTCAAGACGTACGATCCGGGAAGGGAAAACAGCGCAAGAGATGAAAAGTATCCCAAAACTGAAGAAAACATTCAATTTTGGGCTCTCAAAATAGGCACAATCGAGCAGGCTTGCTGCCCCTATCGCAGAGCTCTCGAAGTACTTTCCAATGGTATGTTGTGCGACGCGTAACTCCTTATGGATAAAAAGTTAGGGCAAAAGAGCGACGGAGACCTGGTCCCAAATGCCATGGCCTCGGTTTGCGAGCTCAGCCTCTACGAGAAGTGCAGTTATCTACCCTAAGGTGCCGTGGGATTCGATATTAGAAATGTGATAGATTAGGTCGTCGTCCTTTTCTAGGCTCACGACGTATGATCCGGGAAGGAAAAACAACGCAAAAGAAGAAAAGTATCCCAAAACTGATGAAAACGTTCGATTTGGGGTTCTGAAAATAGACGCAGCCGAGTAGACTTGTTGCCCCTGTCGTAGAGCTCTCGGAGAGCTTTCCAACGGTATACTGTGCGCCGCGTAACTCCTTACGGATCAAAAGTTATGGGCACCGGAGCGACGGAGACCTGGTCACAAGCCCCACGCACCCGGTTTGAGGGCCCAGCCTCTACGTGAAGCGAAGTTGTCTTGCCCAAGGTGCCATGGGATTTTATAAAACTAATGTGATGGATTAGGTTGTCGTCCTTTTCACGTCTCACGACGTACGATCCGCGACGGAAAAACAGTGCAAAAGAAGAAAAGTGTCCAAAAACTGATGAAAATGTTCGATTTTGGGCTCCGAAAATAGGCGCAGCCAGGCAGTCTTGCTGCCCCAGTCGTAGAGCTCTAGGAGAGCTTTCCAACGGTATGTTGTGCGCTACGTAACTCCTTACGGATCAAAAGTTATGGGCACCGGATCGACAAATACCTGGTCACAAGCCCCACGCCCTCAGTTTGCGGGCCCAGCCGCCACGTGAAGTGAGGCTGTCATGCCCAAGGTATTGTGGGATTCGGTAATAGAAATGTGATTGATTAGGTTGTCGTCCATTTCGCGGCTGACGTCGTACGATCCGGGACAGAAAAACAGCGCAAAAGAAGAAAAGTGTCCCAAAATTGATGAAAATGTTCTATTTTGGACTCTGAAAATAGGCGCATCCGTGCAGGCTTTCTACCCCCGTCGTAGAGCTCTCGGAGAGCTTTCCAACGGTATGCTGTGCGCCACGTAACGCCTTACGGATCAAAAGTTATGGGCACCGGAGCGACGGAGACCTTGTCCCAAGCCCCACGCCTTCGGTTTGCGGGCCCAGCCTTTACATGAAGCGAAGTTGTCCTGCCCAAGGTGCCATGGGATTCAATAATAGAAATGTGATGGATTAGATTGTCGTCCTTTTCGCGGCTCACGACGTACGATCCGGGATGAAAAAATAGCGCAAAAGTTAAAAAGTGTCCCGAAACTGGTGAAAACGTTCGATTTTGGGCTTTAAAAATAGGCGCAGTTGTGAGGCCCGACCTCGATTTGCGTGCGATACCTCGTTTCTTGTGCCCTAACCTAGAATTGCGTGCCTTGACCTAGGTTTAAGAGTCGTGTCTTGTTTTATGTGCCTTGCATCGAATTACGTGCATTCATTTAAGGTTGTGTGCAGTTGTTTGGGAAACGTGCATTTGTCTCGTAGTTCATGCTTTACCTCGTAGTACATGCCCTAAACCTAAGAAAGCGTGCCCGCACGCTAATCAAGAAAGTATCTTACACGAAGCACTAGATTATTAATTAATCCTACAAATTCCACTAACTAATATTATAATCCTAAATCAACTCACTAGAAGACAAAATTTCACCAAAAGCTAAACATTCTTATTCTTTATTCTTTATTCTTTTGCATATCCCAAGCACACACAATAAAATAATGCTTAAAACATAACAAAATTCCGATTTGAACATTGCTTTGGCCGACCATGTGATGCAAGTTGATAAGCCTTTGCATAAATTAAAACTAAGCCTAGATAACTATGACATAATCACTTCAAACAATGCATAGAAAGCTCCAAAAATACCCTACCATGCATGCTTGTCTCGGCCTCCTCACCATTGTGTCTCCTCACAATTCAAATTGCTCAACATAACAACACAAAATCAGAATTTTGAGAGCATAGGGCCGACACATACACACAAACATTTCATTTTCCTCAAAACATTCTCTCTTTGTCTCATCTTCTCTCACCCTCTCAGCCATGGTTGCTTCATGACTCTCCATAGCTTAAGCTCATCTCCTAAGGTTCACCTAGGCACACAAGGACTCTAGGAAGCTCGACCATGCAAGCAAGAAGCCAGAAACTCATGCAAGCACACAAAAACCCTTCATTTTTGGCCCTAGGTATGTTTGATAGCTTTTCTTTCATTTCCCTTTTGTTCTAACCACATGCACATACTAAGAACATGATAACTCAGCTAGGAATTAAGGAAATCAAGCAATCTCTCTCGGCCAAGCATGGAGAGAAGACATTTTTGTGCATCTCCAAAAATTTTGACCATCATTTGTCATCAATAGGCTAAGGTGAGGGCTAAAACTATTTTAAAAACTTTCAAAAACCACATGCATGCCTTCATATGTCTACATTTACCTCTGTACTTGTTGTATATGTGTGTACATGAGCTTATGTAACCATGCATGGCAAGATATTTGGTTAGCACCTGAAGATAGGTAAAATCACGTAGCTGGCAGATTTCTGACTTGGTAGAATGAGGCGCATTTGACCTAGTAAATGATGTTGAAAATGAATGAAAATTGGTAGGTCACTAGTTTTGCCAATTATGAGCATTTTTTCATAGAAATAGGACAAGGCCAATTTTGACTCTAAGATATCCAAAATTGCAAAACATCGAAAGGTATCTAAATCTGGAAAATTTGGGAAAATGGAGCAGGTTTTTGGCAGTTCACTGTCCTTGTAGAACGAAATAGTTTTGACCAAGTAAATGATATTTAAAATGAATGAAATTTGGTAGGTTGCTATACTTTTCAGTTCTGGACATTTTTGTCAAAAATAGACTAAATCTAAATCTGACCCTAAACCCTTAAAAATGGCAAGTATTAAAATATGTACAAATCTGGACAGTTTTGCGTAGTCTCACGGTTTTAGCTATAACTTTTGAATCCGAACTCCAAATGATGCGAGGTTTGTTTCTGGATTTAAATCACTAATTAAGATTTAATTTGACATTTTTTCACTGGAATTGGAGATTTTTGCTTGTCTAAATGATTGTGGGAAAACAGACCATTGCAGTGAGGTTTTTATTTAGTGATATGCTTTGAAAAATATTGTAACTTCTCTTGTGGTATTGAATGCTTGGGATTGTGGCACTTGGATGTTGTGTGGACTGTTTTGTATGATTGAGGATGTTTTAATTAATCGATGCATGGCTTGGGTTTAATTACGTGACAACTTGCGGCTTAATCACACGTGTAAGCATGAATTGAAACCCTATTGACTATGAAAACTCGCTAAGTGATGATCCTATGGTTATTGTGTCGAATTGTGTGATTAGTGGGCTGCCTAATAAATGTTAAGTATGCTTGAAATGTGATTCCCAATGATTACATGTTGACAAGTAGACTTTTCTTGCACCCGGTCCCATGTAGACGTCGTTGCATGCTTGTATAAATTTATTACTTGATTACGTGAACCCCGAAATGAGTTATATGACTTGATTTACATGTGTTACATGTCTGCCCGTTTAATATTCATATACCTCCATGTGTATTACAAGTGAAATTAAATGTCAAAGCATGCCTCGTGTGTTTACTTGTCAACGTACGATCTTATAACTGCTCGGAGGAAACCTACTTTGTTGTCCTCCTAATGTGATATGTTAAATGTTATAAATGAGCATTGCATACAATGTTGCAACCTTTCATTGTGGCATGGTAGCGTTTCCCGAATGCCGGGCGGCATAGGGCTTGCCGGTGCTCTCGTGACTACCATGGTCCAATTCCCTTTCTCACTTGGCATTCCACCCTCGGAGAGTTGGGTCGTAGGTTTTCGAAGTACATCCGGAGTACACCCAATTAGGAGTAATAAGTGGATTATTGAAGTCGGCCGCAACCATCGTTATCGAAAATGATATTGAGAGCAATTGCTCACCGTATCCTTGAAATTATTGGTAATTGTATCTTCTACTCAATTTGATTCATATACTTTGCGTACCTTACTACTTGTGATACGTGACATGTTTTTAAAAGGGGTTTTTCATAAGTTCAACTGGAAAATGAGTTTCAAAACATATTTCTCGTTCCCCCTCGTTGAGTTCATAAGGACTCACCCTTTTTTATCATCACAGGTGAAGAAGATCAGGAACAGGTACCCGAGGATAACGTGCCTATTGATGACTCCTTGGAGTGATTGCCTACCCTACGTGCCTTACTTGACTATGGCCATTTTGTGAACGATATGTTTGTTTTGAAGATTATCTCTTATTTTGCTTGTCGTTGTTATTGTAAAAGACCCCCGTTATAATTTGGGGTCTAATTTTAATTAGTACTGATTATAACTCGACAGACACCCTATTTGATCATTTTGCTACTTGATTAGTAACTACTACAGGCTTATGAAGTATTAGGCAAAGGGCTAAGTAAAATGAATCAATCCAATCTTAAGCAGGTACTCATTTGTAAACTAAGATCAACAGGTACTTATGTAACTGGAATTGACACATAAACGAGACATAGTTGCCATGCTAGGTGTTAATCAAACGAGACTTGAGATAAATAGTAGACATATCAATTGGTGATAAACAGTAACCTTAGTTGGAATCGAATTTGAGATTGAATATTTTGAGGCGTTTAGAAAATCAGGTCAAACTAAGAAGCCAATTATAGACGTTATGCTGTCGGTTTTTCGGAGAATTTTTGGAGTTCTAGTCTAACGGATAAGCTTAATCTTCGTTAATCAGTTATAGTAATAAAAGAACGTGAATGATTAGATCATACCCTAGTCTAACCTCCATAGGTCGGGTTGGGGGCGTGACAGCAGCCGAGCCAGCTTGCTGCCCACGTCGTAGAGCTCTCGGAGAGCTTTCCAACAGTATGCTGTACGACGCGTAACTCCTTACGGATCAAAAGTTATGGGCAAATGAGCGACAGAGACCTGGTCCAAAGCCCCACGCCTTCGATTTGCGGGCCCAGCCTCTACGTGAAGCGAAGTTGCCTTGCCCAAGGTGCCATGGGATTTGATATTAAAAATCTGATGGATTAGTTTGTCATCCTTTTCGAGGCCTACGGCGTACGATCCGGGACCGTAAAACAGCGCAAAAGAAGAAAAGTGTCCCGAAATTGATGAAAATGTTTGATTTTGGGCTCCGAAAACTAGCGCAGCCGAGCAGGTATGCTACCCCCATCGTAGAGCCCTCGGAGAGCTTTCCAACGGTATGCTGTGTGACGCGTAACTCCTTATGGATCAAAAGTTATAGGCAAAAGAGCGACGGAGACCTGGTCCTAAGCCCCTTGCCCTCGGTTTACGGGCCCAGCCTTTACGTGAAGCGAAGTTGTCTTGCCCAAGGTACCATAGGATTCGCTAATAGAAATGTGATGGATTAGATTGTCATCCTTTTCTAGGCTCACGACTTACGATCCGGGAAGAAAAAACAGCGCAAGAGAATAAAAGTGTCCCAAAATTGATGAAAACGTTCAATTTCGGGCTTCGAATACTGGTGCAGCCGAGCAGGCTTGTTCCCTCCCGTCGTAGAGCTCTCGGAGAGCATTCTAACGGTATGCTGTGCGCCGCATAACTCCATACGGATCAAAAGTTATGGGCACCGGAGCGACAGAGACATGATCCCAAGCCCCACACCCTCGATTTGCGGACCCAGCCTCTACGTTAAGCTAGGTTGTCTTGCCCAAGGTGCTGTGGGATTCGATAATAGAAATGTGATGGAATTAGGTTGTCGTCCTTTTCTAGGCACACGACGTACGATCCGGGAAGGAAAAACAGTGCAAGAGAAGAAAAGTGTCCCAAAACTGATGAAAACGTTCAATTTTAGGCTCTGAAAACAGGCGCAGCTGAGCAAGCTGGTTGCCCTCGTTGTAGAGCTCGCCGCATAACTCCTTACGGATCAAAAGTTATGGGCACCGGAGTGACAAAAACCAGTCACAAGCCCCACGCCCTCGGTTTGCGAGCCCAACCACTACGTGAAGTGAAGTTTTCATGCCCAAGGTGTCGTGGGATTCAACAAGAGAAATGTAATGGATTAGGTCGTCGTCTTTTTCTAGGCTTATCACGTATGATCCGGGATGGAAAAATAGCACAATATAAGAAAACAATCCCAAAACTGATGAAATCGTTCAATTTTGGGCATAGAAAATAGGCGCAGCCGAGCAGGCTTGCTCCCACCTTCGTAGAGCTCTCGGAGAGCTTTCCAACGGTATGTTGTACGACGCGTAACTCCTTACGGATCAAAAGTTATGGGCACCAGAGCGATGTAGACTTGGTCCCAAGCCCCACGCCCTCGGTTTGCAGGCCCAGCCTCTACGAGAAGCGAAGTTGTCGTGCCCAAGGTACCGTGGGATTCGATAATAGAAATGTGATGGATTAGATAGTCTTCCTTTTCTAGGCTCAAGACGTACGATCCGGGCAGGAGAAACAGCGCAAGAGGAGAAAAGTGTCCCAAAACTGATGAAAACGTATGATTTTGGGCTCTGATAATAGGCGTAGCTGAGCAAGCTTGCAGCCCCCATCGTAGAGCTCTCGAAGAGCTTTCCAACGGTATGCTGTGCGACGCGTACCTCCTTACGAATCAAAAGTTATGGGCAAAGGAGGGACGGAGTCCTAGTCCCAAGCCCCATGCCCTCGGTTTGCGGGCCCAGCCTCTATCTGAAGCACAGTTGTCTTGCCTAAGGTGCCATGGGATTCGATAAAAGAAATGTGATGGATTAGGATGTCGTCCTTTTCTAGGCTCACGACGTACGATTCGGGAAGGAAAAACAGCGGAAGAGAAGAAAAGTGTCCCAAAACTGATGAAAACATTCAATTTTGGGCTCTAAAAATAGGCACAGCCGAGTAGGCTTGCTGCCCCCATCGTAGAGCTCTCGGAGAGCTTTCCAACGGTATGCTGTACGCCGCGTAACTCCTTACGGATCGAAAGATATGGGCACCGGAGCGACGAAGACATGGTCCTATGCCCCACGCCTTCGGTTTGCGGGCCCGGCTTCTATGTGAAGTGAAGTTGTATTGCCCAAGGTGCCATGGGATTCGATAATAGAAATGATAGATTAGGTTGTCGTCCTTTTCTAGGCTAAAGACGTACGATCCGAGAAGGAGAAACAGCGCAAGAGGAGAAAAGTGTCCCAAAACTGATGAAAACATATGATTTTGGGCTCCGAAAATAGGCGTAGTTGAGCAAGCTTGCTGCCCCCGTCGTAGAGCTCTCGGAGAGCTTTCCAACAGTATATTGTGCGACGCGTAACTCCTTACGGATCAAAAGTTATGGGCAAAGGAGGGATAGAGACCTGGTCCCAAGCCCCATGCCGTCGGTTTGCGGGCCCAGCCTCTATGTGAAGCGCAGTTGTCTTGCCCAAGGTGCCATGGGATTCGATAATAGAAATGTGATGGATTAGGATGTCGTCCTTTTCTAGGCTCACGACGTACGATCCGGGAAGGAAAAATAGCGCAAGAGAAGAAAAGTGTCCCAAAACTGATGAAAACATTTGATTTTTGGCTCTAAAAATAGGCACAGCCGAGCAGGTTTGCTGCCCCCATCGTAGAGCTCTCGGAGAGCTTTTCAACGGTATGTTGTGCGCCGTGTAACTCCTTACGGATTAGAAGATATGGGCACCGGAGCGACGAAGACATGGTCCCATGCCCCACGCCTTCGGTTTGTGGGCCCAGCCTCTACGTGAAGCGCAGTTGTCTTGCCCAAGGTGCCATGGGATTTGATAATAGAAATGTGATGGATTATGTTGTCATCTTTTTCTAGGCTAATGACGTACGATCTGGGAAGAAAAAACAGCGCAAGAGAAGAAAAGTATCCCAAAACTGATGAAATCGTTCGATTTTGGGCTCAAAAAATAGGCGCAGTCCAGCAGGCTTGCTGCCCCCTTTGTAGTGCTCTTGGAAAGCTTTCCAATGGTATGTTGTGCGCCATGTTACTCCATACGGATTAAAAGTTATGGGCACCAGAGCGACGGAGACATGGTCCCAAGCCCCACGCCCTCGGTTTGCAGGCCCAGCCTCTACGTGAAAAAAAGTTGTCTTGCCCAAGGTGCTGTGGGATTCGGTAATAGAAATGTGATGGATTAGTTTGTTGTCCTTTTCTAGGCTGAAGACGTACGATCCAGGAAGGAAAAACAGCGCAAGTGAAGAAAAGTGTCCCAAAATGATGAAAACGTTCGATTTTGGGCTCCGAAAATAGGCGTAGCCGAGCAAGCTTGCAGCCCCCATCGTAGAGCTCTCAGAGAGATTTCCAACAGTATGCTGTGCGGCGCGTAACTCCTTATGGATCAAAAGTTATGGGCAAATGAGCGATGGAGACCTGGTCCTAAGCCCCACGCCCTCAGTTTGCGGGCCTAGCCTCTACGTGAAGCGAAGTTGTCTTGCCCAGGGTGCCGTGGGATTTGATAATAGAAATATGATGAATTAGGTTGTCGTCCTTTTCTTGGCTCACGACGTACGATCCGGGAAGGAAAAATAGTACAAGAGAAGAAAAGTATCTCAAAACTGATGAAAACGTTTGATTTTAGGATCCGAAAACTGGCGCAAAAAAGCAAGCTTGCTGCCCTCGTCCGAGAGCTCTCGGAGAGCTTTCCAACGATATGCTGTGTGCCGCATAACTCCTTACGGATCAAAAGTTATTGGCACCGGAGCAACGTACATGGTCCCAAGCCCCACGCCAACGGTTTGCGGGCCTAGCCTCTACGTGAAGCAAAGTTTTTTCACCCAAGGTGCCGTGGGATTCGATTAAAGAAATATGATGGATTAGGTTGTCGTCCTTTTCGTAGCTCATGATGTACGATCTGGGATGGAAAAACAGTGCAAAAGAAGAAATGTACCCCAAAATTGATGAAAACGTTCAATTTTGTGCGCTGAAAATAGGCGCAGCCGAGCAGGTTTGCTGCCCCCGTCGTAGAGCTCTCGGATAGCTTTCCAACGGTATGTTGTGCGCCGCGTAACTCCTTACGGATCAAAAGTTATGGGCACCGAAGCGACAGATACCTTGTCACAAGCCCCACGCCCTCAGTTTGCGGGCCCAGCCTCTACGTGAAGTGAAGTTGTCATGCCTAAGGTGTCCTGGGATTCGGTAATAGAAATGTGATTGATTTGGTTGTTTTCCTTTTCGAGGCTGACGACGTACGATCCGGGACGGAAAAACAGTGCAAAAGTAGAAAAGTGTCACAAAACAGATGAAAACATTCAATTTTGGGCTCCGAAAATAGGCGTAGCCTAGCAGGCTGGCTGCCCCCGTTGTAGAACTCTCATAGAGCTTTCCAACGGTAAGCTGTGCGCCGCGTAACTCCTTACGGATCAAAAGTTATTGGCACCGGAGTGACGAAGACCTAATCCCAAACCCCATGCTCTCGGTTTGCCGGCCTAGCCTCTACGTGAAGCGAAGTTGTCTTGCCCAAGGTGCCGTGGGATTCGATAATAGAAATGTAATGGATTTGGTCATCCTCCTTTTCGCGGCTCACGACATACGATCCGGGACGAAAAAATAGTGTAAAAGGAGAAAAGTGACACAAAACTGATGAAAATGTTCGATTTTGGGCTCCAAAAACTGGCACAGCCGAGTAGGCTTGTTGCCCCCGTGGTAGAGCTCCCAGTGAGCTTTCCAACGGTATGCTGTGCGCCTCGTAAATCCTTACGGATAATAGAAATGTGATAGATTAGGTTGTCGTCCTTTTCGCTGCTCACGACGTACGATCTAGGCCGATAAAATAGCGCAAAAGTAGAAAAGTTTTCCAAAATTGATGAAAACTTTCAATTTTGGGCTCCAAAAATAAGCCTAGCCAAGTAGACTCGCTTCCCCCGTCGTAGAGCTCTCTGAGAGCTTTCCAACGGTATGCTGTGCGCCGCGTAACTCTTTAAGGATCAAAAGTTATGGGCACTGGAGCGATAGATACCTGATTACAAGCCCCATGCCCTTGGTTTGCGGGCCTAACCTCTGCGTGAAGTGAAGTTGTCATGCCCAATGGTGTCATGGCATTCGGTAATAGAAATGTGATTGATTAGGTTGTCGTCCTTTTCGCGGCTGACGACGTACGATTCGAGATAAAAAAAATAGTGCAAAAGAAGAAAAGTATCCCAAAACTAATGAAAACTTTTGATTTTGGGCTCCGAAAAGAGGTACAGCCGAGCAGGCTTACTACACCCATCGTAGAGCTCTCGGAGAGCTTTACAATAGTATACTGTGCGTCGCGTAACTCCTTACGGACCAAAAGTTATGGGCAAAGGAGCGATAGAGAACTGCTTCCAAGCCCTACTCCATCAGTTTGCGGGCCCAGCCTATACGTGAAGCGAAGTTGTCTTGCCCAAGGTGTAGTGGGATTCAATAATAGAAATGTGATGGATTAGGTTGTAGTCCTTTTCAAGGCTCACGACGTACGATCCGGGAAGGAAAAACAGCGCAAGAGAAGAAAAGTGTCCCAAAACTAATGAAAACATTGATTTTGGGATCCGAAAATATGTACATCCGAGCAGGCTTGCTGCCTCTGTTATAGAGCTCTCGTAGAGCTTTCCAACGGTATGTTGTGCGCCGCGTAACTCCTTACAGATCAAAAGTTATGGGCACCGGAGCGACGGAGACATGGTCCCATGCCCCACGCATTTGGTTTGCTGGCCCAGCCTCTACGTGAAGCGAAGTTATCTTCCCCAAGGTGCCATAGGATTCAACAATAGAAATGTGATGGATTTGGTTGTCGTCCTTTTCGCGGCTCACGACATACGATCTGGGACGGAAAAACTGCGTAAAAGAAGAAAAGTATCCCAAAACTGATGAAAACGTTCAATTTTGTGTTCAAAAAATAGGTGCAGCCTAGCAGACTTGCTGCCCCCATCGTAGAGCTCTCGGAGAGCTTTCCAACGGTATGCTGTACGATGCGTAGGGCTCTCGGAGAGCTTTACAACAGTATGTTGTGCGCCGAGTAACTCCTTACGGATCAAAAGTTATGGGCACTAGAGCGACGGAGACATGGTCCCATGCCTTACGCCCTCGGTTTGCTGGCCCAGCCTCTACGTGAAGTGAAGTTGTCCTACCCAAGGTGCCATGGGATTTGATAATAGAAATGGGATGGACTAGGTTGTCGTCCTTTTCGAGGCTAACGACGTACGATCCGCGACGGAAAAATAGCACAAAAGAAGCAAAGTGTCCCGAAATAGATGAAAACGTTTGCTTTTGGGCTTCAAAAAATGGCGCAGTCGAACTAGATTGCTACCCCCATGGTAGAGCGCTCGGAGAGCTTTCCAACGGTATGCTTCGCGTCATGTAACTCTTTCCGGATCAAAAGTAATGGGCACCAGAGCGACGGAGACTGGGTCCCAAGCCCCACGCCCTCGGTTTGCGGGCCTAGCCTCTACGTGAAGCGAAGTTGTCTTGCCCAAGGTGCCATGGGAATGGATAATAGAAATGTGATGGATTAGGTTGTCATCCTTTTCATGGCTCACGACGTACGATCTGGGACGGAAAGACAGCGCAAAAGTAGAAAAGTATCCCAAACCTGATGAAACTGTTCGATTTTGTCTCTGAAAATAGGCGCTGTTGAGCAGGCTTGCTGCCCCCGTCATAGAGCTCTCAGAGAGCTTTCCAACGGTATGCTGTGCGATGCGTAACTCATTACGGATCAAAAGTTATGGGCAAAGGTGCGACAGAGACTTGGTCCCAAGCCCCATGCCCTCGATTTAAGGGCCCAACCTCTACGTGAAGCGTAGTTGTCTTGCTCAAGGTACTGTGGGATTGGATAATAGAAATGTGATGGATTAGGTTGTCGTCCTTTTCTAGGCTCACGACGTACGATCGGGGAAGGAAAAACAACGCAAGAGAAGAAAAGTATCCAAAAACTGATGAAAATGTTCGATTTTAGGCTCTAGAAACAGGTGCAGCTGAGCAAGCTCGCCGCCCCTGTCGTAGAGCTCTCAAAGAGGTTTCCAACAGTATGTTGTGCGCCTTGTAACTCCTTACGGATCAAAAGTTATGGGCACCAGAGCGACGAAGACATAGTCCTAAACCCCACGCCTTCGGTTTGCGGGCCCAGCCTCTACGTGAAGCAAAGTTGTCTTGCCCAAGGTGTCGTGGGATACAATAATAGAAATGTGATGAATTAGGTTGTCATCCTTTTCTAGGCTCACGACGTACGATCCGGGAAGGAAAAACAGCGCAAGAGAAGAAAAGTGTTCCAAAACTAATGAAAACGTTAGATTTTGGACTCCAAAAACAGGCGTAGCAGAACAAGCTTGCTGCCCCCGTCGTAGAGCTCTCGGAGAGCTTTCCAACGATATGTTTTACCCCACGTAACTGCTTACGGATCAAAAGTTATGGGCACCGGAGCGACGGAGACCTGGTCCCAAGCCCTGCACCCTCGGTTTGCAGGCCCAGCCTCTACGTTAAGCGAAGTTGTCTTGCCCATGGTGCCATAGGATTCGATAATAGAAATGTGATGGATTAGGTTGTCATCCTTTTCGCTGCTCACGACGTACGATCTGGGACGGAAAAACCGCGCAAAAGCTGAAAAGTATCCCGAAACTAATGAAAACATTCAATTTTGGGCTCCGAAAAGAGGCGCAGCAGATTAGGTTTGCTGCCGCCGTCGTAGAGCTCTGGGAGAGCTTTCTAACGGTATACAGTGCCCCGCGTAACTCCTTACGGATCTAAAGTTATGGGAAAATGAGCGACGGAAACAAGGCCCCAAGCCCCATGCCCTAGGTTTGCGGGCCCAGACACTACGTGAAGCGAAGTTGTCTTGCCGAATGTGCCATGGGATTCGATAACAGAAATGTGATGGATTAGGTTATCGTCCTTTTCTAGGCTCACGACGTACGATCCGAGAAGGAAAAACAGCGCAAAAGAAGAAAAGTGTGCCAAAACTGATAAAAATATTTGATTTTCGGCTCCAAATACAGGCGCAGCCGAGCAGGCTTGCTGCCCCCATTGTAGATCTCTCGGAGAGCCTTCCAACGGTATGCTGTGCTTCGCGAAACTCCTTACATATCAAAAGTTAAGGGCAGAGAAGCGACGGAGACGTGGTCCCATGCCCCACGCCCTCGGTTTGCGGGCCCAGCCTTTACTTGAAGAGTAGTTGTCTTGCCCAATGTACCATGGGATTCGATAAAAGAAATGTGATGGATTAGGTTGTCGTCCTTTTTGTGGCTCACGACGTACGATCCGGGATAGAAAAACAGCACAAAAGAAGAAAAGTACCCCAAAACAGATGAAAACATTCGATTTTGGTATTTGAAAATAGGCCAGCCTAGCAAGCTGGCTGCCCCCGTCGTAGAGCCCTCGGAGAGCTTTCCAATGGTATATTGTGCACCGCGTAAATCCTTAAGTATCAAATGTTATGGTCACCAGAGCGACGGAGACATGGTCCCAAACCCCATGCCCTTGGTTTGCGGGCCCAGCCTCTACGTGAAGCAAAGTTGTCTTGGCCAAGGTGCTGTGGGACTCGATAATAGAAATGATAGATTAGGTTGTCGTCCTTTTCTTGGCTCAAGACGTACGATCCGGGAAGGAAAAACAGCACAAGAGGAGAAAAGTTTCCCAAAACTAATGAAAACATTCGATTTTGGGCTCTGAAAAAAGGCGCAGCCGAGCAAGCTTGCAGCCCTCGTCGTAGAGCTTTCAGAGAGCTTTCCAACGGTATGTTGTGCGACGCGTAACTCCTTATGGATCAAAAGTTATGGGCAAAAGAGCGACGGAGACTTGGTCCCAAGCCCCATGCCCTAAGTTTGCGGGCCCAACCTCTTTGTGAAGCGCAATTGTCTTGCCCAAGGTGCCATGGGATTCGATAATAGAAATGTGAAGGATTAGGTTGTCGTCCTTTTCTAGGCTTACGACATACGATCCGAGAAAGAAAAACAGCGCAAGAGAAGAAAAGTGACCCAAAACTGATGAAAATATTCGATTATGGGCTCTAAAAATAGGCAAAGCCAAGCAGGCTTGCTGCCCCCGTTGTAGAGCTCTCGGAGAGCTTTCCAACGGTATGCTATGCACCGCGTAACTCCTTACAAATCAAAAGATATGGGCACCGGAGCGACGAAGACATGGTCCCATGCTCCACGCCTTCGGTTCGCGGGCCCAGCCTCTACGTGAAGCGAAGTTGTCTTGCCCAAGGTGCCATGGGATTCGATAATAGAAATGTGATGGATTAGGTTGTCGTCTTTTTCTAGGCTCATGACGTACGATCCAGGAAGGAAAAACAGCGCAAGAGAAGAAAAGTATCCCAAAACTGATGAAATTGTTCAATTTTTGGCTCAGAAAATAGGCGCAGCCAAGCAGGCTTGCTCCCCCATTCGTGGAGCTTTCGGGGAGCTTTCCAACGGTATGCTGTGCACCGTGTTACTCCTTACGGATCAAAAGTTATGGGCACCAAAGCGACGGAGACATGGTCCCAAGCCCCACGCCCTCGGTTTGCGGGCCCAGTATCAATGGAAGCGAAGTTGTCTTGCCCAAGGTGCCATGGGATTCAATAATAGAAATGTGATGGATTAGGTTGTCGTCCTTCTCTAGGCTCACGACATACGATCCACGAAGGAGAAACAGCACAAGAGAAGAAATGTATCCCAAAACAGATGAAATCGTTCAATTTTGCCCTATGAAAATGGGTACAGCCTAGTAGGCTTGCTCCCCCGTTTGTAGAGCTCTTGAAGAGCTTTCCAACGGTATACTGTGCGCCACATAACTCTTGACGGATCAAAAGATATGGGCACAGAAGCGACGAAGACATGGTCCCATGCCCCACGCCTTCAGTTTCCGGGCCCAGCCTCTATGTGAAGCAAAATTTTATTGCCCAAAGTGCCGTGGGATTCGATAATAGAAATGATAGATTAGGTTGTCGTCATTTTTTAGGCTCAAGACGTACGATCCGAGAAAGAAAAACAGCACAAGGGGAGAAAAGTGTTCCAAAACTGATGAAAACATTCAATTTTGGGCTCCGAAAATAAGCGCAGTCTAGCAAACTTGCAACCCCCGTCGTAGAGCTTTCGGAGAGCTTTCCAACAGTATGTTGTGCGATGCATAACTCCTTATGGATCAAAAGTTATGGGCAAAGGAGTGACGGAGACTTGGTCCTAAGCCCCATGCCCTCGGTTTGCGGGCGCAGCCCCTACGTGAAGCGCAGTTGTCTTGCCCAAGGTGCCATGGGATTCGATAATAGAAATGTGATGGATTCAGTTGTTGTCCTTTTCTAGGCTCACGACGTACGATCCGGGAAGGAAAAACAGCGCAAGTGAAGAAAAGTGTCCCAAAACTGATGAAAACATTCAATCTTGGGCTCTAAAAATAAGCACAGCCGAGCAGGCTTGCTACCCCCATCGTAGAGCTCTCGGAGAGATTTCCAATGGTAAGCTGTGCGCCGCGTAACTCCTTACGGATTAAAAGATATGGCCACCGGAGCGACGAAGACATGGTCCCATGCCCCACGCCTTCGATTTCTGGGCCCAGCCTCTACATGAAGTGAAGTTGTCTTGCCCAAGGTGCCATGCGATTTGATAATAGAAATGTAATGGATTAGGTTCTCGTCTTTTTCTAGTCTCCTAACGTACGATCCGGGAAGGAAAAATAGTGCAAGAGAAGAAAAATATCCCAAAACTGATGAAATCGTTCGATTTTGGGCTCATAAAAAAGGCACAACTGAGCAGGCTTGCTCCCCTCTTCGTAGAGCTCTCAAAGAGCTTTCCAACGGTATGCGACACACTGCGTAACTCCTTACAGATTAAAAGTTATGGCCACCAGAGCGACGGAGACATGGTCCCAAGCCCCACGCCCTCGTTTTGGGGGCCCAGCCTCTACGTTAATTGAAGTTGTCTTGCCCAAGGTGCCATGGGATTCGATAATAGAAATGTGATGGATTAGGTTGTCGCCCTTTTCTAGGCTCACGACGTACAATACGGGAAGGTAAAATAGCACAAGAGAAGAAATATATCCCAAAACTAATGAAATTGTTCGATTTTGTGCTCTGAAAACAGGCGCAGCCTAGCAGGCTTGCTCCCCCATTCGTAGAGCTCTCGGAGAGCTTTCCAACGGTATGCTGTGCGCCGTGTAACTCCTTACGGATCAAAAGTTATGGGCACCAGAGCGACGGAGACATGGTCCCAAGCCCCACGCCCTCGGTTTGCGAGCCCAGTATCAACGTTAAGCGAAGTTGTCTTGCCCAAGGTGCCATGGGATTCAATAATAGAAATGTGATGGATTAGGTTGTCGTCCTTTTCTAGGCTCACGACGTACGATCCGCGAAGGAAAAATAGTGCAAGAGAAGAAATATATCCCAAAACATATAAAATCGTTCAATTTTACGCTCCGAAAATAGGTGCAGCCTAGCAGGCTTGCTCCCCCGTTCGTAGAGCTCTCAAAGAGCTTTCCAACGGTATGCTGTGCGCCGCATAACTCCTGACGGATCAAAAGATATGGGCACCGAAGTGACGAAGACATGGTCCCATGCCCCACGTCTTCGGTTTGCGGGCCCAGCCTCTATGTGAAGCGAAATTGTCTTGCCCAAAGTGCTGTGGGATTCCATAATAGAAATGATAGATTAGGTTGTCGTCCTTTTTTACGCTCAAGACGTACGATCCGGGAAAGAAAAATAGTACAAGGGGAGAAAAGTGTTCCAAAACTGATGAAAACATTCGATTTTGGGCTCCGAAAATAGGCGCAGCCTAGCAAGCTTGCAGCCCCCGTCGTAGAGCTTTCGGAGAGCTTTCCAACAGTATGCTGTGCGATGCATAACTCCTTATGGATCAAAAGTTATGGGCAAAGGAGCGACGGAGACTTGGTCCTAAGCCCCATGCCCTCAGTTTGCGGGCACAGCCCCTACGTCAAGCGCAGTTGTCTTGCCCAAGGTGCCATGGGATTCGATAATAAAAATGTGATGGATTAGTTGTTATCCTTTTCTAGGCTCACGACGTACGATCCGGGAAGGAAAAACAGCGCAAGTGAAGAAAAGTGTCCCAAAACTGATGAAAACATTCAATCTTGGGTTCTAAAAATAGGCACAGCCGAGCAGGCTTGCTACCCCCATCGTAGAGCTCTCCGAGAGATTTCCAACAGTAAGTTGTGCACTGCGTAACTCCTTACGGATCAAAAGATATGGGCACCAGAGTGACGAAGACATGGTCCCATGACCCACGCCTTCGGTTTCTGGGCCCAGCCTCTCCGTGAAGCGAAGTTGTCTTGCCCAAGGTGCCGTGCGATTTGATAATATAAATGTAATGGATTAGGTTCTCGTCTTTTTCTAGTCTCCTAATGCACGATCCGGGAAGGAAAAATAGTGCAAGAGAAGAAAAGTATCCCAAAACTGATGAAATCGTTCAATTTTGGGCTAATAAAAAAGGCACAACCGAGCAGGCTTGCTCCCCTCTTCGTAGAGCTCTCAGAGAGATTTCCAACAGTATGCTGTGCACCGTGTAACTCCTTACAGATCAAAAGTTATGGGCACCAGAGCGACGGAGACATGGTCCTAAGCCCCATGCCCTCGTTTTGCAGGCCCAGCCTCTATGTTAAGCGAAGATGTCTTGCCCAAGGTGCCATGGGATTCGATAATAGAAATGTGATGGATTAGGTTGTCGCCCTTTTCTAGGCTCACGACGTACGATACGGGAAGGAAAAATAGTACAAGAGAAGAAATATATCCCAAAACTGATGAAATCGCTCGATTTTTTGCTCTGAAAACAGGCACAGCCTAGCAGGCTTGCTCCCCCCTTCGTAGAGCTCTCGGAGAGCTTTCCAACGGTATGATATGTGCCGCGTAACTCCTTACGGATCAAAAGATATGGGCACCGGAGCGACGAAGACATGGTCCCAAGCCCCACGCTGTCGGTTTGCAGGCCCAGCCTCTATGTGAAGCGAAATTGTCTTGCCCAAGGTGTCGTGGGATTCGATAATAGAAATGATAGATTAGGTTGTTGTCCTTTTCTAGGCTCAAGACGTACGATCCGGGAAAGAAAAACAGCGTAAGAGAATAAAAGTGTCCCAAAACTGATGAAAACATTCGATTTTGGGCTCTGAAAATAGGCGCAGCCTAGAAAGCTTACAGCTCATGTAGTAAAGCTTTCAGAGAGCTTTCCAACGGTATGCTGTGCGACGTGTAACTCCTTATGGATCAAAAGTTATGGGCAAAGGAGCGACGGAGACTTGGTCCTAAGCCCCATGCCATCGGTATGTGGGCCCAGCCCCTTTGTGAAGCGCAGTTGTCTTGCCCAAGGTGCCATGGGATTGGATAATAGAAATGTGATGGATTCGGTTGTTGTCCTTTTCTAGGCTCACGACGCACGATCCGGGAAGGAAAAACAGCGCAAGTGAAGAAAAGTGTCCCAAAACGGATGAAAAAATTCAATCTTGGGCTCTAAAAATAGTCACAGCTGAGTAGGCTTGCTGCCCCCGTCGTAGAGCTCTCGGAGAGCTTTCCAACAGTATGCTGTGCACCGCGTAACTCCTTACAAATCAAAAGATATGGGCACCAGAGCGACGAAGACATAGTCCCATGCCCCACGCCTTCGGTTCGCAGGCCCAGCCTCTACGTGAAGCGAAGTTTTCTTGCCTAAGGTGCGGTGGGATTCGATAATAAAAATGTGATTGATTAGGTTGTCGTCTTTTTCTAGGCTCATGACGTACGATCCAGGAAGGAAAAACAGCGCAAGAGAAGAAAAGTATCCCAAAATTGATGAAATCGTTCGATTTTCGGCTAAAAAAACAAGCACAACTGAGCCGGCTTGCTTCCCACTTCGTAGAGCTCTTGGAGAGCTTTCCAACAGTATGCTGTGCACCGCGTAACTCCTTACAAATCAAAAGATATGGGCACCGGAGCGACGAAGACATAGTCCCATGCCCCACGCCTTCGGTTCGCAGGCCCAGCCTCTACGTGAAGCGAAGTTTTCTTGCCTAAGGTGCGGTGGGATTCAATAATAAAAATGTGATTGATTAGGTTGTCGTCTTTTTCTAGGCTCATGACGTACGATCCAGGAAGGAAAAACAGCGCAAGAGAAGAAAAGTATCCCAAAACTGATGAAATCGTTTGATTTTCGGCTCAGAAAACAGGCACAGCCGAGCGGGCTTGCTCCCCACTTGTAGAGCTCTCGGAGAGATTTCCAATGGTATGCTGTACGCTGCGTAACTCCTTACAGATCAAAAGTTATGGGCACCAGAGTGACGGAGATATGGTCCCAAGCCCCACGCCCTCGGTTTGCGGGTCAGCCTCTACGTTAAGCGAAGTTGTCTTGCCCAAGGTGCCGTGGGATTCGATAATAGAAATGTTAGATTAAGTTGTCGTCCTTTTCTAGGCTCAAGACGTACGATCTGGGAAAGAAAGACAGCGCAAGAGGAGAAAAGTGTCCCAAAACTAATGAAAATGTTCGATTTTGGGCTCCGAAAATAGGCGCAGCCAAGCAAGCTTGCAGCCCCCGTCGTAGAGCTCTCGGAGATATTTCCAACGGTATGCTGTGCGATGCATAACTCCTTATGGATCAAAATTTATGGGCAAAGGAGCGACGGAGACCTGGTCTCAAGCCCCATGCCCTCGGTTTGTGGGCCCAGCCTCTATGTGAAGCGCAGTTGTCTTGCCCAAGGTGCCATGGGATTAGTTAATAGAAATGTGATTGATTAGGTTGTTGTCCTTTTCTAGGCTCACGACGTATGATCCGGGAAGGAAAAACAGCGGAAGAGAAAAAAAGTGTCCCAAAACTTTTGAAAACATTTGATTTTGGGCTCTGAAAATAGGCACAAAAGAGCAGGCTTACTACCCCCGTCGTAGAGCTCTCGGAGAGCTTTCCAACGGTAAGTTGTGTGCCACGTAACTCCTTAGGGATCAAAATATATGGGCACCGGAGCGACAAAGACATGGTCCCATGCCCCACGCCTTCGGTTTTCGGGCCCAGCCTCTACGTGAAGCGAAGTTGTCTTGCCCAAGGTGTCATGCTATTCGATAATAGAAATGTGATGGATTAGGTTGTCGTCTTTTTCTAATCTCATGACGTACGATCCTTGAAGGAAAACAGCGCAAGCGAAGAAAAGTATCCCAAAACTGATGACATCGTTCGATTTTGGGCTCAGAAAACAAGCGCAGCTGAGCAGGGTTGCTCCCCCCTTCGTAGAGCTCTCAGAGAGCTTTCCAACGGTATGCTGTGCACCGCGTAACTCCTTACAAATCAAACGTTATGGGCACCAGGGCAACGGAGACATGGTCCCAAGCCCCACGCCCTCAGTTTGCGGGCCCTGCCTCAACGTGAAGCGAAGTTGTCTTGCCTAAGGTACTATGGGATTCGATAATAGGAATGTGATGGATTAAGCTGTCGTCCTTTTCTAGGCTGAAGACGTACGATCCGGGAAGGAAAAACAGTGCAAGTGAAGAAAAGTGTCCCAAAACTGATGAAAACATTCGATTTTGGGCTACAAAGACAGGCGCAACTGAGCAAACTTGCAGCCCCCGTCGTAGAACTCTCGGAGAGCTTTCCAACGGTATGTTGTGCGACGCGTAACTCCTTATGGATTAAAAGTTATGGGCAAAGGAGCGACGGAGACCAGGTCCCAAGCCCCACGTCCTTGGTTTGCGGGCCCAGCCTCTATGTGGAGCGCAGTTGTCTTGCCCTTGGTGCCATGGGATTCGATAATAGAAATATGGTGGATTAGGTTGTCGTCCTTTTCTAGGCTCACGACGTACGATTCGGGAAGGAAAAACAGCGCAAGAGAAGAAAAGTGTCCCAAAATTGATGAAAACATTCAATCTTGGGCTCTAAAAATAGGCACAGCCAAGCAGGCTTGCTGCCCTCGTCGTAGAGCTCTCGGAGAGCTTTCCAACAGTATGCTGTGCGCCGCGTAACTCCTTACAAATCAAAAGATATGGGTACCGGAGCGACGAAGACATGGTCCCATGCCCCACGCCTTCGGTTCGCGGGCCCAGCCTCTACGTGAAGCAAAGTTGCCTTGCCCAAGGTGCCGTGGTATTCGATAATAGAAATGTGATGGATTAGGTTGTCGTCTTTTTCTAGGCTCATGACGTACGATCCGGGAATGAAAAACAGCACAAGAGAAGAAAAGTATCCCAAAACTGATGAAATCGTTCGATTTTGGGCTCATAAAAAAGGCACAACCGAGCAGGCTTGCTCCCCTCTTCGTAGAGCTCTCAGTGAGCTTTCCAACGGTATGTTGTGCACCGCGTAACTCCTTACAGATCAAAAGTTATGGGCACCAGAGCGACGGAGACATGGTCCCAAGCCCCACGCCCTCATTTTGCGGGCCCAGCCTCTATGTTAAGCGAAGTTGTCTTGCCCAAGGTGCCATGGGATTCGATAATAGAAATGTGATGGATTAGGTTGTCGCCCTTTTCTAGGCTCACGACGTACGATACGGGAATGAAAAATAGCGCAAGAGTAGAAATATATCCCAAAACTGATGAAATCGCTCGATTTTGTGCTCTGAAAACAGGTGCAACCTAGCAGGCTTTCTCCCCCCTTCGTAGAGCTCTCGGAGAGCTTTCCAATGATATGATATGCGCCGCGTAACTCCTTACGGATCAAAAGATATGGGCACCGGAGCGACGAAGACATGGTCCCAAGCCCCACGCCGTCGGTTTGCGGGCCCAGCCTCTACGTGAAGCGAAATTGTCTTGCCCAAGGTGCCGTGGGATTCGATAATAGAAATGATAGATTAGGTTGTTGTCCTTTTCTAGGCTCAAGACATACGATCCGGGAAAGAAAAACAGCGCAAGAGAAGAAAAATGTCCCAAAACTGATGAAAACATTCGATTTTGGTCTCTGAAAATAGGCGCAGCCTAGCAAGCTTGTAGCTCCTGTCGTAAAGCTTTCAGAGAGCTTTCCAACGGTATGCTGTGCGACGTGTAACTCCTTATGGATCCAAAGTTATGGGCAAAGGAGCGACGGAGACTTGGTCCTAAGCCCCATGCCATCGGTTTGTGGGCCCAGCCCCTTTGTGAAGCGCAGTTGTCTTGCCCAAGGTGCCATGGGATTGGATAATAGAAATGTGATGGATTCGGTTGTTGTCCTTTTCTAGGCTCACGACGCACGATCCGGGAAGGAAAAACAGCGCAAGTGAAGAAAAGTGTCCCAAAACGGATGAAAAAATTCAATCTTGGGTTCTAAAAATAGTCACAGCCGAGTAGGCTTGCTGCCCCCGTCGTAGAGCTCTCGGAGAGCTTTCTAACCGTATGTTGTGCGCCGCGTAACTCCTTACAAATCAAAAGATATGGGCACCGGAACGACGAAGACATAGTCCCATGCCCCACGCCTTCGGTTTGCAGGCCCAGCCTCTACGTGAAGCGAAGTTTTCTTGCCTAAGGTGCGGTGGGATTCGATAATAAAAATGTGATTGATTAGGTTGTCGTCTTTTTCTAGGCTCATGACGTACGATCCAGGAAGGAAAAACAGCGCAAGAGAAGAAAAGTATCCCAAAATTGATGAAATCGTTCGATTTTCGGCTAAAAAAAAAGCACAGCTGAGCGGGCTTGCTTCCCACTTCGTAGAGCTCTTGGAGAGCTTTCCAATGGTATGCTGTACGCCGCGTAACTCCTTAAGGATCAAAATTTATGGGCACCAGAGCGACGGAGATATGGTCCAAAGCCCCACGCCCTCGGTTTGCGGTCCAGCCTCTACGTTAAGCGAAGTTGTCTTGCCTAAGGTGCCATGGGATTCGATAATAGAAATGTGATAGATTAGGTTGTCGTCCTTTTCTAGGCTCACGACGTACGATCCGAGAAGGAAAAAGAGCGCAAGGGAAGAAAAGTATCCCAAAACTGATGAAATCGTTCGATTTTGTGCTCTGAAAACAGGCGCAGCCTAGCAGGCTTGCTCCCCGCTTTGTAGAGCTCTCAGAGAGCTATCCAACGGTATGTTGTACGCCGCGTAACTCCTTACGGATCAAAAGTTATGGGCACCAGAGTGACGGAGATATGGTCCCAAGCCCCACGCCCTCGGTTTGCGGGTCAGCCTCTACGTTAAGCGAAGTTGTCTTGCCCAAGGTGCCGTGGGATTTGATAATAGAAATGATAGATTAAGTTGTCGTCCTTTTCTAGGCTCAAGACGTACGATCCGGGAAAGAAAAACAGCGCAAGAGGAGAAAGGTGTCCCAAAACTAATGAAAACGTTCGATTTTGGGCTCTGAAAATAGGCGCAGCCAAGCAAGCTTGCAGCCCCCGTCGTAGAGCTCTCGGAGAGATTTCCAACGGTATGCTGTGCGATGCATAACTCCTTATGGATCAAAATTTATGGGCAAAGGAGCGACGGAGACCTGGTCTCAAGCCCCATGCCCTCGGTTTGTGGGCCCAGCATCTATGTGAAGCGCAGTTGTCTTGCCCAAGGTGCCATGGGATTAGATAATAGAAATGTGATTGATTAGGTTGTTGTCCTTTTCTAGGCTCACGACGTATGATCTGGGAAGGAAAAACAGCGGAAGAGAAAAAAAGTGTCCCAAAACTGATGAAAACATTTGATTTTGGGCTTTGAAAATAGGCACAAAAGAGCAGGCTTACTACCCCCGTCGTAGAGCTCTCGGAGAGCTTTCCAACGATAAGTTGTGTGCCACGTAACTCCTTACGGATCAAAATATATGGGCACCGGAGTGACGAAGACATGGTCCCATGCCCCACGCCTTCGGTTTTCGGGCCCAGCCTCTACGTGAAGCGAAGTTGTCTTGCCCAAGGTGTCATGCGATTCGATAATAGAAATGTGATGGATTAGGTTGTCGTCTTTTTCTAGTCTCATAACGTACGATCCTTGAAGGAAAACAGCGCAAGCGAAGAAAAGTATCCCAAAACTGATGACATCGTTCGATTTTGGGCTAAGAAAACAGGCGCAGCTGAGCAGGGTTGCTCCCTCCTTCGTAGAGCTCTCAGAGAGCTTTCCAACGGTATGCTGTGCACCGCGTAAATCCTTACGAATCAAACGTTATGGGCACCAGGGCAACGGAGACATGGTCCCAAGCCCCACGCCCTCAGTTTGCGAGCCCTGCCTCAACGTGAAGCGAAGTTGTCTTTCCTAAGGTACTGTGGGAATCGATAATAGGAATGTGATGGATTAAGCTGTCGTCCTTTTCTAGGCTGAAGACGTACGATCCGGGAAGGAAAAACAGTGCAAGTGAAGAAAAGTGTCCCAAAACTGATGAAAACATTCGATTTTGGGCTCCGAAGACAGGCGCAACTGAGCAAACTTGCAGCCCCCGTCGTAGAACTCTCGGAGAGCTTTCCAACAGTATGCTGTGCGACGCGTAACTCCTTATGGATCAAAAGTATGGGCAAAGGAGCGACGGAGACCAGGTCCCAAGCCCCACGTCCTTGGTTTGCGGGCCCAGCCTCTATGTGGAGCGCAGTTGTCTTGCCCAAGGTGCCATGGGATTCGATAATAGAAATATGGTGGATTAGGTTGTCGTCCATTTCTCGGCTCACTACGTACGATTCGGGAAGAAAAAACAACGCAAGAGAAGAAAAGTGTCCCAAAACTGATGAAAACATTCAATCTTGGGCTCTAAAAATAGGCACAGCCAAGCAGGCTTGCTGCCCTCGTCGTAGAGCTCTCGGAGAGCTTTCCAACAGTATGTTGTGCGCCCGTAACTCCTTACAAATCAAAAGATATGGGCACCGGAGCGACGAAGACATGGTCTCATGCCCCACGCCTTCGGTTCGCGGGCCCAGCCTCTACGTGAAGCAAAGTTGCCTTGCCCAAGGTGCCGTGGTATTCGATAATGGAAATGTGATGGATTAGGTTGTCGTCTTTTTCTAGGCTCATGACATACGATCCGGGAAGGAAAAACAGCACAAGAGAAGAAAAGTATCCCAAAACTGATGAAATCCTTCGATTTTTGGCTCAAAAAATAGGCTCAGCCGAGCGGGCTTGCTCTTCCTTTCATAGAGCTGTCGGAGAGCTTTCCAACGGTATGCTGTGCGACGCGTAACTCCTTATGGATCAAAAGTTATGGGCAACGGAGCGACGGAGAATTGGTCCTAAGCCCCACGCCCTCGGTTTGCGGGCCCAGCCTCTATGTGAAGCACAGTTTTCTTTCCCAAGGTGCCATGGGATTCGATAATAGAAATGTGTTGGATTATCTTGTCGTCCTTTTCTAAGCTCACGACGTACGACCCGGGAAGGAAAAATAGTGCAAGAGAATAAAAGTAACCCAAAACTGATGAAAACATTCAATCTTAGGCTCTAAAAATAGGCACAGCCGAGCAGGCTTGCAGCCACCGTCGTAGAGCTCTCGGAGAGCTTTTCAACGGTATGCTATGCGACGCGTAACTCCTTATGGATCAAAAGTTATGGGCAAATGAGTGACGGAGACCTGGTCTCAAGCCCCATGCCCTCGGTTTGTGGGCCCAACCTCTATGTGAAGCGCAGTTGTCTTGCCCAAGGTGCTATGCGATTCGATAATAGAAATTTGATGGATTAGGTTGTCATCCTTTTCTAGGCTCATGACGTACGATCTGGGATGGAAAAACAACGCAAGAGAAGAAAAGTGTCCCAAAACTGATGAAAACATTTGATTTTGGGCTCTGAAAATAGGCACAGAAGAGCAGGCTTGCTACCCCCGTCGTAGAGCTCTCGGAGAGCTTTCCAACGGTAAGCTGTTCGCCACGTAACTCCTTACAGATCAAAAGATATGGGCACCGGAGCGACGAAGACATGGTCCCATACCCCACGCCTTCGATTTTCGGGCCCAGCCTCTACGTGAAGTGAAGTTGTCTTGCCCAAGGTACCGTGGGATTCGATAATAGAAATGTGATGGATTAGGTTGTCGTCTTTTTCTAGTCTCATGACGTATGATCCGGGAAGAAAAAACAGCACAAGAGAAGAAAAGTATCCCACAACTGATGAAATCGTTTGATTTTGGGTTCAGAAAACTAGGGCAGCCGAGCAGGCTTGCTCCCCCCTTCGTAGAGCTCTCAGAGAGCTTTCCAACGGTATGCTGTGCACCGCATAACTCCTTACGGATCAAAAGTTTGGGGCACCAGAGCGACTGAGACATGGTCCCAAGCCCCACGCCCTCGGTTTGCAGGCCCTGCCTCTACGTGAAGTGAAGTTGTCTTGCCCAAGGTGCTATGGGATTCGATAATAGAAATGTGATGGATTAGGCTGTCGTCCTTTTCTAGGCTGAAGACGTACGATCTGGAAAGGAAAAAATAGTGCAAGTGAAGAAAGGTGTCCCAAAACTGATGAAAACGTTCAATTTTGGGCTTCGAAGATAGGCGCAACCAAGCAAACTTGCAGCCCCCATCGTAGAGTTCTCGGAAAGCTTTCCAACGGTATGCTGTGCGACGCGTAACTCCTTATGGATCAAAAGTTATGGGCAAAAGAGCAACGGAGACCAGGTCCCAAGCCCCACACCCTCAGTTTGCTGGCCCAGCCTCTATGTGAAGCGCAGTTGTCTTGCCCAAGGTGCCAAGGGATTCGATAATAGAAATGTGGTGGATTAGGTTCTCGTCCTTTTCTAAGCTCACGACGTACGATCCGGGAAGGAAAAATAGCACAAGAGAAGAAAAGTGTCCCAAAACTTATGAAAACATTCAATCTTGGGCTCTAAAAATAGGCACAGCCGAGCAGGCTTGCTGCCCTCGTCGTAGAGCTCTCGGAGAGCTTTCTATCAGTGTACTGTGCGCCGCATAACTCCTTACAGATCAAAAGATATGCGTACCGGAGTGACGAAGACATGGTCCTATGCCCTACGCCTTCGGTTCACGGTCCCAACCTCTACGTGAAGCGAAGTTGTCTTGCCCAAGGTTCCGTGAGATTCGATAATAGAAATGTGATGGATTAGGTTGTCGTCTTTTTCTAGGCTCATGACGTACGATCGGGGAAGGAAAAACAGCGCAAGAGAAGAAAAGTATCCCAAAACTGATGAAATCGTTCAATTTTTGGCTCAGAAAACAGGCGCAGCTGAGCGGGCTTGCTCCCCCTTTCATAGAGCTCTCGGAGAGCTTTCCAACGGTATGCTGTACGACGCATAACTCTTTATGGATCAAAAGTTATGGGCAAATGAGCGACGGAGACCTATTCCCAAGCCCCACGCCCTCAGTTTGTGGGCCCAGCCTCTATGTGAAGCGCAGTTTTCTTTCCCAAGGTGCCATGGGATTCAATAATAGAAATGTGGTGGATTAGGTTGTCGTCCTTTTCTAATCTCACGACATACGATCCGGGAAGGAAAACAGCGCAAGAGAAGAAAAGTGTCCCAAAACTGATGAAAACATTCAATCTTGGGCTCTAAAAATAGGCACAGCCGAGCAGGCTTGCAGCCCCCGTCGTAGAGCTCTCGGAGAGCTTTCCAACGGTCTGCTGTGCGACGCGTAACTCCTTATGGATCAAAAGTTATGGGCAAAGGAGCGACGGAGACCTGTTCTTAAGCCCCATGCCCTCGGTTTATGGACCTAGCCTCTATGTCAAGCGCAGTTGTCTTGCCCAAGGTGCCATGGGATTCGATAATAGAAATAGGATGGATTAGGTGGCCGTCCTTTTCTAAGCTCACAACGTATGATCTGGGAAGGAAAAATAGTACAAGGGAAGAAAAGTGTCCCAAAACTGATGAAAACATTCAATTTTCGTCTCTGAAAATAGGCACAACCGAGCAGGCTTTCTACCGTTGTTGTAGAGCTCTCGGAGAGCTTTCCAACGGTAAGTTGTACACCACGTAACTCCTTACGGATGAAAAGATATGGGCACCGGAGCGACGAAGACATTGTCCCATGCCCCATGCCTTCGGTTTCCGGGCCCAGCCTCTACGTGAAGCGAAGTTGTCTTGCCCAAGGTGCCGTGCGATTCGATAATAGAAATGTGATGGATTAGGTTGTCGTCTTTTTCTAGTCTCATGACGTACGATCCGAGAAGGAAAAACAGTGCAAGAGAAGAAAAGAATACCAAAACTGATGAAATCGTTCATTTTTGGGCTCAGAAAACAGGCGCAGTCGAGCAGGCTTGCTCCCCCCTTCGTAGAGCTCTCGGAGAGCTTTCCAACGGTATGCTGTGCGCCGCATAACTCCTTACGGATCAAAAGTTATGGGCACCAGAGCGACGGAGATATGGTCCCAAGCCCCACGCCCTCGGTTTGTGGGCCTAGCCTCTACGTTAAGCGAAGTTGTCTTGCCCAAGGTGCCATGGGATTCGATAATAGAAATGTGTAGGATTAGGTTGTCGTCTTTTTCCAGGCTCACGACGTACGATCCGGGATGGAAAAACAGCGCAAGAGAAGAAAAGTTATCCCAAAACTGATGAAAACATTCAATCTTGGGCTCTAAAAATAGGCACAGCCGAGCAGGCTTGCTGTCCCCGTCGTAGAGCTCTCGGAGAACTTTCCAACAGTATGTTGTGCGCTGCGTAACTCTTTACAAATCATAAGATATGGGCACCAGAGCGACAAAGACATGGTCCCATGCCCCACGCCTTCGGTTCGCGAGCCCAGCCTCTTCTTGAAGCGAAGTTGTCTTGCCCAAGGTGCCATGGGATTCGATAATAGAAATGTGATGGATTAGGTTGTCGTCTTTTTCTAGGCTCATGACGTAGGATCCGGGAAGGAAAAACTGCGCAAGAGAATAAAAGTATCCCAAAACTGATGAAAACATTAGATCTTGGGCTAAGAAAACAGGCGCAGCCAAGTGGTCTTGTTTCCCCCTTCGTAGAGCTCTCGGAGAGCTTTCCAACGGTATGCTGTGTGCCGCGTAACTACTTACGGATTAAAAGATATGGGCACTGGAGCGACGAAGACATAGTCCCATGCCCCACGCCTTCGGTTTACGGGACCAGCCTCTATGTGAAGCGAAGTTGTCTTGCCCATGGTGTCATTGGATTCAATAATAGAAATGATAGATTCAGTTGTCGTCCTTTTCTAGGCTCAAGACGTACGATCCGGGAAAGAAAAATAGCGCAAGAGGAGAAAAGTGTCCCAAAACTGATGAAAACGTTCGATTTTGGGCACCGAAAATAGGAGCAGCCGAGCAACCTTGTAGCCCCTGTCGTAGAGCTCTCGGAGAGCTTTCCAACGGTATGCTGTGCGACGCGTAACTCTTTATGGATCAAAAGTTATGGGCAAAGGAGCGACGGGGACCTGGTCTCAAGCCCCATGCCCTTGGTTTGTGGGCCCAACCTCTATGTGAAGTGCAGTTGTCTTGCCCAAGGTGCCATGGGATTCGATAATAGAAATGTGATGGATTAGGTTGTCGTCCTTTTCTAGGCTCTCGATGTACGATCCGGAAGGAAAAACAGCGCAAGAGAAGAAAAGTGCCCCAAAACTGATGAAAACATTCGATTTTGGGCTCTGAAAATAGGTACAGCCGAGGAGGCTTGCTACCCCAGTCATAGAGCTCTTGGAGAGCTTTCCAACGGTAAGCTGTGCGCCGCGTAACTCCCTACGGATCAAAAGATATGGGCACCGGAGCGACGAAGACATGGTCCCATGCCCCACGCATTCGGTTTGCAGGCCCAGCCTCTATGTGAAGCGAAGTTGTCTTGCCCAAGGTGCCTTGGGATTCGATAATAGAAATGATAGGTTAGGTTGTCGTCCTTTTCTAGGCTCAAGACGTACGATCCGGGAAAGAAAAATAGCGCAAGAGGAGAAAAGTGTCCTAAAACTGATGAAAACGTTCGATTCTAGGCTCCAAAAATAGGCGCAGCCAAGCAAGCTTGGAGCCCATCTTGGAGAGCTTTCCAACGGTATGCTTTGCGACGCGTAATTCCTTATGGATCAAAAGTTATGGGCAAAGGAGCGACATAGACCTGGTCCCAAGCCCCATGCTCTCGGTTTGCGGGCCCAGCCTCTATGTGAAGCACAGTTGTCTTGCCCAAGGTGCCAAGGGATTTGATAATAGAAATGTGATAGATTAGGTTGTCGACCTTTTCTAGGCTAATGGTGCACGATCCGGGAAGAAAAAAAAGCGCAAGAGAAGAAAAGTGTCCCAAAACTGATGAGAACATTCGATTTTCGGCTTTGGAAATATACACAGCCGAGCAGGCTTGCTACCCCCGTCGTAGAACTTTCGGAGAGCTTTCCAACGGTAAGCAGTGCGCCGCATAACTCCTTACGGATCAAAAGATATGGGCACTAGAGTGACGAAGACATTGTCCCATGCCCCACGCTTTCGGTTTACGGGCCCAGCCTCTATGTGAAGCGAAGTTGTCTTGCCCAAGGTGCCGTGGGATTCGATAATAGAAATGTGATGGATTAGGTTGTCGTCTTTTTCTAGTCTCATGACGTACGATCCGGGAAGAAAAAATAGCGCAAGAGAAGAAAAGTATCCCACAACTGATGAAATCGTTCGATTTTGGGTTCAAAAAACTAGCGCAGCCGAGCAGGCTTGCTCCCCCCTTCGTAGAGCTCTCAGAGAACTTTCCAACGGTATGCTGTGCACAGCATAACTCCTTATGGATCAAAAGTTAGGGGCAAATGAGCGATGGGGACCTGGTCTCAAGCCTCATGCCCTCGGTTTGTGGGCCTTGCCTCTATGTGAAGCGCAGTTGTCTTGCCCAAGGTGCCATGGGATTCGATAATAGAAATGTGATGGATTAGGTTGTCGTCCTTTTCACGGCTCACGATGTACGATCCGGGAAGAAAAAATAGCGCAAAACAAAAAAATTGTCCCAAAACTGATGAAAACCTTCAATTTTGGGCTCCTAAAATGGGTGCAACCGAGCAGGCTTGCTACCCCGGTCGTAGAGCTCTCGGAGAGCTTTCCAACGGTATGTTGTGCGCCGCGTAACTCTTTACAGATCAAAAGTTATAGGCACCGGAGCCACGAAGACATGGTCCCATGCCCCACGCATTCGGTTTGCAGGCCCAGCCTCTATGTGAAGCGAAGTTGTCTTGCCCAAGGTGCCTTGGGATTCGATAATAGAAATGATAGGTTAGTTTGTCGTCCTTTTCTACGCTCAAGACGTACGATCCGGGAAAGAAAAATAGCGCAAGAGGAGAAAAGTGTCCTAAAACTGATGAAAACGTTCAATTTTAGGCTCCAAAAATAGGCGCAGCCGAGCAAGCTTGCACCCTCGTCGTGGAGCTCTCGGAGAGCTTTCCAACGGTATGTTGTGCGACACGTAACTCCTTATGGATCAAAAGTTATGGGCAAATGAACGACGGGGACCTGGTCTCAAGCCCCATGCCCTCGGTTTATGGGCCCAGCCTCTATGTGAAGCGCAGTTGTCTTGCCCAAGGTGCCAACGGATTCGATAATAGAAATGTGATGGATTAGGTTCTCGACCTTTTCTAGGCTCACAGTGTACGATCTGGGAAGAAAAAACAGCGCAAGAGAAGAAAAGTGTCCCAAAACTGATAAGAACATTCGATTTTGGGCTCTGGAAATAGACACAGCCGAGCATGCTTGCAACCCCTGTCGTAGAGCTCTCGGAGAGCTTTCCAACGGTAAGTTGTGCGCCGCATAACTCCTTACGGATCAAAAGATATGGACACCGGAGCGACGAAGACATGGTCCCATGCCACACGCCTTCGGTTTTCGGGCCCAGCCTCTACGTGAAGCGAAGTTGTCCTGCCCAAGGTGTCGTCGGATTCGATAATAGAAATGTGATGGATTAGGTTGTCGTCTTTTTCTAGTCTCATGACGTACGATCCGGGAAGAAAAAACAGTGCAAGAGAAGAAAAGTATCCTAAAACTGATGAAATCGTTCGATTTTGGGCTCAAAAAACAGGCGTAGCCAAGCAGGCTTGCTCCCCCCTTTGTAGAGCTCTTAGAGAGCTTTCCAACGGTATGCTGTGCGTCGCGTAACTCCTTACGGATCAAAAGTTATGGGCACTAGAGCGACGGAGACATGGTCCCAAGCCCCACGCCCTCGGTTTGCGGGCCCTGCCTTTACATGAAGCGAAGTTGTCTTGCCCAAGGTGCTGCGGGATTCGATAATAGAAATGTGATGATTAGGCTGTCGTCCTTTTCTAGGCTGAAGATGTACGATCCGGGAAGGAAAAACAGTTCGAGTAAAGAAAAATGTCCCAAAACTGATGAAAACGTTCGATTTTGGGCTCCGAAGACAAGTGCAACCCAGCAAACTTGCAGCCCCCGTCGTAGAGCTCTCGGAAAGCTTTCCAACGGTATGCTGTGCGATGCGTAACGCCTCATGGATCAAAAGTTATGGGCAAAGGAGCGACGGAGACCTGGTCCCAAGCACCATACCCTCGGTTTACGGGCTCAGCCTCTACGTGAAGCGCAGTTGTCTTGCCCAAGGTGCCATGGGATTCGATAATAGAAATGTGATGGATGAGATTGTCGTCCTTTTCTAGGCTCACGATGTACGATCCGTGAAGGAAAAACAGCACAAGAGAAGAAAAGTATCCCAATACTAATGAAAACATTTGATTTTGGGCTCTCAAAATAGGCACAACCGAGCAGGCTTGCTACCCCCGTCGTAGAGCTCTCGGAGTGCTTTCCAACGGTATGCTATGCGACGCGTAAATCCTTATGGATCAAAAGTTATGGGCAAATGAGCGACGAAGACCTGGTCCCATGCGCTATGCCCTCGGTTTGCGGGCTCATCCTCTACGTGAAGCGCAGTTGTCTTGCCCAAGGTGCCATGGGATTCGATAATAGAAATGTGATGGATTTTGTAGTCATCCTTTTTCTAGGCTCACGACGTACGAACCGGGAAGGAAAAAGAGCGCAAGAGAAGAAAAGTATCCCAAAACTGATGGAAACATTCAATTTTGGGCTCTGAAAAAGGCACAACTGAGCATTCTTGCTACCCCCGTCGTAGAGCTCTTGGAGAGCTTTCCAACGGTATGCTGTGCGTTGAGTAACTCCTTACGGATCAAAAGTTATAGGCACCGAAGCGACGGAGACTTGGTCCCAAGCCCCACGCCCTCGGTTTGCTGGCCCAACCTCTATGTGAAGCGAAGTTGTCTTGCCCAAGGTGTCGTGGGATTTGATAATAGAAAAGTGATGGATTAAGTTGTCGTCCTTTTCTAGGCTCAAGACGTATGATCCGGGAAGGAAAACCAGAGCAAGAGAAGAAAAGTGTCCCAAAATTGAAGAAAACGTTCGATTTTGGGATCTGAAAACATGTGCAGCCGAGCAAGCTTGCAGCCTCCATCGTAGAGCTCTCAGAGTGCATTCCAACGGTATGTTGTGCGACGCGTAACGCCTTATGGATCAAAAATTATGGGCAAAGGAGCGACGAAGACCTGGACGCAAGCACCATGCCCTCGGTTTGCGGGCTCAGCCTCTACGTGAAGCGCAGTTGTCTTGCCCAAGGTTCCATGGGATTCGATAATAGAAATGTGATAGATTAGGTTGTCGTCCTTTTCTAGGCACACGACGTACGATCATGGAAGGAAAAACAGCTCAAGAGAAGAAAAGTGTCCCAAAACTAATGAAAACATTCGATTTTGGGCTCTCAAAATAGGAACAATCGAGCAGGCTTGCTGCCCCCGACGTAGAGCTCTCAGAGTGCTTTCCAATGGTACGGTGTGTGATGCGTAACTCCTTATGGATCAAAAGTTATGGGCAAATGAGCGACGGAGACCTACTCCTAAGCACCATGTCCTCGGTCTGCGGGCTCAGCCTCTACGTGAAGCGCAGTTGTCTTGCCCAAGGTGCTGTGGGATTCGATAATAAAAATGTGATGGATTTTGTAGTCGTCCTTTTCTAGGCTCACGACGTACGATCCGGGAAGGAAAAACAACGCAAGAGAATAAAAGTGTCCTAAAACTGATGGAAACATTCGATTTTGAGCTCTGAAAATAGGCATAACCGAGCATTCTTGCTACCCCCGTTGTAGACCTCTCAGAGAGCTTTCCAACGGTATGCTGTACGCCGCATAACTTCTTACGGAATAAAAGTAATGCACAACAGAGCGACGGAGACATGATCCCAAGCCTCACGCCCTCGGTTTGCAGGCCCAACCTCTACGTGAAGCGAAGTTGTCTTGCCCAAGGTGCCGTGGGATTCGATAATAGAAATGTGATGGATTAGGTTGTCGTCCTTTTCTAGGCTCACGACGTACGATCCGGGAAGGAAAAACAGCGCAAGAGAAGAAAAGTGTCCCAAAACTGATGAAAACGTATGATTTTGGGCTCCGAAAATAGGGGCAGCCGTGCAAGCTTGTTGCTCCCGTCGTAGAGCTCTCGTAGAGCTTTTCAACGGTAAGTTGTGCGCCATGTAACTCCTTACAGATCAAAAGTTATGGGCACCAGAGCGACATATACCTGGTCTATAATAGCCGAGCCCGACCATGTATTTACAAGTATTTATTTATATTTATTAATTTGTTATTTTTGAAAAATGTGTCTTTGTGATTATTTGTCTACATTTAATTTATAATTAATTGTCTTACTATTTAAAAATCAATTGGTATTACAATTAATAGTAACCTATTATTAGGTATTCTTATAACATTAAACTTAGGGTCGTTACAGGGATGTAAAGTTTCATATCATGACTAAAACTTTTCAGTTGCTTACAAGAGTATAGGTGATTTCCTTTAACTTTTCGGGTCATTTCGGCTGTTTTTCCGAATTTAGGGGTTTTTTATCCGGAAAAGGGGTTTACTTTAGGGCCAATTATAGGAAAATCAGGTTTTTGTCTTGAAAAATGGGTACACGCCATTGAGTATCTTTTAACTTGTACTATTTAACGGTGAAGTTTGGCAAAATTGTATTCCGGCCTGAAAATACGAAAATTAGGACGCTTACGCGCAAAACGGGTAAAAAAGTGGAACGTTGGTGTCACTCTCGTGGAGTGACATGTGTTTTAGGACACGTGTCATACATGCGTGGATGTGCCACGCATGTAAGACACGTGGCGGGACACTTGTCCTGCATGCGTCAACTTTGAAAAACTATATAAAGGGGTCACTTGACCCCCTGAAATCAAACAGACAGATATTTTTCTCTGACTCGATTTTATTAAATTATATTGATTCAGTTTAGTTAACGTTTCGAAAGTTTCAAAACGGGTCCGAATCTTTTCCAATTTTCGGCATTTTCAGGTGAGGAGATTTTATTAAAAACAACATCTTATATGTTTATATGATTATTATATGTCTATAACATGATTTGTTATTTTAATATTCTAGCCTGAGATAAATATCATGCTTATTAATATTCTTTATTTATTTGAATTAGAGTTGACTTAGATAATATATACTGCTCGATTGATGTTGCCCAAATATTTACATAAATGTTATACATGTTATTTGCATGCCGACATAATGCCCTATTTATACTTGAAAATTGCTTTATTATAGCCGTTATTCTATTGCCAAGAAAATGTTTATTAGTTGCCCGGGACAACCACTTTGGTTGATCCCCATATGATTTGTTGTGTGTTATATGACTACTTGTGCATGCTTGTGTGTACTTGGGGGTTGCAACCTCAAGCACGATAGCGTTTCACGAACGCCGGGCGGCATAGGGCTTGCCGGTGATCCCGTGGCTATCGTGGTCCTAGTCCCTCTCTCGCTTGGCCTTCCACCCTCGGAGAGTTGGGTCGTAGATTTTGGATACAATCCGGAGTATCCTCTTGGGAGAGATAAAAAGTTGTGATCTTGATTCGAGGTCGGCCACCTCAACGGCTGGAACTAATTGCTATGCGGGAGAAAGTGCTACACCCAAAAGTGGTGGGAGTCACCTCTTGAGCCCGTAGGAGCCACCTCTAGCGTCCTGTACGTAACAAAATGTATCCTTTGCAATGTGGTATGATTAAGTACTCCCACTTGGCGATCTCCACCCTCGGGGAGGAAATCTGTTTGTTATTTACATGTCGTTACGTGATTCAAATATGTTAGTAATCTCTGTTGGTTATTATATCTTATATGGACAGTTTGTTATACTACTATACGTGAATTGCATCATGATTTGCAAAAGAGACCGACCAGAAATGTTTTCAAAACTCTTCTATTCTATCCTCACTGAGCTTCCCCAGAGCTCACCATTTTTTCTCCCCCCAGTGCAGGTGCAGCTTAGCTTGAAATGAAAATTTACTTTGAATGTTTACATGCTCGAAGTCTTTTGCTGTCATAGTTGGATCCAAGTTGTAAAAATTAGAATTTGTTGTATTAATTTCAGGTGGAAGGGTAGCTGTGCTAAAACCCTAGTTTGTAAATAGTCGGGTAGTTATCATATCTCAAATATTGTAACACCTTTTGTACTTAAATAAAAATTTATTATTGAATAGTTTTATGTATTTTCTTTCTCTTAAGGTCACCATTAATTATTTACTTGAGACCGCAGCAACAGTAAACTCAAACTTTGACCTAGTCTTGAGAAGGGCTGGGTTGGGGTCGTTACATGGTCACAAGCCCCACGCCCACGCTTTACGGGGCCAGCCTCTACGTGAAGTGAAGTTGTCATGCCCAAGGTATCATGGGATTCAGTAATAGAAATGTGATTGATTAGGTTGTCGTCCTTTTCGCGGCTGACGACGTACGATCCGGGATGAAAAAACAGCGCAACAGAAGAAAAAAGTGTCCTGAAACTGATGAAAACATTCGATTTTGGGCTCTGAAAACAAGCTCAGCCAAGCCAACTTCCTGTACCCGTCGTAGAGTTCTGGGAGAGCTTTCCAATGGTATGTCGTGCGCCGCGTAACTCCTTACGGATCAAAAGTTATGGGCAAAGAAGCGACGGAGACCTGGTCCCAAGCCCCACGCCCTCAGTTTGCGAGCCCAGCCTCTATGTGAAGCGAAATTGTCTTGCCCAAGCTACCATAGGATTCGACAATAGAAATGTGATGGATTAGGTTGTCGTCCTTTTCTAGGCTCACGACGTACGATCTGGGAAGGAAAAACAGCGCAAAAGAAGAAAAGTGTCCCAAAACTAAAGAAAACGTTCAATTTTGGGCTCCGAAAACAGGCACAGCCAAGCAGGCTTGTTGCCCCCATCGTAGAGCTCTCGTAGAGCTTTCCAACGTTAAGCTGTGAGCCGCGTAACGCCTTACAGAACAAAAGTTATGGGTACTGGAGCGACGGAGACCTAGTCCCAAGCCCTACGACCTCGGTTTGCGGGCCCTGCCTCTACGTGAAGCGAAGTTGTCTTTCCCACGGTGCCATGGGATTCGATAATAGAAATGTGATGGATTAGGTTATCGTCCTTTTCTAGGCTCACGACGTACGATCCGAAAGGGAAAAACAGCACAAAAGAAGAAAAGTGACCCGAAACTGATGAAAATATTCGATTTTGGGCTCCGAAAACAGGCGCATCCTAGCAGGCTTCTTGCCCCCGTCGTAGAGCTCTCAGACAACTTTCCAGCGATATGCTGTGCGCAGTGTAAATCCTTACGTATCAAAAGTTATGGTCACCGGAGCGATGGAAACCAGGTCCTAAGCCCCATGCCCTCGGTTTGCGGGCCCAGCCTTTATGTGAAGTGAAGTTGTCTTGCCTAAGGTGCTGCGGGATTCGATAATAAAAATGTGATGGATTAGGTTGTCGTCCTTTTCGCTACTCACGACATACGATCCAGGACGAAAAAACAGCGCAAAAGTAGAAAAGTGTCCTGAAATACATGAACACGTTCGATTTTGTGCTCTGAAAATAGGCCCAGCCAAACAGGCTCGCTACCCCCGTTGTAGAGCTCTCGGAGAGCTTTCCAACGGTATGCTGTGCGCCGCGTAACTCCTTAAGGATCAAAAGTTATAGGCATTGGAGCGATAGATACCTGGTCATAAGCCCCACCCCTTGGTTTGCGGGCCCAGCCTCTGCGTGAAGTGAAGTTGTCATGCCCAAGGTGTCGTGGCATTCGGTAATATAAATGTGATTGATTAGGTTGTCATCCATTTTGCGGTTGACGACGTACGATCCGGGATGAAAAAACCCCGCAAAAGAAGAAAAGTATTCCAAAACTGATGAAAACATTTGATTTTAGGCTCTGAAAACAGGTGCAGCCAAGCGGGCTTGCTACCCTCGTCGTAGAGCTCTCGGAGAGCTTTCCAACGTTATGTTGTGCAACATGTAACTCCTTACGGACCAAAAGTTATGGGCAAATGAGCGACAAAGACCTGGTTTCAAGCCCCACGCCCTCGGTTTGTGGGCCCAGCCTCTACGTGAAGTGAAGTTGTCTTGCCCAAGGTGCCATGGGATTCGATAATAAAAATGTGATGGATTAGGTTGTCGTCGTTTTCGAGGCTCACGACGTATGTTCCGTGACGGAAAAATATCAAAAAAGAAGAAAAGTGCCCCAAAATTGATGAAAACGTTCGATTTTGGGCTACAAAAACAGGCGCAGTTGAGCAGGCTTGCTACCCCCGTTGTAGAGCTCTCAGAGTGTATTCCAACGGTATGCTGTGTGCCGCGTAACTACTTACGGATCAAAAGTTATGGGTAGTGGAGCGACGGAGACCTGGTCCCAAGCCCCACGCCCTCGGTTTGTTGGCCCAGCTTCTACATGAAGCGAAGTTGTCTTGCCTAAGGTGCCGTGGGATTCGATAATAGAAATGTGATGGATTAGGTTGTCGTCCTTTTCACTGCTCACGATGTACGATCTGGGACGAAAAAAGAGAGGAAAAGTAGAAAAGTTTCGCGAAACAGATGAAAACGTTCAATTTTGTGCTTCGAAAAATGGCGTAGCCGAACTGGATTGCTGCCACAGTAGTAGAGCTCTCGGAGAGCTTTCCAACGGTATGTTGTGCGCCGCGTAACTCCTTACGAATCAAAAGTAATGGGCACCAAAGCGACGGAGACTGGGTCCCAAGCCCCACGACCTCGATTTGCGGGCCTAGACTCTACATGAAGCGAACTTGTATTGCCCAAGGTGCCGTGGGATTCGATAATAGAAATGTGATGGATTAGGTTGTCGTCCTTTTCTATACTCACGACATACGATCCGGGAAGGAAAAATAGCGTAAAAGAAGAAAAGTGTGCCAAAATTGACGAAAATGTTCGATTTTGGGCTCCAAAAATAGGCGCAGCCGAGAAGGCTTGCTGCCCCCATCGTAAAGCCCTCGGAGAGCTTTCCAACGGTATGGTGCGCACCGCGAAACTCCTTACGTATCAAAAGTTGTAGGCACCGGAGCGACGGAGACCTGGTCCTAAGCCCCATGCCCTCAGTTTGCGGGCCCAGCCTTTACGTGAAGTGAAGTTGTCTTGCCCAAGGTGCCATGGGATTCGATAATAGAAATGTGATGGATTAGGTTGTCGTCCTTTTCACTACTCACGACGTACGATCCGGGTTGAAAAAATAGCGCAAAAGTAGAAACGTTTCCTGAAATAGATGAAAACGTTCAATTTTGGGCTCCGAAAATAGGCGCAGCTGAGCAGGCTTGCTGCCTCCATTATAGAGCTCTCGGAGAGCTTTCCAACGGTATACTGTGCGCCGCGTAACTCCTTAAGGATCAAACGTTATGGGCACTAGAGCGACAGATACCTGGTCACAAACCCACGCCCTCGGTTTGCCAGCCCAGCCTTTACGTGAAGTGAAGTTGTCATGCCCAAGGTGTCATGCCATTTGGTAATAGAAATACGATTGATTAGGTTGTCGTCCTTTTCGCAGTTGACGATGTACGATCTGGGACGAAAAAATAGCGCAAAAGAATATAGTGTCCCGAAACTGATGAAAATGTTTAATTTTGGACTCCAAAAATAGGTGTAGCCGAGCAGGCTTACTGCCCCCGTCATAGAGCTCTCGGAGAGCTTTCCAAAATTATGTTGTGCGACGCGTAACTCCTTACGGATCAAAAGTTATGGGCAAAGGAGCGACAGAGACCTGGTACCAAGCCCCATGCCCTCGGTTTGTGGGCCCAGCCTCAACGTGAACCGATGTTGTCTTGCCCAAGGTGCCATGGGATTCGATAATAGAAATGTGATGGATTAGGTTGTCGTCCTTTTCGCGGCTCACGACGTAAGTTCCGGAACAGAAAAACAGCGCTAAATAAGAAAAGTGTCTCAAAATTGAAGAAAATGTTTGATTTTGGGCTCCAAATACAAGCGCAGCCGAGCAGGCTATTGCCCCTCTCGCTGAGCTCTCGGAGAGCTTTCCAACAGTATGCTGTGCACCGCGTAACTCTTTATGCAAAAGTTATGGGCACCGGAGCGACGGAGACCTGGTCTCAAGCCCCCACGCCCTCGATTAGCGAGCCCAACCTCTATGTGAAGCGAAGTTGTCTTGCCCAAAGTGTCATGGGATTCAAAAATAGAAATGTGATGGATTAGGTTGTCGTCCTTTTCGTGGCTCATGACGTACGATCTGGGATGAAAAAATAGCGCAAAAGAAGAAAAGTGTCCCGAAATTGATGAAAACGTTTGATTTTGGGCTTCAAAAACGGGCGCAGCTGAGTAGGCTTGATGCCCCCGTTGTAGAGCTCTCAGAGTGTATTCCAACGGCAAGCTGTGCGCCGCGTAACTCCTTAAGAATCAAAAGTTATGGGCACTGGAGTGACAGATACCTGGTTACAAGCCCCACGCCCTCGGTTTGCGGGCCCAGCTTCTATGTGAAGTGAAGTTGTCATGCCCAAGGTGTCATGGCATTCGGTAATAGAAATGTGATTGATTAGTTTGTCGTCCTTTTCGCAGCTGACGACGTACGATCTGGGAAGAAAAAATAGCAGAAAAGAAGAAAAGTGTCCTAAAACTGATAAAAACATTTGATTTTGGGATCCGAAAATAGGCGCAGCTGAGCATTCTTGCTTCCCCCGTCGTAGAGCTCTCGGAGAGCTTTCCAATGGTATGCTGTGCGACGCGTAACTCTTTATGGATCAAAAGTTATGGGCAAAGAAGCGACGGAGACCTAGTCCCAAGCCCCACGCCCTCGGTTTGCGGGCCCACCCTCTACTTGAAGCGAAGTTGTCTTGCCCAAGGTTCCTTGGGATTCAATAATAGAAATGTGAAGGATTAGGTTGTCGTTCTTTTCTAGGCTCGAGACGTACGATCCGGGAATGAAAAACAGCGCATGAAAAGAAAAGTTTCCCAAAACTGATGAAAATGTTCGATTTTGAGCTTCAAAAATAGGCCCATCCAACCAGGCTTGCAGCCCCTGTCGTAGAGCTCTCGGAGAGCTTTCCAACGGTATGCTGCACCGCATAACTCCTTACGGATCAAAAGTAATGGGCACCGGAGCGACGGAGACCTGGTCCCAACCTCTACGCCCTCGGTTTGCAGGCCCAGCCTCTACATGAAGTGAAGTTGTCTTACCTAAAGTGCCGTCGGATTCGATAACAGAAATGTGATGGATTAGGTTGTCGTCCTTTTCGTAGCTCATGACGTACGATTCGGGACAGAAAAATAGTGCAAAAGAAGAAAAGTGTCCCGAAACTGATGAAAACATTCGATTTTAGGCTATAAAAGCAAGCGCATCTGAGAAGTCGTTCAGTCCCAGTCGTAGAGCTCTCGGAGAGCTTTACAACGGTATGTTGTGCACCGCGTAACTCCTTACGGATCAAAAGTTATGGGCACCGGAGAGACAGAGACCTGGTCCCTAGCCCCACTCCCTCGGTTTGCGGGCCCAGCTTCTACGTTAAGCGAAGTTGTCTTGCCTAAGGTGCTGTGGGATTCGATAATAGAAATCTGAGGGATTAGGTTGTTGTCCTTTTTGCGGCTCACGATGTACGATCCAGGACGGAAAAATATCGCAAAAGCAGAAAAGTATCCCGAAACTAATGAAAATGTTCAATTTTGGGGTCCGAAAATAGGTACAGCCGATCAGGCTTACTACCCCCGTCGTAGAGCTCTAAGAGAGCTTTCCAACGGTATACTGTGCGCCGCGTAACTCCTTACGGATCAAAAGTTATGGGCACCGGAGTGACAGATACCTGGTCACAAGCCCCACGCCCTCGGTTTGCGGGCCTGGCCTCTACGTGACCAAGGTGTCTTGGGATTCAGTAACAGAAATGTGATTGATTAGGTTGTCGTCCTTTTCGCGGCTGACGACGTACGATCCAAGATGAAAAAACAATGCAAATGAAGAAAAGTATCCCGAAACTAATAAAAATGTTCGATTTTGTGCTCCTAAAATAGGTGCAGCTGAGCAGACATGTTGCCCTAGTCGTAGAGCTCTCGGGGAGCTTTCCAACGGTATGCTGTGCAATGCGTAACGCCTAATGGATCAAAAGTTATGGGCAAATGAGTGATGGAGACCTAGTCCCAAGCCCCATGCCCTCGGTTTGCGGGCCCAGCCTCTACTTGAAGCGAAGTTGTCTTGCCCAAGGTGCCGTGGGATTCGATAATAGAAATGTGATGAATTAGGTTGTTGAACTTTTTTAGGCTCATGACGTATGATTCGAGAAGGAAAAACAGCGCAAGAGAAAAAAAGTGTCTCAAAACTGATGAAAACGTTTGATTTTGGGCTCCGAAAACAGGCGCAGCCTAGCAAACTTGCTACCCCCGTCATAGAGATCTCGAAGAGCTTTCCAACAATATGTTGTGCGCCGCGTAACTCCTTACGGATCAAAAGTTATGGGCACCGGAGCGACGGAGACATGGTCCCAAGCCCCACGTCCCTGGTTTACGAGCCCAGCCTCTACGTGAAGCGAAGTTGTCTTGCCCAAGGTGCCGTGGGATTCGATAATAAAAATGTGATGGATTAGGTTGTCGTCCTTTTCGCAGCTCACGACGTACGATCCGAGATAGAAAAACAGTGTGAAAGAAGAAAAGTGTCCTAAAATTAATGAAAACATTCGATTTTGGGCTCCGAAAATAGGCACAGCCAAGTAGACTTACTGCCCCCATCGTAGAGCTCTCGGAAAGCTTTCCAACGGTATACTGTGCGCTACATAACTCCTTCCGGATCAAAAGTTATGGGTAAAGGAACGACGGAGACCTGGTCCCAAGCCCCACGCCCTTGGTTTGCGGGCCCAGCCTCTACGTTAAGCTAAGTTGTCTTGCCCTAGGTGTCGTGGGATTCGATAATAGAAATGTGGTGGATTAGGTTGTCGTCCTTTTCTAGGCTCACGACGTTCGATCTGGGATGGAAAAACATCGCAAGAGAAGAAAAGTGTCCCAAAACTGATCAAAACGTTCGATTTTGAGCTCCGAAAACAAACGCAGCCGAGTAGGCTTGCTACCACAGTCGTAGAGCTCTCGGAGTACTTTTCAATGTTATGTTGTGCGCCGCGTAACTCTTTATGGATCAAAAGTTAAGGGCACCGGAGCGACGAAGACATGGTCCCAAGCTCCACGCCCTCGGTTTGTAGGCCCAACCTCTACGTGAAGTGAAGTTGTGTTGCCCAAGGTACCGTGGGATTCGATAATAGAAATGTGATGGATTAGGTTGTCGTCCTTTTCGCAGCTCACGACGTATGATCCGGGACGAAAAAACAGCGCAAAAGAAGAAAAGTGCCTAAAACTGATGAAAACGTTCGATTTTGGACTCCAAAAGCAGGCGCAGCCGAATAGGCCTGTTGCCCCCATCATAGAGCTCTCGAAGAGCTTTGCAACGGTAACTCCTTACTGATCAAAAGTTATGGGTGCCGGAGCAACGGAGACCTGGTAGCAAGCCCCACGCCCTCGGTTTGCGGGCTCAACCTCTACGTGAAGCGAAGTTGTCTTGCCTAAGATGCCGTGGGATTCGATAATAGAAATGTGATGGATTAGGATGTCATCCTTTTCGCTGCTCACGACGTACGATCCAGGATGAAAAAACATCGCAAAAGTAAAAAAGTGTTTCAAAACTGATGAAAATGTTTGATTTTGGGCTCCGAAAACAGGCGCAGCCTAGCAGGCTTGCTGCCTCCATCGTAGAGCTCTCAGAGAGCTTTCCAACGGTATGCTGTGCGTCGCATAACACCTTACGGATGAAAAGTTCTAGGCACCGGAGTGATGGAGACCTGGTCCCAAGCCCCACGCCCTCGGTTTACGGGCACAGCCTTTACGTGAAGCGAAGTTGTCTTGCCCAAGGTGCCGTCAGATTCGATAATAGAAATGCGATGGATTAGGTTATCGTCCTTTTCTAGGCTCACGACATACGATTCGAGAAGGAAAAACAGTGCAATAGAAGAAAAGTGTCACAAATCTGATGAAAACGTTCGATTTTGGGCTCCGAAAACAGGCGCAACAAAGCAGGCTTGTTGTCCCCGTTGTAGAGCTCTGGGAGAGCTTTCCAACGGTATGCTGTGCCCCGCGTATGTCCTTACAGATCAAAAGTTATGGGCAAAGGAGCGACAGAGACCAGGTCCCAAGCCCCATGCCCTCGGTTTGCGGGCCCAGCCTCTACGTGAAGTGAAGTTGTGTTGCCCAAGTTACCATGGGATTCGATAATAGAAATGTGATTAATTAGGTTGTCGTCATTTTCTAGGCTCACGACGTACGATCCGGGAAGGAAAAAACAGCGCAAAAGAATAAATGTGTGCCAAAACTGATGAAAATGTTCGATTTTGGACTCCGAAAATAGGCGCAGCCAAGTAGGCTTACTGCTCTCGTCGTAGAGCTCTCGGAGAGCTTTCCAACTGTATGATGTGTGCCGCGAAATTCCTTACGGATCAAAAGTTATGGGCAAATGAGCAACGGAGACCATGTCTCAAGCACCACGCCCTCGGTTTGCGGGCCCATCCTCTTCATGAAGTGAAGTTTTCTTGCCCAAGGTGCCGTGGGATTTGATAATATAAATGTGATGGATTAGGTTGTCGTCCTTTTCTAGGCTCACGACGTACGATCCGAGAAGGAAAAGCAGCGCAAGAGAAGAAAAGTGTCCCAAAATTGATAAAAATGTTCAATTTTGGGCTTCGAAAATAGGCGCAGCAGAGCAGGCTTGTTTCCCCCATCGTAGAGCTCTCAGAGAGCTATCCAACGGTATATTGTGTGCCGTGTAACTCCTTACGGATTAAAAGTTATGGGCACCGGAGCGACGGAGACATGGTCCCATGCTCCACGCCCTCGGTTTGCGGTTCCATCCACTACGTGAAGTGAAGTTGTCTTGCCCAAGGTGCCGTGGGTTTTAATAATAGAAATGTGATGGATTAGGTTGTCGCCCTTTTCGCGGCTCACGACGTACGATCCGGGATGAAAAAACAGCGCAAAAGAAGAAAAGTGCCTGAAACTGATGAAAACGTTCAATTTTGGTCTCCAAAAAGAGGCCCAGCCGAGCAAGCCTACTGCCCACGTAATAGAGCTCTCGAAGAGCTTTGCAACGGTTTCTGTGCGCTGCGTAACTTCATACGGATCAAAAGTTATTTGCACCGGAGCGATAGAGACCCTGTCCCAAACCCCACGCCTTTAGTTTGCGGGCCCAACCTCTACGTGAAGCGAAGTTGTGTTGCCCAAGGTGCCGAGGGATTCGATAATATAAATGTGATGGATTAGGTTGTCGTCCTTTTTGTGGCACACGACGTACGACCCGGGACGGAAAAATAGTGCAAAAGAAGAAAAGTGTCCCGAAACTGATAAAAACGTTCGATTTTACGCTACACAAATAGGCGCAGCCAAAAAGGAAAGCAGTGCCCGTCGTAGAGCTCTTGGAGAGCTTTCTAACGATATGCTGTGCGCCGCGTAACTCTTTACGGATCAAAAGTTATGGGCACTAGAGAGACGGAGACTTGGTCCCAAGCCCTAAGCCCTCGGTTTGCGAGCCTAGCCTCTACGTGAAGCGAAGTTGTCTTGTCCAAGGTGCCGTGGGATTCGATAAAATAAATGTGATGGATTAGGTTGTCATCCTTTTCGCGGCTCACGACATACGATCCAGGACGGAAAAACATCGCAAAAGTAGAAAAGTGTCCTGAAACTGATGAAAATATTCAATTTTGGGCTCCGAAAATAGGTGCAGCCGAACAGGCTTGTTGCCCCCGTCGTAGAGCTCTCAGAGAGCTTTCCAACGGTATGCTGTGCGCCGCATAACTCCTTACGGATCAAAAGTTATGGGCACCGGAGCGACAGAGACCTGGTCCTAAGCCCCACGCCCTCCGTTTGCGGGCCCAGCCTTTACGTGAAGCGAAGTTGTTTTGCCCAAGGTGCCATGGGATTCGATAATAAAAATGTGATGGATTAGGTTGTCATCCTTTTCGCGGCTCACGATGTACGACCCGGGACGGAAAAAGAGCGAAAAAGAAGAAAAGTGTCCCGAAACTGATAAAAACGTTCTATTTTAGGCTACAAAAATAGGCACAGCCAAAACGTCGAGCAGTCCCCATCGTAGGGCTCTCGGAGAGCTTTCCAGCGGTATGCTGTGCACATCATAACTCCTTACGGATCAAATGTAATGGGCACCGGAGCGACGGAGATCTGGTCCCAAGCCCCACCCCCTCAGTTTGCGGGCCCAGCCTCTACGTGAAGCGAAGTTGTCTTGCCCAAGTTGCCGTGGGATTTGATAATAGAAATGTGATGGATTAGGTTGTCATCTTTTTCGCGGCTCACGACGCACGATCCAGGACCGAAAAACATCGCAAAAGTAGAAAAGTGTCCCAAAACTGATGAAAATGTTCGATTTTAGGCTCCAAAAAAAGGTGCAACCGTGCAGGCTTGCCATCCCCGTCGTAGAGCTCTCAGAGAGCTTTCCAACGGTATGTTGTGCACCGCGTAACTCCTTACGGATCAAAAGTTATGGGCACCGGAGCGACGGAGACCTGGTCCCAAGCCCCACGCCCTCAGTTTGCGGGCCCAGCGTCTATGTGAAACGAAGTTGTGTTGTGAGGCATGACCTCGATTTGCGTGCAATACCTCGTTTCGTGTGCCCTTAACCTAGATTTACGTGCCTTGACCTAGGTTTAAAAGTTGTGTTTCGTTTTGTGTGCCTTGCATTGAATTACGTGCATACATTTAGAGTTGCGTGCATTCACTTGGGAATCGTGCATTCGTCTCGTAGTTCGTGCCTTACCTCATAGTGCATGCCCTAGACCTAGGAAAGCGTACCCACACGCTAATCAAGTAAGCATCTTACACGAAGCACTAGATCATTAATTAATCCTACAAATTCCACTAACTAATATTAAAATGCCAATTCAACTCACTAGAAGACGAAATCTCACAAAAAGCTAGACATTCTTATTCTTTATTCCTTATTCTTTTGCACATCCCAAACACACAATTAAATAATGCTCAAAAGATGACAAAAATTCAGAATTTTGCAAGCCTTGGCCAACCACTTTTTGCATTTGTGCTTGCTTTGCATAATTCAAAATTAAACCTAGACATCCTATGACAAGCTCATGACAAATCACTTCAAAAATGCATTAAAAAAATGAAACCAAAGCTCCACAATCTCGACACACTCAAATTGCCCATGCTAGACAATTCAAATTATGCTCCTTGAAGACACAAATTCTGAATTTTGCTAGCCCTAGGCCGACACATGCATCAAATTCTTCAAGCTTTTCATTTTCTTTCATTCTTTCTCTCATTTTTCTCTCACTCTCTCATTTATTCTCTCTCTCTCTCGGCCCTTGGCTAAAATTCTACTCTCCATAGCTTGAGTTCATCATCCTAAGGTTCATCAAGGCATTCAAGATACTAGGAAGCTCGACCAAGCAAGCTAGAATGCAAAAGACACATATGCAAGTTCATTCGGCACTTAGGTATGGTTGATAGCTCCTATTTCATTTCCTTTTTGTTCTAGCCACTTGCACATACTAAGAACATAGTTACTAAGCTAGGATTTAGAGAATCTCAAGTTGTCTCTCGGCTAAGCAAGGAAAAAGGACGACCTTGTGCATCATCAAGAGTTTTGTGCATCTTCATTGTTGTCTTGCTAAGGTGAGGGCTAAAACTCTTTTGAAAAGCTTTCAAAAACCACATGCATGCCTTTAAATGTCTATTTTTACCTCTGTACTCGTGATATATGTGTGTACATGAGCTTTTGTAAACATGTATGGCAAGGTATTTGGCTAGAATGTGAAGATAGGTGAAATCGCGTATTTGGCAGCTTTCTGTTCTGTTGGAGCGAAGTGAATTTGACCAAGTAACTGATGTTGAAAATGCATGAAAATTGGTAGGCGACTCGTTTTGCCAGTTCTGAGAATTTTTTTGTAGAAATAGGCCAAAGCTAATTTTGACTCTAAGGTCCCCAAAATGGCAAAACATCGAAAGGTGTCCAAATCTGGAAAATCTGGGAAAATGAAGCAGGTTTTGGCAGATTCACTATTCTTGTAGAACGAACCGGTTTTGACTTAGTAAATGATATCCAAAATGCATGAAATTTGGTGTACTACTATGTTTTTCAGTTCTAGACATTTTTGTCAGAAATAGACTAAGGCTAAATCTGACCCTAAGGTCCCCAAAAACGACAAGCATTGAAATGTGTACAAATCTAGACAGTTTTGCGTAGTCTCATGGTTTTGGCTATAACTCTTGAACCCGAACTCCAAATGATGTGAGGTTTGTTGCTGGATTCAGTTATCTCCTTAAGCTTTAATTTGAAATTTTGTTCACTAGAATTGGAGATTGTTTGCTTGTCTCAATGATTGTGAGAAAACAGACGATTGCATTAGGGTTTTCATCTAGTGATATGCTTTGAAAATTATTGTAACTTCTCTTGTTGTATTACATGCTTGGGATTGTGGCACTTGGATGTTGTGTGGACTGTTTTTAATGCTTGATGATGTTTTAATTAATTGATGCATGGCTTGAGTTTAATTACATGACAACTTGGGGCTTAATTGCACGGGTGAGCATGAATTAAAACCCTAATGACTAGGAAAACTCGCTAAGTGTTGATCATATGGATATCGTGTTTAATTATGTGATTAGTAGGCTGCCCGTAGTTGCCCTTATAGCCCTAAATGTGATTCCGATGATTACATGTTGACAAGTAGGCCTTTCTTGCACCCAGTCCCACGTAAACATCGTTGCATGTTGTATGACCTTATTATTTGATTACGTGAACTTCGAAATGAGTTATATGACTTGATTTACATGTGTTACATGGCTGCCTGTTTAATATTCATATAACTCCAAGTGCTTTATAATTGAAATTAACAGTCATATCGTGTCTCTCGTGTTTACTTGTCAATATGCAATCTTATGACTGCTTGGAGGCAACCTACTTTGTTGTCCTCCTAATATGATATATTAAATGTCATAAATGTGCATTGCATACAAGGTTGCAACCTTTCATTCTGGTGTGGTAGCGTTTCACGCACACCGGGCGGCATCGGGCTTGCCGGTGCAACCGTGACTACCATTGTCCAATTCCCTCTCTCGCTCGGGGCTTAGACTTCCTCGGAGAGTTGGGTCATAGGATTTTGGGGTACATCTGGAGTACACCCATTTGGCGTGATAAGTGGATGATTTGAAGTCGGCCGCAACAACTGATACTGGAAGTAAACTAAGAGCAAAAGCTCACCGTATCCTTTTCACTATGTGTATAAGTACTCTCGCTTGGTTCCTAGAGGACCTCGGGGAGAAAAGTGTCACGCCCCAACCCGGCCTATAAAGGTTAGACTAGGGTGTGATCTAAACATTCAAGTCACGTCTCGTACTTAACCGTTCATGAAGATTTAACACTTAATGTTTTGGTCTAAACTCCAAAATTTTTCAGAAAACTGGCAGCATAACGGTTGTAACTGGGATCTTTGGTTTGACCTAATTCTCTAAACGCCTCAAAATTTACCATCTCAAATTCATTTCCAACTAAGATTACTATTTATCATTAATTGAAATGCCTACTGGTTGTCTCGATGTCTCGTTTGGTTAATAACCTAGCACGATACTATGTCTCGTTTGTTTGTTAGTCCTCGTTACAAAAGTACCTGTTGATCTTAGCTTAATAACGTGTACCTGCTTAAGATTTGGTTGGTTCATTTTACTTAGCCTTTACATAATACTTCATAATCCTATTATAGATACTAGCAGTAATAATAGCAAAACGATCATAGTAGTGTCTAGTGTCTGTCTAGTTAATATCAGTACAACCCAAAATTAAACCCCAAATTACAACGGGGGTCTTTTACATTACACATTAAGCAACATAAAAAGAAATAGTCTTCAAGTAGCATAGTTCACAAATAGCCATAATCACGCAAAGCACATAGAACAGGCAATCACTCCAAGGAATCATCGTTTGGCACATCGTCCTCAGGTACCTGTTCTTGATCTTCTTCACCTGAGATGATAAAAGAGGGTGAGTCCTTATGAACTCAACAAGGGAGAACGAGAAATAGGTTTTGAAACTCATTTTTCGGTTCAACTTATGAAAATCCTTTTGCAAGCATGAATAAACACAATTAAGTACATAACAACAATATAAAGTAAAGGAACACAGTTACCAGTCTTTCCTCCCCGAGGTCCTCTAGGAACCAAGCGAGAGTACTTATACACATAGTAAAAAGGATACGATGAGCTTTTGCTCTCAGTTCATTTCCAGTATCAGTTGTTACGGCCGACTTCAAATTATCCCCTTATCACGCCAAGTGGGTGTACTCCGGATGTACCCCGAAATCCTACGACCAACTCTCTGAGGAAGTCTAGCCCCCAAGCGAGAGAGGGAATTGGACAATGGTAGTCACGGTTGCACCGGCAAGCCCGATGCCGCCCGGTGTGCGTGAACGCTACCACGCTAGAATGAAAGGTTGCAACCTTATATGCAATGCACATTTATGACATTTAATATATCACATTAGGAGGACAACAAAGTAGGTTGCCTCCGGACAGTCATAAGATTGCACATTGGCAAGTAAACAAGCGAGGCACGATAAGACAAGTAATTTCACTTGAAAGGCATATGGAGTTTTATGAAAATTAAACGGGCAGCCATGTAATGCACGTAAATCAAGTCATACAACTCATTTCAACGTCCACATAATCAAATAATAAGGTTATTTAACATGCAATAACAATCTACGTAGGTTCAGATGCAAGAAAGGCCTATTTGTCAACATGCAATGATCAAAATCACATTTAGGGCTATAAGGGCAACTACGGGCAGCCTACTAAGCATATAATTACACCCAATATTCAAAGGATCAACACTTAGCATGTTTACCTAGTTGCTAGGGTTTCCATTTCGTGCTTACCCGTGCGATTAAGCCCCAAGTCCACTCAAAATCAATCTCAAGCCAAGCATCAATTAATCCAAACATCCCCAAGTACTCAAAACAGTCCACACAACATCCCAATGCCACAATCCAAAGCAATTAATACCACAAGAGAAGTTACAACAAATTTCTAAGCATATAACTAAGTGAAACCCTCACTGCAATAGGCTGTTTTCTCACAATCATTTAGTCAAGCAAAAAATCTCCAATTCTAGTAAATAAGATGTAAAATTAAAGCTTAAGAAGTGAACTAAAATAAGAAACAAACCTTGCATCATTTGGAGTTTGAGATCAATAGTTATAGCCAAAACAGTGGGATTGCACAAAACTGTCCAGATTTGCACACATTTCAATAATTGTCATTTTTGAGGTCCTTAGGGTCAGATTTAGCCTTAGTCCATTTCTGACAAAAATGTCCAGAACTGAAAAATATTGCAGCAAACCAAATGTCATGCATTTTGGACATCATTTAATAATTCAAAACTGGTTCGTTCCACGAGGTCAGTGCATCTGCCGAAACCTGCTTCATTTTTTCCAGACTTCCAGATTTGGACACATTTTAATGATTTGCTATTTTGAGGACCTTAGAGTCAAAATTAGCTTTGGAATATTTCTGCAAAAAATGTTCAAAACTGGAAAAACTAGCTACCTACAAATTTTCATGCATTTTAAACATCATTTTCCTAGCCAAACTCACCTCGCAACAATAAGACAGAGAGTTGTCACCAAACCCGATTTCATCTATCATCATCTTCAAGCCAAAATCTTGTCATGCATGGTTGTAAAAGCTTATGAACACACAAATAACTCAAGTACAGAAGCAAAGACATACATTTAAGAGCATGCATGTGGATTTTTGAAATATTTCCAAGAAGTTTTAGCCCTCACCTTAGCAAATCAACAAGAAGATGCACAAAACTTTGATGAAGCACAAATTTCTTCTTCTTCCTTGCTTAGCCGGGACTCCAACTTGATTTTCTCTATTTTTCCTAGCTTAGTGGCCAAGTTCTTAGTACATGCATGTGGTTAGAACAAGAAGACAAGAAATGGAAGCTAGTAAACTCACCAAGGCCGAAATGGTGACTCAAGGAGCATGCATGTGTGATTCTTGCATCCTAGCTAGCTTGGTCGAGTTCCTTTGCTTGTGGCTTGTCTTGATTAACTATGGTATGATGAAGATGAGCTATGAAGGGAAGAAACTCAGCCAAGGCCGAGAGAGAGAGAGAGAGAAGAATGAGAGGGAGAGAGAGAAATGTGAGAGGAAAATGAGAGAAATGAAAAAAAAATAGAAGCCTTGCAATTGATGAAGCATATTCGGCCTTGGGCAGCAAAAAATCAGCTTTTTTGTGTCTTCAAGATGTATTTTGAAATTCCTAGCATGGGCAAGGAGTAGTTGATCGAGAATTGGAAGCTTTTGCAAAGGTTTTTGAGCTAATTTTTTTTTTTTTTTTTATGCATTTGTGTCATAGAGTTGTCATAAGTTGTCTAGAATTAAATTGAATTGAGCAAGCAAGCACAAAACTCATGTGGTGGTCGGCCAAGGCTATAGAAAATCTGATTTTGTGTCATCTTTTGAGCATTATTTAATTGTGTGTTGAAAGTGCAAAAAGAATAAGGAATAAAGAATAAGGAATGTCTAGCTTTTTGTGAGATTTTGTCTTCTAGTGGGTTGAATTAGTAATTTAATAATAGTTAGTGGATTTTGTAGGATTAATTAATGACCTAGTGCTTCGTGCAAGATGCTTTCTTGATTAGCGTGAGGGCATGCTTTCCTAGGTCTAGGGTACGCACTACGAGGGAGGACACGAACTACGAGACGAATGCACGTTTTTCTAGTAAATGCACGCAACCCTAAACGAATGCACGTACTTCAATGCATGGCACACAAAATGAGCACAATTCTTAAACCTAGGTCAAGGCGCGCAAATCTAGATTAGGGCGTACGAAATGAGGTATCGCACGCAAATCGAGGTCGAGCCTCACATCCTCCCCTCCTTAAAAGAATTTCGTCTTGAAATTCAATATTACCTTTGAAATAAAGCTGGATATTGCTGCTCCATCTGGTCTCGCCTTTCCCACGTTGCTTCTTCAACTCCATGATGATCCCACAGCACCTTCACCAGCAGTATAGTTTTGTTGCGCAACTCCCGATCTTGCTGGTCTAGGATCCGAATGGGCTTCTCCTCGTAAGACAAGTTCTCCCGAAGCTGCAACAGCTCTGGCTCCAAGATATGCGACGGATCAGGATAATACTTCTGCAGCAATGAAACATGAAAGACGTCGTGAATATTGGAGAGGTTTTGGGGTAGTGCCAGGCGATACGCCAACTTGCCAACCTTCTCATTTACCTCAAATGGTCCTACAAACCTCGGGCTCAACTTTCCACCCTTGTCGTGTTTAATCAGTCCCCTCCGAGATGATATCTTCAAGAACACCTTGTTGCCGACCTCAAACTCTAGGCTCCGTCTCCGTCGGTCTGCATAACTCTTCTGCCAGCTTTGGGTGGTAAACATCTGTTTCCGGATGAGGTGGATATTATTAACAGTCTTCATAAGTTCAGGTAGAAGGGTCAGGTCAAAAGTCTTCGTTTCACCTACTTCATCCCAGTAAATTGGGGATCGACACTTACGTCCATACAATGCCTCAAATGGGGCCATCCCGATAGTGGCCTGATAACTATTATTATAAGCGAACTCCGCTAGAGATAGATATTTTTCCCAACCTTTCCTGAAGTCTAAAACGCACGCCCTCAGCATATCATCCAGAATCTGAATAGTTCTCTCCGATTGTCCGTCAGTCTGAGAGTGATAAGTCGTGCTGAAACTCAATTTCGTTCCCAAAGCTTCTTGCAATCTCTTCCAAAATCGGGAAGTAAAACGAGGATCCCTATCCGATACAATACTCACAGGCATCCCGTGCAATCTTACAATCTCTGCCACATACATATCTCTCAATCTCTCAGGACTATCCTCCTTGTTCATCGGTAAAAAGTGTGCCGACTTAGTCAATCTATCCACTATGACCCAAACGGCGTCATAACCCTTTTGTGACCTGGGCAGGTCCATAACAAAGTCCATAGTTATATGTTCCCATTTCCATTGAGGGATCTCCAACGGCTGAAGTAAACCTGCGGGTCGTTGATGTTCCGCTTTGACTCTCTGGCAAGTCAAACACCGTGCCACAAACTCCGCAATCTCTCTCTTCATGTTATTCCACCAATAGTGTTGCTTCAAATCCCAGTACATCTTTGTTCCGCCGGGGTGAATAGTGTATCTTGAATTATGGGCTTCTTCAAGGATCTTCTTTTTCAGCTCTGGTTCATTAGGAACACAAATCCGATTCCTAAACCTCCAAACACCATCATCATGAAACTTGAAATCCGCGTTGCTTTCCTTAATCTTCTGAAATTGTTGGTCCTTCTGTTGAGCCTCTCGTAACTCAGACAACAAGGTCGATTGAACCTGTGTAGTGGCAAAAAGTAACCTTTTCCGAGTCAATTGTGGTTTTCACAGAAATGCTTCCTCCAACAACTCCTGCACCTTGACTTCCAGTTTTGCCATGCTTGTTTTCCTACTTAAGGCATCTGCAACTACATTCACTTTACCGGGCATATAATTGATTGTGCAGTTATAATCATCCAAAAGCTCCATCCATCGCCTTTGCCTCATATTCAACTCTTTTTGAGAGAACAAGTATTTCAAGCTCTTATGATCAGTAAATACCTCAAACTTGTTACCCCACAAATAATGCCTCCATTTCTTGAGTACAAACACAATAGCCGCTAACTCCAAATCATGCGTCGGGTAGTTCAATTCATACGGCTTCGGTTTCCTAGAAGCATATGCAATCCCTCTTCCATTTTGCATCGGCACACAACCCAATCCTTCTTTTGAAGCATCGCTATAGATTACAAAACCTTGACTCCCTTCAGGCAATGCAAGAACAGGTGCGGTAGTCAATCTTTTCTTCAACTCTTGGAAGCTGTTCTCACACTTAACATCCCACACGAACTTTTTTTTCTTTTGAGTGAGCTTTGTAAGTGGTCCTGCAATCTTAGAGAAATCCTTAACGAATCTCCGATAATAGCCGGCTAGACCAAGAAAACTCTGAACCTCCGTAACGTTTTCTGGCTTCTTCCAAGACATCACTGCTTCTATCTTAGCTGGATCCACCACTATTCCCTCTTGGGATATGATATGCCCCAAAAATGCAATATGTTGCAACCAAAATTCACACTTGCTAAACTTTGCATACAACTGATGCTCTCGAAGTTTCTGCAGTACTAACCACAGATGTTGTTCATGCTCTGCCTCGAATTTTGAGTATACCAAAATATCATCAATAAAGATCACCACAAATTGGTCCATGTAGGGTTGAAACACCCTGTGCATCAAGTCCATAAAAGTTGCAGGGGCATTAGTTAGTCCAAATGGCATCACCACATATTCATAATGCCCATATCTTGTCCTGAAAGCCGTTTTAGGCACATCTTCCTTTTTGATCCGCAACTGATAGTACCCTTGCCTCAAGTTGAGTTTCGAATACACTTTGGCTCCTTGAAGTTGATCAAACAACTCGTCAATCAGTGGAATTGGGTATTTATTCTTGACAGTCACTTGGTTCAATCCTCGATAATCGATGCATAGCCTTAACGTTCCGTCTTTCTTCTTCACAAATAGAACTGGTGCGCCCCACGGTGAAGAACTTGGTTGAACAAACCCCTTCTTCAACAATCCTTGCAATTGGTCCTTCAATTCTTGTAGCTCGGTCGGTGCCATACGATAGGGGGCTTTAGATATCGGCTGGGTGCTAGGCAGTAACTCTATAACGAATTCGATTTCCCGATTTGGGGGTAAACCAGAAAATTCTTCTGGAAACACATCCGCATAGTCTTTGATCACTGGCATCTCCTCCAACTTAGCTTTATCTGACGGCTTGTTGATGAGGTAAGCTAAGTATCCACTACACCCTTTTCTCAAGGACTTCACTGCTTTTGTAGATGAAATGATGGAACTCCCGGTGAAATCTCTTCGACCCATTACCTCCAGTATTGGTTGACCAGGTACCCGGAACGTTATAATCTTCGTCTGGCAATCTAGTTGGACATGATGTTTTGCCAGCCAGTTCATCCCTAAAATGACTTCATAGTCTTGAAAAGGTAATACAATAAGATTGGCTGAGAATTCCCTATCCTTAATTTGGATTTTACATGCTTTACAAGCTGAGCTAATAACTAGCTTAGAACCCATCGGAGTACCAACTTCTACTTCGTATGGAAAACATACAACTTTCAGTTTCACACGTTCCACACATAAGGGAGTAATAAATGAATGAGTAGCACCTGGATCAATTAGCACCCTAACAGGTTGATTCAGTATGAAGAATGTACCTTCAACAACAGCGGTCTCCTCTGGAAGCTTCTCGCATTCAATAGCATAAGCTCGAGCCTGGACTCTGGGAACTGGAGTCTTGCCTCTACCAGCTGGTTTACCCTGATTTTGTCCTGCCTTCCATTTAGGGCAATCCTTGATCTGATGCTGATCACTGCCACATCTCACACATCGTCCTGATTTCTTCCAGCACTGGGCCTCGGTATGACCCTTCTTGTCACAATAAGAATAGTTGACAGACTGAGTAGCAGGTGAACTACCTGTGGATCCGCGGGTGGAAGAGGTTGATGGCGCTTTCGTCAGGCCACGGTTATAAACTGGTCTGTTCTGGCTCTGGCCCTGATTACGACTTTGACTCTGGAATTTCCTCTGCTGACTTGGAGGCTGGTATGGTTTCTTGTTCGGCTGACTCGAACCGGCTCTATCAAGTTTCCTCTTCTCAACTCGGGAAGCAGCAGCAAAGAGAGCAGAATAGGTATCGAAGTCATGAGAAGCCAACTGGTCCTAAATCTCTGGCCTCAATCCAGTTGTAAATTTTCACATCTTCACCTCCAGAGTACTGACCATATATTGATCATAACGGGACAGTCGGTCAAAACGAGCCTCGTACTGGGCTACCGTCATGTTACCCTGGGTCAAGTGCATGAACTCCTCAATCCGCCTCTGCCTGGAAACTGCAGGTACATATTTCTCCTTGAATGCCTTAATGAAATTACCCTACAAGCGAGGTGTCTAATCAGTTTCCCACAGTGCCTCCACAGTGTGCCACCAATGTTCAGCATCCCCGTGTAATAGAAACACGACAAACTCCACCTTTTCTTCATCAGTATAATCAAGTGGCCTAAAAATCTTCTCGATCTCGGACAGCCAGGCCTCTGCTTTCTCATCATCAGCTTCCCCGTAGAATTTGGACTGGCGAAAGTCAAGAAACTCCCTCATTCTGCTATGTCTCCCATGGTTACCATAATTCCTGTTGTTGTTGTTGGCCTCACGTGCATCTTGACGCTCCATCACTCGTGATACGCGATCCATGGCATTCACCATCATGTTAAAGATAGCCATGCCGGGATTAGTTTGATAGGCATCTCCAGTCTCTTGGGGTTCACCGCTCCTATTAGTAGTGCGGGTACTAGGGCCAGCCATCTATAGACACAAATTACGATGCACAATTTATTGAAATACAACAAACAAGAATTTAATGCAACATAATTCTAGAAACAATTAAGGCATGTTAATCACTTAAGCACATAAAACATAGAAGACACATTTAACATTATCACACAATAACGTATAGACAAGTCATCCTAATTATCTTAGGGCTCTACCCATGGTCCGACAGTTAAACCCAGCTTAAGCAATCTAAGCTCTGATACCATTATTTACTTATAAGGTGTCACGCCGCAACCCAGCCTATAAAGGTTAGACTAGGGTGTGATCTAAACATTCAAGTCACGTCTCGTACTTAACCGTTCATGAAGATTTAACACTTAACGTTTTGGCCTAAACTCCAAAAATTTTTGAAAAACCGGCAGCATAACGGCTGTAATTGGGCTCTTTGGTTTGACCTAATTCTCTAAACGCCTCAAAATTTACCATCTCAAATTAATTTCCAACTAAGATTACTATTTATCATCAATTGAAATGCCTACTGGTTGTCTCGATATCTCGTTTGGTTAATAATCTAGCATGATACTATGTCTCATTTGTTTGTAAATCCTCGTTACAAAAGTACATGTTGATCTTAGCTTAATAACGTGTACCTGCTTAAGATTTGTTTGGTTCATTTTGCTTAGCCTTTACCTAATACTTCATAATCTTATTATAGATACTAGCAGTAATAATAGCAAAACGATCATAGTAGTGTTTAGTGTCTGTCTAGTTAATATCAGTACAACCCAAAATTAGACCCCAAATTACAACGAGGGTCTTTTACATTACACATTAAACAACATAAAAAGAAATAGTCTTCAAGTAGCATAGTTCACAAATAGCCATAATCACGCAAAACACATAGGACAGGCAATCACTCCAAGGAATCATCGTTAGGCACATCGTCCTTAGGTAGCTGTTCTTGATCTTCTTCACCTGAGATGATAAAAGAGGGTGAGTCCTTATGAACTTAGCAAGGGGGAACGAGAAATAGGTTTGAAACTCATTTTCCAGTTCAACTTATGAAAATCCTTTTGCAAGCATGAATAAACACAATTAAGTGCATAACAACAATATAAAGTAAAAGAACACAGTTACCAGTCTTTCTTCCTCGAGGTCCTCTAGGAACCAAGCGAGAGTACTTATACACATAGTAAAAAGGATACGGTGAGCTTTTGCTCTCAATTCATTTCCAGTATCAGTTGTTGCGGCCGACTTCAAATCATCCCCTTATCATGCCAAGTGGGTGTACTCCGGATGTACCCCGAAATCCTACGACCCAACTCTCCGAGGAAGTCTAGCCCCCAAGCGAGAGAGGGAATTGGACAATGGTAGTCACGGTTGCACCGGCAAGCCCGATGCCGCCCGGTGTGCGTGAACGCTACCACTCCAGAATGAAAGGTTGCAACCTTATATGCAATGCACATTTATGACATTTAATATATCACATTAGGAGGACAACAAAGTAGGTTGCCTCCGGACAGTCATAAGATTGCACATTGGCAAGTAAACAAGCGAGGCACGATAAGACAGGTAATTTCACTTGAAAGGCTTATGGAGTTATATGAACATTAAACGGGCAGCCATGTAACACACGTAAATCAGGTCATATAACCCATTTCAACGTCCACATAATCAAATAATAAGGTTATTTAACATGCAACAACAATCTACTTAGGTTCAAATGTAAGAAAGGCCTATTTGTCTACATGCAATGATCAGAATCACATTTAGGGCTATAAGGGCAACTACGGGCAGCCTACTAAGCATATAATTACACCCAATATTCAAAGGATCAACACTTAGCATGTTTACCTAGTTGCTAGGGTTTCCATTTCGTGCTTACCCGTGCGATTAAGCCCCAAGTCCACTCAAAATCAATCTCAAGCCAAGCATCAATTAATCCAAACATCCCCAAGTACTCAAAACAGTCCACACAACATCCCAATGCCACAATCCAAAGCAATTAATACCACAAGAGAAGTTACAACAAATTTCTATGTATATAACTAAGTGAAACCCTCACTGCAGTAGTCTGTTTTCTCACAATCATTAAGTCAAGCAAACAATCTCCAATTCCAGTAAATAAGAATTCAAATTAAATCTTAATAAGTGAACTAAAATAAGAAACAAACCTTACATCATTTGGAGTTCGAGATCAATAGTTATAGCCAAAACAGTGGGATTGCACAAAACTGTCCAGATTTGCACACATTTCAATAATTGTCGTTTTTGAGGTCCTTAGGGTCAGATTTAGCCTTAGTCCATTTCTAACAAAAATGTCCAGAACTGAAAAATATAGCAACACACAAAATTTCATGCATTTTGGACATCATTTACTAAGTCAAAAATGGTTCGTTCCACAAGGTCAGTGCATCTGCCAAAACCTGCTTCATTTTTTCCAGACTTCCAGATTTGGACACATTTTAATGATTTGCCATTTTGAGGACATTAGATTCAAAATTAGCTTTGGACTATTTCTGCAAAAAATGTTAAAAACTGGCAAAAAGAGTTACCTACCAAATTTCATGCATTTTCAACATCATTTGCCTAGCCAAACTTACCTCGCAACAACGAGACAGAGAGCTGTCACCAAACCCGATTTCATCTATCATCATCTTCAAGCCAAAATCTTGCCATGCATGGTTGTAAAAGCTTATGAACACACAAATAACTCAAGTACAGAAGCAAAGACATACATTTAAGAGCATGCATGTGGATTTTTGAAAGATTTCCAATAAGTTTTAGCCCTCACCTTAGCAAATCAACAAGAAGATGCACAAAACTTTGATGAAGCACAAATTTCTTCTTCTTCCTTGCTTAGCCGAGACTCCAACTCGATTTTCTCTATTTTTCCTAGCTTAGTGTGTGAGGCCCGACCCCGATTTGCTTACGAAGCCTAGCTTCGTTTGCCCTGACCTAGATTTGCGTGCCATGACCTAGGTTTAAGAAATGAGTTCATTTTATGTGCCATGCATTGAATTATGTGCATTCGTTTGGGATTGCGTGCATTTACTTGAAAAACGTGCGTTCGTCTCGTAGTTCGTGTCCTACCTCGTAGTACGTGCCCTAGACCTAGAAAAGCGTGCCTTCACGCTAATAAAAAAAGTATCTTTCACGAAGCACTAGACTATTAAACAATCCTACAAAGTCCACTATCAATATAATAATCCAAATTCCATTAACTAGAAGACAAAAATGCACCAAAAACAAAACATTCCTTATTCTTTATCCATTATTCTTTTTGCACTTCAAAAAACAATTAGAATAATGCTCAAGATGACACAAATTCAGCCATTTTATTAGCCTTGGCCGACCATACCATGGTTTTGCACAAGGATTGAGCAAATTATTTTATTCTATTGCAAGCCAAGACAAATTATGAATCAAAGCATTAAAAAAAATGCTCAAAATTCACTCAATCTCCTCACCATTCTTGGCCATCACACCTTGCCATGCTAGACATTTCAAAATTTAAAGCATTTGGAAGACAAAAGCTGAAATTGAAAGCATCAAGGCCGAGCATGCTCCTCAACTTGCAAGGCTTTTGTTTTATTTTCATTTCCTTCATTTCTTCCTCTCACATTTCTCTCTCATTCTCATTTTCCTCTCTCCATTTCGGTCCTTGGCTTAGTTCTCACCATCTTTGCTCCTCTTCATCATTCCTTAGTCGAACAAGGCAAGCAAATCATCCAAGCAACTCAAGCAAACAAGCTAGAGTTCGAAAATCACTCTTGCATGTGCATTGAAGCTTCATTTCGGCCCTAGGTACGCTTCTTGACAACCATTTCTTTTCTCCATGGTTTAACCTCATGCTTGTGCTAAGAGATTGATCATTAAGCTAGGAAAAATAGAGAAAAACTAGTGAGGTTCTCGGCTAAGCAAGGGAAAGGAGAAGATTTGAGCTTCAACAAAGGGTCTTGAGCATTTTGTGGTTGATTGCTAAGGTGAGGGTTAAAACCTCTTGAAAACTCTTCAAATTTCACATGCATGCTCATGAATGTGTGTATTTGCTTCTGTACTTGAGATATATGGTCGTTCATAAGATTAAACCACCATGCATGGCAAGATCTTGGCTTGAAAATGATGCTAGGTGAAGTCGAAATGGATGACAACTCTCTGACCAGTCTGTTCGAGGTAATTTTAGCTAAGACAATGATGTTTAAAATGCTTGAAAATTGGAGGGTGACTAGTTTGGACAGTTTTGAACATTTGTTCCAGAAATAGGCCGAAGCTAATTTTGACTCTAAGGTCCTCAAAATGGCAAATCATTAAAATGTGACCAAATCTGGAAATCTGGAAAAATGAATCAGGTTTTGGTAGATGCACTGACCTTGTGGAACGAACCCTATTTTACTTAGTAAATGTTGTCCAAAACACATAAAATTTGGTGTGCTGCTATATTTTTCAGTTCTGGACAATTTTGTCAGAAATGGACCAAAGCTAAAACTGACTCTAAGGACCACAAAAACGTCAATTTCTGCAAAGTGTACAAATCTGGACAGTTTTGTGCTACCTCACTGTTTCGGCTATAACTAATGATTCTGAACTCCAATTGATGCAGGGTTTGTTTCTGATTTTAGTTAACTTTTTAAGCTTTAATTTGAAATCTTATTTACTGAATTTGGAGATTGTTTGGTTATCCTATTGATTGTGAGAAAACAGCCTATTGCAGTAAAGGTTTTATTTAGCCATATGCTTGGAAAATTGTTGTAACCTCTCTTGTGGTACTAATTGTGTGGAAATGTGGTGTTGGGATGTTGTGTGGACTGTTTTTAACGTTTGAGGATGTTGAATTAAATGATGTATGGTTTGAGATTGACATTGAGTTGGGTTGAGGCTCAAATTGCACGAATATACTTGAAATGGAAGCCCTAACGACTAGGTAGTCTTAATAAGTGTTGATTATTTGGATATTGTGTTGGAATCATAAGCTTAGTGGGCTGCCCGTAAATGTTTTTAACTTCAAAAGTGATCTTGACCATTGCATGTTGACAATTAAGCTTTTCTTGCATCCGAACCCATGTTGATATCATTGCATGTTGAATAATCTTATCACTTGATTGCGTGGACTTTTTAATGAGTTATATGGCCTGTTTTACATGTGTTACATGGCTTTCCGTTTAATTTCCATATAACTCTATATGCCTTTCAAGTGAAATTTCCTGTCTTATCGTGTCCTGCTTGTTTATCTATCAATGTACAATCCTATGACTGTCCGGAGGCAACCTACTTTGTTGTCTTCCTTCTGTGATATATATTACCTGTCATGAATGTGCATTGCATACAAGGTTGCAACCTTTCCTGTCGGCATGGTAGCGATCACGTACGCCGGGCGGCATCGGGCTTGCCGGTGTTACTGTGACCACCATGGTCCCATTCCTTCTCTCGCTTAGGGGCTAGACTTCCTCGGAGAGTTGGGTCGTAGGATTTTGGGGTACATCTGGAGTACACCCACCTGGTGTGTTTGGGGGATGATTTGAAGTCGGCCGCAACAACTGATCCTGGATCTGATCTGAGAGCAAAAGCTCACCGTATCCTTTTTATTATGTGTATAAGTACTCTCGCTTGGATCCTAGAGAACCTCGGGGAGGAAAGACCGGTATTCCTGTTATGTACTTGTATTTTTGTACTTGTATTTCTGTTGTATTCATGTTTGAGAAAGGGGTTTTCATAAGTTTAACCGGAAAATGAGTTTCAAAACTTATTTCTCGTTCCCCCTCGCTGAGTTCATAAGGACTCACACTCTTTTATCATCTCAGGTGAAGAAGAACAGGTACGGGAACCCGAGGATAATGTACCTAACGATGAACCCCTGGAGTGATTACTTGTTATTGTTGTTTTGCTTGAACGTGACTACTTGTGTACCTTGTGCTGCTTGAAGACTATCTATCTTATGTTGTTGTTGTCGCTAATGTAAAAGACCCCCGTTGTAATTTGGGGTCTAATTTTGGTTTGTACTTATATTAAGTAGACTGATACTAGACATACTATGATCATTTTTGCTTTTGTTATCATTAGTATCTATCATAGGTTATGATGCTAGTTAAGGAATAGGCAAATGAACTTATCCAATCTCAACAGGTACTCGCTAATAAGCTAAGATCAACATATATATTTTGAAACGTGGATAAATGGACAAACGAGACATAGTATCATGCTAGGTTATAAATCAAACGGGACGTCGAAATAACCAATAGGCAATTCAATTGATGATAAAATAGTAAACTCTAGTCGGGAATGAACTTGAATTGAAAGTTTTGAGGCTGTTAAAAAATTTAGGTCAAAACAAGAGCCCAATTACAGCCGTTATGCTGCTGGATTTCTGGAAAATTTTGGAGTCTAGAATAAAACGTTAAGTGTTAAACCTCCTAGAATGGTTAAGAATGTGAAACGACTTGAATGTTTAGATCACACCCTAGTCTAACCTTTATAGGCCGGGTTGGGGCGTGACACCTTAGAAGAATGGTATCAGAGCTTAGATTGCTTAAGCCGAGTTTAACTCTCGGACCGTGGGTAGAGCCCTAAGATAATTAGGATGACTTGTTTATGTGTTGTTGTGTGATAACGTGCCTTCTATGTTCTATGTGCTTAAGTGATTTATATGCCTTAAATGTTTATAGAATTGTACCTATAATATGTTGCATATCTTATGCATTAGATTCTTAATTATCATATTTCAATAAATTGTGCCTATAGATGGCTGGCCCTAGTACCCGTACTACTAATAGGAGCGGTGAACCTCAAGAGACCGGGGACGCCTATCCGACTAATCCCGGTATAGCTATGTTTAATATGATGGCAACTGCCATGGATCTTGTATCACGTGTGATGGAGCGTCAGGATGCTCGTGAGGCCAACAACAACATCAACAACATGAATGAGGGTAACCATGGGAGACATAGTAGAATGAAGGAATTCTTTGACTTTCGCTCGTCTAAATTCTATGGGGAAGCTGATGATGAGAAAGCCGAGGCTTGGTTGTCCGAGATCGAGAAGATTTTCAGGCCACTTGATTATACAAACGAAGAGAAATTGGAGTTTGCTGTATTTCTGTTGCACGGGGATGCCGAGCATTGATGGCACACTGTAGAGGCACTGTGGGAGACTGATCAGACACCTCGCTTGTAGGGTAATTTCGTTAAGGCGTTTAAGGAGAAATATGTACCTGCAATTTCCAGGTAGAGGCGGATCGAGGAGTTCATGCACTTGACCCAGGGTAATATGACGGTGGCCCAGTACGAGGCTCGTTTTGACCGACTGTCCCGTTATGCTCAGTATATGGTTTGTACTCCGGAGGCAAAAATGTGGAAATTTACTATTGGTTTGAGGCCAGAGATTCAGGACCAGTTAGCTTCTCATGACTTCGCTACTTACTCTGCCCTCTTTGCTGCTGCCTCTCGAGTTGAGAAGAGGAAACTAGATGGAGCCGGTTCGAGTCAACCAAACAAGAAACCATACCAGCCTCCAGGTCAGCAGAGGAAATTCCAGAGTCAGGGTCGTAATCAGGGCCAGAGCCAGAGCAGGTCAGGGAATAACCGTGGCCCGACGAAAGCGTCATCAGCCTCTTCCGCCCGCGGATCCACAGGTAGTTCACCTGCTACTCAGTCCGTCAGCTGTCCATATTGTGACAGGAAGGGGCATACCGAGGCCCAGTGTTGGAGGAAGTTGGGACGATGTATGAGGTGCGGCAGTGATCAGCACCAGATCAAGGATTGCCCTAAACGTCAGGCAGGGCAGAATCAGGGTAAACCAGCCGGTAGAGGCAAGACTCCAGTTCCTAGGGTCCAGGCTTGAGCCTATGCTATCGAGTGCGAGGAGATTCCAGATGAGACCGCTGTTGTTGAAGGTACATTCTTCATACTGAAACAACCTGTTAAGGTGTTAATTGATCCGAGTGCTACTCATTCATTTATTACTCCCTTATGATTGAAAGTTGTATGTTTGCCATATGAAGTAGAAGTTGGTACTCCAATGGGTTCTAAACTTGTAACTAGTTCAGCTTGTAAAGCATGTAAAATCCAAATTAAGGATAGGGAATTCTTGGCCAATCTTATTGTACTACCTTTTCGAGACTATGAGGTCATTTTAGGGATGGACTGGCTGGCAAAACATCATGTCCAACTGGATTGCCGGGCAAAGATTATAACGTTTCGGGTACCTGATCAACCGGTACTGGAGGTTTTGGGCCTAAGAGATTTCACCAGGAGTTCCATCATTTCATCTACAAAAGCAGTGAAATCCTTGAGGAAAGGGTGCAGCGGATACTTGGCTTACCTTATCAACAAGCCATCGGATAAAGCTAAGTTGAAGGAGATGCCTGTGATCAAGGACTATGCAGATGTGTTCCCTGAAGAATTACCCGGTTTACCCCCGAATCGGGAAATCGAGTTTGTTATAGAGTTGCTACCTGGCACCCAGCCGATATCAAAAGCTCCCTATCGTATGGCACCGGCTGAGCTACAAGAATTAAAGGACCAATTGCAAGGATTGCTAAAGAAGGGATTTGTACAACCGAGCTCTTCACCGTGGGGTGTGCCAGTACTATTTGTTAAGAAGAAAGACGAAACGTTGAGGCTATGCATTGACTATCGAGGTTTGAACCAAGTGACTGTCAAGAATAAATACCCACTTCCCTTGATTGACGAGTTATTTGATCAACTGCAAGGAGCCAAAGTGTATTCGAAACTCGACTTGAGGCAAGGGTATTATCAATTGCGGATCAAGAAGGAAGATGTGCCTAAAACGGCTTTCAGGACGAGATATGGGCACTATGAATATGTGGTGATGCCTTTTGGACTAACTAATGCCCCTGCAGCTTTTATGGATTTGATGCATAGGGTGTTTCAACCCTACTTGGACCAATTTGTGATGATCTTCATTGATGATATTTTGGTATACTCGAAATCGGAGGCGAAGCATGAGCAACATATGCGGTTGGTATTGCAGAAACTTCGAGAGCACCAATTGTATGCAAAGTTTAGCAAATGTGAATTTTCGTTGCAGCAGATTGCATTTTTGGGGCATATCATATCCCAAGAGGGAATAGCGGTAGATCCAGCAAAGATCGATGCAGTGATGTCTTGGAAGAAGCAGGAAAATGTTATGGAAGTCCGGAGTTTTCTTGGTCTAGCCGGCTATTATCGGAGGTTCATGAAGGACTTCTCTAAGATTGCAGGACCGCTTACAAAGCTCACTCAAAAGAAAACCAAGTTCGTGTGGGATGATAAGTGTGAGAACAGCTTCCAAGAGTTGAAGAAGAGATTGACTACTGCACCAGTTCTTGCATTGCTTGAAGGGAGTCAAGGTTTGGTAATCTATAGCAATGCTTCGAAAGAAGGATTGGGATGTGTATTGATGCAAAATGGATGAGTAATTGCATATGCTTCCAGGAAACCGAAGCCGTATGAGATGAATTACCCGACACATGATTTGGAGTTAGCGGCTATTGTGTTTGCACTCAAGAAATGGAGGCATTATCTGTGGGGTAACAAGTTTGAGGTATTTACCGATCATAAGAGCTTGAAATACTTGTTCTTTCAAAAGGAGTTGAATATGAGGCAAAGGCGGTGGATGGAGCTTTTGGACGATTACAACTGCTCAATTAATTATGTGCCCGGTAAGGCGAACGTAGTCGCAGATGCCTTAAGCAGAAAAGCAAGCATGGCGAAACTGGAAGTCAAGGTGCAGGAGTTGTTGGAGGAAGCGTTTCTATGGAAACCACAATTGACTCAGAAGGGGTTACTTTTTGCCACTACCCAAGTTCAATCGACTTTGTTATCTGAGTTACGAGAGGCTCAACAGAAGGACCAACAATTTCAAAAGATTAAGGAAAGCAACGCAGATTTCAAGTTTCATGATGATGGTGTTTGGAGGTTTAGGAACCGGGTTTGTGTTCCCAATGAGCCAGAGCTGAAAAAGAAGATTCTTGAGGAAGCGTATAATTCAAGATATACTATTCACCACGGTGGAACAAAGATGTATCGGGATTTGAAGCAACACTATTGGTGGAATAACATGATAAGAGAAATTGCGGAGTTTGTAGCACGGTGTTTGACATGCCAGAGAGTCAAAGCAGAACATCAACGACCCGCAGGTTTACTTCAGCCGTTGGAGATTCCTCAATGGAAATGGGAACATATTACTATGGATTTTGTTATGGACCTGCCTAGAAGACGAAAGGGTCGTGACGCTGTTTGGGTTATAGTAGATAGATTGACTAAGTCGGACCACTTTTTACCAATAAACAAGGAGGATAGTCCTGAGAAACTGGGAGATATGTATGTAGCGAAGATTGTAAGATTGCACGGGATGCCTGTGAGTATCGTATCGGATAGGGATCCTCGTTTTACTTCCCGATTTTGGAAGAGATTGCAGGAAGCTTTGGGGACGAAATTGAGTTTTAGCACGGCTTATCACCCTCAGACGGATGGTCAATCGGAGAGAACTATTCAGATTTTGGAGGATATGCTGAGGGCATGTGTGTTGGACTTCGGGAAAGGATGGGAGAAATATCTATCTCTAGCGGAGTTCGCCTACAACAATAGTTATCAGGCCACTATCGGGATGGCCCCATTTGAGGCGCTGTATGGACGTAAGTGTCGATCCCCAATCTACTGGGATGAAGTAGGTGAGACGAAGACTTTTGACCCGACCCTTTTACCTGAACTGATGAAAACTGTTGATAACATCCACCTCATCCGAAAACGGATGCTTACCGCCTAGAGCTGGCAGAAGAGTTATGCAGACCGATGGAGACGGAGTCTCGAGTTTGAGGTTGGCGACAAGGTGTTCTTGAAGATATCACCCTGGAGGGGACTGATTAAACATGGCAAGGGTGAAAAGCTGAGCCCGAGATTTGTAGGACCGTTTGAGATAGTTGAGAAGGTTGGCAAGTTGGCGTATCGCCTAGCACTGCCCCAGAACCTCTCCAATATTCACGACGTCTTTCATGTTTCGATGCTGCGGAAGTACCATCCTGACCCATCGTATATCTTGGAGCTAGAGCCGTTGCAGCTTCGGGAAAACTTGTCTTACGAGAAGAAGCCCATTCGGATCCTAGACCAGCAGGATCGGGAGTTGCGCAACAGAACTATACCTATGGTGAAAGTGTTGTGGGATCATCATGGACTCGAAGAAGCAACGTGGGAAAGGCGAGACCAGATGGAGCAGCAGTATCTAGTATTATTTCAAGGTAATATTGAATTTCGGGACGAAATTCTTTGAAGGAGGGGAGGATGTGAGGCCCGACCTTGATTTGTGTGCGAAGCCTAGCTTCGTTTGCCCTGACCTAGATTTGCGTGCCATGACCTAGGTTTAAGAAATGAGTTCATTTTATGTGTCATGCATTGAATTACGTGCATTCGTTTGGGATTGCGTGCATTTACTTGAAAAATGTATGTTCGCCTCGTAGTTCGTGTCCTACCTCGTAGTGCGTGCCCTACACCTAGGAAAGCGTGCCTTCACGCTAATCAAGAAAGTATCTTTCACGAAGCACTAGACTATTAAACAATCCTACAAAGTCCACTATTAATATAATAATCCAAATTCCATTAACTAGAAGACAAAAATGCACCAAAAACAAAACATTCCTTATTCTTTATCCATTATTCTTTTTGCACTTCAAAATACAATTAGAATAATGCTCAAGATGACACAAATTCAGCCATTTTATTAGCCTTGGCCGACCATACCATGGTTTTGCACAAGGTTTGAGCAAATTATTTTATTCTATTGCATGCCAAGACAAATTATGACTCAAAGCATTAAAAAATTGCTCAAAATTCACTCAATCTCCTCACCATTCTCGGCCATAACACCTTGCCATGCTAGAAATTTCAAAATCTAAAGCATTTGGAAGACAAAAGCTGAAATTGAAAGCATCAAGGCCGAGCATGCTCCTCAACTTGCAAGGCTTTTGTTTTATTTTCATTTCCTTTATTTCTTCCTCTCACATTTCTCTCTCATTCTCATTTTCCTCTCTCCATTTCGGTCCTTGGCTGAGTTCTCACCATCTTTGCTCCTCTTCATCATTCCTTAGTCGAACAAGGCAAGTAAATCATCCAAGCAACTCAAGCAAACAAGCTAGAGTTCGAAAATCATTCTTGCATGTGCATTGAAGCTTCATTTCGGCCCTAGGTACGCTTCTTGACAACCATTTCTTTTCTCCATGGTTTAACCTCATGCTTGTGCTAAGAGATTGATCATTAAGCTAGGAAAAATAGAGAAAAACTAGTGAGGTTCTCGGCTAAGCAAGGGAAAGGAGAAGATTTGAGCTTCAACAAAGGGTCTTGAGCATTTTGTGGTTGATTGCTAAGGTGAGGGTTAAAACCTCTTGAAAACTCTTCAAATTTCACATGCATGCTCATGAATGTGTGTATTTGCTTCTGTACTTGAGATATATGGTCGTTCATAAGCTTAAACAACCATGCATGGCAAGATCTTGGCTTGAAAATGATGCTAGGTGAAGTCGAAATGGATGACAGCTCTCTGACCAGTCTGTTCGAGGTAAGTTTAGCTAAGACAATGATGTTGAAAATGCTTGAAAATTGTAGGGTGACTAGTTTGGACAGTTTTGAACATTTGTCCCAGAAATAGGCCGAAGCTAATTTTGACTCTAAGGTCCTCAAAATGGCAAATCATTAAAATGTGACCAAATCTGGAAATCTGGAAAAATGAATCAGGTTTTGGTAGATGCACTAACCTTGTGGAACGAACCCTATTTTACTTAGTAAATATTATCCAAAACGCATAAAATTTGGTGTGTTGCTATATTTTTCAGTTCTGGACAATTTTGTCAGAAATGGACCAAAGCTAAAACTGACTCTAAGGACCTCAAAAACGTCAATTTCTGCAAAGTGTACAAATCTGGACAGTTTTGTGCTACCTCACTGTTTCGGCTATAACTAATGATTCTGAACTCAAATTGATGCAAGGTTTGTTTCTGATTTTAGTTAACTTTTTAAGCTTTAATTGGACATCTTATTTATGGAATTTGGAGATTGTTTGGTTATCCTATTGATTGTGAGAAAACAGCCTATTGCAGTAAAGGTTTTATTTAGCCATATGCTTGGAAAATTGTTGTAACCTCTCTTGTGGTACTAATTGTGTGGAAATGTGGTGTTGGGATGTTGTGTGGACTGTTTTGAACGTTTGAGGATGTTGAATTAAATGATGTATGGTTTGAGATTGATATTGAGTTGGGTTGAGGCTCAAATTGCACGAATATACTTGAAATGGAAGCCCTAACGACTAGGTAGTCTTAATAAGTGTTGATTATTTGGATATTGTGTTGGAATCATAAGCTTAGTGGGCTGCCCGTAAATGTTTTATAACTTCAAAAGTGATCTTGACTATTGCATGTTGACAATTAAGCTTTTCTTGCATCCGAACCCATGTTGATATCATTGCATGTTGAATAATCTTATCACTTGATTGCGTGGACTTTTTAATGAGTTATATGGCCTGTTTTACATGTGTTACATGGCTGCCCGTTTAATTTCCATATAACTCTATATGCTTTTCAAGTGAAATTTTCGGTCTTATCGTGTCCTGCTTGTTTATCTGTCAATGTGCAATCCTATCACTGTCCAGAGGCAACCTACTTTGTTGTCTTCCTTCTGTGATATATATTACCTGTCATGAATGTGCATTGCATACAAGGTTGCAACCTTTCATGTCAGCATGGTAGCGATCACGTAAGCCGGGCGGCATCGGGCTTGCCGGTGTTACCGTGACCACCATGGTCCCATTCCCTCTCTCGCTTGGGGGCTAGACTTCCTCGGAGAGTTGGGTCATAGGATTTTGGGGTACATCCGGAGTACACCCACCTGGTGTGTTTGGGGGATGATTTGAAGTCGGCCGTAACAACTGATCCTGGATCTGATCTGAGAGCAAAAGCTCACCGTATCCTTTTTATTATGTGTATAAGTACTCCCGCTTGGATCCTAGAGAACCTCGGGGAGGAAAGACCGGTATTCCTGTTCTGTACTTGTATTTCTGTACTTGTATTTCTGTTGTATTCATGTTTGAGAAAGTGGTTTTCATAAGTTTAATCGGAAAATGAGTTTCAAAACTTATTTCTCGTTCCCCCTCGCTGAGTTCATAAGGACTCACCCTCTTTTATCATATCAGGTGAAGAAGAACAGGTACAGGAACCTGAGGATAATGTACCTAACGATGAACCCCTGGAGTGATTGCCTGTTATTGTTGTTTTGCTTGAGGGTGACTACTTGTGTACCTTGTGCTGCTTGAAGACTATCTATCTTATGTTGTTGTTGTCGCTAATGTAAAAGACCCCCGTTGTAATTTGGGGTCTAATTTTGGTTTGTACTTATATTAAGTAGACTGATACTAGACATACTATGATCGTTTTTGCTTTTGTTATCATTAGTATCTATCATAGGTTATGATGCTAGTTAAGGAATAGGCAAATGAACTTATCCAATCTCAACAGGTACTCGCTAATAAGCTAAGATCAACAGGTATATTTTGAAACAAGGATAAATGGACAAACGAGACATAGTATCATGCTAGGTTATAAATCAAACGGGACGTCGAAATAACCAATAGGCAATTCAATTGATGATAAAATAGTAAACTCTAGTCGGGAATGAACTTGAATTGAAAGTTTTGAGGCTGTTAGAAAATTTAGGTCAAAACAAGAGCCCAATTACAGCCGTTATGCTGCCGGATTTCTGGAAAATTTTGGAGTCTAGAATAAAACGTTAAGTGTTAAACCTCCTAGAATGGTTAAGAATGTGAAAGGACTTGAATGTTTAGATCACACCCTAGTCTAACCTTTATAGGCCGGGTTGGGGCGTGACATAGTGGCCAAGTTCTTAGTACATGCATGTGGTTAGAACAAGAAGAAAAGAAATGGAAGCTAGTAAACTCACCAAGGCCGAAATGGTGACTCAAGGAGCATGCATGTGTGATTCTTGCATCCTAGCTAGCTTGGGCAAGGAGTAGTTGGTCGAGAATTGGAAGCTTTTGCAAAGGTTTTTGAGCTAATTTTTTTTTTAATGCATTTGTGTCATAGAGTTGTCATAAGTTGTCTAGAATTAAATTGAATTGAGCCAGCAAGCACAAAACTCATGTGGTGGTCGGCCAAGGCTATAGAAAATCTGATTTTGTGTCATCTTTTGAGCATTATTTAATTGTGTGTTGAAAGTGCAAAAAGAATAAGGAATAAAGAATAAGGAATGTCTAGCTTTTTGTGAGATTTTGTCTTCTAGTGGGTTGAATTAGTAATTTAATAATAGTTAGTGGATTTTGTAGGATTAATTAATGACCTAGTGCTCGTGCAAGATGCTTTTTCTTGATTAGCATGAGGGCATGCTTTCCTAGGTCTAGGGCACGCACTACGAGGTAGGACATGAACTATGAGACGAATGGACATTTTTCTAGTAAATGCACGCAACCCTAAACGAATGCTCGTAATTCAATGCATGGCACACAAAACAAACAAAATTCTTAAACCTAGGTCAAGGCACGCAAATCTAGTTTAGGGCACACAAAATGAGACATTGCACGTAAATCAAGGTTGGGCCTCACAAAAGACAGGTAATTGTGTTCTTTTACTCTTATATTACATTATGAACTTACTTGTGATATATGTCATGCTTACAAAAGGGTTTTCATTAGTTGAACCGGAAAAAGAGTTTCGAAACTTATTTCTCGTTTCCTCTCGCTGAGTTCATAAGGACTCACCCTCTTTTATCATCTCAGGTGAAGAAGACCAGGAACAGGTACCCGAGGACAACGTGCCTAATGATGACTCCTTGGAATGATTGCTTGCCCTACGTGCCTTACTTGACTATGGCCATTTTGTGAACGATATGTTGCTTGAAGACTATTTTTATGTTGCTTGTTAGTGTATTATAAATGACCCCCGTTGTAATTTGGGGTCTAATTTTGGGTTGTACTGATCATAACTAGATAGATACTCTTATGTTCGTTTTTGCTATCGCTACTAGTTAGTATCTATCACAGGCTTATAAAGTATCAAGTAAATGATTAAGTAAAATAAATCTATCCAATCTTAAGCAGGTACTTATTGTTAAGCTAAGATCAACAGGTACTTTTGTAACAAGAATTAACAAACAAATGAGACATAGTATCATGCTAGGTTATTAGTCAAACGAGACTTCAAGATAACTAGTAGGCGTTTCGATGGGTGATAAATAGTAATCTTAGTTGGAAATGAAATTGAGATGGGAAATTTTGGCGCGTTTATAAAATTAGGTCAAACTAAAGAGCCCAATTACAACCGTTATACTGTCGGTTTTTCAGAGAATTTGTGGAGTTTAGGCTAAACGTTAAGTATTAAACCTTCATGAATAATTAAGTATGTGAAAAGACTTGAATGTTTATCTCACACCCTAGTCTAACCTCTATAGGTCGGGTTGGGGCGTGACACCTTATATAAATGGTATCAGAGCTTAGATTGCTTAAGCCGGGTTTAACTCTCGGACCATGGGTAGAAGCCCTAAGGTAATTGAGATGACTTGTTTATATGTGTTTTTGTATGACAATATCAATTGTGCCTTCTCTGTTTCTATGTGCTTATGTGATTAACATGTCTTAACTATTTCTAGAAATTGTGTATCTATATAAAATTATATGTTGCATATCTTATGCATTAAATTTTTGTTTGTCGTATTCCAATAAATTGTGCATCGTAATCTGTGCCTATAGATGGCTGGCCTAGTACCCGCACTACTAATAGGAGCGGTGAGCCCCAAGAGGCCGAAGATGCTCATCAAACTAATCCCGGCATGGCTATGTTTAACATGATGGCGAATGCCATGGATCGCGTGTTGCGAGTGATAGAACATCAAGATGCATGTGAAGCAAACAATAACAACAACAACAGGAATGATCGTAACCATGGGAGGAATAGCAGAATGCGGGAGTTCCTTGACCTTTGCCCGTCCAATTCCACGAGGAAGTTGATGATGAAAAGGCAAAGGCTTGGCTGTCTGAGATCGAGAGGATTTTCAGGCCACTTGACTATACTGATGAAGAAAAGGTAGAGTTCGCTGTGTTTCTGTTGCACGGGGATACTGAGCATTGGTGGCACATTGTGGAGGCGCTTTGGAAACTGATCATACACCTCGCTTGTGGGGTAATTTTGTTAAGGCATTCAAGGAGAAATACGTACCTGCAGTTTCCAGGCAGAGGCGAATTGAGGAATTCATGCACTTGAACTAGGGTAACATGACGGTGGCCTAGTACAAGGCTCGTTTTGACCGATTGTCCCGTTATGCTCAATACATGGTCAGTACCCCTGAGGCGGAGATGTGGAAATTTACGAATGGGTTGAGACCATAAATTCAAGACCAGTTGGCTTCGCATGACTTTGCTACCTATTCTGCTCTCCTTGCGGCTGCCTCCCGAGTTGAGAAGAGGAAACTTGATAGAGTCGGTTCAAGCCAGCCGAACAAGAAACCATATCAGCCTCCAGGTCAACAGAGGAAATTCCAGACTCAGAGTTGTAGTCAGGGCCAGAGCCAGAACAGACCAGTTAATAACCATGGCCAGACTAAAACACCATCAGCCTTTTCCACCCGCGGATCCACATGTAGTTCACCTGTTACTCAGTCTATCAACTGTTCTTACTGTGACAAGAAGGGTCACACTGAGGCCCAGTGCTGGAAGAAGTCAGGACGATGTGTGCGGTGTGGCAGTGATCAGCATCAGATCAAGGATTGCCCTAAATGGCAAGGAGGACAAAATCAAGTTAAACCAGCTGGTAGAGGCAAGACTCTAGTTCCTAGAGTTCAGGCCCGAGCTTATGCTATTGAGTGCAAGGAGCTTCTAGAGGAGACCGCTGTTGTTGAAGGTACATTCTTGATACTAAATCAACCTGTTAGGGTGCTAATTGATCCAGGTGCTACTCATTCATTTATTACTCCCTTATGTGTGCAATGTGTGAAGCTACGAGTTGTATGTTTGCCTTACGAAGTAGAAGTTGGTACTCCGATGGGTTTTAAACTTGTTACTAGCTCAGCTTGAAAAGCATGTAAAATTCAAATTAAAGATAGGGAATTCTCAGCCAATCTTATTGTATTACCTTTTCGAGACTATGAAGTCATCTTAGGGATGGACTGGTTAGCAAAGCATCATGTCCAACTAGATTGCCGGACGAAGATTGTAACATTCCGAATACCTGGTCAACCAATATTGGAGGTAATTGGTCAAAGAGACTTCACCGGGAGTTCCATCATTTCATCTACGAAAGCAATGAAGTCCTTGAGAAAAGGATGTAGCAGATACTTATCTTAACTCATCAACAAGCCGTCGGACAAAGCTCAGTTGGAGGAGATGCCAGTGATTAAAGATTATGCGGATGTGTTTCCAGAAGAATTGCCCGGTTTACCCCCAAATCGAGAGATCGAGTTCATTATAGAATTACTGCCTGGCACCCAGCCAATATCTAAAGCTCCCTATCGTATGGCACCAGCCGAGCTACAAGAATTGAAGGACCAATTGCAAGGATTGTTGAAGAAGGGGTTTGTTCAACCAAGTTCTTCTCTGTGGGGTGTACCAGTCCTATTTGTAAAGAAGAAAGACGGAACGTTGAGACTATGCATCGATTACCGAGGATTGAACCAAGTAACCGTCAAGAATAAATACCCACTTCCACTGATCGACGAGTTGTTTGATCAACTTCAGGGAGCCAAAGTATATTCGAAGCTCGACTTGAGGCAAGGGTACTATCAATTGCGGATCAAAAAGGAGGATGTGCCTAAAACGGCTTTCAGGACGAGATATGGGCATTTTGAATATGTAGTGATGCCATTTGGGCTAACTAACGCCCCTACAGCTTTTACGGACTTGATACACAGGGTGTTTCAACCCTACTTGGACCAATTTGTGGTGATCTTTATTGATGATATTTTGGTATACTCGAAATCCGAGGCTGAGCATGAACAACATCTGCGATTGGTATTGCAAAAACTTCAAGAGCATCGATTGTACGCGAAGTTTAGAAAATGCGAATTTTGGTTGCAGCAGATTGCATTTTTGGGGCACATCATATCCCAAGAGGGAATAGCAGTGGATCCAGCAAAGATAGAAGCGGTGATGTCTTGGAAGAAGCTGAAAAATGTTACGGAGGTTCGGAGTTTTCTTGTTCTAGACGGCTATTATCGGAGGTTCGTGAAGGATTTCTCAAAGATTGCAGGACCGCTTACAAAGCTCACTCAAAAGAAAATGAAATTCGTGTGGGATGACAAGTGTGAGAACAACTTCCAAGAATTGAAGAAGAGATTGACTACTGCACCTGTTCTTGCATTGCCTGAAGGGAGTCAAGGTTTTGCAATCTATAGCGATGCTTCGAAGGAAGGATTGGGGTATGTGTTGATGCAAAATGGTAGAGTGATTTCATATGCCTCTAGGAAACCGAAGCCGTATGAATTGAACTACCCGACGCATGATTTGGAGTTAGCGGCTATTGTGTTTGCACTTAAGAAATGGAGGCACTATCAGTGGGGTAACAAGTTCGAGGTGTTTACTGATTACAAGAGCTTGAAATACTTGTTCTCACAAAAAGAGTTGAACATGAGGCAAAGACGGTGGATGGAGCTTTTGGATGATTATTGTAAACTCACGACGTACGAACCGGGACAGAAAAAAGAGCGCAAAAGAAGAAAAGTGTCCCGAAATTGATAAAAACGTTCAATTTTAGGCTAGAAATACAGGAGCGGCCAAAAAGACCTGCAGTCCCCGTCGTAGATCTCTCAAAGAGCTTTCCAACGGTATGCTATGCGCCGCATAACTCCTTACGGATCAAAAGTTATGGGCACTAGAGTGACGGAGGCCTGGTCCCAAGCCCCACGCCCTCGGTTTGCAGGCCCAGCCTTTACGTGAAGCGAACTTGTCTTGCCCAAGGTGTCGTGGGATTCAATAGTAGAAATGTGACGGATTAGGTTGTCATTCTTTTCGCGGCTCATGATGTACGATCCAGGACGGAAAAACATCGCAAAAGTAGAAAAGTGTCCCGAAACTGATGAAAATGTTTGATTTTGGGCTCTGAAAATGGGTGCAGCCGAGCAGGTTTGCTGCCCTCGTCCCAGAGCTCTCAGAGAGCTTTCCAACGGTATGTTGTGCGCCGTGTAACTTCTTACAGATCAAAAGTTATGGGCACCAGAGTGATGGAGACCTGGTCCCAAGCCCCACGCCCTCGGTTTGCGAGCCCAGCCTCTACGTGAAGCGAAGTTGTGTTGCCCAAGGTGCCGTGGGATTCGATAATAGAAATATGATAGATTAGGTTGTTGTCCTTTTCACGGCTCATGACGTACAACCTGGGAGGGAAAAACAGCGCAAAAGAAGAAAGTGTCCTGAAACTGATGAAAATGTTTGATTTTAGGCTACAAAAATAGGCGCAGCCAAAAAGGCATGCAGTCCCCGTGGTAGAGCTCTCAGAGTGCTTTCCAACGGTATGACGTGCACCACGTAACTCCTTACGAATCAAAAGTTATGGGCACCAGAGTGACGGAGACCTGGTACCAAGCCTCACACCCTCGGTTTGCGGCCCAGCCTCTACATGAAGCGAAGTTGTCTTGCCCAAGGTGCCGTGGGATTGGATAATAGAAATGTGATGGATTAGGTTGTCACCATTTTCGTGGCTTACGACGTACGATCCTGGATGGAAAAATATCGCAAGAGTAGAAAAGAGTCCCGAAATTGATGAAAATGTTCAATTTTGCACTCCGAAAATAGGTGCAGCCGAGCAGGCTCGTTGCCCCCGTCTTAGATCTCTTAGAGAGCTTTCCAACGGTATACTGTACACCACGTAACTCCTTACAGATCAAAAGTTATTGGCTCCGGAGCGACGGAGACTTGGTCTCAAGCCCCATGCCCTCGGTTTGCGGGTCCAGCCTCTACATGAAACGAAGTTGTGTTTCCCAAGATGTAGTGGGATTTGATAATAGAAATGTGATGGATTAGGTTGTCGTCCTTGTCGCGGCTCACGACGTACGACCCGGGACCAAAAAACAACGCAAAAGAAAAAAAGTGTCCTGAAACTGATGAAAATGTTGGATTTTAGGCTACAAAAGCAGGCGCAGTGAAAAAGGCGTGCAGTCCCCATCGTACAGCTCTCGGAGAACTTTCCAACAGTATGTTGTACGCCGCGTAACTCCTTACGGATCAAAAGTTATGGGCACCGGAGCGACAGAGACCTGGTCCCATGCCTCACCCCCTCGATTTATGGGCCCAGCCTCTACGTGAAGCGAAGTTGTGTTGCCCAAGGTGCCGTGGGATTCGATAATAGAAATGTGATGGATTAGGTTGTTATCCTTTTCGTGGCTCACGACGTACGATCCAGGATGAAAAAACGTCGTAAAAGTATAAAAGTGTCCTGTAACTGATGAAAATGTTCAATTTTGGGCTCCAAAAACAGGTGCAGCCGAGCAAGCTTGCTGCCCCCGTCGTAGAACTCTCAGAGAGCTTTCCAACGGTATGTTGTACGCTGCGTAACTCCTTACGGATCAAAAGTTATGGGCACCGGAGCGACGGAGACCTGGTCCCAAGCCACACACCCTCGGTTTTATAGCTCAGCCTCTACGTGAAGCAAAGTTGTGTTGCCCAAGGTGCTGTGGGATTCAATAATAGAAATGTGATGGATTAGGTTGTCGTCCTTTTCGAGGCTTACGACGTATGACTCGGGACGAAAAAACAACGCAAAAGAAAAAAAGTGTCCCGAAACTAATGAAAACGTTCAATTTTAGGTTACAAAAACTGGCGCAGCCAAAAAGAAGTGCAGTCCCCGTCGTAAAGATCTCAGAGAGCTTTCCAACGATATGCTGTGCGCCGCGTAACTCCTTACGGATCAAAAGTTATGGACACCAGAGCGACGGAGACCTAGTCCCAAGCTCCACGCCCTCGGTTTGCGGGCCCAGCCTCTACGTGAAGCGAAGTTGTGTTGCACAAGGTACTGTGGGATTTGATAAAAGAAATGTGATGGATTAGGTTGTCGTCCTTTTCGCAGCTCACGACGTACGACCTCGGACGGAAATACAGCGCAAAAGAAGAAAAGTGTCCCGAAACTGTTGAAAACGTTTGATTTTAGGTTACAAAAACAGGCGCAGAAAAAAAGGCGTGCAGTCCCCGTCATAGAGATCTTGGAGAGCTTTCCAACGGTATGCTGTGCGCCGCGTAACTACTTACGGATCAAAAGTTATGGGCACCGGAGCGACGGAGACCTGGTCCCAAGCCCCACGCCCTCGGTTTGCGAGCCCAGCCTCTACGTGAAGCGAAGTTGTGTTGCACAAGGTACCATGGGATTCGATAATAGAAATGTGATGGATTAGGTTGTCGTCCTTTTCGCAGCTCACGACGTACGACCTAGGACGGAAATACAGCGCAAAAGAAGAAAAGTGTCCCGAAACTGTTGAAAACATTTGATTTTAGGTTATAAAAAAAGGCGTAGAAAAAAAGGCGTGCAGTCCCCATCGTAGAGCTCTCGAAGAGCTTTCCAACGGTATGTTATGCGCCGCGTAACTACTTACGGATCAAAAGTTTTGGGCACCGGAGCGACGGAGACCTAGTCCCAAGTCCCACGCCCTCGGTTTGCGGGCCCAGCCTCTACGTGAAGCGAAGTTGTCTAGCCTAAGGTGCCGTTAGATTCGATAATAGAAATGTGATGGATAAGGTTGTCATCCTTTTCGCGGCTCACGACGTACGATCCAGGACAGAAAAAAGTCACAAAAGTAGAAAAGTGTTCTGAAACTGATGAAAATGTTCAATTTTGGGCTTTGAAAATAGGTGCAATTGAGCAAGCTTGCTGCCCCCGTCGTAGAGCTCTCATAGAGTTTTCCAACGTTATTATTGTGTGCCGAGTAACTCCTTACGGATAAAAAGTTATGGGCACCGAAGCGACGGAGACTTGGTACCAAGCCCCACGCCCTCGGTTTGCGGGCCCAACCTCTACGTGAAGCGAAATTGTGTTGCCCAAGGTACCGTGGGATTTGATAATAGAAATGTGATAGATTAGGTTGTCGTCCTTTTCGCGGCTCATGACGTACGACCCGGGATTGGAAAACAGCGCAAAAGAAGAAAAGTGTCGCAAAATTGATGAAAATGATCGATTTTAGGCTACAAAAACAGGCGCAACCAAAAAGAAGTGCAGTCCCCGTCGTAAAGCACTCGGAGAGCTTTCAATCGGTATGTTGTGCGCCGCGTAACTCCTTACGGATCAAAAGTTATGGGCACCAGAGCAACGGAGACCTAGTCCCAAGTCCTACGCCCTCAGTTTGCGGGCCCAGCCTCTACGTGAAGCGAAGTTATCTTTCTCTAGGTGCCGTGGGATTCGATATTAAAAATGTGATGGATTAGGTTGTCGTCCTTTTCGCGGCTCACGACGTACGATCCAGGACGGAAAAACATCACAAAAGTAGAAAAGAGTCCCGAAACTGATGAAAATGTTTGATTTTGGGCTCCGAAATAGGTGCAGCTGAGCAGGCATGGTGCCCCAATCGTAGAGCTCTCAGAGAGCTTTCCAACGGTATGCTGTGCACCGCGTAATTTCTTACGGATCAAAAGTTATAGGCACCGGAACGACAGAGACATGGCTTCAAGTCCCACGCCCTCGGTTTGCGGGCCCAGCCTTTACGTGTTGCGAAGTTGTGTTGCCCAAGGTATCGTGGGCTTCGATAGTCGAAATGTGATGGATTAGGTTATCGTCCTTTTCGCGGCCCACAACGTACGACCCGGGATGGAAAAACAGCGCAAAAGAAGAAAAGTGTCTCGAAACTGATGAAAACGTTCGATTTTAGGCTACAAAAAAATAGGTGCAGCCAAAAAGGTATACAGTCCCCGTCGTAGAGCTCTCGGAGAGCTTTCCAACGGTATGCTGTGTCCTGCGTAACTCCTTACGAATCAAAAGTTATGGGCACCGAAGAGACGGAGACCTGGTTCCAAGCACCACACCCTCGGTTTGCGGGCCCAGCCTCAACATGAAGCGAAGTTGTCTTGCCCAAGGTACAGTGAGATTCAATAATAGAAATGTGATGGATTAGGTTGTCATCCTTTTTGTTGCTCACGACGTACAATCCAGGATAGAAAAACATCGCAAAAGTAGAAAAGTGTCCCGAAACTGATGAAAATGTTCAATTTTGGTCTCCGTTAACAGGTGCAGTTGAGCAGGCTTGTAGCCTCCGTCGTAGAGCTCTCATAGAGCTTTCCAACGGTATGCTGTGCGCCGGGTAACACCTTACAGATCAAAAGTTATAGGCACCGAAGCGACGGAGACCTGGTCCCAAGCCCCACGCCCTCGGTTTGCGGGCCAAGCCTTTACGTGAAGCGAAGTTGTCTTGTCCAAGGTGCCGTGGGAGTCAATAATGGAAATGTGATGGATTAGGTTGTCATCCTTTTCACGGCTCACGACGTACGACCCGGGACAGAAAAACAGCGCAATAGAAGAAAAGTATCCCAAAACTGATGAAAACGTTCGATCTTAGGCTACGAAAAAAGGCGCAGCCAAAAAGGTGTGAAGTCCCCGTCGTAGAGCTCTCGGAGAGCTTTCCAACGGTATGCTGTACACCGCGTAACTCCTTACGGATCAAAAGTTATGGGCACCGGAGCGACGGAGACCTGGTCCCAAGCCCTATGCCCTCGGTTTGCCGGACCTTCCTCTACGTGAAGCGAAGTTGTGTTGCCCAAGGTGCACCACGACGTACGACCCGGGACGGAAAAATAGCACAAAAGAAGAAAATTGTCCCAAAACTGTTGAAAACGTTCTATTTTAGGCTACAAAATAGGCGCAGCCAAAAAGGCTTGTAGTCATCGTCGTAGAGCTCTCAGAGAGCTTTCCAACTGTATGATGTGCGCTGTGTAACTCCTTACGGATCAAAAGTTATGGGCACCGGAGTGACGGAGACCTGGTCCCAAGCCCCACGCCCTCGTTTTGCGAGCCCAGCCTCTACGTGAAGCGAAGTTTTCTTGCCCAATGTGTCATGGGATTCGATAATATAAATATGATGGATTAGGTTGTCATCCATTTTGCGGCTCACGACGTACGATCCAGGACGGAAAAATATCGCAAAAGTAGAAAAGTATCCCAAAACTGATGAAAATGTTCAATTTTGGGCTCCGAAAACAGGTGCAGCAGAGCAGGCTTGATGCCCCCATCGTAGAGCTGTCAGAGAGATTTCCAACGGTATACTGTGCGTCGTGTAACTCCTTACGGATCAAAAGTTATGGGCACCGGAGCGACGGAGACCTGGTCCCAAGCCCTATGCTCTCGGTTTGCGGGCCCAGCCTCTACGTGAAGTGAAGTTGTGTTGCCCATTGTGCCATGGGATTCGATAATAGAAATGTGATGGATTAGGTTATTGTCCTTTTCGCGGCTCATGACGTACGACCAGGGACGGAAAGACAGTGCAAAAGAAGAAAATTGTCCCAAAACTAATGAAAACGTTCGATTTTAGGCTACAAAAACAGGCGTAGCCAAACAGGCGTGCAATCCTCGTCGTAGAGGTCTCAGAGAGCTTTTCAACGGTATGATGTGCGCCGCGTAACTCCTTACGGATCAAAAGTTATGGGCACCGGAGCGACAGAGACCTGGTCCAAGCCCCACGCCCTCGGTTGCGGGCCCAGCCTCTACGTGAAGCGAAGTTGTCTTGCCCAAGGTGCCGTGGGATTCGATATTAGAAATGTGTTGGATTAGGATGTCATACGATCTAGGACGGAAAAACATCGCAAAAGTAGAAAAGTATCCCGAAACTGATGAAAATGTTCGATTTTTATCTCTGAAAATGGGTGCAGCCGAGCAAGCTTGCTGCCCCCGTCGCAGAGCTCTCAGAGAGCTTTCCAACAGTATGTTGTGCACCGCATATCTTGTTACAAATCAAAAGTTATGGGCACCAGAGCGATAGAGACCTGGTCCCAAGCCCCACGCCCTAGGTTTGCTGGCCCAGCCTCTACGTGAAGCGAAGTTCTGTAGCCAAGCTACTATGGGATTCGATAATCGAAATGTGATGGATTAGGTTGTCATCCTTTTCGCGTCTCACGACGTACGACCCGAGACGAAAAAATAGCGCAAAAAAAGAAAAGTGTCTCGAAACTGATGAAAACGTTCGATTTTAGGGTACAAAAATAGGCACAGCCAAAAACACGAGCAGTCCCCGTCTTAGAGCTCTCAAAGAGATTTCCAACGGTATGATGTGCGCCGCGTAACTCCTTACGGATCAAAAGTTATGGGCACCGGAAGGACGGAGACCTGGTCCCAAGCCCCACGCCTTCAGTTTGCGGGCCCAGGCTCTACGTGAAGTAAAGTTGTCTTGCCCAAGGTGTCGTGGGATTCAATAATAGTACTGTGATGGATTAGTTTGTCATCCATTTCGTGGCTCACGACATACGATCCAGGATGGAAAAATATCACAAAAGTAGAAAAGTGTCCTGAAACTAATGAAAATGTTCAATTTTGGACTCCGAAAATAGGTACAGCCGAGCAGGCTTGCTGCCTCTGCCGTACAACTCTCAGACAGCTTTCCAAACATATGCTGTGCACCGCGTAACTCATTACGGTTCAAAAGTTATGGGCACCGGAGCGATGAATACCTAGTCTCAAGCTCCACGTCCTCGGTTTGCAGGCCCAACCTCTACGTGAAGCGAAGTTGTCTTGCCCATGGTGCCATGGGATTTGATAATAGAAATGTGATGGATTAGGTTGTCATCCTTTTCGCGGCTCACGATGTACGATCCAGGACGGAAAAACATCACAAAAGTAGAAAAGTTTCCCAAAAATTATGAAAACTTTCGCTTTTGGGCTCCGAAAACAAGTGCAGCCGTGTAGGCTTGTTGCCCCCGTCGTAGAGCTCTCATAGAGCTTTCCAACGTTATGTTGTGCGCCGCGTAACTCCTTACGAATCAAAAGTTATGGGCACCAAAGCGACGGAGACCTGGTCCCAAACCCGACGACCGCGGTTTGCGGGCCCAGCTTCTACGTGAAGCGAAGTTGTGTTGCCCAAGGTGCCATGGGATTCGATAATAGAAATTTGATGGATTAGGTTGTCGTCCTTTTCGCGACTCACGACGTACGACATGGGACAGAAAAATAGCGCAAAAGAAGAAAAGTGTCCGGAAACTGATGAAAACGTACAATTTTAGCCTATGAAAATAGGCGCAACCAAAAAGGTGTGCAGTCCCCATCGTAGAGCTCTCAGAGAGCTTTCCAACTGTATGATATGCGTCGCGTAACTCCTTACAGATCAAAAGTTATGGGTACCGGAGCGATGGAGACCTGGTCCCAAGCCCCACGCCCTCGGTTTGCGGGCCCAGCCTCTACATAAAACTAAGTTGTCTTGCCCTGGGATTCAATAATAGTAATATGATGGATTAGGTTGTCATCCTTTTCGTGGCTCACGACGTATGATCCAGGAAGGAAAAACATCACAAAAGTAGAAAAGTGTCCCGAAACTGATGAAAATGTTCGATTTTGGGCTCCGAAAATAGGTGCAGAATAGTAGTCTTACTGCCCCCGTCGTAGAGCTCTTATAGAGCTTTCCAACGGTATACTGTGCGCCGCGTAACTCCTTACGGATCAAAAGTTATGGGCACCAGAGTGACGGAGACCTGGTCCGAAGCCCCACGCCCTCGGTTTGCGGGCCCAGCCTCTACATGAAGCGAAGTTGTGTTGCACAAGGTACCGTGGGATTCGATAAAAGAAATGTGATGGATTAGGTTATCGTCCTTTTCGCAGCTCACGACGTACAACATAGGACGAAAATATAGCACAAAAGAAGAAAAGTGTCCCGAAACTGTTGAAATCGTTCGATTTTAGGTTACAAAAACAGGCACAGAAAAAAAAAGGCGTACAATCCACGTCGTAGAGCTCTCGGAGAGCTTTCCAACTGTATGCTGTGCGCCGCGTAACTACTTACGGATCAAAAGTTATGGGCACCAGAGCGACGGAGACTTGGTCCCAAGCCCCACGCCCTCGGTTTTCAAGCCCAGCCTCTACGTGAAGCGAAGTTGTGTTGCACAAGGAACTGTGGGATTCGATAATAGAAATGTGATGGATTAGATTGTCGTCCTTTTCGCAACTCACGACGTACGACCTAGGACGAAAATACAGCACAAAAGAAGAAAATTGTCCCGAAACAGTTGAAAATGTTCGATTTTAGGTTATAAAAACAGGCGTAGAAAAAAGGCGTACAGTCCCCGTCGTAGAGCTCTCGGAGAGCTTTCCAACGGTATGTTGTGCGACGCGTAACTACTTATAGATCAAAAGTTATGGGCACTGGAGCGACGGAGACCTGGTCCCAAGCCCCACGCCCTCGGTTTGCTGGCCCAGCCTCTACGTGAAGCGAAGTTGTCTAGCACAAGGTGCCATGAGATTCGATAATAGAAATGTGATGGATTAGGTTGTCATCTTTTTTCCGGCTCACGATGTACAATCCAAGACGGAAAAAAGTCGCAAAAGTAGAAAAGTGTCTTGAAACTGATGAAAATGTTCATTTTTAGGCTCTGAAAATAGGTGCAGCTGAGCAAGCTTGCTGCCCCCGTTGTAGAGCTCTCAGAGAGCTTTCCAACGTTATGTTGTGCGCCGAGTAACTCCTTACGAATCAAATGTTATGGGCACCGAAGCGACGGAGACCTGGTCCCAAGCCCCACGCCCTCGGTTTGCAGGCCCAGCCTCTACGTGAAGTGAAATTGTGTTGCCCAAGGTGCTGTGGGATTCGATAATAAAAATGTGATAGATTAGGTTGTCGTCCTTTTCGCGGCTCATGACGTACGACCTAGGACGGGAAAACAGCCCAAAAGAAGAAAAGTGTCACAAAACTGATGAAAACGTTTGATTTTAGGCTGCAAAAATAGGTGCAGCAAAAAAGACGTGCAGTCCCCGTCGTAGAGCTGTCGGAGAGCTTTGCAACGGTATGCTCTGCGCCGCGTAACTCCTTATGGATCAAAAGTTATGGGCACCGGTGTGACACCCCGTTCCCTCTCGAGACCGGGAGTTCTATCAATCAAACTAATCACAACCCAAACCAAAACCGGGCAAAATTTTCAGGGAAAATGGACGGAGTCTCCCCTGTTTATAGGCGAAATGTAAAACCTGTAATAGCATATAATGGACCAATACCATGTCCAAACATTCAACCACCTCAAGGCCATCCGAGCCTTGTTCTCAACAAGCAACCACAAGCAAATATACATACATTTTCAAGTACTAGACTATTCTAACTCTTCCTTTAACCATACAAACATGCTTAGTAATTAAACTACACCAACCTATTGCATAAGTTAGACTAACATATCTTTCTATCTCTTTCCTTTGTCATTACAAACATACATTGAATTTAAGCTACATTAACTAAATACATAATCTAACTTATCAAACTACTTCAACAATCTAATAAAACTTAAAATATATACTTCTTGACATTATTCACATACAACATAAGGAAGTATATAACTTTACAACTTTGACAACTCAAGTCACGTAGGCACGCAAGACAACTCTTCAGGCAACAACTTCCACGAAATCACGAACTTCCAGCTAACATGACATTTCCTGAAATGTGGTGGTGAGGAGTGAGTATACACAACACGTATACTCAGTGAGGGCGAGACATATATCGAATTGGAGAGAAAGAAGATCGTGCAATGCAAATAGGTACAGTTAAGCAATACAATCAATAAAAGGCATTCAATATAAACAACAATACAATTAAACAACTAAAGAAAACATTAACACAACCAATCAAAGCTATACCACACTTTGAAGGCTATGGTTCACTCGAGCGAGTAATGTACCGATCACGATTTCGATGACTTTAACGATGACGCGCCGGCCCAAACCACCTTATAACACCAGTTTGGAATACCCCGGAAGTATCCATCAACCTACGACCCAAATCTCCCTGGGAGGCAACCCAAGCGAGAAAGGGAATAGCAGCGGAGCTAGAGCAACCAACACTGGCAACCCAAGGCTACCCAGAGAGGCCCATCACTCACGCGCGAGACACTATGCAATGCAAGACTCGATACAAGGCGATAAACAAGCGATAAACAAGCGATAAAACCACACGTGGGAGAATAACAAAGTAGATTACCCTCGCACGCAATAGCAGCAATTTGATAAGCAATTCAATCCAAAACAACTCAAACAAGTATTTCAAGTAATTCTAAGCATTCTATAAGCATAAAGACAAGAAAACACACAAAAACACAAATCGGCCCCAACTATCAAAACTCTACCATTTCCAAACGAGCCACGAGTTCTGAAAACCGACTTCGCACATAAGGCACATCTAAAGACCCCGAAACCTTACTTTACCCTAGAACTCGCGCAAAGCCCCGATTTTCCCCTTTCTCGTTTGAACTACAACTATAACAACCAAACACCCAACTAACGCCATAATCGCACCAAAAGTGCTTCCATGGCCTCCCGAAGCAATGCCAACACGCAAAACGAGAAAACGCAAAAGTCGACCTAAACGACCCCGACTTTCCCAAAGGCTTAATTCTCATTTTTTCCACTACGCAACCCAAACAAACCACACATTTTAGCATTCTAGCATACCTAGCACGTTTCTACATCAACGGAAAGCATAACAGCGCAATTTCAACGTTTCAAGGTTTTACTATTCACAAAACACTATTCATTTCACAATTTAATTTGCAATCACAACATTTAACCGCAGAAAATGTTACAAAGCTATAAATACATGTTCTACAAATGCTAAGGAACATTCTAGAAGCATCAAATCGCTTTAAATAACGTTCTACGGATAAATCTAAAAATTGACAAAGTTAACATACACAACGTATAAATGCACAAATAACGATGAAACCCTCACCTCGGACGCTCCTAGACGCTAGGAAAACCTCGTAGAGTGCCTCGGAAACCACCCCGTGGAAGCCCTCGCGAAGAATCGAAGAATTGAAGTTGAATTTTCTTTTTTTCTTCTCCTTATTTTTTCGGCCATGGCTGCTCTGTTTCAGTTCTGTTTTTTTTTATTTTTATGCTATTTTAAGCTATTTAAAAGATGACAAGGGTCAAAAGGGTCAAAGCTTTGGTCAATGTTGGTCAAACAACTTAAAACTAGTCAAAATAGCTTACTTTTGTGCATTTTTAAGTTAAATAACTATCACCTAAATTAATTCTAGCTAGTAACAATTAAAATATAAAATTTAAGTCATCTAAATACTAGTTTTCACTATTTGTTGAGGACTAAAATTCATTTCCCAACTATCTCTCTCGATATGCTATGCACTTTGCGTCAATAGAAGAACATCAATTAAATCTCAAAGAATCTAAGAAATATATCATTTTTGGAAAGCATCATAGTTTAAAATTTACTCCGGCTCGGAGTTACTTTTCTCATTTATTTGAAAACCGAGTAATTTTAACGCAAAACAACCAAAATCGATTTCTAAAATAATCAAAACAATCAAGGTATTCAATATTCATTTAGAATGATTAATTTAACTATTTCCAGAATATTTTAAGAGTTATAAAGTTAATATTAAGCTACAAATGAAAGTTAATATAAACACATAGTCAAATACAATTAAACACTAACATTTAAGGTAACACTTAATTAATCACAAGAAAAGAATTTCAATTACTATAATTATTAGGAATAGGTAATAATATTTTAATTATTCAATTTTACAAATCCTAAATGCTTCCAAGAGGAATATTAAAATAGTGCAAGTTGGTTGATTTAACTAATTAAACAATTAATCAAATGCAATCAAGTGCTATTAAATGCATGCCGGGTTCGGGTTATCACAACCGGAGCAACGGAGACTTGGTCCCAAGTCCTATACCCTCGGTTTGCGGGCCCAGCCGCTACGTGAAGCGAAGTTATCTTGCCTTAGGTGCCGTGGGATTCGATATTTGAAATGTGATGGATTAGGTTGTAATCTTTTTCGCGGCTCACGACGTACGATCCAGGACCGAAAAACATCACAAACGTAGAAAAGAGTCCCGAAACTTATGAAAATGTTCGATTTTGGGCTCCGAAATAGGTGCAACTGAGCAGGTATGGTGCCCCCATTGTAGAGCTCTCAGAGAGCTTTCCAACGGTATACTGTGCGCCGCGTAATTTCTTACAGGTCAAAAGTTATGGGCACCGGAACGACGGAGACCTGGTCTCAAGCCCCACGCCCTCGGTTTACGGGCCCAGCCTTTACGTGTTGCGAAGTTGTGTTGCCCAAGGTGCCGTGGGCTTCAATACTCGAAATGTGATGGATTAGGTTATCGTCCTTTTCGCGGCTCACGACGTACGACCCGGGATGGAAAAACTGCGCAAAAGAAGAAAAGTGTCTCAAAACTGATGAAAATGTTTGATTTTAGGCTACAAAAACAGGCGCAGCAAAAAAAGTGTACAGTCCCCGTCGTAGAGCTCTTGGAGAGCTTTCCAATGGTATGTAGTGCGCCGCGTAACTCCTTACGGATCAAAAGTTATGGGCACCGAAGCGACGGAGACTTGGTCTCAAGCCCCACGCCCTCGGTTTGCGGGCCCAACCTTTATGTGAAGCAGAGTTGTCTTGCCCAAGGTGCCATGGGATTTGATAATAGAAATGTGATGGATTAGGTTGTCATCCTTTTCGCGGCTCACGACGTATGATCCAGGACGGAAAAAGATCGCAAAAGTTGAAAAGTTTCCCGAAAATAATGAAAACTTTCGCTTTTGGGCTCCAAAAATAGGTGCAGCAGTGTGGGCTTGTTGCCCCCGTCGTAGAGCTCCCAGAGAGCTTTCCAACGTTATGCTGTTCGCCGCGTAACTCCTTACGGATCAAAAGTTAAGGGGCACCGGAGCGACGGAGGCCTGGTCCCAATCCCCACGCCCTCGGTTTGCGGGCCCAGCCACTATGAGAATTGAAGTTGTCTTGCCCAAGGTGCCGTGGAATTCGATAATAGAAATGTGATGGATTAGGTTGTCATCCTTTTCGCGGCTCACAACGTACGATCCTAGACGGATAAACATCACAAAAATAGAAAAGTATCCCAAAACTTATGAAAATGTTCGATTTTGTGCCCAAAAAAGGGTGCAACCGAGCAAGCTTGCTGCCCCTGACGCAGAGCTCTCAGAGAGTTTTCCAACGATATGCTGTGTGCCGCTTAACTCCTTACGGATCAAAAGTTATGGGCACCGGAGCGACGGAGACCTGGTCCCAAGCCCGACAACCACGATTTGTGGGCCCAGCCTCTACGTGAAGCGAAGTTGTATTGCCCAAGGTGCCGTGGGATTTGATAATAAAAATGTGAAGGATTAGGTTGTCGTCCTTTTCGCGGCTCACGACGTACGACTCGGGACAGAAAAATAGCGCAAAAGAAGAAAAGTGTCCAGAAACTGATGAAAACGTATGATTTTAGGCTATGAAAAAAGGCGCAGCCAAAAAGGTGTGCAGTCCCCATCGTAAAGCTCTCAGAGAGCTTTCCAACGGTATGATATGCTCCGCGTAACTCCTTACCGATCAAAAGTTATGTGCACCGGAGCGACAGAGATCTAGTCCCAAGCCCCATGCCCTCGGTTTGCGGGCCCAACCTCTACATGAAGCGAGGTTGTCTTGCCCTGGGATTCAATAATAGTAATGTGATAGATTAGGTTGTCATCCTTTTCATGGCTCACGACGTACGATCCAGGACGAAAAAACATCACAAAAGTAGAAAAGTGTCCTGAAACATATGAAAATGTTCGATTTTGGGCTCCGAAAATAGGTGCAGAATAGTAGGCTTACTTCCCCCGTCGTAGAGCTCTCAGAGAGCTTTCCAACGGTATGCTGTGCACCGCGTAACTCCTTACGGATCAAAGTTATGGGCACTGGAGCGACGGAGACCTGGTCCCAAGCCCTACGCCCTCGGTTTGCGGGCCCAGCCTCTACGTGAAGCGAAGTTGTGTTGCCCAAGGTGCTGTGGAATTCAATAATAGAAATGTGATGGATTAGGCTGTCGTCCTTTTTGCGGCTCAAGACGTACGACCCTGGACGGAAAAACAGCGCAAAAGAAAAAAAGTGTCATGAAACTAATGAAAACGTTCGATTTTAGGTTACAAAAACTGGCTCAGCCAGAAAGACGTTATGTCCCCGTCGTAAAGATCTCGGAGAACTTTCCAACGGTATGTTGTGCGCTGCGTAACTTCTTACGGATCAAAAGTTATGGGCAACAGAGCGACGAAGACCTGGTCCCAAGCCCCACGCCCTCGGTTTGCGGGCCCAACCTCCGCGTGAAGTGAAGTTGTGTTGCACAAGGTACCGTGGGATTCTATAAAAGAAATGTGATGGATTAGGTTGTCATCCTTTTCGCAGCTCACGACGTACGACCTAGGACGAAAATACAGCGCAAAAGAAGAAAAGTATCCCGAAACTGTTGAAAACGTTCGATTTTAGGTTACAAAAATAGGCGCAGAAAAAAAAAGACATGTAGTCCCCGTCGTAGAGCTCTCGGAGAGCTTTCCAACGGTATGCTGTGCGCCACGTAACTACTTACAGATCAAAAGTTATGGGCACCGGAGCGACGGAGACCTGGTCGCAAGCCCCATGCCCTCGGTTTGCGAGCCCAGCCTTTACATGAAGCAAAGTTGTGTTGCACAAGGTATCGTGGGATTCGATAATAGAAATGTGATGGATTAGGTTGTCGTCCTTTTTGCGGCTCACGACATATGACCCGGGATGGAAAAACAGCGCAAAAGAAAAAAAGTGTCATAAAACTAATGAAAACGTTCGATTTTAGGTAACAAAAACTGACGCAGCTAGAAAGACGTTCTGTCCCCGTCGTAAAGATCTCGGAGAACTTTCCAACGGTATGCTGTGCGCTGCGTAACTCCTTACGGATCAAAAGTTATGGGCAATGGAGCGACGAAGACCTGGTCCCAAGCCCCACGCCTTCGGTTTGCAGGCCCAACCTCCTCGTGAAGCGAAGTTGTATTGCACAAGGTACCGTGGGATTCTATAAAAGAAATGTGATGGATTAGGTTGTCATCCTTTGCGCAGCTCACGACGTACGACCTAGGATGAAAATACAGCGCAAAAGAAGAAAAGTGTCCCGAAACTGTTGAAAACGTTCGATTTTAGGTTACAAAAATAGGCGTAGAAAAAAAAAAGACATGTAGTCCCCGTCGTAGAGCTCTCGGAGAGCTTTCCAACGGTATGCTGTGCGCCGCGTAACTACTTACGGATCAAAAGTTATGGGCACCGGAGCGACGGAGACCTGGTCGCAAGCCCCATGCCCTCGGTTTGCGAGCCCCGCCTCTACATGAAGCAAAGTTGTGTTGCACAAGGTACCGTGGGATTCGATAATAGAAATGTGATGGATTAGGTTGTCGCCCTTTTCGCAGCTCACGACGTACGACCTAGGACGGAAATACAGCGCAAAAGAAGAAAATTGTCCCAAAACTGTTGAAAACGTTCGATTTTAGGTTACAAAAACAGGCGCAGAAAAAAAGGCATGCAGTCCCCGTCGTAGAGCTCTCGGAGAGCTTTCCAACTGTATGTTGTGCGCCGCGTAACTACTTACGGATCAAAAGTTATGGGCACCAGAGCGACGGAGACCTGGTCCCAAGCCCCACGCCCTCGTTTTGCGGGCCCAGCCTCTACGTGAAGCGAAGTTGTCTAGCACAAGGTGCCATGAGATTTGATAATAGAAATGTGATGGATTAGGTTGTCATCGTTTTCGCGGCTCACGACGCACAATCCAGGACGGAAAAAAGTCACAAAAGTAGAAAAGTGTCCTGAAACTGATGAAAATGTTTGTTTTTGGGCTCTGAAAATAGGTGCAGCTGAGCAAACTTGCTGCCCCCGTCGTAGAGCTCTCAGTGAGCTTTCTAACGTTAAGTTGTGCACCGAGTAACTCCTTACGGATCAAAATTTATGGGCACCGAAGCGACGGAGTCCTGGTCCCAAGCCCCACGCCCTCAGTTTGCAGGCCCAGCCTCTACGTGAAGCGAAATTGTGTTGCCCAAGGTGCTGTGGGATTCGATAATAGAAATGTGATAGATTAGGTTGTCGTCCTTTTCGCGGCTCATGACGGACGACCCGGGACGGGAAAATAGCGCAACAGAAGATAACTGTCGCAAAACTGATGAAAACATTTGATTTTTGGCTACAAAAACAGGCGCAGTAAAAAAAGACGTGCAGTCCCTGTCGTAGAGCTTGCGGAGAGCTTTCAAATGGTATGATGTGCACCGCGTAACTACTTACGGATCAAAAGTTATGGGTACCGGAGCAACGGAGACCTGGTCCCAAGTCCTACGCCCTCGGTTTACAAGCCTAGCCTCTACGTGAAGTGAAGTTATCTTGCCCTACGTGCCGTGGGATTCGATATTAGAAATGTGATGGATTAGGTTGTCATCCTTTTCACGGCTCATGACGTACGATCCAGGACGGAAAAACATCACAAAAGTAGAAAAGAGTCCCGAAACTGATGAAAATGTTTGATTTTGGGCTCCGAAATAGGTGCAGCTGAGCAGGCATGTTGCCCCCTTCGTAGAGCTCTCAGAGAGCTTTCCAACGGTATGCTGTGCGTCGCGTAACTTCTTACTGATCAAAAGTTATGGGCACCAAAACGATGGAGACCTGGTCTCAAGCCCCACGCCCTCGGTTTGCGGGCCCAGCATTTACGTGTTGCGAAGTTGTGTTGCCCAAGGTACCGTGGGCTTCGATACTCGAAATGTGATGGATTAGGTTATCGTTCTTTTCGCGGCTCACAGCGTACGACCCGGGATGGAAAAACAGCACAAAAGAAGAAAAGTGTCTCGAAACTAATGAAAACGTTCGATTTTAGGCTACAAAAATAGGCGCAGCCAAAAAGGTGTACAGTCCCTATAGTAGAGCTCTCAAAGAGCTTTCCAACGGTATGTAGTACGCCGCGTAACTCCTTACGGATCAAAAGTTATGGGCACCGAAGCGACGGACACTTGGTCTCAAGCCCCACGCCCTCAGTTTGCGGGCCTAGCCTCTACGTGAAGCGAAGTTGTGTTGCCCAAGGTACAGTTGGATTTGATAATAGAAATGTGATGGATTAGGTTGTCGTCCTTTTCGCGGCTCACGACGTACGACCCAGGACAGAAAAACATCGCAAAAGAAGAAATGTGTCCCAAAACTGTCGAAACGTTCAATTTTAGGCTACAAAAACTGGAACAGAAAAAAATGAGTGCAGTCCCCATCGTAGAGCTCTCGGAGAGCTTTCCAACGGTATGCTGTGCGCCGCGTAACTCCTTACGAATCAAAAGTTATGGGCACCGGAGCCACGGAGACCTGGTTCCAAGTCCCACACCCTCGGTTTATGGGCCCAACCTTTACGTGAAGCGAAGTTGTCTTGCCCAAGGTGCCATGTGATTCAATAATAGAAATGTGATGGATTAGGTTGTCATCCTTTTTGCGGCTCAAGACGTACGATCCCGGATGGAAAAACATCACAAAAGTATAAAAGTGTCCCCAAACTGATGAAAATGTTCAATTTTGGTCTCCGAAAATAGGTGCAGCTGTCATGCCCCAACCCGGCCTATAAAGGTTAGACTAGGGTGTGATCTAAACATTCAAGTCCATTCACATTCTTAATCGTTCTAGGAGGTTTAGCACTTAACGTTTTATTCTAGACTCCAAAATTTTTCGAAAATCCGACAGCATGACGGCTGTAATTGGGCTCTTTGTTTTGACCTAAATTATCTAACAGCCTCAATACTTCCAATTCAAGTCCATTCCCGACTAGAATTTACTATTTAATCATCAATTGAATTACCTATTGGTTATTTCGACGTCCCGTTTGATTGATAACCTAGCAAGATACTATGTCTCATTTGTCCAATTATTCTCGTTTCAAAATATGCCTATTGATCATAGCTTATTAGCGAGTACCTGTTGAGATTGGATAAGTTCATTTGCCTATTCCTTAACTAAGCATCATAACATATGGTAGATACTAGTGATAATAAAATCAAGAAAGATCATAGTATGTCTAGTGTCAGTCTACTTAAAATAAGTACAAACCAAAATTAGACGCCAAATTACAACGGGGGTCTATTACATCACAAATAACAAATAACGTAAGAGAAATAGTCTTCAAGTAACAAAAGTTCACAAGAAGTCACGTTCAAGCAAAACAACAATAACAAGCAATCATTCCAGGGGTTCATCATTAGGTACGTTGAGCTCGGGTTCCTATACCTGTTCTTCTTCACCTGAAATGATAAAAGAGGGTGAGTCCTTATGAACTCAGCGAGGGGGAACGAGAAATAAGTTTTGAAACTCATTTTCCGGTTAAACTTATGAAAACCCCTTTCTCAAACATGAATACAACAGAAATACAAGTACAGAAATACAAGTACAGAACAGGAATACCAGTCTTTCCTCCCCGAGGTTCTCTAGGATCCAAGCGAGAGTACTTATACACATAATAAAAAGGATACGGTGAGCTTTTGCTCTCAGATCAGATCCAGGATCAGTTGTTGCGGCCGACTTTAAATCATCCCCCAAACACACCAGGTGGGTGTACTCCGGATGTACCCCAAAATCCTATGACCCAACTCTCCGGGGAAGTCTAGCCCCCAAGTGAGAGAGGGAATGGGACCATGGAGGTCACGGTAACACCGGCAAGCCCGATGCCGCCCGGCGTGCGTGATCACTACCATGCCGACAGGAAAGGTTGCAACCTTGTATGCAATGCACATTTATGATAGGTAATATATATCACAGAAGGAGGACAACAAGGTAGGTTGCCTCCGGACAATCATAAGATTGCACATTGACAGATAAACAAGCAGGACACGATAAGACAGGAAATTTCACTTGAAAGACATATAGAGTTATATGGAAATTAAACGGGCAGCCATGTAACACATGTAAAACAGGCCATATAACTCATTAAAAGTCCACGCAATCAAGTGATAAGATTACTCAACATGTAGTGATATCAACAGGGGTTCAAATGCGATAAAAGCTTATTTGTCAACATGCGATGGTCAAGATCACTTTTGAAGTTATAAAAAATTTACGGGCAGCCCACGCAACGTACAGTTTCCTCACACTATCCAATGGTTAACACTTAGCAAGAATACTTAGTCATTAGGGTTTCCATTTCATGCATAATCGTGCGATCAAACCCTAAGTCAACTTAATATCATTCCCAAGTCATGCATCATCCAATTCATACATCCTAAAGTGCTCAAAATAGTCCACATAATATCCCAACACCACAGTTCCAAGCAACTAGTGCCACAAAAGAGGTTACAATAGTTTTCCAAGCACATAGCTAAGTGGAACACTCACTGCAATAGGCTGTATTCTCACAAACAATCGGATAACCAAAAAATCTCCAAATTCAGTGAATAAGATGTCAAATTAAAGCTTAAGAAGTTAACAAAAATCAGAAACAATCCTTGCATCAATTGGAGTTCAGAATCATTAGTTATAACCGAAACAGTGAGGTAACACAAAACTGTCCAGATTTGCACACTTTTCAAAAAATGACGTTTTTGAGGTCCTTAGAGTCATATTTAGCTTTGGTCTATTTCTGATAAAGTTGTCCAAAACTGAAAATTCTAGCAGCACACCACATTTCATGCATTTTGGACATGATTTACTAAGTAAAATATGGTTCGTTCCACAAGGTCAGTGCATCTGCCAAAACCTGATTCATTTTTCCAGATTTCCAGATTTAGTCACATTTTAATGATTTGCCATTTTGAGGACCTTAGAGTCAAAATTAGCTTCGGCCTATTTCTGGGAAAAAATGTTCAAAACTGTCCAAACTAGTCACCCACCAATTTTCAAGCATTTTCAACATCATTTGCTTAGCTAAACTTACCTCGAACAGACTGGTCAGAGAGCTGTCTCATAAATTCGACTTTACCTAGCATCATTTTCAAGCCAAGTTCTTGCCATGCATGGTTGTTTAAGCCCATGAACGACCACATAACTCAAATACAGAAGCAAATATACACATTTGTGAACATGCATGTGAAATTTCAAAAGAGTTTTCAAAAGCTTTTAACCCTCACCTTTGCAATCAACCAAACTATGCTCAAAAACCTGGTTGAAGCTCAAATCTGTTCTTCTCCTTGCTTGGCTGAGATTTCAACTTGGTTTTCTCTATTTTTCCTAGCCTAGTGATCAACCTCTTAGTGCATGCATGAAGTTAAAACATGAAGAAAAGAAATGAATGTCAAGAAGCTTACCTAAGGCCGAAATGCAGCTTCAATGCACATGCATGAGTATTTTTCAAACTCTAGCTTGATTGCTTGGTTTTCTTGATGATTTGCTTGCCTTGTTCGACCAAGGTGTGAAGAAGATGAGCAAGAATGGTGGGAGTTCAGCCAAGGACCGAAATGGAGAGAGGAAAAGAGAGTGAGAGAGAAATGTGAGAGAAAGAAATGAAGAAAATGAAGATAAAACAAAGGCTTTGCAACTTGAGGAGCATGCTCGGCCTTGAGGCTTTCAATTTCAGCTTTTGTCTCCAAAATGATTTAAATTTTGAATGCTAGAATGGGCATGCAACCGCTGGTCGGATATGGTGAGGATTTGAAGGAATTTGAGCAATTATTTTAATGCCTTATGTCATTTTTTTGTCTTTGCATGCATAGAATAAAATATGTTGCTCAATTTTCTTGCTCAAGAACAAGACATGGCCGGCTATTGCATGTGCCAAATCTGAATTTTGTGTCTTCTTTTGAGTGTTATTTTATTGTATTTTGGAAGTGCAAAAAAAAGAATAATGCAAAAAGAATAAATAATGTTTTGTTTTTGGTGCATTTTTGTCTTCCAGTGAAAGGAATTTGGATTATTATATTGTTAGTGGATTTTGTAGGATTGTTTAATAGTCTAGTGCTTCGTGTAAGATGCTTTCTTGATTAGCGTGAAGACACACTTTCCTAGGTTTAGAGCACGCATTTCGAGGTAGGACACGAACTACGAGACGAACACACATTTTTCAAGTAAACACACGTAACTCTATATGAATGCACGAAATTCAATGCAAGGCACACAAAACTAAATACAATTCTCAAACCTAGGTCATGGCACGCAAATCTAGGTTAGGGCACACGAAGTTAGGTTTCGCACGCAAATCGGGGTTGGGCCTCACAGCAGCTGAGCAGACTTGTAGCCCCCGTCGTAGAGCTCTCGGAGAGCTTTCAAACTGTATGTTGTACACCGTGTAACTCCTTACGGATCAAAAGTTATGGGCACCGGATCGACGGAGACCTGGTCCCAAGCCCTACGCCCTCGGTTTGCGAGCCTAGCCTCTACGTGAAGCGAAGTTGTGTTGCCCAAGGTGCTGTGGGATTCGATAATAGAAATTTGATGGATTAGGTAGTCGTCCTTTTCGCGGCACACGACGTACGACCCGGGACGAAAAAATAGCACAAAAGAAGAAAATTATACCGAAACTGTTGAAAACGTTCTATTTTAGGCTACAAAAATAGGCGCAGCCAAAAAGTCTTGTAGTCCTCGTCGTAGAGCTCTCAGAGAGCTTTCCAACGGTATGCTATGCGCCGTGTAACTCCTTACGGTTCAAAAGTTATGGGCACCGGAGTGACGTAGACCTGGTCCCAAGCCCCACGCCCTCGGTTTGTGGGCCCAGCCACTACGTGAAGCGATGTTTTCTTGCCCAAGGTGTCATGGGATTCGATAATATAAATTTGATGGATTAGGTTGTCATCCATTTTGAGGCTCACGACGTACGATCCAGGACGGAAAAATATCGCAAAAGTAGAAAAGTGTCCCAAAACTGATGAAAATGTTCAATTTTGGGCTCCGAAAATAGGTGCAGCAAAGCAGGCCTGCTACCCCCGTCGTAGAGCTCTTAGAGAGATTTCCAACGGTATGCTGCGCACCGTGTAACTTCATACGGATCAAAAGTTATGGTCACCGGAGCGACGGAGAGCTGGTCCCAAGCCCTACTCCCTCAGTTTGCGGGCCCAGCCTCTACGTGAAGTGAAGTTGTTTTGCCCAAGGTGCCATGGGATTCGGTAATTAAAATGTGATGGATTAGATTGTTGTCCTTTTTGCGGCTCACGACGTACTATCCGGGACGGAAAAACAGCACAAAAGAAGAAAAGTGTCCCGAAACTGATGAAAACATTCAATTTTAGGCTGTGAAAACAAGCGCAGACAAAAAGGCGTGTAGTCCCCGTTGTAGAGGTCTCAGAGAGCTTTTCAACGGTATGATGTGCGCCGCGTAACTCCTTACGGATCAAAAGTTTTGGGCACCGTAGCGACGGAGACCTGGTCCCAAGCCCCATGCCCTCGGTTTGCGGGCCCACCTCTACGTGAAGCGAAGTTGTCTTGCCCAAGGTGTCGTGGGATTCAATAATAGAAATGTGTTGGATTAGGATGTCATCTTTTTCGCGGCTCACGACGTACGATCTAGGACAGAAAAACATCACAAAAGAAGAAAAGTATCCCGAAACTGATGAAAATGTTCGATTTTTATCTTTGAAAATGGGTGCAGCTGAGCAGGCTTGCTACCCCCGTCGCAGAGCTCTCAGAGAGCTTTCCAACAGTATGTTGTGCGCCGTATATCTTCTTACGGATCAAAAGTTATGGGCACCGGAGCGACGAAGACCTGGTCCTAAGTCCCACGCCCTCGGTTTGTGGGCCCAACCACTACGTGAAGCGAAGTTGTATTGCCCAAGGTGCTGTCGGATTCGATAATCGAAATGTGATGGATTAGGTTGTCATCCTTTTCGCGGCTCACGACGTACGGCCCGAGATGAAAAAACAGCGCAAAAAAAGAAAAGTGTCCCGAAACTGATGAAAACGTTCGATTTTAGGCTACAAAAATAGGCGCAGCCAAAAAGGCGAGCAGTCCCCGTTGTAGAGCTCTCAAAGAGATTTCCAACGGTATGATGTGCGCCTCGTAACTCCTTATGGATCAAAAGTTATGGGCAGCGGAGCGACGGAGACCTTGTCCCAAGCCCCACGCCCTCGGTTTGCGGGCCCAGCCTCTACGTGAAGCGAAGTTGTGTTGCCCAAGGTGTTGTGGGATTCAATAATAGTAATGTGATGGATTAGTTTGTCATGCATTTCGCGGCTCACGACGTACGATCCAGGACGAAAAAACATCGCAAAAGTAGAAAAGTGTCCCAAAACTGATGAAAATGTTCGATTTTGGGCTTCAAAAATAGCTACAGCTGAGTAGGCTTGCTGCTTCTGCCGTAGAGCTCTCAGAGTGCTTTCCAACGGTATGCTGTGCGCCGTGTAACTCATTACGGTTCAAACGTTATAGGCGCCGGAGCGATGAATACCTAGTCCCAAGCTCCACGCCCTCAGTTTGCGGGCCCAACCTCTACGTGAAGCGAAGTTGTCTTGCCCATGGTGCCATGGGATTTGATAATAGAAATGTTATGGATTAGGTTGTCATCCTTTTCGCCGCTCATGACGTACGATCCAGGACAGAAAAACATCGCAAAAGTAGAAAAGTTTCCCGAAAATTATGAAAACTTTCGATTTTGGGCTACGAAAATAGGTGCAGCTGTGTAGGCTTGTTGCCCCCGTCATAGAGCTCTCAGAGAACTTTCCAACGTTATGCTGTGCACCACGTTACTCCTTACGGTTCAAAAGTTAAGGGGCACCGGAGCGACGGAGGCCTGGTCCCAAGCCCCACGCCCTCGATTTGCGGGCCCAACCTCTATGTGAAGCGAAGTTTTCTTGCCTTGGGATTCAATAATAGTAATGTGATGGATTAGGTTGTCATCCGTTTCATGGCTCACAACGTACGATCCAGGACGGAAAAACATCACAAAAGTATAAAAGTGTCCCGAAACTGATGAAAATGTTTGATTTTGGGCTTCAAAAATAGGTGCAGAATAGTAGTCTTACTGCTCCCGTCGTAGAGCTCTCAGAGAGCTTTCCAACGGTATGCTGTGCACAGCGTAACTCCTTACGGATCAAAAGTTATGGGCACCGGAGCGACGGAGACATGGTCCCAAGCCCTACGCCCTCGGTTTGCGGGCCCAGCCTCTACGTGAAGCAAAGTTGTGTTGCCCAAGGTGCTGTGGAATTCGATAATAGAAATGTGATGGATTAAGTTGTCGTCCTTTTCGCGGCTCACAACGTACGACCCGGGACGGAAAAATAGCACAAAAGAAGAAAAATATCCCAAAATTGATGAAAACTTTCGATTCTAGGCTACAAAAACAGGCGCAGCCATAAATACATTCAGTCCCCGTCGTAGAGCTCTCGGAGGGCTTTCCAACGGTATGTTGTCCACCGCGTAACTCCTTACAGATCGAAAGTTATAAGCACCGGAGTGACAAAAACCTGGTCCCAAGCCCCACGCCCTCGGTTTGCAGGCCCAGCCTCTACGTGAAGCAAAGTTGTCTTGTCCAAGGTGCTATGGGATTCAATAATAGTAATGTGATGGATTAGGTTGTCATCCTTCTCGCGGCTCACGACGTACGATCCCGGACGGAAAAACATCGCAAAAGCATAAAAGTCTCTCGAAACTGATGAAAATGTTCAATTTTGGGCTCTGAAATTAGGTGTAGCCGAGTAGGCTTGCTGCCCCGTCGTAGAGCTCTCAAAGAGCTTTCCTACGGTATGTTGTTAGCCGCATAACTCTTTACGGATCAAAAGTTATGGGCACCGGAGCGATGGAGACCTGGTCCCAAGCCCCACGCCCTCGGTTTACGGGCCCAGCCTCTACGTGAAGCGAAGTTGTGTTGCCCAAGGTACAATGGGATTCGATAATAGAAATGTGATGGATTAGGTTGTCGTCCTTTTTGCGGCTCACAACGTACAACCCGGGACGGAAAAATTGCACAAAAGCATAAAAATGTCACGAAACTGATGAAAACGTTCGATTTTATGCTATTAAAACAGGCATAGCCAAAAATTCATTCAGTCCCCGTCGTAGAGTTCTCGGAGAGCTTTCCAATGGTATGTTGTGCGCCGCGTAACTCCTTACGGATGAAAAGTTATAGGCACCGGAGTGACGAAGACCTGGTCCCAAGCCCCACTCCCTCAGTTTCTGGGTCCAGCCTCTACGTGAAGAGAAGTTGTCTTGCCCAAGGTGCCATGTGATTCGATTATAGAAATGTGAGTGATTAGGTTGTCATCCTTTTCGCGGCTCACGACGTACGATCCAGGATGGAAAAACATCGCAAAAGTAGAAATGTGTTACGAAACTGATGAAAATGTTCAATTTGGGCTCTGAAAATAGGTGCAACCGAGTAGGCTTGTTGACCTCGTCGTAGAGCTCCCAGAGGGCTTTCCAACGGTATGCTGTGCGCCGCGTAATTCCTTACGGATCAAAAGTTATGGGCACCAGAGCGACGGAGACCTGGTCCCAAGCCCCGCAACCTCGGTTTGCTGGCCTAGCCACTACGTGAAGCGAAGTTGTGTTGCCCAAGGTGCCGTGGAATTCGTTAATAGGAATGTGATGGATTAGGTTGTCGTCCATTTCGCGGCTTACGACGTACGACCCGGGACGGAAAAACAGCACAAAAGAAGAAAAATGTCCCAAAACTGATTAAAACGTTCGATTTTAGGCTACAAAAATAGGCGCAACCAAAAATGCGGGCAGTCCCCATTGTACAGCTCTCGGAGAGCTTTCCAACGGAATGCTGTGCGCCGCGTAACTCCTTACGGATCAAAAGTTATGGGTACCGGAGTGACGGAGACTTGGTCCCAAGCCCCAAACCCTCAGTTTGCGGGCCCAACCTTTACGTGAAGTGAAGTTATCTTGCCCAAGGTGCCATGGGATTCGATAATAGAAATATGATGGATTAGGTTGTCATCCTTTTCGTGGCACACGACGTATGATCCAGGATGGAAAAACATCGCAAAAGTAGAAAAATATCCCGAAATAGATGAAAATGTTCGATTTTGGGCTCCGAATACAGGTGTAGCCGAGCAGGCTTGTTGCCCCCATCGTAGAGCTCTCAGAGAGCTTTCCAACGGTATGCTGTGCGCCACGTAACTCCTTACGGATCAAAAGTTATAAGCACTTGAGCGACGGAGACCTGGTCCCAAGCCCCACGCCTTCAGTTTGCGGGCCCAGCCTCTACATGAAGCGAAGTTGTGTTTCCCAAGGTACCGTGGGATTCGATAATAGAAATGTGATGGATTACGTTGTCATCCTTTTCGCGGCTCACGACGTACGGCCCGGAATGGAAAAACAAAGCAAAAGAAGAAAAATATCCCGAAACTGATGAAAACGTTCGATTGTAGGCTACAAAAATAGGCACAGCAAAAAAGGCGTGCAGTCCCCATCGTAGAGTTCTCGGAGGGCTTTCCAACGGTATGCTATGCACCGCGTAACTCCTTACGGATCAAAAGTTATAAGCACCGGAGCGACAAAGACCTGGTCCCAAGCCCCACGCCATCGGTTTGCTGGCCCAGCCTCTTCGTGAAGCGAAGTTGTCTTGCCCAAGGTGCCATGGGATTCAATTATAGTAATGTGATGGATTAGGTTGTCATCATTCTTGCGGCTCACGACGTACGATCCAGGACGGAAAAACATCGCAAAAGCATAAAAGTGTCCCGAAACAGATGAAAATGTTCAATTTTGGACTCTCAAAATAGGTGCCGCCAAGTAGGCTTGCTGCCCTCGTCATAGAGCTCTTAGAGAGCTTTCCAACGGTATGCTGTATGCCGCGTAACTTCTTATGGAACAAAAGTTATGGGCATTGGAGCGACGGAGACCTGGTCCGAAGCCCCACGCCCTCGATTTGCGGGCCCAGCCTCTGCGTGAAGCGAAGTTCTGTTGCCCAAGGTACTATTGGATTAGATAATAGAAATGTGATGGATTAGGTAGTCGTCCTTTTTGCGGCTCACAACGTACGACCCGGGACGAAAAAATAGCACAAAAGCATAAAAATGTCACGAAACTGATGAAAACGTTCGATTTTAGGCTACAAAAACAGGCATAGCCAAATAGTCGTTCAGTCCCTATCGTAGAGTTCTCGGAGAGCTTTCCAACGGTATGTTGTGCGCGACGTAACTCCTTACGGATGAAAAGTTATAGGCATCGGAGTGACGGAGACCTAGTCCCAAGCCCCACATCCTCGGTTTCTGCGTCCAGCCTCTATGTGAAGCGAAGTTGTCTTGCCCAAGGTGCCATGGGATTCGATTATAGAAATGTGATGGATTAGGTTGTCATCCTTTTCGCGTCTCACGACGTACGATCCAGGACGAAAAAATATCGCAAAATTAGAAAAGTGTTACGAAACTGATGAAAATGTTCAATTTTGGGCTCCGAAAATAGGTGCAGCCGAGAAGGATTGGTGATCCCGTCGTAGAACTCTCAGAGAGCTTTCCAACGGTATACTGTGCGTCGCGTAATTCTTTACCGATCAAAAGTTATGGGCACCGGAGCGACGAAGACCTGGTCCCAAGCCCCACGCCTTCGGTTTGCAGGCCTAGCCTCTACGTGAAGCGAAGTTGTGTTGCCCAAGTTGCCATGGGATTCGTCAATAGAAATGTGATGGATTAGGTTGTCGTCCTTTTTGCGACTCACGACGTACGACCCGGGACGGAAAAATAGCTCAAAAGAAGAAAAATGTCTCGAAACTAATAAAAATGTTCGATTTAGGCTACAAAAACATGCGCGGCCAAAAAGGCATTCAGTGCTCGTCGTAGAGCTCTCGGAGAGTTTTCCAACGGTATGCTATGCGCCGCGTAACTCCTTACGGATCAAAAGTTATGGGCACCGAACTGACAGAGACTTGGTCCCATGCCCTATACCCTCGGTTTGCGGGCCCAGCCTCTACGTGAAGCGAAGTTGTCTTGCCCAAGGTGCCATGGGATTCGATAATAGAAATGTGATGGATTAGGTTGTCATTCTTTTCGCGGCACACGACGTACGATCCAAGACAGAAAAACATCGCAAAAGTAGAAAAATGTCCCGAAACTAATGAAAATGATCGATTTTGGGCTCCGAAAACAGGTGCAGCTGAGCAGGCTTGTTTCCCCCATCGTAGAGCTCTCAGAGAGCTTTCCAACGGAATGCTGTGAGCCGCGTAACTCCTTACGGATCAAAAGTTATAGGCACTAGAGCGACGGAGACCTGGTCCCATGCCCCATGCCCTCGGTTTGCTGGCCCAGCAACTACCTGAAGCGAAGTTGTGTTGCCCAAGGTATCGTGGGATTCGATAATAGAAATGTGATGGATTAGGTTGTCTTCCTTTTCGCGGCTCACGACGTACGACCCGGGATGGAAAAACAGTGCCAAAGAAGAAAAATATCCCGAAACTGATGAAAACGTTTGATTTTAGGCTACAAAAACTGGCGTAGCCAAAAAGGCGTGCTGTCCCCGTCGTAAAGCTCTCGGAGGGCTTTCCAACGGTATGCTGTGCACCGCGTAACTCCCTACGGATCAAAAGTTATAAGCACCAGAGCGACAAAGACCTGGTCCCAAGCCCCACGCCCTCGGTTTGCAAGCCCAGCCTCTACGTGAAACGAAGTTGTCTTGCCCAAGGTGCCGTGGGATTCAATAATAGTAATGTGATGGATTAGGTTGTCATCCTTCCCGCGGCTCACGACGTACGATCCAGGATGAAAAAATATCGCAAAAGCATAAAAGTGTCCCAAAACGGATGAAAATGTTAGATTTTGGGCTATGAAAACAGGTGCAGCTGAGGAGGCTTGTTGCCCCCGTCGTAGAGCACTAAGAGAGCTTTCCAACGGTATACTGTGCGCCGCGTAACTCCTTACGGATCAAAAATGGGCATCGGAGCGACGGAGACCTGGTCCCAAGCACCACGCCCTCGGTTTGCGGGTCTAGCCTCTACATGAAGCGAAGTTGTGTTGCCCAAGGTAAAGTGGGATTCGATAATAGAAATGTGATGGATTAGGTTGTCATCCTTTTTGCGGCTCACAATGTACGACCCGGGATAAAAAAACAGCGCAAGAGAATAAAAATGTCGCGAAACTGATGAAAACGTTCGATTCTAGGCTACAAAAGTAGGCATAGCCAAAAAGGCGTTCAATCCCCATCGTAGAGTTCTCAAAGAGCTTTCCAACGGTATGTTGTGCACCACGTAACTCCTTACAGATGAAAAGTTATGGGCACTGGAGTGACGGAGACCTGGTCCCAAGCCCCACGCCCTCGGTTTCTGGGTCCAGCCTCTACATGAAGCGAAGTTGTCTTGCCCAAGGTGCCACGGGATTCAATTATAGAAATGTGATGGATTAGGTTGTCATCCTTTTCGCGGCTCACGACGCACTTTCCAGAACAGAAAAACATCATAAAAGTAGAAAAGTGTTACGTAATTGATGAAAATGTTCAATTTCGAGCTCTGAAAATAGGTACAGCCGAGTAGGATTGCTGATCCCGTCGTAGAGCTCTCAAAGAGCTTTCCAACAATATGCTGTGCACCGCGTAATTCCTTACAGATCAAACGTTATGGGCACCGGAGCGACGGAGACCTTGTCCCAAGCCCTACGCCCTCGGTTTGCGGGCCTAGCCTCTACGTGAAATGAAGTTGTGTTGCCCAAGGTGCCATGGGATTCATTAATAGAAATGTGATAGATTAGGTTGTCGTCCTTTTCGCGGATCACGATGTACGACCCGGGACGAAAAAATAGCTCAAAAGAAGAAAAATTTCCGAAAACTGATGAAAACGTTCGATTTTAGGCTACAAAAACAAGCGCAGCCAAAAAGGCGTGCAGTCCTCGTCGTAGATCTCTCGGAGAGCTTTCCAACGGTATGTTGTGCGCCGCATAACTCCTTACGGATCAAAAGTTATGGGCACCGGAGTGACGGAAACTGGGTCCCAAGCCCTACGCCCTCGGTTTGCGGGTCCAGCCTCTACGTGAAGCAAAGTTGCCTTGCCAAAGGTGCCATGGGATTCAATAATATAAATAATGATGGATTAGGTTGTCATCCTTTTTGCGGCCCACGACGCACGATCCAGGACGAAAAAACATTGCAAAAGTAGAAAAATGTCCCAAAATTGATGAAAATGTTCAATTTTGGGCTTTAAAAATAGGTGCAGCCGAGCAGGCTTGTTGCCCCCGTCATAGAGCAATCAAAGAGCTTTCCAACGGTATGCTGTGCGCCGCGTAACTCTTTACGGATCAAAAGTTATAGGCACTGGAGCGACGGAGACCTGGTCCCAAGCCCCACGCCCTCGGTTTGCGGGCCCAACTTCTACCTGAAGTGAAGCTGTGTTGCCCAAGGTGCAGTGGGATTCGATAATAGAAATGTGATGGATTAGGTTGTCATCCTTTTCGTGGCTCACGACTTATGACCCGGGATGGAAAAACAGCGCAAAAGAAGAAAAATATCCTGAAACTAATGAAAACGTTCGATTTTATGCGACAAAAACAGGCGCAGCTAAAAAGGCGTGCAGTCCCCATCGTAGAGCTCTCTGAGGGCTTTCCAACGGTATGCTGTGCACCGTGTAACTCCTTACGGATCAAAAGTTATAAGCACCGGAGCGACAAAAACCTAGTCCCAAGCCCCACGCGCTCGGTTTGCAGGCCCATCCTCTATGTGAAGTGAAGTTGTCTTGCCCAAGGTGCCGTGGGATTCAATAATAGAAATGTGATGGATTAGGTTGTCATCCTTCTCGTGGCTCATGACGTACGATCCAGGACGGAAAAAACATCACAAAATTAGAAAAGTGTCTCAAAACTGATGAAAATATTCGATTTTGAACTCTGAAAATAGGTACAGCCGAGTAGGCTTGCTGCCCTAGTCATAGAGCTCTCAGAGAGCTTTCCAACGGTATGTTGTGCTCCGCGTAACTCCTTACTGATCAAAAGTTATGGGCACCGGAGCGACGGACACCTGGTCCCAAGCCCCACCCCCTCGGTTTGTGAGCCCAGACTCTACGTGAAGTGAAGTTGTGTTGCCCAAGGTGCCGTGGGATTTGATAATAGAAATGTGATGGATTAGGTTCTCGTCCTTTTTGCTGCTCGCGACGTACGACCCGGCCTGAAAAAATAGCGCAAAACTAGAAAAATGTCCCCAAACTGATGAAAACATTTGATTTTAGGTTACAAAAACAGGCATAGCCAAAAAGGCGTTTAGTCCCTGTCATAGAGTTCTCGGAGAGCTTTCCAACGATATGTTGTGTGCCCCCTAACTCCTTACGTTTGAAAAGTTATGGGCACCGGAGTGACGGAGACCTGGTCCCAAGCCCCACGCCCTCGGTTTGCGGGTCAAGCCTCTACTTGAAGCGAAGTTGTCTTGCCCAAGTTGCCATGGGATTCGATTATAGAAATGTGATGGATTAGGTTGTCATCCTTTTCGTGGCTCACGACGTACGATCCAGGACGGAAAAACATCACAAAAGTAGAAAAGTGTCCCGAAATATATGAAAATGTTCGATTTTGGGCTCTGAAAACAGGTGCAGTCGAGTAGGCTTGCTGCACCTGTTGTAGAGCTCTCAGAGTGTCACGCCCCAACCCGGCTTATAAATGTTAGACTAGGGTGTGATCTAAACATTCAAGTCCTTTCACATTTTTAACCATTCTAGGAGGTTTAACACTTAACGTTTTATTCTAGACTCCAAAATTTTCCAGAAATCCGGCAGCATAACGGCTGTAATTGGGCTCTTGTTTTGACCTAAATTTTCTAACAGCCTCAAAACTTTCAGTTCAAGTTCATTCCCGACTAGAGTTTACTATTTTATCATCAATTGAATTGCCTATTGGTTATTTCGACGTCCCGTTTGATTTATAACCTAGCACGATACTATGTCTCGTTTGTCCATTTATCCTCGTTTCAAAATATACCTGTTGATCTTAGCTTATTAGTGAGTACCTGTTGAGATTGGATAAGTTCATTTGCCTATTCCTTAACTAGCATCATAACCTATGATAGATACTAATGATAACAAAAGCAAAAACGATCATAGTATGTCTAGTATCAGTCTACTTAATATAAGTACAAACCAAAATTAGACCGTAAATTACAACGGGGGTCTTTTACATTAACAACAACAAGCAACATAAGATAAATGGTCTTCAAGAAGCACAAAATACACAAGTAGTCACGTTCAAGCTAAACAACAATAACAGGCAATCACTCCAGGGGTTCATCATTAGGTACATTGAGCTCGGGTTCCTGTACCTGTTCTTCTTCACCTGAAATGATAAAAGAGGGTGAGCCCTTATGAACTCAGCGAGGGGGAAACGAGAAATACGTTTTGAAACTCATTTTCCGGTTCAATTATGGAAACTCCTTTTTGAAACATGTCACATATTACAAATAACAAAGTACGCAAATATATGAAACAAATCGAGCAACAGATACATTTACCAATCATTTCAAGGATACGGTGAGCAGTTGCTCTCAATTTCAATTTCGATACAATTGTTGTGGCCGGCTTCAATAATCCCCTTATCACTCCCAATTGGGTGTACTCCGGATGTACCCCGAAAACCTACGACCCAACTCTCCGAGGGTGAAATGCCAAGCGAGAGAGGGAATTGGACCATGGTAGTCATGGTAACACCGGCAAGCCCAATGCCGCCTGGCGTGCGTGAAACACTACCATGCCACACTGAAAGGTTGCAACCTCATATGCAATGCACATTTATAACATTTAACATATCACATTAGGAGGACAACAAAGTAGGTCGCCTCCGGGCAGTTATAAGATCGTACGTTGTCAAGTAATCAAACAAGGCACGATAAGACAAATAATTTCACTTGAAAGGCATATAGTGTCATATGAACATCAAACGGGCAGCCATGTAACACATGTAAAACAGGCCATATAACTCATTAAGAAGCTCATATAATCAAGCGATACGAATTATTCAACATGCAACAACATTTACGTGGGTTCGGTAGCAAGAAAAGCTTATTTGACAACATGCCATGGTCAAATTCACATTTGAAGTTATAGAACGATTACGGGCAGCCCACTAAGCATATAATTTCCACACCAAACCAAGAGATCAACACTTAGTAAAGCTACCTAGTCATTAGGGTTTCTATTTCATGCTTAATCGTGTGATGAAAACCCTAAGTCAACTCAAAGTCATTCTTAAGTCATGCATCATTCCATTCAAGCATCCTCAAGTACTCAAAACAGTCCACATAACATCCCAACACAACTTTTCCACACAATTAGTATCACAAGAGAGGTTACAATAATTTTCCAAGCATGTAGCTAAATAAAACCTTTACTGCAATAGGCTGTTTTCTCACAATCAATAGGATAATAAAACAATATCCAAATTCAGTGAATAAGATTTCAAATTAAAGCTTAAAAAGTTAACTAAACTCAGAAACAAACCTTGCATCAATTGGAGTTCAGAATCATTAGTTATAGCCGAAACAGTGAGGTAGAACAAAACTGTCCAGATTTGCACACTTTTCAGAAAATGGCGTTTTTGAGGTCCTTAGAGTCAGTTTTAGCTTTGGTCCATTTCTGACAAAATTGTCCAGAACTGAAAAATATAGCATTACACCAAATTTCATGCGTTTTGGGCAACATTTACTAAGTCAAATATGGTTCGTTCCACAAGGTCAGTGCATCTGCCAAAACCTGATTCATTTTTCCAGATTTCCAGATTTGGTCACATTTTAATGATTTGCCATTTTGAGGACCTTAGAGTCAAAATTAGCTTTGGCCTATTTATGGGAAAAATGTTCAAAACTGTCCAAACTAGTCACCCACCAATTTTCAAGCATTTTCAACATCATTCGCTTAGCTAAACTTACCTCAAACAGACTGGTCAGAGAGCTGTCATCCATTTCGACTTCACCTAGCATCATTTTCAAGCTAAGATCTTGCCATGCATGGTTGTTTAAGCTGATGAACGACCATATATCTCAAGTACAGAAGCAAATACACACATTCATGAGCATGCATGTGAAATTTTGAAGAGTTTTCAAAAGGTTTTAACCCTCACCTTAGCAATCAACCACAAAATGCTCAAGACCCTTTGTTGAAGCTTAAATCTTCTCCTTTCCCTTGCTTAGCCGAAATCCTACTAGCTTTCCTCTATTTTTCCTAGCTTAGTGATCAAACTCTTAGCACATGCATGTAGTTAGAACTTGAAGAAAAGAAATGGATGCTTAGTAACTCACCTAGGCCGAAAATGAAGCTTCAATGCACATGCATGAGTGGTTTCGAACTCTAGCTTGCTTGCTTCGATTTTTTGATGGTTGCTTGACTTGATTTGCTATGTTGTGAGGGAGAGAAGCTATGGAGGTAGCAATATGCAGCTAGGGCCAAGAGAGAGAGAGAGAAGTGAGAGGGAATTGAGAGAAAGAAAGAGAAATAAAGGAGAAGTGAATGCTCAAAGCACTTGGTCGGCTATTGCTATGCAAATTCTGATTTTTGTGTTGTCTTTGGTGTGATGTTTGAATTGTTTAGTGGAGAATGTGATGTAGCCGAGATGGTGGCTTAGTATTTAGCAAAGTGTGGCTTTGATGCAAGCAAAAGGTATGACAATGTGAAGATTTGTCTCAAGCATGCATGAATAAATTATGTTGCTCAAAATTTTCTCTCAAAAACATGGTATGGCCGACCAAGGGCTTGCAATTGCTGAAAATTCAGATTCTATTTAGTGCATTTTAGCTTATAATAAGGGTGAAATTTGAGGTGCATTGGTTTTGGGTGAGAATAAAGAATAAAGAATAAAGAATGTTTAGTGTTTGGTGCATTTTTTGTCTTCTAGTGAATGGAATTTGGATTACTATATTGTTAGTGGACTTTGTAGGACTGTTTAATAGTCTAGTGCTTCGTGAAAGATATTTCCTTGATTAGTGTGAAGGTACGCTTTCCTAGGTCTAGGGCACGCACTACGAGGTAGGACACGAACTACGAGACGAACGCACATTTTTCAAGTAAATGCACGCAATCCCAAACGAATGCACGTAATTCAATGCATGTCACATAAAATGAACTCATTTCTTAAATCTAGGTCATGGCACGTAAATCTAGGTCAGGGAAAATGAAGCTAGGTTTCGCACGCAAATCTAGGTCGGGCCTCACAATGAGAGCTTTCCAACGGTATGTTGTGCGCCGCGTAACTCCTTACGGATCAAAAGTTATGGGCACCAGAGCGACGGAGACCTGGTCCCAAGCCCCACGCCCTGGGTTTGCAGGCCCAGCCTCTACGTGAAGCGATGTTGTGTTGCCTAAGGTGCCATGGGATTCGATAGTAGAAATATGATGGATTAGGTTGTCGTCCTTTTCGCTGCTCACGACGTACGACACGGGACAGAAAAAAGCGCAAAAGAAGAAAATGGTCCTGAAACTGATGAAAATGCTTGATTTTAGGATACAAAAATAGGCGCAGCCAAAAAGGCGTGAAGTCCTCATCGTAGAGCTCTCGGAGAGCTTTCCAACGGTATGCTGTGCACCGCGTAACTCCTTACGGATCAAAAGTTATGGGCACCGGAGCGACGGAGACCTTGTCCCACGCCCCACGCCCTTGGTTTGCGGGCCTAGCCTCTACGTGAAACGAAGTTGTCTTGCCCAAGGTGCCGTGGGATTCAATAATAGTAATGTGATAGATTAGGTTGTCATCCTTTTCGCGGCTCACGATGTACGATCTAGGACGGAAAACATCACAAAAGTAGAAAAGTGTCTCGAAACTGATGAAAATGTTCAATTTTACGCTCCAAAAATAGGTATAGCCGAGCATGCTTGTAGCCCCCGTCGTAGAGATCTTAGAGAGCTTTCAAACGGTATGCTGTGCGCCGCGTAACTCCTTACGGATAAAAAGTTTTGGGCACCGGAGCGACGAAGACCTGGTCCCAAGCACCACGCCCTCGGTTTGCGTGCCCAGCCTCTACGTGAAGCAAAGTTGTCTTGCCCAAGGTGCCGTGGGATTCGATAATAGAAATGTGATGGATTAGGTTGTCATCCTTTTCGCGGCTCACAACGTACGATCCAGGATGGAAAAACATCGCAAAAGTAGAAAAATGTCCCAAAACTGATGAAAATGTTCGATTTTGGACTCCGAATATAGGTACACCCGAGCAAGCTTGCTTCCTTCCTCGCAGAGCACTCAGAGAGCTTTCCAACTGTATGTTGTACGCCGCGTAACTCCTTACGGATCAAAAGTTATGGGCACCAGAGCGATAGAGACCTTGTCCAAAGACCCACGCCCTCGGTTTGCGGGCCCAGACTCTACATGAAGCGAAGTAGTGTTGCCCAAGGTGCCTTGGGATTCGCTAATAGAAATATGATGGATTAGGTTGTCATCATTTTCGCGGCTCATGACGTACGATCCAAGACGGAAAAACATCGCAAAAGTAAAAAAGTATCCCGAAACTGATGAAAATATTCGAATTTGGGCTCCAAGAGCGGGTGCTGCCGAGTAGGCTTGCTGCCCTTTCGTAGAGCTCTCAGAGAGCTTTCCAACGGTATGCTGTGTGCCGCGTAACGCCTTACGGATCAAAAGTTATGGGCACCGGAGCGACGAAGACCTAGTCCCAAACCCCACGCCCTCGGTTTACGGGCCCAGCCTCTACGAGAAACGAAGTTGTGTTGCCCAAGGTGTCGTGGCATTCGATAATATAAATGTGATGGATTAGGTTGTTATCCTTTTCGCGGCTCACGACGTACGACCCGGGACGTAAAAACAGCGCAAAAGAAGAAAAATGTCCAGAAACTAATGAAAACGTTCGATTTTAGTCTACAAAAATAGGCGCAACCAAAAAGGCGTGCAGTCCCCGTCGTAGAGCTCTCGGAGAGCTTTCCAACGGTATGCTGTGCGCCGCTTAACTCCTTACAGATCAAAAGTTATGGGCACCGGAGCGATGGAGACCTAGTCCGAAGCCCCAATCCCTCGGTTTGGAAGCCCAGCCTCTACGTGAAGTGATGTTTTCTTGCCCAAGGTGCCATGGGATTCGATAATAGAAATGTGATGGATTAGGTTGTCGTCCTTTTTGCGACTCACGACGTACGATCCAGGACGGAAAAACATCGCAAAAGAAGAAAAGTATCCCAAAACTGATGAAAATGTTCGATTTTCAGCTCTGAAAATAGGTGCAGCAGAGCAGGCTTGCTGCCCCGGTCGTAGAGCTCTCAGAGAGCTTTCCAACGGTATGTTGTGCACCGCGTAACTCCTTACGGATCAAAAGTTATAGGCACCGGAGCAACGGAGACCTGGTCCCAAGCCCCACGCCCTCGGCTTGCAGGCCCAGCCTTTACGTGAAATGACGTTGTCTTGCCCAAGGTGAGGTGGGATTTGATAATAGAAAAGAGATGGATTAGGTCGTCGTCCTTTTCTTGGCTCATGACGTACGATTCGAGAAGGAAAAACAGCGCAAGAGAAGAAAAGTGCCCCAAAACTGATGAAAACGTCCGATTTTGGGCTCTAAAAATAGGCGCTGCATAGCAAACTTACTGCCCCCATCGTAGAGATCTGGGAGAGCTTTCCAACGGTATGCTGTGCCCCGCGTAACTCCTTACGGATCAAAAGTTGTGGGCAAAGGAGCGACGGAGACCAGGTCCCAAGCCCCACGCCCTCGGCTTGCGGGACCAGCCTCTACGTGAAGCAAAGTTGTCTTGCCCAAGGTGCCATTGGATTCGATAATAGAAATGTGATGGATTAGGTTGTCGTCCTTTTCTAGGCTCACGACGTACGATCCGGGGAGGAAAAACAGCGCAAAAGAAGAAAAGTGTGTCAAAACTGATGAAAACATTCGATTTTGGGCTCCGAAAATTGGCGCAGGAGAGCAATATTGCTGCACACATTGTAGAGCTCTGGGAGATCATTCCAACGGTATGTTGTACCCCGCGTAACTCCTTACGAATCAAAAGTTATGGGCAAATGAGCGATGGAGACGAGGTCCCAAGCCCCACGCCCTCGGTTTGCAGGCCTAGCCTCTACGTGAATCGAAGTTGTCTTCCCATGGTGTCGTGGGATTCGATAATAGAAATGTGATGGATTAGGTTATCGTTCTTTTCTAGGCTCACGACGTACGATCCGGGAAGGAAAAATAACACAAAAGAAGAATAGTGTGCAAAAATTGATGAAAATGTTTGATTTTGGGCTCCGAAAATTGGCACAGCCGAGCAGGCTTACTATCGTTGTCGTAGATCTCTCGGAGAGCTTTCCAACGGTATGCTGTGCACCGCGACACTCCTTACGTATCAAAAGTTATGGGCACCAAAGCGACAGAGACCTGGTCCCAAGCCCCACGTCCTCGGTTTGCGGGGCCATCCTTTACGTGAAGCGAAGTTTTCATGCCCAAGATGTCGTGGCATTCAGTAATAGAAATGTGATTGATTAGGTTGTCGTCCTTTTCGCAGTTGACGACGTACGATTTGGCACGAAAAAACAACGCAAAAGAATAAAGTGTCCTAAAATTGATAAAAACGTTTAATTTTGGGCTCCGAAAATAGGCGTAGCCGAGCAGGCTTGCTACCCCTATCGTAGAGCTCTCGGACAGCTATCCAACGTTATGCTGTGCGACTCGTAACTAATTACGGATCAAAAGTTGAGGGCAAAGGAGCGACGGAGACCTGGTCCTAAGCCCCACACCCTCGGTTTGCGGGCCAAGCCTCTATGTGAAGCGAAGTTGTCATGCCCAAGGTGCCATGAGATTTGATAATAGAAATATGATGGATTAGGTTTGTGTCATTTTCACGGCTAACGACGTACGATCCAAGACGGAAAAACAGCGCAAAAGAAGAAAATGTCCCGAAACTGATGAAAATTTTCGATTTTGGGCTTCGAAAATAGGCACAGCCAAGGAAGCTTGTTTCCCCCCATCGTTGAGCCCTTGGAGAGCTTTCCAACGGTATGCTGTGCACCACGTAAATCCTTATGGATCAAGAGTTATGGGCACCAGAGCGACGGAGACCTGGTCCCAAGCCTCATGCCCTAGGTCTGCGGGCCCAGCCTCTACGTGAAGCGAAGTTGTCTTGCCCAAGGTGCCATGGGATTCGATAATAGAAATGTGATGGATTAGGTTGTCGTCCTTTGCGCTGCTCATGACGTACGATATGGGACGAAAAAAGAGCGCAAAAGTAGAAAAGTTTCCCGAAACAGATGAAAACGTTCAATTTTGGGCTCCGAAAAAGGCGCAACCAAGCAGGCTTGCTGCCCCCGTCATAGAGCACTCAGAGAGCTTTCCAATGGTATATTGTGTGCCGTGTAACTCCTTAAGGATCAAAAGTTATGGCCACAGGAGCGACAGATACCTGGTCACAAGCCCCACGCCCTCGGTTTGCGGGCCCAGCCTCTACGTGAAGTGAAGTTGTCATGCCCAAGGTGTCGTGGCATTCGGTAATAGAAATGTGATTGATTAGGTTGTCGTCCTTTTAGCAGCTGACGACGTACGATCCGAGACAAAAAAACAGCACAAGAGAAGAAAACTGTCACGAAACTGATGAAAATGTTTGATTTTGGGCTCCGAAAACAGGCGCAGCTGAGCATTCTTGCTGCCCCCATCATAGAGCTCTCGAAAAGCTTTCCCACGGTATGTTGTACGACGCGTAACTCCTTACGGATCAAAAGTTATGGGCAATGGAGCGACAGAGACCTAGTCCCAAGCCCCACGCCCTCGGTTTGCAGGCCCAGCCTCTACGTGAAGCGAAGTTGTCTTGCCCAACGTACCATGGGATTCGATAATAGAAATGTGAAGGATTAGGTTGTCATCCTTTTTTAGGATCGCGACGTACGATATGGGAAGGAAAAATAGCGCAAGAGAAGAAAAGTGTCACAAAACTGATGAAAACATTCGATTTTAGGCTACGAAAATAGGCGCATCCGAGCAGGCTTGCTGTCCCTGTCATAGAGCTCTCAGAGAGCTTTCCAACGTTATGTTGTGTACTGCGTAACTCCTTACGGATCAAAATTTATGGGCACCGGAGTGACGGAGACATGGTCCCAAGCTCCACGCCCTCGGTTTGCGGGCCCAGCCTCTTCATGAAGTGAAGTTGTCTTGCCCAAGATGCTATGGGATTCGATAATAGAAAGGTGATGGATTAGGTTGTCGTCCTTTTCGCGGCTCACGACGTACGACCCGGGACGTAAAAATAGCGCAAAAGAAGAAAAATATCCAGAAACTAATGAAAACGTTCGATTTTAGTCTACAAAAACAGGCGCAGCCAAAATGGCTTGTAGTACCCGTCGTAGAGCTCTCGGAGAGCTTTCCAACGGTATGCTGTGCGTCGCGTAACGCCTTACGGATCAAAAGTTATGGGCACCGGAGCGACGAAGACCTGGTCCCAAGCTCCACGCCCTCGGTTTGCTGGCCCAGCTTCTACGTTAAGTGAAGTTGTGTTGCCCAAGGTGCCATCGGATTCGATAATTGAAATGTGATGGATTAGGTTGTCGTCCTTTTCGCGGCTCACGACGTACGACCCGGGACGTAAAAGCAGAGCAAAAGAAGAAAAATATCCATAAACTAATGAAAACATTCGATTTTAGTCTACAAAAACAGGCGCAGCCAAAATGGCTTGTAGTCCCCGTCGTAGAGCTCTCGGAGAGCTTTCCAACAGTATGCTGTGCGCCGCTTAACTCCTTACGAATCAAAAGTTATGGGCACTGGAGTGATGGAGACCTAGTCCCAAGCCCCACGCCCTCGGTTTGCAGGCCCAGCCTCTACGTGAAGTGAAGTTTTCTTGCCCAACGTGCCGTGGGATTCGATAATAGAAATGTGATGAATTAGGTTGTCATCCTTTTCGCGGCTCATGACGTATAATCCAGGACGAAAAAATATTGCAAAAGAAGAAAAGTGTCCCAAAACTGATAAAAATGTTCAATTTTTGGCTCCGAAAATAGGTGCAGTCGAGTAGGCTTGCTGCCCCGTCATACAGCTCTCAGAGAGCTTTCGAACGGTATGTTGTGCGCGCGTAACTCCTTACGGATCAAAAGTTATAGGCACCGGAGCGACTGAGACCTGGTCTCAAGCCCCACGCCCTCGGTTTGTAGGCCCAGCCTTTACATGAAGCGAAGTTGTCTTGCCCAAGGTACCATGGGATTTGATAATAGAAATGTGATGGATTAGGTTGTCGTCCTTTTCTAGGCTCACGACGTACGATCCGGGAAGGAAAATCAGCGCAAGAGAAGAAAAGTGTCCCAAAACTGTTGAAAATGTCCGATTTTAGGCTCTGAAAATAGGCACTGCAAAGCAAACTTACACTCCTCATCGTAGAGCTCTGGGAGAGCTTTCCAACGGTATGTTGTGCCCCACGTAACTCCTTACGGATCAAAAGTTATGGGCAAAGGAGCGACGGAGACCAGGTCCCAAGCCCCACGCCCTCGGCTTGCGGGACCAGCCTCTACGTGAAGTAAAGTTGTCTTGCCTAAGGTGCCATTGGATTCGATAATAGAAATGTGATGGATTAGGTTGTCGTCCTTTTCTAGGCTCACGACGTACGATCCGGGGAGGAAAAACAGTGCAAAGGAAGAAAAGTCTGTCAAAACTGATGAAAACATTCAATTTTGGGCTCCGAAAACTGGTGCAGCAGAGCAAGCTTGCTACACACGTTGTAGAGCTCTGGGAGAGCTTTCCAACGGTATGTTGTGCCCCGCGTAACTCATTACGGATCAAAAGTTATGGGCAAAGGAGCGACGGAGACCAGGTCCCAAGCCCCACGCCCTCGGTTTGTAAGCCTAGCCTCTACGTGAAGTGAAGTTGTCTTGCCCACGGTGTCGTGGGATTCGATAATAGAAACGTGATGGATTAGGTTATCGTCCTTTTCTAGGCTCACGACGTACGATCCGGAAAGGAAAAATAGCACAAAAGAAGAAAAGTGTGCAAAAATTGATGAAAATGTTCGATTTTGGGCTCTGAAAACTTGCGCAGCCGAGCAGGCTTGCTACCGTCGTCGTAGAGCTCTCGGAGAGCTTTCCAACGGTATGCTGTGCGCCGTGACACTCCTTACGTATCAAAAGTTATGGGCACTGAAGCAAAGGAGACCTGGTCCTAAGCCCCACGTCCTCGGTTTGTGGGCCCAGCCTTTGCGTGAAGCGAAGTTGTCATGCCCAAGGTGTCGTGGCATTCGGTAATCGAAATGTGATTGATTAGGTTGTCGTCCTTTTCGCAGTTGACGACGTACGATCTGGCACGAAAAAACAGCGCAAAAGAATAAAGTGTCCCGAAATTGATTAAAATGTTTAATTTTGGGCTCCGAAAATAGGCGTAGTTGAGCAGGCTTGCCACCCCCATCGTAGAGCTCTCGGAGAGCTTTCCAACGTTATGTTGTGCGATGCATAACTCATTACGGATCAAAAGTTATGGGCAAGGGAGCGACAGAGACCTGGTCCAAAGCCCTACGCCCTCGGTTTGCGGGCCAAGCCTATATGTGAAGTGAAGTTGTCATGCCCAAGGTACCGTGGGATTCGATAATAGAAATATGATGGATTAGGTTTGCGTCCTTTTCGCAGCTAACGACGTACGATCTAGGATGGAAAAACAGCACAAAAGAAGAAAATGTCCCGAAACTGATGAAAATGTTCGATTTTGGGCTTCGAAAACAGGCGCAGCCGAGCAAGCTTGTTTCCCCCGTCGTTGAGCTCTTAGAGAGCTTTCCAACGGTATGCTGTGCACCGTGTAAATCCTTACGGATCAAAAGTTATGGGCACTGGAGCGACGGAGACCTGATCCCAAGCCCCACGCCCTCGGTCTGCGGGCCCAGCCTCTACGTGAAGCAAAGTTGTCTTGCCCAAGGTGCTGTGGGATTCGATAATAGAAACGTGATGGATTAGGTTGTCGTCCTTTGCGCTGCTCACGACATACGATCCGGGATGAAAAAAGAGCACAAAAGTAGAAAAGTTTCCTGAAATAGATGAAAACGTTCAATTTTGGTCTCCGAAAAAAGGCGCAGTCGAGCAGGCTTGCTACCCCCGTCATAGAGCTCTCGGAGAGCTTTCCAACGGTATACTGTGCGATGCGTAACTCCTTAAGGATTAAAAGTTATGGCCACTGGAGCGATAGAAACCTGGTCACAAGCCCCACGCCCTCGGTTTGCGGGCCCAGCCTCTAGGTGAAGTGAAGTTGTCATGCCCAAGGTGTCGTGGAATTCAGTTATAGAAATGTGATTGATTAGGTTGTCATCCTTTTCGCAGCTGACGACGTACGATCCAGGATAAAAAAACAGCGCAAGAGAAGAAAAGTGTCACGAAACTGATGAAAATGTTTGATTTTCGGCTCCGAAAACATGCGCAGCTGAGCATAATTGCTGCCCCCGTCATAGAGCTCTCGAAGAGCTTTCCAACGGTATGCTGTGCGACTCGTAACTCCTTACGGATCAAAAGTTATGGGCAAAGGAGTGACGGAGACCAGGTCCCAAGCCCCACGCCCTCGATTTGCGGGCCCAGCCTCTACGTGAAGCGAAGTTGTCTTGCCCAAGGTGCCATAGGATTCTATAATAGAAATATGAAGGATTAGGTTGTCATCTTTTTTTAGGATCGCGACATACGATCCGGGAAGGAAAAACAGCGCAAGAGAAGAAAAGTGTCTCAAAACTGATGAAAACGTTCGATTTTAGGCGTCGAAAATAGGTGCATCCGAGCAGGCTTGCTATCCCTGTCATAGAGCTCTCGGAGAGCTTTCCAACGGTATGTTATGCACCGCGTAACTCTTTACAGATCAAAAAGTTATGGGCACCGGAGCGACAGAGACATGGTCCCAAACTCCACACCCTCGGTTTGCAGGCCCAGCCTCTACATGAAGTGAAGTTGACTTGCCCAAGGTGCCGTGGGATTCGATAATAGAAAGGTGATGGATTAGGTTGTCATCCTTTTCGCGGCTCACGATGTGAGGCCCGACCCCGAATAATGTGCCTTACCTTAATTTGCGTGCCTTAGACCTAGAACTGTACGACCAACCTTGGATTACGTGCCATGTCTTGGTTTTCGTGCATGCCTCGTTATATGTGCCTTAATCTAGAATTGTGTGCCCTAATTCTTGATATACGTGCGATACCTAGATAAACATGCCATGACCTTAATTTACGTGTGAGACCTCGATTCGCGTGTGTCTCTTCGTTTTGTGTGCATTAACCTTGAACTGCGTGCTTTAACCTAGGTTTAAGAGTCATGTCTTGAATTACGTGCATTGCATTAAATTACGTGCCTTATTTTGATCTACATTAATTCACCTAGGGTTGCATGTGTTAGCATTAGAATCCGTGCATTTATCTTGAAGTACGTGCATTAGTCTTGAAGTTCGTGTCTTACCTCGTAGTTCGTGTCTACCTCGTAATTCGTGCCCTAAACCTAGGAATCCATGCCACCACGCTAATCAATAAAGAATCCTACACAAAGCACAAGACAATAAAATAATCCTACACAATCCACTAACTATTATTATAATCCTAATTCAAATCTCTACAAAATCCACTAACACCTAAATATTATATTTTAAACTCACTACAAGACAAAATCTCACAAACCTCTAAACATATCCTATATTCTATTCTACCTAAAATCCCTAAATACCCAACATTCTCTTACACACATGTTAAAACAATTCAAAAGATGACACAAAATCAGATTTTTGCATGCATGTTTAATTCAAAATGATTCTAGACAAGTCATGACACAAAAAACTTATCAATGCATAAAAAAATTGCCCAAAACCACCTCAATTTCCTCTCATTTTCGACCAGCCCTTGCATGCCCATGCTAGCATTTTAAAAACCACATTTTGAAGACACAAAATCAGAATTTGGACTGCCCAAGGCCGACCACACCCTCAAAGGAATTGCACAGCCATCACTTTGTCACATTCTCTCCTTTCCTTCAACTTCTCTCACTTCCCTCTCATTTCCTCTCTCCATTTCGGTTCTTGGCTGAGTTCTCTATCTCCTTGGCTTGTCTTCTTCATAACTTAGCTAAGCCAAGTCAAGCAATCATCAAGAAAGTCGAGCAAACAAGCTAGAGTTCGAAAATCACTCATGCATGTGCATTGAAGCTTCATTTTCGGCCTAGGTGAGTTACTAAGCTTCCATTTCTTTTCTTCAAGTCCTAACTACATGCATGTACTAAGAGCTTGGTCACTAAGCTAGGAAAATAGAGAAAACCAAGTTGGAATCTCGGCTAAGCAAGAAGAAGAAGAGATTTGAAGCTTCAACAAGTTTTTGAGCATCTCTTGGTTGATTGCAAAGGTGAGGGTTAAAACCTTTTGAAAACTCTTCAAAAATTCACATGCATGCTCATAAATGTGTGTATTTGCTTCTGTACTTGAGCTATATGGTTGTTCATAAGCTTAAACAACCATGCATGGCAAGATCTTGGCTTGAAAATGATGCTAGGTGAAATCGAAATGGATGACAGCTCTCTGACCAGTCTGTTTGAGGTAAGTTTAGCTAAGCAAATGATGTTGAAAATGCTTGAAAATTGGTGGGTGCTAGTTTGGACAGTTTTGAACATTTTTCCCAGAAATAGGCCGAAGCTAATTTTGACTCTAAGGTCCTCAAAATGGCAAATCATTAAAATGTGACCAAATCTGGAAATCTAGAAAAATGAATCAGGTTTTGGCAGATGCACTGACCTTGTGGAACGAACCATATTTGACTTAGTAAATATTGTCCAAAACGCATGAAATTTGGTGTGCTGCTATAGTTTTCAGTTATGGACAACTTTGTCAGAAATGGACCAAGGCTAAAACTGACCCTAAGGACCTCAAAAACGACAATTTCTGAAAAGTATGCAAATCTGGACAGTTTTGAGCTATCCCACTGTTTCGGCTATATCTATTGATCCCGAATTCCAATTGATGCAAGGTTTGTTTCTGATTTTATTTAACTTGTTGAGATTTAATTTGACATCTTATTCACTGGATTTGGAGATTTTTTGGTTATCCTATTGATTGTGAGAAAACAGCCTATTGCAGTAAAGGTTTCACTTAGCTATATGCTTGGAAAATTGATGTAACCTCTCTTGTGGTACTAATTGCTTGGAATTGTGGTGTTGGAATGTTGTGTGAACTGTTTTGGGTACTTGAGGATGTTTGAATTGAATGATGCATGACTTGAGAATGATTTTGAGTTGACTTAGGGTTTAATCACGCGGTTAAGCATGAAACAGAAACCCTAATGACTAGGTAGTCTTGCTAAGTGTTGATCATTTGGATATTGTGTTGGAATCATATGCTTAGTGGGCTGCCCGTAAATGTTTTATAACTTCAAAAGTGATCTTGACCATTGCATGTTGACAAATAAGCTTTTCTTGCATCCGAACCCATGTTGATATCATTGCATGTTGAATAATCTTATCACTTGATTGTGTGGACTTCTTAATGAGTTATATGACCTGTTTTACATGTGTTACATGGCTGCCCGATTAATGTTCATATAACTCCATATGCCTCTCATGTGAAATTACTTGTCTTATTGTGCCTCGTTCGACTACTTGTTAACATGCGATCTTATGACTGCTCGGAGGCAACCTACTTTGTTGTCCTCCTAATGTGATATGTTAAATGTTATAAATGTGCATTGCATACGAGGTTGCAACCTTTCGTGTGGCGTGGTAGCGTTTCACGTCCGCCGGGCGGCATCGGGCTTGCCGGTGTTACCGTGACTATCATGATCCAATTCCCTCTCTCGCTTGGTATTCACCCTTGGAGAGTTGGGTCGTAGGCTATCGGGGTACATCCGGAGTACACCCACCTGGCGTGTTTTGGGGATGAATTAAAGTCGGCCGCAACTCCTGTTACTTGACTTGATCTGAGAGCAAAAGCTCGCCGTATCCTTTTTATTATGTGTGTAAGTACTCCCACTTGGTTCCTAGAGAACCTCGGGGAGGAAAGACCGGTATTCCTGTTCTGTACTCGTATTTCTGTACTCGTATTTTTGTACTTGTATTTCTGTACTTGTTTTTCTGTTGTATTCATGTTTGAGAAAGGGATTTTCATAAGTTTAACTGGAAAATGAGTTTCAAAACTTATTTCTCGTTCCCCCTCGCTGAGTTCATAAGGACTCACCCTCTTTTATCATCTCAGGTGAAGAAGATCAAGAACAGGTACCAGAGGACGATGTGCCTAACGATGATTCCTTGGAGTGATTGCCTGTCTTGTGTGCTTTGCGTGATTTTGGCTATTTGTGAACTATGCTACTTGAAGACTATTTCTTTTATGTTGCTCGTTGTTTATTGATGTAAATGACCCCGTTGTAATTTGGGTCTAATTCTGGGATTGTACTATCTATAACCGGACGAACTTTTATTTGGTTGTTTGCTTTCGTTTTCTTAATTAGTAGTTATCATAGGCATTCAAACCACTAGATGAACAATCAACTAAGTTAATTCTATCTAATTTCACTTAGGTGCTCAGTTGCAAACTAAAGGATAATAGGTACTTGCATGATAGGAAATTGACAAATAAACAGGACATAGTTATCATGTTAGGCTTATTAACCAAACGAGACTTTCAAGGTAAACTAGTTAGCCAATCGGTTGGTGTCAAATATGAGTCCTTAACTTTCAAGGTAAACTAGTTAGCCAATCGGTTGGTGTCAAATAGGTGTCCTTAATGGAATTGGATTAATGATTGGAATAATTGAGGCGTTTAGAGAATTAAGTCAAACCAAAGAGCCCAATTACAGCCGTTATGCTACCGGTTTACCGAAAAATTTTGGAGTTTAGGCCAAGACGTTAAGTGTTAAATCTTCATGAACGGTTAAGTACGAGACGTGACTTGAATGTTTAGATCATACCCCAGTCTAACCTTTATAGGCCGGGTTGGGGCGTGACACACGACGTACGATCCGGGATGGAAAAATAGCACAAAAGAAGAAAAGTGTCCTGAAACGAATGAAAACATTCGATTTGAGGCTAAAAATAAAGCGCAACCAAGCAGGCGTTCAATACTCGTCGTAGAACTCTCGGAGAGCTTTTCAACGGTATGCTGTGCGCTACGTAACTCCTTACGGATCAAAAGTTATGGGCACCGGAGCGACGGAAACCTGGTCCCAAGCCCCACGCCCTCGGTTTGCGGGCCCAGCCTCTACGTGAAGCGAAGTTGTCTTGCCCAAGTTGCCGTGGGATTCGATAATAGAAATGTGATGGATTAGGTTGTCGTCCTTTTTGCCGCTCACAACGTACGATCCAGGACGGAAAAACATTGCAAGAGTAGAAAAGTGTCCCAAAACTGATGAAAATGTTCAATTTTGGGCTCCGAAAATAGGCGCAGCCGAGCAGGCTTGCAACCCCCGTCGTAGAGCTATAGGAGAGCTTTCCAATGGTATGCTGTCCGCCGCGTAACTCCTTACCGATCAAAAGTTATGGGCACCGGAGCGACAGATACCTTGTCACAAGCCCCACGCCCTCGGTTTGGGAGCCCAGCCTCTACATGAAGTGAAGTTGTCATGACCAAGGTGTCATGGGATTCGGTAATAGAAATGTGATAGATTAGGTTGCCGTCCTTTTCGCGGCTGACGACGTACGATCCGGGATGGAAAAATACCGTAAAAGAAGAAAATTATCCAGAAACTGATGGAAACATTCGATTTTGAGCTCCGAAAATAGATGTAGCCGAGTAGACTTGATGTCCTAGTCGTAGAGCTCTCGGAGAGGTTTCCAACGGTATGTTGTGCGACGCGTAACGCCTTACGAATCAAAAGTTATGGGCAAAGGAGCGACGGAGACCTGGTCCCAAGCCTCACGCCTTTTGTATGCGGGCCCAGCCTGTGAGCCCGACCTCGATTTGTGTGCGATACCTCGTTTAGTGTGCCCTAAAATAGATTTGTGTGCCTTGACCTAGGTTTAAGAATTGTGTTTCGTTTTGTGTTCCATGCATTGAATTACGTGCATTCATTTAGGGTTGCGTGCATTTACTTGAAAAACGTGCATTCATCTCGTAGTTCGTGCTCTACCTCGTAATGCGTGCCCTAGACCTAGGAAAGCATGCTCACGCTAATCAAGAAAGCATCTTACACGAAGCACTAGATCATTAATTAATCCTACAATTCCACTAACTAATATTAAATTACTAATTCAACCCACTAAAAGACGAAATTGCACCAAAAGCTAGACATTCTCATTCTTTATTCCTTATTCTTTTGCACTTTCCAAACACACAATTAAATAATGCTCAAAAGATGACAAAGATTCATATTTTTCAAGCCTTGGCCGACCACCTTGTGTGCCTTGTGATTGCTTTGCATAATTCAAATCTTATTCCCAAACATTCTATGACATTCTATGACACAAATACATAAAAAAATTAGCTCAAACCTTCCCCAAAGCCCTACCATTTCGACACAAGCTCCTTGCCCATGCTAGGAATTTCAAAATGCTTCTTGAAGACACAAAAGTCTGAAATTTTTATGCCTAAGGCCAACACAAGCCTCAACAATTGCAAAAGCTTTTATTTTTCTTTCATTTCTCTCATTTCCTCACATTTCTTTCTCTCCCTCTCATTCTTCTCTCTCTCTCTCGGCTTTGGCTGAGTTTCTACACTCCATAGCTTATCTTCATCACTCCATGGTTCATCAAGGCAAGCAAGAAGCTAGGGACCTCGACTAAGCAAGCTAGGTTGCAAGAAACACACATGCAAGCTCTTTGAGTCTCCATTTCGGCTTAGGTGAGTTTGCTAGCTTCCATTTCTTTTCTTCTTGTTCTAACCACATGCACCTACTAAGAACTTGGTCACTAAGCTAGGAAAAATAGAGAAAATCAAGTGGTGTCTCGGCTAAGCAAGGAAGAAGATCAACTTTCTGCTTCACCAAGAGTCTTGTGCATCTTCTTGTTGTTTTGCTAAAGTGAGGGCTAAAACTTCTTGAAAATCTTTCAAAAAATTACATGCATGCTCTTAAATGTTTATCTTTGCTTCTGTACTTGAGATATATGTGTGTTCATAAGCTTTTACAACCATGCATGGCAAGATTTTGGGCTATAATGTGATGATAGATAAAATCGTGCATGTGACAGCTTTCTATCTTGTTGGTGCGAGGTGACTTTAGCTAGGTAAATAATGTTGAAAATGCGTGAAAATTGGTAGGTGACTATTTTCGCCAGTTCTGAACATTTTTCACAGAAATAGGCCAAAGCTAATTTTGACACTAAGATCCTCAAAATGGCAAATCATTAAAATGTGTCCAAATCTGGAAAGTCTGGAAAAATGAAGCAGGTTTTGGTAGATTCACTGACCTTGTGGAACGAATCAGTTTTGAATTAGTAAATAATATCCAAAATTCATGAAATTTGGTGTACTTCTAAGCAAGGAAGAAGATCAACTTTGTGATTCACCAAGAGTCTTGTGCATCTTCTTGTTGTTTTGCTAAAGTGAGGGCTAAAACTTCTTGAAAATCTTTCAAAAAATTACATGCATGCTCTTAAATGTTTATCTTTGCTTCTGTACTTGAGATATATGTGTGTTCATAAGCTTTTACAACCATGCATGGCAAGATTTTGGGCTATAATGTGATGATAGATGAAATCGTGCATGTGACAGCTTTCTGCCTTGTTGGTGCGAGGTGATTTTGGCTAGGTAAATTATGTTTAAAATGCTTGAAAATTGGTAGGTGACTAGTTTCGCCAGTTCGAAACATTTTTCATAGAAATAGGCCAAAGCTAATTTTGACACTAAGATCCTCAAAATGGCAAATCATTAAAATGTGTCCAAATCTAGAAAGTCTGGAAAAATGAAGCAGGTTTTGGCAGATTCACTGACCTTGTGGAACGAATCAATTTTGAATTAGTAAATGATATCCAAAATGCATGAAATTTGGTGTACTGCTAAGCAAGGAAGAAGATCAACTTTGTGCTTCACCAAGAGTCTTGTGCATCTTCTTGTTGTTTTGCTAAAGTGAGGGCTAAAACTTCTTGAAAATCTTTCAAAAAATTACATGCATGCTCTTAAATGTTTATCTTTGCTTCTGTACTTGAGATATATGTGTGTTCATAAGCTTTTACAACCATGCATGACAATATTTTGGGCTATAATGTGATGATAGATGAAATCGTGCATGTGACAGCTTTCTGTCTTGTTGGTGCGAGGTGATTTTGGCTAGGTAAATGATGTTGAAAATGCATAAAAATTGGTAGGTGAATAGTTTTACCAGTTCAGATTTGTGTGCCTTGACCTAGTTTTGATTCTAAGATCCTCAAAATGGCAAATCATTAAAATGTGTCCAAATCTGGAAAGTCTGGAAAAATGAAGTAGGTTTTGGCAGATTCACTGACCTTGTGGAACGAACCAGTTTTGACTTAGTAAATGATATCCAAAATGCATTAAATTTAGTGTGTTTCTAGCTTTTTCAGTTATGGACATTTTTTTCAGAAATGGACTAAGGCTAAATCCGACCCTAAGGCCCTCAAAAACGACAAGTAGTGAAATGTGTGCATATTTGGATAGTTTTGTGCAGTCTCACAGTTTTGGCTATAACCATTGAACCCGAACTCCAAATGATGCGAGGTTTGTTTCTGAATTTAGTTTACTTATTAAGATTTAAGTTGACATCTTGATCACTAGAATTGGAGTTTTTTTGCTTGTCTTAATGATTGTGAGAAAACAGTCCATTGTAGTGAGGGTTTCACTTAGAGATGTGCTTAAAAAAATTATTGTAGCTTCTCTTGTTGTGTTAAATGCTTGGGATTGTGGCATTGGGATGTTTTGTGGACTGTTTTGAATACTTGAGGGTGTTTGAATTAATCTATGCATGGCTTGAGTTTGATTTTGAGATGACTTGGGGCTTAATCGCACGGGTAAGCACGAATTGGAACCCTAGTAACTAGGTGAATTTGCTAAGTGTTGATCCTTTGGATGTTGTGTTGGATTATGTGTTTAGTAGGCTACCCGTAGTTGTCCTTGTAGCCCTAAATATGATTTCATGTTGATAAGTAGGCTGTTCTTACACCCGGTCCCACGTACTTGTCGTTGTATGTTGAATAATCTTGTTATTTGATTACGTGAACTTTGAATTGAGTTATATGACTTGATTTACGTGTGTTACATGGCTGCCCGTTTAATGTTCATATAACTCCATGTGCCTTTCAAGTTAAAATACTTGTCTTATCGTGCCTCGCTTGTTTACTTGTCAATGTGCAATCTTATCACTGCTCAGAGGCAACCTACTTTGTTGTCCTCCTAATGTGATATATTAAATGTCATAAATGTGCATTGCATACAAGGTTGCAACCTTTTATTCTAGCGTGGTAGCGTTCACGTACACCGGGCGGCATCGGGCTTGCCGGTGCAACCGTGACTACCATTGTCCAATTCCCTCTCTCGCTTGGGGGCTAGACTTCCTCGGAGAGTTGGGTCGTAGGATTTCGGGGTACATCCGGAGTACACCCATTTGGCGTGATAAGGGGATGATTTGAAGTCGGCCGCAACAATTGATACTAGAAATGAACTGAGAGCAAAAGCTCACCGTATCCTTTTCACTATATGTATAAGTACTCTCGCTTGGTTCCTAGAGGACCTCAGGGAGGAAAGACGGCTAATTGTGTTCCTTTACTTTTATATTATTGTTATGTACTTATTTGTGATATATTCATGATTGCAAAAAGGGTTTTCATAAGTTGAACCGGAAAATAAGTTTCAAAACCTATTTCTCGTTCCCCCTCGCTGAGTTCATAAAGACTCACCCTCTTTTATCATCTCAGGTGAAAAAGATCAAGAACAGGTACCCGAGGACGACGTGCCTAACGATGATTCCTTGGAATGATTGCCTGTCCTATGTGCTTTGCTTGATTATGGCCATTGTGAACACTATGCTGCTTGAAGATTGTTTCTTTTCATGTTGCTTGATGTTTGTAATGTAAAAGACCCCCGTTGTAATTTGGGGTCTAATTTTGGCTTGTACTGATAATAACTAGATAGACACTACTGTGGTCATTTTTCTATCGTTACTAGCTAGTATCTATCATAGGATTTATGAAGTCTCAGGTAAGGATTAAGTAAAATGAACCTATCCAATCTTAAGTAGGTACTCATTGATAAGCTAAGATCAACAGGTACGTTTGTAACAAGGATTAACAAACAAATGAGACATAGTATCATGCTAGGTTATTAATCAAACGAGACTTTGAGACAACTAGTAGTGTTTCAATTGATAAATATTAATCTTTGTTGGAAATGAAATTGAGATTGGAAATTTTGAGGCGTTTAGAGAACTAGGTCAAACTAAAGAGCCCAATTACAGCCGTTATGCTGCCGGTTTTTCGGAAAAATTGTGGAGTCTAGGCTAAACATTAAGTGTTAAACTTTCATGAACGATTGAGTACGAGACATGACTTGAATGTTTAGATCACACCCTAGTCTAACCTTTATAGGCCGGTTGGGGCGTGACACAGCCTCTACTTGAAGCGAAGTTGTCTTGCCCAAGGTGCCGTGGGATTCGATAATAGAAATATTATGGATTAGCTTGTCGTCCTTTTCTAGGCTCACGACGTACGATCTGGGAAGGAAAAACAGCACCAATGAAGAAAAGTGTCACAAAACTGATGAAAACGTTCGATTTCGGTCTAAAAAAATTGGCACAGCCGAGCAGGCTTGCTGCTCTCGTCATAGAGATCTCAGAGAGCTTTCCAACGATATGCTGTGCACCGCGTAACTCCTTACGAATCAAAAGTTATGGGCGCCAGAGCGACGGAGACATGGTCCTAAGCCCCACGCCCCTGGTTTGCGTGCCCAGCCTCTACATGAAGCGAAGTTGTCATGCCCAAGGTGCCATGGGATTCGATTATAGAAATGTGATGGATTAGGTTGTCGTCCTTTTCATGGCTCACGACGTACGACCCGGGACAGAAAAACAGCATAAAAGAAGAAAAGTGTCCCAAAACTGATGAAAACATACGATTTTAGGCTACAAAAATAGGGGCAGCCAAAACGACGTGCAGTCCTCGTCGTAGAGCTCTCGAAAAGCTTTCCAACGGTATGCTGTGAGGTGCGTAACTCTTTACAGATCAAAAGTTATGGGCACCGGAGTGACAGAGACCAGGTCCTAAGCCCCACGCCCTCGGTTTGCGGGCCCAGCCTCTACGTGAAGCGAAGTTGTCATGCCCATGGTGCCATGGGATTTGATAATAGAAATGTGATGGATTACGTTGTCATCCTTTTCGCGGCTCACGACGTATGATCCAGGACAGAAAAACATCACAAAGGTAGAAAAGTGTCCCAAAACTGATGAAAATGTTCGATTTTGGGCACCGAAAATAGGCGCAGCCTAGCAGGATTGCTTCCCCCATCGTAGAGCTCTCGAAGAGCTTTCCTACGGTATGCTGTGCGCGAAACTCCTTACGGATCAAAAGTTATGGGCAAAGGAGCAACGGAGACCAGGTCCCAAGCCTATGCCCTTGGTTTGCGGGCCCAGCCTTTACGTGAAGCGAAGTTGTCTTGCCCAAGGTTCTGTGGGATTCGATAATAAAAATGTGATGGATTGGGTTGTCGTCATTTTCACGGCTCACAACGTACGATCCGGGACAGAAAAATAGCGCAAAAGAAGAAAAGTATCCTGAAACTGATGAAAATGTTCGATTTTAGGCTCCGAAAATAGGCGCAACAAAGCATGCTTGCTGCCCCCATCGTAGAGCTGATTGAGCTTTCCAACGGTATACTATGCCCCGCGTGACTCCTTACGCATCAAAAGTTATGGGCCAAGGAGCGACGGAGACCAGGTCCCAAGCCCCACGCCCTAGGTTTGCGGGCCCAGTCTCTATGTGACGCGAAGCTGTCTTGCCCAAGATGCCGTGGGATTTGATAATGGAAATGTGTTGGATTATGTTGTCGTCCATTTCTAGGCTCACCACGTACGATCCGGGAAGGAAAAACAGCGCAAGAGAAGAAAAATGTCCCAAAACTGATGAAAATGTTCGATTTTGGGCTTTGAAAACAGGCGTAGCAAAACTGGCTTACTACCTCCGTCGTAGAGCTCTGGGAGAGCTTTCCAACGGTATGCTGTGCCCCGTGTAACTCCATATGGATCAAAAGTTATGGGCAAAGGAGCGACGGAGACTAGGTCCCAAGCCCTACGTCCTCGGTTTGCGGGCCCAGCCTCTACGTGAAGCGAAGTTGTCTTACCCAAGGTGTTGGTGGATTCGATAATAGAAATGTGGTGGATTAGGTTTTCGTCCTTTTCTAGGCACACGACGTACGATCCGGGGAGGAAAAACAACGCAAAAGAAGAAAAATGTGCCAAAACTGATGAAAATTTTCAATTTTGGGCACCGAAAATAGGCGCAGCCGAGCAGGATTGCTTCCCCTATCGTAGAGCTCTCGGAGAGCTTTCCAACGGTATGCTGTGCGCCGCGAAACTCCTTACGGATCAAAAGTTATGGGCAAAGGAGCGACGGAGACCAGGTCCCAAGCCTATGCCCTTGGTTTGCGGGCCCAGCCTCTACGTGAAGAAAAGTTGTCTTGCCCAAGGTGCCGTGGGATTCGATCCGGGAAGGAAAAACAGCGCCAGAGAAGAAAAGTATCCCAAAACTAATGAAAACGTTTGATTGTAGACTCCAAAAATAGGTGTAGCCGAGCAGACTTACTGCCCCAGTCGTAGAGCTCTCGAAGAGCTTTCCAATGGTATGTTGTGCGCTGCGTAACTCCTTACGGATCAAAAGTTATGGGGAAAGTAGGGAGGGAGACCTGGTCCCAAGCCCTACGCCCTCGGTTTGTGGTCCTAGCCTCTACGTGAAGCGAAATTGTCTTGCCCAAGGTGTAGTGGGATTCGATAATAAAAATGTGATGGATTAGGTTGTCGTCCTTTTCGCGGCTCACGACGTACGACCCGGGACAAAAAAACATCGCAATAGTAGAAAATGGTCCCGAAATTGATGAAAACGTTCGATTTTAGTATACAAAAACAGGCGCAGCCAAAAAGGCATGAAGTCCCCATCGTAGAGCTCTCGGAGAGCTTTCCAACTGTATGTTGTGCACTGCGTAACTCCTTACGAATCAAAAGTTATGGGCACTAGAGTGATGGAGACCTGGTCCCAAGCCCCACGCCCTCGGTTTACGGGCCCAGCCTCTACGTGAAGCGAAGTTGTCTTGCCCAAGATGCCGTGGGATTCAATAATAGAAATGTGATGGATTAGGTTGTCATCCTTTTTGCGGCTCATGACGTACGATCCAGGACAGAAAAACATCACAAAAGTAGAAAAGTGTCTCAAAACTGATGAAAATGTTTGATTTTGCTCTCCAAAAATAGGTACAGCCGAGCAAGCTTGCTGCCTCCGTCATAGAGCTCTTAGAGAGCTTTCGAACGGTATGTTGTGTGCTGCGTAACTCCTTACGGATCAAACGTTATGGGCATTGAAGCCACGGAGACCTGGTCCCAAGCCCCCCTCGGTTTGCGTGCCCAACCTTTACGTGAAGCAAAGTTGTCTTGCCCAAGGTGCCGTGGGATTCGATAATAGAAATGTGATGGATTAGGTTGTCATCCTTTTCGTGGCTCATGACGTATGATCCAGGACAGAAAAACATCGCAAAAGTATAAAAGTGTCCCGAAAATGATAAAAATGTATGATTTTGGGCTCCAAAAATAGGTACAACTGAGTAGGCTTCCTGCCCCCGTCGCAGAGCACTCAGAGACCTTTCTAACGATATGTTGTGCGCCGTGTAACTCCTTACGGATCAAAAGTTATGGGCAAAGGAGCGATGAAGACCTGGTCCCAAGCCCCACGCCCTCGGTTTGCGGGCCCAGCCTCTACGTGAAGCGAAGTTGTGTTGCCCAAGGTGCCGTGGGATTCAATAATAGAAATGTGATGGATTATGTTGTCGTCCTTTTCGCGGCTCATGACGTACGACCCGGGACGGAAAAGCAGCACAAGAGAAGACAAGTTTCTCGAAACTGATGAAAATGTTCGATTTTAGGCTACAAAAATAGGCGCAGCAAAAAAGGCATGCAGTCCCCGTCGTAGAGCTCTTAGAGAGCTTTCCAACGGCATGTTGTGCTCCGCGTAACTCCTTACGGATCAAAAGTTATGGGCACCAGAGCAATAGAGACCTGGTCCCAAGGCCCACGCCCTCAGTTTGCAGGCACAGCCTCTACGTGAAACGAAATTGTCTTGCCGAAGGTGCCGTGGGATTCAATAATAGCAATGTGATAGATTAGGTTGTCATCATTTTTGCGGCTCACGACGTAAGATCCAGGACAAAAAAACATCGCAAAAGTAAAAAAGTATCTCGAAACTGATGAAAATATTCGATTTTGGGCTCCAAGAACAGGTGTAGCCGAGTAGGCTTGCAGCCCCTGTCGTAGAGCTCTCAGAGAGCTTTCCAATGGTATGCTGTGCCTCGTGTAACGCCTTACGGATCAAAAGTTATGGGCACCGGAGCGACGAAAACCTGGTCCCAAGCCCCACACCCTCGGTTTGCGGGCCCAGCCTCTACGTGAAGCGAAGTTGTGTTGCCCAAGGTGCCGTGGGATTTGATAATAGAAAAGTAATGAATTAGGTTGTCGTCCTTTTCGCGGCTCACGACGTACGACCCGGGATGTAAAAACAGCGCAAAAGAAGAAAAATATACAAAAACTGATGAAAACGTTCGATTTTAGTCTACAAAAACAGGTGCAACCAAAAAGGTGTGCAGTCTCCGTCGTAGAGCTCTGGGAGAGCTTTCCAACGGTATGCTGTGCGCCGCTTAACTCCTTACGGATCAAAAGTTATGGGCACCGGAGTGATGGAGACCTAGTCCCAAGCCCCACGCCCTCATTTGTGGGCCCATCCTCTACGTGAAGTGAAGTTTTCTTGCCCAACGTGCCATGGGATTCGATAATAGAAATGTGATGGATTAGGTTGTCATCCTTTTCGCGGCTCACGATGTACGATCTAGGATGGAAAAACATCGCAAAAGAAGAAAAGTGTCCCAAAACTGATGAAAATGTTCGATTTTTGGCTCCAAAAATAGGTGCAGCGGAGCAAGCTTGCTTCCCCCGTCGTAGAGCTCTCGGAGAGCTTTCCAACGGTATGTTGTGCGCTGCGTAACTCCTTACGGATCAAAAGTTATAGGCACCGGAGCGACGGAGGCCTGGTCCCAAGCCCCACGCCCTCGGTTTGCAGGCCCAGCCTTTACGTGAAGCGAAGTTGTCTTGCCCAAGGTACCGTGGGATTTGATAATAGAAATGTGATGGATTAGGTTGTCGTCCTTTTCTGGGCTCATGACATACCATTCGGGAAGGAAAAACAGCACAATAGAAGAAAAGTGTCCCAAAACTGATGAAAAAGTCCGATTTTGGGCTCCAAAAATAGGCGCTGTAAAGCAAGCTTACTGCCCCCATCGTAAAGCTCTGGGAGAGCTTTCCAACGGTATGCTGTGCCCCGCGTAACTCCTTACGGATCAAAAGTTATGAGTAAAGGAGTGAAGGAGGCCAGTCCCCAAGCCCCACACCCTCGGCTTGCGGGACCAGCCTCTACGTGAAGCAAAGTTGTCTTGCCTAAGGTGCCATTAGATTCGATATTAGAAATGTGATGGATTAGGTTGTCGTCCTTTTCTAGGCTCACGACGTACGATCCGGGGAGGAAAAAAGCGCAAAAGAAGAAAAGTGTGTCAAAACTGATGAAAACATTCAATTTTGGGCTCCGAAAACTGGCACAACACAGCAAGCTTACTTCACACGTTGTAGAGCTCTGGGAGAGCTTTCCAACGGTATGTTGTGCCGCGCGTAACTCCTTACAGATCAAAAGTTATGGGCAAAGGAGCGACGGAGACCAGGTCTCAAGCCCCACGCCCTCGGTTTGCAGGCCCAGCCTCTACGTGAAGCGAAGTTGTCTTGCCCACGGTGTCGTGGGATTCGATAATAGAAATGTGATGGATTAGGTTGTTGTCCTTTTCTAGGCTCACGACGTACGATCCGGGAAGGAAAAACAGCACAAAAGAAGAAAAGTGTGCAAAAATTGATGAAAATGTTTGATTTTGGGCTCTGAAAATAGGCGCAGCTGAGCAGGCTTACTGCCATCGTCGTAGAGCTCTCGGAGAGCTTTCCAACGGTATACTGTGCGCCGCGACACTCCTTACGTATCAAAATTTATGGGCACCGAAGCGACGGAGACTTGGTCCCAAGCGCCACGTTCTCGGTTTTCGAGCCCAGCCTTTACGTGAAGCGAAGTTGTCATACCCAAGGTGTCATGGTATTTGGTAATAGAAATGTGTTTGATTAGGTTGTCGTCCTTTTCGCAGTTGACGACGTACGATCTGGCACGAAAAAACAGCGCAAAAGAATAAAGTGTCCCAAAATTGATAAAAACGTTTAATTTTGGGCTCTGAAAATAGGCGTAGTCGAGCAGGCTTGCTACCCCCATCGTAGAGCTCTCGGAGAGCTTTCCAACGTTATACTGTGCGACGCGTAACTCATTATGGATCAAAAGTTATGGGCAAAGGAGCGACGGAGACCTGGTCCCAAGCCCCACGCCCTCGGTTTGCTGGCCAAGCCTCTATGCGAAGCGAAGTTGTCATGCCCAAGGTGCCGTGGGATTCGATAAAAGAAATATGATGGATTAGGTTTGTGTCCATTTCGCGGCTAACGACGTATGATCCAGGACGAAAAAATAGCGCAAAAGAAGAAAATGTCCCGAAACTGATGAAAATGTTCAATTTTGGGATTCGAAAATAGGCGCAGCCGAGCAAGCTTGTTTCCCCTGTCGTTGAGCTCTTGGAGAGCTTTCCAACGGTATGCTGTGCACCGTGTAAATCCTTACGGATCAAAAATTATGGGCACCGGAGCGACGGAGACCTGGTCCCAAGCACCACGCCCTCGGTCTACGGGCCCAGCCTCTACGTGAAGCTAAGTTGTCTTGCCGAAGGTGCAGTGGGATTCAATAATAGAAACGTGATGGATTAGGTTGTCGTCCTTTGCGCTGCTCACGACGTACGATCCGGGATGAAAAAATTTCGCAAAAGTAGAAAAGTTTCCCGAAATAGATGAAAACGTTCAATTTTGGGCTCCGAAAAAAGGCGCAGCCGAGCAGGCTTGTTGCCCCCGTCATAGAGCTCTCGGAGAGCTTTCCAACGGTATACTGTGCGCCGCGTAACTCTTTACGGATCAAAAGTTATGGGCAAAAGAGTGACGGAGACTAGGTCCCAAGCCCCACGCCCTCGGTTTACGGGCCCAGCCTCTACGTGAAGCGAAGTTGTCTTGCCCAAGGTGCCATAGGATTCTATAATAGAAATGTGAAGGATTAGGTTGTCATCCTTTTTTAGGATCGCGACGTACGATCCAGGAAGGAAAAAAAGCGCCAGAGAAGAAAAGTGTCTCAAAACTGATGAAAACGTTCGATTTTAGGCTTCGAAAATAGTCGCATCCGAGCAGGCTTGCTGTCCCTGTCATAGAGCTCTCGGAGAGCTTTCCAACGGTATGCTGTGCACCGCGTAACTCTTTACGGATCAAAAAGTTATGGGCACCAGAGCGACAGAGACATGGTCCCAAACTCCACACCCTCGGTTTGCGGGCCTAGCCCCTACATGAAGTGAAGTTGTCTTGCCCAAGGTGCCGTGGGATTCGATAATCGAAAGGTGATGGATTAGGTTGTCATCCTTTTCGTGGCTCACGACGTACGATCCGGGATGGAAAAATAGCACAAAAGAAGAAAAGTGTCCCGAAACGGATGAAAACGTTCGATTTTAGGCTACAAATAAAGCAGAGCCAAGCAGGCGTGCAAAACCCATCGTAGAACTCTCGGAGAGCTTTTCAACAGTATGCTGTACGCCGCGTAACTCCATACGGATCAAAAGTTATGGGCACCGGAGCGACGGAGACCTGGTCCTAAGCCCCACGCCCTCAGTTTGCGAGCCTTACATTTACGTGAAGCGAAGTTGTCTTGCCCAAGGTGCCGTGGGATTCAATAATAGAAATGTGATGGATTAGGTTGTCGTCCTTTTTGCGGCTCACAACGTACGATCCAGGACGGAAAAACATCGCAAGAGTAGAAAAGTGTCCCGAAACTGATGAAAATATTCGATTTTGGGCTCCGAAAACAAGTGCAGCCGTGCAGGCTTGCTACCCCCGTCGTAGAGCTCTCAGAGGGCTTTCCAACGGTATGCTGTCCGCCGCGTAACTCCTTACGGATCAGAAGTTATGGACACCGGAGCGACAGATACCTTGTCACAAACCCCACGCCCTCGGTTTGGGGGCCCAGCCTCTACATGAAGTGAAGTTGTCATGACCAAGGTGTCGTGGGATTCGGTAATAGAAATGTGATAGATTAGGTTGCCGTCCTTTTCGCAGCTGACGACGTACGATCCAGGATGAAAAAACAGCGCAAAAGAAGAAAATTATCCAGAAACTGATGGAAACGTTCGATTTTGAGCTCCGAAAACAGGTACAGCCGAGAAGACTTGATGCCCTAGTCGTAGAGCTCTCGGAGAGCTTTCCAACGGTATGTTGTGCGATGCGTAACGCCTTACGGATCAAAAGTTATGGACAAAGGAACGACGGAGACCTGGTCCCAAGCCTCACGCCTTCTGTATGCGGGCCCAGCCTGTGAGGCCCGACCTCGATTTGCGTGCGATACCTCGTTTAGTGTGCCCTAACCTAGATTTGCCTACCTTGACTAGGTTTAAGAATTGTGTTTCGTTTTGTGTGCCATGCATTGAATTACGTGCATTTATTTAGGGTTGCGTGCATTTACTTGGGAAACGTGCATTCATCTCGTAGTTTGTGTCCTACCTCGTAGTGTGTGCCCTAGACCTAGGAAAGCATGCTCACGCTAATCAAGAAAGCATCTTACACGAAGCACTAGATCATTAATTAATCCTACAATTCCGCTAACTCATATTAAATTACTAATTCAACCCACTAGAAGACGAAATTGCACCAAAAGCTAGACATTCTCATTCTTTATTCCTTATTCTTTTGCAGTTTCCAAACACACAATTAAATAATGCTCAAAAGATGACAAAGATTCAGATTTTTCAAGCCTTGGTCGACCACCTTGTGTGCCTTGTGATTGCTTTGCATAATTCAAATCTTATTCCCAAACATTCTATGACATTCTATGACACAAATGCATAAAAAAATTAGCTCAAACCTTCCCCAAAGCCCCACCATTTTGACACAAGCTCCTTGCCCATGCTAGGAATTTCAAAATGCTTCTTGAAGACACAAAAGTCTGATATTTTTATGCCCAAGGCCAACACAAGCCTCAACAATTGCAAAAGCATTTATTTTTCTTTCATTTCTCTCATTTCCTCACATTTCTTTCTCTCCCTCTCACTCTTCTCTCTCTCTCTCTCAGATTTGGCTGAGTTTCTACACTCCATAGCTTATCTTCATCACTCCATGGTTCATCAAGGCAAGCAAGAAGCTAGGGACCTCGACTAAGCAAGCTAGGTTGCAAGAAACACACATGCAAGCTCTTTGAGTCTCCATTTCGGCTTAGGTGAGTTTGCTAGCTTCCATTTCTTTTCTTCTTGTTCTAACCACATGCACCTACTAAGAACTTGGTCACTAAGCTAGGAAAAATAGAGAAAATCGAGTGGTGTCTCGGCTAAGCAAGGAAGAAGATCAACTTTCAGCTTCACCAAGAGTCTTGTGCATCTTCTTGTTGTTTTGCTAAAGTGAGGGCTAAAACTTCTTGAAAATCTTTCAAAAAATTACATGCATGCTCTTAAATGTTTATCTTTGCTTCTGTACTTGAGATATATGTGTGTTCATAAGCTTTTACAACCATGCATGGACAGATTTTGGGCTATAATGTGATGATAGATGAAATCGTGCATGTGACAGCTTTCTGTCTTGTTGGTGCGATGTGATTTTGGCTAGGTAAATGATGTTGAAAATGCGTGAAAATAGGTAGGTGAATAGTTTTGCCAGTTCAGATTTGCGTGCCTTGACCTAGTTTTGATTCTAAGATCCTCAAAATGGCAAATCATTAAAATGTGTCCAAATCTGGAAAGTCTGGAAAATTGAAGCAGGTTTTGGCAGATTCACTGACCTTGTGAAATGAACCAGTTTTGACTTAGTAAATGATATCCAAAATGCATTAAATTTGGTGTGCTGCTAGATTTTTCAGTTCTGGACATTTTTTTCAGAAATGGACTAAGGCTAAATTTGACCCTAAGGCCCTCAAAAATGACAAGTAGTGAAATGTGTGCATATCTGGACAGTTTTGTGCAGTCTCACTGTTTTGGCTATAACCATTGAACCCGAACTCCAAATGATGCGAGGTTTGTTTCTGAATTTAGTTCACTTCTTAAGCTTTAAGTTGAAATCTTGATCACTGGAATTGGAGTTTGTTTACTTGTCTTAATGATTGTGAGAAAACAGTCCATTGCAGTGAGGGTTTCACTTAGAGATGTGCTTAAAAAAATTATTGTAGCTTCTCTTGTTGTGTTACATGCTTGGGATTGTGGCATTGGGATGTTGTGTGGACTGTTTTGAATACTTGAGGGTGTTTGAATTAATCGATGCATGGCTTGAGTTTGATTTTGAGATGACTTGGGGCTTAATCTTACGGGTAAGCACGAATTGGAACCCTAGTAACTAGGTGAATTTGCTAAGTGTTGATCCTTTAGATGTTGTGTTGGATTATGTGTTTAGTAGGCTGCCCGTAGTTGTCCTTGTATCCCTAAATATGATTTCATGTTGATAAGTAGGCTTTTCTTGCACCCGATCCCACGTACTTGTCATTGCATGTTGAATAATCTTGTTATTTGATTACGTGAACTTTGAATTGAGTTATATGACTTGATTTATGTGCGTTACATGGCTTCCCGTTTAATGTTCATATAACTCCATGTGCCTTTCAAGTGAAAATACTTGTCTTATCGTGCCTCACTTGTTTACTTGTCAATGTGCAATCTTATGACTGCTCAGAGGCAACCTACTTTGTTGTCCTCCTAATGTGATATATTAAATATCATAAATGTGCATTGCATACAAGGTTGCAACCTTTCATTCTGGAGTGGTAGTGTTCACGCACACCGGGCGGCATCGGGCTTGCCAGTGCAACCGTGACTACCATTGTCCAATTCCCTCTCTCGCTTGAGGGCTAGACTTCCTCGGAGAGTTGGGTCGTAGGATTTCGGGGTACATCCGGAGTACACCCATTTGGTGTGATAAGGGGATGATTTGAAGTCGGCCGCAACAACTGATACTGGAAATGAACTGAGAGCAAAAGCTCACCGTATCCTTTTCACTATGTGTATAAGTACTCTCGCTTGGTTCCTAGAGGACCTCAGGGATGAAAGACAGGTAATTGTGTTCCTTTACTTTTATATTATTGTTATGTACTTATTTGTGATATATTCATGCTTGCAAAAAGGGTTTTCATAAGTTGAACCGGAAAATAAGTTTCAAAACCTATTTCTCGTTCCCCCTCGCTGAGTTCATAAATACTCACCCTCTTTTATCATCTCAGGTGAAGAAGATCAAGAACAGGTACCCGAGGACCACGTGCCTAACGATGATTCCTTGGAATAATTGCATGTCCTATGTGCTTTGCTTCATTATGGCCATTGTGAACACTATGCTGCTTGGAGACTGTTTCTTTTCATGTTGCTTGATGTTTGTAATGTAAAAGACCCCCGTTGTAATTTGGTGTCTAATTTTGGCTTGTACTGATAATAACTAGATAGACACTACTGTGGTTGTTTTGCTATCGTTACTGGCTAGTATCTATCATAGGATTTATGAAGTCTCAGGTAAGGATTAAGTAAAATGAACCTATCCAATCTTAAGCAGGTACTCATTGATAAGCTAAGATCAACAGGTACGTTTGTAACAAGGATTAACAAACAAACGAGATATAGTATCATGCTAGGTTATTAATCAAACGAGACTTCGAGACAACTAGTAGCGTTTCAATTGATGAATAGTAATCTTTGTTGGAAATGAAATTGAGATTGGAAATTTTGAGGCGTTTAAAGAACTAGGTCAAACTAAAGAGCCCAATTACAGCCGTTATGCTGCCAGTTTTCCGAAAAAATTGTGGAGTCTAGGCTAAACGTTAAGTGTTAAACTTTCATGAACAATTGAGTACGAGACATGACTTGAATGTTTAGATCACACCCTAGTCTAACCTTTATAGGCCGGGTTGGGGTATGACACAGCCTCTACTTGAAGCGAAGTTGTCTTGCCCAAGGTGCCGTTGGATTCGATAATAGAAATATTATGGATTAGTTTGTCGTCCTTTTCTAGGCTCACGACGTACGATCCGGGAAGGAAAAACAGCGCCAATGAAGAAAAGTGTCCCAAAACTGATGAAAACGTTCGATTTTGGTGTCCAAAAATAGGCGCAGCCGAGCAGGCTTGCTGTTCTTGTCATAGAGATCTCAGAGAGCTTTCCAACGATATGCTGTGCACCGCGTAACTCCTTACGAATCAAAAGTTATGGGCACCAGAGCGACGGAGACATGGTCTTAAGCCCCACGCCCCTGGTTTGCGTGCCCAGCCTCTATGTGAAGCGAAGTTGTCTTGCCCAAGGTGCCATGGGATTCGATAATAGAAATGTGATGGATTAGGTTGTCGTCCTTTTCACGGTTCACGACGTACGACCCGGGACAGAAAAACAGCATAAAAGAAGAAAAGTGTCCCAAAACTGATGAAAACATTCAATTTTAGGCTACAAAAATAGGGGCAGCCAAAAAGGCATGTAGTCCTCGTCGTAGAGCTCTTGGAGAGCTTTCCAACGGTATGCTGTGCGGCGCGTAACTCCTTACGGATCAAAAGTTATGGGCACCGGAGTGACGGAGACTAGGTCCTAAGCCCTACGCCCTCGGTTTGCGGGCCCAGCCTCTACGTGAAGCGAAGTTGTCTTGCCCAAGGTGTCATGGGATTTGATAATAGAAATGTGATGGATTAGGTTGTCATCCTTTTCGCGGCTCACGACGTACGATCCAGGACAGAAAAACATCGCAAAGGTAGAAAAGTGTCCCGAAACTGATAAAAATGTTCGATTTTGGCCTCCGAAAATAGGTGTAGCCGAGCAGGCTTGCTATCCCCGTCGTAGAGCTCTCAGAGAGCTTTCCAACGGTATGCTGTGCGCCACGTAACTCCTTACAGATCAAAAGTTATAGGCACCGGAGCGACGGAGACCTGGTCCCAAGCCCCACGCCCTCGGTTTGTGGGCCCATCCTTTACATGAAGCAAAGTTGTCTTGCCCAAGGTTCCGTGGGATTCGATAATATAATGTGATGGATTGGGTTGTCGTCATTTTCACTGCTCACGACGTACGATCCGGGACAGAAAAACAGCTCAAAAGAAGAAAAGTGTCCCAAAACAGATGTAAACGTTCGATTTTGGGCTTTGAAAACAGGCGCAACAAAGCTTGCTTGCTGCCCCCGTTGTAGAGCTATAGGAGAGCTTTCCAACAGTATGCTGTGCCCCGCGTAACTCCTTACGGATCAAAAGTTATGGGCCAAGAAGCGACGGAGACCAGGTCCCAAGCCCCACGCCCTCGGTTTGCGGGCCCAGCCTCTACGTGAAGCGAAGTTGTCTTGTGCAAGGTGCCATGGGATTTGATAATAGAAATGTGATGGATTAGGTTGTCATCCTTTTCGCGGCTCACGACATACGATCCAGGACCGAAAAACATCGCAAAGTTAGAAAAATGTCCCAAAATTGATGAAAATGTTCGATTTTGGGCTCTGAAAATAGGTGTAGCCGAGCAGGTTTGCTGCCCCCATCATAGAGCTCTTAGAGAGCTTTCCAACGGTATGCTGTACGCCGCGTAACTCCTTATGGATCAAAAGTTATAGACAGTGGAGCGACGGAGACCTGGTCCCAAGCCCCACGCCCTCGGTTTGCGGGCCAAGCCTTTACGTGAAGCGAAGTTGTCTTGCCCAAGGTTTCGTGGGATTCGATAATAGAAATGTGATGGATTGGGTTGTCGTCATTTTCACGGCTCACAACGTACGATCCGGGACAGAAAAACAGCGCAAAAGAAGAAAAGTGTCCCGAAACTGATGAAAATGTTCGATTTTAGGCTCCGAAAATAGGCGCAACAAAGCATGATTGCTGCCCCCGTCGTAGAGCTATGATTGAGCTTTCCAACGGTATGCTATGCCCTGCGTGACTCCATACGCATCAAAAGTTATGGGCAAATGAGCGACGGAGACCAGGTCCAAAGCCCCACGCCCTCGGTTTGCGGGCCTAACCTCTACGTGACGCGAAGCTGTCTTGCCCAAGGTGCCGTGGGATTCGATAATGGAAATGTGATGGATTATGTTGTCGTACTTTTCTAGGCTCACCACGTACGATCCGGAAAGGAAAAATAGCGCAAGGGAAGAAAAATGTCCCAAAATTGATGAAAATGTTCGATTTTGGGCTCTGAAAATAGGCGCAACAAAGCTGGCTTACTACCTCCGTCGTAGAGCTCTGGGAGAGCTTTCCAACGATATGCTGTGCCCCACGTAACTCCATACGGATCAAAAGTTATGGGCAAAGGAGCGACGAAGACCAGTTCCCAAGCCCCACGCCCTCGATTTGTGGGCCCAGCCTCTACGTGAAGCGAAGTTGTCTTGCCCAAGGTATCGGTGGATTCGATAATAGAAATGTGGTGGATTAGGTTGTTGTCCTTTTCTAGGCTCACGACATACGATCCGGGCAGGAAAAACAACGCAAAAGAAGAAAAGTGTGCCAAAACTGATGAAAATGTTTAATTTTGGGCACCAAAAATAGGCGCAACTGAGCAGGATTGCTTCCCCCATCGTAGAGCTCTCGGAGAGCTTTCCAACGGTATGCTGTGCGCCGCGAAACTCCTTACGAATCAAAAGTTATGGGCAAATGAGCGACGGAGACCAGGTCCCAAGCCTATGCCCTTGGTTTGCGGGCCCAGCCTCTACGTGAAGAAAAGTTGTCTTGCCCAAGGTACCATGGGTTTCGATAATAGAAACGTGATAGATTAGGTTGTCGTCCTTTTCTTGGCTCACGACATACGATCCGGGAAGAAAAAACATCGCTAGAGAAAAAATGTGTCCTAAAATTGATGAAAACGTTCGATTTTGGGATCTGAAAATAGACGCAGCAGAGCAGGCTTGCTGCCCTTGTCGTAGAGCTTTGGGAGAGCTTTCCAACGATATGATGTGCCCCGCATAACTCCTTATGGATCAAAAGTTATGGGCAAATGAGCGACGGAGACCAGGTCCCAAACCCCACGCCCTCGATTTGTGGGCCCAGCCTCTACGTGAAGCGAAGTTGTCTTGCCCAAGGTGCCGTGGGATTCGATAATAGAAATGTGATGGATTAGGTTGTCGTCCTTTTCTAGGCTCACGACGTACGATCTGGGAAGGAAAAACAACGCAAAAGAAGAAAAGTATGCCAAAACTGATGAAAATATTTGATTGTAGACTCCGAAAATAGGTGCAGTCGAGTAGGCTAGCTGCCCCCATCGTAGAGCTCTCGGAAAGCTTTTCAACGGTATGTTGTGCGCCGCGACACTCCTTACGTATCAAAAGTTATGGTCACCATAGCGACGGAGACCTGGTCCCAAGCCCTACGCCCTCGGTTTGCGGGCCCAGCCTTTACGTGAAGCGAAGTTGTCTTGCCCAAGGTGCCGTGGGATTCGATAATAGAAATGTGATGGATTAGGTTGTCGTCCTTTTCGCAGCTCACGACGTACGATCCTGGACGGAAAAATAACGCAGAAGTAGAAAAGTTTCCTGAAATAGATGAAAACGTTCGATTTTGAGGTCCAAAAATAGGCACAGTGGAGCAGGCTTGCTGCCCCCCTCGTAGAGCTCTCGGAGAACTTTCCAACGGTATGCTGTGCGCCGCATAACTCCTTTAGGATCAAAAGTTATGGGTACTAGAGCGACAGATACCTGGTCACAAACCCCATGCCCTCGGTTTTTGGGGCCAGCCTTTACGTGAAGTGAAGTTGTCATGCCCAAGGTGTCGTGGCGTTTGGTAATAGAAATGTGATTGATTAGGTTGTCGTCCTTTTTGCAGTTGACGACGTACGATCCGAGACGAAAAAAAAGTGCAAAAGAATAAAGTGTCCCAAAATTGATGAAAACGTTTAATTTTGGACTCCGAAAACAGGCGCAGCCGAGTAGGCTTGTTGCCCCCGTCGTAAAGCTCTCGGAGAGCTTTGCAACGTTATGATGTGTGATGCGTAACTCCTTACGGATCAAAAGTTATAGGCAAAGGAGCAACAGAGACCTGGTCCCGAGCCCCACGCCATTGGTTTGCAGGCCCAACCTCTATGTGAAGCGAAGTTGTCTTGCCCATGGTGCCGTGGGATTCGATAATAGAAATGTGATGGATTAGGTTTGCTTCCTTTTTGCGGCTCACGACGTACGATCCGGGACGGAAAAACAGCGCAAAAGAAGAAAATGTCCCGAAACTGGTGAAAACGTTCGATTTTGGGCTTCAAAAATAGGTGCAGCTGAGCAAGCTTGTTTCCCCCATCGTTGAGCTCTTGGAGAGCTTTCCAACGGTATGCTGTGCACCGCGTAAATCCTTACGGATCAAAAGTTATGGGCACTGGAGTGACAGATACCTGGTCACAAGCCCCACGCCCTCGGTTTGCAGGCCCAGCCTCTAAGTGAAGCGAAGTTGTCTTGCCTAAAGTGCCGTGGGATTCGATAATAGCAATGTGATGCATCAGGTTTGCGTCCTTTTCGCGGCTCACGATGTACGACCCGGGACAGAAAAATAGCGCAAAAGAAGAAAATGTCCCGAAACTGATGAAAATCTTCCATTTTGGGCTTTAAAAACAGGCGTAGCCGAGCAAGCTTGTTTCCCCCGTCGTTGAGCTCTTGGAGAGCTTCCCAGCGGTATTCTATGCGCTGCGTAAATCCTTAAGGATCAAAAGTTATAGGCACTAGAGTGACAAATACCTGGTCACAAGCCCCACGCCCTCGATTTGCTGGCCCAACCTCTAAGTGAAGTGAAGTTGTCATGCCCAAGGTGTCGTGGCATTCGGTAATAGAATTGTGATTGATTATGTTGTCGTCCTTTTCGCAGCTGACGACGTACGATCCGGGACAAAAAAATAGCGCAAGAGTAGAAAAGTGTCACAAAACTGATGAAAATGTTTGATTTTGGGCTCCGAAAACAGGCACAGTAGAGAATTCTTGTTGCCCTCATCGTAGAGCTCTCGAAGAGCTTTCCAACGGTAAGCTGTGCGACACGTAGCTCCTTACGGATCAAAAGTAATGGGCACATGAGCGACGGAGACCTGGTCCCAAGCCCCACGCCCTCAGTTTGCGGGCCCTGCTTATACGTGAAGCCAAGTTATCTTGCCCAAGGTGCCATGGGATTCCATAATAGAAATGTGAAGGATTAGGTTGTCATCCTTTTCTAGGCTCGCGACGTACGATCCGGGAAGGAAAAACAACGCAGGAGGAGAAAAGTGTCCCAAAACTGATGAAAACGTTTGATTTTGGGATTAGAAAATAGGCGCATCCGAACAGGCTTGCTGCCCTTGTTGTAGAGCTCACGGAGAGCTTTCCAACGGTATGCTGTGTGCCGCGTAACTCCTTACGGATCAAAAGTTATGGGCACCGGAGTGAGGGAGACATGGCCCAAGCTCCACGCCCTCGGTTTGCGGGCCCAGTCTCTACGTGAAGCGATGTGATGGATTAGGTTGTCGTCCTTTTCACGGCTCACGACGTACGATCCGGGTCGAAAAAACAGCGCAAAAGAAGAAAAGTGTCCCGAAATAGATGAAAATGTTCCATTTTAGGATACAAAAACAAACGCAGCCAAGCAGGCATGTAGTACCCGTCGTAGAATCTTAGAGAGATTTACAATGGTATGCTGTGCGCCGCGTAACTCCTTACGGATCAAAAGTTATGGGCACTAGAGCGACGGAGACCTGGTCACAAGCCCCAGGCCATCAGTTTGCTGGCCCAGCCTCTACATGAAGTGAAGTTGTCATGAACAAAGTGCCGTGGGATTCAGTTATAGAAATGTGATTGATAAGGTTGCCGTCCTTTTCGCGGCTGACGACGTACGATCCGAGACGAAAAAACAGCGCAAATGAAGAAAAGTTTCCCGAAACTGATGAATACGTTCGATTTTGGACTCCAAAAATAGGCGCAGCCGAGCAGACTTGCTGCACTAGTCGTAGAGCTCTCGGAGAGCTTTCCAACGGTATGCTGTGAGCCGCGTAACGCCTTACGGATCAAAAGTTATAGGCAAAGGATTGACGGAGACTTGGTCCCAAGTCCCACGCCCTCTGTATGCGGGCCCATCATCTACTTGAAGCGAAGTTGTCTTGCCCAAGGTGCCGTAGGATTCGATATTAAAAATGTTATGGATTAGGTTGTCCTCATTTTCAAGGCTCACGACGTACGATCCGGGAAGGAAAAATAGCGCCAGAGAAGAAAAGTGTCCCAAAACTGATGAAAACGTTTGATTGTAGGCTCCAAAAATAGGCGTAGCCGAGCAGACTTACTGCCCCAGTCGTAGAGCTCTCGAAGAGCTTTCCAACAGTATGTTTTGCGCTGCGTAACTCATTACGGATCAAAAGTTATGGGCAAAGGAGCGACGAAGACCTGGTCCCAAGCCCCACGCCCTCGGTTTGCGGGCCCAGCCTCTATGTGAAACGAAGTTGTCTTGCCCAAGGTGTCGTGGGATTCGATAACAAAAATGTGATGGATTAGGCTGTTGTCCTTTTCGCAGCTCACGACGTACGATCCGGGACAGAAAAGTAGCGCAAAAGAAGAAAATTGTCCCAACGATATGCTGCCCTTGTCATAGAGATCTCGGAGAGCTTTCCAACGATATGCTGTGCGCCGCGTAACTCCTTACGAATCAAAAGTTATAGGCACCGGCGCGACGGAGACATGGTCCCAAGCCCGACGCCCCTGGTTTGCGGGCCTAGCCTCTACGTGAAGCGAAGTTGTCTTGCCCAAGGTGTCGTGGGATTCGATAATAAAAATGTGATGGATTAGGTTGTCGTCCTTTTTGCGACTCACGATGTACGATCCGGGACAGAAAAATAGCACAAAAGAAGAAAAATGTCACAAAATTAATGAAAACGTTCAATTTTGGGCTGCAAAAATATACGCAGCCGAGCATACTTACTTCCCCAGTGGTAGAGCTCTCGGAGAGCTTTCCAACGGTATGTTGGGCACCGCGTAACTCCTTACGGATCAAAAGTTATGGGCAAAGGAGCGACGGAGACCAGGTCCCAAGCCCTACGCCGTCGGTTTGCGGGCCCAGCCTCTACGTGAAGCAAAGTTGTCTTGCCCAAGGTGCCATGGGATTCGATAATAGAAATGTGATGGATTAGGTTGTAGTCCTTTTCGCAGCTCACGACGTACGATTCGGGACGGAAAAACAGCTCAAAAGAAGAAAAGTGCCTGAAACTGATAAAAACGTTCAATTTTGGGCTCCAAAAAAAGGTGCAGCCAAGCAGGGTTGCTATCCCCGTCATAGAGCTCTCGGGGAGCTTTGCAACGGTATACTATGCACCACGTAACTCCTTACGGATCAAAAGTTATGGGCACCGAAGCGACGGAAACCTGGTCCCAAGCACCACGCCCTCGGTTTGCGGGCCCAGCCTCTACATGAAGCGAAGTTGTGTTGCCCAAGGTACCGTGGGATTTGATAATAGAAATGTGATGGATTAGGTTGTCGTCCTTTTCGCGGCTTACGACGTACGACCCGGGACAGAAAAATAGCGCAAAAGAAGAAATGTGTCCCGAAACTGATGAAAATGTTATATTTTAGGCTACAAAATTAGGCGCAACCAAAAAGATGGGCAGTTCCCGTCGTAGAGCTCTCGGAGAACTTTCCAACGGTGTGCTTTGCACCGCATAACTCCTTACGAATCAAAAGTTATGGGCACCGGAGTGACGGAGACTTGGCCCCAAGCCCCAACCCCTCGGTTTGTGGGCCCCAACCCCCAACCCCTCGGTTTGCGGGCCCAGCCTCTACGTGAGGCGAAGTTGTCTTGCCTAAGGTGCCATGGGATTCGATAATAGAAATGTGATGGATTAGGTTGTCATCCTTTTCGCGGCTCATGACGTACGATCCAGGACGGAAAAACATCACAAAAGTATAAAAGTATCCCGAAACAGATGAAAATTTTTGATTTTGGGCTTCAAAAACAGTCGCAACCAAGCAGACTTACTGCCCCCGTCATAGTGCTCTGAGAGAGCTTTCCAACAGTATGTTGTGTGCCGTGTTACTCCTTACGGATCAAAAGTTATTGGCGCCAGAGCGACGGAGACCTGGTCCCAAGCCCCACGCCCTTGGTTTGCAGGCCCAGCCTTTACGTGATGCGAAGTGGTCTTGCCCAAGGTGCCGTGGGATTCGATAATAGAAATGTGATGGATTAGGTTGTCATCATTTTCGCGGCTCACGACGTACGATCCGGGACAGAAAAACAGGGCAAAAGAAGAAAAGTGTCCCGAAATTGATAAAAATATTCGATTTTGGGCTCCGAAAATAGGCGTAGTAGAGCATGCTTGCTGCCCCGTCGTAGAACTCTGGGAGAGCTTTCCAACGGTATGCTGTGCCCCGCGTAACTCCTTACGGATAAAAAATTATGGGCAAAGGAGCGACGGAGACCAGGTCCCAAGCACCACGCCCTCGGTTTGTGGGTTCAGCCTCTCCGTGAAGCGAAGTTGTCTTGCCCAAGGTGCCGTGGGATTCGATAATAGAAATGTGTTAGATTAGGTTGTCGTCCTTTTGTAGGCTCACGACGTACGATCCGGGAAGGAAAAATAGCGCAAAAGAAGAAAAGTGTCCCAAAATAGATGAAAACGTCCAATTTTGGACTCCGAAAACAGGCGCAGTAGAGCATGCTTGCTTCCCCCATCGTAGAGCTCTGGGAGAGCTTTCCAACGGTTTGCTGTGCCCTGCGTAACTCCTTACAGATCAAAAGTTATGGACAAAGGAGCGACGGAGACCAGGTCCCAAACCCCACGCCCTCAGTTTGCCGGCCCAGCCTCTACGTGAAGCGAAGTTGTCTTGCCCAACGTGCTATGGGATTCAATAATAGAAATGTGATGGATTAGGTTGTCGTCCTTTTCTAGGCTCACGACGTACGATACGGGAAGGAAAAAAGGCGCAAAAGAAGAAAAGTGTCCCAAACTGATGAAAACATTCAATTTTGTGCTTTGAAAATAGGCGCAGCATAGCAAGCTTGCTTCCCCAGTCGTAGAGCTCTCGGAGATCTTTCCAATGGTGTGTTGTGTGCTGCGTAACTCCTTATGGATCAAAAGTTATGGGCACCGGAGCGACGGAGACCTGGTCCCAAGCCCCATGACCTCGGTTTGCGGGCCCAGTCTTTACGTGAAGCGAACTTGCCTTGCCCAAGGTGCCGTGGGATTTGATAATAGAAATGTGATGGATTAGGTTGTCATCCTTTTTGCGGCTCAAAACGTACGATCCGGGCCAGAAAAACAGCGCAAAAGAAGAAAAGTGTCAAGAAACTGATGAAAACGTCTATTTTGGGCTCTGAAAATAGGCGTAGCAGAGCATGCTTGCTGCCCCCGTCGTAGAGCTCTGGGAGAGCCTTCCGACTGTTGCTGTGCCTAGCGTAACTCCTTACGGATCAAAAGTTATGGGCAAAAGAGCGACGGAGACTAGGTCCCAAGCCCCACGTCCTCGGTTTGCGGGCCCAGCCTCTCCGTGAAGCGAAGTTGCATTACCCAATGTGCCATTGGATTCGATAATAGAAATGTGATTGATTAGGTTGTCGTCCTTTTCTAGGCTCATGACGTACGATCCGGGAAGGAAAAACAGCGCAAAACAAGAAAAGTGTCCCAAAACTGATGAAAACATTCAATTTTAGGCCCCGAAAATAGGCGCCGCTGAGCAGGCTTGGTACCCCCGTCGTAGAGCTCCGGGAGAGCTTTCCAACGGTATGTTGTGCCCCGCGTAACTCCTTACAGATCAAAAGTTATGGGCAAAGGAGCGACGGCGACCAGGTCCCAAGCCCCACGCCCTCGGTTTGCGGGCCCAGCCTCTACGTGAAACAAAGTTTTCTTGCCCAAGGTGCCGTGGGATTCAATAATAGAAATGGGATAGATTAGGTTGTTGTCGTTTTCCTGGCTCACGACGTACGATCTGAGAAGGAAAAACAATGCAAAAGAAGATTCGATGATATATTGTGCGTCGCGTAACTCCTTAAGGATCAAAAGTTATGGGCACTAGAGCGACAGATACCTGGTCACAAACCCCATGCCCTAATCTTGCGGGCCCAGCCTTTACGTAAAGTGAAGTTGTCATGCCCAAGTGTCGTGGCATTCGGCAACAGAAATGTGATTGATTAGGTTGTCGTCCTTTCCGCAGCTGACGACGTACGATCCAGGATGAAAAAACAGCGCAAAAGAATAAAGTGTCCTAAAACTGATGAAAACGTTTAATTTTGGGCTCCGAAAACAGGCGTAGCCGAGCAGGCTTGTTGCCTCTGTCGTAGAGCTCATGGAGTGCTTTCCAACGTTATGCTGTGCGATGTGTAACTCCTTACGGATCAAAAGTTATGGGCAAAGGAGCGACGGAGACCTGGTCCAAAGGCCCACGCCCTCAGTTTGTGGGCCCAGCCTCTACGTAAAGCGAAGTTGTCTTGCCCAAGGTGCCGTGGGATTCGATAATAGAAATGTGATGGATTAGGTTGTCATCCTTTTTGCGGCTCACGACGTACGATCTGGGACAGAAAAATATCGCAAACGTAGAAAAATATCCCAAAATTGATGAAAATATTCAATTTTGGGCTACAAAAATAGGCGCAGTAGAGCATACTTGCCGTCCCCGTCGTAAAGCTCTCAGAGAGCGTTCCAACGGTATGCTGTGTACCACGTAACTCCTTACAAATCAAAAGTTATGGGCACCAGAGCGACAGATACTTGGTCACAAGCCACACGTCCTCGGTTTGCGTGCCCAGCCTCTACATGAAGTGAATTTGTCATGACCAAGGTGTCGTGGGATTCGGTAATAGAAATGTGATTGATTAGGTTGTCGTCCTTTCGCAGCTGACGACGTACGATCCGGGATGGAAAAAACAGCGCAAAAGAAGAAAAGTGTCCCGAAACTGATGAAAATGTTCAATTTTGGGCACCGAAAACAGGCGCAGATGAGCAAACTTGTTGCCTTAGTCTTAGACCTCTCGGAGAGCTTTCCAACGGTATGTTGTGCGACGCATAACGCCTTAAGGATCTAAAGTTATGGGCAAAGGAGTGACGAAGGCCTGATCCTAAGCCCCATGTCCTCGGTTTGCAGGCCCAGCCTTTACTTGATGCGAAGTTGTCTTGCCCAAGCTGCCATGGGATTTGATAATAGAAATGTGAAGGATTAGGTTGTTGTCCTTTTCTAGGCTCGCGACGTACGATCCGGGAAGGAAAAACAGCGCAAGAGAAGAAAAATGTCCCAAAAATGATGAAAATGTTTGATTTTGGGCTTCGAAAATAGGCGCATTCGAGCTGGCTTGCAATCCCTGTCGTAGAGCTCTCGAAGAGCTTTCCAATGGTATGCTGTGAGCCGCGTAAATCCTTACGGATCAAAAGTTATGGGCACCGGAGTGGCGGAGACAAGGTCCCAAGCTCCACGCCCTCGGTTTGCGGGACCAGCCTCTACGTGAAGTGAAGTTGTCTTGCCCAAGGTGCCGTGGGATTCGATAATAGAAATGTGATGGATTAGGTTGTCGTCCTTTTTGCGGCTCACGACGTACTATCTGCGACGAAAAAACAGCGCAAAAGAAGAAAAGTATCCCAAAACTTATTAAAACGTTCGATTTTAGGCTACAAAAACAAATGTAGCCAAGTAGGCGTGCAGTCCCCATCGTAGAGCTCTGGGAGAGCTTTCCAACGGTATGCTATGCACCGCGGAACTCCTTACATATCAAAAGTTATCGGCACCGGAGCGACGGAGACCTGGTCCCAAGCCCCACGCCCTCGGATTGCGGGCCCAGCCTCTACGTGAAGTGAAGTTGTCTTGCCCAAGGTGCCGTGGGTTTCGATAATAGAAATGTGATGGATTAGGTTGTCATCCTCTTCGAGGCTCACGATGTACAATCTAGGACGGAAAAACATCGTAAAAGTAAAAAAGTGTCATGAAACTAATGAAAATGTTCCATTTTGGGCTCCGAAAATAGGCGCAGCCCAGTAGGCTTTCTGGCCCCCTCGTAGAGCTCTCAGAGAGCTTTCTAACGGTATGTTGTGCGCCGCATAACTCCTTACGGATGAAAAGCTATGGCCACCGGAGCGACAGATACCTGGTCACAAGACCCATGCCCTCGGCTTGCGGGCCCAGCCTGTACGTGAAGTGAAGTTGTCATGACCAAGGTGTCGTGGGATTCGGTATTAGAAATGTGATTGATTAGGTTGTCGTCCTTTTCGCGGTTGATGACGTACGATCCGAGATGAAAAAACAGCGCAAAAGAAGAAAAGTGTCCCGAAATTGATGAAAACGTTCGATTTTGGGCTCAGAAAATTGGCGAAGCAGAGCAAACTTGCTGCCCTAGTTGTAGAGTTCTCGGAGAGCTTTCCAACGTTATGTTGTGCGACGCGTAACGCCTTACGGATCAAAAGTAATGGGTAAAGGAGCGACGGAGACCTGGTCCTAAACCCCACGCCCTCGGTTTGCGGGCCCAGCCACCACTTGAAGCCAAGTTGTCTTGCCCAAGGTACCGTAGGATTCGATAATAGAAATATGATGGATTAGGTTGTCGTCCTTTTCTAGGCTCACGACCTACGATCCGGGAAGGAAAAGTAGCGCAAGAGAATAAAAGTGTCCCAAAACTGATGAAAATGTTCTATTTTGGGCTCTGAAAATAGACGCAGCCGAGCAGGCTTGCTGCCCTGGTCATAGAGATCTCAGAGAGCTTTCCAACGATATGTTGTGCACTGAGTAACTCCTTACGGATCAAAAGTTATGGGCACCAAAGTGACGGAGACTTGGTCCCAAGCCCCATGCCCCTGGTTTTCGGGTCTAGCCTCTACGTGAAGCGAAGTTGTCTTGCGCAAGGTGTCGTGGGATTCAATAATAGAAATGTGATGGATTAGGTTGTCGTCCTTTTCGCGGCTCACGACGTACGATCCGTGACGAAAAAACAGCCCAAAAGAAGAAAATTGTCCCGAAACTGATGAAAATGTTCGATTTTGGGTTTCAAAAATAGGCGCAGCCGAACAAGCTTGTTGCCCCCGTCATTGAGCTCTCGGAGAGCTTTCCAACGGTATGCTATACGCCGCGTAAATCCTTATGGATCAAAGGTTATGGGCGCAGGAGCGACAGAGACCTAGTCCCAAGCCCCGCGCCCTCGGTTTACGGGCCCAGCCTCTACTTGAGGCGAAGTTGTCTTGGCTAGGGTACCATGGGATTCGATAATAAAAATGTGATGGATTAGGTTGTCGTCATTTTTGCTACTCACGACGTAGGATTCGGGACGAAAAAAGAGCGCAAAAGTAGAAAAGTTTCCCGAAATAGATAAAAATGTTCAATTTTGGGCTTCGAAAAAATGCACAGCCGAGCAAGCTTGCTGCCGCCGTTGTAGGGCTCTCGGAGAGCTTTCCAACGGTTTGTTGTGTGCCGCGTAACTCCTTAAGGATCAAAAGTTGTGGCACTGGAGCAAAAGATACTTGGTCACAAGCCCCACGCCCTCAGTTTACGGGCCCAACCTCTACGTGAAGTGAAGTTGTCATGCCCAAGGTGTCGTGGCATTCAGTAATAGAAATGTGATTGATTAGGTTGTCGTCCTTTTCGCAGCTGACGACGTACGATTCGAGATGAAAAAACAGTGCAAAAGAATAAAAGTGTCCCGAAACTGATGAAAACGTTTGATTTTGGGCTTCAAAAATAGGTGCAGCCTAGCATTCTTGCTACCCCCGTCGTAGAGCTCTTGGAAAGCTTTCCAACGGTATGCTGTGCGACACGTAACTCCTTATGGATTAAAAGTTATGGGAAAATGAGCGACGGAGACCTGGTCCCAAGCCCCACGCCCTCGGTTTGCGGGCCCATCCTCTACGTGAAGAGAAGTTGTCTTGCCAAAGGTGCCATGGGATTTGATAATAAAAATGTGAAAGATTAGGTTGTCGTCCTTTTCTAAGCACGCGACGTACGATTCGGGAAGGAAAAACAGCACAAGAGAAGAAAAGTGTCTCAAAACTGTTGAAACGTTCGATTTTGGGCTTCGAAAATAGGTGCATTCGAGCAGTCTTACTGCCCCTGTCATAGAGCTCTCGGAGAGCTTTCCAACGGTATGCTGTGCGCCGCGTAACTCCTTACGGATCAAAAGTTATGGGCACCGGAGCGACGGAGACATGGTCCAAAGCTCCACGCCCTCGGTTTACGGGCCCAGCCTCTACGTGAAGTGAAGTTGTCTTGCCCAAGGTACCATGGGATTCGATAATAGAAAGGTGATGGATTATGTTGTCGTCCTTTTCGTGGCTCACGACTGTCACGTCCCAACCCGGCCTATAAAGGTTAGACTAGGGTGTGATCTAAACATTCAAGTCCTTTAACATTCTTAACCATTCTAGGAGGTTTAACACTTAACGTTTTATTCTAGACTCCAAAATTTTCCAGAAATCCGGCAGCATAACGGCTGTAATTGGGCTATTGTTTTGACCTAAATTGTCTAATAGCCTCAAAACTTTCAATTCAAGTTCATTCCCGACTAGAGTTTACTATTTTATCATCAATTGAATTGCCTATTGGTTATTTCGACGTCCCGTTTGATTTATAACCTAGCATGATACTATGTCTCGTTTGTCCATTTATCCTCGTTTCAAAATATACCTGTTGATCTTAGCTTATTAGCGAGTACCTATTGAGATTGGATAAGTTCATTTGCCTATTCCTTAACTAGCATCATAACCTATGATAGATACTAATGATAACAAAAGCAAAAACGATCATAGTATGTCTAGTATCAGTCTACTTAATATAAGTACAAACCAAAATTAGACCCCAAATTACAACGGGGGTCTTTTACATTAGCGACAACAACAACATAAGATAGATAGTCTTCAAGCAGCACAAGGTACACAAGTAGTCACGTTCAAGCAAAACAACAATAACAGGCAATCACTCCAGGGGTTCATCGTTAGGTACATTATCCTCGGGTTCCTGTACCTGTTCTTCTTCACCTGAGATGATAAAAGAGGGTGAGTCCTTATGAACTCAGCGAGGGGGAACGAGAAATAAGTTTTGAAACTCATTTTCCCGTTAAACTTATGAAAACCCCTTTCTCAAACATGAATACAACAGAAATACAAGTACAGAAATACAAGTACAGAATAGGAATATCGGTCTTTCCTCCCCGAGGTTCTCTAGGATCCAAGCGGGAGTACTTATACACATAATAAAAAGGATACAGTGAGCTTTTGCTCTCAGATCAGATCCAGGATCAGTTGTTGCGACCGACTTCAAATCATCCCCCAAACACACCAGGTGGGTGTACTCCGGATATACCCCAAAATCCTACGACCCAACTCTCCGAGGAAGTCTAGCCCCCAAGCGAGAGAGAGAATGGGACCATGGTAGTCACGGTAACACCGGCAAGCCCGATGCCGCCCGACGTACGTGATCGCTACCATGCCGACAGGAAAGGTTGCAACCTTGTATGCAATGCACATTCATGACAGGTAATATATATCACAGAAGGAAGACAACAAAGTAGGTTACCTCCGGACAGTCATAGGATTGCACATTGACAGATAAACAAGCAGGACACGATAAGACAGGAAATTTCACTTGAAAGGCATATAGAGTTATATGGAAATTAAACGGGCAACCATGTAACACATGTAAAACAGGCCATATAAATCATTAAAAAGTCCACGCAATCAAGTGATAAGATTATTCAACATGCAATGATATCAACATGGGTTTGGATGCAAGAAAAGCTTAATTGTCAACATGCAATGGTCAAGATCACTTTTGAAGTTATAAAACATTTACGGGCAGCCCACTAAGCCTATGATTCCAACACAATATCCAAATAATCAACACTTATTAAGACTACCTAGTCGTTAGGGCTTCCATTTCAAGTATATTCGTGCAATTTGAGCCTCAACCCATCTCAATGTCAATCTCAAACCATACATCATTTAATTCAACATCATCAAATGTTCAAAACAGTCCACACAACATCCCAACACCACATTTCCACACAATTAGTACCACAAGAGAGGTTACAACAATTTTCCAAGCATATGGCTAAATAAAACCTTTACTGCAATAGGCTGTTTTCTCACAATCAATAGGATAACCAAACAATCTCCAAATTCCATAAATAAGATTTCAAATTAAAGCTTAAGAAGTTAACTAAAATCAGAAACAAACCTTGCATCAATTGGAGTTCAGAATCATTAGTTATAGCCGAAACAGTGAGGTAGCACAAAACTGTCCAGATTTGTACACTTTTCAGAAATTGACGTTTTTGAGGTCCTTAGAGTCAGTTTTAACTTTGGTCCATTTCTGTCAAAATTGTCCAGAACTGAAAAATATATATTAACACCAAATTTCATGCATTTTGGACAACATTTACTAAGTCAAATATGGTTCGTTCCACAAGGTTAGTGCATCTGCCAAAACCTGATTCATTTTTCCAGATTTCCAGATTTGGTCACATTTTAATGATTTTCCATTTTGAGGACCTTAGAGTCAAAATTAGCTTCAGCTTATTTCTGGGAAAAATGTTCAACACTGTCCAAACTAGTCACCCACCAATTTTCAAGCATTTTCAACATCATTTGCTTAGCTAAACTTACCTCAAACAGACTGGTCAGAGAGCTGTCATCCATTTCGACTTCACCTAGCATCATTTTCAAGCCAAGATCTTGCCATGCATGGTTGTTTAAGCTTATGAACGACCATATATCTCAAGTACAGAAGCAAATACACACATTCATGAGCATGCATGTGAAATTTTGAAGAGTTTTCAAAAGGTTTTAACCCTCACCTTTGCAATCAACCAAACTATGTCCAAAAACCTGGTTGAAGCTCAAATCTTCTCCTTTCCTTTGCCTAGCCGAAATCCCACTAGCTTTTCTCAATTTTTCCTAGCCTAGTAAGCAATCTCTTAGCACATGCATGAGGTTAAAACATAAAGAAAAGAAATGGATGTCAAGAAGCTTACCTAGAACCGAAATGAAGCTTTAATGCACATGCATGAGTGTTTTTCGAACTCTAGCTTGCTTGCTTGGTTTTCTTGATGGCTGTTCGACCTTACTCAGCTAATTGGTGAAGAAGACAAGCCAAGGAGGTAGTAATGTGCAGCTAAGGCCGAGAAAAGAGAGAAATGAGAGGGAGAGAGAGAGAAATGAAAGAGAAATGAAGAAAATATGGCAAAGTGATGGCTTGCAAGTGCTTTAAGGGTTTGGTCAGCCTTGGGCAGTCCAAATTCTGATTTGTGTCATCAAAATGCTTCAATTTGAAATGCTTAGCATGGCCAAAGTGATATGGCCGAGAATAGTGTGCAAGTGGAAGGTTTTTTGATCATTTTTTTTTATGCATTTTGGTGTCATAGTTTGTCTAGCATGCATATTTAATTTATGTTGTTCAAACCTTGTGCAAAAAAGCTTGATATGGTCGGCCAAGGCATTAAAGAATGCTGAATTTTTGTCAACTTTAAACATTATTTAATTGTATCTTGAGAGTGCAAAAAGAATAATGCATAAAGAATAAGGAATGTTTTGTTTTTGGTAAACTTTTGTCTTCTAGTGGATTGGTTTAGGATTATTATATTGATAGTGGACTTTGTAGGATTGTTTAATAGTCTATTGCTTCGCGAAAAATGCTTTCTCGGTTAGCATGAAGGCACACTTTCCTAGGTCTAAGGCACGCACTACGAGGTAGGACACGAACTACGAGACGAACGCACATTTTTCAAGTAAACGCATGTAATCCTATATGAATGCACGGAATTCAATGCAAGGCACACAAAACTAAATACAATTCTCAAACCTAGGTCATGGCACGTAAATCTAGGTCAGGGCAAACGAAGCTAGGTTTCGCACGCAATTCAGGGTTGGGCCTCACAACGACGTTCAATCCGGGACGGAAAAATAGGGCAAAAGAAGAAAAGTGTGCCAAAATTGATAAAAACGTTCGATTTTAGGTTAAAAAAAAGCACAGCCTAGCTGGCGTGCTGTCCATGTCGTAGAGCTCGCGAAGAGCTATCTAACGTTATGATGTGCGCCGCGTAACTCTTTTCGTATCAAATGGTATGGTCACCGGAGCGACGGAGACCTAGTCCCAAGTCCTACGCCCTCGGTTTGCGGGCCCAGCCTCAACGTCAAGTGAAGTTGTCTTGCCCAAGGTGCCATGGGATTCGATAATAGAAATGTGATGGATTAGGTTGTCGTCCTTTTCGCGGCTCACGTCGTACAATCCAGGACATAAAAACATCGCAAAAGTAGAAAATTATCCCAGAACTGATGAAAATGTTCAATTTTGGGGTCTAAAAATAGGCACAGCCGAGCAGGTTTGCTGCCCCCGTCGTAGAGCTCTCAGAGTGCTTTCCAACGGTATGTTGTGCGCCAGGTAAGTCCTTACGGATCAAAAGTTATGGGCACCGGAGCGACAGATACCTAGTCCCATGCCCTACGCCCTCGGTTTGCGGGCCCAACCTCTACGTGAAATGAAGTTGTCATGACCAATGTGTCATGGGATTCGGTAATAGAAATGTTATTGATTAGGTTGTCGTCCTTTTCGCGGCTTACGACATAATATTCGGGACAGAAAAATAGCGCAAAAGAATAATAGTATCCCAAAACTGATGAAAACGTTCTATTTTTGGCTCCGAAATCAGGCACAGCCGAGCAGACTTTCTGCCCTAGTCGTAGAGCTCTCGGAGAGCTTTCCAACGGTATGCTGTGCGACGTGTAACACCTTACGGATCAAAAGTTATGGGCAAAGGAGCGACGGAGACCTGGTCCCAAGCCCCACGCTCTCTGTATGAGGGCCCATCATCTACTTGAAGCGAAGTTGTCTTGCCCAAGGTGTCGTGGGATTCGATATTAGTAATGTTATGGATTAGGTTGTCGTCCTTTTCTAGGCTCACGACGTACGATCCGGGAAGGAAAAACAGCGCCAGAGAAGAAAAGTGTCCCAAAACTGATGAAAACATTCAATTTTGGGCTGCAAAAATATGTGTAGCATAGTAGGATTACTGCCCCCGTCATAGAGATCTCGGAAAGCTTTCTAACGATATGTTGTCCGCCGCGTAACTCCTTACGAATCAAAAGTTATGGGCACCGGAGCGACGGAGAAATGGTCCCAAGCCCCACGCCCCTGGTTTGCGGGCCCAGCCTCTACGTGAAGCGAAGTTGTCTTGCCCAAGCTGTCATGGGATTTGATAATAAAAATGTGATGGATTAGGTTGTCGTCATTTTCGCCGCTCATGACGTACGATCCGGGACAGAAAAACTGCGCAAAAGAAGAAAAGTGTCCCAAAATTAATGAAAACGTTCAATTTTGGGCTTCGAAAATAGGTTTCGCCGAGCTGACTTACTATCCCCGTCGTAGAGCTCTCAGAGAGCTTTCCAACGGTATGCTGTGCGCCGCGTAACTCCTTACGGATCAAAAGTTATGGGCAAAGGAGCGACGGAGACCTGGTCCCAAGCCCCACGCCCTTGATTTGCAGGCCCAGCCTCTACGTGAAGCGAAGTTTTCTTGCCCTAGGTGTCGTGGGATTCAATAATAGAAATGTCATGGATTAGGTTGTCGTCCTTTTTCTAGGCTCACGACGTACGATCCGGGAAGGAAAAACAACGCAAGAGAAGAAAAGTATCCCAAAACTGATGAAAATGTTCAATTTTGGGCTCCGAAAATTGACGCGGCCGAGTAGGCTTGCTGCCACGGTCGTCGAGCTCTCGGAGAGCTTTCCAACGGTATGCTGTGTGCCGCGTAACTCCTTACGGATCAAAAGTTATGGGCACTGGAGCGACGGTGACATGGTCCCAAGCTCCACGCCCTCTGTTTGCGGGCCCAGACTCTACGTGAAGTGAAGTTGTCTTGCCTAAGGTGCCATGGGATTCGATAATAGAAATGTGATCGATTTGGTTGTCGCCCTTTTCGCTGCTCACGACGTACTATCCGGGACGGAAAAATAGCGCAAAAGAAGAAAAGTGCTCAAAACTGATGAAAACGTCCAATTTTGGACTCCAAAAACAGGCGCAGCCGAGCAGGCCTACTGCCCCCGTCATAGAGCTCTCGGGGAGCTTTGCAACGGTATGTTGTATGCCGCGAATCTCCTTACGGATCAAAAGTTATGGGCACCGAAGCTACGAAGACCTGGTCCCAAGCCCCACGCCCTCGGTTTGCAGGCCCAGCCTCTACGTGAAGTGAAGTTGTGTTGCCCAAGGTGCCGTGGGATTTGATAATAGAAATGTGATGGATTAGGTTATCGTCCTTTTCGCGGCTCACGACGTACGACCCGGGACGGAAAAATAGCGCAAAAGAAGAATTGTGTCCCGAAACTGATGAAATTGTTCGATTTTAGGCTACAAAAATAGGCACAACCAAAAAGACGGGTAGTCCCTGTCGTAGAGCTCTCAGCGAGCTTTCCAACGGTATACTGTGCGTCGCGTAACTCCTTACGGATCAAAAGTTATGGGCACCAGAGCGACGGAGACCTGGTCCCAAGCCTCATACCCTCAGTTTGTGGGCCCAGCCTGTACGTGAAGGGAAGTTGTCTTGCCCAAGGTGCCATGGGATTCGATAATAGAAATGTGATGGATTAGATTGTCGTCATTTTCGCGGCTCACGACGTACGATCTGGTACAGAAAAACAGCGTAAAAGAAGAAAAGTGTCCCGAAATTGATAAAAAAGTTTGATTTTGGGCTCCGAAAATAGGCACAGTAGAGCATGCTTGCTGCCCCCGTCGTAGACCTCAGGAAGAGCTTTCGAACGGTATGCTGTGCTGCGCGTAACTCCTTACGGATCAAAAGTTATGGGCAATAGAGCGATGGTAACTAGGTCCCAAGCCCCACTCCCTCGGTTTGCAGGCCTAGCCTCTCTGTGAAGCGAAGTTGTCTTGCCCAAGGTGCCATGGGATTCGATAATCGAAATGCGATGGATTAGGTTGTAGTCCTCTTCTAGGCTCACGACGTACGATCTGGGAAGGAAAAACAGCGCAAAAGCAGAAAAGTTTCCCAAAATTGATAAAAACGTTCGATTTTGGACTCCGAAAATAGGCGCAGCATAGCAGGCTTGCTACCCCCGTCGTAGAGATCTGGGAGAGCTTTCCAACGGTATGCTGTGCCCCGCGTAACTCCTTACGGATCAAAAGTTATGGGCAAAGGAGTGACGGAAACCAGTTCCAAGCCCCACGCCCTCGGTTTGCAGGCCCAGCCTCTACGTGAAGTGAAGTTGTCTTGCCTAAGGTGTCGTGGGATTTGATAATAGAAATGTGATGGATTAGGTTGTCGTCCTTTTCTAGGCTCACGACGTACGATTCGGGAAGGAAAAACAGCACAAAAGAAGAAAAGTGCCCCAAAACTAATGACAATGTTCAATTTTGGGTTCCGAAAATAGGCGCAGCCGAGCAGGCTTGCTACCCCAGTCGTAGAGCTCTCGGAGAGCTTTCCAACGGTATGCTGTGCGCCGCGAAACTCCTTACGCATCAAAAGTTATGGGCACCAGAGCGACGGAGACCTGGTCCCAAGCCCCACGCCCTCGGTTTGCTGGCCCAGCCTTTACATGAAGCGAAGTTGTCTTGCCCAAGGTGCATTGGGATTCGATAATAGAAATGTGATGGATTAGCTTGTCGTCCTTTTCGTGGCTCACGATGTACGATCTGGGACAAAAAAAATATCGCAAAAGAAGAAAAGTGTCCCGAAACTGATGAAAACGTTTGATTTTGGGTTTTGTAAACAGGCACTGCCTAGAAGGCTGGATGTCCTCTTCGTAGAGCTCTGGAAGAGCTTTTCAACGGTATGCTGTGCTCTACGTAACTCTTTACGGATCAAAAGTTATGGGCAAATGAGCGACGAAGACCACGTCCCAAGCCTCACACCCTCAGTTTGTCGGCCCAGCCTCTACGTGAAGCGAAGTTGTCTTGCCCAAGGTGCCGTGGGATTCGATAATAGAAATGTGATGGATTAGGTTGTCGTCCTTTTCTAAGCTCACGACGTACGATCCAGGACGAAAAAACAGCGCAAAAGAAGAAAAGTGTCCCGAAACTGATGAAAATATTCGATTTTGGGCTCCTAAAATAGGTGCAGCCAAGCTGGATTGCTGCCCCCGTCGTAGAGCTCTCGGAGAGCTTTCCAACGGTATACTGTGCGCCGCGTAAATCCTTACGTATCAAAAGTTATGGTCACCGGAACGACGGAGACCTGGTCCCAAGGCCCACGCCCTAGGTTTGCGGGCCCAGCCTCTACGTGAAGTGAAGTTGTCTTACCCAAGGTGCCATGGGATTCGATAATAGAAATATGATGGATTAGGTTGTCGTCCTTTTCGCTGCTCATGACGTACGATCCGGGATGAAAAAACAGCGCAAAAGTAGAAAAGTTTCCCGAAATAGATGAATACGTTCGAATTTAGACTCCGAAAATAGGGGCAGCCGAGCAGGCTTGCTGCTTATGTCGTAGAGCTCTCAGAGAGCTTTCCAACGGTATACTGTGCGTCGCGTCACTCCTTAAGGATCAAAAGTTATGGGCACTAGAGCGACAGATACCTTGTCACATACCCCATGCCCTAATCTTGCTGGCCAAGCCTTTACGTGAAGTGAAGTTGTCATGCCCAAGGTGTCTTGGCATTCGGTAATAGAAATGTGATTGATTAGGTTGTCGTCCTTTTCGCAGCTGACGACGTACGATCCAGGACGAAAAAATAGTGCAAAAGAATAAAGTGTCCCGAAACTGATGAAAATGTTTAATTTTGGGCTCCGAAAATAGGTGTAGCCGAGCAGGCTTGCTACCCCAGTCAAAGAGATCTCAGAGAGCTTTCCAACGATATGCTGTGTGCCGCATAACTCCTTACGGATCAAAAGTTATGGGCACCGGAGCGACGGAGACTTGGTTTGCTAGCCCAGCCTCTACGTGAAGTGAAGTTGTCTTGCCCAAGGTTCCGTGGGATTCGATAATAGAAATGTGATGGATTAGGTTGTCGTCCTTTTCGCGGCTCACGACGTATGATCCGGGACGGAAAAATAGCGCAAAAGAAGAAAAGTGTCCCAAAACTGATGAAAATGTTCAATTTTAGGCTACAAAAACAAGCGTAGCCAAGCAGGCGTGTAGTCCTCGTCGTAGAGCTCTCGAAGAGCTTTCCAACGGTATGATGTGCGACGCGAAACTCCTTACGTATCAAAAGTTATGGGCACCGGAGTGACGAAGACCTGGTCCCAAGCCCCACGCCCTCGGTTTGGGGGCCAAACCTCTACATAAAGCGAAGTTGTCTTCCCCAAGGTGCCGTGCGATTCGATAATATAAATGTGATAGATTAGGTTGTCGTCCTCTTCGCGTCTCACGACGTACAATCCAGGATGGAAAAATATCGCAAAAGTAGAAAAGTGCCTTGAAATTGATGAAAATGTTCAATTTTGGGCTCTGAAACAGGCGCAGCCGAGCAGGCTTATTGCCCCCGTCGTAGAACTCACATAGAGCTTTGTAACGGTATGTTATACGTCACGTAACTCCTTACGGATGAAAAGCTATGGGCACCGGAGCGACAGATACCTAGTCACAAGCCCCACGCCCTCGGTTTGCGGGCCCAGCCTCTACGTGAAGTGTAGTTGTCATGACCAAGGTGTCATGGGATTCGGTAATAGAAATATGATTGATAAGGTTGTCGTGCTTTTCCCGACTGACGACGTAGGATGTGAGACGGAAAAACAGCGTAAAAAAAAAATGTGTCCCAAAACTATTGAAAACATTCGATTTTAGACTCCAAAAATAGGCGCAGCAAGACAGACTTGCTGCCCTAGTCGTAGAGCTCTCGGAGAGCTTTCCAACAATATGTTGTGCGACTCGTAAAGCCTTACGGATCAAAAGTTATGGGCAAAGGAGCGACGGAGACCTGGTCCCAAACCCTGCGCCCTCGGTTTGTGGGCCCAGCCTCCACTTGAAGCGAAGTTGTCTTGCCCAAGGTATCGTGGGATTCGATAATAGAAATGTGATGGATTAGGTTGTCGTCCTTTTCTAGGCTCACGACGTACGATCCGGGAAGGAAAAACAGCGCAAGAGAAGAAAAGTGTCCTAAAACTGATGAAAACATTCGATTTTGGGTTTCAAAAATAGGCGCAGCCGAACAAGCTTGTTGCCCCCGTCGTAGAGCTCTCGGAGAGCTTTCCAACGGTATGTTGTGAGCCACGTAACTCCTTATGGATCAAAAGTTATGGGCACCGAAGCGACTGAGACATGGTCCCAAGCGCCACGCCCTCAGTTTGCGGGCGCAACATCTACGTGAAGCGAAGTTGTCTTGCCTAAGGTGCCGTGGGATTCGATAATAAAAATGTGATGGATTTGGTTGTCGTCCTTTTCGCGGCTCATGACGAACGATCAGGGACAGAAAAATAGCGCGAAAGAAGAAAAGTGTCGCAAAATTAATGAAAATGTTTGATTTTGGGCTTCGAAAACAGGTACAGCCGTGCAGACTTGCTGCCCTAGTCATAGAGCTATCAGAGAGCTTTTTAACGGTATGATGTGCACCGCGTAACTCCTTACGAATCAAAAGTTATGGGCAAAAGAGCGACGGAGACCTAGTCCCAAGCCCACGCCATCGGTTTACGGGCCCAGCCTCTATGTGAAGCCAAGTTGTCTTGCCCTAGGTGCCGTGGGATTCGATAATAGAAATGTGATGGATTACGTTGTCGTCCTTTTCTAGGCTCACGATGTACGATCCGGGAAGGAAAAACAGTGCAAGTGAAGAAAAGTGTCCAAAAACTGATGAAAATGTTTGATTTTGGGCTCCGAAAATAGATGCAGCCGAGCAGGCTTGCTACCCCCGCCATAGAGCTCTCGGAGAGCTTTCCAATGGTATGTTGTGCGCAGTGTAACTCCTTACGAATCAAAAGTTATGGGCACCGAAGCGACGGAGACATGGTCCCAAGCACCTCGCCCTCGGTTTGCGGGCGCAGCATCTACGTGAAGCGAAGTTGTCTTGCCCAAGGTACCGTGGGGTTCGATAATAGAAATGTGATGGATTATGTTGTCGTCCTTTTCTAGGCTCACGACGTACGATCCGGGAAGAAAAAACAGCGCAAGAGAAGAAAAGTGTCCCAAAATTGATGAAAACGTTCGATTTTGGGCCCCGAAAATTGGCGCAACCGTGTAGGCCTGTTTTTCAAGTCGTAGAGCTCTTGGAGAGCTTTCCAACGGTATGTTGTGTGTCGCGTAACTCCTTACGGATTAAAAGTTATGGGCATCGAAGCGACAGATACTTGGTCACAAGCCCCATGCCCTCGGTTTGCGGGCCCATCCTCTACGTGAAGTGAAGTTCTCATGCCCAAGGTGTCGTGGGATTCGGTAATAGAAATGAGATTGATTAGGTTGTCGTCCTTTTCGCGGCTGACGACGTACGATCTGAGACGGAAAAACAGCGCAAAAGAATAAAAGTGTCCCGAAACTGATGAAAACGTTTAATTTTGGTCTCTGAAAATTGGTGCAGCCGAGCAGCCTTCGTCGTAGAGCTCTCGAAGAGCTTTCCAACGGTATGCTGTACGACGCGTAACTCTTTACGGATCAAAAGTTATGGGGAAAGGAGCGACGGAGACCTTGTTCCAAGCCCCACGCCCTCGGTTTGCGGGACCACCGTCGACATGAAGCGAAGTTGTCTTGCCCTAGGAGCTGTGGGATTCGATAATAGAAATGTGAAGGATTAGTTTGTCGTCCTTTTCTAGTCTCATGACGTACGATCCGGGAAGGAAAAACAGCGCAAGAGGAGAAAACTGCTCCAAAATGGATGAAAATGTTCGATTTTGGGCTCAAAAAATAGGCGCAGCAGAGCAAGCTTGGTGCCCCTATCGTAGAGCTCTCTGAGAGCTTTCCAATGATATATTGTGCGCCACGTAATTCCTTACGGATCAAAAGTTATGGGCACCGGAGGGACGGAGACCTGGTCCCAAGCCCCACGCCCTCGGCTTGCGGGTCGAGCCTCTACGTGAAGTGAAGTTCTCTTGCCTGAGGTGCCTTGGGATTCGATAATAGAAATGTGATAGATTAGGTTGTCGCCCTTTTCCAGGCTCACAACGTACGATCCGGAATGAAAAAACCACGCAAAATAAGAAAAGTGTCCCAAAATTGATGAAAACATTCGATTTTTGGGCCCTGAAAATAGGCGCAGCCAAGCAGGCTTGCTTCCCCCGTCATAGAGCTCTCGAAAAGCTTTCCAACGGTATGTTGTGCGCTGTGTAACTCCTTACGAATCAAAAGTTATGGGCACCGGAGCGACGGAGACCTGGTCCCAAGCCCCAAGCCCCACGCCCTCGGTTTGCGGGCCCAGCCACTGTGTGAAGCGAAGTTCTCTTGCCTGAGGTGCCATAGGATTCGATAATAGAAATGTGATGGATTAGGTTGTCGTCATTTTCACTGCTCACGACGTACGATCCGGGACGGAAAAATAGTGCAAAAGTAGTAAAGTATCCTGAAACTGATGAAAATGTTCAATTTTGGACTTCAAAAATAGGCACAGCCGAGCAGGCTTGCTACCCCCATAGTAGAGCTCTAGGAGAGCTTCCCAACGCTATGTTGTGCGCCCCGTAACTCCTTACAGATCAAAAGTTATGGGCACCGTAGCGACGGAGACCTGGTCCCAAGCCCCACACCCTTGGTTTGCAGGCCAAGCCTCTACTTGAAGCCAAGTTGTCTTACCCAAGGTGCCGTGGGATTCAATAATAAAAATGTGATGGATTAGGTCGTCGTCCTTTTTGCGGCTGACGACGTACAATCCGGGACAGAAAAACAGTGCGAAAGAAAAAAGTATCCCGAAACCGATTAAAACGTTCGATTTTGGGCTCCGAAAACAGTCGCAGCCTAGCAGACTTACTGCCCCTATCGTAAAGCTCTTGGAGAGCTTTCCAACAATATGTTGTGCGCCGCGTAACTCCTTACGGATCAAAAGTTATAGGCAAAGGAGCGACGGAGACCTGGTCCCAAGCCCCACACCCTCGGTTTGCGGGCCAAGCCTCTACGTGAAGCGAAGTTCTCTTGCCCTAGGTGCCGTGGGATTCGATAATAGAAATGTGATGGATTAGGTTGTCGTCCTTTTCAAGGCACACGACGTACGATCCGGGAAGGAAAAACAGCGCAAAAGAAGAAAAGTGCCCTAAAACTGATGAAATCGTTTGATTTTGGGCTCCGAAAATAGAGACAGCCAATTAGGCATGCTACCCTCGTCGTAGAGCTCTCGGAGAGCTTTCCAACGGTATGTTGTGCGCCGTGTAACTCCTTACGGATCAAAAGTTATGGGCACCGAAGCGACGGAGACATGGTCCCAAGCCCCACGCCCTCAGTTTGCGGGCTCAGCATCTACGTGAAGCGAAGTTGTCTTGCCCAAGGTACCGTGGGATTCGATAATGGGAATGTGATGGATTAGGTTGTTGTCCTTTTCTAGGCTCATGACGTACTATCCGGGAAGGAAAAACAGTGCAAGAGAAGAAAAATGTCCCAAAACTGATGAAAACGTTTGATTTTGGGCCACTAAAATAAGCGCAGCTGGGTAGGATTGTTGTTTCCGTCGTAGAGCTCTCGGAGAGCTTTCCAACGGTATGCTATGCGCCAGGTAACTACTTACGGATCAAAAGTTATGGGCACCGAAGCGACAGATACTTGGTCACAAGCCCCACGCCCTCGGTTTACGAGCCCAGCCTCTACGTGAAGTGAAGTTGTCATGCCCAAGGTGTCGTGGGATTTGGTAATAGAAGAAAAGTTTCCCGAAACTACTGAAACGTTCGATTTTGGGCTTTGCAAATTGGCCCACCCTAGCAGCCATGCTGCCCTCATCATAGAGCTCTCGTAGAGCTTTTCAACGGTATGTTGTGGGATGTGTAACTCCTTACGGATCAAAAGTTATGGGGAAAGGAGCGACAGAGACCTAGTCCCAAGCCCCACGCCCTCGGTTTGTGGGCCCAGCCTCTACGTGAAGCGAAGTTGTCTTACCCTAGGTGCCATGGGATTCGATAATAGAAATGTGAAGGATTAGGTTGTCGTCCTTTTCTAGGCTCACGACGTACGATCCGGGAAAGAAAAACAGCGCAAGAGAAGAAAACTGCCCCAAAACTTATGAAAACGTTCAATTTTGGGCTATGAAAATAGGCGCAGCCGAGCAAGCTTAGTGCCTCTATCGTAGAGCTCTCGGAGAGCTTTCCAATGATATACTGTGTGCCACGTAACTCCTTACGGATAAAAAGTTATGGGCACCTGAGCGACGGAGACATTGTCCCAAGCCCCATGCCCCCGGTTTGCGGGCCCAACCTTAACGTGAAGCGAAGTTGTCTTGCCCAAGGTGCCGTGCGATTCGATAATAGAAATATGATGGATTAGGTTTTCGTCCTTTTCCCGGCTCACGACGTACGATCCGGGACGGAAAAATAGCGCAAAATAAGAAAAGTGTCCCAAAATTGAAAAAAAACATTCAATTTTTGGGCTCCGAAAATAGGCGCAGCCGAGCAGGCTTGCTGCCTCCGTCGTAGAGCTCTCGAAGACCTTTCCAACGGTATGCTGTGCGCTGTGTAACTTCTTACGGATCAAAAGTTATGGGCACCGGAGCGACGGAGACCTGGTACCAAGCCCTACGCCCTCGGTTTTCGGGGCCAGCCTCTACGTGAAGTGAAGTTGTCTTGCCCGAGGTGCCATGGGATTCGATAATAGAAATGTGATGGATTAGATTGTCGTCTTTTTCGCTGCTCCCGGTGTACGATCCAGGACGAAAAAATAGCCCAAAAGAAGTAAAGTATCCTGAAACTGATAAAAATGTTCGATTTTGGGCTTCAAAAATAGGCACAACCGAGCAGGCTTGCTGCCCCCATAGTAGAGCTCTAGGAGAGCTTCCCAACGCTATGTTGTGCGCCGCGTAACTCCTTATGGATCAAAAGTTATGGGCACCGGAGCGACGGAGACCTGGTCCTAAGCCCTACACCCTCGGTTTACAGGCCCAGCCTCTACTTGAAGCCAAGTTGTCTTGCCCAAGGTGCCATGGGATTCGATAATAGAAATGTGATGGATTAGGTTGTCTTCCTTTTTGCGGTTGACGACGTACGATCCGGGATGAAAAAATAGTACAAAAGAAAAAAAGTGTCCCGAAACTGATGAAAGCCTAGCAGACTTACTGCCCCCATCGTAAAGCTCTCAGAGAGCTTTCCAACGGTATGCTGTGCACCGCGTAACTCCTTTCGGATCAAAAGTTATAGGCAAATGAGCGACGGAGACCTGGTCCCAAGGCCCACGCCCTCAGTTTACGGGCCCAGCCTCTACGTGATGCGAAGTTGTCTTGCCCTAGGTTCCGTGGGATTCGATAATAGAAATGTGATGGATTAGGTTGTCGTCCTTTTCTAGGCATACGACGTACGATCCGGGAAGGAAAAACAGCGCTAGAGAAGAAAAGTATCCCAAAACTAATGAAAACGTTCGATTTTGGGCTCCAAAAAAAGACGTAGCCAAGTAGGTTTGTTGCCCCCGTCGTAGAGCTCTCGGAGAGCTTTCCAACGGTATGCTGTGCGCTATGTAACTCCTTACGGATCAAAAGTTATGGGCACCGAAGCGACGGAGACATGTCCCAAGCCCTACGCCCTCAGTTTACGGGCCCAGCCTCTACATGAAATGAAGTTGTCATGCCCAAGGTATCGTTGGATTCGGTAATAGAAATGTGATTGATTTGGTTGTCTTCCTTTACGCGACTTTTGACGCACGATCCGGGACGGAAAAACAGCACAAAAGATGAAAAGTGTCATGAAACTGATGAAAACGTTTGATTTTGGGCTCCAAAAACAAGTACAGTGGAGCAGGCTTGCTGCCCCCGTCGTAGATCTCTCGTAGAGCTTTCCAATGGTATGCTGTGCGTCGCGTAACTCCTTACGGATCTAATGTTATGGGTAAAGGAGCGACAGAGACCTGGTCCAATGTCCCACGCCCTCGGTTTGTGGGCCCAGCCTCTACGTGACGGGAAGTTGTCTTGCCCAAGGTACCGTGGGATTCGTAATAGAAATGTGATGGATTAGGTTGTCGTCCTTTTCTAGGCTCACGACGTATGATCCAAGAGGGAAAAACAACGCAAAAGAAGAAAAGTGTCCTAAAACTTATGAAAACGTTCGATTTTGGGCTCTGAAAACAGGCGCAGCCCAGCAAGCTTGCTGCCCCATCGTAGAGCTCTCAGAGAGCTTTGCAACGGTATGCTTTGCGCCGCGTAACTCCTTACGGATCAAAAGTTATGGGCACCGAAGCGACGGATACCTGGTCTTAAGCCCCACGCCCTCGGTTTGCGGGCCCAGTCTCTACTGGAAATGAAGTTGTCCTGCGCAAAGTGCTGTGGGATTCGATAATAGAAATGTGATGGATTCGGTTGTCATCCTTTTCACGGTTCACCACGTACGATCTAGGACGAAAAAATAGCACAAAAGAAGAAAAATGTCCCGAAATTGATGAAAACGTTCGATTTTGGGCTTTGAAAACTGGCGCAGCTAAGCAGCCTTGCTGCCCTCATCGTAGAATTCTCATAGAGCTTTCCAACGGTATGATGTGCGACGCGTAATTCCTTATGAATCAAAAGTTATGGGGAAATGAGCGACGGAGACTTGGTCCCAAACCCCACGCCCTCGGTTTGCGAGCCCGGCCTCTACGTGATGCAAAGTTGTCTTGCCCTAGGTGCAGTGGGATTCGATAATAGAAATGTGAAGGATTAGGTTGTCGTCCTTTTCTAGGCTCACGACGTACGATCCGGGAAAGAAAAACAGTGCAAGAGAAGAAAACTGCCCCAAAACTGATAAAAACGTTCGATTTTGGGCTCTGAAAACAGGCACAGCTGAGCAAGCTTGGTGCCCCCATCGTAGACCTCTCAGAGAGCTTTCCAACGATATACTGTGCGCCACGTAACTCCTTACGGGTCAAAAGTTACGGGCATCGGAGCGACGGAGACATCGTCCCAAGCCCCACGCCCGCGGTTTGGGGGCCCAGCCTCTACGTGAAGCGAAGTTGTCTTACCCAAGGTACCGTGCGATTCGATAATAGAAATGTGATGGATTAGGTTGTCACCTTTTCACGACTCACGACGTACGATCCGGGACGAAAAACAGCGCAAAATAAGAAAAATGTCCCAAAATTGATGAAAACATTCGATTTTGGGCTCCAAAAATAGGCGCAGCCGAGCAGGCATGCTGCCCCCGTCATAGATCTCTCGGAAAGCTTTCCAACGCTATGCTGTTGGCCGCGTAACTCCTTACGGATCAAAAGTTATGAGCGCCAGAGCGACGGAGACCTAGTCTCAAGCCCCACGCCCTCGGTTTGCGAGTCCAGCCACAACGTGAAGCGAAGTTGTCTTGCCCGAGGTGCCATGGGATTCGATAATATAAATGTGATGGATTAGGTGATCGTCCTTTTTGCTGCTTACGACGTACGATCCGGGACGGAAAAATAGCGCAAAAGAAGTAAAGTATCCTGAAACTGATGAAAACGTTCGATTTTGAGCTTCGAAAATAGGCACAGCTGAGCAGGCTTGTTGCCCCCAAAGTAGAGCTCTAGGAGAGCTTTCCAACGGTATGTTGTGCGCCACGTAACTCCTTACGGATCAAAAGTTATGGGCACCGGAGCGACAGAGACCTAGTCCCAAGCCCCACGCCCTCGATTTGCAGGCCTAGCCTTTACTTGAAGCGAAGTTGCCTTGCCCAAGGTGCCATGGGATTCGATAATAGAAATGTGATGGATTAGGTTGTTGTCCTTTTTTCGGCTGACGATGTACGATTCGAGACGAAAAAATAGTGCAAATGAAAAAAAATGTCCCGAAACTGATGAAAATGTTTGATTTTGGCTCCGAAAATAGGCGCAGCCGAGCAGCCTTCCTGCCCTCATCGTAGAGCTCTCGAAGAGCTTTCCAACGGTATGCTGTGTGACTCGTAACTCCTTACAGATCAAAAGTTATAGGCAAATGAGTGACGGAGACCTGGTCCCAAGCCCCACGCCCTCGGTTTGGGGGCCCAGCCTCTACCTGAAGCGAAGTCATCTTGCCCGAGGTGCCGTGGGATTCGATAATAGAAATGTGATAGATTAGGTTGTCGTCCTTTTCTAGGCTCATGACGTACGATCCAGGAAGGAAAAACAGCAAAAGAGAAGAAAAATGTCACAAAACTGATGAAAACGTTCAATTTTGGGCTCCGAAAACAGGCGCAGCCGAGCAAGATTGCTGCACCCGTCGTACAGCTCTTGGAGAGCTTTCCAACGATATGTTGTGTGCCGCGTAACTCCTTACGGATCAAAAGTTATGGGCACTGGAGCGACGGAGATATGGTCCCAAGCCCCATGCCCTCGGTTTGCGAGCCCAACCTCTACTTCAAGCGAAGTTGTCTTGCTCAAGGTGCCGTGGGATTTGATAATAGAAATGTGATGGATTAGGTTGTCGTCTTTTTCTAGGCTCACGACGTACGATCCGAGAAGGAAAAACAGCGCAAGAGAAGAAAAGTTCCCCAAAACTGATGAAAACGTTAGATTTTGGGCTTTGAAGATAGGTGCAGCCGACCAGGCTTGCTTCCCCCATCGTAGAGCTCTCGGAGTGCTTTCCAACGGTATGCTGTGCGCCGCGTAACTCCTTACGGATCAAAAGTTATGGGCACCAGAGCGACGGAGACCTGGTCCCAAGCCCCACACCCTCGGATTGCGGGCCCAGCCTCTACGTGAAGCGAAGTTGTCTTGCCCAAGGTGCCTTGGGATTCGATAATAGAAATATGATGGATTAGGTTTTCGTCCTTTTCGCGGCTCCCGACGTACTATCCGGGATAGAGAAACAGCGCAAAAGAAGTAAAGTATCCCGAAACTGATGAAAACGTTCGATTTTGGGCTTCGAAAATAGGCACAGCCATGCAGGCTAGCTGCCCCCATAGTAGAGCTCTCGGAGAGCTTTCCAACGGTATGCTGTGTGAGGCCCGACCCCGAATAACGTTTGTTACCTCAATTTGCGTACCATAGACCAATAATTATACGATTGACCTTGGATTACGTGCCTTGTCTTGGTTTTTGTGCATGCTTCGTCATTCATGTCTTGACCTAGAATGGTGTGCCCTAATCCCTGACTGACGTTCTTTACCTCGTTTCATGTGCCTTGACCTAGGGTTAAGAATCGTGTTTCGTTTTGTGTGCCTTGCATTGAATTACGTGCATACATTTAGGGTTGCATGCATTTACTTGAAAAACGTGCATTCACCTCGTAGTTTGTGCCTTACCTCGTAGTGCGTGCCCTAAACCTAGGAAAGCGTGCCCTCACGCTAATCAAGAAAGCATCTTACACAAAGCACTAGATCATTAATTAATCCTACAAACTCCAATAACTAATATTAAATTGCTAATTCAACTCACTAGAAGACGAAATTGCACCAAAAGCTAGACATTCTTATTCTTTATTCCTTATTCTTTTGCATATCCCAAACACACAATTAAATATTTCTCAACCAAGACAAAAATTCAGATTCTTGCAATGCCTTGGCCGACCACTTTTTGTGCATTTGTGCTTGCTTGCTTAATTCAAATTCATTCCTAGCAATTCTATGACAACTAATGACACAAAGCAATAAAAAAAAATGGCTCAAAAACCCTCCCCAATGCACCAAATCTCGACCCATTCTCTTGCCCATGCTAGGATGATTCAAATTATGCTTCTTGAAGACACAAATTCAGAATTCTCAAGGCCCAGGGGCGACACAAGCATCGACCTAGCAAGCTTTTCATTTTTTTCTTTCATTCTTTCATTCATTCATTCTTTCTCACATTTTCTCTCACTCTCTCTCATTTCTTCTCTCTCTCTCGGCCCTAGCTGAAACTATACTATCCTTAGCTTAAGTTCATCACTCAATGGTTCATCAAGACATGCAAGACCCTTAGGAGCTCGACCAAGCAAAGCTAGGAGCAAAGAAACGCACATGCAAGCCTTTAGCACATCCATTTCGGCTTAGGTGAGTTTGTTAGCTTCTATTTCATTTTCTTCTTGTTCTAACCACATGCACCTACTAAGAACTTGGTTACTAAGCTAGGAAATTAGAGAAAATCAAGTGGTCTCTCGGCTAAGCAAGGAGAAGAGTCGACATTGTGCTTCATCAAGAGTTTGTGCATCTTCTTTGTTGTCTTGCTAAGGTGAGGGCTAAAACTTCTTGAAAAGCTTTTAAAAACCACATGCATGCCTTTGAATGTCTATTTCTACCTCTGTACTTGTGATATATGTGTGTTCATGAGCTTTTGTAAACATGCATGGCAAGATATTTGGCTAGAATGTGATGATAGATGAAATCGCGTATGGGACAGTCTTCTGTCTTGTTGGTGCGGGGTGATTTTGACCAGGTAAATGAGGTTTAAAATGCTTAAAAATTGGTAGGTGACTAGTTTTGCCAGTTATGAGCATTTTTTTGCAGAAATAGGCCAAAGCTAATTTTGACTCTAAGGTCCTCAAAATGGCAAAATATCAAAATGTGTCCAAATCTGGAAAATCTGGGAAAATGAAGCAGGTTTTGGCAGATTCACTATTCTTGTAGAACGAACCAGTTTTGACTTAGTAAATGATATCCAAAATGCATGCAATTTGGTGTGCTGCTAGATTTCTCAGTTCTGGACATTTTTGTCAGAAATAGACTAAGGCTAAATCTGACCCTAAGGTCTAAAACGACAAGTATTGAAATGTGTGCAAATCTGGACAGTTTTGCGTAGTCTCACGGTTTTGGCTATAACTCTTGAACCCGAACTCCAAATGATGCGAGGTTTGTTTCTGAATTTACTTCACTCCTTAATATTTAATTTGACATCTTGTTCACTGGAATTGGAGATTGTTTGCTTGTCTCAATGATTGTGAGAAAACAGACCATTGCAGTGAGGTGTTCATCTAGTGATATGCTTAGAAAAATTATTGTAGCTTCTCTTGTTGTATTAAACGCTTGGGATTGTGGCATTTGAATGTTGTGTAGACTGTTTTGAATGCTTGAGGGTGTTTGAATTAATCAATGCATGGCTTGAGTTTAATTACGAGATGACTTAGGGCTTAATCGCACAGGTTAGCACAAATTGAAACCCTAATGACTAGGAAAATTCGCTAAGTGTTGATCCTATAAATATCGTGTTTAATTATGTAATTAGTAGGCTGCCCGTAGTTGCCCTCATAGCCCTAAACATGATTTCGATGATTACATGTTGACAAGTATGCCTTTCTTGCACCCGGTCCCACGTAGATGTCGTTGCATGTTGAATAATCTTATTATTTGATTACGTGAACTTTGAAATGAGTTATATGACTTGATTTACATGTGCTACATGGCTGCCCGTTTAATATTCATATAACTCCATGTGCTTTACAAGTGAAATTACCTGTTATATCATGCCTCGCGTGTTTGCTTGTCAATGTGCAATCTTATGACTGCTCGGAGGCAACCTACTTTGTTGTCCTCCTAATGTGATATATTAAATGTCATAAATGTGCATTGCATACAAGGTTGCAACATTCATTCTGGCGTGGTAGCGTTCACGTACACCGGGCGGCATCGGGCTTGCCGATGCAACTGTGACTACCATTGTCCAATTCCCTCTCTCGCTTGGGGGCTAGACTTCCTCGGAGAGTTGGGTCGTAGGATTTCGGGGTACATCCGAAGTACACCCATTTGTGTGATAAGGGGATGATTTGAAGTCGGCCGCAACAACTGATACTGGAAATGAATTGAAAGCAAAAGCTCACCGTATCCTTTTCACTATGTGTATAAGTACTCTCGCTTGGTTCCTAGAGGACCTCGGGGAGGAAAGACGGGTAATTGTGTTCTTTTACTTTTATATTACATTATGAACTTACTTGTGATGCTTGAAAAAGGGTTTTCATAAGCTGAACCGGAAAATGAGTTTCAAAAATTATTTCTCGTTCCCCCTCGCTGAGTTCATAAGGACTCACCCTCTTTTATCATCTCAGGTGAAGAAGACCAGGAACAGGTACCCGAGGACAACGTGCCTATTGATGATTCCTTGGAATGATTGCTTGCCCTACGTGCCTTACGTGACTATGGACATTGTGTGAATGATATGTTGCTTGAAGACTATTTCATTTCTTATGTTGCTTGTTATGGTATTGTAAATGACCCCCGTTGTAATTTGGGGTCTAATTTTGGCTTGTACTGATCATAACTAGATAGATACTCTTATGGTTGTTTTTGCTATCGCTATTGGCTAGTATCTATCATAGGATTATGAAGTATCATGTAAGAATTAAGTAAAATAAATCTATCCAATCTTAAGTAGGTACTCATTGTTAAGCTAAGATCAACATGTACTTTTGTAACTAGATTAACAAACAAACGAGACATAGCTATCATGCTAGGCTATTAATCAAACGAGACTTCGAGATAACTAGTAGGCATTTCAATTGGTGATAAATAGTAATCTTAGTTAGAAATGAAATTGAGATTGGAAATTTTGAGGCGTTTAGAGAATTATGTCAAACTAAAGAGCCCAATTACAGCCGTTATGCTGCCGGTTTTCTGAAAATTTTTAGAGTTCTAGGCTAACGTTAAGCGTTAAACCTTAATGAATGATTAAGTACGTGAAGTGATATGAATGTTTAGATCACACCCTAGTCTAACCTCTATAGGTCGGGTTGGGGCGTGATATGCTGTGCGCCGCATAACTCCTTACGGATCAAAAGTTATGGGCAAATGAGCGAAGGAGACTTGGTCCCAAGCCCTATACCCTCGGTTTGCGGGCCCAACCTCTACATGAAGTGAAGTTGTCATGCCCAAGGTGCCGTGGGATTCGATAATAGAAATGTAATGAATTAGGTTGTCGTCCTTTTCTTGGCTGACGACGTATGATCTAGGATGAAAAAACAGTGCAAAAGAAGTAAAGTGACCCTAAACTGATGAAAACCTTCGATTTTGGGCTCCGAAAATAGGCGCAGCCGAGCAGGCTTGTTGCCCTTATCGTAGACCTCTCGGTGAGCTTTCCAACGATATGCTATGCACCGCGTAACTCCTTACGGATCAAATGTTATGGACATCGGAGCGACGGAGACATGGTCCCAAGCCCCATGCCCCTGGCTTGCGGGCCCAGCCTCTACGTGAAGCAAAGTTGTCTTGCCTAAGGTGCCCTGGGATTCGATAATATAAATGTGATGGATTAGGTTGTCGTCCTTTTCGCGGCTCACAACATACGATCCGGGAAGGAAAAACAGTGCAAGAGAAGAAAAGTGCCCCAAAACTGATGAAAACGTTCGATTTTGGGCTCTAAAGACAGGTGCAACTGTGAGGCCTGACCTCAATTTGTGTGCGATACCTCGTTTCGTGTGCCTAACCTAGATTTGCGTGCCTTGACCTAGGTTTAAGAGTCGTGTTTCATTTTGTGTGCCTTGTATTGAATTACGTGCGTACATTTGGGGTTGCGTGCATTTACTTGGGAAACGAGCATTCGTCTCGTAGTTCGTTCCTTACCTCGTAGTACGTTCTCTAAACCTAGGAAAATGTGCCCTCACGCTAATCAAGAAAGCATCTTACACAAAGCACTAGATCAATAATTAATCCTACAAATCCCACTAACTAATATTAAATTACTAATTCAACCCATTAGAAGATGAAATTGCACCAAAAGCTAGACATTCTTATTCTTTATTCCTTATTCTTTTGCACTTTCCAAAAACACAATTAATTAATGCTCAAAAGATGACAAAAATTCAGATTCTTGCAATGCCTTGGCCGACCACCTTGTGAGCATTTGTGCTTGCTTTCATAATTCAAATTAATTCATAGACATCCTATGACAATTCTATGACACAAATGCATAAAAAAATAGCTCAAAACCCTCCCCAAAGCTCCACCATTTCGACACAAGCTCCATGCCCATACTAGATAATTCAAAATGCTTCTTGAAGACACAAAAGTCTGAAATTTATATGCCCAAGGCCGACACAAGCTCCTTTGCGCAACAAAGCTTTTATTTTTCTTTCATTTCTCTCATTTCATCTCATTCTTCTCTCTCCCTCTCATTCTTCTCTCTCTCTCGGCCCTAGCTGAATATTGTAGACTCCATAGCTAAGTTCTTCATCCTAAGGCTCTTCAAGACTTTCAAGCAACCAAGGAACTCGACCAAGCAAAGCTAGGAGCAAAGAAATGCACATGCAAGCCTTTAGCACTTCCATTTCGGTTTAGGTGAGTTTGCTAGCTTCCATTTATTTTCTTCTTGTTCTAACCACATGCACCTACTTAGAACTTGGTTACTAAGCTAGGAAATTTGAGAAAATCGAGTGGTGTCTCGGCTAAGTAAGGAAAAAGATCAACTTTGTGCTTCACCAAGAATTTGAGCATCTTCTTTGTTGTCTTGCTAAGGTGAGGGCTAAAACTTCTTGAAAATCTTTCAAAAAACCATATGCATGCCCTTAAATGTCTATCTTTACTTCTGTACTTGAGATATATGATTATTTTTACTTCTGTACTTGAGATATATGTGTGATCATGAGCTTTTATAAACATGCATGGCAAGATTCTTGGCTAGAATGTGATGATAGATGAAATCGGGTATGTGACAGCTTTCTGTCTTGTTGGTACGAGGTTATTTTGGCTAGGTAAATGATGTTGAAAATTCATGAAATTTGGTAGGTAACTAGTTTTACCAGTTATGAACATTTTTTTCAGAAATAGGTCAAAGCTAATTTTGACTCTAAGGTCCTCAAAATGGCAATTCATTAAAATGTGTCCAAATCTGGAAAGTCTGGAAAAATGAAGCAGGTTTTGGCAGATTCACTGACCTTGTAGAACGAACCAGTTTTTACTTAGTAAATGATATCCAAAATGCATGAAATTTGGTTTGATGCTATATTTTTCAGTTATAGACATTTTTGTCAGAAATGGACTAAGGCTAGATCTGACCCTAAGGCCCTAAAAAACGACAAGTATTGAAATGTGTGCAAATCTGGACAGTTATGTGTAGTCTCACTGTTTTGGCTATAACTCTTGAACCTGAACTCCAAATGATGAGAGGTTTGTTTCTAAATTTAGTTCACTCCTTAAGCTTTAATTTGAAATCTTGTTCACTGGAATTGGAGATTGTTTTCTTGTCTTAATGATTGTGAGAAGACAGTCCATTGCAGTGAGTGTTTCCCTTAGTGACATGCTTAGATAAATTATTGTAGTTCTCTTGTTGTATTAAATGCTTGAGATTGTGGCATTTGGATGTTGTGTGGACTGTTTTGAGTGCTTGAAGGTGTTTAATTTAATTAATATATGGCTTGAGCTTAATTGCGAGATGACTTGGGGCTTAATCGCACGGGTAAGCACGAATTGGAACCCTAGTCACTAGGTAAACTTGCTAAGTGTTGATCCTTTAGATATTTTGTTTGATTATGTGTTTAGTAGGCTGCCCGTAGTTTCCCTTGTAGCCCTAAATATGATTTCGATGATTACATGTTGATAAATAAGCCTATCTCGCACCCGGACCCACGTAAATGTCGTTGCATGTTGAATAATCTTGTTATTTGATTACGTGAACTTTGAAGTGAGTTATATGACTTGATTTACATGCATTACATGGCTGCCCGTTTAATATTCATATAACTCCATGTGCTTTTCAAGTGAATTTACTTGTCATATCGTGCCTCGCGTGTTTAACTATCAATGTGCAATCTTATGACTGCTCGGAGGCAACCTACTTTGTTGACCTCCAAATGTGATTTATTAAATGTCATAAATGTGCATTGCATACAACGTTGCAACCTTTCATTCTGGCGTGGTAGCGTTCATGCACACCGGGTGGTATCGGGCTTGCCGGTGCAACCGTGACTACCATTGTCCAATTCTCTCTCTCGCTTGGGGGCTAGACTTCCTCTGAGAGTTGGGTTGTAGGATTTCGGGGTACATCCGGAGTACACCCATTTGGCGTGATAAGGGGATGATTTGAAGTCGGCCGCAACAACTAATACTGGAAATGAACTGAGAGCAAAAGCTCACCGTATCCTTTTCACTATGTGTATAAGTACTCTCGCTTGGTTCTTAGAGGACCTCGGGGAGGAAAGACAGGTAATTGTATTCTTTTACTTTTATATTACATTATGAACTTACCTGTGATATATGTCATTCTTGCAAAAAGGGATTTCATAAGTTGAACCGAAAATGGAGTTTTAAAACGTATTTCTTGTTCCCCTCGCTGAGTTCATAAGGACTCACCCTCTTTTATCATCATAGGTGAAGAAGATCAGGAACAGGCACCCGAGGATAACGTGTCCATTGATGACTCCTTGGAATGATTGCCTGCCCTACGTGTCTTACTTGACTATGGCCATTTTGTGAACAATGTGTTGCTCGAAGACTATTTCTTATGTTGCTTGTTGTTGTATTGTATATGACCCAGGTTGTAATTTGGGGTCTAATTTTGGCTTGTATTGATAATAACTAGATTGACACTTCTATGGTCGTTTTTGCTATCGTTATTGGCTAGTACCTATCATAGGATTATGAAGTATCAGGTAAGGATTAAGTAAAATGAACCTATCCAATCTTAAGCAGGTACTTATTGTTAAGCTAAGATCAACATGTACTTTTGTAAGAGGATTAACAAACAAACAAGACATAGTATCATGCTAGGTTATTAATCAACGAAACTTTGAGATAACTAGTAGGCGTTTCAATTGATGGTAAATAGTAATCTTAGTTGGAAATGAAATTGAGATTGAAAATTTTGAGGCGTTTAGAAAATTAGATCAAACTAAAGAGCCCAATTACAGCCGTTATACTGCCCATTTTTTGGAAAATTGTGGATTTTAGGCTAAAACGTTAAGTGTTAAACCCTCTTGAACGGTCAAGTACGAGATATGACTTGAATGTTTAGATCACACCCTAGTCTAACCTTTATAGGCCTGGTTGGGGTGTGACAGCAGCCGACCAGACTTGATGCCCCCGTCGTAGAGCTCTCGGAGAACTTTCCAACGATATACTGTGCGGCGCGTAACTCCTTACGGATCAAAAGTTGTGGGCAACGGAGCGACGAAGACATGGTCCCAAGCCCCACGGCCCCAGTTTGTGGGCCTAGCCTCTACGTGAAGAGAAGTTGTCTTGCCCAAGGTGCCATGGGATTCGATAATAGAAATGTGATGGATTAGGTTGTCGTCCTTTTCGCGGCTCATGACGTACGATGCGGGATAAAAAAACAGCGCGAAAGAAGAAAAATGTCCTAAAATTGATGAAAACGTTGGATTTTGGGCTCTGAAAAAAGGCGCAGCCAAGAAGCCTTGCTACCCCCGTCGTAGAGCTCTCGGAGAACTTTCCAACGGTATGCTGTGCGCCGCGTAACTCCTTACGGATCAACAGTTATGGGCAACAGAGCGACGGAGACCTGGTTCCAAGCCCTACGCCCTTGGTTTAAGGGCCCAGCCTCTACGTGAAGCGAAGTTGTCTTGACCAAGGTGTCATGGGATTCGATAATAGAAATGTGATGAATTAGGTTGTCATCCTTGTCGCGGCTCACGACGTACGATCCAGGACGAAAAAACAACGCAAAAGAAGAAAAGTATCCCGAAATTGATGAAAATGTTCCATTTTGGGCTTCGAAAACAGGCATAGCCGAGCAGGCTTACTGCCCCCATAGTAGAGCTCTCAGAGAGCTTTTCACCTGTATGTTGTGCACCGCGTAACTCCTTACGGATCAAAAGTTATAGGCAAAGGAGCGACGGAGACTTGATCCCAAGCCCCACACCCTAGGTTTGCGGGCCCAGCCTCTACTTGAAGCGAAGTTGTCTTCCCAAGGTGCCATGGGATTCAATAATAGAAATATGATGGATTAGGTTATCGTCCTTTTCTAGGCTCACGACGTACGATCCGGGAAGGAAAAACAACGCAAGAGAAGAAAAGAGTCCCAAAACTGATGAAAACGTTCGATTTTGGGCTCCAAAAACTGGCGCAGCTTAGCAGGCTTGTTGCCCCCATCGTAGAGCTCTCGAAGAGCTTTCCAACGATATACTGTGCGACGTGTAACTCCTTATGGATCAAAAGTTAAGGGCAACGGAGCGACGGAGACATGGTCTTAAGCCCCACGCCCCCAGTTTGTGGGCCTAGCCTGTACGTGAAGCAAAGTTGTCTTGCCCAACGTGCCGTGGGATTCGATAATAGAAATGTGATGGATTAGGTTGTCGTCCTTTTGGCGGCTCACGACGTACGATCTAGGAGGGAAAAACAGTACAAAAGAAGAAAACTATCCCGAAACTGATGAAAATGTTCGATTTTGGGCACCAAAAATAGGTGCAACCAAGCAACCTTGCTGCCCTTAATGTAGAGCTCTCGGAGAGCTTTCCAACGTTATGTTGTGCGCTGCGTAACTCCTTACAGATCAAAAGTTATGGGCACCGAAGCGACGGAGACCTGGTCCCAAGCCCCACGCCCTCGGTTTGCGGGCCCAGTCTCCACTTGAAGCGAAGTTGTCTTTCCCAAGGTGCCGTGGGATTCGATAATAGAAATGTGATGGATTAGGTTGTCGTCCTTTTTGCGGTTGACAACGAACGATCTAGAATGAAAAACAGTGCAAAAGAAGAAAAGTGTACCGAAATTGATGAAAACGTTCGATTTTGGGCACCAAAAATAGGTGCAACCAAGCAACCTTGCTGCCCTTAATGTAGAGCTCTCGGAGAGCTTTCCAACGTTATGTTGTGCGACGCGTAACTCCTTACGGATCAAAAGTTATAGGCAAAGGAGCGACAGAGACTTGGTCCCAAGCCCCACGCCCTAGGTTTGCGGGCCCAGCCTCTACTTGAAGCGAAGTTGTCTTGCCCAAGGTGCTGTGGGATTCGATAATAGAAATGTGAGGGATTTGGTTGTTGTCCTTTTCTAGGCTCACGATGTACGATCCGGGAAGAAAAAACATTGCAAGAGAAGAAAAGTGTCTTAAAATGTTCGGTTTGCGGGACCACCCTCAACGTGAAATGAAGTTGTCTTGCCCTAGGAGCCGTGGGATTCGATAATAGAAATGTGAAGGAATAGGTTGTCATCCTTTTCTAGGCTCACGACGTACGATCCGGGAAGGAAAAACAGCGCAAAAGAAGAAAACTGCCCCAAAACTGATGAAAACATTCAATTTTGGGCTCTGAAAATAGGCGCAGCAGAGCAAGCTTGGTGCCCCCATCGTAGAGCTCTCAGAGAGCTTTCCAAAGATATACTATGCGGCGCGTAACTCCTTACGGATCAAAAGTTATGGGCACCAGAGCAACGGAGACCTGGTTCCAAGCCCCACGCCCTTGGTTTGTGGGCCCAGCCTCTACGTGAAGCGAAGTTGTCTTGATCAAGGTGTCATAGGATTCGATAATAGAAATGTGATGGATTAGGTTGTCGTCCTTTTCCCGGCTCACAATTTACGATCCGGGATGGAAAAACAGCGCAAAAAAAGAAAAGTATCCCGAAATTGATGAAAACGTTCCATTTTGGTCTTCGAAAATAGGCACAGCCAAGCAGGCTTGCTGCCCTCGTAGTAGAGCTCTCGGAGAGCTTTCCAACTGTATGCTGTGCACCGCGTAACTCCTTACGGATCAAAAGTTATGGGCAGTGGAGCGACAAAGACCTGGTCCCAAGCCCCACGCCCTCGGTTTGCGGGCACAACCTCTACTTGAAGCGAAGTTGTCTTGCCCAAGGTGCGGTGGGATTCGATAATAGAAATGTGATGGATTTGGTTGTCATCCTTTTCGCGGCTGACGACGTACGATCCGGGAAGAAAAAACAGAGCAAAAGAAGAAAAGTATCCCAAAACTAATGAAAACATTTTATTTTGGGCTCCGAAATGGGCACAGCAGAGCAGCCTAGCTGCCCTTGACATAGAGCACTCGAAGAGCTTTCCAACGGTATGTTATGCGACGCATAACTCCTTACGGATCAAAAGTTATGGGCAAATGAGCAACGGAGACTTGGTCCCAAGCCCTACGCCCTAGGTTTGGAGGCCCAATCTCTACTTGAAGCGAAGTTTTCTTGCCCAAGGTGCAGTGAGATTCGATAATAGAAATGTGATGGATTAGGTTGTCGTCCTTTTCTAGGCTCACGACGTACGATCTGGGAAGGAAAAACAGCGCAATTGAAGAAAAGTGTCCTAAAACTAATGAAAATGTTAGATTTTGGGCTTTGAAAATAGGCCCAGCCGAGCAGGCTTGCTACCCCTGACGTAGGGCTCTCGAAGAGATTTCCAACGATATGTTGTGCGCCGCGTAACTCTTTACGGATCAAAAGTTATGGGCACCGGAGCGATAGAGACATGGTCCCAAGCCCTACACCCCCAGTTTGCAAGCCCAAACTCTACGTGAAGCGAAGTTTTCTTGCCCAAGGTGCCATGGGATTTAATAATAGAAATGTGATGGATTAGCTTGCCGTCCTTTTCGCGGCTCACGACGTACGATCCGTGATAGAAAAACAGCGCAAAAGAAGAAAAGTGTTCCAAAATTGATGAAATAGTTCAATTTTGGGCTCCAAAAACTCTGCAGCAAAGCAGGCTAGCTACCCTCGTCGTAGAGCTCTCGGAGAGCTTTCCAACGGTATGTTGTGCGCCGCATAACTCCTTACAGATCAACAGTTATAGGCACCGGAGCGACGGAGACCCGGTCCCCAGCCCCACGCCCTCGGTTTGCTAGCCCAGCCTCTACGTGAAGCGAAGTTGTCTTGCCCAAGGTGCCGTGGGATTCGATAATAGAAATGTGATAGATTAGGTTGTCATCATTTTTGCGGCTCATGACATACGATCTGGGACGGAAAATAGTGCAAAAGAAGAAAAGTATCCCGAAACTGATGAAAACATTCGATTTTGGGCTTTGAATACAGGCGCAGATGAGCAGGCTTGCTACCCCCATAGTAGAGCTTGAAGACCTTTCCAACGATATGCTGTGTGCCAAGCAACTCCTTACGAATCAAAAGTTATGGGCACCGGAGCGACGGAAACCTAGTCCTAAGCCCCCTGCCCTCAGTTTGCGAGCCTAACCTTTGCGTGAAGCAATGTTGTCTTGCCCAAGGTGCCGTGGGATTCAATAATAGAATTGTGATGGATTAGGTTGTCGTCCTTTTCTAGGCTCACGACGTACGATTCGGGAAGAAAAAATAGCACAAGAGAAGTAAAGTGTCCCAAAATTGATGAAAACGTACGATTTTGGGCTTTGAAAACAAGTGTAGCTGAGTAGGCTTGCTGCCCCCTTCATAGAGCTCTCGGAGAGCTTTGCAATGGTATGCTGTAAGCCGCGAAAATCCTTACGGATCAAAAGTTATGGGCACCGGAGTGACGGAGACCTAGTCCCAAGCCCTACGCCCCCGGTTTGCGGGCCCAGCCTCTACGTGAAGCGAAGTTGTCTTGCCCAAAGTGCAGTGGGATTCGAAAATAGAAATGTGATGGATTAGGTTGTCATCCTTTTCGCGGCTCGCGACGTACGATATGGGATGAAAAAATAGACCAAAAGAAGAAAAGTATCCCGAAACTGATGAAAACGTTAGATTTTGGGCTTCGAAAACAGTTCTAGCCGAGCAGGCTTGCTACCCCCGTCGTAGATCTCTAGGAAAGCTTCCCAATAGTATGTTGTGCGCCGCGTAACTTCTAACGGATCAAAAGTTATGTGCAGCGGAGCAACGGAGACCTGGTCCTAAGCCCCACGCCCTCGGTTTGTGGGCCCAGCCTCTATGTGAAGCGAAGTTGCCTTGCCCTAGGAGCCATGGGATTTGAAAATAGAAATGTGATGGATTAGGATGTCGTCATTTTGCTGCTCACGACGTACGATCCGGGATGGAAAAACATCGTAAAAGCAGAAAAGTGTCCCGAAACTGATGAAAACCTTCGATTTTGATCTCTGAAAACTAGCGCAGTCGAGCAGGATTGATACCCCCGTCGTAGACCTCTCGGAGAGCTTTCCAACGGTATTCTGTGTGCCGCGTAACTCCTTACGGATCAAAAGTTATGGGCACCGGAGCGACAGATACCTGGTCACAAACCCCACGCCCTTGGTTTGCGGTCCCAGCCTCTATGTGAAGTGAAGTTGTCATGCCCAAGGTGTCGTGGGATTCGGTAATAAAAATGTGATTGATTAGGTTGTCGTCCTTTTCGCGGCTGACGACGTACGATCCGGGATGGAAAAACATCGCAAACGAAGAAAAGTGTCATTAAACTGATGAAAACGTTCGATTTTAGGCTCTGAAAACAGATACAGTCAAGCAAGCTTGCGGCCCCCGTCGTAGAGCTCTCGGAGAGCTTTCCAACGGTATGATGTGCGCCGCGTAACTCCTTACGGATCAAAAGTTATGGGCAAAAGAGCGATGGAGACCTGGTCCTAAGCCCCCCAACCCTCAGTTTGCGGGCCCAGCCTCTACGTGAAGCGAAGTTGTCTTGCCCACGGTGCCGTGGGATTCGATAATAGAAATGTGATGGATTAGGTTGTCGTCTTTTTCGCGGCTCACGACGTACGATCCGAGACTGAAAAACAGCGCAAAGGAAGAAAAGTATCTCGAAACTGATGAAAACGATCGATTTTGGGCTTCGAAAATAGGCCCAGCCTAGTAGACTGGCTGCCCCTGTCGTAGAGCTCTCAAAGAGCTTCCCAACAGTATGTTGTGCGCCGCGTAACTCCTTACGGATCAAAAGTTATGGGCAGCGGGGCGACGGAGACCTGGTCCTAAGCCCCACGCCCTTGATTTGCGGGCCCAGCCTCTATGTGAAGCGAAGTTGTCTTGCCCAAGGTGCCATGGGATTCGACAATAGAAGTGTGATGGATTAGGTTGTCGTCCTTTACGTGGCTCACGACGTACGATCGCGGACGAAAAAATAGCGCAAAAGTAGAAAATTGTCCCAAAACTGATGAAAACGTTCAAGTTTGAGCTTCGAAAATACGCGCAGTCGAGCAAGATTGCTGCCCTCATCGTAGAGCTCTTGGAAAGCTTTCCAACAGTATTTTGTGCGCCGCATAACTCCTTACGGATCAAAAGTTATGGGCACCGGAGCGACAGATACCTAGTCACAAGCCCCACGCCCTCTGTTTACGGGCCCAGCCTCTACGTGAAGTGAAGTTGTCTAGCCCAAGGTGTTGTGGGATTTAGTAACAGAAATGTGATTGATTAGTTTGTTGTCCTTTTCGCAGTTGACGACGTACGATCTGGGACGGAAAAATAGCGCAAAAGAAGAAAAGTGTCCTGAAACTGATGAAAATGTTTGATTTTGGGCTCCGAAACAGGCGCAGCCGAGCAGGCTTATTGCCGCCGTCGTAGAGCTCTTAGAGAGCTTTCGAACGGTATGTTGTGCGCCGCATAACTCCTTACGGTTGAAAAGCTATGGGCACCGGAGCGACAGATACCTGGTCACAAGCCCCACGCCCTCGGTTTGCGGGCTCAGCCTCTACGTGAAGTGTAGTTGTCATGACCAAGGTGTTGAGGGATTCGGTAATAGATATGTGATTGATTAGGTTGTCGTGCTTTTCGCGGCTGACGACGTACGATGCGAGACGGAAAAACAGCTCAAAAAAAAATGTGTCCCAAAACTGATGAAAACATTCGATTTTGGGCTCCAAAAATAGACGCAGCAAGGCAAACTTGCTTCCCTAGTCGTAGAGCTCTCGAAGAGCTTTCGAACGGTATGTTGTGCGACTCCTAAAGCCTTACGGATCAAAAGTTATGGGCAAAGTAGCGATGGAGACCTGGTCCCAAACCCCACGCCCTCGGTTTGTGGGCCCAGCCTCTACTTGAAGCGAAGTTGTCTTGCCCAAGGTACCGTGGGATTCAATAATAGAAATGTGATGGATTAGGCTGTCCTCCTTTTGTAGGCTCACGACGTACGATCCGGGAAGGAAAAACAGCGCAAGACAAGAAAAGTGTCTCAAAACTGATGAAAACATTCGATTTTGGGCTCTGAAAATAGGCACAGAAGAGCAGGCTTGCTACCCCCGTCGTAGAGATCTTGGAGAGCTTTCCAACGGTATGCTGTGCGCCGTGTAACTCCTTACGGATCAAAAGTTTTGGGCAAATAAGTGACAGAGACCTGGTCCCAAGCCCCACACCCTCGATTTGCGAGCCCAACCTCTACGTGAAGCGAAGTTCTCTTTCCCAAGGTGCCGTTGGATTCGATAATAGAAATGTGACGGATTAGGTTGTCGTCTTTTTCGCGGCTCACGACGTACGATCCGAGAAGGAAAAACAGCACAAAAGAAGAAAAGTATCCTGAAACTGATGAAAACCTTCAATTTTGGGCTTGGAAAAGAGGCGTAGCAGAGCAGGCATGCTATCCCTATCGTAGAGTTCTCGGAGAGCATTCCAACTGTATACTGTGCGCTATGTAACTCATTACGGATCAAAAGTTATGGGCAAGGGAGCGACAGATACCTGGTCACAAGCTCCACGCCTTCGATTTACAGGCCCAACCTCTACATGAAGTGAAGTTGTCACGCCCAAGGTGTCGTGGGATTCAGTAATAGAAATGTGATTGATTAGGTTGTCGTCCTTTTCGCGGCTGACGACGTACGATCCGAGATGGAAAAACAGCGTAAAAGAAGAAAGGTATGCCAAAACTGATAAAAATGTTCAATTTTGGTCTCTGAAACAGGCGCAGCCAAGCAAGCTTGCTGCCCCCGTCGTAGAGCTCTCAGAGAGCTTTCCAACGGTATGCTGTGCGCCGCGTAACTCATTACGGATCAAAAGTTATGGGCAAAAGAGCGACGGAGACCTGGTCCAAAGCCCCACGCCCTCGGTTTGCGGGCCCAACGTCTACGTGAAGCGAAGTTGTCTAGCCTAAAGTGCCGTGGGATTCGATAATAGAAATGTGACGGATTAGGTTGTCCTACTTTTCGCGGCTCACGACGTACGATCCGAGAAGGAAAAACAGCGCAAAAGAAGAAAAGAATCTCAAAACTGATGAAAACGTTCGATTTTGGGCTTTGAAAACAGGCCCAGCCGAGTAGGATGGCTGCCCCCGTCGTAGAGCTATCGGAGAGCTTCCTAACAGTATGTTGTCCGCCGCTATACTCTTTACGGATCAAAAGTTATGGGCAGCAGAGCGACGGAGACCTGGTCCCATGCCCCACGCCCTCGGTTTGCGGGCCCAGCCTCTACGTGAAGCGAAGTTGTCTTGCCCAAGGTGCCATGAGATTTGACAATAGAAATGTGATGGATTAGGTTATCGTCCTTTTCGCGGCTCACGACGTACGATCGGGGACAGAAAAATAGCGCAAAAGTAGAAAAGTGTCCTGAAACTGATGAAAACGTTCAATTTTGGGCTCCGAAAATAGGTGCAGTCGACCAAGATTGCTGCCCTTGTCGTAGAGCTCTCGGAGAGCTTTCCAACGGTATTCTATGCGTCGCGTAACTCCTTACGGATCAAAAGTTATGGGCACTAGAGCGACAGATACCTAGTCACAAGCCCCATGCACCATGCCCTCTGTTTACGGGCCCAGCCTCTACGTGAAGTGAAGTTGTCATGCCCATGGTGTCATGGTATTTAGTAATAGAAATGTGATTGATTAGGTTGTCGTCCTTTTCGCGGCTGACGACGTACAATCCGGGACGAAAAAACAGCGCAAAAGAAGAAAAGTATCCTGAAACTGATGAAAATGTTTGATTTTTGGCTCCCAAAATAGGTGCAGTAGAGCAAGCTTGCTACCCCCGTCGTAGAGCTCTTGGAGAGCTTTTCAACGGTATGTTGTGCGCCGTGTAACTCCTTACGGATCAAAAGTTATGGGCAAAGGAGCGACGGAGACCTAGTCCCAAGCCCCACACCCTCAGTTTGCGGGCCCAGCCTGTACGTGAAGCGAAGTTCTCTTGCCCAAGGTGCCATTGGATTCGATAATAGAAATGTGATGGATTAGGTTGTCGTCCTTTTCGCGACTCACAACGTACGATCCGAGAAGGAAAAACAGCGCAAAAGAAGAAAAGTTTCCCAAAACTGATGAAAACCTTCAATTTTGGGCTTTGAAAATAGGCGTAGCAGAGCAGGCTTGTAGTCCCCATCGTAGAGCTCTCGGAGAACTTTCCAACGGTATGCTGTGCGCCACGTAACTCCTTACGGATCAAAAGTTATGGGCAGCGGAACGACAGATACATGGTCACAAGCCCTACGCCCTTGGTTTACGAGCCTAGCCTCTACGTGAAGTGAATTTGTCACGCCCAAGGTGTCGTGGGATTCAGTAATAGAAATGTGATTGATTAGGTTGTCGTCCTTTTCACAGCTGACGACGTACGATCCGAGACGAAAAAATAGCGCAAAAGAAGAAAAGCATGCCAAAACTGATGAAAATGTTCAATTTTGGTCTCCAAAATAGGCGCAACCGAGCAAGCTTGCTGCCCCCGTCGTAGAGCTCTCAAAGAGCTTTCCAACGGTATGTTGTGCACCGCGTAACTCATTACGGATCAAAAGTTATGGGCAAAGGAGCGACAGAGACCTGGTCCAAATCCCCACGCCCTCGGTTTACGGGCCCAGTGTCTACGTGAAGCAAAGTTGTCTAGCCTAAAGTGTAGTGGGATTCGATAATAGAAATGTGATGGATTAGGTTGTCCTCATTTTCTTGGCTCACGACGTACGATCCGGGAAGAAAAAACAGCGAAAGAGAAGAAAAGTGTCCTAAAATTGATGAAAACGTTCTATTTTGGGCTCTAAAAATAGGCACATCTGAGCAGGCTTGCTGCCCCCGTCGTAGAGCTCTCAGAGAGCTTTTCAACGGTATGTTGTGCGCCGCGTAACTCCTTACGGATCAAAAGTTATGGGCACCGGAGTGACGGAGACATGGTCCAAAGCCCCACACCCTCGGTTTGCGAGCCCATCCTCTACGTGAAACGAAGTTGCCTTGCCCAAGGTGCCGTGGGATTCAATAATAGAAATGTGATGGATTAGGTTGTCGTCCTTTTCGCGACTCATGACGTACGATCCGAGACGGAAAAACAACACAAAAGAAGAAAAGTATCCTGAAACTGATAAAAACGTTCGATTTTGGGTTTTGAAAATAGCTGCAGCCGAGCAGGCTTGCTGCCCCCGTCGTAGTGCACTTGGAGAGCTTTCCAACGGTATGCTGTGCACCGTGTAACTCCTTACATATCAAAAGTTATGGGTAAAGGAGCGATGGAGACCTGGTCTGTCACGCCTCAACCCGGCCTATAAAGGTTAGACTAGGGTGTGATCTAAACATTCAAGTCATATCTCGTACTTAACCGTTCATGAAAGTTTAACACTTAACGTTTTAGCCTAAACTCCACAATTTTCTGGAAAACCGGCAGCATAATGGCTGTAATTGGGCTCTTTGGTTTGACCTAATTCTCTAAACGCCTCAAAATATCCAATCTCAATTTCATTTCCAACTAAGATTACTATTTACCATCAATTGAAATGCCTACTAGTTATCTCGAAGTCTCGTTTGATTAATAACCTAGCATGATAATATGTCTCGTTTGTTGGTTAATCCTCATTACAAAAGTACATGTTGATCTTAGCTTAACAATGAGTACCTGCTTAAGATTGGATAGGTTCATTTTACTTAATCCTTACCTGATACTTCATAATCCTATGATAGTACTAGCCAGTAACAACAGCAAAACGACCATAGTAGTGTCTGTCTAGTTATTATCAGTACAAGCCAAAATTAGACCCCAAATTACAACGGGGGTCTTTTACATTACAAACATCAAGCAACATGAAAAGAAATAGTCTTCAAGCAGCATAGTGTTCACAATGGCCATAATCAAGCAAAGCACATAGGACAGGCAATCATTCCAAGGAATCATCGTTAGGCACGTCGTCCTCGGGTACCTGTTCTTGATCTTCTTCACCTGAGATGATAAAAGAGGGTGAGTCCTTATGAACTCAGCGAGGGGGAACGAGAAATAGGTTTGAAACTCATTTTCCTGTTCAACTTATGAAAACCCTTTTTGCAAGCACAAATATATCACAAGTAAGTACATAATATAATATAAAAGTAAAGGAACACAATTACCCGTCTTTCCTCCTTGAGGTCCTCTAGGAACCAAGCGAGAGTACTTATACACATAGTGAAAAGAATACGGTGAGCTTTTGCTCTCAGTTCATGTCAGTATCAGTTGTTGCGGCCGACTTCAAATCATCCCTTTATCCCGCCAAATGGGTGTACTCCGGATGTACCCGGAAATCCTACGACCCAACTCTCCGAGGAAGTCTAGCCCCCAAGCGAGAGAGGGAATTGGACAATGGTAGTCACGGTTGCACCGGCAAGCCCGATGCCGCCCGATGTGCGTGAATGCTACCACGCCAGAATGAAAGGTTGCAACCTTGTATGCAATGCACATTTATGACATTTAATATATCACATTAGGAGGACGACAAAGTAGGTCGCCTCCGAGCAGTCATAAGATTGCACATTGACAAGTAAACAAGCGAGGCACGATAAGACAAGTAATTTCACTTGAAAGGCACATGGAGTTATATGAACATTAAACGGGCAGCCATGTAACGCATGTAAATCAAGCCATATAACTAATTTCGAAGTTCACGTAATCAAATAATAAGATTATTCAACATGCAATGACATCTACGTGGGTTCGGGTGCAAGAAAAACCTACTTGTCAACATGTAATCATCAAGATCGCATTTAGGGCAACAATGGCAACTACGGGCAGCCTACTAAACATATAATTAAACACGATATTCGTAGGATCAACACTTAGTGAATATACCTAGTCACTAGGGTTTCCATTTTGTGCTTACCCGTGCGATTAAGCCCCAAGTCAACTTCAAAATCAATCTCAAGCCATGCATCGATTAGTTCAATCATCCTCAAGTATTCAAACAGTCCACACAACATCCCAATGCCACAATCCCAAGCATTTAATTCAACAAGAGAAGTTACAACAATTTTTCTAAGCACATCACTAAGTGAAACCCTCACTGCAATGGGCTGTTTTCTCGCAATCATTAAGACAAGCAAACAATATCCAATTCTAGTGAATAAGATGTCAAATTAAAGCTTAAGAAGTTAACTAAATTCAAAAACAAACCTCGCATCATTTGGAGTTCGGGTTCAATAGTTATAGCCAAAACAATGAGATTGCACAAAACTGCCCAGATTTGCACACATTTCAATACTTGTCGTTTTTGAGGTCCTTAGGGTCAGATTTAGCCTTAGTCCATTTCTGCCAAAAATGTCCAGAACTAAAAAATCTATTAGCACACAAAATTTCATGCATTTTGGATATCATTTACTAAGTCAAAACTGGTTCGTTCCACAAAGTCAGTGAATCTGCCAAAACCTGCTTCATTTTTCCAGATTTTCCAGATTTGGACACATTTTAATGATGTGCCATTTTGAGGACCTTAGAGTCAAAATTAACTTTGGCCTATTTCTGGGAAAAATTTTCATAACTGGAAAAACTAGTTACTTAACAATTTTCACGCATTTTCAACATAATTTTCCTAGCCAAAATCATCTCGCACCAACAAGACAGAAAGCTGTCACAAACCCGATTTCATCTATCATCACCTTCTAGCCCAAAATCTTGCCATGCATGGTTATAAAAGCTTATAAACACACATATATTTCAAGTACAGAAGCAAAGACAAACATTTAAGAGCATGCATGTGGTTTTTTGAAGGATTTTCAATAAGTTTTAGCCCTCACCTTAGCAAAACAACAAGAAGATGCACAAGATTTTGATGAAGCACAAGGTTGACTCTTTTCCTTGCTTAGCCGAGACACCACTCGATTTCTCTCTAGTTTCCTAGCTTAGTAACCAAGTTCTTAGTAGGTTCATGTGGTTAGAACAAGAAGAAAAGAAATGGAAGCTAGCAAACTCACCTAAACCGAAATGGAAGTTCAATAAGCTTGCATGTGAGCTTTCTTGCAACTTAGCTTGCTTAGTCGAGCTTCTTAGCTTCTAGCTTGCCTTGATGAACCATGAAATGATGAAGATGAGCTATGGAGTTTATGAACTCAGCCAAGGCCGAGAGAGAGAGAAGAAGAATGAGAGGGAGAGAGAGAAATGTGAGGAAATGAGAGAACTGAAGAAAAAATGAAGGCTTTTGCAAATGTTGATGCATATGTCGGCCTTGAGCTTCGCAATTCAGATTTTTGTGTCTTCAAGAAACATTTTGAAATTCCTAGCATGGGCAAGGAGCTTATGTCGAGATTGGTGGAGCTTTGGGGAGGGTTTTGAGCTAGTTTTTTATGCATTTGTGTCATAGAATTGTCATAGATTGTCTAGGAATTAAATTGAATTAAGCAAAGCAATCACAAAGCACACAAGGTGGTCGGCCAAGGCATGAAAATGCTGAATCTTTTTCATCTTTTGAGCATTAATTAATTGTATATTTGAAAGTGCAAAAGAATAAGGAATAAAGAATGAGAATGTCTAGCTTTTGGTGCAATTTTATCTTCTAGTGGGTTGAATTAGTAATTTAATATTAGTTAGTGGGATTCGTAGGATTAATTATTGATCTAGTGCTTCATGTAAGATGCTTTCTTGATTAGCGTGAGGGTACGCTTTCCTAGGTTTAGGGCACGTACTACGAGGTAGGCACGAACTACGAGACAAATGCACGTTTCCTAAGTAAATGCACGTAATTCAATGCGAGGCACACAAAACGAAACACGATTCTTAAACTTAAGTCAAGGCACGCAAATCTAGATTAGGGCACACGAAACGAGGTATCGCACGCAAATCGAAATCGGGCCTCACATGGTCCCAAGCCCCACGCCCTCGGTTTGCAGGCCCAGCCTCTACGTGAAGCAAAGTTGTCTTGCCCAAGGTGCCATTGGATTCGATAATAGAAATGTGATGGATTAGGTTGTCGTCCATTTCGCGGCTCACGACGTACGATCCAGGACTGAAAAACAGCACGAAAGAAGAAAAGTATCCCGAAACTGATGAAAACGTTCGATTTTGGGCTTCAAAAATAGGCGCAGCAAAGCAGGCTTGCTGCCCCCGTCGTAGAGCTCTCGGATAGCTTTCCAACGATATGCTGTGCTGTCACGCCCCAACCCAGCCTATAAGGTTAGACTAGGGTGTGATCTAAACGTTCAGGACAAGTCACATACTTAACCGTTTATGAAGATTTAACACTTATCATTTTAGTCTAAACTCCAAAGTTTTCCAGAAGACCGGCAGTATAACGGCTGTAATTGGACTCTTTAGTTTGGCCTAATTCTCTAAACGCCTCAAAATTTTCTAATCTCAAGTTTCATTTCCAACTAGGATTACTATTTAACATCAATTGAAATGCCTATTGGTTATCTCGATGTCTCGTTTGGTTTATAACCTAGCATGATACTATGTCTCGTTTGTTTGTTAATCCTCGTTACAAAAGTTCATGTTGATCTTAGCTTAATAGCGAGTACCTGTTTAAGATTGGATAAATTCATTTATTTAGTCCTTAACTAATATGTCATAACCTATGATAGATACTAGCAGTGATAAATAGCAAAACGATCATAGTGGAGTCTAGTGTTTGTCTAGCAATATCAGTACAAACCAAAATTAGACCCCAAATTACAACGGGGGTCTTTTACATTAGAAATAGCAAGCAACATGAAAGAAATAGACTTCAAGTAGCACAGAGTTCACAAGTAGCCACAATCACGCAAAGCAACTAGACAGGCAATCACTCCAAGGATTCATCGTTAGGCACACCATCGTCGGGTACCTATTCTAGATCTTCTTCACTTGAGATGATAAAAGAGGGTGAGTCCTTATGAACTCAGCGAAGGGGAACGAGAAATAGGTTTTGAAACTCATTTTCCAGTTCAACTTATGAAAATCCTTTTTGCAAGCATGAATATAACAATAATATAAGTACAGGAACAGAAATACCAGTCTTTCCTCCTCGAGGTTCTCTAGGAACCAAGCGAGAGTACTTATACACATAGTAAAAAAGATACATTGAGCTTTTGCTCTCAGATCAGTTTCAAAATCAGTTGTTGCGGCCGACTTCAAATCATCCCCTTAACATGCCAGGTGGGTGTACTCCGGATGTACCCCAAAATCCTACGACCCAACTCTCCGAGGAAGTCTAGCCCCCAAGCGAGAGAGAGAATGGGACCATAGTAGTCATGGGTGCACCGGCAAGCCCGATGCCGCCCGGTGTGCGTGATCGCTACCATGCCGACAAGAAAGGTTGCAACCTTGTATGCAGTGCACATTTATGACATTTCAGGTATCACATTAGGAGGACAACAAAGTAGGTTGCCTCCGGATAGTCATAAGATTGCACATTGACCAAGTAAACAAGCAGGGTACGATAAAACAGGTAATTTCACTTGCAGGGCATATAGAGTTATATGAACATTATGTCACGCCCCAACCCGGCCTATGAAGGTTAGACTAGGGTGTGATCTAAACATTCAAGTCCTTTCACATTCTTAATCATTCTAGGAGGTTTAACACTTAACGTTTTATTCTAGACTTCAAAATTTTTCCGAAAATCCGGCAGCATAACGGTTGTAATTAGGCTCTTTGTTTTGATCTAAATTTTCTAACAGCCTCAAAATTTACCATCTCAAATTCAATTCCAGTTAAGATTACTATTATTCCATCAATTGGATTTCCTAATGGTTAATACGACGTCCCGTTTGATTTATAACCTAGCATGATACTATGTCTCGTTTTTCCATTTATCCTCGTTTCAAAATATACCTGTTGATCTTAGCTTATTAGCGAGTACCTGTTGAGATTGGATAAGTTCATTTACCTATTCCTTAACTAAGCATCATAACCTGTGATAGATACCAGCGGTAGTAAAAGCAAAACGATCATAGTAGTGTCATGTCTAGTATCGGTCTACTTAAAATAAGTACTAACCAAAATTAGACCCCAAATTATAGCGGGGGTCTTTTACATCACAAGCAACAAATAACATAAGGGAAATAGTCTTCAAGTAGCAAAAGGTACACAAGTAATCACGTTCAAGCAAAACAACAATAACAGGCAATCACTCCAGGGGTTCATCATTAGGTACATTATCCTCGGGTTCCTGTACCTGTTCTTCTTCACCTGAAATGATAAAAGAGGGTGAGTCCTTATGAACTCAGCGAGGGGGAACGAGAAATAAGTTTTGAAACTCATTTTCCAGTTAAACTTATGAAATTCCCTTTCTCACACATGAATGTAACAGAAATACAAGTACAGAATAGGAATACCGATCTTTCTTCCCCGAGGTTCTCTAGGAACCAAGTGGGAGTACTTATACACATAATAAAAAGGATTCGGTGAGCTTTTGCTCTTAGATCAAGTCAAGTAACAGGAGTTGCGGCCGACTTTAATTCAACCCCAAAACACGCCAGGTGGGTGTACTCCGGATGTACCCCGAAATCCTACGACCCAACTCTCCAAGGGTGAATACCAAGCGAGAGAAGGAATTGGATCATGGTAGTCACGGTAACACCGGCAAGCCCGATGCCGCCCGGCGGACGTGAAACGCTACCATGCCACACGAAAGGCTGCAACCTTGTATGCAATGCACATTTATAACATTTAACATATCACATTAGGAGGACAACAAAGTAGGTTGCCTCCGAACAATTATAAGATCGCACGTTGTCAAGTAGTCAAACAAGGCACGATAAGACAAGTAATTTCACTTGAAAGGCATATAGAGTCATATGATCATCAAACGGGCAGCCATGTAACACATGTAAAACAGGCTATATAACTCATTAAGAGGTCCACGCAATCAAGCGATAAGATTATTCAACGTGCAATGATATCAACATGGATTCGGATGCAAGAAAAGCTTATTTGTCAACATGCAATGGACAAGATCACTTTTGAAGTTATAAAACATTTACGGGCAGCCCACTAAGCATATGATTTCAACACAATATCCAATTGATCAACACCTATTAAGACTATTGAGTCATTAGGGTTCCCATTTTATGCTTAATCAAGTGATTAAAACCCTAAGTCCACTCAAGATCATTATCAAGTCTTGCATCATTTAATTCAACATCCTCAAGTGCTCACAACAGTCCACATAACATCCCAACACCACATTTCCACCCAATTAGTGTCACAAGAGAGGTTACAACAATTTTCCAAGCATATGGCTAAATAAAACCTTTACTGCAATAGGCTGTTTTCTCACAATCAATAGGATACTCAAACAATCTCCAAATTCAGTAAATAAGATGTCAAATTAAAGCTTAAGAAGTTAACTAAAATCAGAAACAAACCTTGCATCAATTGGAGTTCAGAATCATTAGTTATAGCCGAAACAGTGAGGTAGCACAAAACTGTCCAGATTTGTACACTTTTCAGAAATTGACATTTTTGAGGTCCTTAGAGTCAGTTTTAGCTTTGGTCCATTTCTGACAAAATTATCCAGAACTGAAAAATCGAGCAGCACACCAAATTTCACCCATTTTTGACAACATTTACTAAGTCAAATATGGTTCATTCAACAAGATCAGTGCATCTTCCAAAACCTGATTCATTTTTCCAGATTTCCAGATTTGGTCACATTTTAATGATTTGCCATTTTTAGGACCTTAGAGTCAAAATTAGCTTCAGCCTATTTCTGGGAAAAATGTTTAAAACTGTCCAAAATAGTCACCCACCAATTTTCAAGCATTTTCAACATCATTTTCTTAGCTAAACTTACCTCGAACAGACTGGTCAGAGAGCTGTCATCCATTTCGACTTCACCTAGCATCATTTTCAAGCCAAGATCTTGCCATGCATGGTTGTTTAAGCTTATGAACGACCATATATCTCAAGTACAGAAGCAAATACACACATTTATGAGCATGCATGTGAGTTTTTAAAGAGTTTTCAAAAGATTTTAACCCTCACCTTAGCAATCAACCACAAAATGCTCAAGACCCTTTGTTGAAGCTCAAATCTTCTCCTTTCCCTTGCTTAGCCGAGAACCTCACTAGTTTTTCTCTATTTTTCCTAGCTTAATGATCAATCTCTTAGTGCATGCACATAGCTAGAACTTGAAGAAAAGAAATGGATGCTTAGTAACTCACCTAGGCCGAAAATGAAGCTTCAATGCACATGCAAGAGAAATTTTCGAACTCTAGCTTGCTTGGTTGTAGTTCTTTACTTGTAGCTTGCTATACTTAGCTATGGTGTGAAGAGGAGAAGTTGAGAAGATGGTGAATTCAGCCAAGGCCGAGAATGAGAGAGAAAGGAGAGATGAGGAGAGAAATGAATGAAAAGAAATGAAGAAAATGACAAACAAGGAAGCCTTTTGCATCTTCAAGGAGAATGTCGGCCTTGGTCTTCAAAATTCTGCATTTTGTGTCTCCAATGTGCTATCTTGAAATTGCTAGGATGGGCAAGGTATTGTGGTCGAGAATGGTGAGGAGATTGAGTAAATTTTGAGCAATTTTTTAATGCTTTGAGTCATAAATTGTCTTGGCATGCAATAGAATAAAACAATTGCTCAAACCTTGTGCAAAAAAGCTTGATATGGCCGGCCAAGGCATTAAAGAATGCTGAATTTGTGTCATCTTAGGCATTATTCTAATTGTATTTTGAAGTGCAAAAAAGAATAATGGATAAAGAATAAGGAATGTTTTGTTTTTGGTGCATTTTTGTCTTCTAGTGAATGGAATTTGGATTATTATATTGTTAGTGGATTTTGTAGGATTGTTTAATAGTCTAGTGTTTCATGAAAGATGCTTTCTTGATTAGCGTGTAGGTACGCTTTTCTAGATTTAGGGTACGCACTTCGAGGTAGGACACGAACTACGAGATAAACGCACGTTTTTCAAGTAAACGCATGTAACCCTGTATGAATGCACGAAATTCAATGCAAGGCACACAAAACTAAATACAATTCTCAAACCTAGGTCATGGCATGCAAATCTAGGTTAGGGCACACGAAGCTAGGTTTCACACGTAAATCGAGGTCGGGCCTCACACATTAAATGGGCAGCCATGTAACACATGTGAATCAAGCCATATAACTCATTACGAAGCCCACGTGATCAAGTAATAAGATTATTCAACATGCAATAACATCTACGTGGGTTCGGGTGCAAGAAAAGCCTTTTGTCAACATGCAATGATCAAAATCACATTTAGGACTATAAAGGCATTTACGGGCAGCCTACTAAACATATAATTCCACACAATATCCAAATGATCAACACTTAGCAAAACTACCTAGTCATTAGGGTCAGATTTAGCCTTAGTCCATTTCTGACAAAAATGTCCAGAATTGAAAAATCTTGCAGCACACCAAATTTCATGCATTTTGGATATCATTTACTAAGTCAAATATGGTTCGTTCTACAAGGTCAATGCATCTGTCAAAACCTGCTTCATTTTTCTAGATTTCCAGATTTGTACACATTTTAAAGATTTGCCATTTTGAAGACCTTAGAGTCGAAATTAGCTTTGGCCTATTTCTGCGAAACGTGTTCAAAACTGGCAAAACTAGTCACCTACCAATTTTCATGCATTTTTAACATCATTTTCCTAGCTAAACTTACCTCGAAACAAACTGGTCAGAGAGTTGTCAACAATCCGACTTCACCTATCATCACTTTCAAGCCAATATCTTGCCATGCATGGTTGCAAAAGCTTATGAACGAACATATAACTCAAGTACAGAAGCAAATACATACATTTATGAGCATGCATGTGAATTTTTGAAGGATTTTCAAAAGGTTTTAGCCCCCACCTTAGCAATCAACCAAGAGGATGCACAAAAACTTGTTGAAGCAAACTTTTCTTCTTCTCCTTTGCCTAGCCGAGGTTCCAACTAGATTTTCTCTATTTTTCCTAGCTTAGTGACCAAGCTCTTAGTACATGCATGAAGTTAGAGCAAGAAGAAAAGAAATGGAAGCTTAAAAACTCACCTAGGCCGAAAATGGTGACTCAAAATGCTTGCATGTGTGTTTCTTGCATCCTAGCTTGCTTGGGTGAGTTTCTTTGCTTGTTGTTTGTCTTGATACACCATAGGATGATGAAGATGAGCTAAAGGATGAAGAAACTCAGCCCAAAACCAAGATGGAGAGAGAAGAATGAGAGGGAGAGAGAGAAAATGTGAGAGGAAATAAGAAATGATAAAAAAAATGAAAGCCTTTGCAATCTTCAAGCATGTGGTCGGCCTTGGGGCATTAAAATCTGATTTTGTGTCTTCAATGTGTGATTTTAAAATGTTTAGCATGGGCAAAGGTGGTTTGGTTGAGCAAGGTAGAGGATTTAGGTAGTTTTGAGCATTTTTTATGTATTGTGCTAAGTGTTTGTCATGGTTTGTCTATGACTAATTTTTTTATGCATTTGTGTCATTAGAATTGTCATAGGAATGTTGGGAAATTAGGGAATCTAGGTAGAATAAAATATAGGAATGTTTGTTGATGAGTTGAATTATGAATAGAATAATAGTTAGTGGGAAATGTAGGAATAGTTTAGTATTATTTTATTGTTAGTGGAGTTTGTAGAGAATTTGAATTAGGAATATAATATTGGTTAGTGGATTGTGTAGGATTATTTTATTGTCTAGTGCTTTGTGTAGGATTCTTTCTTGATTAACGTGGTGGCGCGGATTCCTAGGTCTAGGGCACGAATTATGAGGTAGGACACGAACTACGAGACGAACGAACGTTTTTCAAGTAAATGCACGCTATCCTAAATGAATGCACGTAATTCAATGCAATGCAAGTAAATCAAGATACGACTCTTAAACCTAGGTTAGGACATGCAATTCAAGGTCAGGGCACACAAAACGAGACAACGCACATAATTCGAAGTCGGGGCATGTAAGTCAAGGATTAGGGCACATAATTCTAGGTCAAGGCACGTATGACAAGGTATGCACGAAAACCAAGACAGAACACGTAATCCAAGGTCGGTCATATCATTCTTGGTCTATGGCACGCAAATCAAGGTAACATACGTTATTCGAGGTCGGGCCTCACATCCTCCCCTCCTTAAAAGAATTTCGTCCCGAAATTCATTCTTGCCTATTGAGGTCATTTAGACGGATTTCGACTATTGTAATTTTCCAACTCCGGGTCGTCCCGTGTTCAGTGATCTCTCTTACCACAATGAATTCACTTCCTAACTTTCTCCAATCATTTAATTCGGTGTGACCCCTACATTCCTAGTTCGTTCCTTTGAACGACTCTATTCTCCATTTGATTTTAAGGTCAAGTTCATTAACTAAGGTTAGAATCTCCAAACATAGTCATCAAAGCTGCATCGGCATTCTAACAATATAACAATAATTCCAAAATCATGATTCATGTTGTATCAATCTCGCATCCATACCTCAAAAGGAATATCACAATAATACTGCGATCTTATGGTTACATACATTAATTTCAAGATGTAGGTCTATATCAGATTTACATATTCTATCAACTAGCTTCAAATATGTGATGGATTAGGTTTGTGGGCCCAGCCTCCACGTGATGCGAAGTTGTCTTGCCCAATGTGCCATGGGATTCGATAACAGAAATGTGATGGATTAGGTTGTCATTCTTTTCGCGGCTCACGACGTACGATCCGAGAAGGAAAAACAGCGCAAGAGAAGAAAAGTGCCCTAAAATTGATGAAAACGTTCGATTTTGGGCTCTGAAGATAGGCGCAACCGACCAAGCTTGCTGCACCCGTCGTAGAGCTCTCGGAGAACTTTCCAACAGTTTGTTGTGCACCGCGTAACTCCTTACGGATCAAAAGTTATGGGCACCGCGGCGACGGAGACCTGGTCCCAAGCCCCACGCCTTTGGTTTGCGGGCCCAGCCTCTACGTGAAGCGAAGTTGTCTTGACCAAGCTGCCATGGGATTCGATAATAAAAATGTGATGGATTAGGTTATCGTCCTTTTCGCGGCTCACGACGTACGATCCGAGACGGAAAAGCAGCACAAACGAAGAAAAGTATCCCGAAACTAATGAAAATGTTCAATTTTGGAATTCAAAAATAGGCACAGCTGAGCAGGAATACTACCCCCATAGTAGAGCTCTCGGAAAGCATTCCAACGGTATGCTATGCGCCGCGTAACTCCTTACGGATCAAAAGTTATGGGCACCGGAGCGATGGAGACCTAGTCCCAAGCCCCACGCCCTCGGTTTACGGGCCCAGCCTCTACTTGAAGCGAAGTTGTCTTTCCCAAGGTACCATGGAATTCGATAATAGAAATGTGATGGGTTAGGTTGTCGACCTTTTCGCGGCTGACGACGTACGATCTTGGATGAAAAACAGTGCAAATGAAGAAAAGTATCCCGAAACTGATGAAAATGTTCAATTTTGGGCTCCGAAAATAGGCACAGCCGAGCAACTTTACTGCCCTCGTTGTAGAGCTCTCGGAGAGCTTTCCAACGGTATGCTGTGCGACGCATAACTCATTACGGATCAAAAGTTATAGGCAAAGGAGCGACGGAGACTTGGTCCCAAGCCCCACGCCCTAGGTTTGCGGGCCTAGCCTCTACTTGAAGCGAAGTTGTCTTGCCCAAGGTGCCATGGGATTCGATAATAGAAATGTGATGGATTAGGTTGTCGTCCTTTTCTAGGCTCACGACGTATGATCCAGGAAGGAAAAACAACGCAGGAGAATAAAAGTGTCCCAAAACTGATGAAAATGTTTGATTTTGGGCTCCGAATACTGGCGCAGCCGAGCAGGCTTGTTGTCCCCATCGTAGAGCTCTTGGAGTGCTTTCCAAAGATATACTGTGCGGCGTGTAACTCGTTACGAATCAAAAGTTTTGGGCAACGGAGCGACAGAGACATGGTCCCATGACCCACGCCCCCGGTTTGCGGGCCTAACCTCTACGTGAAGCGAAGTTGTCTTGCCTAAGGTGCCATGGGATTCGATAATAGAAATGTGATGGATTAGGTTGTCGTTCTTTTCGTGGCTCACGACGTACGATCCGTGACAGAAAAACAGCGCAAAAGAAGAAAAGTCTCCCAAAATTGATGAAAACGTTGGATTTTGGGCTTTGAACAAAGGCGTGGTCGAGAAGGCTTGCTGCCCCCATCGTAGAGCTCTCGGAGAACTTTCCAACGGTATGCTGTGCACCATGTAACTCATGACGGATCAAAAGTTATGGGCACCGGAGCGACGGAGACCTGGTTCCAAGGCCCACGTCCTCGGTTTGCGGGCCCAGCCTCTACGTGAAGCGAAGTTGTCTTGTCCAAGGTGCCATGGAATTCAATAATAGAAATGTGATAGATTAGGTTGTCGTCCTTTTCGCGGCTCACGACGTACGATCCGGGACGGAAAAATAACGCAAAAGAAGAAAAGTATCCCGAAACTGATGAAAATGTTCCATTTTGGGCTTCAAAAACAAGCACAGCCGAGCAGGCTTGCTGCCCTCGTAGTAGAGCTCTCGGAGAGCTTTCCAACTGTATGTTGTGCACCGCGTAACTCCTTACGGATCAAAAGTTATAGGCAATGAAGCGACGGAGACTTGATCCCAAGCCCCACGTCCTAGGTTTGCGGGCCCAACCTCTACTCGAAGCGAAGTTGTCTTCCCCAAGGTGCCATGGGATTCGATAATAGAAATGTGATGGATTAGGTTGTCGTCCTTTTCTAGGCTCACGACGTACGATCCGGGAAGGAAAAATAACGCAAAAGAAGAAAAGAGTCCCAAAACTGATGAAAACGTTAGATTTTGGGCTCCAAAAATTGGCCCTGCTTGACAGGCTTGTTGCCCCCATCGTAGAGCTCTCGGAGAGATTTCCCACGATATACTGTGCGGCGCGTAACTCCTTACGAATCAAAAGTTATGGGCAACAGAGCGACGGAGACATGGTCCCAAGCCCCACGCCCCTGGTTTGTGGGCCTAGCCTCTACGTGAAGCGAAGTTGTCTTGCCCAAGGTGCCGTGGGATTCGATAACAGAAATGTGATGGATTAGGTTCTCGTCCTTTTCGCAGCTCACGACGTACGATCCGGGACGAAAAAACAACGCAAAAGAAGAAAAGTATCCCGAAACTGATGAAAACATTCCATTTTGGGCTTCGAAAATAGGCACAGCTGAGCAGGCTTAAAGCCCCTATAGTAGAGCTCTCGGAGAGCTTTCCAAGGGTATGCTGTGCACTGCGTAATTCTTTACGGATCAAAAGTTATGGGCATCGGAGCGACGGAGACCTAGTCCTAAGCTCCATGCCCTCGGTTTGCGGGCCCAGTCTCTACTTGAAGCGAAGTTGTCTTGCCCAAAGTGCTGTGGGATTCGATAATAGAAATGTGATGGATTAAGTTGTCATCCTTTTCGCGGCTGATGATGTACGATCTAGGATGAAAAACAGTGCAAAAGAATAAAAGTGTCCCGAAACTAATGAGAACGTTCAATTTTGGGCTCCAAAAACAGTCGCAGCTGATCAGCCTTGCTGCCCTCATTGTAGAGCTCTCGGAGAGCTTTCCAATGGTATGTTGTGCGACGCGTAACTCCTTACAGATCAAAAGTTATAGGCAAAGGAGTGACGGAGACTTGGTCCCAAGCCCCACACCCTAGGTTTGCGGTCCCAGCCTTTACTTGAAGCGAAGTTGTCTTGCCCAAGGTACCATGGGATTCGATAATAGAAATGTGATGGATTAGGTTGTCGTCCTTTTCTAGGCTCACGACGTACGATCCGGGAAGGAAAAACAACGCAAGAGAAGGAAAGTGTTGCAAAACTGATGAAAACATTCGATTTTGGGCTCCCAAATCTAGCGCAGCCGAGTAGGTTTGTTGCCCTCATCGTAGAGCTCTCGGAGAGCTTTCCAACGATATACTGTGCGGCATGTAACTCCTTACGGATCAAAAGTTATGGGTACCGGAGCGACGGAGACCTAGTTCCAAGCCCCACGCCCTCAGTTTGCGGGCCCAGCCTCTACGTGAAGCAAAGTTGTCTTGACCAAGGTGCCATAGGATTCGATAAAAGAAATGTGATGGATTAGGTTGTCGTCCTTTTTGCCGCTCACGATGTACGATCCGGGACAGAAAAACAACACAAAAGAAGAAAAGTATCCCTAAATTGATGAAAACTTTCAATTTTGGGCTTCAAAAATAGGCACAGCCGAGCAAGCTTGCTGCCCCCGTAGTAGAGCTCTCGGAGAGCTTTCCAACTGTATGCTAAGCATCGTGTAACTCCTTACGGATCAAAAGTTATGGGCAGTAGAGCGACGGAGACCTGGTCCCAAGCCCCACGCCTTCGGTTTACGGGCACAGCCTCTACTTGAAGCGAAATTGTCTTGCCCAAGGTGCAGTGGGATTCGATAATAAAAATGTGATGGATTAGGTTGTCGTTCTTTTCTAGGCTCACGACGTACGATCTGGGAAGGAAAAACAGCGCAAGAGAAGAAAAGTGTCCTAAAACTGATGAAAATGTTAAATTTTGGGCTCCGAAAATAGGCCCAGCCGAGCAAGCTTGCTGCGCCCGACGTAGGGCTCTCGGAGAGATTTCCAACGATATGTTGTGCGCCGCGTAACGCCTTACGGATCAAAAGTTATGGGCACCGGAGCGATGGAGACATGGTCCCAAGCCCCACACCCCCGGTTTGTAGGCCCAAAAGCGAAGTTGTCTTGCCCAAGGTGCCATGGGATTCAATAATAGAAATATGATGGATTAGCTTGTCATCCTTTTCGAGGCTCACGACGTACGATCCGTGACAGAAAAACAGCGCAAAAGAAGAAAAGTGTCCCAAAATTGATGAAATTGTTCAATTCTAGGCTCTAAAAACAGGCGCAACTAAGGAGGCTTGCTGCCTCCGACGTAGAGCTCTCGGAGAGCTTTCCAACGGTATGCTGTGCGCCGCGTAACTCCTTACGGATCAACAGTTATGGGCACCAGAGCGACGGAGACCCGGTCCCCAGTCCCACGCCCTCGGTTTGCTTGCCCAGCCTCTACGTGAAGCGAAGTTGTCTTGCCCAAGGTGCCATGGGATTCGATAATAGAAAAGTGATGGATTAGGTTGTCATCCTTTTCACGGCTCATGACGTACGATCTGGGACGGAAAAATAGCGCAAAAGAAGAAAAGTATCCCGAAACTGATAAAAATGTTCGATTTTGGGCTTTGAATACAGGCGTAAATGAGCAGGCTTGCTACCCCTGTAGTAGAGCTCTCGAAGAGCTTTCCAACGGCATGCTGTGCGCCGCGCAATTCTTTACGAATAAAAAGTTATGGGCTCCGGAGCGACGGAAACCTAGCCCCAAGCCCCCCGCCCTCGGTTTGCGAGCCCAACCTCTGCAAGAAGCGAAGTTGTCTTGCCCAAGGTGCCGTGGGATTCAATAATAGAAATGTGATGGATTAGGTTGTCGTCCTTTTCTAGGCTCACGACGTACAATCCGGGAAGAAAAAATAGCGCAAGAGAAGAAAAGTGTCACAAAATTGATGAAAATGTACGATTTTGGGCTCTGAAAACAAGCGCAGCTGAGTAGGCTTGCTGCCCCCGTCGTAGAGCTCTCGGAGAGCTTTGCAACGGTATGCTGTGAGCCGCGTAAATCCTTACGGATCAAAAGTTATGAGCACCGGAGCGACGGAGACTTAGTCCCAGCCCTACGCCCCCGGTTTGCGGGCCCAGCCTCTACGTGAAGCGAAGTTGTCTTGCCCAAGGTGTCGTGGGATTCGATAATAGAAATGTGATGGATTAGGTTGTCGTCATTTTTGCGGCTCGTGATGTGATAACCCGAACCCGGCATGCATTTAATGGCACTTGACTGCATTTGATTAATTGTTTAATTAGTTAAATCAACCAACTTGCACTATTTTAATATTCCTCTTGAAAGCATTTAGTAGTTGTAAATTGAGTAATTAAAAGATTATTACCTATTCCTAATAATTATAGTAATTGAAATTCTTTTCTTGTGATTAATTAAGTGTTACCTTAAATGTTAGTGTTTAATTGTATTAGACTACATGTTTATATTAACTTTCATTTGTAGCTTAATATTAACTTTATAATTCTTAAAATATTCTAGAAATAGTTAAATTAATCATTCTAAATGAATATTGATTACCTTGATTGTTTTGATTACGTTAATAATCGGTTTTGGTTGTTTTGCGTTAAAATCACTCGATTTTCAAATAAATGAGAAAAGTAACTCTGAGCCGGAGTAAATTTTAAACTATGATGCTTTCCAAAAATGATATATTTCTTAGATTCTTTGAGAATTAATTGTTACTTCTTTGTTGTCGCAACGTGCATTGCATATCGAGAGAGATAGTTAGGAAATGAATTCGAGTCCTCAGCAAATAGTGAAACTATAATTAAAAGTGCCTTAAATTTTATAATTTAATTGTTGTTAGCTAGAATTGATGTTTCCTTAGTTGTTTTAGCCTAAAAATACATAAAATAAGCTAGTTTGACCAACTTAAGTGAGCTTTGACCGAGGGGATTGACCATTTTGACCTTGAGCCCTTTTTAATAGCCTAAAATAGCAAAATAAAAAAAAAATCAGAGATGAAACAGAAAACAAAAGGGCCGAAAAAAAACAAGGAGGAAAAAAAGAAAATCTCAACTTCAAATCTTCGATTCTTCGCATGGGCTTGTGCGGGGTGGTTTCCGAGGCACTCTACGAGGTTTTCCTAGCGTCCAGGAGCGTCTAAGGTGAGGGTTTCATCGTTATTTACGCATTTGAAATATTTGTATCTAAACTTTGATTTTTGGATTTTATGCGTAGATTGTTGTTTTAATCGTTTTGTTGCTTAAAGAATGTTCCTTGTTGATTGTAGAACATGTATTTATAGCTTTTTAACATTTTCTGCGGTTAAATGTTGATATTGCAATTTAAATTGGTTGTTGAATAGTGTTTTATGAATAGTAAACCCTTGAAACGATGAAGTTGCTCCGTTATGCTGTCTGTTGTTGTAGAAACGTGCTAGGTATGCTAGAATGCCTAAATGTGTGGTTTAATTGGAATGTGTAATAGAAAAATGGAGAAAAACGGCTCAGTGAAAGTCGGGGTCGTTTAGGTCGAGTTTGGCATTTTCTCGTTTTGTGTGTTAGCATTGTTTCGGGAGGCCATGGAAGCACTTTTGGTGTGATTATGGCGTTGGTTGGGTGTTTGGTTGGTATAGTTGTAGTTCAAACGAGCAAAGGGGAAAATCGGGGCTTTGCGCGAATTCTAGGGTAAAGTAGGGTTTAGGGGTCCTTAGACGTGCGTTATGGTGACCTAGGAGGATTGGCGAAGTCGGTTTCCAAAACTCGTGGCTCGTTTGGAAATGGTAGTGTTTTGATAGTTGGGGCCGATTTGTGATTTTGCTTGTTATCTTGATATTATGCCTATAGAATGCTTAGGGTTGCTTGATATACTTGTCTAGTTGGTATTATTGTTGCTTATTATTGCTTGTTATGCTCGAAAAGTTAGTTGAATGCTAGTATTGATTGTGATTGCTTGCTATCTCGTTTGTTGTCACTAGTTTGTATTGTTGTGCTATCGCTCGTTTATTGCCTTGTATCGAGTCTTGCATTGCATAGTGTCCGCGCATGAGTGATGGGCCTCTCTGGGTAGCCTCGGGTTGCCAGTGTTGGTTGCTCTAGCTCCGCTGCTATTCCCTTTCTCGCTTGGGTTGCCTCCCAGGGAGATTTGGGTCATAGAATTGATGGATACTTCCGGAGTATTCCAAACTGGTGTTATAAGGTGGATGCGCGCTTATTGTCATCGTTGTCAACATCAAGCTCGAGATTGATATATTGCTCGTGTAATGGTACATTGCTCGTATGAGTGAACCATAGCCTTCAAAGTGTGGTATAGCTTTGAATGGTTGTGTTAATGCTTTCAGTAATTGCTTATTGTATTGATTGTTTGTTTTGATTGCTTATTTATCAGTTATATTGCTTAACTGTCTTATTTGCATTGCACGACTTTCTTTCTCTCCAACTCGATATCTGTCTCGCCCTCACTGAGTATACGTGTTGTGTATACTTACTCCTCACCACCACATTTCAGGAAATGTCATGTTAGCTGGAAAGTTCGTGATTTCGTGAAAGTTCGTGCCTGAAGAGTTGTCTTGCGTGCCTACGTGGCTTGAGTGTCGAAGTTGTAAAGATATATGCTTTCATATGTTGTATGTATTTAATGTCAAAAAGTATGTAATTTAAGTTTCATTAGATTGTTGAAGTAGTTAGATAAGTTAGATTTTGTATCTAGTTATTATAACTTAACTTCAAATGCATGTTTGTAATGTCCAAAGGAAAAGATTTAGAATGGCATGATAATTTATTTTATGTAGTAGCTTAGTATGGTTAAATTTTCAAGTTTGAATGTACTTGTCAAAAATGAAAAGAGATAGGCTAGCTTTTAAATTTGAAATGTATGTATACTTGCTGAGTTTAAATTGTTGAGAACCGAGGCTCGGATGGCCTTGAGGAAGTTTTGTATGGTTGGACACGGTGTTGGTCCATTTAAATGCTATTACAAGTTTTACATTTTGCCTAGAAACAGGGGAGACTCCGTCCGTTTTCCCTAAAAATTTTGCCCGGGTTTGGTTTGGGTTGTGATTAGATCGATTGATAGAACTCCCGGTCTCGAGATGGATTGGGGTGTTACACGCGACGTACGATACGGGACATAAAAATAGAGCAAAAGAAGAAAAGTATCCCGAAACTGATGAAAACGTTCAATTTTGAGATTCGAAAACAGGCGCAGCCGAGCAGGTTTGCTGCCCCCGTCGTAGAGCTCTAGGAAAGCTTCCCAACAGTAGGCTGTGCGCCGCGTAACTTCTAACAGATCAAAAGTTATTGGCAGCGGAGCAATGGAGACCTGGTCCTAAGCCTCACGCCCTCGGTTTGCTGTCCCAACCTCTACGTGAAGCGAAGTTGACTTGCCCTAGGAGCCATGGGATTCGATAATATAAATGTGATGGATTAGGATGTCGTCATTGTTGCGGCTCACGACGTATGATCCAGGATGGAAAAACAGCGTAAAAGCATAAAAGTGTCCTAAAACTGATGAAAACGTTTGATTTTGGGCTCCGAAAACTAGCGCAGTTGAGCAGGATTGCTGCCCTCGTCGTAGAGCTCTCGGAGAGCTTTCCAACGGTATTCTATGCGCCGTGTAACTCCTTAAGGATCAAAAGTTATTGGCACCAGAGCGACAGATACCTGGTTACAAGCCCTACGCCCTCAGTTTGCGGGTCCAGCCTCTTCGTGAAGTGAAGTTGTCATGCCCAAGGTGTCGTGGGATTCGGTAATAGAAATGTAATTGACTAGGTTGTCGTCCTTTTCGTGGTTGACGACGTACGATCTGGGATGGAACAACAGTGCAAAAGAAGAAAAGTGTCCTGAAACTGATGAAAACATTCGATTTTAGGCTCTAAAAATAGGCACAGTCGAGCAAGCTTGCTGCCCCCGTCGTAGAACTCTTGGAGAGCTTTCCAACGGTATCTTGTGTGTCGCGTAACTCCTTACGGATCAAAAGTTATGGGCAAAGGAGCGACGGAGACCTGGTCCCAAGCCCCCCGCCCTCAGTTTGCGGGCCTAGCCTCTACGTGAAGCGAAGTTGTCTTGCCGAAGGTGCCGTGGGATTCGACAACAAAAATGTGATGAATTAGGTTGTCGTCATTTTCGCTGCTCACAATGTACGATCGGGGACGAAAATATAGCGCAAAATTAGAAAAGTACGCCGAAACTGATAAAAACGTTCAATTTTGGGCTCCAAAAATAGACGCAATCGAGTAGGATTGCTGCCCCCGTCGTAGAGCTCTTGGAGAGCTTTCCAACGGTAATTTGTGCACCGCATAACTCCTTACGGATCAAAAGTTATGGGCATCGGAGCGACAGATACCTAGTCACAAGCCCCACAACCTCTGTTTACGGGCCCAGCCTCTACGTGAAGTGAAGTTGTCATGCCCAAGCTGTCGTGGGATTCAGTAATAGAAATGTGATTGATTAGGTTGTCGTCCTTTTCGCGGCTGATGACGTACGATCCAGGACGGAAAAACAGCGCAAAAGAAGAAAAGTGTCATAAAACTGATGAAAACGTTTGATTTTAGGCTCCGAAAAGAGGCGCAGCTGAGCATGCTTGCTACCCCCGTCGTAGAGCTCTTGGAGAGCTTTCCAACGGTATGTTGTGCGCCGTGTAACTCCTTACGGATCAAAAGTTATGGGCAAAGGAGCAACGGAGACCTAGTCCCAAGCCCTACGCTCTCGGTTTGCTGGCCTATCCTTTACGTGAAGCGAAGTTCTCTTGCCCAAGTTGCCGTTGGATTCGATAATAGAAATGTGATGGATTAGGTTGTCGTCCTTTTCGCGGCTCACGATGTACGATCCGAGACAGAAAAATAGCGCAAAAGAAGAAAAGTTTCTTGAAACTAATGAAAACCTTCGATTTTGGGGTTCGAAAACATGCCGAGCATAGTAGGCTTGCTATCCCTATTGTAGAGCTCTCGCAGAGCTTTCCAACGGTATGTTGTGCGCCACATAACTCCTTACGGATCAAAAGTTATGCGCAGCGGAGCGACAGATACCTGGTCACAAGCCCCACGCCCTCTGTTTACGAGCCCAGCCTCTACGTGAAGTGAAATTGTCACGCCCACGGTGTCGTGGGATTCAGTAATGGAAATGTGATTGATTAGGTTGTCGTCCTTTTCGCGGCTGATTACGTACAATCTGAGACGAAAAAATAGTGCAAAAGAAGAAAAATATGCCAAAACTGATGAAAATGTTCAATTTTGGTCTCCGAAAATAGGCGTAGCCGAGCAAGCTTGCTGCCCCTGTCGTAGAGCTCTCAGAGAGCTTTCCAACGGTATGTTGTGCGCCGCGTAACTCATTACGAATCACAAGTTATGGACAAAGGAGCGACGGAGACGTGGTCCAAAGCCCCACGCCCTCGGTTTCTCGGCCCAGCTTCTACGTAAAGCGAAGTTGTCTAGCCTAAAGTGCCGTTGGATTCGATAATAGAAATATGATGGATTAGGATGTCCTCGTTTTCTTGGCTCACAACGTACGATCCGGGAAGGAAAAATAGCGAAAGAGAAGAAAAGTGTCCCAAAATTGATGACAACGTTCGATTTTGGGCTCCGAAAATAGGCACATTCGAGCAGGCTTGCTGCCCCCGTCGTAGAGCTCACAGAGTACTTTCCAACGGTATGTTGTGCGCCGCGTAACTCCTTACGGATCAAAAGTTATGGGCACCGGAGCGACGGAGACATGGTCCAAAGCCCCACGCCCTCGGTTTGTGGGCCCATCATCTACGTGAAGCGAAGTTACCTTGCCCAAGGTGCCGTGGCATTTGATAATAAAAATATGATGGATTAGGTTGTCGTCCTTTTCGCGGCTCACGACGTACGATCCGGGACGAAAAAATAGCATAAAAGAAGAAAAGTATCCTGAAACTGATGAAAAAGTTCGATTTTGGGTTTCGAAAATAGCTGCAACCAAGCATGCTTGCTGCCCCCGTTTGTAGAACTCTTGGAGAGCTTTCCAACTGTATATTGTGTACCATGTAACTCCTTACGGATCAAAAGTTATGGGTAAATGAGCGATGGAGACCTGGTCCCAAGCCCCACCCCCTCAGTTTGCGGGCCCAACCTCTACGTGAAGCGAAGTTGTCTTGCCTAATGTGCCGTTGGATTCGATAATAGAAATGTGATGGATTAGGTTGTCGCCCATTTCGCGGCTCACGACGTACGATCCGGGATAGAAAACAGCGCAAAAGAAGAAAAGTATCCCGAAACTAATGAAAACGTTCGATTTTGGGCTTTGAAAACAGGCGCTGCAAAGGAGGATTACTACCCCCGTCATAGAGCTCTCGGATTGCTTTCCAACGATATGCTGTGCGCCGCGTAACTCCTTATGGATCAATAGTTATGGGCAGCGGAGCAACCGATACCTGGTCACAAGCTGCACGCCCTCGGTTTACGAGCCCAGCCTCTACGTGAAGTGAAGTTGTCACGCCCAAGGTGTCGTGGGATTCAGTAATAAAAATGTGATTGATTAGGTTGTCGTCATTTTCGCGACTCACGACGTACGATCTGGGATGAAAAACAGCGCAAAAGAAGAAAAGTATGCCGAAACTGATGAAAACGTTCGATTTTGGTCTCCAAAAATAGGCGCAGCAGAGCAAGCTCGCGGCCCCCGTCGTATACCTCTCAGAGATCTTTCCAACGATATGTTGTATACCGCGTAACTCATTACGGATCAAAAGTTATGGGCAAAGGAGCGACAGAGACCTAGTCCCAAGCTCCACGCCCTCGGTTTGCGGGCCCAGCCTCTACGTGAAGCAAAGTTGTCTAGTCCAAAGTGTCGTGGGATTTGATAATAAAAATGTGATGGATTAGGTTGTCGTCCTTTTCGCAGCTCATAACGTACGATCCAGGATGAAAAAACAACGCAAACGAATAAAGGTATCCCAAAACTGGTGAAAACTTTCAATTTTGTACTTCAAAAATAGGCGCAGCCGAGCGGGCTTGCTGCCCCCGTCGTAGAGCTCTCGGAGATCTTCCTAACAGTATGTTGTGCGCAGCGTAACTCCTTATGGATCAAAAGTTATGGGTAGCGGAGCGATGGAGACATGATCCAAAGCCCCTCGCCCTCGGTTTGCGGGTCCAGCCTCTACGTGAAGCAAAGTTTTCTTGCCAAAGGTGTCGTGGGGTTCGATAATAGAAATGTGATGGATTAAGTTGTCGTCCTTTTCGCTGCTCATGACGTACGATCCGGGACTCTGAAAAACAATGCAAAAATAAAAAAGTATCCTGAAACTGATGAAAATGTTCGATTTTGGGCTCCAAAAATTGGTACAGTCGAGCAGGATTGCTGCCCCCGTCGTAGAGCTCTCGGAGACCTTTCAAACGGTATTCTGTGCATTGCGTAACTCCTTACGGATCAAAAGTTATGGGCACCGTTGCGACAGATACCTTGTAACAAGCCCCTCGCCCTCTGTTTACGGGCCCAGCCTCTACGTGAAGTGAAGTTGTGATGCCCAAGGTGTCGTGGGATTCAGTAATAGAAATGTGATTGATTAGATTGTCGTCCTTTTGCGGCTGACGACGTACGATCCGGGACGGAAAAACAGCGCAACAGAAGTAAAGTGTCCTGAAAGTGATGAAAATGTTTAATTTTAGGCTCCAAAAATAGGCGCAGTCGAGCAGGCTTGCTACCCACGTCGTAGAGCTCTCGAGGACCTTTCCAACGATACACTGTGCACCGTATAACTCCTTATGGATCAAAAGTTATGGGCACTGGAGTGACAGAGACCTGGTCCCAAGCCCCACATCCTCGGTTTGCGAGCCCAACCTCTACGTGAAACGAAGTTGTCTTACCCAAGGTGCTACGGGATTCAATAATAGAAATGTGATGGATTAGGTTGTCGTCCTTTTCGCGGCTCACGACGTACGATACAGGACGGAAAAATAGCACAAAACAAGAAAAGTATCCCGAAACTGATGAAAACGTTCGATTTTGGGCTTCAAAAATAGGAGCAGCTGAGCAAGCTTGCTGCCCCCGTAGTTGAGCTCTCTGAGAGCTTTCTAACAGTATGTTGTGTACCACGTAACTCCTTACGGATCAAAAATTATTGGCACCGGAGCGACAGATACCTGGTCACAAGCCCCACGCCCTCAGTTTGCGGGCCCAGCCTCTACGTGAAGTGAAGTTGTCATGCCAGGTGTTGTGGGATTCGGTAATAGAATTGTGATTGATTAGGTTGTCATCCTTTTCGTGGCCGAGGACGTACGATACGGGACGAAAAATAGGGCAAAAGAAGAAATGTATCACGAAACTAATGAAAACATTCAATTTTGGGCTACGAAAACATGCTCAGCGAAGCAAGCTTGCTACCGCCATCGTAGAGCTCTCGGAGAGCTTCCCAACGATATGCTGTGCGCCACGTAACTCCTTACGGATCAAAAGTTATGGGCATCGGAGCGACGGAGACATGGTCCCAAGCCCCACGCCCCCGGTTTACAGGCCCAGCCTCTACGTGAAAAGAAGTTGTCTTGCGCAATGTACCGTGGGATTCGATAATTGAAATGTGATGGATTAGGTTGTCTTCCTTTTCGCGGCTCACGAGCACAAAAGAAGAAAAGTATCCCGAAATAGATGAAAACGTTCAATTTTGGGCTTAAAAAATAAGAGCAGCCGAGCAGGCTTGCTGCCTCCGACGTAGAGCTCTCAGAGAGCTTCCCAATAGTATGTTGTGCACCGCGTAACTCCTAATGGATCAAAAGTTATGGGTAGTGGAGCAACGGAGACCTGGTCCTAAGCCCCATGCCCTTGGTTTGCCGGCCCAGCATCTATGTGAAGCGAAGTTGTCTTGCCCAAGATGCCGTGGGATTCGATAATAGAAAAGTGATGGATTAGGATGTCATCCTTTTCGCGGATCACGACGTACGATCCGGGATGGAAAAACAGCGTAAAAGTCGATAAGTATCCTGAAACTGATGAAAACGATCGATTTTGGGCTCTGAAAATTGGCACAATCGAGCAGGATTGCTACCCCCGTCGTAGAGCTCTCGTAAATCTTTCCAACGGCACTCTGTGCGCCGCGTAACTCCTTACGGATCAAAAGTTATGGACACCGGAGCGACATATACTTGGTCACAAGCCTTATGCCCTTGGTTTGCGGGCCCAGCCTCTACATGAAGTGAAATTGTCATGCCCAGGGTATCGTGGGATTCGGTACTAGAAATTTGATTGATTAGGTTGTCATCCTTTTCGCGGCTGACGACGTACGATCTGGGATGGAAAAACAGCGCAAAAGAAGAAAAGTGTCCTGAAACTGCTGAAAATGTTTGATTTTAAGCTCTAAAAATAGGCACAGTCGAGCAAGCTTGCTGCCCCCGTCGTAGAGCTCTCGGAGAGCTTTCCAACGGTGTGCTGTGCGCCGCGTAACTCGTTACGGATCAAAAGTTATGGGCAAAGGAGCGACGGAGACCTTGTCCTATGACCCCCGCCCTCGGTTTGCGGGCCTAGCCTCTACGTGAAGCGAAGTTGTCTTGCCCACGGTGCCGTGGGATTCGATAATAGAAATGTGATGGATTAGGTTGTCGTCCTTTTCGCGGCTCACGACGTACAATCCGGGACGAAAAAACAGCGCAAAAGAAGAAAAATATCCCAAAACTGATGAAAATGTTCGATTTTGGGCTTCGAAAACAGGTGCAACCTAGCAGGATTGCCACCCCCATCGTAGAGCTCTCGGAGAGCTTTCCATCGGTATGTTGTGCACCGCGTAACTCCTTACGGATCAAAAGTTATGGGCAGCAGAGCGATGTAGACCTGGTCCCAAGCCCCATGCCATCGATTTGCGGGCCCAGCCTCTACGTTAAGAAAAGTTGTCTTGCCAAAGTTTCCATGGGATTCGATAATAGAAATGTGATATATTAGGTTGTCGTCCTTTTCGCGGCTCACGACGTACGATCGGGGATCGAAAATAGCGAAAAAGAAGAAAAGTATCCTGAAACTGATGAAAATGTTCAATTTTGGGATTCGAAGACTGGCGCGGCCGAGCAGGCTTGCTGCCCCCGTTGTAGAGCTCTCGGAGAGCTTCCCAACAGCATGCTGTGCACCGCGTAATTCCTTACGAATCAAAAGTTATGGGCAGCGGAGCGACAGATACCTGGTCACAAGCCCCATGCCCTCGGTTTGCGGGCCCAGCCTCTACGTGAAGTGAAGTTGTCATGCCCAGGGTGTCGTGGGATTCGGTAATAGAAATGTGATTGATTAGGTTGTCTTCCTTTTCGCGGCTGACGACGTACGATTCGGGATGGAAAAACAGCGAAAAATAAGAAAAGTGTCCTGAAACTGATGAAAACGTTCGATTTTGGGCTTCGAAAATAGGCAAAGTCGTGCAAGCTTGCTGCCCCGTCGTAGAGCTCTCGGAGAGCTTTCCAACGGTTTGCTGTGTGCCACGTAATTCCTTACGGATCAAAAGTTATGGGCAAAGGAGCGACAGAGACGTGGTCCCATGACCCCCGCCCATGGTTTGCGGACCCAGCCTCTACGTGAAGCGAAGTTGTCTTGCCCATAGTGCAGTGGGATTGGATAATAGAAATGTGATGGATTAGGTTATCGTCCTTTTCGCGGCTCACGACGTACGATCCGAGATAGAAAAACAGCGCAAAAGAAGAAAAGTATCCCGAAACAGATGAAAACGTTCGATTTTGGGCTTCGAAGACAGGCACATGCTAGCAGGCTTGCTGCCCCCATTGTAGAGCTCTTGGAGAGCTTCTCAATAGTATGTTGTGCGCCGCGTAACTCTTTACGGATGAAAAGTTATGGGCAGCAGAGCGACAGAGACCTGATACCAAGCCCCACAGCCTCGGTTTGTGGGCCAAGCCTCTACGTGAAGCGAAGTTGTCTCACCCAAGGTGTCATGGGATTTGATAATAGAAATGTGATGGATTAGGTTGTCGTCCTTTTCGCGGCTCATGACGTACGATCCGGGATGGAAAAATAGCGCAAAAGTAGAAAAGTGTCCCAAAACTGATAAAAACGTTTGATTTTGGGCATCGAAAATTGGAGCAGTCGAGCAAGATTGCTACCCCTGTCGTAGAGCTCTCGGAGAGCTTTCCAACGGTATTCTGTGTGCCGAGTAACTCCTTACGGATCAAAAGTTATGGGCACCGGAGCGACAGATACCTGGTCACAAGCCCCACGCCCTCTGTTTACGGGCCCAGCCTCTACGTGAAGTGAAGTTGTCATGCCCAAGGTGTCATGGGATTCAGAAATAGAAATGTGATTGATTAGGTTGTCTTCCTTTTCGCAGCTAACGACGTACGATCCGGGACGGAAAAACAGCGCAAAAGAAGAAAAGTATGCCGAAACAGATGAAAACGTTCGATTTTTGTCTCCGAAAATAGGCGCAGTGTAACACCCCGATCCCTCTCGAGACCGGGAGTTCTATCAATCGATCTAATCACAACCCAACCAAACCCGGGCATAATTTTCAGGGAAAACGGACAGAGTCTCCCCTGTTTTTAGGTAAAATGTAAAACATGTGATAGCATATAAGTGGACCAATACCATGTCCAAACATTCAAAACCACCTCAAGGCCATCCGGGCCTCGGTTCTCAACAATTCAAACTCAGCAAGTATACATATATTTACAATTTAAAAGCTAACCTATCTCTTTTCATTTTTGACAAGTACATTCAAACTAGACGGTTAAACCATACTAAGCTACTGCATAAAATAAACTATCATGCCATTCTAAATCTTTTCCTTTGGACATTACAGACATGCATTGAAGTTAAGCTATGCTAACTGATTACATAAACTAGCTTATCAATTCACCTCAGCTACTTAGCTAAATTTAAATTACATTTCTTTTGACAATAAATACAAACAACATATGAACATACATCTTTACAAACTTCGACACTCAAGCCACATAGGCACGCAAGACAACTCTTCAGGCAACGAACTTTCACGAAATCACGAACTTTCCAGCTAACATGACATTTCCTGAAATGTGGTGGTGAGGAGTGAGTATACACAACACGTATACTCAGTGAGGGCGAGACATATATCGAATTGGAGAGAAAGAAAGTCGTGCAATGCAAATAAGACAGTTAAGCAATATAACTGATAAATAAGCAATCAAGACAAACAATCAATACAATAAGCAATTACTGAAAGCATTAACACAACCATTCAAAGCTATACCACACTCTGAAGGCTATGATTCACTCATACGAGCAATGTACCATTTCACGAGTGATACATCAATCTCGAGCTTGATGTTGACAACGATGATAATAAGCGCGCAACCACCTTATAACACCAGTTTGGAATACCCCGGGAGTAACCATCAATTCTACGATCCAAATCTCCCTGGGAGGCAACCCAAGCGAGAAGAAGGAAATAGCTACGGAGCTAGAGCAACCAACACTGGCAACCCGAGGCTACCCAGAGAGGCCCATCACTCACGCGCTGGACACTATGCAATGCAAGACTCAATACAAGGCAATAAACGAGCGATAGCACAACAATATAGATTAGAGGCGACAAACAAGATATCAAGCATTTACAACCAAATAAGTAACAAGAACAACACCAACAAATATTATCAATCAATAACAAGTATTCTACAGGCATTATAAGCATTCTATAGGCAATATAAGCATTCTATAAGCAATATCTTATGAAAACACACAAAATCACAAAAATGACCCCAACTTTCAAAACACTACTACTTTCAAACGAGCCACGAGTTTTGGAAACCGACTTCACCAATCTTCCTAGGTCACCATAAGGCACGTCTAAAGACCCCGAAACCCTACTTTACCCTAGAATTCACGCAAAGCCCCGATTTCTCCCTTTGCTCGTTTGAACTACCGCTACCTCAACCGATCACCCAACCAATGCCATAACCGCACCAAAAGTGCTTCCATGGCCACCCGAGACAATGTTATCATGCAATACGAGGAAATGCTAAACTCGACCTAAACGACCCCAACTTGTACCAAGGCATTTTCTCCCTTTTTTCCACTACGCAACCCAAACAAATCATGCATTTAGGCATTCTAGCATATCTAGCATCTTTCTACATCAACAGAAAGCATTACAACGCAACTTCATCGTTTCAAGGGTTTACTATTCATATATTACTATTCAACTATCGATTTATATTGCAATCTCAATATTCAACCGCAGAAAATATTAAAAAGCTATAAATACATGTTCTACAATTGTCAAGGAATATTCTTTAAGCCTCTAAACGATTAAAATAACAATATACGGATAAATCCCAAAAATCAAAGTTAATACACAAAATATTCAAATGCGCAAATAAACATGAAACCCTCACCTTAGACACTCCTAGACGCTAGAAAGACAATGTTGAATGGCCCAAAAATGTTCCTAAGCAAGCTCAAGTGAAGATTTGTTGATTTGTTTTGAAATTTTTTTATTTCTTTTTCTCTTTCTTTTCCTCATGGCTTCAAGCCTTTCTTCTCTATTTTTTCGTTTGCATTCTACTTATTTAGGAAAAAAATGACAAGAAGTCAAAGGTCAAGGATTCGGTCAACCCGCTAAACCAAAACAGCTATGCGCGACCTTACAAAAATGGCCATAACTTCTTTGAGAAAACTCCAATTCACGAACGGTTTGAAGCCTCATAAACTAGACTCATAGAGCTTTCCAACCATATATAATTTGCTACCTAACTCTTTCCCAATTGGTTCATATTTAATTTCAAAGTTGACCCAAAATTTGACTAAGTTAACATTACATTTTTTTATTTCTAATCCCAAGTTTTCCTTTTATTAAACATTTCAAAAATTCCCACCTTGTCCTAGTTGGTCAATGTAGATGAAAAGTCAACTAGTTTGGTCAAAGAAGGTGAAAGGTCAATAAAATGCAATTTAAATAAACTTTAAATGCTATTGAATACATGCCAGGTTCGGGGTATCACACGCAGCCTAGCAAGCTTGATGCCCTCGTCGTAGAGCTCTCAGAGTGCTTTCCAACGGTATACTATGCAACGCGTAACTCATTATGGATCAAAAGTTATGGGCAAATGAGCGACGGAGACCTGGTCCCAAGCCCCACGCCCTCAGTTTGCGGGCCCAGCCTCTATGTGAAGCGAAGTTGTCTAGCCCAAAGTGCAGTGGGATTTGATAATACAAATGTGATGGATTAGGTTGCCCCCCTTTTCTAGGCTCATGACGTACGATACGGGAAGAAAAAACAGCGCAAGAGAAGAAAGGTGTCCCAAAACTAATGAAAATGTTCAATTTTAGGCTATAAAAATAGACATAGCTGAGCAAGCTTGCTGCCCCCATCGTAGAGCTCTCGAGGAGCTTTCCAACGGTATATTGTGCGCCGCGTAACTCCTTACGAATCAAAAGTTATGGCCACCGGAGCGACGGAGACATGGTCACAAGCCCCACGCCCTCGGTTTCCGGGTCTAGCCTCTACGTGAACGAAGTTGTCTTGCCCAAGGTGTCGTGGGATTCGATAATAGAAATGTGATGGATTAGGTTGTCGTCCTTTTCGCGGCTCACGACGTACGATCCGGGACAAAAAAATAGCGCAAAAGAAGAAATGCATCTGGAAATTGATGAAAATGTTCAATTTTGGACTTCGAAAACAGGCACAACCGAGCGGGCTTGCTGGCCCCGTCGTAGAGCTCTCAGAGAGCTTCCCAACAGTATGTTATGCACCGCGTAACTCCTAACGGATCAAAAGTTATGGGCAGCGGAGCGACGGAGACCTTGTCCCAAGCCCCACGCCATCGGTTTATGGGTCCAGCCTCTACATAAAGCGAAGTTGTATTGCCCGTGGTGCCATGGGATTCGATAATAGAAATGTGATGGATTAGGTTATCGTCCTTTTCGCTGCTCACGACGTACGATCCGGGACGAAAAAACAGCGTAAAAGAAGAAAAGTGTCCCAAAACTGATGAAAACATTCGATTTTGGGCTTCGAAAATAGGCACAATTGAGTAGGATTGCCGTCCCCGTCGTAGAGCTCTCGGAGAGCTTTCCAACGGTATTCTGTGCGCCGCGTAACTCCTTACGGATCAAAAGTTATGGGGACCGGAGCGCCAGATACCAGGTCACAAGCCCCACGCCCTCGGTTTACAGGCCCAGCCTCTACGTGAAGTGAAGTTGTCATGCCCAAGGTGTCGTGGGATTTAGAAATAGAAATGTGATTGATTAGGTTGTTGTCCTTTTCGCGGCTGACGACGTAATATCCGGGATGAAAAAACAACGCAAAAGAGGAAAAGTGTCCTGAAACTGATGAAAACGTTCGATTTTAGGCTCTGAAAACCAGCACAGCCGAGCAAGCTTGTTGCCCCTGTCGTAGAGCTTTTGGATAGCTTTCCAACGGTATGCTGTGCGCCGTGTAACTCCTTACGAATCAAAAGTTATAGGCAAAGGAGCGACGGAGATCTGGTCCCAAGCCCCACGCCCTCGGTTTGCGGGCCCAACCTCTACGTGAAGCGAAGTTGTTTTGCCCAAGGTGCCATTGGATTCGATAATAGAAATGTGATGGATTTGGATGTCGTCCTTTTCGCGGCTCACGACGTTCGATCTAGGACAGAAAAAAAGCGCAAAAGAAAAAAAGTATCCCGAAACTGATGAAAATGTTCAATTTATGGCTTCGAAAACAAGCGCCGACAGTATGTTGTGGGCCGCGTAACTCCTTACGGATCAAAAGTTATGGGCAGCGGAGCGACGGAGACCTGGTCCCAAGCCCTACGCCGTCGGTTTACGGGCCCAGCCTCTACGTGAAGCGAAGTTGTCTTGCCCAAGGTGCCGTGGGATTCGATAATAGAAATGTGATGGATTAGGTTGTCGTCCTTTTTGCAGCTCACGATGTACGATCCGGGATGAGAAAACAGCACAAAAGCAGAAAAGTATCCCGAAACTGATGAAAACATTCGATTTTGGGCTCCGAAAATAGGCACAGTCCAGCAGGATTGCTGCCCCTATCGTAGAGCTCTCGGAGAGCTTTCCAACTGTATTCTGGGCGCCGCGTAACTCCTAACGGATCAAAAGTTATGGGGACCGGAGCGATAGATACCTGGTCACAAGCCCCACGCCCTCTGTTTACGGGCCCAGCCTCTACGTGAAGTGAAGTTGTTAGGACCAAGGTGTCGTGGGATTCAGTAATAGAAATGTGATTGATTAGGTTGTCATCCTTTTCGCTGCTGATGATGTACGATCCGGGACGGAAAAATAGTGCAAAAGAAGAAAAGTGTCCTGAAACTGATGAAAACGTTCGATTTTAGGCTCCGAAAATAGGCGTAGCTGAGCAAGCTTGCTACCCTCGTCGTAGAGCTCTCGGAGAGCTTTCCAACGGTATGCTGTGCGTCACATAACTCCTTACGGATCAAAACTTATGGGCAAAGGAGCGACGGAAACCTGGTCCTAAAACCCACGCCCTCGGTTTATGGGCCCAGCCTCTACGTGAAGTGAAGTTTCTTGCCCAAGGTGCCATTGGATTCGATAATAGAAATGTGATGGATTAGGTTGTCGTCCTCTTCTTGGCTCACGACGTACGATCTGGGACGGAAAAATAGCGCAAAAGAAGAAAAGTATCCCAAAACTGATGAAAACATTCAAATTTGGGCTTCGAAATCAGGCGCAGCCGAGCAGGCTTACTACCCCTGTCGTAGAGCTCTAGGAGAGCTTTCCAACGGTATGCTGAGCGAGCGTAACTCCTTACAAATCAAAAGTTATGGGCACCGGAGCGACGGAGACATGGTCCCAAGGCCCACGCCCTCAGTTTACGGGCCCGCCTCTACGTGAAATGAAGTTGTCATGCCCAAGGTGTCGTGGGATTCAGTAATAGAAATGTGATTGATTTGAATGTCGTCCTTTTCGAGGCTAACGACGTACGATCCGGGATGAAAAAACAGCGCAAAAGAAGAAAAGTATCACAAAATTGATGAAAACGTTCGATTTTGGTCTCCAAAAACAGGCGCAGCTGACCAAGTTTAATGACCCCGTCGTAGGGCACTCGGAGAGCTTTCCAACGGTATGCTGTGTGCCACGTAACTCCATATGTATCAAAAGTTATGGGCACCAGAGCGACGAAGACATGGTGTCAAGCCCCACGCCCTTGGTTTGCGAGCCCAGCCTCTACGTGATGTGAAGTTGTCATGCCGAAGGTGTCGTGGGATTCAGGAATAGAAATGTGATGGATTAGGTTGCCCTCCTTTTCTAGGCTCACGACGTACGATCCGGGAAGGAAAAACAGCGCAATAGAAGAAAAGTGTCTCAAAACTGATGAAAATGTTCAATTTTGGGCTCCGAAAATAGGCACAACCGAGCAGGCTTGCTGCCCCCATCGTATAGCTCTCGGAGAGCTTTCTAACGGTATGCTGAGCGCCACGTAACTCCTTACGGATCAAAAGTTATGGGCACGGAGCGACAAAGACATGGTCCCAAGGCCCACGCCCTCAGTTTGCGGGCCCAGCCTCTACGAGAAGCGAAGTTGTCTTGCCCAAGGTGTCGTGGGATTCGATAATAGAAATGTGATGGATTAGGTTGTCGTCCTTTTCACGGCTCATAACGTACGATCCGGGACGGAAAAACAGCTCAAAAGAAGAAAAATGTACTGAAACTGATGAAAACGTACAATTTTGGGCTCCAAAAATAGGCGCAGCCAAGCTAGCTTTCTGCCCCCATCGTAGAGCTCTTCGAGTACTTTCCAACGGTATGCTGTGCGTCGTGTAACTCCTTACGGATCAAAAGTTATGGGCACCGGAGCGGCGGAGACATGGTCCCAAGCCCCACGCCTTCGGTTTGCGGGCCCAGCCTCGACGTGAAACTAAGTTGTCTTGCCCAAGGTGCAGTGGGATTCGATAATAGAAATGTGATGGATTTGGTTGTCGTCCTTTTCGTGGCTTACGACGCACGATCCGGGACGGAAAAAGAGCACAAAAAAAGAAAAGTATCCTGAAACTGATAAAAATTTTGATTTTGGGATTCGAAAACAGGCGCAGCTGAGCACGACTGCTGCCCCAGTTGTAGAGCTATCGGAGAGCTTTCCAACGGTATTCTGTGCGTCGTGTAACTCCATACGGATCAAAGGTTATGGGCACCGGAGCGACAGATACCTAGTCAGAAGCCCCACGCCCTCGGTTTATGGGCCTAGCTTCTACGTGAAGCGAGGTTGTCATGCCCAAGGTGTCGTGGGATTCGGTAATAGAAATGTGATTGATTAGGTTGTCGTCCTTTTCGCGGCTGATGACGTACGATCCTGAACGAAAAAACAACGCAAAAGAAGAAAAGTATCCCTTAACTGATGAAAACGTTCGATTTAGGGCTCCAAAAACAAGTGCAGCCGAGCAGGCTTGGTGCCCCCGACATAGAGCTCTCTAAGAGCTTTTCAACGGTATGTTGTGCGCCGTGTAACTTCTTACGGATGAAAAGTTATGGGCATCGGAGCGACGGAGACATTGTCCCAAGCGCCACGCCCTCTGTTTGTTGGCCCAGCTTCTACGTGAAGCGAAGTTGTCTTGCCCAAGGTGCCATGGGATTTGATAATAGAAATGTGATGGATTAGGTTGTCGTCCTTTTCGCGGCTCGTGACGTACGATCCGAGATGAAAAAACAGCACATAAGAAGAAATGTATCCCAAAATTGATAAAAACATACGATTTTGGCCTTTGAAAATAGGCGCATCTGAGCGGGCGTGTTGCTCCCGTCGTAGAGCTCTCGGAGAGCTTCCCAACAGTATGCTGTGCGCTGCGTAACTCCTTACTGATCAAAAGTTATGGACAGTAGAGCGACGGAGGCCTGGTCCCGAGCCCCACGCCCTCAGTTTACGAGCCCAGCCTCTACGTGAAGCGAAGTTGTCTTTCCCAAGGTGCCATGGGATTCGATAATAGAAATGTGATGGATTAGGTTGTCGTCCTTTTTGCGGCTCCCGACGTACGATCCGGGATGAAAAAACAGCACAAAAGCATAAAAGTGTCCCGAAACTGATCAAAACGTTCAATTTTTGGCTCTGAAAATTGGCGCAGTATAGCAGGATTGCTACCCTCATCATAGAGCTCTCGGAGAGCTTTCCAACGGTATTCTGTTTGCTGCGTAACTCCTTACGGATCAAAAGTTGTGGGGACCAAAGCGACAGATACCTGGTCACAAGCCCTACGCCCTCTGTTTACGAGCCCAGCTTCTACGTGAAGTGAAGTTGTCATGCCCAAGGTGTCGTGGGATTCAGTAATAGAAATGTGATTGAGTAGGTTGTCATCCTTTTCGCAGCTGACGACGTACGATCTGTGATGAAAAAATAGTGCAAAAGAAGAAAAATATCCTAAAACTGATGAAAATGTTCGATTTTAGGCTCTAAAAATAGGCACAATCGAGCAAGCTTGCTTTCCTCGTCGTAGAGCTCACAGAGAGCTTTCCAACGGTATACTGTGCGCCGCGTAACTCCTTACGGATCAAAACTTATGGGCAAAGGAGCGACGGAGACCTGGTCTTAAAACCCACTCCCTCGGTTTGTGGGCCCAGCCTCTACGTGAAGCGAAGTTGTCTTGCCCAAGGTGCCGTTGGATTCGATAATAGAAATGTGATGGATTAAGTTGTCATCCTTTTTGTGGCTCATGACGTACGATCCGGGACGGAAAAACACCGCAAAAGAAGAAAAGTATCTCGAAACTGATGAAAACGTTCAATTTTGGGCTTCAAAATTAGGCGCAGCCGAGCAGGCTTTCTACCCACATCGTAGAGCTCTTGGAGAGCTTTTCAACGATATGTTGTGTGCCGCGTAACTCCTTGTGGATCAAAAGTTATGGGCAGCGGAGCAACAAATACTTGGTCACAAGGCCCACACCCTTGGTTTACGAGCCCAGCCTCTACGTGAAGTGAAGTTGTCATGCCCAAGGTGTCTTGGGATTCAGTAATAGAAATGTGATTGATTAGGTTGTCGTCCTTTTCGCGGCTGATAACGTACGATCCATGGCGGAAAAATAACGCAAAAGAAGAAAAGTATCCCAAAACTGATGAAAATGTTCGCTTTTGGTCTACGAAAATAGGTGCAGCCTACCAAGCTCAATGCCCCCGTCGTAGGGCACTCGAAGAACTTTCCAACGATATGTTGTGCGCCGCGTAACTCCTTACGGATCAAAAGTTATGGGCACCAGAGCGACGGAGACATAGTCCTAAGCCCCACACCCTCGGTTTGCGGGCCCAGTCTCTACGTGAAGTGAAGTTGTCATGCCCATGGTCTCGTGGGATTCAGGAATAGAAATGTGATGGATTAGGTTGTCCTCCTTTTCTAGGCTTACGACGTACGATCCGGGAATAAAAAACAGCGCAAGAGAAGAAAAGTGTCCCAAAATTGATAAAAACATTCAATTTTGGGCTCCGAAAATAGGCACAACTGAGCAGGCTTGTTGCCCCTATCGTAGAGCTCTCGGAGAGATTTCCAACGGTATGCTGAGCGCCGCGTAACTCCTTACGGATCAAAACTTATGGGCACCAGAGCGACGGAGACATGGTACCAAGGCCCACGCCCTCGGTTTGCGGGCCCAGCCTCTACGTGAAGCGAAGTTGTCTTGCCCAAGGTGCCATGGGATTCGATAATAGAAATGTGATGGATTAGTTTGTCGTCATTTTCGCGGCTCACGACGTACGATCCGGGATGAAAAAATAGCACAAAAGAAGAAAAGTGTCCTGAAACTAATGAAAACGTACAATTTTGGGCTCCGAAAATAGGTGCAGCCTAGCAAGCTTGCTGCCCCCGTCGTAGAGCTCTTAGAGTGCTTTCCAATGGTATGCTGTACGCTGCGTAACTCCTTAGGGATCAAAAGTTATGGGCACCGGAGCGACGGAGACTTGGTCCCAAGCCCTACGCCCTCGGTTTGCAGGCCCAGCCTCTACGTGAAGCGAAGTTGTCTTGCCCAAGGTGCGGTGGGATTCGATAATAGAAATGTGATGGATTTGGTTGTTGTCCTTTTCACGGCTTACGACGTACGATCCCGGACGGAAAAAGAGCGCAAAAGAAGAAAAGTATCCTGAAACTGATGAAAATTTTTGATTTTGGGCTTCGAAAACAAGAGCAGCCGAGCAGGACTACTGCCCCAATTGTAGAACTCTCGGATAGCTTTCCAACGGTATTCTGTGCGTGGCGTAACTCCATACGGATCAAAAGTTATGGGCACCGGAGCGACAAATACCTAGTCAGAAGCCCCACGCCCTCGGTCTACGGGCCCAGCTTCTACATGAAGCGAAGTTGTCATGCCCAAGGTGTCGTGGGATTCGGTAATAGAAATGTGATTGATTAGGTTGTCGTCCTTTTCGCGGCTGATGACGTACGATCTTGAACGAAAAAACAGCGCAAAAGAAGAAAATTGCCCCGAAATTGATGAAAACGTTCGATTTAGGGCTCCAAAAAAAGCGCAGCCGAGCAGGCTTGGTGCCCCCGACATAGAGCTCTCTGAGAGCTTTCCAACGGTATGATGTGCGCCACGTAACTTTTTACGGATGAAAAGTTATGGGCACTGGAGCGACGGAGACATGGTCCCAAGCCCTACGCCCTTTGTTTGTGGGCCCAGCTTCTACGTGAAGCGAAGTTGTCTTGCCCAAGGTGCCGTGGGATTCGATAATAGAAATGTGATGGATTAGGCTGTCGTCCTTTTCACGGCTCGTGACGTACGATCCGAGACAGAAAAACATCGCAAAAGAAGAAACGTATCCCAAAACTGATAAAAACGTACAATTTTGGCCTTCGAAAACAGGCGCAGCCGAGCAGGCTTGCTGCCCCCGTCGTAGAGCTCTCGGAGAGCTTCCCAACAGTATGTTGTGTGCCGCGTAACTCCTTACGGATCAAAAGTTATGGGCAGCGGAGCGACGGAGGCCTGGTCCCAAGCCCCACGCCCTCGATTTACGGGCCCAGCCTGTCACGCCCCAACCCGACCTATAGAGGCTAGACTAGGGGGTGAGCTAATCGTTATCGTTATTTTACGTCCTTCATTGTTTCACTATGATTAATGCTTAACATTAGCCTAGAACTCCAAAAGTTTTTCCGAAAAACCGGCAACATAACGGCTGTATTTAAGACCTTTTAGTTTGACCTAATTTCTAAACATTTCAATTATTCCAATCATTAATCCAATTCCATTAAGGACTCCTATTTTGTCATCAACTGATATGCCTACTAGTCTACCTTGAAAGTCTCGTTTGGTTAATAAGCCTAACATGATAACTATGTCCCGTTTATTTGTCAATTTCCTATCATGCAAGTACCTATTATCTTTTAGTTTACAAATGAGCACTTAAGTGAAATTAGATAGAATTAACATAGTTGATTGTTCATCTAGTAGTTTAAATGCCTACGATAACTACTAATTAAGAAAACGAAAGCAAACAACCAAATAAAGAGTTTGTCCGGTTATAGATAGTACAATCCAAAATTAGACCCAAATTACAACGGGGTCAATTACATCAACAAAATGAAGAGTCCGCAAATAAACACAACATCCCTAATAGTATCCATGTTCACGAAAAGCACGCAATGCACATAGTTGTTCCAAAGGTTCATCAACTAGCACATTTCCTTCGGGTACCTGTTCCTGGTCTTCTTCACCTGAGATGATAAAAGAGGGTAAGTCTTTATGAACTCAGCGAGTGGGAACGAGAAATACGTTTTGGAACTCTTTTTTCGGTTAACTTATGAAAACTCTTTTTGCAAGCATGACATATATCACAAGTAGGTATATAATGTAATGTAAAAGTAAAAGAACACAATTAACCGTCTTTCCTCCCCGAGGTCCTCTAGGGACCAAGCGAGAGTACTTATACACATAGTGAAAAGGATACGGTGAGCTTTTGCTCTCAGTTTATTTCCAGTATCAATTGTTGCGGCCGACTTCAAATCATCCCCTTATCACGCCAAATTGGTGTACTCCGGATGTACCCCAAAATCTTACGACCCAACTTTCCAAGGAAGTCTAGCCCCTAAGCGAGAGAGAGAATTGGACAATGGTAGTCACGGTTGCACCGGCAAGCCCGATGCCGCCCGGTGTGCGTGAACGCTACCACGCCAGAATGAAAGGTTGCACCTTGAATGCAATGCACATGTATGCCATTTAACAATTCACATTGGGAGGTCAACAAAGTAGGTTGCCTCCGAACAAGTATATGATCACATTTTGACATATTGGCATATAAGGCATTGTAAGAACATGTAATCATTTCATATATCAATTTGAAAACAATTAAACTTCTACGGGCAGCCAAGTAATCATGTTTAAATAAGCCATAGAATGTCTTTTAACAATTCACATTAGGAGGACAACAAAGTAGATTGCCTCCGAGCAAGTATAAGATCACATATTAATAAGTAAACGAACGGGGCATGCTTAACACGAATTTTTACTTTGTAAAACACATAGAGTTATATGAACATTAAACGGGCAGCTATGTAACACATGTAAATCAAGTCATATAACTCATTTCGAAGTTCACGTAATCAAATAATAAGATTATTCAACATGCAACGACATCTACGTGGGACCGGGTGCAAGAAAGGCCTACTTGTCAACATGTAATCATCGAAATCATGTTTAGGGCTATGAGAGCAACTACGGGCAGCCTACTAATTACATAATTAAACATGATATTCATAGGATCAACACTTAGCGAATTTACCTAGTCACTAGGGTTTCAATTCGTGTTTACCCGTGCGATTAAGCCCCAAGTCATCTCGTAATTAAACTCAAACCACGCATTGATTAATTCAAACACCCATAAGCATTCATAACAGTCCACACAACATTCAAATGCCACAATCTCAAGCATTTAATATAACAAGAGAAGCTACAATAATTTTTCTAAGCATATCACTAAGTGAAACCCTCACTGTAATGGACTGTTTTCTCACAATCATTAAGACAAGCAAACAATCTCTAATTCCAGTGAATAAGATGTCAAATTAAATCTTAAGGAGTGAACTAAATTCAGAAACAAACCTTGCATCATTTGGAGTTTGGGTTCAAGAGTTATAGCCAAAACAGTGAGACTACACAAAACTGTCCAGATTTGTACACATTTCAATACTTGTCATTTTTGAGGGCCTTAGGGTCAGATTTAGCCTTAGTCCATTTCTGACAAAACTGTCCAGAACTGAAAACTCTATCTGTACACCAAATTTTATGCATTTTGGATATCATTTACTAAGTCAAAACTGATTCGTTCTACAAAGTCAGTGAATCTGCCAAAACCTGCTTCATTTTTCCAGACTTTCCAGATTTGGACACATTTTGATAATTATCCATTTTGAGTACCTTAGAGTCAAAATTAGCTTTGGTCTATTTCTGCGAAACGTGTTAAAAATTGGAAAAAATAGTTACCTACCAATTTTCATACATTTTAAACATCATTTACCTGGTCAAAATCACCTCGTACCAACAAGGCAGAAAGCTGTCACATACCCAATTTCATCTATCATCACATTCTAGCCAAGAATCTTGCCATGCATGTTTATAAAAGCTCATGAACACACATATATCTCAATTACAGAAGTAAAGATAGACATTTAAGGGCATGCATGTGGTTTTTTGAAAGATTTTCAAGAAGTTTTAGCCCTCACCTTAGCAAGACAATAGATGAAGATGCACAATGCTCTTGAAGATGCACCAATTGAGCTTCTTTCTTGCTTCTTGCTTGCTTGGGCTGCTATGGCCGAGCTTGGGAGAGATCTTAAGAGTGAGCTTGAGGTCTTGGAAGCTCAAGAGAAGCCATGGTCGAAAATGAGAGAGAAGGAGAGAGAATGAGAACTTAAAAGGATTTTTGAGAGGAAAATAAAATGTGATAAGTTGTGTGTATGTGTGTGTCGGCCTTAAGGCCTTCAAATCTGATTTTTGCTTTGTCAACTATGCAATTTGAATTGTGAGAAGCATGCTTGGTGATTTGGTCGAGAATGGGAAGGGTTTGGGTGAGGTTTTTATTATTATTTTTTTTGTATTGTCGTGCATTTGTCTATCCTAGGTTGCATTGTGTTTTGTACTTGTCATAGGAATGTTTAGATAATAGGAAAGTGCTTAGGGTTTAGCATGTGTGTAAGAGAATGTTGGGTATTTAGGGATTTCAGGTAGAATAGAATATAGGATATGTTTAGAGGCTTGTGAGATTTTGTCTTGTAGTGAGTTTAAAATATAATATTTAGGTGTTAGTAGATTTTGTAGAGATTTGAATTAGGATTATAATAATAGTTAGTGGTGTTTGTAGGATTATTTTATAGTCTAGTACTTTTTGTAGGATTCTTTATTGATTAGCGTGCGGGCACGTTTTCCTAGGTCTAGGGCACGCACTACGAGACACGCACATAAATCGTTACGAGGCACGAATCACTAGGTAGACACGAACTTCATGACTAAGGCACGTACTTCAAGACTAATGCACGCAATCCTAGGTGAATGCACGTAAACCAATGCAAGACATGCAAATCAAGGCACGACTCTATATCTAGGTTAAGGTACGCAGTTCAAGGTTAAGGCACACAAAATGATGTAACGCACTTATATCGAGGTCAAGGTACTTATATCTAGGTATCGCACGTCAGTAGGGGATTAGGGCACACCATTCTAGGTCAAGGCACGAATGACGAAGCATGCACGAAAACCAAGACAGGGCATATAGTCTAAGGCCGGTCATACAATTCTGGGTCTAAGGCACGCAAATCTAGGTAACACGTTATTCGGGGTCGGCCTCACATCCTCCCCTCCTTAAAAGAATTTCATCCCGAAATTCATTCTTACCTATTGAGGTCATTTAAACGGATTCTAACCTTTGTTATTTCCCACTCTAGGTCGTCCTGTGTTCAGCGATCTCTCTTACCATAACCAATTCACTTCCTAGCTTTCTCCAATCATTTAATTCGGTGTGACCCCTACATTCATAGTTCGTTCCTTTGAATGACTCTATTCTCCATTTGATCTTAAGGTCAAGTTCATTAGCTAAGGTTAGAATCTCCAAACATAGTAATCAAAGCTGCATCGGTATTCTAACAATATAACTATGACTCCAAAATCATGACTTATGTTGTGTCAATCTCTTTTTTCTTTCATACCTCGAAAGGAATATCACAATAATGCCATGATCCTATGGTGACATACACAATTTTCAAGATGATAGGTCTATATCCGATTTACATATCCTATCAACTAGCTTCAAAATTGTTAACACGTAGGACATACACAAGTTACGGATCATTTCCACAATACGACCCTATCTTCAAGAAGAACTCACCAAACAAACTAATCCATCTCAAATCATCATCTATTGATAGTATCATAGTCCTTATCTCGTAGGTACATTAGATTAACAAATCTTCTAATGACTAGTCTCCCGGTTACAGGCTCCTATTCACTAACATTCCTTCCCAGCTTCGTTAACCTTCACGCTCGTACTTAAGAAGAAAGACCGTTGATATTCGATAGACTCAAATTCTAAGGTTTATTAGGTACCACCAACAAATTGCCATTGAAATTGCATGGGTAAACTAATCATGTTGCACTAGTTCCACTCTTACAAGTAAATTCATCAACTTGTAATCCACAATTTATTTTCTTATTCAAATCTCCATCTTCAAGTCACGAGGCTTGAGAATTTCTTTTAATCTTAGTTTCAATCTCAAATAAATTTCACTCACCTCAATCCAAGGTTACGTCATACTTAAGAAGACAATGGTCCTACTCACTTAACGACCTAGTCATTCCTTCGAACACTTAATGCCCGCCAATATATCTTCTACACTAGTGTTACTAAGCTAGGGCTATAGCCATGTAAGTTATATCAATGCTCCACTGGTTACCGGCCGTACAACAACAATCCTAGGACTATAAATTGGTACCAAAATGATCGAGCTCATAAAATACTTACACGAGATAACTTCAAGGTTGTATCAATATAAGAATTATGACCAAGACGCATCCTTCAACATAACCTAATAGAACTTCAAAAGTAATCAACCACTATATTTAACTATCACTACAAGATTCACCTCTTTATTCAACGACCACAATTCGAAGTCCACCAATCGCTAGTTTCTAGACGTGAAACGGTGCACATAGATACGGTGGTCTAACAATAGTCTCTTGGGTCATAATGACTCTGATTCATCTCTATCTTACTCTCTTCGCTTACATGTTCAACTAGCTAAGAGCATCAAGACTCATCGACCTTAGGCCCTAGGGTTCACCATGAATCATCATGCATACTCACTATTAGCTATTTAAGATTACTATTCATACCCTAACGACTCCACTTTGCAACCGAATGCTTTAATCTCATTTCCATGGTTTATATACTAGGTCCATCGGTCTTACTTAGGGATATATGCTTTCTAACATCCTCTAGGGTATCCAAACAACGAGTGCATAGAAAGACTTACTTCGCATAATCACAACTAAATCCGAGGGGCAACAATTTGATACCATGATTCTTAATATCACCAATATCCAACTTAGGACCTTAGCAACGTTAGTCATCTAACGCATAATTCGATAACTTACACTTCTATTCGACCTAACATTTAGGTATAGTCTTCCGAACACGAGTTCTAGTTACGTGAATTTCTCGGTTCCAACTTCCCCATAACTTGTTATACTAAAGTTTCATCAACCTTGTTAAACTTAGTCTCCAGAGTTGCCTGCATGTCTTGAGGTTATCCATTGTTAAGTCACTTAAACACATTATTCATGCCTTAATAATCTAACCCCTATCGTCAATTTCCACGAGTTCATCTCTTAATTTCTGGGTCACAATCTTACCATTGAGTGAACTTGAAACTCGTTAATATACACCTTATTAGGTTCAACGATGCTTAATTCCAATCAAGTAAGGATTCAATCATATAAATAGTCTATTATACCATTTTAAGATATAAGAATTTGATTCAAAAGCAACTCCTAAGTCAAACTTCCATTATAAGCATATGAATATATATATACTACTCCACATGTCCAATAGTATATTCTTATATCTAAGGAAAGTTGTATGTCCTTAACATTTATTCTTGAATCACAATTAGAAGAACGGTTTAACAGAATTAAGGATTTTATGGCTATAAAATTGATAACTTAATCACAGGCATGTGTATTCCAAAGATAAGGAGATAATTTTACTTCAACAATTATACCTGTGCTACGTATTCTATATATATGCATATCCAATATTACATATGATCCATCGAGTACCTGTGAAGATGTGAGAAATCTCTAACCAAGCCTTTTCGTTCGTCCTGCACAAATTCACTTCCCTGAAAGTCCTAATCCTAACTATCTATGTGTAAAAACAGTCATTCACGGTTATATAACATGCACATGTATCAAGGAAGGAGTATAAAAGCATGCATGCATCATTGAGGATGTGTCGATGTGCATGATACAGAATACATATCGTCCACAAAGGCACATAATATTCAATACTTAAAGCAATTAAAGCACATTAGCACATATTAGCACATATAAACAAGACATCATAATTACCTTAGGGCTTTTACCCATGGTCCGAGAATTGAACCCGACTAACGCCTAGTTAGTAAACTAAGCTCCAATACCATTCTAATATAAGGTGTCACGCCCCAACCCGACCTATAGAGGCTAGACTAGGGGGTGAGCTAATCGTTATCGTTATTTTATGTCCTTAACTGTTTCACTATGATTAATGCTTAACATTAGCCTAGAACTCCAAAAGTTTTTCCGGAAAACCGGCAGCATAACGACTGTATTTAAGACCTTTTAGTTTGACCTAATTTCTAAACATCTTAATTATTCCAATCATTAATCCAATTCCATTAAGGACTCCTATTTTGTCATCAACTGATATGCCTACTAGTCTACCTTGAAAGTCTCGTTTGGTTAATAAGCCTAACATGATAACTATGTCCCGTTTATTTGTCAATTTCATATCATGCAAGTACCTATTATCTTTTAGTTTACAAATGAGCACTTAAGTGAAATTAGATAGAATTAACTTAGTTGATTGTTCATCTAGTAGTTTAAATGCCTACGATAACTACTAATTAAGAAAACGAAAGCAAACAACCAAATAAAGAGTTTGTCCGGTTATAGATAGTACAATCCAAAATTAGACCCAAATTACAACGGGGTCAATTACATCAACGAAATGAAGAGTCCGCAAATAAACACAACATCCTTAATAGCATCCATGTTCACGAAAAGCACGCAATGCACATAGTTGTTCCAAAGGTTCATCAACTAGCACATTTTCTTCGGGTACCTGTTCCTCGTCTTCTTCAACTGAGATGATAAAAGAGGGTGAGTCCTTATGAACTCAGCGAGTGGGAACGAGAAATACGTTTTGAAACTCTTTTTTAGGTAAATTATGAAAACTCTTTTTGCAAGCATGACATATATCACAAGTAGGTATATAATGTAATGTAAATGTAAAAGAACACAATTACCCGTCTTTTCTCCCCGAGGTCCTCTAGGGGCCAAGCGAGAGTACTTATACACATAGTGAAAATGATACGGTGAGCTTTTGTTCTCAGTTCATTTCTAGTATCAGTTGTTGCGGCTGACTTTAAATCATCCCCTTATCACGCCAAATGGGTGTACTCCGGATGTACCCCAAAATCCTACGACCCAACTCTCCGAGGAAGTCTAGCCCCCAAGCGAGAGAGGGAATTGGACAATGGTAGTCAAGGTTGCACCGGCAAGCCCGATGCCGCCCGGTGTGCGTGAACGCTACCACACCAGAATGAAAGGTTGCAACCTTGAATGCAATGCACATGTATGCCATTTAACAATTCACATTGGGAGGTCAACAAAGTAGGTTGCCTCCGAACAAGTATATGATCACATTTTGACATATTGGCAAATAAGGCATTGTAAGAACATGTAATCATTTCATATATCAATTTGAAAGCAATTAAACTTCCACGGGCAGCCAAGTAATCATGTTTAAATAAGCCATAGAATGTCTTTTAACAATTCACATTAGGAGGACAACAAAGTAGGTTGCCTCCGAGCAAGTATAAGATCATATATTGACAAGTAAACGAACGGGGCATGCTTAACACGAATTTTAACTTTGTAAAACACATAGAGTTATATGAACATTAAACGGGCAGCCTTGTAACACATGTAAATCAAGTCATATAACTCATTTCGAAGTTCACGTAATCAAATAATAAGATTATTCAACATGCAACGACATCTACGTGGGACCGGGTGCAAGAAAGGCCTACTTGTCAACATGTAATCATCGAAATCATGTTTAGGGCTATGAGGACAACTACGGGCAGCCTACTAATTACATAATTAAACACGATATTCATAGGATCAACACTTAGCGAATTTACCTAGTCACTAGGGTTTCAATTCGTGTTTACCCGTGCGATTAAGCCCCAAGTCATCTCGTAATTAAACTCAAACCACGCATTGATTAATTCAAACACCCTTAAGCATTCAAAACAGTCCAGACAACATTCAAATGCCACAATCTCAAGCATTTAATACAACAAGAGAAGCTACAATAATTTTTCTAAGCATATCACTAAGTGAAACCCTCACTGCAATGGACTATTTTCTCACAATCATTAAGACAAGTAAACAATCTCCAATTCCAGTGAATAAGATGTCAAATTAAATCTTAAGGAGTGAAATAAATTCAGAAACAAACCTCGCATCATTTGAAGTTCGGGTTCAAGAGTTATAGCCAAAACAGTGAGACTACACAAAACTGTCCAGATTTGCACACATTTCAATACTTGTCATTTTTGAGGGCCTTAGGGTTAGATTTAGCCTTAGTCCATTTCTGACAAAAATGTCCATAACTGAAAACTATATCTTCACACCAAATTTCATGCATTTTAGATATCATTTACAAAGTCAAAACTGATTCTTTATACAAGGTTAGTGAATCTGCCAAAACCTGTTTCATTTTTCCAGACTTTCCAGATTTGGACATATTTTGATAATTAGCCATTTTGAGGACCTTAGAGTCAAAATTAGCTTTGGTCTACTTCTTTGGAAAGTGTTCAAAACTGGCAAAACTAGTTACCTACTAATTTTCACGACTTATCAACATCATTTACCTGGTCAAAATCACCTCGTACCAACAAGGCAGAAAGTTGTCACATACCCAATTTCATCTATCATCACATTCTAGCCAAGAATCTTGCCATGCATGTTTATAAAAGCTCATGAACACACATATATCTCAAGTACAGAAGTAAAGATAGACATTTAAGGGCATGCATGTGGTTTTTTGAAAGATTTTCAAGAAGTTTTAGCCCTCACCTTAGCAAGACAATAGATGAAGATGCACAATGCTCTTGAAGATGCACCAATTGAGCTTCTTTCTTGCTTCTTGCTTGCTTGGGCTGCTATGGCCGAGCTTGGGAGAGATCTTAAGAGTGAGCTTGAGGTCTTGGAAGCTCAAGAGAAGCCATGGTCGAAAATAAGAGAGAATGAGAGCTTGAGAGGATTTTTGAGAGGAAAATAAAATGTGATGAGTTGTGTGTGTGTGTGTGTCGGCCTTAAGGCCTTCAAATCTAATTTTTGCTTTGTCAATTATGCAATTTGAATTGTGAGGAGCATGCTTGGTGATTTGGTCAAGAATGGGAAGGGTTTGGGTGAGGTTTTTATTATTATTTTCTTGTATTTTCATGCATTTGTCTATCCTAGGTTGCATTGTGTTTTGTACTTGTCATAGGAATGTTTAGATAATAGGAAAGTGCTTAGGGTTTAGCATGTGTGTAAGAGAATGCTGGGTATTTAGGGATTTTAGGTAGAATAGAATATAGGATATGTTTAGAGGTTTGTGAGATTTTGTCTTGTAGTGAGTTTAAAATATAATATTTAGGTGTTAGTGGATTTTGTAGAGATTTGAATAAGGATTATAATAATAGTTAGTGGTGTTTGTAGGATTATTTTATAGTCTAGTGCTTTGTGTAGGATTCTATATTGATTAGTGTGCGGGCACGCTTTCCTAGGTCTAGGGCACGCACTATGAGACACGCACAGAAATCGATACGAGGCACGAATCATGAGGTAGACACGAACTTCATGACTAAGGCACGTACTTCAAGACTAATGCACGCAATCGTAGGTGAATACATGTAAACTAATGCAAGGCACGTAAATCAAGGCACGACTCTATAACTAGGTTAAGGTACGCAGTTCAAGGTTAGGGCACACAAAACGAGGTAACGCACTTACATCGAGGTCAGGGTATGTATATCTAGGTATCGCACGTCAGTAGGGGATTAGGGCACACCATTCTACGTCAAGGCACGAATGACGAAGCATGCACGAAAACCAAGACAGGGCATGTAGTCTAAGGTCGGTCATACAATTCTAGGTCTAAGGCATGCAAATCTAGGTAATACACATTATTCGGGGTCGGGCTTCGCACAGCCTCTACATGAAGCGAAGTTGTCTTGCCCAAGGTGCCATGTGATTCGATAATAGAAATGTGATGGATTTGGTTGTCGTCCTTTTCGCGGCTCACGACGTACGATCCAGGATGGAAAAACAGCGCAAAAGCAGAAAAGTGTCCCGAAACTGATGAAAACGTTAGATTTGGGTCTCCAAAAATTGGCGCAGTATAACAGGATTGCTGCCCCCATCGTAGAGCTCTCAGAGAGCTTTCCAACAATATTCTGTGCGCCGCGTAACTCCTTACGGATCAAAAGTTATGGGGACCAGAGCAAAAAATACTTGGTCACAAGCCCCATGCCCTCTGTTTACGGGCCCAACCTCTACATGAAGTGAAATTGTCATGCCCAAGGTGTCGTGGGATTCAGTAATAGAAATGTGATTGAGTAGATTGTCATTCTTTTCGCGGCTGACGATATACGATCCGGGATGAAAAATAGCGCAAAAGAAGAAAAGTGTCCTGAAACTGATGAAAACGTTCGATTTTAGCCTCTGAAAATAGGCACAGCGGAGCAAGATTGCTGCCCATGTCGTAGATCTCGGAGAGCTTTTCAACGGTATGCTGTGCGCCACGTAACTCCTTACGGATCAAAACTTATGAGCAAATGAGCGACGGAGACCTGGTCCTAAAACCCACGCCCTCGGTTTGCAGGCCCAGCCTCTACGTGAAGTGAAGTTGTCTTGCCCAAGGTGCCATTGGATTCGATAATAGAAATGTGATGGATTAGGTTGTCGTCCTTTTCGTGGCTCACGACGTACGATCCGGGACGAAAAAACACCGCAAAAGAAGAAAAGTATTCCGAAACTGATGAAAACATTCAATTTTGGGCATCGAAATAAGGCACAACTGAGCAGGCATTCTGCCCCCATCGTAGAACTCTCAGAGAGCTTTCCAACGGTATACTCTACGCCGCATAACTCCTTGCGGATCAAAAGTTATGGGCAGCGGAGCGATAAATACTTGGTCACAAGCCCCACACCGTCGGTTTACGGGCCCAGTCTCTACGTGAAGTGAAGTTGTCATGCCCAAGGTGTTATGGGATTTAGTAATAGAAATGTGATTAATTAGGTTGTCGTCCTTTTCGCGACTGACGACGTACGATCCGGGACGAAAAAATAGCACAAAAGAAGAAAAGTATCCCAAAATCGATGAAAACGTTTGATTTTGGTCTCCGAAAACAGGCGCAGCCGACCAAACTCAATGCCCCCGTCGTAGGGCACTCAAAGAACTTTCTAACAATAACTCTTTACGGATCAAAAGTTATGGGCACCGGAGCGACGGAGACATAGTCCCAAGCCCCACGCCCTCAGTTTGCGGGCCCAGCCTCTACTTGAAGTGAAGTTGTCATGCCCAAGGTATCATGGGATTCAGGAATAGAAATGTGATGGATTAGGTTGTCCTACTGTTCTAGGCTCACGACATACAATCCGGGAAGGAAAAACAGCGCAAGAGAAGAAAGTGTCCCAAAACTGATGAAAACGTTCAATTTTGGGCTCCGAAAATAGGCACAACCTAGCAAGCTTGCTGCCCCCGTCGTAGAGCTCTTCAAATGCTTTCCAACGGTATGCTGTACGCCGCGTAACTCCTTAGGGATCAAAAGTTATGGGCACCGGAGCGACGGAGACCTGGTCCCAAGCCTCACGCCCTCGGTTTGCAAGCCCAGCCTCTACGTTAAGCTAAGTTGTCTTGCCTGAGGTGCAGTGGGATTCGATAATAGAAATGTGATGGATTTGGTTGTCGACCTTTTTGCGGCTTACGACGTACGATCCGGGATGGAAAATGAGCGTAAAAGAAGAAAAGTATCCTGAAACTGATGAAAATGTTCAATTTTGAGCTCCGAAAATAGTCGCAACTGAGTAGACTTGTTACCCCCATCGTAGAGCTCTCGGAGAGCTTTCCAACGGTATGATGTGCGCCGCGTAACTCCTTACAGATCAAAATTTATGGGCACCGGAGCGACGGATACCTGGTCAAAAGCCCCAAGCCCTCGGTTTGCGGGCCCAGCCTCTACGTGAAGTGAAGTTATCATGCCCAAGGTGTCGTGGGATTTGGTAATAGAAATGTGATTGATTAGGTTGTCGTCCTTTTCCCGGCTCACGACGTACGATCCGGGATGAAAAAACAACGCAAAAGAACAAAAGTGTCCCGAAACTAATGAAAATGTTCAATTTTGAGCTCCGAAAATAGTCGCAGCTGAGCAGGCTTGTTAACCCTGTCATAGAGCTCTCGGAGAGCTTTCCAACGGTATTCTGTGCGCTGCATAACTCCTTACAAATCAAAATTTATGGGCACCGGAGCAACGGATACCTGGTCAAAAGTCCCAAGCCCTCGGTTTGCGGGCCCAACCTCGATGTGAAGTGAAGTTTTCTTGCCCAACGTGCCGTGGGATTCACTAATAGAAATGTGATGGATCAGGTTGTTGTCCTTTTTGCTGCTCACGACGTACGATCCGGGATGGAAAAACAGCGCAAAAGAGGAAAAGTATAACGAAACTGATGAAAACGTTCAATTTTGGGATCCGAAAATAGGTGCAGCCGAGCAGGCTTGCTACCACCGTCGTAGAGCTCTCGGAGAGCTTTCCAACGGTATGTTGTGCGCCGCGTAACTCCTTACGAATCCAAAGTTATAGGTACCGGAGCGACAGATACCTGGTCATAAGCCCCACGCCCTCGGTTTGCTAGCCCAGCCTCTACGTGAAGTGAAGTTGTCTAGCCCAAGGTACCATGGGATTCGGTGATAGAAATGTGATGGATTAGGTTGTTGTCCTTCTCGCCGCTCACGACGTATGATCCGAGATGGAAAAATAGCGCAAAGGAAGAAAAGTGTCCCAAAACTGATGAAAACGTTCGATTTTGGCCTCCCAAAACTGTCATAGGGCTCTCGGAGAGCTTTCCAACGGTATGTTGTGTGCAGCGTAACTCCTTACGGATCAAAAGTTATGGGCACTGGAGCAACGGATACCTGGTCACAAGCCCCACGCCCTCGGTTTGCGGGCCCAACCTCTACATGAAACAAAGTTGTCTTGCCCAAGATGCCTGGGATCCAGTAATAGAAATGTGATAGATTAGGTTATCGTCCTTTTTACGGCTCACGACGTACGATCCATGACGGAAAAATAGCGCAAAAAAAGAAAAGTGTCCCGAAACTGTTGAAAATGTTCATTTTTGGTCTCCAAAAATAGGTTCAGTCGAGAATGCTTGTTGCCCACGTCGTAGAGCTCTCGGAGAGCTTTCCAACGGTATGTTGTACGTCGCGTATCACCTTACGGATCAGAAGTTATTGGCACCGGAGCGTCAGAGACCTGGTCCCAAGCTCCACGCCCTCGGTTTACAGGCCCAGCCTCTACGTGAAGGAAAGTTGTCTTGGCCGAGATGCCTGGGATTCGGTAAATGAAATGTGATGGATTAGGTTATCGTCCTTTTCGCGGCTCATGACGTACGATCCGGGATGGAAAGCAGCGCCAAAGAAGAAAAGTGTCCTAAAACTGATGAAAACATTCAATTTTGGACTCCGAAAATAGGCACAACCATTCAGGCTTGCTGCCCCTGTCGTAGATCTCTCGTAGAGCTTTCCAACGATATATTGTGTGCCGCGTAACTCCTTGCGGATCAAAAGTTATGGGCACTAGAGCGACGGAGACTTGGACCCAAGCCCCACGCCCTCGGTTTGCTGGCCAGCCTCTACGTTAAGTGAAATTCTCTTGCCCAAGGTGCCGTGGGATTCGGTAATAGAAATATGATGAATTAGGTTGTCGTCCTTTTTGCAGCTCACAACGTATGATTCAGGATGGAAAAACACCGCAAAAGAAGAAAAGTTTGCCGAAACTGATGAAAACGTTCGATTTTGGGCTCCAAACATATGCGCAACTGAGTAGGCTTGTGGCCCCCGTCGTAGAACTCTTGGAGTGCTTTCCAACGGTATGTTGTACGCCGCGTAACTCCTTACGGATCAAAAGTTAAGACATCGAAGCGACGGATACCTGGTCACAAGCCCTACGTTGTTGGTTTGCGGGCCCAACCTCTACGTGAAGTGAAGTTTTCTTGCCCAAGGTGCTGTGGGATTCAGTAATAGAAATGTGATGGATTAAGTTGTCGTCCTTTTCGCGGCTCACGTCGTACGATCCGGGATGGAAAATTAGATAAAAAGAAGAAAAGTGTCCTGAAACTGATAAAAACGTTCGATTTGGGCTTGAAAAACCGGCACAGCCGAGCAGGTTTGTTTCCCCCGTCGTAGAGCTCTCGGAGAGCTTTCCAACGGTATGCTGTGCGTCGCGTAACTCCTTACGGATCAAAAGTTATGGGCACCGGAGCGACGAATACCAGGTCCTAAGCCCCACGCCCTCGGTTTGCAGGCCCAGCCTCTACATGAAGCAAAGTTGTCTTGCTCAAGATGACTTGGATTCGGTAATAAAAATGTGATGGATTAGGTTGTCGTCCTTTTCGCAGCCCACGACGTATGATTCGGGACGAAAAAATAGTGCAAAATAAGAAAAGTGTCCCGAAGCAGATGAAAACATTTGATTTTGGGCTCCGAAAATAGGCGCAGCCAAGCTAGCATGCTTCCCCCATCGTAGAGCTCTCGGAGAGCTTTCCAACGGTATGCTGTGCGCTAGGTAATTCCTTATGGATCAAAAGTTATGGGCACCGGAGCGACGGATACCTGATCCCAAGCCCCAGGCCCTAGGTTTGCGGGCCCAGCATCTACGTGAAGCAAAGTTGTCTTGCCCAAGATGCCTGGGATTCGGTAATTGAAATGTGATGGATTAGGTTGTCATCCTTTTTGCGGCCCACGACGTATGATCCAGGACCCAAAAAAAGGGTAAAAGAAGAAAAGTGACTAGAAATTGATGAAATGTTCGATTTTTGGCTCTAAAAATAGGCACAGCCGAGGAGGCCTGCTGCCCTTGTCGTAGAGCTCTCGGAGAGCTTTCCAACGGTATGTTATGCACCGCGTAACCTCTTACGGATCAAAAGTTATGGGCACTAGAGCAACGGATACCTGGTCACAAGCCCCACGCCCTCAGTTTGTGGGCCCAGCCTCTACGTTAAGTGAAGTTGTCTTGCCCAAGGTGCTGTGGGATTCGGTAATAGAAATGTGATGGATTAGGTTGTCGTCCTTTTCACGGCTCAAGGCGTACGATCCGGGATGGAAAAATAGCGAAAAAGAAGAAAAGTGTCCTAAGAATGATGAAAACGTTCAATTTTGGGCTACAAAAATAGGTGCAGCCGAGCAGGCTTGCTACCTCCGTCGTAGAGCTCTCGTAGAGCTTTCCAACGGTATGCTGTACGACACATAACTCCTTACGGATCAAAAGTTATGGGCATTGGAGCGACGGATACCTGGTCAAAAGCCCTAAGCCCTCGGTTTGCGGGCCCAGCCTCTACGTGAAGTGAAGTTATCTTGCCCAAGGTTCCGTGGGATTCAGCAATAGAAATGTGACAGATTAGGTTGTTGTCCTATTCGTGGCTCACGACGTACGATCCGGGATGAAAAAATAGCGCAAAAGAAGAAAAGTGTCCCGAAACTGATGAAAACGTTCAATTTTGGGCTCCGAAAATAGGCGCAGCCGAGCAGGCTTGCTACCTTCGTCGTAGAGCTCTTGGAGAGCTTTCTAACGGTATACTGTGCGCCGCGTAACTGCTTATGGATCAAAAGTTATGGGCACCGGAGCGACGGATACCTGGTCACAAGCCCCACGCCCTCGATTTGCAGGCCCAGCCTCTGCATGAAACAAAGTTGTCTTGCCCAAGATTCCTAGGATTCGATAATAGAAATGTGATGGATTAGGTTGTCATCCTTTTCGCAGCTCACGACGTACGATCCGTGACGGAAAAATAGCTCAAAAGAAGAAAAGTATCCCAAAACTAATGAAAACGTTTGTTTTTGGGCTCTGAAAATAGGCGCAACCATACAGACTTGTTGCCCCCATCGTAGACCTCTCGGAGAGCTTTCCAACGGTATGCTGTGCGCCGCGTAACTCCTTACGGATCAAAAGTTATGTGCACCGAATCGACGGATACCTGGTCACAAGCCCCACACCCTCGGTTTGCTAGCCCAGCCTCTACGTGAAGTGAAGTTGTCTTGCCCAAGGTACCATGGGATTCAGTAATAGAAATGTGATGGATTAAGTTTTCGTCCTTTTCGCGGCTCACGACGAACGATCCGGGATGGAAAAACAGCGGAAAAGAAGAAAAGTGTCCCAAAACTGATGAAAATGTTCAATTTTGGGCGTGGAAAATAGGCGCAGCCGAGCAGGCTTGCTGCCCTTGTCGTAGAGCTCTCGGATAGCTTTCCAACGGTATGCTGTGTGCCGCATAACTCCTTATGGATCAAAAGTTATCGACACCGAAGCGACGGATACCTGGTCACAAGCCCCGCGCCCTCAATTTGCGGGCCCAGCCTTTACGTGAAGCAAATTTGTCTTGCCCAAGATGTTTGGGATTCGGTAATATAAATGTGATGGATTAGGTTGTCATCCTTTTCGCGGCTCACAACGTACGATTCGTGACGAAAAAACAGCACAAAAGAAGAAAAATGTCTAAAAACTGATAAAAATGTTCATTTTTGGGCTCTGAATACAGGCATAGCCTAGCAGGCTTGTTTCCCCCGTCGTAGAGCTCTCGGAGAGCTTTCTAACAGTATGTTGTGCGTCGCGTAACTCTTTACGAATCAAAAGTTACGGGCACCGGAGCGTTGGAGACCTAGCCTCAAGCCCCACGCCCTCAGTTTGCTGGCCCAGCCTCTACGTGAAACAAAGTTGTCTTGCCCAAGATGCCTGGGATTCGGTAATAGAAATGTGATATTTAAGGCCCGACCCCGAATAACGTGTATTATCTTGATTTGCGTGCCATAGACCCCTAATTATATGACCGACCTTGGATTACGTGTCCTATCTTGGTTTTCGTGCATACCTTGTCATACGTGCCTTGACCTAGGTTTAAGAATTGTGTTCATTTTATGTGCCATGCATTGAATTACGTGTATTCATTTAGGGTTGCGTGCATTTACTTGAAAAACGTGTGTTCATCTCGTAGTTCGTGTCCTACCTCGTAGTGCATGCCCTAGACCTAGGAAAGCGTGCCCTCACGCTAATCAAAAAAGCATCTTACACAAAGCACTAGACTACTAAATAATCCTACAAAATCCACTATCAATATTATAATCCTAATTCAACTCACTAGAAGACAAAATAACACAAAAAGCTAGACATTCTTTATTCTTTATTCTTTTTGCACTTTCAACACACAATTAAATAACATCCAAAACATGACAAAAATTCAGATTATTGAGAAGCTTTGGCCGACCACTACGTGGTTTCTTTGCATGCATGTTTAATTCAAAATGATTCTAGACAAGCCATGACACAAAAGCACTTATCAATGCATAAAAAAATTGCTCAAAACCACCTCAATTTCCTCTCCTTGTTCGACCAAACAACCATTGCCCATGCTAGCATTTTAAAATTTCACCTTGAAGACACAAAATGCTGAAATTTTGCTGCCCAAGGCCGACCATGTGCATTAAACTTGCAAAAGCTTTATTTTTTGTCACATTCTCTCATTTTCCTCTCAACTTCTCTCTCTCCCTCTCATTTCTCTCTCTCTCTCTCGGCCTTGGCTGAGCTTCTCACCTTCCATAGCTCATCTTCTTCACACTATAGTTGATCAAGTCAAGCAACAAGCAAGAGGCTCGACCAAACTAGCTAGGATGTGAAAATCACTCATGCATGCTCCTCGAGTCTTCATTTCGGCCTTAGGTAAGTTTCTTGGCTCCCATTTATTTTCTTCTTGTTCTAATCACATGCATGTACTAAGAGCTTGGTCACTAAGTTAGGAAAAATAGAGAAAATCTAGTTGGAACCTTGGCTAGGCAAAGGAGAAGAAGAAGATTGTGCTTCAACAAGTTTTTGTGCATCTTCTTGGTTGATTGCTAAGGTGAGGGCTAAAACCTTTTGAAAATCCTTCAAAAATCCACATGCATGCTCATAAAAGTATGTCTTTGCTTCTGTACTTGAGTTATATGTTCGTTCATAAGCTTTTGCAACCATGCATGACAAGATCTTGGCTTGAAAGTGATGATAGGTGAAGTCGGATTGTTGACAGCTCTCTGACCAGTTTGTTTCAAGGTAATTTTTGCTAGGAAAATGATGTTGAAAATACATGAAAATTGGTAGGTGACTAGTTTTGCCAGTTTTGAACACTTTTCAAAGATATAGGACAAAGCTAATTTCGAATCTAAGGTCCTCAAAATGGCAAATCTTTAAAATGTGTCCAAATCTGGAAATCTGGAATAATGAAGCAGGTTTTGACAGATGCACTGACCTTGTAGAACGAACCAGATTTTACTTAGTAAATGATATCCAAAATACATGAAATTTGGTGTACTGAAATATTTTTCAGTTCTGGAAATTTTTGTCAGAAATGGACTAAGGCTAAATCTGACCCTAAGGACCTCAAAAACGTCAATTATCGAAATGTGTACAAATCTGGACAGTTTCGTGCTATCCCACTATTTCGGCTATAACTAATGATCTCGAACTCCAAATGATGCAAGGTTTGTTTCTGATTTTAGTTCACTTCTTAAGATTTAATTTGACATCTTATTCACTGGAATTGGAGATTGTTTTCTTATCTTAATGATTGTGAGAAAACAGTCTATTGCAGTAAGGGTTTCACTTAGTGTTATGCTTAGAAAATTGTTGTGACTTCTCTTGTTGAATTAAATGCTTGGGATTGTAGCTTTGGGATGTTGTGTGGACTGTTTTGAATGTTTGAGGATGTTGGATTAAATGATGCATGGCTTGAGATTGATTTTGAATTGGTTTGGGGCTCAAATTGCACGGATATGCACGAAATGGAAACCCTAATGACTAGATAGGCTTGCTAAGTATTGATCATTTGGGATATTGTGCGGAATTATACACTTGGTAGGCTGCCCGTAGTTTCCCTTATAACCTTAAATGTAATTTTGATCATTGCATGTTGACAAATAGGCTTTTCTTGCATCCGAACCCACGTAGATGTTGTTGCATGTTGAATAATCATATCACTTGATTACGTGGACTTCGAAATGAGTTATATGGCTTGATTTACATGTGTTACATGGCTGCCCGTTTAATGTTCATATAACTCTATATGCCTTTCAAGTGAAATTACTTGTCTTATCGTGCCCTGCCTGTTTACTTGTCAATGTGCAATCTTATGACTGTCCGGAGGCAACCTACTTTGTTGTCCTCCTAACATGATATGTTAATGTCATAAATGTGCACTACATACAAGGTTGCAACCTTTCCTGTCGGCATGGTAGCGATCACGCACACCGGGTGGCATCAGGCTTACCGGTGCACCCGTGACTACTATTGTCCCATTCCCTCTCTTGCTTGGGGGCTAGACTTCCTCGGAGAGTTGGGTTGTAGGATTTCGGGGTACATCCGGAGTACACCCACCTGGCATGTTAAGGGGATGATTTGAAGTCGGCCGCAACAACTGAGTCTGGATATGATCTGAGAGCAAAAGCTCACTGTATCCTTTTACTATGTGTATAAGTACTCTCACTTGGTTTCTAGAGAACCTCGGGGAGGAAAGACTGGTATTTCTGTTCCTGTACTTATATTATTGTTATATTCATGCTTGCAAAAGGATTTCATAAGTTGAACCGGAAAATGAGTTTCAAAACCTATTTCTCGTTCCCCCTCGCTGAGTTCATAAAGACTCACCCTCTTTTATCATCTCAGGTGAAGAAGATCCAGAACAGGTACCTGAGGACGGTGTGCCTAACGATGAATCCTTGGAATGATTGCCTGTCTTGTGTGCTTTGCGTGATAGTGGCTATTTGTGAACTCTATGCTACTTGAAGACTATTTCTTTTACGTTGCTTGCTATTTGTAATGTAAAAAGACCCCCGTTGTAATTTGGGATCTAATCTTGGTTTGTACTGATATAAAGTAGACTGAAGCTAGACACTACTATGATCATTTTTGCTATTATTACCGCTAGTATCTATCATAGGTTATGATGTATTAGTTAAGGACTAAGTAAATGAACTTATCCAATCTTAAACAGGTACTCGGTATTAAGCTAAGATCAACAGATACTTTTGTAACGAGGATAAACTAACAAACGAGACATAGTATCATGCTAGGTTATAAATCAAACGAGACATCGAGATAACCAATAGGCGTTTCAATTGATGTTAAATGGTAATCCTAGTTGGAAATGAAATTGAGATTGGAAAATTTTGAGGCGTTTAGAGAATTAGGCCAAACCAAAGAGCCCAATTACAGCCGTTATGCTGCCGATTTTCCAGAAAATTTTGGAGTTTAGGCCAAAACATTAAGTGTTAAATCTTCATGAATGGTTAAGTACGAGACGTGACTTGAATGTTAGATCACACCCTAGTCTAACCTTTATGGGCCGGGTTGGGGCGTGACATGATGGATTAGGATGTCGTCCTTTTCGCGGCTCAAGACATACGATCCGGGATGGAAAAACAGCGTAAAAGAAGAAAAGTGTCCTGAAACTGATGAAAATGATCAATTTTGGGCTCCAAAACTAGGCGCAACTGAGCAGGCTTGCTTCCCCCATCGTAGAGCTCTCGGAGAGCTTTCCAACGATATGTTGTGCGCCGCGTAACTCTTTACGGATCAAAAGTTATGGGCACTGGAGCGACAAAGACCTAGACCCAAGCCCCACGCAATCGGTTTGCGGGCCCAGCCTCTACGTGAAGTGAAGTTGTGTTGTCCAAGGTGCTGTGGGATTCGGTAATAGAAATGTGATGGATTAGGTAGTAATCCTTTTCGTAGCTCACGACATACGATCCGGGATGGAAAAATAGCGCAAAAGAAGAAAAGTATCCCGAAATTGATGAAAATGTTTGATTTTGGGCTCGAAAAATAGGCACGACAGAGTAGGCTTGTTACCCCTATTGTAGAGCTCTCGGACAGCATTCCAACGGTATGTTGTGCACTGCGTAACTCCTTACGGATCAAAAGTTATGGGCACCGGAGCGACGGATACCTGGTCACAAGCTACACGACCTCAGTTTACAGGCCCAGCCTCTACGTGAAGTGAAGTTGTCTTGCCCAAGATGCCTGGGATTTGGTAATAGAAATGTTATGGATTAGGTTGTCGTCCTTTTCGCGGCCCACGATTTACGATCCGAAACGGTAAAACAGCGCAAAAGAAGAAAAGTGTCCCGAAATAGATGAAATTGTTCGATTTTGTGCTCCAAAAATAGGCGCAGCCAAGCTGCCATGCTGCCCCTATCGTAGAGCTCTCGGAGAGCTTTCCAACGGCATGATGTGCGCCGCGTAACTCCATACGGATCAAAAGTTATGGGCACCGGAGCGACGGATACCTAGTCACAAGCCCCATACCCACGGTTTGCATACCCAGCCTCTACATGAAGTGAAGTTGTCTTGCCCAAGGTGCCATGGGATTCAGTAATAGAAATGTGATGGATTAGGTTGTCTTCCTTTTCGCGGCTCACGACGTACGATCCGGAACGGTAAAACAGCGCAAAAGAAGAAAAGTGTCCCGAAATAGATGAAATGGTTCGATTTTGTGCTCCGAAAATAGGCGCAGCCAAGCAAGCTTCCTACCCCCATCGTAGAGCTCTCGTAGAGCTTTCCAACGGTATGATGTGCGTCGGGTAACTCCTTACGGATCAAAAGTATGGGCACAGGAGCGACGGAGACGTGGATCCAAGCCCCACACCCTCGGTTTGCGGGCCCAACCTCTACGTGAAGTGAAGTTGTCTTGCCCAAGGTGCCAAAGGATTCAGTAATAGAAATTTGATGGATTAAGTTGTCGTCCCTTTTGCGGCCCACGACGTACGATCTCGAATGGTAAAAAAGCGCAAAAGAAGAAAAGTGTCTCGAAACAGATGAAATAGTTCGATTTTGTGCTCCGAAAATAGGCACAGCCAAGCTGCCATGCTGCCCCTATCGTAGAGCGCTCGGAGAGCTTTCCAACGGCATGTTGTGCGCCGCGTAACTCCTTACGGATCAAAATTTATGGCCACCGGAGCGACGAAAACCTGGTCACAAGCCCCACACCCTCGGTTTGCGGGCCCAGCCTTTACGTGAAGTGAAGTTGTGTTGCCCAAGGTGCCATGGGATTCAGTAATAGAAAGGTGATTGATTAGGTTGTCGTCCTTTTTGCGGCTCATGACGTATGATCCAGGATGGAAAAACGGCGAAAACGAAGAAAATTATCCCAAAGCTGATGAAAATGTTCGATTTTGGGTTTCAAAAATAGGTGCAGCCAAGCAGGCTTGCTGCCCCCATCGTAGAGCTCTCGTAGAGCTTTTCAACGGTATGCTGTGCGCCGGGTAACTCCTTACGGATCAAACATTATGGGCACAGGAGCGACGGAGACCTAGTCCCAAGCCCCACACCCTCGGTTTGCGGGCCCAGCCTCTATGTGAAGCAAAGTTCTCTTGCCCAAGATGCACGGGATTTGGTAATAGAAATGTGATGGATTAGGTTGTCGTCCTTTTCGCGTCCCACGACGTACGATCCGGGACAAAAAAATAGAGCAAAAGAAGAAAAGTGAGCCAAAACTGATGAAAACATTCGATTTTGAGATCCGAAAACAGGCGCATCCGAGCAGGCCTGCTGCCCCCGTCGTACAGCTCTTGGAGAGCTTTCCAACGGTATGTTGTTCGCCTCGTAACTTCTTACGGATCAAAAGTTATGGGCACCGGAGCGACAAATACCTGGTAACAAGCCCCACGCCCTCGGTTTGCTGGCCCAGCCTCTACGTGAAGTGAAGTTGTCTTGCCCAAGGTGCCGTGGGATTCGGTAATAGAAATGTGATGGATTAGGTTGTCGTCCTTTTCGCGGCTCAAGACGTACGATCCGGGATGGAAAAACAGCGCAAAAGAAGAAAAGTGTCTCGAAACTGATGAAAACGTTCAATTTTGGGGTCCAAAAATAGGTGCAGCCAAGCAGGCTTGCTACTCCCGTCATAGAGCTCTTGGAGAGCTTTCCAATGGTAAGTTGTGCGCCGCGTAATTCCTTACGGATCAAAAGTTATGGATGTCGGAGCGACGGATACCTGGTCAAAAGCCCCAAGCCCACGGTTTGCGAGCCCAACCTCTACGTGAAGTGAAGTTGTCTTGCCCAAGGTGCCATGGGATTCAGTAATAGAAATGTGATGGATTAGGTTGTTGTCCTTTTCGCAACTCACGAAGTACGATCCGAGATGAAAAAACAGCGCAAAAGAATAAAAGTGTCCCAAAACTGATGAAAACATTCAATTTTGGGCACCGAAAATAGGCACAGTCGAGCAGGCTTGCTAACCCCGTCGTAGAGCTCTTAGAGAGCTTTCCAACGGTATGCTGTGCGCCGCGTAACTCCTTACGGATCAAAAGTTATGGGCACCGGAGCGTCGGAGACTTGGACCCAAGTGCCACGCCCTCGGTTTGCGGGCCCAGCCTCTACGTGAAGTGAAGTTGTCTTACCCAAGGTGCCGTGAGATTCAGTAATAGAAATGTGATGGATTAGGTTGTCGTCCTTTTCGCGGTTCAAGACGTACGATTCAGGATGGAAAAACAGCGTAAAAGAAGAAAAGTGTCTCGAAACTGATGAAAACGTTCAATTTTAGGGTCCAAAAATAGGTTCAGCTGAGCAGGCTTGCTGCCCCCTTCGTAGAGCTCTCGGAGAGCTTTCCAACGGTAAGCTGTGCGCCACGTAATTCCTTACGGATCAAAAGTTATGGGTGTCGGAGCGACGGATACCTGGTAAAAAGCCCCAAGCCCACGGTTTGCGAGCCCAGCCTCTACGTGAAGTGAAGTTGTCTTGCCCAGGGTGCCGTGGGATTCAGTAATAGAAATGTGATGGATTAGGTTGTTGTCCTTTTCGCGGCTCACGACGTACGATCCGAGGTGGAAAAATAGCGCAAAAGAAGAAAAGTGTCCCGAAACTGATGAAAATGTTCAATTTTGGGCACCAAAAATAGGTGCAACCGAGAAGGCTTACTAACCCCGTCTTAGAGCTCTCGTAGAGCTTTCCAACTGTATGATGTGCACCTTGTAACTCCTTACGGATCAAAAGCTATGGGCACCAGAGCGTCGGAGACCTGGACCCAAGCCCTACGCCCTCGGTTTGCGGTCCCAGCCTCTACGTGAAGTGAAGTTGTCTTACCCAAGGTGCCGTGGGATTCGGTAATAGAAATGTGATGGATTAGGTTGTCGTCCTTTTCGCAGCTCACGACGTACGACCCTGGATGAAAAAACAGCGAAAAAGAAGAAAAGTGTCCCGAAACTGATGAAAACTTTCGATTTTGGGCTCCAGAAATAGGCACGGCCGAGCAAGTTTGCTGTCCCCATCGTAGAGCTCTCAGAGAGCATTCCAACGGTATGTTGTGCGCCGCGTAACTCCTTATGGATCAAAAGTTAGGGCACCGAAGCAACGGATACCTGGTCACAAGCCCCACGCACTTGGTTTGGGGGCCCAGCCTCTACGTGAAGCAAAGTTGTCTTGCCCAAGATGCCTGGGATTCGGTAATAGAAATGTGATGGATTAGGTTGTCGTCGTTTTTGCGGCCCACGACGTACGATCCGGAACGGTAAAACACCGCAAAAGAAGAAAATTGTCCCAAAATAGATGAAATCGTTCTATTTTGTGCTCCAAAAATAGGCGCAGCCAAGCTGCCATGCTGCCCCTGTCGTAGAGCTCTCAGAGAGCTTTCCAACGGCATGCTGTGCGCCGCGTAACTCCTTACAGATCAAAAGTTATGGGCACCGGAGCGACGGAGGCCAGGTCCCAAGCCCCACGTCCTCAGTTTGCGGGCCCAGCCTCTTCGTGAAGCAAAGTTGTCTTGCCCAAGATGCCTGGGATTCAGTAATAGAAATGTGATGGATTAGGTTGTCGTCCTTTTCGCAGCTCACGACGTATGATCCGGGACAGAAAAACTGCACAAAATAACAAAAGTGTCTCGAAACAGGTGAAAATGTTCAATTTTGGGCTTCGAAAATAGGCGCAACCAATCAAGCTTGCTGTCCCTGTCGTAGAGCTCTCGGAGAGCTTTCCAACGGTATGATGTGCGCTGCCTAACTCCTTACGGATCGAAAGTTATGGGCACCAGAGTGACGGATACCTGGTCACAAGCTCCACAACCTCGGTTTGTGAGCCCAGCCTCTACGTGAAGTGAAGTTGTCTTGCCCAAGGTGCCATGGGATTCAGTAATAGAAATGTGATGGATTAGGTTGTTGTCCTTTTCGCGGCTCACGACGTACGATCCGGGATGGAAAAACAGCGCAAAAGAAGAAAAGTGTCCCGAAGCTGATGAAAACGTTCAATTTTGGGCTCTGAAAATAGGCGTAGCTGAGCAGTCTTGCTGCGCCCGTCGTAGAGCTCTCAGAGAGCTTTCCAACGGTATGCTGTGTGCCGCGTAACTCTTTACGAATCAAAAGTTGTGGGCACCGGAGCGATGGAGACCTGGTCTGTCACGCCCCAACCTGACCTATAGGGGTTAGACTAGGGTGTGATCTAAACATTCAAGTCTTTTCACGTACTTAATCGTTCATGAAGGTTTAACACTTAATGTTAGCCTAAACTCCACAAATTATCCGGAAAATCGGCAGCATAACGGCTGTAATTGGGGTCTTTATTTTGACCTAATTCTTTTTTTTTTTAAGGCCTCAGATCTTTCAATCTCAAATTCATTTTCAACTAAGGTTACTATTTATCACCAATCGAAATGCCTACTAGTTATCTCGAAGTCTCGCTTGATTAACAACCTAGCATGATAACTATGTCTCGTTTGTTTGTCAATCCTTGTTACAAAAGTACCTGTTGATCTTAGCTTACCAATGAATACCTACTTAAGATTGGATAGATTCATTTTACTTACCCTTTACCTAATACCTCATAAGCCTGTGATAGATACTAAACCAAGTGGCGATAGCAAAACGACCAGAAGAGTATCTATCTAGTTATGATCAGTACAAACCAAAATTTGACCCCAAATTACAACGGGGGTCATTTACAATAACGATAACAAGTAACATAAGAAATAGTCTTCAAAGCAACATATTGTTCACAAAACAGCCACAACCACGTAAGGCATGTAGGACATGCAATCACTCCAAGGAGTCATCAATATGCACGTTATCCTCGGGTACCTATTCCTGGTCTTCTTCACTTGAGAGGATAAAGAGGGTGAGTCCTTATGAACTCAACAAGGGGGAACGAGAAATACGTTTTGAAACTCTTTTTCTGGTTAAACTTATGAAAAACCCATTTTGAAAACATGTCATGTATTACAAGTAGTAAGGTACGCAAAGTATAAGAATCAAATTGAGCAACAGATATAATTACCAATCATTTCAAGGATACGGTGAGCATTTGCTCTCAATATCGATTTCGATACAATTGTTGCAGCCGACATCAATAATCCACTTATCGCTCCCACTTGGGTGTACTCCGGATGTACCCCGAAAACCTATGACCCAACTCTCCGAGGGTGGAATGCCAAACGAGAGAGGGAATTGGACCATGGTAGTCACGGTAGCACCGGCAAGCCCGATGCCGCCCGGCGTGCATGAAACGCTACCATGCCACAATGAAAGGTTGCAACCTTGTATGCCATGCACATTTATAATATTTAACATATCACATTAGGAGGACAACAAAATAGGTTGCCTCCGAGCAGTTATAAGATCGTACGTTGACAAGTAAACACACAAGGCATGCTATGACAGGTAATTTCACTTGTAAGGCACATGGAGTGATATGAATATTAAACGGACAGCCATGTAACACATGTGAATCAAGTCATATAACTCATTTCGGGGTTCACGTAATCAAGTAATAAATTTATACAAGCATGCAATGACGTCCACATAAGACCGGGTGCAAGAAAAGTCTACTTAATATTTCTTAGGCAGCCCACTAAAAACACAATTAGACACATTAATCATATGATCATCACTTAGCAAGTTTTCATAGTAGATAGGGTTTCGTTTCATGCTTACACGTGCGATTAAGCCACAAGTTCACAAGTAATTAAACCCAAGCCATGAATTGATCGATTAAAACATCCTCAAACATCCAAAACAGTCCACACAACATCCAAGTGCCACAATCCCAAGCATTCAATACCACAAGAGAAGTTATAATAATTTTCAAAGCATATCACTAAACAAAAATCTCACTGCAATGGTCTATTTTCCCACAATAATTTAGACAAGCAAACAATCTCCAATTCCAGTGAGAAAAATGTCAAATTGAATCTTATTAAGTGAACTAAATCCAGAAACAAACCTCGCATCATTTGGAGTTCGGATTCAAGAGTTATAGCCAAAACCGTGAGACTACGCAAAACTGTCCAGATTTGTACACATTTCAATACTTGTCATTTCTGTGGGCCTTAGGGTCAGATTTAGCCTTAGTCTATTTCTGACGAATATGTCCAGAACTGAAAAATCTAGCAACCCACCAAATCTCATGCATTTTAGATATCATTTTATGAGTCAAAATTGGTTCGTTCTACAGGGACAGTGAACTGCCAAAAACCTGCTTCATTTTCCAGATTTTCCAGATTTTCCAGATTTAGACACCCTTCAATGTTTTTCCATTTTCGAGACCTTAGAGTCATAATTGGCCTTGGCCTATTTCTATGAAAAATTGTCAGAACTGGCAAAAATAGTCACCTACCAATTTTCATACATTTTCAACATCATTTACCAGGTTAAATTCACTTCGCTCTAACAAGCCAGAAATCTGCCATTTTCGCGATTTCACCTATCTTCAAATTCTAGCTAAATATCTTGCCATGCATGGTTACAAAAGCTCATGTACACACACATACCACAAGTACAGAGGTAAAAATAGACATATGAAGGCATGCATGTGGTTTTTTGAAAGCTTTTAAAAATGATTAACCCTCACCTTAGCCTATTGCCAACAAATGATGCTCAAAACTCTTGAAGATGCACAAATTGTCTTCTCTCCTTGTTTGGCCGAGAGATATTGCTTGATTTCTTTAATTCCTAGCTTAGTTACCATGTCCTTAGTATGTAAATGTGGTTAGAACAAAAGGGAGATGGAAGAAAAGCTATCAAACATACCTAGGGCCGAATGAGTGTTCTATGAGCTTGCATGCATGTCTCTTTGCTTCTAGCTTGCTTGGTCGAGCTTCCTAGGGTTCTTGAGTGTCTTGGTGAGCTTTAGAATGATGAGCTTAAGCTATGGAGACTAAGATTGCAGCCAAGGCTGAGAGAGAGAGTGTAAATGAGAGAATGAGAAGTTTGAAATGAATGAAGTGTTGGTGATTGTGAGTGTGTCGGCCTAAGGCTTCAAGATTTCTGATTTTTGTGTCTTCAAGAGCATATTTTGAATCATCTTAGCATGGGCAATTGAGTGGGCCGAGCGTGTGGTGCATTGGGTAGGGTTTTAGGTTATTTTTTTATGCTTTGTGTCATAGGCTTGTCAATGTATGATTTTTGAATTATGCAAATTCTTGTCAAGTGCATCATGTGGTCGGCCAAGCTAGTGTTCCAATCTGAATTTTTGTTATGTTTTGAGCATTATTATATTGTGTGTTTGAGATGTGCAAAAGAATTAAGAATAAAGAATAAGAATGTTTAGCTATTGGTAAAATTTCGTCTTCTAGTGAGTTGAATTAGCATTTTAATATTGGTTAGTGGAGTTTGTAGGATTAATTAATAATCTAGTGCTTCGTGTAAGATGCTCTCTTGATTAGCGTGCGGGCACGCTTTCTAAGGTTTAAGGCACGCACTACGAGGTAAGGCATGAACTACGAGACGAATGCACGTTTCCCAAGCAAATGCACGCAACCCTAAATGAATGCACGTAATTCAATGCAAGGCACACAAAATGAAACACGACTCTTAAACCTAGGTCAAGGCACGCAAATCTAGGTTAGGGCACACGAAACGAGGTATCGCACGCAAATCGAGGTCGGACCTCACATGGTCCCAAGCCCTACGCCATCTGTTTGCGGGCCCAGCCTCTACGTGAAGCAAAGTTGTCTTGCCCAAGATGCCTGGGATTCGGTAATAGAAATGTGATGGATTAGGTTATCGTCCTTTTCGCGGCTCACGACGTATGATCCGGGATAGAAAAACAGTGCAAAAGAAGTAAATTGTCTCGATACTGATGAAAATTTACAATTTTGGGCTCCAAATATAGGGGCAGCTGAGCAGGCTTGCTGCCTCCGTCGTAGAGCTCTCGGAGAGCTTTCCAACAGTATGTTGTACGCCGCATGAATCCTTACCGATCAAAAGTTATGGGCATCGGAGCGACGGATACCTGGTCACAAGCCCCAATCCCTCGGTTTGCGGGCCCAGCCTCTACGTGAAGTGAAGTTATCTTGCCCAAGGTACCGTGGAATTCAGTAATAGAAATGTGATGGATTAGGTTGTTGTCCTTTTCACGGCTCACGACGTACGATCGGGGATGGAAAAACAGCGCAAAAGAAAAAAAATGTCCCGAAACTGATGAAAACGTTCAATTTTGGTCTCTGAAAATAGGCGCGGCCGAGTAGGTTTTCTATCCCCGTCGTAGAACTCTCGGAGAGCTTTCCAATGGTATGATGTGCGTCGCGTAACTCCTTACGGATCAAAAGTTATGGGCACAGGAGCGACGGATGCCTGGTCACAAGCCCCAAGCCCTCGGTTTGCTGGCCCAGCCTCTACGTGAAGTGAAGTTGTCTTACCCAAGGTACCGTGTGATTCGGTAATAGAAATGTGATGGATTAGGTAGTCGTCCTTTTTGTGGCTAACGACGTACGATCTAGGATGAAAAAATAGGCAAAAGAATAAAATTGTCCCGAAACTGATGAAAATGTTCAATTTCGAGTTCCAAAAATAGGCACAGCCGAGAAGGCTTGCTGCCCCGTAGTAGAGCTCTCAGAGAGCTTTCCAAAGGTATGTTGTGCACCGCATAACTCATTACAGATCAAAAGTTATGGGCACCGGAGCGACGGATACCTGGTCACAAGCCCCACGCCCTCGGTTTGCGGGCCCAGCCTCTACATGAAGTGAAGTTGTCTTGCCCAAGGTGCCGTAGGATTTAGTAATAGAATTGTGATGGATTAGGTTGTTGTCATTTCCGCAACTCACGACGTATGATCCGGGGAGGAAAAACAACGCAAAAGAAGAAAAGTGTCCAAAAACTGATGAAAATGTTCAATTTTGGGCTCCAAAAATAGGCGCAGCCGAGCAAGCTCGCTGCCCCAGTCGTAGAGCTCTCGGAGAGCTTTCCAACGGTATGTTGTGCGCCGCGTAACTCCTTACAGATCAAAAGTTATGGGCACCGGAGCGACGGATACCTAGTCACAAGCCCCAAGCCCTCGGTTTGCTGGCCCAGCTTCTACGTGAAGTGAAGTTGTCTTACCCAAGGTACCGTGTGATTCGGTAATATAAATGTGATGGATTAGGTTGTCGTCCTTTTCGCGCCTAACGACGTACGATCCGAGATGGAAAAACAAGCAAAAGAAGAAAAGTGTCCCGAAACTGATGAAAACGTTCAATTTTTGGTTCTGAAAATGGGCGCAACCGAGCAGGCTTTCTGCCCCGTAGTAGAGCTCTCGGAGAGCTTTCCAAAGGTATGTTGTGCGCCACGTAACTCATTACGGATCAAAAGTTATGGGCACCGGAGTGACGGATACCTGGTCATAAGCCCCACACCCTCGGTTTGCGGGCCCAGCCTCTATGTGAAGCAAAGTTGTCTTGCCCAAGATGCCTGAGATTCGGTAATAGAAATGTGATGGATTAGGTTGTCGTCCTTTACGCATCTCACGACGTACGATCCGTGACGAAAAAACAGCGCAAAAGAAAAAAAGTATCCCGAAACTGATGAAAACTTTCATTTTTGGGCTCCGAAAATAGGCGTAGCCTAGCAGGCTTGTTGCCCCCGTCGTAGAGCTCTAGGAGAGCTTTCCAACGGTATGTTGTGCACCGCGTAACTCCTTACGGATAAAACGTTATGGGCACCGGAGCGTCGGAGACCTGGTCCCAAGCACCACACCCTCAGTTTACAGGCCCAGCCTCTACGTGAAGCAAAGTTGTCTTGCCCAAGATGCCTGGGATTCGGTAATAGAAATGTGATGGATTAGGTTGTCATCCTTTTCGCGGCCCATGATGTACGATTCGAGACGAAAAAACAGCGCAAAGTAAGAAAAGTGTCCCGAAATTGATGAAATCCTTCGAATTTGGGCACTGAAGATAGGCGTAGCCAAGCAGGCTTGCTGCCTCCGTCGTAGAGCTCTCGGAGAGCTCTCTAATGGTATGTTGTGCGCTGTGTAACTCCTTACGGATCAAAAGTTAGGGCACCGAAGCGACGGATACCTGGTCACAAGCCCCACGCCCTTGGTTTGCTGGCCCAACCTCTATGTGAAGTGAAGTTGTCTTACCCAAGGTGTCATGGGACTCAGTAATAGAAATGTGATGGATTAGGTTGTCGTCCTTTTCGTGGCTCATGACATACGATCCAGGATGGAAAAACAGCTCAAAAGAAGAAAAGTATCATGAAAATGATGAAAACGTTCGATTTTGGGCTCCAAAAATAGGCACAGCCAAGCAGGCTTGCTACCCTCGTCGTAGAGCTCTCGGAGAGCTTTCCAACGGTATGCTGTGCGCCGCGTAACTCTTTACGGATCAAAAGTTAGGGCACCGAAGCGACGGATACCTGGTCACAAGCCCCACGCCCTCGGTTTGCAGGGCCAGCCTCTACGTGAAGTGAAGTTGTCTTGCCCAAGGTGTTGTGGGATTCAGTAATAGAAGAGTGATGGATTAGGTTGTCGTCCTTGTCTCGGCGCACGACGTACGATCCGGGATGCAAAAACAACGCAAAAGAAGAAAAGTATCCCGAAGCTAATGAAAACGTTCGATTTTGGGCTCCAAAAATTGGTGCAGCCGAGTAGGCTCTCTGCGCCAGTCGTAGAGCTCTCGGAGAGCTTTCTAACGGTATGTTGTACGCCGCGTAACTCCTTACGGATCAAAAGTTATGGGCACCGGAGCGACGGAGACCTGGTTCCAAGCCCTACGCCCTCGGTTTACGGGCCCAGTCTCTACGTGAAACAAAGTTGTCTTGCTCAAAATGCCTGGGATTCAATAACAGAAATGTGATCGATTAGGTTGTCGTCCTTTTCGCGGTCCACGACATAGGGTCCTGGACGGAAAAACAGAGCAAAAAGAAGAAAAGCGACACGAAACTGATGAAAACGTTCAATTTTTGTATTCGAACATAGGGGCATTCGGATCAAAAGTTATGGACACCGGAGCGACGATACCTGGTCACAAGCCTCTCGTCCTCGGTTTGCGAGCCCAGCCTCCACGTGAAGGTAAGTTGTCTTGCCCAAGGTGCCGTGGGATTCAGTAATAGAAATGTGATGAATTAGGTTGTTGTCCTTTCCGCGGCTCTCGACGTACGATTCGGGATGGAAAAACGACGCAAAAAAAAAAAGTGTCCCGAAACTGATGAAAATGTTCAGTTTTGGGTTTCAAAAATAGGTGCAGCCGCGCAGGCTTGCTTCCCCCGTCGTAGAGCTCTCGGACAGCTTTCCAACGGTATGTTGTGCGCAGCGTAACTCCTTACGGATCAAAAGTTATGGGCACCGGAGCGACGGATACCTGGTCTCACGCCCCACGCCCCAGGTTTACGGGCTCAGCCTCTATGTGAAGCAAAGTTGTCTTACCCAAGATGCTTGGGATTCGGTAATAGAAATGTGATGGATTAGGTTGTCGTCCTTTTCGCAGCTCACGACGTACGATCCGTGACAGAAAAACAGCGAAAAAGAAGAAAAGTGTCCCGAAACTAATGAAAATGTTCGTTTTTGGGCTCCAAAAGTAGGCGCAGTCGAGCGGTCTTGTTGCCCCTGTCGTAGAGCTCTCGGAGAGCTTTCCAACGATATGCTGTGCGCCGCGTAACTCCTTACGGATCAAAAGTTATGGGCACCGGAGCGACAGATACCTGGTCTCAAGCCCTACACCCTCGGTTTGCGGGCCCAGCCTCTTTGTGAAGAAAAGTTGTCTTGCCCAAGATGCCTGGGATTCGGTAATAGAAATGTGATGGATTAGGTTGTCGTCCTTTTCGCAGCTCACGACGTACGATCCGTGACGAAAAAATAGCGCAAAAGAAGAAAAGTGTACCAAAACTAATGAAAACGTTCATTTTTGGGCTCCGAAAATAGGTGCAGCCGAGTAGGCTTGTTGCCCCCGACGTAGAGCCTTCAGAGAGCTTTCCAACGGTATGCTGTGCACCGCGTTAATTCTTACGGATGAAAAGTTATAGGCATCGGAGCGACGGATACCTAGTCTCAAGCCCCACACCCTCGGTTTACGGGCCCAGCCTCTATGTGAAGCAAAGTTGTCTTGCCCAAGATGCCTGAGATTCGGTAATAGAAATGTGATGGATTAGGTTGTCGCCCTTTTCGCAGCTCACGACGTACAATCCGTGACGGAAGAAAAGCGCAAAGGAAGAAAAGTGTCCCAAAACTGATGAAAACGTTTGTTTTTGGGCTCCAAAAATAGGTGCAGCAAATTAGGGTTGTTGCTCCGTCGTAGAGCTCTTGGAGAGCTTTCCAACGGTATGTTGTGCGCCGCGTAACTCCTTACGGATAAAAAGTTATGGGCACCGGAGCGTCGGAGACCAAGTCCCAAGCCCCACGCCCTCGGTTTGCGGTCCCAGCCTCTACGTGAAGCAAAGTTGTCTTGCCCAAGATGCCTGGGATTCGGTAATAGAAATGTGATGGATTAGGTTGTCGTCCATTTCGCGGCCCACGACATACGATCTGAGACAGAAAAACAGCGCAAAGTAAGAAAAGTGTCCCAAAACTAATGAAATCGTTCGAATTTGGGCTCTGAAAACTGAAGTAGCCAAGCAGGCTTTGTCAAGCCCCAACCCGACCTATAAAGGTTAGACTAGGGTGTGATCTAAACATTCAAGTCCTTTCACATTCTTAATCATTCTAGGAGGTTTACACTTAACATTTTATTCTAGACTCCAAAATTTTCCGGAAATCCGGCAGCATAACGGTTGTAATTGGGCTCTTTGTTTTGACTAAATTTTCTAACGGCCTCAAACTTTCAATTCAAGTTCATTCCCGACTAGAGTTTACTATTTTATCATCAATTGAATTGCTTATTGGTTATTTCGACGTCCCGTTTGATTTATAACCTAGCATGATACTATGTCTCGTTTGTCCATTTATCCTCGTTTCAAAATGTACCTGTTGATCTTAGCTTATTAGCGAGTACCTGTTGAGATTGGATAAGTTCGTTTGCCTATTCCTTAGCTAAGCATCATAACCTATGATAGATACTAGTGATAATAAAAGCAAAACGATCATAGTATGTCTAGTATCAGTCTACTTAATATAAGTACAAACCAAAATTAGATCCCAAATTACAACGAGGGTCTTTTACATTAGCAACAACAAGCAACATAAGATAAATGGTCTTCAAGCAGCACAAAATACACAAGTAGTCACGTTCAAGCAAAACAACAATAACAGGCAATCACTCTAGGGGTACATCATTAGGTACATTGAGCTCGGGTTCTTGTACCTGTTCTTCTTCACCTGAAATGAGAAAAGAGGGTGAGTCCTTATGAACTCGGCGAGGGGGAATGAGAAATAAGTTTTTGAAACTCATTTTCCGGTTAAACTTATGAAAACCCCTTTCTCAAACATGAATACAACAGAAATACAAGTACAGAAATACAAGTACAAAACAGGATTACCGGTCTTTCCTCCCCGAGGTTCTCTAGGATCCAAGCGGGAGTACTTATACACATAATAAAAAGGATACGGTGAGCTTTTGCTCTCAGATTAGATCCAGGATCAGTTGTTGCGGCCGACTTCAAATCATTCCTCAAACACACCAGGTGGGTGTACTCCGGATGTATCCCAAGATCCTACGACCCAACTCTCCGAGGAAGTCTAGCCCCCAAGCGAGAGAGGGAATGGGACCATAGTGGTCACGGTAACACCGGCAAGCCCGATGCCGCCTGGCGTACGTGATCGCTACCATGCCAACAGGAAAGGTTGTAACCTTGTATGCAATGCACATTCATGACAGGTAATATATATCACAGAAGGAAGACAACAAAGTAGGTTGCCTCCGGACAGTCATAGGATTGTACATTGACAGATAAACAAGCGGAACACGATAAGACGGGAAATTTCACTTGAAAGGCATATAGAGTTATATGGAAATTAAACGGCAGCCATGAAACACATGTAAAACAGGCCATATAACTCATTAAAAAGTCCACGCAATCAAGTGATAAGATTATTCAACATGCAATGATATCAACATGGGTTCGGATGCAAGAAAAGCTTAATTGTCAACATGCAATGATATCAACATGGGTTCGGATGCAAGAAAAGCTTAATTGTCAACATGCAATGGTCGCAATGATATCAACATGGGTTCGGATGCAAGAAAAGCTTAATTGTCAACATGCAATGGTCAAGATCACTTTTGAAGTTATAAAACATTTATGGGCAGCCCACTAAGCTTATGATTCCAACACAATATCCAATTGATCCACACCTATTAAAACTATCGAGTCATTAGGGTTCCCATTTCTTGCTTAATCAAGTGATTAAAACCCTAAGTCCACTCAAGATCACTATCAAGTCTTGCATCATTTAATTCAACATCCTCAAGTGCTCACAACAGTCCACATAACATCCCAACACCACATTTCCACACAATTAGTGTCACAAGAGAGGTTAAAACAATTTTCCAAGCACATGGCTAAATAAAACCTTTACTGCAATAAGCTGTTTTCTCACAATCAATAGGATAATCAAACAATCTCCAAATTCAGTAAATAAGATTTCAAATTAAATCTTAAGAAGTTAACTAAAATCAGAAACAAACCTTGCATCAATTGGAGTTCAGAATCATTAGTTATAGCCGAAACAGTGAGGTAGCACAAAACTGTCCAGATTTGTACACTTTTCAGAAATTGACGTTTTTGAGGTCCTTAGAGTCAGTTTTAGCTTTGGTCCATTTTTGAAAAAATTGTCCAGAACTGAAAAATCTAGCAGCACACCAAATTTCACTCATTTTGGACAACATTTACTAAGTCAAATATGGTTCGTTCCACAAGGTCAGTGCATCTGCCAAAACCTGATTCATTTTTCCAGATTTCCAGATTTTGTCACATTTTAATGATTTGCCATTTTGAGGACTTTAGAGTAAAAATTAGCTTCGGCCGATTTCTGTGAAAAATGTTCAAAACTGTCCAAACTAGTCGCCCACCAATTTTCAAGCATTTTCAACATCATTTGCTTAGCTAAACTTACCTAGAACAGACTGGTCAGAGAGCTGTCATCCATTTCGACTTCACCTAGCATCATTTTCAAGCCAAGATCTTGCCATGCATGGTTGATTGAGCTTATGAACGACCATATAGCTCAAGTACAGAAGCAAATACACACATTTATGAGCATGCATGTGAGTTTTTAAGAGTTTTCAAAAGGTTTTAACCCTCACCTTAGCAATCAACCACAAAGATGCACAAAAACTTGTTGAAGCTTCAAATCTCTTCTTCTTCTTGCTTAGCTGAGATTCCAACTTGGTTTCTCTATTTTTCCTAGCTTAGTGATCAATCTCTTAGCACATGCATGAGGTTAGAACAAGAAGAAAAGAAATGGAAGCCAAGAAAACGCACCTAGGCCGAGAATGGTGTCTCAAAATGCTTGCATGTGTGTTTTTTGCATCCTAGCTTGCTTGGGTGGGTTTCTTTGCTTGTGGTTTGTATTGATGCACCATAGGATGATGAAGATGAGCTAAGAGGTGGAGAGAACTCAGCCAAAACCGAAATGGAGAGAGAGAGTGAGAGGGAGAGAGATAAAATGTGAGGAAAGTGAGAGAAATGAGAGAAAAATGAGGCTTTTGAAATTTTTTGAGCATGTGGTCAGCCTTGGGCTTCCAAATCTGAATTTTTGTGTCTTCAAGGTGGAATTTGAAGTCTTAGCATGGGCCATGAGTGGTTTGGTCAAAAATGAGAGGAAATTGAGGTGGTTTTGGGCAATTTTTTTATGCATTGATAAGTGTTTTTGTGTCATGACTTGTCTAGAATCATTTTGAATTAAACATGCATGCAAAAATCTAATTTTGTGTCATCTTTTGAATTGTTTTAACATGTGTGTAAGAGAATGTTGGGTATTTAGGGATTTTAGGTAGAATAGAATATAGGGTATGTTTAGAGGTTTGTGAGATTTTGTCTTGTAGTGAGTTTAAAATATAATATTTAGGTGTTAGTGGATTTTGTAGAGATTTGAATTAGGATTATAATAATAGTTAGTGGATTGTGTAGGATTATTTTATTGTCTTGTGCTTTGTGTAGGATTCTTTATTGATTAGCGTGATGGCACGCTTTCCTAAGTCTAGGGCACGCACTACGAGACACACACAAAAATCAATACAGGGCACGAATCACGAGGTAGACATGAACTACGAGGTAAGACACGGACTTCAAGACTAATGCACGCAATCCTAGGTGAATGCACGTAAACCAATGCAAGGCACGTAATTCAATGTAATGCACACAAATCAAATTACGACTCTTAAACCTAGGTTAAGGTACGCAGTTCAAGGTTAGGGCACACGAAATGAGGTAACACACGTACATCGAGGTCATGGCACGTATTTCTAGGTACCGCACGTGAGTCGGGGATTAGGGCATACTATTCTAGGTCAAGGCACGTATGACGAGGTATGCACGAAAACCAAGACATGACACGTAATCCAAGGTCGGTCATATAATTAGGGGTCTATGGCACGCAAATCAAGGTAACACACGTTATTCGGGGTCGGGCCTCACAGGCTTGTTGCCCCCGTCGTAGAGCTCTCGGAGGGCTTGCCAATGGTATGCTGTGCGCCACGCAACTCCTTATAGATCAAAAGTTAGGGCACCGAAGCGACAAATACCTGGTCACAAGTCCCACGCCCTCGGTTTGCTGGCCCAGCCTCTACGTGAAATGAAGTTGTTTTGCCCAAGGTGCCATGGGACGCCCTCGGTTTGCGGGCCCAGCCTCTACGTAAATCAAAGTTGTCTTGCCCAAGATGCCTGGGATTCGGTAATAGAAATGTGATGGATTAGGTTGTCGTCCTTTTCGTGGCTCACGACGTACAATCCGGGATGAAAAAACAGCGCAAAGTTAGAAAAGTGTCCCGAAACAAATGAAAATGTTCGAATTTGGGCTCTGAAAACAGGCGCAGCCAAGGAGGCTTTCTGCCCCAGTCGTAGAGCTCTCGGAGAGCTTTCCAACAGTATGTTGTGCGCTGCGTAACTCCTTACGGATCAAAAGTTAAGGCACCGAAGCGACGGATTGTGAGGCCCAACCTCGATTAGCGTGCGATACCTCGTTTCGTGTGCCCTAATCTAGATTTGTGTGCCTTGACCTAGATTTAAGAATTGTGTTTCGTTTTGTGTGTCTTGCATTGAATTACGTGCATTCATTTAGGGTTGCATACATTTACTTGAAAAACGTGCGTTCGTCTTGTAGTTCGTGCCCTACCTCGTAGTGCGTGTCCTAGACCTAGGAAAGCGTGCCCTCACGCTAATCAAGAAAGCATCTTATACGAAGCACTAGATCATTAATTAATCCTACAAATTCTACTAACTAATATTAAATTACTAATTCAACCCACTAGAAGACAAAATCTCACAAAAAGCTAGACATTCCTTATTCTTTATTCCTTATTCTTTTGCACTTTCAACACACAATTAAATAATACTCCAATAGATGACAAAAAAATCAGATTTTATATGCCTTGGCAGACCACCATATGGGCTTTTGTGCTTGCTTGCTTAATTCAATTTAAATCCTATACAATCTATGACAATTCTATGACACATTGCATAAAAAATTTAGCTCAAAAACTCCACCCAAAGCCTTCAAATCTCGACCAAATGCTCCTTGCCATGCTAGGAATTTCAAAATGCTTCTTGAAGACATAAAAACCTGAATTGCAATGCCCAAGGCCGAACATATGCATCAACATCTGCAAAAGCTATCATTTTCTTTCATTTCTCTCATTCTCCTCACATTTCTCTCTCTCCCTCTCATTCTTCTCTCTCTCTCTCTCAGCCTTGGCTGAGTTTCATCATTCCATAGCTCATCTTCATCATTCTATGGTGCATCAAGACAAGCAACAAGCTAAGAAACTCGACCAAGCTAGCTAAGTTGCAAGAATCACACATGCAAGCTCTTTGAGTCTCCATTTCGGACTAGGTGAGTTTGCTAGCTTCCATTTCTTTTCTTCTTGTTCTAACCACATGCACCTACTAAGAACTTGGTCACTAAGCTAGGAAAAATAGAGAGAAATTGGGTGGTGTCTCGGCTAAGCAAGGAAGAAGACCAAATTTGTGCTTCATCAAAGTTTTGTACATCTTCTTGTTGTTTTGCTAAGGTGAGGGCTAAAACCTCTTGAAAATCCTTCAAAAATCCACATGAATTCTCTTAAATGTTTGTCTTTGCTTCTGTACTTGAGATATATGTGTGTTTATAAGCTTTTACAACCATGCATGGCAAGATTTTGGCTTGAAGGTGATGATAGATGAAATCGGGTTTTGTGACAGCTCTCTGTCTTGTTGTTGCGAGGTGAGTTTGGCTAGGCAAATGATGTTGAAAATTCATGAAAATTGGTAGATAACTAGTTTTGCAGTTTTGAAAATTTTTCACAGAAATAGGCCAAAGCTAATTTTGATTCTAAGGTCCTCAAAATGACAAATAATTAAAATGTATCCAAATCTGGAAGTCTGGAAAAAATAAAGCAGGTTTTGGCAGATGCACTGACCTTGTAGAACGAACCAGTTTTGACTTAGCAAATGATGTCCAAAATGCATGAAATTTTGTGTACTGCTAGGTTTTTTACTTCTGGACATTTTTGTCAGAAATGGACTAAGGCGAAATCTGACCCTAAGGACCTAAAAAATGACACGTATTGAAATGTGTGCAAATCTGGACAGTTTTGTGCAATCTCACTGTTTTGGCTATAACTAGTGGACCCGAACTCCAAATGATATGAGGTTTGTTTCTGCATTTAGTTCACTTCTTAAGCTTTAATTTGATATCTTATTCACTGGAATTGGAGAATGTATGCTTGTCTTAATGATTGTGAGAAAACAGCCTATTGCAGTGAGGGTTTCACTTAGTTATGTGCTTAGAAAATTTGTTGTAACTTCTCTTGTGGTATTAAATGCTTGGGATTGTGGAATTGGGATGTTGTGTGGACTGTTTTGAATACTTGGGGATGTTTGAACTAACTAATGCATGGCTTGAGATTGATTTTGAGTTGACTTGGGGCTTAATCGCACGGGTAAGCACGAAATGGAAACCCTAGTGACTAGGTAAACTTGCTAAGTGTCGATCCTTTGAATATTGTGTGTAATTATATGTTTAGTAGGCTGCCCGTAGTTTCCCTTATAGCTCTAAATGTGATTTTGATCATTGCATATTGACAAATAGGCCTTTCTTGCACCCGAACCCACGTGGATTGTCGTTACATGTTGAATAATCTTATTATTTGATTACGTGAACGTTGAAATGAGTTATATGACTTGATTTACATGCGTTACATGGCTGCCCGTTTAATGTTCATATAACTCTATATGCCTTTCAAGTGAAATTACTTGTCTTATCGTGCCTCGCTTGTTTACTTGTCAATGCGCAATCTTATGACTGTTCGGAGGCAACCTACTTAGTTGTCCTCCTAATGTGATATATTAAATGTCATAAATGTGCATTGCATATAAGGTTGCAACCTTTCATTCTGGCGTGGTAGCGTTCACACACACTGGGCAGCATCGGACTGGGCGGCATCGGGCTTGCCTATGCAACCGTGACTACCATTGTCCAATTCCCTCTCTCGCTTGGGGGCTAGACTTCCTCGGAGAGTTGGGTCGTAGGATTTCGGGGTACATCCGGAGTACACCCATTTGGCGTGATAAGGGGATGATTTGAAGTCGGCCGCAACAACTGATACTGGAAATGAACTGAGAGCAAAAGCTCACCGTATCCTTTTTACTATGTGTATAAGTACTCTCGCTTGGTTCCTAGAGGACCTCGGGGAGGAAAGACGGGTAATTGTGTTCCTTTACCTTCATATTATTGTTATGTACTTAATTGTGATACATTCATACTTGCAAAAAGGGTTTTCATAAGTTAAACCGAAAAATGAGTTTCAAAACCTATTTCTCGTTCCCCCTCGCTGAGTTCATAAGGACTCACCCTCTTTTATCATCTCAAGTGAAGAAGATCAAGAACAGGTACCCGAGGGCGACGTGCCTAACGATGATTTCTTGGAGTGATTGCTTGTCCTATGTGCTTTGCGTGATTATGGCTATTTGTGAACACTATGCTACTTGAAGACTATTTCCTTTCATGTTGCTTAATGTTTGTGATGTAAAAGACCCCCATTGTAATTTGGGGTCTAATCTTGGCTTGTACTGATAATAACTAGGTGACACTACTATGGTCGTTTTGCTATCGTTATTGGCTATTATCCACCATAGGATTAAGTAAAATGAACCTATCCAATCTAAGCAGGTACTCTCTATCAAGCTAAGATCAACAGGTACTTTTGTAACGAGGATTAACAAATAGACGAGACATAGTATCATACTAGGTTATTAATCAACGAGACTTCGAGATAACCAATAGGCATTTCAATTGATGGTAAATAGTAATCTTAGTTGGAAATGAAATTGAGATTGAAAAATTTGAGGCGTTTAGAGAATTAGGCCAAACCAAAGAACCCCCATTTTACAGCCGTTATGCTGCCGGTTTTGTGGAAAATTTTAGAGTTTAGGCTAAAACGTTAAGTGTTAAACTTTCATGAATGATTATGTACAGGACGTGACATGAATGTTTAGATCACACCCTAGTCTAACCTTATAGGCCGGGTTGGGGTGTGACACGGATACCTGGCCACAAGCCCCACGCCCTCGGTTTGCGGGCCCAGCCTCTACGTGAAGTGAAGTTGTCTTGCCCAAGGTACCGCAGGATTCAGTAATAGAAATATGATGGATTAAGTTGTCGTCCTTTTCGCAGCTCATGACGTACAATCCGGGATGGAAAAACAGGGCAAAAGAAAAAAATATCGCGAAACTAATGAAAACGTTCGATTTTGGGCTCCAAAAATAGGCGCAGCCTAGCAGGATTGCTGCCCCCATTGTAGAGCTCATGGAGAGCTTTCCAACGGTATATTGTGTGCTGCGCAACCCCTTACGGATCATAAGTTATGGGCACCGGAGCGATGGATACCTGGTCACAAGCCCCACGCCCTCAGTTTGCGACCCCAGCCTCTACGTGAAGTAAAGTTGCCTTGCCCAAGATGCCTGGGATTCGGTATTAGAAATGTGATGGATTAGGTTGTCGTCCTTTTCGCATCTCAAGACGTACTATCCTTGACGGAAAAACAGCGCAAAAGATTAAAAGTGTCCCGAAAATGATCAAAACGTCTATTTTTGGGCTCTGAAAACATGCGCAATCGAGCAGGCTTGTTCCCCAGTCGTAGAGCTCTTGGAGAGCTTTCCAATGGTATGTTGTGTGTCACGTAACTCCTTTTGGATCAAAAGTTATAGGCACCGGAGCGTCGGAGACCTGGACTCAAGCCCTACGCCCTCGGTTTGCGGGCCCAGCCTCTACGTGAAGCAAAGTTGTCTTGCCCTAGGTACCATGGGATTCGGTAATAGAAATGTGATGGATTAGATTGTCGTCCTTTTCGCGGCTTACGACGTACGATCCGGGATGGAAAAATAGGCAAAAGAAGAAAAGTGTCCCGAAACTGATGATAGCGTTCAATTTTGGGCTCCAAAAATAGGCACAGCCGAGCAGTCTTGCTGCCCCTGTCGTAGAGCTCTCGGAGAGCTTTCCAACGATATGATGTGCGCCGCGTAACTCGTTATGGATCAAAAGTTAGGGCACCGAAACGATAGATACCTGGTCACAAGCCCCTCGCCCATGGTTTGCGGGCCCAGCCTCTACGTGAAGTGAAGTTGTCTTGCCCAAGGTGTCGTGGGATTCATTAATAGAAATGTGATGGATTAGGTTGTCGTCCTTTTCGCTGGTCACGACGTACGATCTGGGATGGAAAAACAACGCAAAAGAAGAAAAGTGTCCCGAAACTGATGAGAACGTTCAATTTTGGGCAACAAAAATAGGCACGGCTGAGCAAGCTTGATGCCACCATTGTAGAGCTCTCGGAGAGCTTTCAAACGCTATGCTGTTCATCGCGTAACTCCTTACGGATAAAAAGTTATGGGTATCGGAGCGATGGATATATGGTCACAAGCCCCATGCCCTCGGTTTGCGGGCCCAGCCTCTACGTGAAGCAAAGTTGTCTTGCCCAAGATGCCTGGGATTCGGTAATAGAAATGTGATGGATTAGGTTGTCGTCCTTTTCGCGGCCCACGACGTACGATCCGGGACGGAAAAACAGCACAAAGTAAGAAAGGTGTCCCGAAACAGATGAAAACGTTCGAATTTGGGCTCTGAAAACAGGCACAGCAAAGCAGGCTTGCTTCCCCCGTCATGGAACTCTGGGAGAGCTTTCCAACGGTATGCTATGCACTGCGTAACTCCTTACGGATCAAAAGTTAGGGCACCGAAGCGACGGATACCTGGTCACAAGCCCCACGCCCTCGGTTTGCGGGCCTAGCCTCTACGTGAAGTGAAGTTGTCTTGCCCAAGGTGCCATGGGATTCAGTAATAGAAATGTGATGGATTAGGTTGTCGTCCTTTTCGCTGCTAACGACGTACGATCCGAGATGGAAAAATAATGCAAAAGAAGAAAAGTGTCACAAAACTCATGAAAATGTTCGATTTTGGGCTCCAAAATTAGGTGCGGCTGAGCAGGCTTGCTGCCTCCGTTGTAGAGCTCTTGGAGAGCTTTCTAATGGTATGTTGTGCGCTACGTAACTCCTTACGGATCCAAAGTTAAGGGCACCGAAGCGACGGATACCTGGTCACAAGCCCAACGCCCTCGGTTTGCGGGCCTAGCCTCTATGTGAAGAAAAGTTGTCTTTCCCAAGATGCCTGGGATTCGGTAATAGAAATGTGATGGATTAGGTTGTCGTCCTTTTCCTAATCACGACGTACAATCCGTGACGGAAAAACAGCGCAAAAGAAGAAAAGTATCCCAAAACGGATGAAAATGTTCATTTTTGGGCTCTAAACACAGGCGCAGCCGAGCAGGCTTGTTGCCCCGTCGTAGAACTCTCAGAGAGCTTTCCAACGGTATGCTGTGTACCGCGAAACTCTTTACGGATCAAAAGTTATGGGCACCGGAGCGTCAAAGACCTGGTCCCAAGCCCCACACCTTCGATTTGCGGGCCCAGCCTCTACGTGAAGCAAAGTTGTCTTGCCCAAGATGCTTGGGATTCGGTAATAGAAATGTGATGGAATAGGTTGTCATCCTTTTCGCGGCCCACGACGTACGATCTGGGACGAAAAAATAACGCAAAAGAAGTAAAGTGTCCCGAAACTAATTAAAACATTAGATTTTGGGACCCAAATATAGGGGCGACCGTACAGGCTTGCTCTCCCTGTCGTAGAGCTCTTGGAGAGCTTTCCAACGGTATGCTGTGCACCGCGTAACTCCTTACGAATCAAAAGTTAGGGCTCCAAAGTGACGGATACTTGGTCACAAGCCCTACGCCTTCGGTTTGCGAGCCCAGCCTCTACGTGAAACGAAGTTGTCTTGACCAAGGTGTCGTGGGATTCAGTAATAGAAATGTGATGGATTAGGTTGTCGTCCTTTTCGCTGCTCACGACGTACGATTCAGGATGGAAAAACAGCGCAAATGAAGAAAAGTGTCCCGAAACTGATGAGAACATTCAATTTTGGGCTCTGAAAATAGGCGCAGCTGAGCAGGCTTGTTCCCTCGTCGTAGAGCTCTCGGAGAGCTTTCCAACGGTTTACTATACGCCGCGTAACTCCTTACAGATCAAAAGTTATGGGCACCGGAGCGACGGATACCTGGTCACAAGCCCCACGCCCTCAGTTTGCGGGCCCAGGCTCTACGTGAAGCAAAGTTGTCTTGCCCAAGATGCTTGGGATTCAGTAAGAGAAATGTGATGGATTAGGTTGTCGTCCTTTTTGCGGCTTACGACGTACTATCAGTGATGAAAAAATAGCGCAAAAGAAGAAAAGTGTCTAAAGAAAATGTTTGTTTTAGGGCTCCAAAAACAAACGCAACTGAGCAGGCTTGTCGCCCCCATCTTAGAACTCTCGGAGAGCTTTCCAACAGTATGCTGTGCACCACGTAACTCCTTACGGATCAAAAGTTATTGGCACCAGAGCGACGGATACTTGGTCACAAGCCCTGCGCCCTTAGTTTGCGGGCCCAACCTCTACGTGAAGCAAAGTTGTCTTGCCCAAGATTCCTGGGATTCGGTAATGGAAATGTGATGGATTAGGTTGTCGTCCTCTTCGCGGATCATGACGTACTATCCGTGATGGAAAAACAGCGTAAAAGAAGAAAAGTGTCCCGAAATTGTTGAAAACGTTCATTTTTGGGCTCCGAAAATAGGCACAGCCGAGCAGGCTTGTTGCCTCCGTCGTAGAACTCTCGGAGAGCTTTCCAACGGTATGCTGTGCGCCGCGTAACTCCTTACAGATCAAAAGTTATGGGAACCGGAGCGACAGATACTTGGTCACAAGCCCCACGCCCTAAGTTTGCGGGCCCAGCCTCTACGTGAAGCAAAGTTGTCTTGCCCAAGATGCCTGGGATTCGGTAAGAGAAATGTGATTGATTAGGTTGTCGTCCTTTTCACGGCTCACGACGTACTATCAGTGATGGAAAAAGAGCGCAAAAGAAGAAAAATGTCCCCAAAATAACGAAAATGTTCATGTTTGGGCTCCAAAAACAGGTGCAACCGGGCAGGCTTGTTGCCCTCATCGTAGAACTCTTGGAGAGCTTTCTAACCGTATGCTGTGCGCCGCGTTACTCCTTACGGATCAAAAGTTATGGGCACCGGAGCGACGGATACCTGGTCACAAGCCCCATGCCCTCAGTTTGCATGCCCAGCCTCTACGTGAAGCAAAGTTGTCCTGCCCAAGATGTCTGGGATTCGGTAATAGAAATGTGATGGATTAGGTTGTCATCCTTTTCGCGGATCACGACATCATATCCGTGACAGAAAAACAGCGCAAAAGAAGAAAAGTGTCCCGAAACGGATGAAAACGTTCATTTTTGGGCTTCGAAATAGGCGCAGCCAAGCAGGCTTGTTCCCCCGTCGTAGAACTCTCGGAGAGCTTTCCAACGGTTTGTTAAGCGCCGTGTAACTCATTACAAATCAAAAGTTATGGGCACCGGAGCGACAGATACCTGGTCACAAGCCCCACGCCCTCGGTTTGCGGGCGCAGCCACTACGTGAAGTGAAGTTGTCTTGCCCAAGGTACAGTGGGATTTAGTAATAGAAATGTGATGGATTAGGTTGTCGTCTTTTTGCGGCTCACGACGTACGATACGAGATGGAAAAACAGCGCAAAAGTAGAAAAGTATCCTAAAACTGATGAAAACGTTCAATTTTGGGTACCGAAAATAGGCACAGCCAAGTAGGCTTTGTGCCCCCATCGTAGGGCTCTCGGAGGGCTTTCCAACGGTATGCTGTGCGCCGCGTAACTCCTTACGGATCAAAAGTTATGGGCATCGGAGCAACGGATACCAGGTCACAAGCCCCACGCCCTGGGTTTACGGGCCCAGCCTCTACTTGAAGCAAAGTTGTCTTGCCCAAGATGCCTGGGATTTGGTAATAGAAATGTGATAGATTAGGTTGTCGTCCTTTTTGCGGTTCACGACGTACTATCCGTGGCGGAAAATTTACCCAAAAGAAGAAAAGTGTTCTGAAACTGATGAAAACGTTCATTTTTGGGCTCCGAAAATAGGTGTAGCCGAGCACGCTTGTTGCCCCCGTTGTAGAGCTCTCGGAGAGCTTTCCAACGGCATGTTGTGCGCCACGTAACTCCTTATGGATTAAAAGTTATGGGCACCGAAGCGTCGGAGACCTGGTCCTAAGCCCCACGCCCCCGGTTTGCGGGCCCAACCTCTGCGTTAAGCAAAGTTGTCTTGCCCAAGATGCATGGGATTCACTAATAGAAATGTGATGGATTAGGTTGTCGTCCATTTCGCGGCCCACGACATACGATGCGGGATGAAAAAATAGCACAAAGTAAGAAAAGTATCCCGAAACAGATGAAAACGTTCGAATTTGGTCTCTGAAAATAGGCGCAGCCAAGCAAGCATGCTTCGCCCGTCGTAGGGCTCTCGGAGAGCTTTCCAACGGTATGCTGTGCGCTGCATAACTCCTTACAGACCAAAAGTTAGGGCACCGAAGCGACGGATACCTGGTCACAAGCCCCACGCCGTCGGTTTGCGGGCCCTACCTCTACGTGAAGTGAAGTTGTCTTGCACAAGGTGCCATGGGATTCAGTAATAGAAATATGATGGATTAGATTGTCGTCCTTTTGGCGGCTCACGATGTACAATCCTGGATGGAAAAACAGTGCAAAAGAATAAAAGTGTTCCGAAACAGATGAAAACGTTAGATTTTGGGCTCCAAAAATTGGCACGACCAAGCATACTTGCTGCCCCCGTCGTAGAGCACTCGGAGAGCTTTCCAACGGTATGCTGTGCACCGTGTAACTCCTTACGGATCAAAATATAAGGCACCGAAGTGACGGATACCTGGTCACAAGCCCCACGCCCTCGGTTTGTGGGCCCAGCCTCTACGTGAAGTGAAGTTGTCTTGCCCAAGGTGCCGTGGGATTCAATAATAAAAATATTATGGATTAGGTTGTCGTCCTTTTTGCGGCTCACGATGTACGAGCTGGGATGGAAAAATAACGCAAAAAAAGAAAAGTGTCCCAAAACTGATGAAAACGTTCGATTTTGGGCTCCGAAAATTGGTACAGCCGAGTAGGTTTATGCCCCCGTCGTAAAGCTCTCGGAGATCTTTCCAACGGTATGCTGTGCGCCGCGTAACTCCTTACGGATCAAAAGTTATGGGCATCGGAGCGTCGGAGACGTGGACCCAAGCCCCACGCCCTCGGTTTGCGAACACAACCTCTATGTGAAGTGAAGTTGTCTTGACCAATGTGCTGTGAGATTCGGTAATAGAAATGTGATCAATTAGGTTGTCTTCCTTTTCGCAGCTAACGACGTACGATCCGGGATGGAAAAACAGCGCAAAAGAAGAAAAGTGTCCCGAAACTGAAAAAAATGTTCGATTTTGGGCTCCAAAAATAGGCGCAGCCGAGCAAGCTTGCTGCACCCGTCGTAGAGCTCTCCGAGAGCTTTCCAACGGTATGCTGTGCGCCACGTAACTCTTTACGGATCAAAAGTTAGGGCACCGAAGCGACAGATACCTGGTCACAAGCCCCACGCCCTCGGTTTCCCAGCCCAGCCTCTACGTGAAGTGAAGTTGTCTTGGCCAAGGTACCGTGGGATTTAGTAATAGAAATGTGATGGATTAGGTTGTCATTCTTTTTGCGGCTCACGACGTACGATCCGGGATGGAAAAACAGCACAAAAGAAGAAAAGTGTTCCGAAACTGATGAAAACGTTCAATTTTGGGCTCCGAAAACCAACGCAGCCGAGCAAGTTTGTTGTCCCAATCGTAGAGCTCTTGGAGAGCTTTCCAATGGTATGTTGTGCGCCGCGTAACTCCTTACGTGAAGCAAAGTTATCTTGCCCAAGATGCCAGGGATTCAGTAATAGAAATGTGATTAATTAGGTTGTCGTCCTTTTCGCGGCCCATGACGTACGATCCGGGATAGAAAAATAGCGTAAAATAAGAAAAGTGTCCCGAAATAGTTGAAAACGTTCGAATTTCAGCTCCGAAAATAGGCGATTCAAAGCAGGCTTGCTTACCCAGTCGTAGAGCTCTCGGAGGGCTTTCCAATGGTATGCTATGCGTCGCGTTACTCTATACGGATCAAAAGTTATGAGCACCGGAGCGACGGATACCTGGTTACAAGCCCCACGCCCTCAGTTTGCGGGCCCTGCCTCTACGTGAAGTGAAGTTGTCTTGCCCAAGATGCCTGGGATTCGGTAATAAAAATGTGATGGATTAGGTTGTCGTCCTTTTCGAGGCTCACGACGTACGACCCGGGACGAAAAAACTGCGCAAAAGAAGAAAAGTGACCCAAAACTGATGAAAACGTTCGATATTGGGCCCCGAAAACAAATGCAGCCAAGCAGGTCTGCTACCCCCATTGTAGAGTTCTCAGAGGGCTTTCAAACGGTATGCTGGGTGCCGCGTAACTCCTTACAGATCAAATATTAAGGGCACCGGAGTGACGGATCCTTGGTCACAAGCTCCACGTCCACGGTTTGTGGGCCCAGCCTCTACGTGAAGTGAAGTTGTCTTGCCCTTGGTGCCGTGGGATTCGGTAATAGAAATGTGATGGATTAGGTTGTCGTCCTTTTCGCGGCTCACGACGTACGATTCAGGATGGGAAAACATTGCAAAAGAAGAAAAGTGTCCCAAAATTGATGAAAACGTTCAATTTTGTGCACCAAAAATAGGTGTAGCTTAGCAGGCATGTTGCACCCGTCGTAGAGCTCTCAGAGAGCTTTCCAACGATATGTTGTGCGCCGCGTAACTCCTTACGGATCAAAAGTTATGGGCACCGGAGCGACGGATACCTAGTCAGAAGCCCCAAGCCCTCGGTTTACGGGCCTAGCCTCTATGTGAAGTGAAGTTGTCTTGCCCAAGGTGCTGTGGGATTCAGTAATAGAAATGTGATGGATTAGGTTATTGTCCTTTTCGCGGTTCAAGACGTACGATCTGAGATGAAAAAACAGCGAAAATGAAGAAAAGTGTCCTGATACTGATGAAAACGTTAAATTTTGGGCACCGAAAATATGCGTAGCCAAGCAGGCTTGTTGCCCTCATCGTAGAGCTCTCGGAGAGCTTTCCAACGGTATAGTGTGCGCCGCGTAACTCCTTACGAATCAAAAGTTATGGGCACCGGAGCGACGGATACCTGGTCATAAGCCTCACGCCCTCGGTTTGCTGGCCCAGGCTCTACGTGAAGTGAAGTTGTCTTGCCCAAGGTACCATGGGATTCGGTAATAGAAATGTGATGGATTAGGTTGTCGTCCTTTTCGCGGCTCATGACGTACGATCTGAGATGGAAAAACAGCGCAAAAGAAGAAAAGTGTCCCGAAACTGATGAAAACATTCCATTTTGTTCTCTGAAAATAGGCGCAGCATAGCTAGCTTGTTGCCCTTGTTGTAGAGCACTCAGAGAGCTTTCCAACGGTATGCTGTGTGCCGCGTAACTCTTTACGGATCAAAAGTTATGGGCACCGGAGCGACGGATACCTGTTCACAAGCCCCACGCCCTTGGTTTGCGGGCCCAGCCTCTACGTGAAGCAAAGTTGTCTTGCCCAAGATGCCTCGGATTCAGTAATAAAAATGTGATGGATTAGGTTGAAGTCCTTTTGACGGCTTACGACGTATGATCCGTGACGGAAAAACAGCGCAAAAGAAGAAAAGTGTCCCAGAATTGATGAAAACTTTCATTTTTGGGTCCCGAAAATAGGCGCAGCCGAGCAGGCTTATATCTCCCGTCGTAGAGCTCTCGGGGAGCTTTCCAACGGTATATTGTGCGTCGCGTAACTCCTTACGGATCAGAAGTAATGGGCACCGTAGCGACTGATACCTGGTCACTAGCCCCACGCCCTCTGTTTGCGGGCCCAGCCTCTACGTGAAGTGAAGTTGTCTTGCCCTAGGTGTCATGGGATTCAGTAATAGAAATTTGATGGATTAAGCTGTCGTCCTTTTCGCGGCTCACGACATACGATCTAGGACGAAAAAATAGCGCAAAAGAAGAAAAGTGTCCTGAAACTGATGAAAACGTTCAATTTTAGGCTCCAAAAACAGGCACAGCGGCTGCGCCTGTAGTAGAGCTCGCGGAGAGCATTCCAACGGTATGCTATGTGCCGCGTAACTCCTTACAGATCAAAAGTTATGGGCACCAGAGCGACGGATACCTGGTCACAACCCCTATGCCCTCGGTTTGCGGGCACAATCTCTATGTGAAGTGAAGTTGTCTTGCCCAATGTGCCGTGGTATTCGGTAATAGGAATGTGATGGATTAGGTTGTCGTATTTTTCGCGGCTAACGACGTACGATCCAGTATGGAAAAATAGCGCAAAAGTAGAAAAGTGTCCCGAACCTGATGAAAAAGTTCGATTTTGGGTGCCGAAAAGCGGCGCTGCAAAGCAGATTTGCTGCCCCTATCGTAGAGCTCTCGTAGAGCTTTCTAACGGTATGGTGTGCGCCGCGTAACTCCTTACGGATCAAAAGTTATGGGCACTGAAACGTCGGAGACCTAGACCCAAGCCCCACGCCCTCGGTTTGCGGACCCAGCCTCTACGTGAAGTGAAGTTGTCTTGCCCAATGTGCCATGGGATTCTGTAATAGAAATGTGAAGGATTAGGTGTTTGTCTTGTTCGAGGCCAACGACGTACGATCCGGGATGAAAAAACAGCGTAAAAGAAGAAAAGTATCCCGAAATTGATGAAAACATTCTATTTTCGGCTCCAAAAATAGGCACAGCTAAGCAGTCTTGGATAGCTTTCCAACGGTATGTTGTGCGCCGCGCAACTTCTTACGGGTCGAAAGTTATGGGCACCGGAGCGACAGATACCTGGTCATAATCCCCACGCCCTCGGTTTGCGGGCCAGCCTCTACGTGAAGTGAAGTTGTCTTCCCCAAGGTGCCGTGGGATTTACTAATAGAAATGTGATATTTAGGTTGTCGTCCTTTTCGCGGCTCATGACGTACGATCCGAGATAGAAAAACAGTGCAAAAGAAGAAAAGTGTCCCAAAACTGATGAAAACGTTCGATTTTGGACGCCAAAAATAGTCGCGGCCGACCAGGATTGCTGCCCCCGTCGTAGAGCTCTCGAAGAGCTTTTCAACGGTATGTTGTGCGCTGCGTAACTCCTTACGGATCAAAAGTTAAGGCTCTGAAGCGACGGATACTTGGTCACAACCCCCACGCCCTCGGTTTGTGGGCACAACCTCTGTGTGAAGTGAAGTTGTCTTGCCCAATGTGCCATGGGATTCGGTATTAGAAATGTGATGGATTAGGTTGTAGTCTTTTTCGCGACTAACGACGTACGATCCAGGATGGAAAAATAGCGCTAACGTAGAAAAGTGTCCCGAACCTGATGAAAATGTTCGATTTTGGGCATTGAAAACCGGCGCTGCCTATCAGATTTGCTGCCCCTATCGTAGAGCTCTCGGAGAGCTTTCCAACGGAATGCTGTGCGCCGCGTAACTCCTTACGGATCAAAAGTTATGGGCACCGGAGCGTCGGAGACCTGGACCCAAGCCCCACGCCCTTGGTTTTCGGACCCAGCCTCTACGTGAAGTGAAGTTGTCTTGCCCAATGTGACATGGGATTCGGTAATAGAAATGTGAAGGATTAGGTTGTCGTCCTGTTCGAGGCTAACGACGTACGATTCGGGATGGAAAAACAGCGCAAAAGAAGAAAAATATCCCAAAATTGATGAAAACGTTCAATTTTGGGCTCCAAAAATAGGCGAAGCTGAGCTGGCTTGCTGCCATCGTAGTAGAGCTCTCGGAGAGCTTTCCAATGGTATGTTGTGCGCCGCGTAACTCTTTATGGATCAAAAGTTATGGGCACCGGAGCGACGGATACCTGGTCACAAGCCCCACTTCCTCGGTTTGCGGGCCATCATCTACGTGAAGTGAAGTTGTCTTGTCCAAGGTGCCATGGGATTCACTAATAGAAATGTGATGGATTAGGTTGTCGTCTTTTTCGCGGCTCGCGACGTACGATCTGGGATAGAAAAACAACGCAAAAGAAGAAAAGTGTCACGAAACTGATGAAAACGTTCGATTTTGGGCTCCAAAAATAGTCGCTGCCTAGCAGGCTTGCTGCCCCCATCGTAGAGCTCTCGGAGAGCTTTTCAACGGTATGTTGTGCACCGCGTAATTCCTTACGGATCAAAAGTTAGGGCTCTGAAGCGACGGATACCTGGTCACAAGCCCCACGCCCTCAGTTTGTGGGCCCAGCCTCTACGTGAAGTGAGGTTGTCTTGCCCAAGGTACCGTGGGATTCAGTAATAGAAATGTGATGGATTAGGCTATCATCCTTTTCGCGGCTCACGACGTACTATCCGTGACCGAAAAACAGCGCAATAGAAGAAAAGTGTCCCGAAACTGATGAAAACGTTCATTTTTGGGCTCCGAAAATAGTCGCAGTTGAGCAGGCTTGTTCCCCCGTCGTAGAGCTCTCGGATAGCTTTCCAACGGTATGCTGTGCACTGCGTAACTCCTTACGGATCAAAAGTTATGGGCACCGGAGCGCTGGAGACTTGGACTCAAACCCCACGCCCTCGGTTTACGGGCCCAGCCTCTACGTGAAGTTGTCACACCCCAACCCGACCTATGAAGGTTAGACTAGGGTGTGATCTAAACATTCAAGTCGTGTCACGTACCTAATCGTTCAAGAGGGTTTAACACTTAACGTTTTAGCCTAAACTCCACAAATTCTCTGAAAAATCGGCAGCATAACGACTGTAATTGGGCTCTTTAGTTTGACCTAATTCTCTAAACGTCTCAAAATTTCCAATCTCAATTTCATTTCTAACTAAGATTACTATTTATAACCAATCGAAATGCTTACCAGTTATCTCGAAGTCTCATTTGATTAATAACCTAGCATGATACTATGTCTCGTTTGTTTGTTAATCCTCGTTACAAAAGTACCTGTTGATCTTAGCTTATCAATGAGTACCTACTTAAAATTGGATAGATTCATTTTACTTAATCCTTACCTGAAACTTCATAATCCTATGATAGGTACTTAGCCAATAACGATAGCAATATGACCATAGTAGTGTCTATCTAGTTAGGATCAGTACAAGCCAAAATTAGACCCAAATTACAACGGGGTCATTTACATCAATAAAATGAACAGTTTGCAATCAAACACAACATCCATATAACAACCATTTTCAGGCAAAGCACAAAAGCACGTAGTTACTCCAAGGAATCATCAACGAGGACATTTACTTCGGGTACTTGTTCCAAATCTGCTGCACCTGTGACAAAAAAAAGGGTGAGTCCTTATGAACTCAGCGAGGGGGAATGAGAGATAACGTTTTGAAATCCTTTTCCGGTTAAACTTATGAAAAACCTTTTTTGCAAGCCTGACATTTATCACAAGTAAGTACATAATGTAATATAAAAGTAAAAGAACACAATTACCCGTCTTTCCTCCCTGAGGTCCTCTAGGAACCAAGCGAGAGTACTTATACACATAGTGAAAAGGATACGGTGAGCTTTTGCTCGTAGTTCATTTCTAGTATCAATTGTTGCGGCCGACTTCAAATCATCCCCTTATCACGCCAAATGGGTGTACTCCGGATGTACCCCGAAATCCTACGACCCAACTCTCCGAGGAAGTCTAGCCCCCAAGCGAGAGAGGGAATTGGACAATGGTAGTCACGGTTGCACCGGCAAGCCCGATGCCGCCCGGTGTGCATGAACGCTACCATGCCAGAATGAAAGGTTGCAACCTTGTATGCAATGCACATTTATGACATTTAATATAACACATTAGGAGGACAACAAAGTAGGTTGCCTCCGAGCAGTCATAAGATTGCACATTGACAAGTAAACAAGTGAGGCACGATATGACGAGTAATTTCACTTGAAAAGCACATGGAGTTATATGAATATTAAACGGGCAGCCATGTAACACATGTAAATCAAGTCATATAACTCATTTTGAAGTTCACGTAATCAAATAACAAGATTATTCAACATGCAACGACATCTACGTGGGACCGGGTGCAAGAAAGGCCTACTTGTCAACATGTAATCATCGAAATCACATTTAGGGCTACAAGGGCAACTACGGGCAGCCTACTAATCACATAATTAAACACGATATCCATAGGATCAACACTTAACAAGTTTACCTAGTCACTAGGGTTTCAATTCGTGCTTACCCGTGCGATTAAACCCCAATTCATCTCGTAATTAAATTCAAGCCATGCATTGATTAATTCAACACCCTCAAGCATTCAAAACAGTCTACACAACATCCAAATGCCACAATCCCAAGCATTTAATACAACAAGAGAAGTTACAATAATTTTCAAGGCAAATCACTAGATGAAAACCTCACTGCAATGGTCTGTTTTCTCACAATCATTGAGATAAGAAAAAAAAAACTCTAATTCCAGTGAACAAGATGTCAAATTAAATCTTAAGGAGTGACTAAGTCCAGAAACAAACCTCACATCATTCGGAGCTTGGGTTCAAGAGTTATAGCCAAAACCGTGAGACTACACAAAACTGTCCAGATTTGCACACATTTCAATACTTGTCGTTTTTGAGGGCCTTAGGGTCCGATTTAGCCTTAGTACATTTCTGACAAAAATGTCCAGAACTGAAAAATATAACTGCATACCAATTTTCATGCATTTTGGATATCATTTACTAAGCCAAAACTGATTCGTTCTACAAGGTCAGTGAATCTGCCAAAACCTGCTTCATTTTCCCAGACTTTCCAGATTTGGACACATTTTAATATTTTGCCATTTTGAGGACCTTAGAGTCAAAATTAGCTTTCGCATATTTCTGCGAAAAGTGTTAAGAACTAGCAAAACTAGTTACCAACCAATTGTCATTCATTTTCAACATCATTTACCTAGTAACAATCACCTCCCAACAACAAGGCAGAAGGCTGTCACATACCCGATTTCATCTATCATCACATTCTAGCCAAATATCTTGCCATGCATGTTTACAAAAGCTCATGAACACACATATATCACAAGTACAGAAGTAAAGATTGACATTTAAAGGCATGCATGTGGTTTTTGAAAACTTTTAAAAGAGTTTAACCCTCACCTTAGCAACTTGATGGATGAAAATGCACAAATGCTCTTGAAATCGCACAAATGGACCTATTTCCTTGCTTTGGCCGAGAGGTATCTTGATTTCCTTTAAATCCTAGCTTAGTTAGCTTGTGTAGAAAGTGTGCATGTGTTTAGAACAAAAATAAATGGAAGAAAACCATCAAAACTTTACCTAGGCCGAAAATGATGAGTTATGAGCTTGCATGAGACTTTCTTGCGTGTTTGCTTGCTATGGCTGAGCTTGGGAGAGTCTTAGAGAGTCCTTGAGAGCTTGTGAGGAGTCTTGGATGCTCAAGAGAGAGCTAGGGTCGAAAATGATGAGAGAGGGAGAGAGAGTTGAGAGAAAAATGAGGTTTTGAGTGTTTTTGAGCTATGTGTGCTTAGGTGAAGTGTCAATTTCGTGTATGGCATGATGATTTCAGCCAAAGGCATTCAAATTATGCTAATTATTCTGTCTAGGGAGTGCAAGGTGTAAGGGATAAGTGTGGGCATGCTTGGGAGTTAGAAAAAAGAGCATAGGGTTTAGGAAAAGTGTGTAAGAGTATGTTTTGTTGTCTTGAGCATTTGAATTTTGATTATGTGTTGGGTGGGTGTGTATTTTCAGATTTGAGAGGATGAGAAAGAGTGTAGAGATTTAGTATATGTGTGTGTGTATATTTTCATGAGTCTTGTGTTTAGTGTTTGTGTAAGAAAATGTTGGCTTAGGTGTTTGTGTAACTTTGAAGTTAGAATAGAATATAGGGTATGTTTAGAGGTTTGTGAGATTTTGTCTTGTAGTGAGTTTAAAATATAATATCTAGGTGTTAGTGGATTTTGTAGGAAAAGGTAATTAGATATATTATATTGGGGATGGTTTGGATGATAATAGAGTTTTGTCTTGTAGTGAATTTGAATTAGGATTAAAATAATGTTAGTGGAATGTTTAGGAATAATTTAATGTTATTTCATAGTTAGTGGAATTTGTAGGATTTGAATTAGGAATATAATAATAGTTAGTGGATTGTGTAGGATTATTTTATTGTCTTGTGCTTTGTGATGGAATCTTTATTGATTAGCGTGTAGGCATGTATTCCTAGGTCTAGGGCACACATTACGAGGTAAACACGAACTACGAGGTAAGGCACATAATTCAAGACTAATACACAGATTCCAAAATAAATGCACGCAATCCTAAATGAATGCACGTAAACCAATGCAAAGCATAAAATTTGATACAATGCACGTAAATCAAGGTATGACACTTAAACCTAGGTTAAGACACGCAATTCAAGGTTAGGGTACACGAAATGAGATAACGCACCTAAATCGAGGTTAGGACACGTATATCTAGGTATCGCACGTAAGTCAAGGATTAGGGTACACAATTCTAGGTCAAGGCACGCATGACGAGGCAGACACGAAAACCAAGATAAGGCACGTAATCCAAGGTCAGTCATATAATTCTGGGTCTAAGGCATGCAAATCGAGGTAAGACACGCTATTCGGGGTCGGACCTCACATCCTTCCCTCCTTAAAAGAATTTCATCCCGAAATTCATTCTTACTTGTTGGGGTCATTTAGATGAGTTCTGGCTTTTGATATTTTTCCCACTTTGGTTCATCTCGTGTTTTTTGATCTCTCTTACACCAACCAGTTCGCTTCATACGTTTTTCCAATCCTTTATTTCGGTGTGGCCCCTACATTTACAGTTCGTTTCTTTGAACGACTCTATTTTTCATTTGATCTTAAGGTCAAGTTCATTAACTAAGGTTAGAATCTCCAAACATAGTAATCAAAGCTGCATCGGTATTCTAACAATATAACTATGACTCCAAAATCATGACTTATGTTGTATCAATCTCGCATTCATACCTCAAAAGGAATATCACAATAATTCCACGATCTTATGGTGACATACACTAATTTCGGGATGATAGGTCTATATCCAATTTACATATCCTATCTACTAGCTTCAAAATTGTTAGCACGTAAGACATACATATGTTATGGATTATTTCCACGATACAACCCTATTTTTAGGAAGAACTCACCAAACAAACTAATCCATCTCAAATCGTCATCTATCGATAGTATCATAGTCCTTATCTCGTAGTTACATTAGATTAACAAATCTTCTAATGACTAGTCTCCCGGTTACAGGCTCCTATTCACTAATATTCTTCCCCAGTTTCGTTAACCTTTACGCTCGTAATCAAGGAGAAAGACCGTTGAGATTCATGAAACTCAAACTCTAAGGTTTATTAAGTACCACCAACAAATTGCCATCGAAATTGCATAGGTAAACTAATCATGTTACACTAGTTCAACTCTTACAAGTAAATTTTATCAGCTTGTGATCCACAATTTATTTCCATATTCAAATCTCTATTTTCAAGTCACAAGGCTTCAAAATTTTCTTTTAATCTTATCCAAAACTCCTAAAACGAATAGTTTCAACCTCAAATAAATTCCACTAATCTCAATCCAAGGTTACGTCATACTTAAGAAGACAATGGTCCTACTCACTTAGCAACCTAGTCATTCCTTCGAATACTTAATTCCCGCCAATATATCTCCAACATTAATGTTACTAAGCTGGGTTCATAGCCATGTAAGTGATATCAATGTTTTACTAGGTTACCGGCTGTACAACAACAATCCTAGGACTATAAATGGGTACTGAAATGATCTAACTCATAAGATACTTACTATACTAATCCAAGTAGCTTGTTACATGAAATAACTTCAAGGCTATGTCAAGATAAGAATCATAACCACAAGGCATCCTTCAAAATAATCTAATAGAGCTCTCGGAGGGCTTTCCAACGGTATGCTGAGCGCCGCATAACTCCTTACGGATCAAAAGTTAGGGCACCGAAGCGATGGATACCTGGTCACAAACCCTACACCTTCGGTTTGCGTGCCAAGCCCCTACGTGAAGTGAAGTTTTCTTGCCCAAGGTGCCATGGGATTCAGCAATAGAAATGTGATGGATTAGGTTGTCATTCTTTTCGCGGCTCACGACGTACGATCCGGGATGGAAAAATATCGCAAAAGAAGAAAAGTGTCCCGAAACTAATGAAAATGCTCAATTTTGGGCTCCAAAAATAGGTGCGGCTGAGTAGGCTTGCTGCCCCCGTCGTAGAGCTCTCGGAGAGCTTTCCAACAGTATGTTGTGCGCCGCGTAACTCTTTATGGATCAAAAGATAGGGCACCGAAGCGACGAATACCTGGTCACAAGCCCTACGCCCTCGATTTGCGGGCTGAGCCTCTACGTAAAGTGAAGTTGTCTTGGCCAAGGTACCGTGGGATTCGGGAATAGAAATGTGATGGATTAGGTTGTCTTCTTTTTCGCAGTTAACGACGTACGATCTGGGATCGAAAAACAGTACAAAAGAAGAAAAGTGTCCCAAAACTGATAAAAATGTTCAATTTTGGGATCCGAAAACCGGCGCAGCTGAGCAGGTTTGCTGCCCCCGTCGTAGAGCTCTCAGAGTGCTTTCCAACAGTATGTTGTGCGTCGTGTAACTCCTTACGGATCAACAGTTATAGGCACCGGAGCGACGAAAAACTTGTCACAAGCCCCACACCCTCGGTTTGTGGGCCCAGCCTCTACGTGAAGCAAAGTTTTCTTGCTGAAGATGCCTGGGATTCGGTAATAGAAATATGATGGATTAGGTTGTCGTCCTTTTCGCAGCTCACGACGTACGATCCGGGATGGAAAAACAGTGCAAAAGAAGAAAAGTGTCCCGTAACTGATGAAAATGTTTGATTTTGGGCTCCAAAAATAGGCACAGTCGAGCAGTCTAGCAGCCCCCGTAGTAGAGCTCTCGGAGAGCTATCCAATGGTATGTTGTGCGCCGTGTAACTCCTTACGGATCAAAAGTTAGGGCACCGAAGCGACGGATACCTGGTCACAAGCCCCACGCCCTCGGTTTGCGGGCCCAGCCTCTACGTGAAGTGAAGTTGTCTTGGCCAAGGTGATGTGGGATTCAGTAATTGAAATGTGATGGATTAGGTTGTCGTCCTTTGCGCGGCTCACGACGTACGATTCGGGACGGAAAAACAGCGTAAAAGAAGAAAAGTATCCCGAAACTGATGAAAACATTCTATTTTGGGCTCCAAAAATAGGCGCATCCGAGTAGGCTTACAGCCACCGTCGTAGAGCTCTCGGAGAGCTTTCCAACGGTAGTTTGCGCTCTGCGTAACGCCTTACAGATCAAATGTTATGGGCACTAGAGCGACGGATACCTGGTCACGAGCCTCACGCCCTCGATTTGCGAGCCAGCCTCTACGTGAAGTGAAGTTGTCTTGCTCAATGTGCCGTGGGATTCAGTAATAGAAATGTGATGGATTAGATTGTCATCCTTTTCGCAGCTCACGACGTACGATCCGTGATGGAAAAACAGTGCAAAAGAAGAAAAGTGTCCCGAAACTAATGAAAACGTTCGATTTTGGGCTCCAACAATAGGCGTGGTCGGGCAGGCTTAATGCCCCCGTCGTAGAGCTCTCTAAGAGCTTTCCATCGGTATGCTGTGCGCCGCGTAACTCCTTACGGATCAAAAGTTTGAGCTCCGAAGCGACGGATACCTGGTCACAAGCCCCACGCCCTAGGTTTGCGGGCACAGCCACTACGTGAAGTGAGGTTGTCTTGCCCAAGGTACCATGGGATTCAGTAATAGAAATGTGATGGGTTAGGTAGTCATCCTTTTCGCGGCTCACGACGTACGATCCTTGATGGAAAAAAAGCGCAAAAGAAGAAAAGTGTCCCGAACTGATGAAAACGTTTGATTTTGGGCTTTGAAAACTGGCGCAGCCGAGCAGGTTTGCTGCCCCCATCGTAGAGCTCTCGGAGTGCTTTCCAACGATATGATGCGCCGCGTAACTCCTTACAGATCAAAGGTTATGGGCACCGGAGCGACGGATACCTGGTCACAAGCCCCACGCCCTCGGTTTGTGGGCCAAGCCTCTACATGAAGCAAAGTTTTCCTACCGAAGATGCCTAGGATTCGGTAATAGAAATGTGATGGATTAGGTTGTCGTCCTTTTCGAGGCTCACGACCTACTATCCTTGATGGAAAAACAGCGCAATAGAAGAAAAGTTTTCCGAAACTGATGAAAAAGTTCATTTTTCTGCTCCGAAAATAGGCACTGCTGTACAGACTTATTCCCCCATCGTAGAGCTCTCGGAGAGCTTTCCAACGGTATGCTGTGCGCCTCGTAACTTCTTACGGATAAAAAGTTATGCGCACCAGAGCGTCGGAGACCTGGACTCAAGCCCCACGCCCTCGGTTTACGGGCCCAGCCTCAATGTGAAGTGAAGTTTTCTTGTCCTAGGTACCGTGGGATTCAGTAATAGAAATGTGATGGATTAGGTTGTTGTCCTTTTCGCGGCTAACGACGTACGATCCAGGATGGGAAAACAGGACAAAAGAAGAAAAGTGTCCCGAAACTAATGAAAACGTTCAATTTTGGGCTCCAAGAATAGGCACAGTCAAGCAGTCTTGCTGCCCCCGTCGTAGAGCACTCGGAGAGCTTTCCAACGGTATGCTGTGCCGCGTAACTCCTTACGGATCAAAAGTTAGGGCACCGAAGCGACGGATACCTGGTCACAAGCCCCACGCCCTCGGTTTGCGGGCCCACCCTCTACGTGAAGTGAAGTTGTCTTGCCCAAGGTGCCATGGGATTCAGTAATAGAAATGTGATGGATTAGGTTGTCATCCTTTTCGCGGCTAACGACGTACGATCCGGGATGGAAAAACAGGACAAAATAAGAAAAGTGTCCCGAAACTGATGAAAACGTTCGATTTTGGGCTCCAAGAATAGGCGCAGTCAAGCAGTCTTGCTGCCCCCGTCGTAGAGCTCTCGGAGAGCTTTCCAACGGTATGTTGTGCCGCGTAACGCCTTACGGATCAAAAGTTAGGGCACCGAAGCGACGGATACCTGGTCATAAGCCCCACGCCCTCAGTTTGCGGGCCCACCCTCTACGTGAAGTGAAGTTTTCTTGCCCAAGGTGCCATGGGATTCAGTAATCGAAATGTGATGGATTAGGTTGTCATCCTCTTTGCGGCTCAAGACGTACGATCTGGGATGGAAAAACAGCGCAAAAGATGAAAAGTATCCAGAAACTGATGAAAACGTTCAATTTTGGGCTCCAAAAATAGACGCGGTTGAGCAAGATTGCTGCCCTCGTCGTAGAGCTCTCGGAGAGCTTTCCAGCGGTAGTCTGTGCGCCACGTAACTTCCTACGGATCAAAAGTTATGGGCATCGGAGCGACGGAAACCTGGTCACAAGTCCCACATCCTCGGTTTGCGGGCCAGCCTCTATGAGAAGTGAAGTTATCTTGCCCAAGGTGTCGTGGGATTCAGTAATAAAAATGTGATGGATTAGGTTGTCGTCCTTTTCGCGGCTCACGACGTACGATCTGGGATGGAAAAACAGTGCAAAAGAAGAAAAGTGTCCTGAAACTGATAAAAACGTTCAATTTTGGGCTACGAAAACTGGCGCAATCAACCATCTTTGTTGCCCTCGTCGTAGAGCTCTTGGAGAGCTTTTCAACGGTATGATGTGCGCCGCGTAACTCCTTACGGATCAAAAGTTATGGGCACCGGAGCGACGGATACCTGGTCAGAAATACCACGTCCTCGGTTTGCGGGCCCGGCCTCTACATGAAGCAAAGTTTTCTTGCCAAAGGTGCCTGGGATTTGGTAATAGAAATGTGATGGATTAGGTTGTCGTCCTTTTCGCGGCTCATGACGTGCTATCCGTGGCCTGAAAAACAGCGCAATAGAAGAAAAATGTCCTGAAACTGATGAAATCATTCATTTTTGGGCTCTGAAAATAGGCGCTGCAAAGCAGGCTTGTTCCCTCGTTGTAGAGCTCTCAGAGAGCTTTCCAACGGTATGCTGTGCGCCGCGTAACTCCTTACAGATCAAAAGTTATGGGCACCGGAGTGTCAGAGACCTGGACTCAAGCCCCACGCCCTCGGTTTGCGGGCCCAGCCTCTACGTAAAGTGAAGTTGTCTTGCCCTAGGTGCCATAGGATTCAGTAATAGAAATGTGACGGATTAGGTTGTCATCGTTTTTGCGGCTAACGACGTACGATCCGGGATGGAAAAATAGGGCAAAAGAAGAAAAGTGTCTCGAAATTGACGAAAACGTTTGATTTTGGGATTCAAAAATAGGCACAGTCGAGCAGTCTTGCTGCCCCCGTCGTAGAGCTCTCAGAGAGCTTTTCATCGGTTTGTTGTGTGCCGCGTAACTCCTTACGGATCAAAAGTTAGGGCACCGAAGCGACGGATACCTGGCCACAAGCCCCACGCCCTCGGTTTGCTGGCCCAGCCTCTACTTGAAGTGAAGTTGTCTTGCCTAAGGTGCCATGGGATTCAGTAATAGAAATGTGATGGATTAGGATGTCGTCCTTTTCGCGGCTTACTACGTAAGATCCGGGATGGAAAAATAGCACAAAAGAAGAAAAGTATCCCGAAACTGATGAAATACGTTCGATTTTGGGAACCAAATATAGGCGCGACCGAGCAGGCTTGATACACCCGTCGTAGAGCTCTTAGAGTGCTTTCCAACGGTATGTTGTGCGTCCCGTAACTCCTTAAGGATCAAAACTTATGGGCACCAAAGCGACGGATACCTGGTTACAAGCCCCACACCCTCGGTTTGCAAGCCCAGCCTCTACATGAAGCAAAGTTGTTTTGCCCAAGATGTATGTGATAAGGTAATAGAAATGTGATGGATTAGGTTGTCGTCCTTTACGCAGTTCACGACGTACTATCCGGGATGAAAAAACAGGGCAAAAGAAGAAAAGTGTCCCGAAGCTGATGAAAACGTTCGATTTTGGGCTCCAAAAATAGGCGCAGTCGAGCAGTCTTACTGCCCCCGTCGTAGAGCTCTCGGAGAGCTTTCCAACGGTTTGCTGTGTGCCGCGTTACTCCTTACGGATCAAAAGTTAGGGCACCGAAGCGACGGATACCTGGTCACAAGCCCTACGCCCTCGGTTTGTGTGCCAAGCCTCTATGTGAAGTGAAGTTGTCTTGCCCAAGGTGCAATGGGATTCAGTAATAGAAATGTGATGGATTAGGTTGTCGTTCTTTTCGCGGCTCACGACGTACGTTCCGGGATGAAAAAACATCGCAAAAGAAGAAAAGTGTCCCAAAATTGATGAAAACGTTCAATTTTGGCATACAAAAATAGGCACGGCTGAGCAGGCTTGCTGCCCTCGTCGTAGAGCTCTTAGAGAGCTTTCCAACGGTATGTTGTACGCCACGTAACTCCTTACGGATCAAAAGATAGGGCACCGAAGCGACGGATACCTGGTCACAATCCCTACGCCCTCGGTTTGCAGGCCCAGCCTCTACGTGAAGTGAAGTTGTCTTGCCCAAGATACTTGGGATTCGGTAATAGAAATGTGGTGGATTAGGTTGTCGTCTTTTTCACGGCTCACAATGTACGATCCGGGATACAAAAACAGAGCTAAAGAAGAAAAGTGTCCCGAAACTGATGAAAATGTTTGATTTTGGGCTCCGAAAATAAGCGCAGCCAAGCAGGCTTGCTGGTCCCATTGTAGAGCTCTCGGTGAGCTTTCCAATGATATGTTGTGCGCCGCGTAACTCCTTACGGATCAAAAGTTATGGGCACCTGAGCGACGGATACCTGGTCACAAGCCCCACGCCCTCGGTTTGCGGGTCCAACCTCTGCGTGAAGCAAAGTTGTCTTGCCCAAGATGCCTGGGATTCGGTAATAGAAATGTGATAGATTACGTTGTCGTCCTTTTCGCAGCTCACGACCTACTATCCTTGATGGAAAAACAGCGCAATAGAAGAAAAGTTTCCCGAAACTGATGAAAATGTTCATTTTTCTGCTCCGAAAATAGGCGCTGCTATGCAGGCTTGTTCCCCCATCGTAGAGCTCTTGGAGAGCTTTCCAACGGCATGCTGTGCGCCGCGTAACTCCTTACGGATCAAAAGTTATGGGCACCGGAGCGTCGGAGACCTGGACTCAAGCCCCTCGCTCTCGGTTTGCGGGCACAGCCTCTACGTGAAGTGAAGCTTTCTTGCCCTAGGTGCTGTGGGATTTGGTAAAAGAAATGTGATGGATTAGGTTGTCGTCCATTTCGCGACTAACGACGTACGATCCGGGATGGAAAAATAGGGCAAAAGAAGAAAAATGTCCCGAAGCTGATGAAAACGTTCGATTTTGGGCTCCAAAAATAGGCGCAGTCGAGCAGTCTTGCTGCCCCCGTCGTAGAGCTCTCGGAGAGCTTTCCAACGGTTTGTTGTGTGCCGCGTAACTCCTTACGGATCAAAAGTTAGGGTACCGAAGCGACGGATACCTGGTCACAAGCCCCACGCCCTCGGTTTGCTGGCCCAGCCTCTACGTGAAGTGAAGTTGTCTTGCCCAAGGTGCCATGGGATTCAGTATTAGAAATGTGATGGATTAGGATGTCGTCCTTTTCGTGGCTTACTACGTAAGATCCGGGATGGAAAAATAGCGCAAAAGAAGAAAAGTATCCCGAAACTGATGAAATACATTCGATTTTGGGAACCAAATATAGGCGCGACCGAGCAGGCTTGATACACCCGTCGTAGAGCTCTCAAAGTGCTTTCCAACGGTATGTTGTGCGTCGCGTAACTCCTTAAGGATCAAAACTTATGGGCACCAGAGCGACGGATACCTGGTCACAAGCCCCACGCCCTCGGTTTGCAAGCCCAGCCTCTACGTGAAGCAAAGTTGTCTTGCCCAAGATGTATGTGATAAGGTAATATAAATTTGATGGAATAGGATGTCGTCCTTTTCGCGGCTCACGACGTACTATCCGGGATGGAAAAATAGCACAAAAAAAGAAAAGTATCCCGAAACAGATGAAAACGTTTGATTTTGGGATCTGAAAACCATTGCAGCCGACCAAGTTTGCTGTCCCTATCGTAGAGCACTCGGAGAACTTTCCAACGGTATGCTGTACGCCGCGTAACTCCTTACGGATCAAATGTTATGGGCACTGAAGCGACGGAGACCAGGTCCCAAGCCCCAAGCCCTCGGTTTACAGTCCCAGCCTCTACGTGAAGCAAAGTTGTCTTGCCCAAGATACCTGGGATTCGGTAAAAGAAATGTGATGGATTAGGTTGTCGTCCTTGTCGCGGCCAACGACATACGATACGGGAATGAAAAACAACGCAAAATAAGAAGAGTGTCCTGAAATAGATGAAAACGTTCGAATTTGGGCTCCGAAAACAAGCGCAGGCAAGCAAGCTTTCTTCCCCCGTCGTAGAGCTCTCGAACAGCTTTCCAACAGTATGTTGTGCGCCGCGTAACTCCTTACGGATCAAAAGTTATGGGCACCGGAGTGACGGATACCTGGTCACAAGCCCCACGACCTCGATTTACGGGCCCAGCCTCTACGTGAAGTGAAGTTTTCTTGCCCAAGGTACCAAGGGATTCAGTAATAGAAATGTAATGGATTAGGTTGTTGTCATTTTCGCAGCTCACGACGTACGATCCGGGATCGAAAAACAGCGCAAAAGAAGAAAAGTGTCCCGAAGCTGATGAAAACGTTCGATTTTAGGCTTCAAAAATAGGCGCAGCTGAGCAGGCTTGCTGCCCCTATCGTAGAGCTCTCGGAGAGCTTTCCAATGGCATGCTATGCGCCGCGTAACTCCTTACGAATCAAAAGTTATGGGCATCGAAGAGACGGATACCTGGTCACAAGCTCCACGCCCTCGATTTTTGGGGCCCAGCCTCTACGTGAAGTGAAGTTGTCTTGCCCAAGGTGCTGTGGGATTCAGTAATAGAAGTGTGATGGATTAGGTTGTCGTCCTTTTTGCGGCACACGACGCACTATCCGGGATAGAAAAACATCGCAAAATAAGAAAAGTGTCCCAAAATAGATGAAAACGTTCAATTTTGGGCTCCAAAAATAGGCGCAGCCAAGCAGGCATAATGCCCCCGTCGAAGAGCTCTTGGAGAGCTTTCCAACTGTATGCTATGCACCGTGTAACTCCTTACGGATCAAAAGTTATGGGCACCGGAGCGACGGATTCCTGGTCACAAGCCCCAAGCCCCCGATTTGCGGGCCCAGCCTGTACGTGAAGTGAAGTTGTCTTGCCCAAGGTGCCGTGGGATTCAGTAATAGAAATGTGATGAATTAGGTTGTTGTCCTTTTAGCGGCTCACAGCGTACGATCCGGGATGGAAAAACAGCGCAAATGAAGAAAATTGTCCCGAAACAGATGAAAATGTTCAATTTTGGGCTCCGAAAATAGGCGTAGCTGAGCAGGATTGTTGCCCCCGTTGTAGATCTCTCAGAGAGCTTTCCAACGGTATGTTGTGTGCCACGTAACTCCTTACGGATCAAAAGTTATGGGCACCGGTGCGACGGATACCTGGTCACAAGCCGCACGCCCTCGATTTGCTGGCCCAGCCTCTACGTGAAGTGAAGTTGTCTTGCCCAAGGTACCGTGGGATTTAGTAATAGAATGTGATGGATTAGGTTGTCGTCCTTTTCGATGCTCACGACGTACGATCCAAGATGAAAAAACAACGCAAGAGAAGAAAAGTGTACCGAAACTGATGAAAATGTTCAATTTTGTACTCCGGAAATAGTCACAGACAAGCAGGCTTGCTGCCCTTGTCGTAGAGCTCGCGGAGAGTTTTCCAACTGTATGCTATGCGCCACGTAACTCCTTACGGATAAAAAGTTATGGGCAAGAGATAGACTGATACTTGGTCACAAGCCCCACGCCCACGGTTTGCAGGCCCAGCCTCTATGTGAAATGAAGTTGTCTTGCCCAAGGTACCGTGGGATTTAGAAATAGAAATGTGATGGATTAGGTTGTCATCCATTTCGCGGCTCACGACGTACGATCCCGGATGGTAAAACAGCGCAAAAGAAGTAAAGTGTCTCGAAACTGAATAAAAAGTTTGATTTTGGGCTCCGAAAAGTAGCATAACCGAGCAGGCTTCCTGCCACCATCGTAGAGCTCTCGGAGAGCTTACCAACGGTATGTTGTGCGCTGCGTAACTCCTTACGGATCAAAAGTTATGGGCACCATAGCGACGGAGACCTGGTCCCAAGCCCACGCCCTCTGTTTGCGGGCCCAGCCTCTACGTGAAGCAAAGTTGTCTTGCCCAAGATGTTTGGGATTCGGTAATAGAAATATGATGGATTAGGTTGTTGTCCTTTTTGTGGCTCACGATGTTCGATCCAGGATGGAAAAAAAGAGCAAAAGAAGAAAAGTGTCCCGAAACTGATGAAAACGTTCGATTTTGGGCTTCGAAAATAGGCGCAAACGAGCAGGCTTGCTACCCCCATCGTAGTACTCTCGGAGAGCTTTCCAACGGTATGTTGTGCGCTGCGTAACTCCTTACGGATCAAAAGTTATAGGGACGGGAGCGACAGAGACCTGGTCCCATGCCCCACGCCCTCGGTTTGCAGGCCTAGCCACTACGTGAAGCAAAATTGTCTTGCCCAAGATGCCTAGGATTCGGTAATAGAAATGTGATGGATTAGGTTGTCGTCCTTTTTGCGGCCCACGACGTACGATCCGGGATGGAAAAACTGCGCAAAAAAAGAAAAGTGTCAAGAAACTGATGAAAATGTTTGATTTTGGGCTCTGAAAATAGGCGCAGACGGGCAGGCTTGCTGCCCCATACATAGAGGTCTCGGAGAGCTTTCCAACTATATCTTGTGCACCGCGTAACTCCTTACGGATCAAAAGTTATGGGCTCCGGAGATACGGATACCTGGTCACTAGCCCCACGCCCTCGGTTTCCGAGCCCAGCTTCTATGTGAAATGAAGTTGTCTTGCCCAAGGTACCGTGGGATTCAGTAATAGAAATGTGATGGTTTAGGTTGTCGTCCTTTTCGCGGCTCACGACGTATGATTCGGGACGGAAAAACAGCGCAAAAGAAGAAAAGTGTACCAAAATCGATGAAAATGTTCAATTTTGGATTCAAAAAACTTGCGCAGCCGAGCAGGATAGCTTCCCCCGTTGTAGATCTCTCGGAGAGCTTCCCAACGGTATGCTGTGCACCACGTAACTCCTTACGGATCAAAAGTTATGAGCACCGTAGCGATAGAGACCTGGTCCCAAGCCCCACGCCCTCAGTTTGCTGGCCCAGCCTCTACGTGAAGTGAAGTTGTCTTGCCCAAGGTGCCATGGGATTCAGTAATAGAAATGTGATGGATTAGGTAGTCGTTCTTTTCGCGGCTCACCACGTACGATCCGGGATGGAAAAACAGCACAAAAGAAGAAAATGTCCCGAAACTGATGAAAACGTTCGATTTTGGGCTTCAAAAATAGGCGCTGCTATGCAGGCTTACTGCCCCTATCATAGAGCTCTCGGAGAGCTTTCCAATGGCATGCTATGCACCGTGTAACTCCTTATGGATCAAAAGTTATGGGCACCAGAGAGACGGATACCTGGTCATAAGCCCCACGCCCTCAGTTTGCGGGCCCAGCCACTACGTGAAGTGAAGTTGTCTTGCCCAAGGTGCGGTGGGATTCAGTAATAGAAATGTGATGGATTAGGTTGTCGTCCTTTTCGCGGCTCACGACGTACGATTCGGGATGAAAAAATAGCGCAGAAGAAGAAAAGTGTACCGAAACTAATGAAAACGTTCGATTTTGGGCTCTGAAAACTAGCGCAGCCGAGCAGGCTTGCAACCCCCGTCGTAGAGCTCTCGGAGAGCTTTCCAACAGTATGTTGTGCACAGCGTAACTATTTACGGATCAAAAGTTATGGGCACGGGAGCGACGGAGACCAGGTCCCAAGCCCCATGCCCTCGGTTTGTTGGCCCAACCTCTACGTGAAGCAAAGTAGTCTTGCGCAAGATGCCTGGGATTCGGTAATAGAAATGTGATGGATTAGGTTGTCATCCTTTTTGTGGCCCACGACGAACGATCCGGGATGGAAAAACAGAGAAAAAGATGGAAAGTGTCACAAAACTGATGAAAACGTTCAAATTTGGGCTCCAAAAATAGGCGCAAGCGAGCAGGCTTGCTGCCCCTGTGGTAGAGCTCTCGGAGAGCTTTCCAACGGTATGCTGTGCGCCGGGTAACTCCTTACGGATCAAAAGTAATGGGCACCAGAGCGACGGATACTTGGTCACTAGCCCTACGCCCTCGGTTAGCGGGCCCAGCCTCTACGTGAAACGAAGTTGTCTTGCCTTAGGTACTGTGGGATTCGGTAATAGAAATGTGATGGATTAGGTTGTCGTCCTTTTTGCAGCCCACGACGTACGATCCGGGATGGTAAAACAACGTAAAAGAAGAAAAGTGTAACGAAACTGATGAAAAACTTCAATTTTGGGCTGCGAAAACAGGCGCAGACGAGCAGGATTGCTGCCCCCATCGTAGAGCACTCAAAGATCTTTCCAATGGTATGATGTGCACCGCGTAACTCCTTACGGATCAAAAGTTATGGGCACCGTAGCGATGGAGACCTAGTCCCAAGCCCCACGCCCTAGGTTTACGGGCCCAGCCTCTACATGAAGTGAAGTTGTCTTGCTCAAGGTGCTGTGGGATTCAGTAATAGAAATGTGATGGATTAGGTTGTCGTCCTTTTCGCAGCTCACGACGTACGATCCGGGATGAAAAAACAGCGCAGAAGAAGAAAAGTGTCCCGAAATTGATGAAAAAGTTTGATTTTGGGCGTCGAAAATAGGCGCAGCTGAGAAGGCTTGTTGCCCTTATTGTAGAGCTCTCGGAGAGATTTCCAACGGCATGCTATGCGCCGCGTAACTCCTTACGGATCAAAAGTTATAGGCACCAGAGAGACGGATACCTGGTCACAAGCCCTACGCCCTCGATTTGCGGGCCCAACCTATACGTGAAGTGAAGTTGTCTTGCCCAAGGTACCGTGGGATTCAGTAATAGAAATGTGATGGATTAGGTTGTCGTCCTTTTTGTGGCTCACGACGTACGATCCGGGATGGAAAAACAGCGCAAAAGAAGAAAAGTGTCCCAAAACTGAAGAAAACGTTCGATTTTGGGCTCCAAAATTAGGCGCGGCCGAGCAGGATTGCTACCCCCATCGTATATCTCTCGGAGAGCTTTCCAACGGTATGCTGTGCGCCGCGTTACTCCTTACGAATCAAAAGTTAGGGTACCAAAGCGATGGATACCTGGTCACAAGCCCCACGCCCTCGGTTTCCAGGCCCAACCTCTATGTCAAGTGAAATTGTCTAGCCCAAGGTGCCATGGGATTCAGTAATAGAAATGTGATGGATTAGGTTGTCGTCCTTTTCGCGATTCACGACGTACGATCCGGGATGAAAAAAAAGCGCAAAAAAAGTAAAGTGTCCCGAAACTGATGAAAACATTCGCTTTTTGGCTTCAAAAATAGGTGCAGCTGAGCAGGCTTGCTGTCCCCATTGTAAAGCTCTCGTAGAGCTTTCCAACGATATGTTGTGCGCCGTGTAACTCCTTACGGATCAAAAGTTATAGGCATTGGAGTGACGGAGATTGGACCCAAGCCCCACAACCTCGGTTCGCGGGCCCAGCCTTTACGTGAAGCAAAGTTGTCTTGCCCAAGATGCTTGGGATTCGGTAATAGAAATGTGATGGATTAGGTTGTCGTTCTTTTCGCGGCACACGACGTACGATCCGGGATGGAAAAACATAACAAAAGAAGAAAAGTGTCCCGAAACTGATGAAAAATTTGGATTTTGGGCTCCGAAAATAGTACAGTCGAGTAGGCTTGCGGCCCCCGTCGTAGAGCTCTCGGAGTGCTTTCCAACGGTACGCTGTGCGCCGCGTAACTCCTTACGGATCAAAAGTTATGGGACGGGAAAGACAGGAGACCTGGTCCCAAGCCCCACGCCCTCGATTTGTTGACCCAGCCACTACGTGAAGCAAAGTTGTCTTGCCCAAGATGCCTAGGATTCGGTAATAGAAATGTGATGGATTAGATTGTCGTCCATTTCGGTGCCCATGACGTACGATCCGAGATGGAAAAACAGCGAAAAAAGAAGAAAAGTTTCACAAAATGTATTAAAACGTTCGATTTTGGGCTCCAAAAATAGGCACAGATGAGCATGCTTGCTGCCCCCGTTGTAGAGCTCTTGGAGAGCTTTCCAACGGTATGTTGTGCGCCGCGTAACTCCTTACGGATCAAAAGTTATGGGCACCGGAGCGACGGATACTTGGTCACAAGCCCCATGCCCACGGTTTGCGGGCCCACCCTCAACATGAAGTGAAGTTGTCTTGCCCAAGGTGCCGTGGGATTCAGTAATAGAAATGTGATGGATTAGGTTGTCGTCCTTTTTGCGGTTCACGACATACGATATGGGATGGAAAAACAGCGTAAAAGAAGAAAAGTGTCCCGAAACTGATGAAAACGTTCGATTTTAGGCTTCAAAAATAGGCGCAGCCGAGCAGGATTGCTGCCCCTGTCGTAGAGCTCTCGGAGAGCTTTCCAATTGTATGTTATGCGCCGCGTAACTCCTTACGGATCAAAAGTTATGGGCACCGGAGAGACGGATACCTGGTCATAAGCCCCACGCCCTCGGTTTGCGGGCCCAGCCTCTACGTGAAGTAAAGTTGTCTTGCCCAAGGTGCCGTGGGATTCAGTAATAGAAATGTGATAGATTAGGTTGTCGTCCTTTTCGTAACTCACGACGTACGATCCGGGATGGAAAAATAGCGCAAAAGAAGTAAAGTGTCCGAAAAGTGATAAAAACGTTCGATTTTGGGCTGCGAAATCTAGCGCAGCCTAGCAAGCTTTCTACTCCCGTCGTAGAGCTCTCGGAGAGATTTCTAACGGTATGTTTTATGCCGCGTAACTCCTTAAGGATTAAAACTTATGGGCAACGTAGCGACGGAGACCTAGTCCCAAGCCTACACCCTCGGTTTGCGGGCCCAGCCTCTATGTGAAGCAAAGTTGTCTTGCCCAAGATGTTTGGGATTCAGTAATAGAAATGTGATGGATTAGGTTTTATGTCTTTTTCGCGGCTCACGACGTATGATCCGTGATGGAAAAATAGCGCAAAAGAAGAAAAGTGTCCCGAAACAGATGAAAACATTCGATTTTGGGCTCCGAAAATAGGAGCAGCCGAGCAGGCTTGTTGGCCACATTGTAGAGCTCTCGGAGAGCTTTCCAATGGTATGTTGTACGCCGCGTAACTCCATACGGACCAAAAGTTATGGGCACTGGAGAGACGGATACCTGGTCGCAAGCCCCACGCCCTCGGTTTGCGGGCCCAGCCTCTATATGAAGTGAAGTTGTCTTGCCCAAGGTGCTGTGGGATTCAGTAATAGAAATGTGATGGATTAGGTTGTCGTCCTTTTCGCGGCTCACGACGTACGATCCGATATGGAAAAACTGTGCAAAAGAAGAAAAGTGTACCGAAACTAATGAAAACGTTCGATTTTGGGCTCCGAAAACAAGCAAAGCCAAGTAGGCTTGCTGCCCTTGTCGTAGTGCTCTCGAAGAGCTTTCCAACGGTATGCTGTGCGCTGCGTTATTCCTTACGGATCAAAAGTTATGGGCACGGGAGCGACGGAGACCTGGTCCTAAGCCCCACGCCCTCGATTTGCTGGCCCAACCTCTACGTGAAGCAAAGTAGTCTTGCCCAAGATGCCTGGGATTCGGTAATAAAAATGTCATGGATTAGGTTTTCATACTTTTCGCGGCCCACGACGTACAATCCGTGATGGAAAGACAGCGCAAAAGACGGAAAGTGTCACGAAACTGATAAAAATTTTTGATTTTGGGCTCCGAAAATAGGCGCAAACGAGCAAGCTTGCTACCCCCGTGGTAGAGCTCTCGGAGTGCTTTCCAACGGTATACTGTGCACCGGGTAACTCCTTACGGATCAAAAGTAATGGGTACCGGAGTGACGAATACCTGGTCACTAGCTCCACGCCCTCAGTTAGCGAGCCAAGCCTCTACGTGAAGTAAAGTTGTCTTGCCTTAGGTGCCATGGGATTCGGTAATAGAAATGTGATGGATTAGGTTTTCGTCCTTTTCGCGGCCCACGACATATGATCCGGGATGGTAAAACAGTGCAAAAGAAGAAAAGTGTAACGAAATTGATGAACACATTCGATTTTGGGCTACGAAAATAGATATAGACGAGCAAGATTACTACCCCCGTCGTAGAGCTCTCAGAGAGCTTTCCAACGGTATGATGTGCACCGCGTAACTCTTTACAGATCAAAAGTTATGGGCACCATAGCGATGGAGACCTGGTCCCAAGACCCACGCCCTAGGTTTATGGGCCCCGCCTCTACGTGAAGTGAAGTTGTCTTGCCCAAGGTGCCGTGGGATTCAGTAATAGAAATATGATGGATTAGGTTGTCATCCTTTTCGCGGCTCACCACATACGATCCGGGATGGAAAAACAGCGCAAAAGAAGAAAAGTGTCCTGAAACTGATGAAAAAGTTCAATTTTGGGCTTCGAAAATAGGCACAACCGAGAAGGCTTATTGCCCCTGTTGTAGAGCTCTCGGAGAGATTTCCAACGGTATGCTATGCGTCGCGTAACTCCTTACGGATCAAAAGTTATGGGCACTGGAGAGATGGATACCTGGTCACAAGCCCCACGCCCTCGATTTGCGTGCCCAACCTCTACGTGAAGTGAAGTTGTCTTGCCTAAGGTACTGTGGGATTCAGTAATAGAAATGTGATGGATTAGGTTGTCGTCCTTTTCGCGGCTCACGACGTACGATCCGGAATGGAAAAACTGCGCAAAAGAAGAAAAGTGTCCTAAAACTAATGAAAACATTCAATTTTGGACTCTAAAAATAGTCGCAGCTAAGTAGGATTGCTGCCCCCATCGTAGAGCTCTCAGAGAGCTTTCCAACGGTATGCTGTGCGCCGCGTAACTCCTTACGAATCAAAAGTTAGGGTACCGAAGCGATGGATACCTGGTCATAAACCCCACGCCCTCGGTTTCCAGGCCCAGCCTCTACGTAAAGTGAAATTGTCTAGCCCAAGGTGCCATGGGTTTCCATAATAGAAATGTGATGGATTAGGTTATCGTCCTTTTCGCGGCTCACAACGTACGATCCGGGACGGAAAAACAACGCAAAAGAAGAAAAGTTATCCTAAAACTGATGAAAACATTCGATTTTGGGCTTCGAAAATAGGCGCACCTGAGTAGGCTTGCTATCCCTGTTGTAGAGCTCTCGTAGAGCTTTCCAACGATATGTTGTGCATCACGTAACTCCTTACGGATCAAAAGTTATAGGCACCGGAGTGACGGAGACCTGGACCTAAGCCCCACGACCTCGGTTCGCGGGCCCAGCCTCTACGTGAAGCAAAGTTGTCTTGCCCAAGATGCTTGGGATTCGGTAATAGAAATGTGATGGATTAGGTTGTCGTTCTTTTCGCGGCTCACGACATACGATCCAGGATGGAAAAACATAACAAAAGAAGAAAAGCGTCTTGAAACTGATGAAAAAGTTGGATTTTGGGCTCTGAAAATAGGCGCAGCCGAGCAGCTTGCTGCCCCCATCGTAGAGCTCTCGGAGAGCTTTCCAACGGTATGTTGTGTGTCACGCCCCAACCCGACCTATGGAGGCTAGACTAAGGAATGACCTAATTCTTCTATGCTATTTGTACGACTTGGTCATTTCTTACGATTAATACTTAACGTTGATTTAGAATTCCAAAAGATTTTTTGAAAATCCGGCAGTATGACGGCTATATTTAAGACCTTTGGTTTGACCTATTTTCTAAAATGCCTCGATTATTCCAATCATCGATTCAATTCAAACCAAAATTTTCTATTTTGTCATCAACCGATATGCCTACCAGTCTATCTTGAAAGTCTCGTTTGGTTAATAAGCCTAGCATGATAACTATGTCCCGTTTATTTGTCAATTTCCTATCATGCAAGTACCTATTATCTTTTAGTTTACAAATGAGCACCTAAGTGAAATTAGATAGAATTAACTTAGTTGATTGTTCATCTAGTGGTTTAAATGCCTACGATAACTACAAATTAAGAAAACGAAAGCAAACAACCAAATAAAGAGTTTGTCCGGTTATAGATAGTACAATCCAAAATTAGACCCAAATTACAACGGGGTCAATTACATCAATGAAATGAAGAGTCCGCAAATAAACACAACATCCCTAATAGCATCCATGTTCACGAAAAGCACGCAATGCACATAGTTGTTCCAAAGGTTCATCAACTAGCACATTTCCTTCGGGTACCTGTTCCTGGTCTTCTTCACCTGAGATGATAAAAGAGGGTGAGTCCTTATGAACTCAGCGAGGAGGAATGAGAAATAAGTTTTGAAACTCATTTTCCGGTTCAACTTATGAAAACCCTTTGCAAGCATGACATATAACACAAGTAAGTATATAACGTAATATAAAAGTAAAGAAACACAATTATCCGTCTTTCCTCCTCGAGGTCCTCTAGGAACCAAGCAAGAGTACTTATACACATAGTGAAAAGGATACAGTGAGCTTTTGCTCTCAGTTTATTTCCAGTATTAGTTGTTGCGGCCGACTTCAAATCATCCCCTTATCATGCCAAATGGGTGTACTCCGGATGTACCCCGAAATCCTACGACCCAACTCTCCGAGGAAGTCTAGCCCCCAAGCGAGAGAGGGAATTGGACAATGGTAGTCACGGTTGCACCGGCAAGCTCAATGCCGCCCGGTGTGCGTGAACGCTACCACGCCAGAATGAAAGGTTGCAACCTTGTATGCAATGCACATTTATGACATTTAATATATCACATTAGGAGGACAACAAAGTAGGTTACCTCCGAGCAGTCATAAGATTGCACATTGACAAGTAAACAAGCGAGGCACGATAAGACAAGTAATTTCACTTGAAAGGCACATGGAGTTATATGAACATTAAACGGGCAGCCATGTAACACACGTAAATCAAATCATATAACTCATTTCAAAGCTCACGTAATCAATTAATAAGATTATTCATCATGCAACGGCATCTACGTGGGACCGGGTGCAAGAAAGGCATACTTGTCAACATGTAATCATCAAGATCGCATTTAGGGCTACAATGGCAACTACGGGCAGCCTACCAAACATATAATTAAACACAATATTCATAGGATCAACACTTAGTGAATTTACCTAGTCACCAGGGTTTCCATTTCGTGCTTACTCGTGCGATTAAGCCCCAAGTCAACTCAAAATCAATCTCAAGCCATGCATTTATTAGTTCATACACCCTCAAGTATTCAAAACAGTCCACACAACATCTCAATGCCACAATCCCAAGCATTTAATACAACAAGAGAAGCTACAATAATTTTTCTAAGCATATCACTAAGTGAAACCCTCACTGCAATGGGCTGTTTTCTCACAATCGTTAAGACAAGCAAACAATCTCCAATTCCAGTGAATAAGATGTAAAATTAAAGCTTAAGAAGTGAACTAAATTTAGAAACAAACCTCGCATCATTTGGAGTTTGGGTTCAATAGTTATAGCAAAAACAGTGAGACTGCACAAAACTGTCCAGATGTGCACACATTTCAATACTTGTCGTTTTTTAGAGCCTTAGGGTCAGATTTAGCCTTAGTCCATTTTTGACAAAATGTCCAGAACTGAAAAATATAGCAGCACACCAAATTTTATGCATTTTGGATATCATTTATTAAGTCAAAACCGGTTCGTTCTACAAGGTCAGCGAATCTGTCAAAACCTGCTTCATTTTTCCAGACTTTCCAGATTTAGACACATTTTAATTATTTGCCATTTTTAGGACCTTAGAGTCAAAATTAGCTTTGGCCTATTTCTGTGAAAAATGTTCAGAACTGGAAAAAATAGTCACCTACCAATTTTCACGCATTTCCAATATCATTTACCTAGCCAAACTCACCTTGCACCAACAAGACAGAAAGTTGTCACATGCACGATTTCATCTATCATCACATTCTAGCCCAAAATCTTGCCATGCATGGTTATAAAAGCTTATGAACACACATATATCTCAAGTACAGAAGTAAAGATAGACATTTAAGAGCATGCATGTGGTTTTTTGAAAGATTTTCAAGAAGTTTTAGCCCTCACCTTAGCAAAACAACAAGAAGATACACAAGACTCTTGGTGAAGCACAAAGTTGATCTTCTTCCTTGCTTAGCCAAGACATCACTCGATTTTCTCTATTTTTCCTAGCTTAGTGACCAAGTTCTTAGTAGGTGCATGGGGTTAGAACAAGAAGAAAAGAAATGGAAGCTAGCAAACTCACCTAAGCCGAAATGGAGATTCAAAGAGCTTGCATGTGTGTTTCTTGCAACCTAGCTTGCTTAGTCGAGCTCCCTAGCTTCTTGCTTGCCTTGATAAACCATGGAGTGATGAAGATAAGCTATGGAGTGTAGAAACTCAGCCAAAGCCGAGAGAGAGAGAGAAGAATGGGAGGGAGAGAGAGAAATATGAGGAAATGAGAGAAATGAAAGAAAAATAAAAGCTTTTGTTGGGCAAAGGAGCTTGTCGGCCTAGGGCATGTAAAAATCTGATTTTGTGTCTTCAAAGAGCATCATTTGAATCACCTAGCATGGCAAGGGAATGGGTCGAGAATATGGGTGCATTGGGTAGGGTTTTGGGTTATTTTTTTATGCATATGTGTCATAACTTGTCTAAGAATGTTTGAGGAATTAATTTTGAAATTGAAGTGCATGCACAAGGGTCCAAGTGGTTGGCCAAGGGTAGTGCTAGAATCTGAATTTTTTGTCATCTATTGGAGTATTATTTAATTGTGTGTTTGGGATATGCAAAGAATAAGGAATAAAGAATAAAGAATATCTAGCTTTTGGTGCAATTTCGTCTTCTAGTGGGTTGAATTAGTAATTTAATATTAGTTAGTGGAATTTGTAGGATTAATTAATGATCTAGTGATTAATTAATGATCTAGTCACAAGCCCCACGCCCTCGGTTTGCAGGCCCAGCCTCTACGTGAAGTGAAGTTGTCTTGCCCAAGGTACCGTGGGATTCAGTAATAGAAATGTGATGGATTAGGTTTCGTCCTTTTCGCGGTTCACGATGTACAATCCGGGATGGAAAAACAGTGCAAAAGAAGTAAAGTGTCCCAAAACTGATGAAAACGTTCGATTTTGGGCTTTAAAAAGTAGTACAGCTGAGCAGGCTTGCTACCCCCATCGTAGAGCTCTTAGAGAGCTTTCCAACGGTATGTTGTGTGCCGCGTAACTCCTTACGGATCAAAAGTTATGGGCACCATAGCGACGGAGACCTGGTCCCAAGCCCACGCCCTCGGTTTGCCGGCCCAGCCTCTACGTGAAGCAAAGTTGTCTTACCCAAGATGTTTGGGATTCGGTAATAGAAATGTGATGGATTAGGTTGTCGTCCTTTTCGCGGCTCACGACGTACGATCTGGGACGGAAAAACAACGCAAATGAAGAAAAGTGTACCGAAACGGATGAAAATATTAAAATTTGGCCTCCAAAAACAGGCGCAGCTGAGTAGGCTTGTAGCCCCCGTCGTAGAACTCTTGGAGTGCTTTCCAATGGTATGTTGTGCGCTGCGTAACTCCTTACGGATCAAAATTTATGAGCACCGGAGCAACGGAGACCTAGTCTTAAGCCCCACGCCCTCGGTTTGCGGGCCTAGCCTCTACGTGAAGCGAAGTTGTTTTGCCCAAGGAGCCGTGGGATTCGGTAATAGAAATGTGATGGATGAGGTTGTCATCCTTTTCGCGGCTTAGGACACAAGATCCGGGATAGAAAAATAGCACAAAAGAAGAAAAGTGTCCCAAAACTGATGAAAATGTTTGATTTTTGGCTCCGAAAATAAGTGCAGCAGAGCACGGTTGATGCCCCCTCTATAGGGCTCTCGAAGAGCTTTCCAACGGTATGCTGTGCGCAGCGTAACTCCTTACGGATCAAAAGTTATGGGCACCGGAGACACGGAGACCTAGTCCCATAGCCCACGCCCTCGGTTTACGGGCCCAACCTCTACGTGAAGCGAAGTTGTCTTGCCCAAGGTGCCGTGGGATTCGGTAATAGAAATGTGATAGATTAGGTAGTCGTCCTTTTTGTGGCTCACGACGTACGATCCGTGACGGAAAAACAAAGCTAAAGAACAAAAGTATCACGAAAATGATGAAAACATTCAATTTTAGCCTCCGAAAATAGGCGCAACTGACTAGGCTTGCTACCCTCGTCGTAGAGCTCTCGGTGAGCTTTCCAACAGTATGTTGTACGACGCAAAACTCGTACGTATCAAAAGTTACGGGAACCGGAGCGACGGAGACCTGGTCCCAAGGCCTATGCCCTCGGTTTGTGGGCCCAGCCTCTACGTGAAGCGAAGTTGTCTTTTCTAAGGTACCGTGGGATTCAGTAATAGAAATGTGATGGATTAGGTAGTCGTCCATTTCGCGGCTCACGACGTACGATTCGGGAAGGGAGCTCTCGAAGAGCTTTCCAACGGTATGCTGTGCGCAGCATAACTCCTTACGGATCAAAAGTTATGGGCACTGGAGACACGGAGACCTAGTCCCAACGCCCACGCCCTCGGTTTACGGGCCTAGCCTCTATGTGAAGTGAAGTTTTCTTGCCCAAGGTGACATGGGATTCGGTAATAGAAATGTGATGGATTAGGTAGTCGTCCTTTTCGCGGCTCACAACGTATGATCCAGGACGGAAAAACAGAGCTAAAGAACAAAAGTATCGCGAAAATGATGAAAACATTCGATTTTGGCCTCTGAAAACAAGCACAACTGACTAGGCTTGTTGCCCTCGTCGTAGAGCTCTCGGTGAGCTTTCCAACGGTATGTTGTGTGACGCGTAACTCCATACGGATCAAAAGTTATAGAAACCGGAGCAACGGAGACCAGGTCCCAAGGCCCATGCCCTCGGTTTGCGGGCCCAGCCTCTACGTGAAGCGAAGTTATCTTTTCCAAGGTGCCATGGGATTCGGTAATAGAAATGTGATGGGTTAGGTAGTCGTCCATTTCGCGGCTCACGACGTACGATCCGGGACTAAAAAACAGCGCAAAAGAAGAAGAGTGTCCCAAAACTGATAAAAACGTTCGATTTTGGCCTCCGAAAATAGGCGCAGCTAGGCAAGGTTGCTGCCCCCGTCGTAGAGCTCTCGGAGAGCTTTTCGACGGTATGTTGTGCGCCGCGTAACTCCTTACGAATCAAAAGTTATGGGCACCGGAGCGATGGATACTTGGCCCCAAGCCCCGCGGCTTCGGTTTGTGGGCCCAGCCCCTACGTGAAGCGAAGTTGTCTTGCCCAAGGTGCTGTGGGATTCGGTAATAGAAATGTGATGGATTAGGTAGTTGTCCTTTTCGCGGCTCACGACGTAAGATCTGGGACAAAAAAACAGCGCAAATGAAGAAAAGTGTCACAAAACTGATGAAAAAGTTCCATTTTGGCCTCCGAAAATAGGAGCAGCCGAGCAGGATTGCTATCCCCGTCGTATAACTCTTGGAGAGCTTTCGAACGGTATGTTGTGCACTGTATAACTCCTTACGGATCAAAAGTTATGGGCACCGGAGCGACGGAGACTTGGTCCCAAGGCCCACGCCCTCGGTTTACGGGCCCAGCCTCTACGTGAAGCGAAGTTGTCTTGCCCAAGGAGCCATGGGAATCGGTAATAGAAATGTGATGGATTAGGTTGTCGTCCTTTTCACGGCTCACGACGCAAGTTCCGGGAGGGAAAAATAGCGCAAAAGAAGAAAAGTGTCCCGAAACTGATGAAAATGTTCAATTTTTGGCTCCAAAAATAGGCGCAGCAAAGCAGGGTTGCTGCCTCTGTCGTAGATCTCTCGAAGAGTTTTCCAACGGTATGTTGTGCATCGCGTAACTCCTTACGGTTCAAAAGTTATGTGCACCGGAGCGACGGAGTCCTGGTTCCAAGGCCCACGCCCTCGGTTTACGGGCCGAGCCTTTACATGAAGTAAAGTTTTCTTGCCTAAGGTGCCGTGGTATTCGGTAATAGAAATGTGACGGATTACGAAGTCGTCCTTTTTGCGGCTCACGACGTAGATCCGGGACAGAAAAACATCGCAAAAGAAGAATTATTTCCCGAAACTAATGAAAATGTTCGATTTTGGCCTCTGAAAATAGGCACAGCAGGGCAGCGCTGCTGCCCCTGTCGTAAAGCTCTCGGTGAGCTTTCCAACAGTATGTTGTGCGCCGCGTAACCCTTACGGATCAAAAGTTATGGGCACCGGAGCGACGGACACCTGGTCCTAAGGCCCACGCCCTCGGTTTGCGGGCCCAGCCTCTACGTGAAGCGAAGTTGTCTTGCCCAAGGTACCGTGGGATTCGGTAATAGAAATGTGATGGATTAGATAGTCGTCATTTTCGCGACTCATGACGTACGATCCGGGACAGAAAAACAGCGTAAAAGAAGAAAAGTGTCTTGAAACTAATGAAAATGTTTGATTTTGGGCTCCAAAAATAGGCGCAGCAGGGTAGGGCTGCTTCCCCAGTCGTAGAGCTCTTGGAGAGCTTTCCAACGGTTTGCTGTGCGTCGCGTAACTCCTTACGGATCAAAAGTTATGGGCACCAGAGCGACGGAGACCTGTTCCCAAGGCCCACGCCCTACGTTTTCGGGCCTAGCCTCTACGTGAAGCAAAGTTGTCTTGCCCAAGGTGCCGTGGGATTCGGTAATAAAAATGTGATGGATTAGGTAGTCGTCCTTTTCGCGACTCATGACGTACGATCCGGGACAGAAAAACAGCGTAAAAGAAGAAAAGTGTCTTGAAACTGATGAAAATGTTTGATTTTGGGCACCAAAAATAGGCGCAGCAGGGTAGGGCTGCTGCCCCAGTCGTAGAGCTCTTGGAGAGCTTTCCAACGGTTTGCTGTGCGCCGCGTAACTCCTTACGGATCAAAAGTTATGGGCTCCGGAGCGATGGAGACCTGGTCCCAAGGCCCACGCCTTCGGTTTGCGGGCCCAGCCTCTACATGAAGCGAAGTTGTCTTGCCCAAGGTACCGTGAGATTCGGTAATAGAAATGTGATGGATTAGGTAGTCGTCCTTTTCGCGACTCACGACGTACGATCCGGGATAGAAAAACAGCGCAAAAGAAGAAAAGTGTCCCGAAACTGATGAAAACGCTTAATTTTCAGCTCCAAAAATAAGTGCAATTGGGCAGGGTTGCTGCCCCTGTCGTAGAGCTCTTGAAGAGCTTTCCAATGATATGTTGTGCGCCGCGTAACTCCTTACGGATCAAAAGTTTTGGGCACTGGAGCGACGGAGACTTGGTCCAAAGCCACGCGGCCTCGGTTTGCAGGCCTAGCCTCTATGCGAAGTGAAGTTGTCTTGCCCAAGGTGCCGTGGGATTTGGTAATTAAAAAGTGATGGATTAGGTAGTCGTCCTTTTCGCGGCTCACGACGTACGATCCGGGATGAAAAAACAGTGCACATGAAGAAAAGTGTCCCAAAACTGATGAAAACATTCGAATTTGGCCTCCGAAAATAGTCACAACTGAGTAGGCTTGCTGCTCCGATTGTAGAACTCTCGGAGAGCTTTCCAACGGTATGGTGTGCGCCGCGTAACTCCTTACGGATCAAAAGTTATGGGCACTGGAGCGACAGAGACCTGGTCCTAAGCCCTACGCCCTCGGTTTGCGGGCCCAGCATCTACGTGTAGTGAAGTTGTCTTGCCCAAGGTGCCGTGGGATTCGTTAATAGAAATGTGATGGATTAGGTAATCGTCCATTTCGCGGCTTACAATGTACGATCCGGCACGGAAAAACTGCACAAAAGAAGAAAAGCATCCCCAAACTAATGAAAATGTTCGATTTTGCGCTCTGAAAATAGGTGCAGCTGAGCAGGGTTGCTGCCCATGTCGTAGAGCTCTCGGTGAGCTTTCCAACGGTATGTTGTGCGTGGCGTAACTCCTTACGGATCAAAAGTTATAGGCACCGGAGCGATAGAGACCTGGTCCCAAGCCCCACACCCTCGGTTTGCGGGCCCAGCCTGTACGTGAAGCGAAGTTGTCTTGCCCAAGGTGCTGTGGGATTTGGTAATAGAAATGTGATGGATTAGGTAGTCATCATTTTCGCCGCTCACGACGTACGTTTCGGGATGAAATAACGGCGCAAAAGAAGAAAAGTATCCCGAAACTGATGAAAATGTTCAATTTTAGGATCCAAAAACAGGCACAGCATAGCAGGGTTGCTGCCCCCGTCGTACAGCTCTCGGAGAGCTTTACAACAGTATATTGTGCGCCGCGTAACTCCTTAAGGATCAAAAGTTATGGGCACCGAAGTGACGGAGACCTGGTCCCAAGCCCACGCCCTCAGTTTGTGTGCCCAGCCTCTACGTGAAGCGAAGTTGTCTTGCCCAAGGTGCCATGGGATTCGGTAATAGAAATGTGATGGATTAGGTAGTTATCCTTTTCGCGGCTCACGACGTACGATTCGGGGCCGAAAAAGAGCGTAAAAGAATAAAAGTGTCCCGAAAGTGATGAAAACGTTTGATTTTGGACTCCGAAAATAGGGGCAGCCGAGCAGGGCTGCTGCCCTCGACGCAGCACTTTCGGAGAGCTTTTCAATGGTATACTGTGCGCCTCGTAACTCCTTACGAATCAAAAGTTATGAGCACCAGAGCGGCGAAGACCTAGTTCAAAGCCCTGCGGCCTCGATTTGCAGGCCTAGCCTCTACAAGAAGCAAAGTTGGCTTGCCAAAGGTATCGTGGGATTCGGTAATAGAAATGTGATGGATTAAGTAGTTGTCATTTTTGCGGCTCACGGCGTAAGATCTGGGACGGAAAAATAGCGCAAAAGAAGAAAAGTGTCCCGAAACTTATGAAAACGTTCAATTTAGAGTTCTGAAAACAAGCGCAGCCAAGCAGGCTTGCAGTCCCCGTCGTAGAGCTCTCGAAGGGCTTTCCAACGGTATACTGTGCGCCTCGTAACTCCTTACGGATCAAAAGTTATGGGCATCGGAGCGGCAAAGACTTGGTCTAAAACCCTGCGGCCTCAATTTGCGGGCCCAGCCTCTACGTGAAGTGAAGTTGGCTTGCTAATGGTATCGTGGGATTCAGTAATAGAAATGTGATGGATTAGGTAGTCGTCCTTTCCACTCCTCACGGCGTAAGATCCGGGACAGAAAAACAGTGCAAAGAAGAAAAGTGTCCTGAAACTTATGAAAACGTTCGATTTAGGGTTCTGAAAACAAGCGCAGCCGAGTAGGCTTGCTGTTCCTGTCGTAGAGCTCTCGGAGGGCTTTCCAACGGTATGTTGTGCGCCGCATAACTCCTTAAGGATCAAAAGTTATAGGCACCAGAGCGACGGAGACTTGGCCTCAAGCCCCACGGCCTCGATTTGCGGGCCTAACCCCTACGTGAAGTGAAGTTGTGTTGCCCAAGATGCCATGTGATTTGGTAATAGAAATGTGATGGATTAGGTAGTCGTCCTTTTCGTGGCTCACGACGTACGATCTGGGACGGAAAAATAGCGCAAATGAAGAAAAGTGTCTCAAAACTGATGAAAACATATGAATTTGTCCTCTGAAAATAGGTGCAGCATGGCAGGCTTGCTGCCGACGTCGTAGAACTCTAAAAGAGCTTTCCAACGGTATGCTGTGCGCCACGTAACTCCTTACGGATCAAAAGTTATGGGCACCGGAGCGACGGAGACCTGGTCCAAAGCCCTACGCCCTCTGTTTGCTGGCCCAGCCTCTACGTTAAGCGAAGTTGTCTTGCCCAAGGTGTAGTTGGATTCGGTAATAGAAATGTGATGGATTCGGTAGTCGTCCATTTCGCGGCTCAGGACGTACGATCCGGTACGGAAAAACTACACAAAAGAAGAAAAGTGTCCCAAAACTGATGTGCAAAAGAACAAAAGCGTCACGAAACTAATGAAAACGTTCGATTTTGGGCTCCAAAAATAGGCGCAATAGAGCTGGGTTCCTTCCCCCGTCGTAGAGCTCTCGGTGAGCATTCCAACGGTATGTTGTGCGCCGCGTAACTCCTTACGGATCAAAATTTATGGCACCGGAGCGACGGAGACCTGGTCCCAAGCCCCACTCCCTCGGTTTGCGAGCCCAGTCTCTATGTGAAGCGAAGTTTTCTTGCCCAATGTGCCATTGGATTATGTAATAGAAATGTGATGGATTCGGTAGTCATCCATTTCGCAGCTCAGGACGTACGATACGACACGAAAAAACTACACAAAAGAAGAAAAGTGTCCCGAAACTGATGAAAACATTGGATTTTGGGCTTCGAAAATAGGCGCAACATAGCAGGCTTGCTGCCCTATCATAGAGCTCTCGGAGAGCTTTCCAACGGTATGCTGTGCACCGCGTAAGTCCTTATGAATCAAAAGTTATGAGCACCGGAGCGACGGAGACCTAGTCCTAAGCCCTACGCCCTCGATTTGCGGGCCCAGCCTCTGCGTGAAGCGAAATTGTCTTGCCCAAGGTGCCATGGGATTCGGTAATAGAAATGTGATGGATTAGGTAGTCGTCCGTTTCGTCGCTCACGACGTACTATCCGGGACGGAAAAACAGCGTAAAAGAAGAAAAATGTCCTTAAGCTGATGAAATCGTTTGATTTTGGGCTCAAAAACTAGGTGCAGCAGAGCAGGCTTGCTACCCCTGTTGTGGAACTCTTGGAGAGCTTTCCAACGGTATATTGTGCGCCGCGTAACTCCTTACGGATCAAAAGTTATGGGTACCGGAGCAACGGAGACCTGGTTCAAAGCCCCACGCCCTCGGTTTGTGTGCTGAGCCTCTATGTGAAATGAAGTTGTCTTACCCAAGGTGCTGTGAGATTCGGTAATCGAAATGTGATGGATTAGGTAGTCGTCCTTTTTGTGGCTCACGACGTACGATCCGGGACGAAAAAATAGTGCAAATGAAGAAAAGTGTCCCAAAACTGATGAAAACGTTCGATTTGGCATCCGAAAACAGGCACAACCGATTCGGCTTGCTGCCCCAATCGTATAACTCTCGGAGAGCTTTCCAACGGTATGTTATGCGCTTGTAACTCCTAACGGATCAAAAGTTATGGGCATCAGAGCGACGGAGACCTGGTCCCAAGCCCTACGCCCTCGGTTTGCGGGCCCAGCATCTACGCGAAGCGAAGTTGTCTAGCCCAAGGTGGCGTAGGATTTGGTAATAGAAATGTGATGGATTAGGTCGTCATCCTTTTCGCGGCTCACGACATAAGATCCAAGACGATAAAACAGCGCAAAAGAAGAAAAGTGTCCCGAAACTGATGAAAACATTCTATTTTGGGCAATGAAAATAGGCGCAGTTGAGCAGGGTTGTTGCCCCTGTCGTAGAGCTCGCGAAGAGCCTTCCAATGGTATGTTGTGTGTAAGTCCCGACCCTGAATAACGTGTATTACCTCGATTTGCGTGATATAGACCAAGAGTGATATGACTGACCTTGAATTACGTGCCCTGTCTTGGTTTTCGTGCATGCCTTGTTGTACGTGCGTTAACCTAGGTTTGAGAGTCATGTCTTGAATTACGTGCATTGCATTGAATTACGTGCCTTATTTTGATCTACGTTCATTCACCTAGGGTTGCGTGTGTTAGCATTGGAATCCGTGTACTTATCTTGAAGTATGTGCCTTAGTCTTGAAAAATGTGCGTTCGTCTCGTAGTTTGTGTTCTACCTCGTAGTGCGTGCCCTAGACCTAGGAAAGCGTGCTTTCACGCAAATCAAGAAAGCATCTTCACGAAGCACTAGACTATTAAACAATCCTACAAAATCCACTAACAATATAATACTCCAAATTCCATTCACTAGAAGACAAAAATGCACCAAACACTAGACATTCCTTATTCTTTATTCTTTGTTCTTTTTGCATTTTCAACACACAACAATTAACACCCAAAAGATGACAAGAAATCAGAATTTTGCACATGTCATAGCAGACCACACCATGTTTTGAGCAAGAAATTTGAACAACATAATTAAATATGCATGCTAGACAACTATGACACCAAAAGGCATAAAAAAATGATCAAAAACCCTCACATTTGCACACCTTGCTCGACCAAAAGCTTGAAGCCCATGCTAAACATTTAAAATTCTATCTTGAAGACACAAATTTCAGATTGTTGGCTGCCCAAGGCCGAGCTTGCATCACCAAGTTACAAGGTTTGTCTTCTTTTCATTTCAACTCATTTTCCTCAATCTTTCCTCTCTCCTCTCATTCTTCTCTCTCCATTTCGGTCCTTGGCTGAAATATTATCATCCTTGTTCATCTTCATCACACCTTGGTCGAACAAGGCAAGCAAACCATCAAGAAAACCAAGCAAACAAGCTAGAGTTCGAAAATTTCTCTTGCATGTGCATTGAAGCTTCATTTTCGGCCTAGGTGAGTTACTAAGCATCCATTTCTTTTCTTCATAGTTTAACATCATGCTTGTGCTAAGAGATTGAACATTAAGCTAGGAAAAATAGAGAAAAACTAGTGAGGTTCTCGGCTAAGCAAGGGAAAGGAGAAGATTTGAGCTTCAACAAAGGGTCTTGAGCATTTTGTGGTTGATTGCTAAGGTGAGGGTTAAAAGCTTTTGAAAACTCTTTGAAAATTCACATGCATGTTCATAAATGTGTATATTTGCTTCTGTACTTGAGTTATGTGGTCGTTCATGAGCTTAAACAACCATGCATGGCAAGATCTTGGCTTGAAAATGATGCTTAGGTGAAGTCGAATTCTTGTGACAGCTCTCTGACCAGTCTGTTCGAGGTAAGTTTAGCTAAGCAAATGATGTTGAAAATGCTTGAAAATTGGTGGGTAACTATTTTGGACAGTTTTGAACAATTTTCCCAGAAATAGGCCGAAGCTAATTTTGACTCTAAGGTCCTCAAAATGACAAATCATTAAAATGTGACCAAATCTGGAAATCTGGAAAAATGAATCAGGTTTTGGCAGATGCACTGATCTTGTGGAACGAACCATATTTGACTTAGTAAATGTTGTCTAAAACGCATGAAAATTGGTTTGCTGCTATATTTTTCAGTTCTGGACAATTTTTTCAGAAATGGATCAAAGCTAAAAATGACTCTAAGGACCTCAAAAACGTCAATTTCTGAAAAGTGTGCAAATCTGGACAGTTTTGTGCTACCTCACTGTTTCGGCTATAACTAATGATTTTGAACTCCAATTGATGCAAGGTTTGTTTCTGATTTTAGTTAACTTCTTGAGCTTTAATTTGACATCTTATTTACCGAATTTGGAGATTGTTTGGTTATCCTATTGATTGTGAGAAAACAGCCTATTGCAGTAAAGGTTTTATCTAGCCATATGCTTGGAAAATTGTTGTAACCTCTCTTGTGACACTAATTGTGTGGAAATGTGGTGTTGGGATGTTATGTGGACTGTTCTGAGCACTTGAGGATGTTGAATTAAATGATGCAAGACTTGATAATGATCTTGAGTGGACTTAGGGTTTTAATCACTTGATTAAGCATGAAATGGGAACCCTAATGACTCAATAATCTTAATAGGTGTTGATCAATTGGATTTTGTGTTGGAATCATATGCTTAGTGGGCTGCCCGTAAATGTTTTATAACTTCAAAAGTGATCTTGACCATTGCATGTTGACAAATAAGCTTTTCTTGCATCCGAACCCATGTTGATATCATTGCACGTTGAATAATCTTATCGCTTGATTGCGTGGACCTCTTAATGAGTTATATAGCCTGTTTTACATGTGTTACATGGCTGCCCGTTGATGATCATATGACTCTATATGCCTTTCAAGTGAAATTACTTGTCTTATCGTGCCTTGTTTGACTACTTGACAACATGCGATCTTATAACTGTTCGGAGGCAACCTACTTTGTTGCCCTCCTAATGTGATATGTTAAATGTTATAAATGTGCATTGCATACGAGGTTGCAACCCTTCAGTGTGGCATGGTAGTGTTTCACGCACACCGGGTGGCATCGGGCTTGCCGGTGTTACCGTGACTACCATGGTCCAATTCCCTCTCTCGCTTGGCATTTCACCCTCGGGGAGTTGGGTCGTAGGTTTCGGGGTACATCCGGAGTACACCCAATTGGGAGTGATAAGTGGATTATTGAAGTCGGCCGCAACAATTGATTCGAAATTGAAATTGAGAGCAAATGCTCACCGTATCCTTGAAATGATTGGTAATTGTATCCGTTTCTCGATTTGTTTCTTGTAATTGCTTACCATATCATTTGTAATATGTGACATGTTTTAAAAAGGGGTTTTCATAAATTGAACCGGAAAACGAGTTTCAAAACTTATTTCTCGTTCCCCCTCGCTGAGTTCATAAGGACTCACCCTCTTTTATCATCTCAGGTGAAGAAGAACAGGCACAGGAACCCGAGGATAATGTACCTAATGAGGAAGCCCTGGAGTGATTGCCTGTTACTGTTGTTTTGCTTGAACGTGACTACTTGTGAACTTTTGCTACTTGAAGACTATTTCCCTTATGTTATTTGTTGCTTGTGATGTAAAAGACCCCCGTTGTAATTTGGGGCCTAATTTTGGTTTGTACTTATATTAAGTAGACTGATGCTAGACATACTATGATCGTTTTTGTTTTGTTATCATTAGTATCTATCATAGGTTACGATGCTAGTTAAGGAATAGGCAAATGGACTTATCCAATCTCAATAGGTACTCGCTAATAAGTTAAGATCAACAGGTATATTTTGAAACGAGGATAAATGGACAAACGAGACATAGTATCATGCTAGGTTATAAATCAAACGAAACGTTGAAATAACCAATAAGCAATTCAATCGATGGTAAAATAGTAAACTCTAGTCGGGAATGAACTTGAATTGAAAGTTTGAGGCTGTTAGAAAACTTAGGTCAAAACAAAGAGTCCAATTACAGCCGTTATGCTGCCGGACTTCCGGAAAAATTTTGGAGTCTAGAATAAAACGTTAAGTGTTAAACCTCCTAGAATGATTAAGAATGTGAAAGGACTTGAATGTTTAGATCACACCCTAGTCTAACCTTTATAGGTCGGGTTGGGGCGTGACACCTTAGAAGAATGGTATCAGAGCTTAGATTGCTTAAGCCGGGTTTAACTCTCGGACCGTGGGTAAAGCCCTAAGATAATTAGGATGACTTGTTTGTATGTTATTGTGTGATAAAATGTGTCTTCTATGTTCTATGTGCTTAAGTGACTTATATGCCTTGAATGTTTTTAGAATTGTACCTATAATATGTTGCATATCTTATGCATTAAATTCTTAATTATCATATTTCAATAAATTGTGCCTATAGATGGCTGGCCCTAGTACCCGTACTACTAATAGGAGCAGTGAACCACAAGAGACCAGGGATGCCTATCAGACTAATCCCGGTATAGCTATGTTTAATATGATGGCAAATGCCATGGATCGCGTATCACGTGTGATGGAGCACCAGGATGCTCGTGAAGCCAACAACAACATCAACAACAGGAATGAGGGTAACCATGGGAGACATAGCAGAATGAAGGAATTCCTTGACTTTTGCCCGTCTAAATTCTATGGGGAAGCCGATGATGAGAAAGCCGAGGCTTGGATGTCCGAGATTGAGAAGATTTTCAGGCCCCATGATTATACAGATGAAGAGAAATTGGAGTTTGCTGTATTTCTGTTGCACGAGGATGCCGAGCATTGGTGGCACACTATAGATGCACTGTGGGAGACTGATCAGACACCTCGCTTGTGGGGTAATTTTGTTAAGGCGTTTAAGGAGAAATATGTACCTGCAGTTTCCAGGCAGAGGCGGATCGAGGAGTTCATGCACTTGACCCAGGGTAATATGACGGTGGCCCAGTATGAGGCTCGTTTTGACCGACTGTCCCGTTATGCTCAGTATATGGTTTGTACTCTGGAGGAAAAAATGTGGAAATTTACTGTTGGATTGAGGCCAGAGATTCAAGACCAGTTAGCTTCTCATGACTTCGATACTTATTCTGCTCTCTTTGCTGCTGCCTCTCGAGTTGAGAAGAGGAAACTAGATGGAGCCGGTTCGAGTCAGCCAAACAAGAAACCATACCAGCCTCCAGGTCAGCAGAGGAAATTCCAGAGTTAGGGTCATAATCAGGGCCAGAGCCAGAGCAGGTTAGGGAATAACCGTGGGCCGACTAAAGCGCCATCAGCCTCTTCCACCCGCGGATCCACAGGTAGTTCACCTGCTTCTCAGATTGTTACTTGTTCTCACTGTAGCAGGAAGGGTCACACCGAGGCCCAGTGTTGGAGAAAATTGGGACGATGTATAGGTTATGGCAGCGATCAACACCGGGTTAAGGATTGCCCTAAATGGCAAGGGGGACAAAATCAGGTTAAACCAGCCGGTAGAGGCAAGACTCCAGTTCCTAGGGTCCAGGCTCGAGCTTATGCTATCGAGTGCGAGGAGATTCCAGATGAGACCGCTGTTGTTGAAGGTACATTCTTTATACTGAATCAACCTGTTAAGGTGTTAATTGATCCGGGTGCTACTCATTCATTTATAACTCCCTTATGTGTGGAACGTGTGAAATTGAAAGTTGTATGTTTGCCGTATGAAGTAGAAGTTGGTACTCCAATGGGTTCTAAACTTGTAACTAGTTCAGCTTGTAAAGCATGTAAAATCCAAATTAAGGATAGGGAATTCTCGACCAATCTTATTGTATTACCTTTTCGAGACTACGAGGTCATTTTAGGGATGGACTGGCTGGCAAAACATCATGTCCAACTAGACTACCGGGCAAAGATTATAACGTTCCGGGTACCTGATCAACCGATACTGGAGATTATGGGTCAAAGAGATTTCACCGGGAGTTCCATCATTTCATCTACAAAAGCAGTGAAGTCCTTAAGGAAAGGATGCAGCGGATACTTGGCTTACCTTATCAACAAGCCGTCGGATAAAGCTAAGTTGGAGGAGATGCCTGTGATCAAAGACTATGCAGATGTGTTCCCTGAAGAATTACCCGGTTTACCCCCAAATCGGGAGATCGAGTTTGTTATAGAGTTGCTACCTGGCGCCCAGCCGATATCAAAAGCTCCTTATCGTATGGCACTGGCTGAGCTACAAGAATTAAAGGACCAATTGCAAGGATTGCTGAAGAAGGGATTTGTACAACCGAGCTCTTCACCGTGGGGTGCGCCTGTGCTATTTGTTAAGAAGAAAGACGGAACGTTGAGGCTATGCATTGACTATCGAGGATTGAACCAAGTGACTATCAAGAATAAATACCCACTTCCCCTAATCGACGAGTTATTTGATCAACTGCAAGGAGCCAAAGTGTATTCGAAACTCGACTTGAGGCAAGGGTATTATCAATTGCGGATCAAGAAGGAAGATGTGCCTAAAACGGCTTTCAGGACGAGATATGGGCACTATGAATATGTGGTGATGCCTTTTGGACTAGCTAATGCCCCTGCAGCTTTTATGGATTTGATGCATAGGGTGTTTCAACCCTACTTGGACCAATTTGTGGTGATCTTCATTGATGATATTTTGGTATACTCGAAATCGGAGGCGGAGCATGAGCAACATCTGCGGTTGGTACTGCAGAAACTTCGAGAGCATTGATTGTATGCAAAGTTTAGCAAATGTGAATTCTGGTTGCAGCAGATTGCATTTTTGGGGCATATCATATCCCAAGAGGGAATAGCGGTAGATCCAGCAAAGATCGATGCAGTGATGTCTTGGAAGAAGCCGGAAAATGTTATGGAAGTTCGTAGTTTTCTGGGTCTAGCTAGCTATTATCGGAGGTTCGTGAAGGATTTCTCTAAGATTGCAGGACCGCTTACAAAGCTCACTCAAAAGAAAACCAAGTTCGAGTGGGATGATAAGTGTGAGAACAGCTTCCAAGAGTTGAAGAAAAGATTGACTACCGCACCAGTTCTTGCATTGCCTGAAGGGAGTCAAGGTTTTGTAATCTACAGCGATGCTTCGAAAGATGGATTGGGATGTGTGTTGATGCAAAATGGAAGAGTGATTGCTTAAGCCTCTAGGAAACCAAAGCCGTATGAGATGAATTACCCGACGCATGATTTGGAGTTAGCAGCTATTGTGTTTGCACTCAAGAAATGGAGGCATTATCTGTGGGGCAACAAGTTTGAGGTATTTACTGATCATAAGAGCTTGAAATACTTGTTCTCTCAGAAGGAGTTGAATATGAGGCAAAGGCGGTGGATGGAGCTTTTGGATGATTATAACTGCTCAATTAATTATGTGCCCGGTAAGGCGAACGTGGTTGCAGATGCCTTAAGCAGAAAGGCAAGCTTGGCAAAACTGGAAATTAAGGTGCAGGAGTTGTTGGAGGAAGCATTTCTGTGGAAACCATTGTTGACTCAGAAAGGGTTACTTTTTGCCACTACCCAAGTTCAATCGACTTTGTTATTTGAGTTACGAGAGGCTCAACAGAAGGACCAACAATTTCAGAAGATTAAGGAAAGCAACGCAGATTTCAAGTTTCATGATGATGGTATTTGGAGGTTTAGAAACCGGGTTTGTGTTCCCAATGAGCCAAAGCTGAAAAAGAAAATTCTTGAGGAAGCGCATAATTCAAGATATACTATTCACCCCGGTGGAACAAAGATATATCGGGATTTGAAGCAACACTATTGGTGGAATAACATGAAAAGAGAAATTGCGGAGTTTGTAGCACGGTGTTTGACTTGCCAGAGAGTCAAAGCAGAACATCAACGACCCGCAGGTTTACTTCAGCCGTTGGAGATTCCTCAATGGAAATGGGAACATATAACTATGGATTTTGTTATGGACCTGCCTAGATCACAAAAGGGTCGTGACGCCGTTTGGGTTATAGTGGATAGATTGACTAAGTCGGCGCACTTTCTACCAATAAACAAGGAAGATAGTCATGAGAAACTAGGAGATATGTATGTGGCGGAGATTGTAAGATTGCACGGGATTCTTGTGAGTATTGTATCGGATAGGGATCCTCGTTTTACTTCCCGATTTTGGAAGAGATTGCAAGAAGCTTTGGGGACGAAATTGAGTTTTAGCACGGCTTATCACCCTCAGACGGATGGTCAATCGGAGAGAACTATTCAGATTTTGGAGGATATGCTGAGGGCATGTGTGTTAGACTTCGGGAAAGGTTGGGAGAAATATCTATCTCTAGCAGAGTTCGCCTACAACAATAGTTATCAGGCCACTATTGGGATGGCCCCATTTGAGGCGCTGTATGGACGTAAGTGTCGATCCCCAATCTACTGGGATGAAGTAGGTGAGACGAAGACTTTTGACCCAACCCTTTTACCTGAACTGATGAAGACTGTTGATAACATCCACCTCATCCGGAAACGGATGCTTACCGCCCAGAGTAGGCAGAAGAGTTATGCAGACCGACGGAGACGGAGTCTCGAGTTTGAGGTTGGCGACAAAGTATTCTTGAAGATATCACCCCGGAGGGGACTGATTAAACATGGCAAAGGTGGCAAGCTGAGCCCGAGATTTGTAGGACCATTTGAGTTAGTTGAGAAGATTGGCAAGTTGGCGTATCGACTAGCACTACCCCAGAACCTCTCCAATATTCATGACGTCTTTCATGTATCGATGCTGCGGAACTATCATCCTGACCCGTCGCATATCTTGGAGCCAGAGCTGTTGCAGCTTCGGGAGAACTTGTCCTACGAGGAAAAGCCCATTCGGATCTTAGACCAACAGGATCGGGAGTTGCGCAACAGAACCATACCGATGGTGAAAGTGCTATGGGATCATCATGGACTCGAAGAAGCAACGTGAGAAAGGCGAGACCAGATGGAGCAGCAATATCCAGCATTATTTCAAGGTAATATTGAATTTCGGGACGAAATTCTTTTAAGGAGGGGAGGATGTGAGGCCCAACACTGAATAACGTGTATTACCTCGATTTGCGTGATATAGACCAAGAGTGATATGACTGACCTTGAATTACGTGCCCTGTCTTGGTTTTCGTGCATGCCTTGTTGTACGTGCGTTAACCTAGGTTTGAGAGTCGTGTCTTGAATTACGTGCATTGCATTGAATTACGTGCCTTATTTTGATCTACGTTCATTCACCTAGGGTTGCGTGTGTTAGCATTGGAATCCATGTACTTATCTTGAAGTATGTGCCTTAGTCTTGAAAAACGTGCGTTCGTCTCATAGTTTGTGTTCTACCTCGTAGTGCGTGCCCTAGACCTAGGAAAGCGTGCTTTCACGCAAATCAAGAAAGCATCTTCACGAAGCACTAGACTATTAAACAATCCTACAAAATCCACTAACAATATAATACTCCAAATTCCATTCACTAGAAGACAAAAATGCACCAAACACTAGACATTCCTTATTCTTTATTCTTTGTTCTTTTTGCATTTTCAACACACAACAATTAACACCCAAAAGATGACAAGAAATCAGAATTTTGCACATGTCATAGCCGACCACACCATGTTTTGAGCAAGAAATTTGAACAACATAATTAAATATGCATGCTAGACAACTATGACACCAAAAGGCATAAAAAAATGATCAAAAACCCTCACATTTGCACACCTTGCTCGACCAAAAGCTTTAAGCCCATGCTAAACATTTAAAATTCTATCTTGAAGACACAAATTTCAGATTGTTGGCTGCCCAAGGCCGAGCTTGCATCACCAAGTTACAAGGTTTGTCTTCTTTTCATTTCAACTCATTTTCCTCAATCTTTCCTCTCTCCTCTCATTCTTCTCTCTCCATTTCGGTCCTTGGCTGAAATATTATCATCCTTGTTCATCTTCATCACACCTTGGTCGAACAAGGCAAGCAAACCATCAAGAAAACCAAGCAAACAAGCTAGAGTTCGAAAATTTCTCTTGCATGTGCATTGAAGCTTCATTTTCGGCCTAGGTGAGTTACTAAGCATCCATTTCTTTTCTTCATAGTTTAACATCATGCTTGTGCTAAGAGATTGAACATTAAGCTAGGAAAAATAGAGAAAAACTAGTGAGGTTCTCGGCTAAGCAAGGGAAAGGAGAAGATTTGAGCTTCAACAAAGGGTCTTGAGCATTTTGTGGTTGATTGCTAAGGTGAGGGTTAAAAGCTTTTGAAAACTCTTTGAAATTTCACATGCATGTTCATAAATGTGTATATTTGCTTCTGTACTTGAGTTATGTGGTCGTTCATGAGCTTAAACAACCATGCATGGCAAGATCTTGGCTTGAAAATGATGCTTAGGTGAAGTCGAATTCTTGTGACAGCTCTCTGACCAGTCTGTTCGAGGTAAGTTTAGCTAAGCAAATGATGTTGAAAATGCTTGAAAATTGGTGGGTAACTATTTTGGACAGTTTTGAACATTTTTCCCAGAAATAGGCCGAAGCTAATTTTGACTCTAAGGTCCTCAAAATGACAAATCATTAAAATGTGACCAAATCTGGAAATCTGGAAAAATGAATCAGGTTTTGGCAGATGCACTGATCTTGTGGAACGAACCATATTTGACTTAGTAAATGTTGTCTAAAACACATGAAAATTGGTTTGCTGCTATATTTTTCAGTTCTGGACAATTTTGTCAGAAATGGATCAAAGCTAAAAATGACTCTAAGGACCTCAAAAACGTCAATTTCTGAAAAGTATGCAAATCTGGACAGTTTTGTGCTACCTCACTGTTTCGGCTATAACTAATGATTTTGAACTCCAATTGATGCAAGGTTTGTTTCTGATTTTAGTTAACTTCTTGAGCTTTAATTTGACATCTTATTTACCGAATTTGGAGATTGTTTGGTTATCCTATTGATTGTGAGAAAACAGCCTATTGCAGTAAAGGTTTTATCTAGCCATATGCTTGGAAAATTGTTGTAACCTCTCTTGTGACACTAATTGTGTGGAAATGTGGTGTTGAGATGTTATGTGGACTGTTGTGAGCACTTGAGGATGTTGAATTAAATGATGCAAGACTTGATAATGATCTTGAGTGGACTTAGGGTTTTAATCACTTGATTAAGCATGAAATGGGAACCCTAATGACTCAATAATCTTAATAGGTGTTGATCAATTGGATTTTGTGTTGGAATCATATGCTTAGTGGGCTGCCCGTAAATGTTTTATAACTTCAAAAGTGATCTTGACCATTGCATGTTGACAAATAAGCTTTTCTTGCATCCGAACCCATGTTGATATCATTGCACGTTGAATAATCTTATCGCTTGATTGCGTGGACCTCTTAATGAGTTATATAGCCTGTTTTACATGTGTTACATGGCTGCCCGTTGATGATCATATGACTCTATATGCCTTTCAAGTGAAATTACTTGTCTTATCGTGCCTTGTTTGACTACTTGACAACATGCGATCTTATAACTGTTCGGAGGCAACCTACTTTGTTGCCCTCCTAATGTGATATGTTAAATGTTATAAATGTGCATTGCATACGAGGTTGCAACCCTTCAGTGTGGCATGGTAGTGTTTCACGCACACCGGGTGGCATCGGGCTTGCCGGTGTTACCGTGACTACCATGGTCCAATTCCCTCTCTCGCTTGGCATTTCACCCTCGGGGAGTTGGGTCGTAGGTTTCGGGGTACATCCGGAGTACACCCAATTGGGAGTGATAAGTGGATTATTGAAGTCGGCCGCAACAATTGATTCGAAATTGAAATTGAGAGCAAATGCTCACCGTATCCTTGAAATGATTGGTAATTGTATCCGTTTCTCGATTTGTTTCTTGTAATTGCTTACCATATCATTTGTAATATGTGACATGTTTTAAAAAGGGGTTTTCATAAATTGAACCGGAAAACGAGTTTCAAAACTTATTTCTCGTTCCCCCTCGCTGAGTTCATAAGGACTCACCCTCTTTTATCATCTCAGGTGAAGAAGAACATGCACAGGAACCCGAGGATAATGTACCTAATGAGGAAGCCCTGGAGTGATTGCCTGTTACTGTTGTTTTGCTTGAACGTGACTACTAGTGAACTTTTGCTACTTGAAGACTATTTCCCTTATGTTATTTGTTGCTTGTGATGTAAAAGACCCCCGTTGTAATTTGGGGCCTAATTTTGGTTTGTACTTATATTAAGTAGACTGATGCTAGACATACTATGATCGTTTTTGTTTTGTTATCATTAGTATCTATCATAGGTTATGATGCTAGTTAAGGAATAGGCAAATGGACTTATCCAATCTCAATAGGTACTCGCTAATAAGTTAAGATCAACAGGTATATTTTGAAACGAGGATAAATGGACAAACGAGACATAGTATCATGCTAGGTTATAAATCAAACGGAACGTTGAAATAACCAATAAGCAATTCAATCGATGGTAAAATAGTAAACTCTAGTCGGGAATGAACTTGAATTGAAAGTTTGAGGCTGTTAGAAAACTTAGGTCAAAACAAAGAGTCCAATTACAGCCGTTATGCTACCGAACTTCCGGAAAAATTTTGGAGTCTAGAATAAAACGTTAAGTGTTAAACCTCCTAGAATGATTAAGAATGTGAAAGGACTTGAATGTTTAGATCACACCCTAGTCTAACCTTTATAGGTCGGGTTGGGGCGTGACACCTTAGAAGAATGGTATCAGAGCTTAGATTGCTTAAGCCGGGTTTAACTCTCGGACCGTGGGTAAAGCCCTAAGATAATTAGGATGACTTGTTTGTATGTTATTGTGTGATAAAATGTGTCTTCTATGTTCTATGTGCTTAAGTGACTTATATGCCTTGAATGTTTTTAGAATTGTACCTATAATATGTTGCATATCTTATGCATTAAATTCTTAATTATCATATTTCAATAAATTATGCCTATAGATGGCTGGCCTTAGTACCCGTACTACTAATAGGAGCAGTGAACCACAAGAGACCAGGGATGCCTATCAGACTAATCCCGGTATAGCTATGTTTAATATGATGGCAAATGCCATGGATCGCGTATCACGTGTGATGGAGCACCAGGATGCTCGTGAAGCCAACAACAACATCAACAACAGGAATGAGGGTAACCATGGGAGACATAGCAGAATGAAGGAATTCCTTGACTTTCGCCCGTCTAAATTCTACGGGGAAGCCGATGATGAGAAAGACGAGGCTTGGCTGTCCGAGATTGAGAAGATTTTCAGGCCCCTTGATTATACAGATGAAGAGAAATTGGAGTTTGCTGTATTTCTGTTGCACGAGGATGCCGAGCATTGGTGGCACACTATAGATGCACTGTGGGAGACTGATCAGACACCTCGCTTGTGGGGTAATTTCGTTAAGGCGTTTAAGGAGAAATATGTACCTGCAGTTTCCAGGCAGAGGCGGATCGAGGAGTTCATGCACTTGACCCAGGGTAATATGACGGTGGCCCAGTATGAGGCTCGTTTTGACCGACTGTCCCGTTATGCTCAGTATATGGTTTGTACTCCGGAGGCAAAAATGTGGAAATTTACTGTTGGATTGAGGCCAGAGATTCAAGACCAGTTAGCTTCTCATGACTTCGATACTTATTCTGCTCTCTTTGCTGCTGCCTCTCGAGTTGAGAAGAGGAAACTAGATGGAGCCGGTTCGAGTCAGCCAAACAAGAAACCATACCACCCTCCAGGTCAGCAGAGAAAATTCCTGAGTCAGGGTCGTAATCAAGGACAGAGCCAGAGCAGGTCAGGGAATAACCGTGGGCCGACTAAAGCGCCATCAGCCTCTTCCACCCGCGGATCCACAGGTAGTTCACCTGCTTCTCAGACTGTTACTTGTTCTCACTGTAGCAGGAAGGGTCACACCGAGGCCCAGTGTTGGAGAAAATTGGGACGATGTATAGGTTGTGGCAGTGATCAACACCGGGTTAAGGATTGCCCTAAATGGCAAGGGGGACAAAATCAGGTTAATCTAGCCGGTAGAGGCAAGACTCCAGTTCCTAGGGTCCAGGCTCGAGCTTATGCTATCGAGTGCGAGGAGATTCCAAATGAGACCGCTGTTGTTGAAGGTACATTCTTCATACTGAATCAACCTGTTAAGGTGTTAATTGATCCGGGTGCTACTCATTCATTTATAACTCCCTTATGTGTGGAACATGTGAAATTGAAAGTTGTATGTTTGCCGTATGAAGTAGAAGTTGGTACTCCAATGGGTTCTAAACTTGTAACTTGTTCAGCTTGTAAAGCATGTAAAATCCAAATTAAGGATGGGGAATTCTCGGCCAATCTTATTGTATTACCTTTTCGAGACTACGAGGTCATTTTAGGGATGGACTGGCTGGCAAAATAACATGTCCAACTGGACTGCCGGGCAAAGATTATAACGTTCCGGGTACCTGATCAACCGATACTGGAGATTATGGGTCAAAGAGATTTCACCGGGAGTTCCATCATTTCATCTACAAAAGCAGTGAAGTCCTTAAGGAAAGGATGCAGCGGATACTTGGCTTACCTTATCAACAAGCCGTCGGATAAAGCTAAGTTGGAGGAGATGCCTGTGATCAAAGACTATGCAGATGTGTTCCCTGAAGAATTACCCGGTTTACCCCCAAATCGGGAGATCGAGTTTGTTATAGAGTTGCTACCTGGCGCCCAGCCGATATCAAAAGCTCCTTATCGTATGGCACCGTCTGAGCTACAAGAATTAAAGGACCAATTGCAAGGATTGCTGAAGAAGGGATTTGTACAACCGAGCTCTTCACCGTGGGGTGCGCCTGTGCTATTTGTTAAGAAGAAAGACGGAACGTTGAGGCTATGCATTGACTATCGAGGATTGAACCAAGTGACTATCAAGAATAAATACCCACTTCCCCTAATCGACGAGTTATTTGATCAACTGCAAGGAGCCAAAGTGTAATCGAAACTCGACTTGAGGCAAGGGTATTATCAATTGCGGATCAAGAAGGAAGATGTGCCTAAAACGGCTTTCAGGACGAGATATGGGCACTATGAATATGTGGTGATGCCTTTTGGACTAGCTAATGCCCCTGCAGCTTTTATGGATTTGATGCATAGGGTGTTTCAACCCTACTTGGACCAATTTGTGGTGATCTTCATTGATGATATTTTGGTATACTCGAAATCGGAGGCGGAGCATGAGCAACATCTGCGGTTGGTACTGCAGAAACTTCGAGAGCATCGATTGTATGCAAAGTTTAGCAAATGTGAATTCTGGTTGCAGCAGATTGCATTTTTGGGGCATATCATATCCCAAGAGGGAATAGCGGTAGATCCAGCAAAGATCGATGCAGTGATGTCTTGGAAGAAGCCGAAAAATGTTACGGAAGTTCGTAGTTTTCTTGGTCTAGCTGGCTATTATCGGAGGTTCGTGAAGGATTTCTCTAAGATTGCAGGACCGCTTACAAAGCTCACTCAAAAGAAAACCAAGTTCGAGTGGGATGATAAGTGTGAGAACAGCTTCCAAGAGTTGAAGAAAAGATTGACTACCGCACCAGTTCTTGCATTGCCTGAAGGGAGTCAAGGTTTTGTAATCTACAGCGATGCTTCGAAAGATGGATTGGGATATGTGTTGATGCAAAATGGAAGAGTGATTGCTTAAGCCTCTAGGAAACCAAAGCCGTATGAGATGAATTACCCGACGCATGATTTGGAGTTAGCAGCTATTGTGTTTGCACTCAAGAAATGGAGGCATTATCTGTGGGGCAACAAGTTTGAGGTATTTACTAATCATAAGAGCTTGAAATACTTGTTCTCTCAGAAGGAGTTGAATATGAGGCAAAGGCGGTGGATGGAGCTTTTGGATGATTATAACTGCTCAATTAATTATGTGCCTGGTAAGGCGAACGTGGTTGCAGATGCCTTAAGCAGGAAGGCAAGCTTGGCAAAACTGGAAATTAAGGTGCATGAGTTGTTGGAGGAAGCATTTCTGTGGAAACCATTGCTGACTCAGAAAGGGTTACTTTTTGCCACTACCCAAGTTCAATCGACTTTGTTATCTGAGTTACGAGAGGCTCAACAGAAGGACCAACAATTTCAGAAGATTAAGGAAAGCAACGCAGATTTCAAGTTTCATGATGATGGTATTTGGAGGTTTAGAAACCGGGTTTGTGTTCCCAATGAGCCAAAGCTGAAAAAGAAAATTCTTGAGGAAGCGCATAATTCAAGATATACTATTCACCCCGGTGGAACAAAGATGTATCGGGATTTGAAGCAACACTATTGGTGGAATAACATGAAAAGAGAAATTGCAGAGTTTGTAGCACGGTGTTTGACTTGCCAGAGAGTCAAAGCAGAACATCAACGACCCGCAGGTTTACTTCAGCCGTTGGAGATTCCTCAATGGAAATGGGAACATATAACTATGGATTTTGTTATGGACCTGCCTAGATCACAAAAGGGTCGTGACGCCGTTTGGGTTATAGTGGATAGATTGACTAAGTCGGCGCACTTTCTACCAATAAACAAGGAAGATAGTCCTGAGAAACTAGGAGATATGTATGTGGCGGAGATTGTAAGATTGCACGGGATGCCTGTGAGTATTGTATCGGATAGGGATCCTCGTTTTACTTCCCGATTTTGGAAGAGATTGCAAGAAGCTTTGGGGACGAAATTGAGTTTTAGCACGGCTTATCACCCTCAGACGGATGGTCAATCGGAGAGAACTATTCAGATTTTGGAGGATATGCTGAGGGCATGTGTGTTAGACTTCGGGAAAGGTTGGGAGAAATATCTATCTCTAGCAGAGTTCGCCTACAACAATAGTTATCAGGCCACTATTGGGATGGCCCCATTTGAGGCGCTGTATGGACGTAAGTGTCGATCCCCAATCTACTGGGATGAAGTAGGTGAGACGAAGACTTTTGACCCAACCCTTTTACCTGAACTGATGAAGACTGTTGATAACATCCACCTCATCCGGAAACGGATGCTTACCGCCCAGAGTAGGCAGAAGAGTTATGCAGACCGACGGAGACGGAGTCTCGAGTTTGAGGTTGGCGACAAAGTATTCTTGAAGATATCACCCCGGAGGGGACTGATTAAACATGGCGAAGGTGGAAAGCTGAGCCCGAGATTTGTAGGACCATTTGAGTTAGTTGAGAAGATTGGCAAGTTGGCGTATCGACTAGCACTACCCCAGAACCTCTCCAATATTCATGACGTCTTTCATGTATCGATGCTGTGGAAGTATCATCCTGACCCGTCGCATATCTTGGAGCCAGAGCCGTTGCAGCTTCGGGAGAACTTGTCCTACGAGGAAAAGCCTATTCGGATCTTAGACCAACAGGATCGGGAGTTGCGCAACAGAACCATACCGATGGTGAAAGTGCTGTGGGATCATCATGGACTCGAAGAAGCAACGTGGGAAAGGCGAGACCAGATGGAGCAGCAATATCCAGCATTATTTCAAGGTAATATTGAATTTCGGGACGAAATTCTTTTAAGGAGGGGAGGATGTGAGGCCCGACCCTGAATAACGTGTATTACCTCAATTTGCGTGATATAGACCAAGAGTGATATGACTAACCTTGAATTACGTGCCCTGTCTTGGTTTTCGTGCATGCCTTGTTGTACGTGCGTTAACCTAGGTTTGAGAGTCGTGTCTTGAATTACGTGCATTGCATTGAATTACGTGCCTTATTTTGATCTACGTTCATTTACCTAGGGTTGCGTGTGTTTGCATTGGAATCCGTGTACTTATCTTGAAGTATGTGACTTAGTCTTGAAAAATGTGCGTTCGTCTCGTAGTTCGTGTTCTACCTCGTAGTGCGTGCCCTAGACCTAGGAAAGCGTGCTTTCACGCAAATCAAGAAAGCATCTTCACGAAGCACTAGACTATTAAACAATCCTACAAAATACACTAACAATATAATACTCCAAATTCCATTCACTAGAAGACAAAAATGCACCAAACACTAGACATTCCTTATTCTTTATTCTTTGTTCTTTTTGCATTTTCAACACACAATAATTAACACCCAAAAGATGACAAGAAATCAGAATTTTGCACATGTCATAGCCGACCACACCATGTTTTGAGCAAGAAATTTGAACAACATAATTAAATATGCATGCTAGACAACTATGACACCAAAAGGCATAAAAAAAATGATAAAAAACCCTCACATTTGCACACCTTGCTCGACCAAAAGCTTGAAGCCCATGCTAAACATTTAAAATTCTATCTTGAAGACACAAATTTCAGATTGTTGGCTGCCCAAGGCCGAGCTTGCATCACCAAGTTACAAGGTTTGTCTTCTTTTCATTTCAACTCATTTTCCTCAAGCTTTCCAACGGTATTTTGTGCGCCGCGTAACTCCTTAAAGACGAAAAGTTATGGGCACCGGAGCGACGGAGACCTTGTCCCAAGCCCTACGCCCTCGGTTTGCGGGACCAGCCTCTACGTGAAGCGAAGTTGTCTTACCCAAGGTGCAATGGGATTCGGTAATAGAAATGTGATGGATTAGGTAGTCGTCCATTTCACGGCTCACGACGTACGATCTTGCACCGAAAAACAGCGCAAAAGAAGAAAAGTGTCCCAAAATTGATGAAAACATTCAATTTTGAGCTACGAAAATAGGTGCAGCAGAGAAGGGTTGTTGTCCCCGTTGTAGAGCTCTCAGAGAGCTTTCCAACGGTATGTGGTACGCCGCGTAACTCCTTACGGATCAAAAGTTATAGGCACCGTAGCGACGGAGACCAAGTCCAAAGGCCCACGCCCTTGGCTTGCGGGCCCAGTCTCTACGTTAAGCGAAGTTGTCTTGCCCAAGGTGCCATGGGATTCGATAATAGAAATGTGATGGATTAAGTAGTTGTCTATTTCGCCACTCACGACGTACGATCCGGCACGAAAAAACTGCGCAAAAGTAGAAAAGTTTCTCGAAACTGATGAAAATGTTCGATTTTGGCCTCCAAAAATAGGCGCAGCCGAGCAAGTCCACTGCCCCTGTTATAGAACTCTCGGAGTATTTTCCAATGGTATGTTGTGCGCCGCGTAGCTCCTTACGGATCAAAAGTTATGGGCACCGGAGCGACGGAGACCTGGTCCCAAGCCCCACGCCCTCGGTTTGTGGGCCCAACCTCTACGTGAAGCGAAGTTGTCTTGCCCAAGGTGTTGTGGGATTCTATAATAGAAATGTGATGGATTAGATAGTCGCCCTTTTCACGGCTCACAACATACGATCTAGGAAGGAAAAACTTAGCAATAGAAGAAAAGTGTCCCGAAATTGATGAAAACGTTCGATTTTGGGCTCCAAAACTAGGCAAAGTAGAGCAGGGTTGCTGCCTGTCGTAGAGTAACTCCTTACCGATCAAAAGTTATAGGCACCAGAGTGACGGAGACTTTGTCTCAAGACATACGCCGTGGGTTTGTGGGCCCAGCCTCTACGTGAAGCGACGTTGTCTTGCCCAAGGTGCCATGAGATTCAATAATAGAAATGTGATGGATTTGGTAGTCGTCCATTTCGCTGCTCACGACGTACGATCCGGCTCGGAAAAACTACAAAAAAGAAGAAAAGTGTCCCGAAACTGATGAAAACATTCTATTTTGGCCTCTGAAAATAGGCGCTGCAAAGCAGGCTTGCAGCCCCCGTTGTAGCACTCTAGGAGAGCTTACCAACGGTATGCTGTGCGCTACGTAACTCCTTACGGATCAAAAGTTATGGTAACCGGAGCCACGGAGACCTGGTCCCAAGCCCTACGACCTCGGTTTGCCAGCCCAGCCTCTACATGAAGCGAAGTTGTTTTTCCCAAGGTGCCGTGGAATTCGATAATAAAAATGTGATAGATTAGGTTGTTGTCCTTTTCGCGGCTCACGACGTAAGATCCTAGACGGAAAAACAGTGCAAAAGAAGAAAAGTATCACAAAACTGATGAAAATGTTTGATTTTGGGCTCCAAAAATAGGCGCAGCTTTGCTAGGTCGCTCCCTCCGTCGTAGAGCTCTCCGAGAGCTTTCCAACGGTATGTTGTGCACCACGTAACTCCTTACGGATCAAAAGTCATGGGGAGCGTAGCGACGGAGACCTGGTCCCAAGCCCCATGCCCTCGGTTTGCGTGCCTAGCCTTTGCGTGAAGCGAAGTTGTCTTGCCTAAGGTACCGTGGGATTCAGTAATAGAAATGTGAGGGATTAGGAAGTTGTCCATTTTGCGAATCACGACGTACGATCCGAGATGGAAAAACAGCGAAATATAAGAAAATTGTCCTGAAACTGATGAAAACGTTCGATTTTGGCCTCCGAAAATTGGTGCAGCCTAGCAGGCTTGCTGCCCCATCTTAGAGCTCTCAGTGAGCTTTCGAACGGTTTGTTGTGCGCCGCGTAACTTCTTACAAATCAAAAGTTATAGGCACCGAAGCAACGGAGACCTGGTCCCAGGCCCCACGCCCTCGGTTGTCTTGCCCAAGGTGCCGTGGGATTCGGTAATAAAAATATGATGGATTAGGTAGTCGTACATTTCGCGGCTCACGACGTATGATCCGGCACGGAAAAACTACGCAAAAGAAGAAAAGTGTCCAGAAAATGATAAAAACGTTCGATTTTGGCCTCCGAAAATAGGTGTAACCGACCAGTTTTGTTGCCCCAAATTGTAGAAATCTCGGAGAGCTTTCCAACGGTATGTTGCGCATCGCGTAACTCCTTACGGATAAAAAGTTATGGGCACCGGAGCAACGGAGACCTGGTCCCATGCCCCACTCCCTCGGTTTGCGGGCCCAGCCTCTACGTGAATTGAAGTTGTCTTGCCCAAGGTGCCATGGGATTCGGTAATAGAAATGTGATGAATTAGGTAGTCATCCATTTTGCGACTTACGACGTATGATCCGGCGCGAAAAAACTGCCCAAAAGAAGAAAAGTGTCCCGAAACTGATGAAAACGTTATATTTAGGACTCCAAAAACAGGCACAGGCGAGCAGGCTTACTGCCCCCGTTGTAGAACTCTCGAAGTGCTTTCCAACGGTATACTGTGCACCTCGTAGCTCCTTACGGATCAAAAATTATAGGAACCGGAGTGCCGGAGACTTGGTTCCAAGCCCTACGCCCTCGGTTTGCAGGCCCAACCTCTACATGAATCGAAGTTGTTTTGCCCAAGGTTCCATGGGATTCGGTAATAGAAATGTGATGGATTAGGTTGTCGTCTTTTTCGCAGCTCACGACGTAAGATCGAGGACGAAAAAACAGAGCAAAAGAAGAAATGTGTCCCGAAACTGATGAAAACATTTGATTTTGGGCTCCGAAAATAGAGGCAGCAAAATAGGGTGGCTGCCACCATCGTAGAGCTCTCGAAGTGCTTTCCAACGTTATGTTGTGCGCCACGTAATTCCTTAAGGATAAAAAATTATGGGCACCGGAGCGACGGAGACCTGGTCCCAAGCCCTATGACCTCGGTTTGCGGGCCTAGCCTCTACGTGAAGCGAAGTTGTCTAGCCCAAGGTGCCGTGGGATTCAGTAATAGAATTGTGATGGATTAGGTAGTCGTCCTTTTCGCGGCTCTCGACGTACGATCCAGAATGAAAAAATAACGCAAAAGAAGAAATGTGTCCTAAAACTGATGAAAACGTTCAATTTTGGACTTCAGAAAATAGGCGCAGCAACAAAGGGTTGCTGTCCCCGTCGTAGAGCTCTCAGTGAGCTTTCCAACGTTATGTTGTGCGCCACGTAACTCCTTACGAATCAAAAGTTATGGGCACCGGAGCGACGAAGGCCTGGTCCCAAGCCCCGCACCCTCAATTTGCGGGCCCAATCCTCTACATGAAGCGAAGTTGTCTTGCCCAAGGTGCCATGGGATTTGGTAATAGAAATGTGATGGATTAGGTAGTCATCCATTTCGCCGCTCACGACGTACGATCCAGCACGGAAAAACTGCGCAAAAGAAGAAAAGTGTCCAAAAATTGATGAAAACTTTCGATTTTGGCTTCCGAAAATAGGCGCAGCCGAGCAAGTCTGCTGCCCACGTTGTAGAACTCTCGGAGCCCTTTCCAACGGTATGCTGTACGCCGCGTAACGTCTTACGGATAAAAAGTTATGGGCACCGGAGCGACGGAGACCTAGTCCCAAGCCCCACGCCCTCGGTTTGCAGGCCCAGCCTCTACGTGAAGCGAAGTTGTCTTGCCCAAGGTACCGTGGAATTCGGTAATCGAAATGTGATGGATTAGGTAGTCGTCCTTTTTGCAGCTCACGACGTACTATCCGGGACGTAAAAACAGCGCAAATGAAGAAAAGTGTCCCGAACCTGATAAAAACGTTCGAATTTGGCATCCAAAAATAGGCGCGGCTGAGCCGGCTTGTTGCCCTGATCGTAGAATTCTCAGTTTGTGGGCCCAGCCTCTACGTGAAACGAAGTTGTCTAGCCCAAGGTGCCGTGGGATTCGGTAATAGAAATGTGATGGATTAGGTTGTCGTCCTTTTTGCGGCTCACGACGTATGATACGGAACAGAAAAATAACGCAAAAGAAGAAAAGTGTCCCAAAATTGATGAAAACGTTCAATTTTAGGCTCTGAAAATATCCGTAGTTGAGCAGGGTTGCTTCCCCCATCGTAGAACTCGCGAAGAGCCTTCTAACGGTATGCTGTGTACCGCGTAACTCCTTACGGATCAAAAGTTATGGGCACCGGAGCGACGGAGACTTGGTCCTAAGCCCCACGCCCTAGGTTTGCGGGCCCAGCCTCTACGTGAAGAGAAGTTGTCTTGCCCAAGGTACCGTGGGATTCGGTAATAGATATGTCATGGATTAGGTAGCCGTCCTTTTCGCAGCTCACGACTTACGATCCGGGACGGATAAACAGTGCAAATGAAGAAAAGTGTCCCGAAATTGATGAAAATGTTTGATTTTGGTCTCTGAAAATAGGAACAGTAGAGCAAGCTTGTTGCCCCCGACGTAGAGCTCTCGGTGAGGTTTCCAACGGTATGTTGTGTGCCGCGTTACTCTTTACAGATCAAAAGTTATGGGCACCGGAGCGACGGACACATGGTCCCAAGCCCCACGCCCTCGGTTTGCGGGCCTAATCTCTACGTGAAGCGAAGTTGTCTTGCCCAAGGTATCATGGGATTCGGTAGTACAAATGTGATGGATTAGGTAGTCGTCCATTTTGCGGCTCACGACGTACGATCCGGCACGAAAAAACTACGCGAAAAAAGAAAAGTGTCCCAAAACTGATGAAAACGTTCAATTTTGGCCTCCGAAAATAGGCGCAGCTGAGCAGGCTTGTTGCCCCCGTTGTAAAACTCTCAGTTGGCTTTCCAATGGTATGTTGTGCGCCGCGTAACTTCTTACGAATCAAAAGTTATGGGTACCGGAGCAACGGAGACCTGGTCCCATGCCCCACGCCCTCTGTTTACGGGCCTAGCCTCTACGTGATTCAAAGTTTCCTTGCCCAAGGTGCCGTGGGATTCGGCAAGAGAAATGTGATGGATTATGTTGTCGTCCTATTCGCATCTCACGACGTAAATCCGTGACGGAAAAACAGCGCAAAAGAATAAAAGTACCCTGAAACTGATGAAAACATTCGAGTTTGGGCTACGAAAATAGGTGCAAAAAAGAAGGGTTGCTGCCCCCATTGTAGAGCTCTCGGAGAGCTTTCTAACGGTATGCTGTGCGAAGTATATCTCCTTACGGATCAAAAGTTATGGGCACCGGAGAGACGGAGACTTGGTCCCAAGCCCCACACCCTTGGTTTGCGGGCCCAACCTCTACGTGAGGCGAAGTTGTCTTGCCCAAGGTGTCGTGGGATTCAGTAATAGAAATGTGATGGATTAGGTAGTCGTCCTTTTCGCGGCTCACGACGTACGATCCGGGACGGAAAAACAACGAAAATACAGAAAAGTGTCCCAAAACTGAAGAAAATGTTCAATTTTGGCCTCCGAAAATAGGTGCAACCGAGCAAGTTTCCTACCTCCGTCATAGAGCTCTCGGTGAGCTTCCCAACGCTATTTTGTGCGCTACGTAACTCCTTAGGGATCAAAAGTTATAGGCACCGGAGCGACGGAGACCTGGTCAAAAGCCCCACGCCCTTGGTTTGCTGGCCCAGCCTCTACGTGAAGCGAAGTTGTTTTGCCCAAGGTGTCGTGTGATTCGTAATAGAAATGTGATGGTTTAGGTTGTCGTCCTTTTCGCGGCTCACGACATTAGATCCGGGATGAAAAAACTGCGCAAAAGAAGAAAAGTGTCCCGAAACTGATGAAAAAGCTTGATTTTGGGCTCCGAAATTGGCGCAGCACGGTAGGGTGGCTGCCCCCATCGTAGAGCTCTTGGAGAGCTTTCCAACAGTATGTTGTGCGTCGCGTAACTCCTAACGGATCAAAAGTTATGGGCAACAGAGCGACGGAGACCTGGTCCAAAGCCCCACCCCCTTGGTTTGCGTGCCTAGCCTCTACGTGAAGCGAAGTTGTTTTGACCAAGGTGCAGGGGGATTCATTAATAGAAATGTAATGGATTAGGTAGTCGTCCTTTTCGCGTCTCATAACGTGCGATCTGGGATGAAAAAACTGCGCAAAAGAAGAAAAGTGTCCCGAAACTGATGAAAACGTTTGATTTTGGCCTGCGAAAATAGACGCAGCCAAGCAGGATTGCTGCCCCTATCGTATAGCTCTTGGTGTGCTTTCCAACTGTATGTTGTGCGCCGCGTAACTCCTTTCGGATCAAAAGTTATAGTCACCAGAGCAACGAAGACCTTGTCCCAAGCCCCACGCCCTCGGTTTGCGGGCCCAGCCTCTACGTGAAGTGAAGTTGTCTTGCGCAAGGTGCCGTGGGATTCAGTAATAAAAATGTGATGGATTAGGTAGTAGTCCTTTTCGCGGCACACGACGTACGATCCGAGACGAAAAATAGCAAAAAATGAGAAAAGTGTCTCGAAACATATGAAAACGTTCGATTTTGGCCTCCGAAAATAGGCGCAGCCGAGCAAGATTTTTACCCCTATCGTAGAGCTCTCGGTGAGCTTTCCAACGGTATGTTGTGCGCCGCGTAACTCTTTACGGATCAAAAGTTATGGCACCGGAGCGACGGAGACCTGGTCCCAAGTCCCACGCCCTCGGTTTGCGGGCACATCCTCTACATGCAGCCAAGTTGTATTACGCAAGGTGCCGTGGGATTCGGTAATAGAAATGTGTTGGATTAGGCAGTCATCTATTTCGCGGCTCACGACGTACGATCTTGCACATAAAAACAGGGCAAAAGAAGAAAAGTGGCCCAAAACTGATGAAAACGTTCAAGTTGAGCTATGAAAATAGGCTCAGCAGAGAAGGGTTCCTACCCCTATCGTAGAGCTCTCGGAGAGCTTTCCTACGGTATGTTGTACGCTGCGTAACTCCTTACGAATCAAAAGTTACGAGCATCGGAGACCTGGTCTGAAGCACCACGCCCTCGGTTTGCGGGTCCAGCCTCTACGTGAAGCATAGTTGTCTTGGTCTAGGTGAAATGGGATTCGGTAATAAAAATGTGATGGATTAGGTAGTCGTCCTTTTCGCGGCACACGACGTACGATCCGGGACAGAAAAACAGCAAAAAATGAGAAAAGTATCCCAAAACTGATGAAAACGTTCGATTTTGGCCTACTAAAATAGGCGTAACCGAGCAGGCTTGCTACCCCTGCAGTTGAACTCTCGGAGAGCTTTCCAAAGGTATGTTGCATGCCGCGTAACTCCTAACAGATCAAAAGTTATGTGCACCGGAGAGACGGACACCTGGTCCCAAGACCCATGACCTCGGTTTGCGGGCCCAGCTTCTACAAGAAGCAAAGTTGTCTTGCCCAAGGTGCCGTGGGATTTTGTAATAGAAATGTGATGGATTAGGTAGTCGTCCATTTTGCGGCTCACGATGTACGATTCGACACGTAAAAACTGTGCAAAAGAAGAAAAGTGTCCCGAAACTGATGAAAACGTTCGATGTTGGCCTCCAAAAAGAGGCGCAGCCGAGAAATCTTGTTTCCCCCGTTGTAGAACTCTTGGAGAGCTTTCCAACGGTATTCTGTGTATCGCGTAACTCCTTACGGATCAAAAGTTATAGGCACCGGAGCAACGGAGACCTGGTCCCAACCCCGACGCCCTCGGTTTGCTGGACCAGCCTCTACGTGAAGCGAAGTTGTCTTGCCCAAGGTGCAATGGGATTCGATAATAGAAATGTGATGGATTAGGTAGTCGTCCATTTCGCGGCTCACGATGTACGAGCCGACACGTAAAAACTGTGCAAAAGAAGAAAACTGTCCCAAAACTTATTAAAACGTTCGATTTTGGCCTCTGAAAATAGGCGCAGCCGAGCAGGGTTGCTGCCCCCGTGGTAGAACTCTCGGAGAGCTTTCCAATGGCATGTTGTGCGCCACGTAACTCCTTACGGATCAAAAGTTATTGGAATTTAAGCGATGAAGACCTGGTCCCAAGCCCCACGCCCATGGTTTGCCGGACCAACCTCTATGTGAAGCGAAGTTGTTTTACCCAAGGTGTCGTGGAATTCGGTAATAGAAATTTGATGGATTAGGTTATCGTCTTTTTCGCAGCACACGACATAAGATCCAGGACGGATAAACAGCGCAAAAGAAGAAAAATGTCCCGAAACTGATGACAACGTTCGATTTTGGACTACGAATATAGGAGCAGCATAGCAGGGTTGCTGCCCCCGTTGTAAAGTTCTCGAAGAGCTTTCCAACGGTATGTTGTGCACCGTGTAACTCCTCACGGATCAAAAGTTATGGGCACCGGAGCGACGGAGACCTGGTCCCAAGCCCCATGCTCTCGGTTTGCGGGCCCAGCCTCTATGTGAAGTGAAGTTGTCATGCCCAAGGTACCATGGGATTCAGTAATAGAAATGTGATGGATTAGGTTGTCGTCCTTTTTCCAGCTCATGACATAAGATCCAGGATGAAAAAACAGTGCAAAAGAATAAAAGTGTCCCGAAACTGATGAAAACGTTCGATTTGGGCTCCGAAAATAGGCGCAACAGATCAGCGTTGCTGCCCCATTGTTGAGCTCTCGAAGAGCTTTCCAACGGTATGTTGTGCGCCGTGTAACTCCTTACGGATCAAAAGTTATGGGCACCGGAGCGATGGAGACGTGGTCCAAAACCCCACGCCCTCGGTTTGTGGGCCCAGCCTCTACGTCAAGTGAAGTTGTCTTGCCCAAGGTACCGTGGGATTCGGTAATAGAAATGTGATGGATTAGATAGTCGTCCTTTTCGCGGCTCACGATGTACGATACAGGACAAAAAAATAGCCAAAAACTAGAAAAGTGTCCTGAAACTGATGAAAACGTTCGAAAATTGGAGTAGCCGCCCAGGCTTACTACCTTCGTCGTAGAGCTCTCGAAGAGATTTCCAACAGTATACTGTACGCTACGTAACTCCTTACGGATCAAAAGTTATGGGCACCGGAGCGACGGAGACCTCGTCCCAAACCCCATGCCCTCGATTTGTGGGCCCAGCCTTTACGTAAAGCGAAGTTGTCTTGCCTAAGGTGTCGTGGGATTTGGTAATAGAAATGTGATGGATTAGGTAGTCGTCCATTTCGTGGCTCACGACATATTATCCGGTACGGAAAAACTGCACAAAAGAAGAAAACTGTCCCGAAATTGATGAAAATGTTTGATTTTGGCCACCGAAAATAGGTGCAGCCAAGCAAGTTTGTTGTCCCCGTTGTAGAACTCTCGTAGACCTTTCCAACGGTATGATGTGCGCCGCGTAAATCCTTACGGATCAAAATATATGGGCACCGGAGCGACAAAGACCTGGTCCCAAGCCCCGCGGCCTTGGTTTTCGGGCCCAGACTCTACGTGAAGCGAATTTGTCTTGCCCAAGGTGCCATGGGATTCGGTAATAGAAATGTGATGGATTAGGTAGTCATCCATATCGTGGCTCACGACGTACGATCCGGCACGGAAAAACTGCGCAAAAGAAGAAAAGTATCCCGAAACTGTTGAAAACGTTCGATTTTGGCCTTTGAAAACAGGCACAGCTGAGCAGGCTTGCTACCCCCGTTGTAGAACTCTCGGAGAGCTTTCCAACGGTATGCTGTGCGCCGCGTAACTCCTTACGGATCAAAAGTCATGACAACCGGAGCGACGGATACCTGGTCCCAAGCCCCATGCCCTCGGTTTGCGAGCCCAGCCTATATGTGAAGCGAAGTTGTTTTGTCGAAGGTGTCATGGGATTCGATAATAGAAATGTGATGGATTAATATGTCATCCTTTTCACAGCTCACGACGTAAGATCCAGTACGGAAAAATAGCGCAAAAGAAGAAAATGTCCCAAAACTGATGAAAACGTTCGATTTTGGGCTCCAAAATTAGGCACAGCAGAGCAGGGTTGCTGTGCGCCGCGTAACTCCTTACGGATCAAAAGTTATGGGCACCAGAGTGATAGAGACCTGGTCCTAAGCCCCATTTCCTCGGTTTGCGTGCCCAGCCTCTACGTGAAGCGAAGTTGTTTTGCCCAAGGTATCATGGGATTCGGTAATAGAAATGTGGTGGATTAGGTAGTCGTCCTTTTTGCCGCTCACGATGTACGATTCGGGATGAAAAAATAGCTAAAAAACATAAAAGTGTCCCAAAACTGATGAAAATGTTACATTTTGGCCTCCGAAAATAGGCGCAGCCGAGCAGGTTTGCTGCCCCTGTCGTAGAGCTCTCGGTGTGCTTTCCAACGGAATGTTGTGCCCCGCGTAACTCGTTACGGATCAAAAGTTATGGGTACCGGAGCGACGAAGACCTGGTCCCAAGCCCTACGCACTCAGTTTGCGTGCACAACCTCTATGTGAAGCGAAGTTGTCTAGCCTAAGGTACCATGGGATTCGGTAATAGAAATGTGATGGATTAGGTAGTCGTCCTTTTCGCGTCTCACGACGTACGATCCGAGACAGAAAAACAGCGAAAAAGAAAAAAAGTATCCTAAAACTGATGAAAATGTTCAATTTTTGCTTCCAAAAATAGGCACGACCGAGCAAGCTTGCTGCCTTTTCTCGTAGAGTTCTCGGTGAGCTTTCCAACGGTACATTTTACGCCGCGTAACTCCTTACAGATCAAAAGTTATGGGCACCGGAGCAACAGAGACATTGTCCCAAGCACCACGCCCTCGGTTTGCGGGCCCAGCCTCTACGTGAAGCGAAGTTGTTTTGCCCAAGGTGCCGTGGGATTCGGTAATAGAAATGTGATGGATTAGGTTGTCGTCCTTTTCGCGGCTCACGACGTAAGATCCGAGACGAAAAAATAGCGCAAAAGAAGAAAAGTATCCCGAAACTGATGAAAACATTCGATTTTGGGGCCCAAAAATAGGCACAGCCAACCAGGGTTGCTACCCCCGTCGTAGAGCTCTTTGAGAGCTTTCCAACGGTATGCTGTGCACCGCGTAACTCCTTACAGATCAAAAGTTATCGGCACCGGAGCGATGAAGACCTGGTCCCAAGCCCCACGCCCTCAGTTTGCGAGCCTAGCCTCTACGTGAAGCGAAGTTGTTTTGCCCAAGGTGCCATGGGATTCGGTAATAGAAATGAGGTGGATTAAGTTGTCGTCCTTTTCGCGGCTCACCATGTAAGATCCGGGACGGAAAAACAGTGCAAAAGAAGAAAAGTGTCGCGAAACTGATGAAAATGTTTTATTTTGGGCTCCGAAAATAGGCGCAGCAGAGCAGGGTTGCTGCCCCCGTCGTAGAGCTCTCGGAGAGATTTCCAACAGTATGCTGTGCGCCACGTAACTCCTTACAGATCAAAAGTTATGGGCACCGGAGCGACGAAGACCTGGTCTCAAACCCCATGCCCTCGGTTTTCGGGCCCAGCCTCTACATGAAGCGAAGTTGTCTTGCCCAAGGTGCTGTGGGATTCGGTCATGGAAATGTGATGGATTAGGTTGTCATCCCTTTCGCGGCTCACGGTGTACGATCCGGGACGGAAAAATAGCGCAAAAGAAGAAAAGTGTCCCGAAACTGATGAAAACATTTGATTTTGGGCTCCGAAAATTGTAGCAACTAAGCAAGGTTGCTGCCCCTGTCGTAGAGCTCTTCGAGAGCTTTCCAACGGTATTTTGTGCGCCGCGTAACTCCTTACAGACGAAAAGTTATGGGCACCGGAGCGACGGAGACCTTGTCCCAAGCCCTACGCCCTCGGTTTGCGAGCCCAGCCTCTACGTGAAGCGAAGTTGTCTTGCCCAAGGTGCCATGGGATTTGGTAATAGAAATGTGATGGATTAGGTAGTCGTCCTTTTCGCTACTGACCACATAAGATCCGGGGCGGAAAAACAGCGCAAAAGAATAAAAGTGTCTCGAAACTTAAGAAAATGTTCGATTTTGTGCTCCGAAAACAGGCACAGCCAAGCAGGCTTGCTGCCTTCGCCATAGAGCTCTCGGAGAACTTTCCAACGGTATGCTGTGCGCAGCGTAACTCCATACGGATCAAAAGTTATGGGCATCGGAGCGATAGAGACCTGGTCCCAAGCCCTACGCCCTCGGTTTGCGAGCCCAGCCTCTACGTGAAGCGAAGTTGTCTTGCCCAAGATACCGTGGGATTCGGTAATAGAAATGTGATGAATTAGGTAGTCGTCCTTTTCGCTGCTGACAACATAAGATCCGGGACGAAAAAACAGCACAAAAGAAGAAAAGTGTCTCGAAACTTGAGAAAATGTTCGATTTTGTGCTCCGAAAACAGGCACAGCCAAGCAGGCTTGCTGCCTCCGCCGTAGAGCTCTCGGAGAACTTATCAATGGTATGCTGTGCGCCGCGTAACTCTGTACGAATCAAAAGTTATGGGCATCGGAGCGATAGAGACCTGGTCCCAAGCCCCACGCCCTCGGTTTGCGAGCCCAGTCTCTACATGAAGCGAAGTTGTCTTGCCCAAGGTACCGTGGGATTCGGTAATAGAAATGTGATGGATTATGTAGTCGTCCTTTTCGCGGCTTATGACGTACGATCCAAGAAGGAAAAACAGTGCAAATAAAGAAAAAGTGTCCCGAAACTGATGAAAATGTTTGAATTTGGCCTCCAAAAATAGTTGCAGCCGAGTAAGCTTAGTGCCCCTATCGTAGAACTCTCTGAGAGCTTACAAACGGTATGTTGTGCGCCGCGTAACTCCTTACAGATCAAAAGTTATGGGCACCGGAGCGATAGAGACATGGTCCCAAGCCCTACGCCCTCTGTTTACGGGCCTAGCCTCTACATGAAGCAAAGTTGTCTAGCCCAAGGTTTCGTGGCATTCGGTAATAGAAATGTGATGGATTAGGTAGTCGTCCTTTTCGGGGCTCACGACGTTCGATCTGGGAGGAAAAACAGCGCAAAAGAAGAAAAGTGTCCCGAAACTCATGAAAACGTTCAATTTTGGGCACCGAAAATAGGCGCAGCATAGCATGGTTGCTGCCCTCGTCGTACAACTCTCGAAAAGCCTTCCAACGGTATGCTGTGCGCCGCGTAACTCCTTACGGATCAAAAGTTATGGGCATCGGAGCGACGGAGACCTGGTCCCAAGCCCCACGCCCTCGGTTTGCGGGCCCAGCCTCTACGTGAAGCAAAGTTGTCTTGCCCAAGGTGCCATGGGATTCAGTAATAGAAATGTGATGGATTAGGTTGTCTTCCTTTTCGCACCACAAGACGTAAGATCCGAGACGGAAAAACACCGTAAAAGAAGAAAAGTGTCCCGAAAGTGATGAAAACATTCCATTTTGGGCTCCAAAACTAGGCACACAAAGAAGGGATGCTACCCCTGTTCTTAGAGCTCTCGGAGAGCTTTCCAACGGTATGCTTTGCGCCGCGTAACTCCTTACAAATCAAAAGTTATGGGCACCGGAGCGACGGAGACCTGGTCCCAAGCCCCACGCCCTCGGTTTGCAGGGCCAGCCTCTACGTGAAGTGAAGTTGTCTTGCCCAAGGTGCCATGGGATTCGGTAATAGAAATGTGATGGATTAGGTTGTCTTCCTTTTCACGCCGCAAGACGTAAGATCCGGGACGAAAAAACACCGCAAAAGAAGAAAAGTATCCCGAAAGTGATGAAAACATTCCATTTTTGGCTCCGAAACTAGGCGTAGCAAAGAAGGGATGTTGCCCCAGTCGAAGAGCTCTTGGAGAGCTTTCCAACGGTATGCTGTGCGTCGCGTAACTCCTTACGGATCAAAAGTTATGGGCACCGGAGCGACGGATACCTGGTCCTACGCCCCACGCCCTCGGTTTGCGGGGAGAGCCTCTACGTGAAGCGAAGTTGTCTTGCCCAAGGTGCCATGGGATTCGGTAATAGAAATGTGATAGATTTGGTAGTCGTCCTTTTCGCGGCAAACGACGTACGATCCGGGACAGAAAAACAGCGAAAATAGATAAAAGTGTCCCAAAACTGATGAAAACATTCGATTTTGGACTCCAAAAATAGGTGCAGCCGAGCAAGCTTGCTGCCCTAGTCGTAGAGCTCTTGGTGAGCTTTCCAAAGGTATGTTGTGCATCGCGTAACTCCTTACGGATCAAAAGTTATGGGCACCGGAGCGACGGAGACCTGGTCCCAAGCCCCACGCCATCGGTTTGCTGGCCCAACCTCTACATGAAGCGAAGTTGTCTTGCTCAAGCTGCCATGGGATTCGGTAATAGAAATGTGATGGATTAGGTAGTCGTCCATTTCGCGGCTCACGACGTAAGATCTGGCACGAAAAAATTGCACAAAAGAAGAAAAGTGTCCCGAAACTATTGAAAACGTTCGATTTTGGCCTCCGAGCAGGCTTGCTGCCTTCGTTGTAGAACTCTCGGAGAGATTTTCAACAATATGATATGCGCCGCATAACTCATTACAGATCAAAAGTTGTGCACCGGAGCGTCGGAGACCTAGTACCAAGCCCCACGCCCTCGGTTTACGGGACCAGCCTCTACGAGAAGCAAAGTTGTCTTGCCCAAGGTGCCATGGGATTCGGTAATAGAAATGTGATGGATTAGGTAGTCGTCCATTTCGCGACTAACGACGTACGATCCGGCACGGAAAAACTGCGTAAATAAAATAAAAGTCTCTCGAAACTGATGAAATTGTTCGATTTTGGGCTCCAAAAATAGGCGCAGTAGAGCAGGGTTGCTGACCCCGTCGTAGAGCTCTCGGAGAGCTTTCCAACGGTATATTGTGCGTCGCCTAACTCCTTACGGATGAAAAGTTATGGGCACCGGAGCGACAGAGACCTCGTCCCAAGCCGCACGCCCTTGATTTGCGGGCCCAGTCTCTACGTGAAGTGAAGTTGTCATGACCAAGGTGTCGTGTGATTTGGTAATAGAACTATGATGGATTAGGTAGTCATCCTTTTCGCGGCTGACGACGTACGATTCGGGATGAAAAAATAGCGCAAAAGAAGAAAAGTGTCCCAAAACTGATGAAAACGTTCAATTTTGGCATCCAAAAATAGGTGCAGCAAAGCAAGCTTGCTGCCCCCATCGTAGAGCTCTCGGTGAGCTTTCCAACGGTATGTTGAGCGCCGCATTACTCTTTACGGATCAAAAGTTATGGGCACCGGAAAGACGGATACCTGGTCCCAAGCCCTACGCTCTCGGTTTGCGGGCCCAGTCTCTACGTGAAGCGAAGTTGTCTTGCCCAAGGTGCCGTGGGATTCGGTAGTAGAAATGTGATGGATTTGGTAGCCGTCCATTTCGTGGCTCACGACGTACGATCCGACATGAAAAAACTGCGCAAAAAAAGAAAAGTATCCTGAAACTGATGAAAACTTTAAATTTTGGCCTCCGAAAATAGCCGCAGCCTAGCAGGTTTGTATCCCCCGATGTAGATCTCTCGGACAGCTTTCCAACGGTATGTTGTGCATCGTGTAACTCCTTACGGATCAAAAGTTATGGGTACCGGAGTTTTGGAGGCTTGGTCCCAAACCCTACCCCCTCGGTTTGTGGACCCAGCCTCTACGTGAAGCGAAGTTGTCTTGCCCAAGGTGCCGTGGGATTCGATAACAGAAATGTGAGGGATAAGGTAGTCATCCTTTTCGCGGCTCAAGACATACGATCCAGGACGAAAAAGCAACGCAAAAGAAGAAAAGTATCCCAAAACTGATGAAAATGTTAAATTTTGGGGTCCAAAACTAGGTGCAGCAAAGCAAGGTTGCTGCACCCATCGTAGGGCTCTTGAAGAGCTTTCTAAAGATATGCTGTGCGCCGCGTAACTCCTTACGGATCAAAAGTTATGGGAACCGGAGCGACAGAGACTTGGTCTCAAGCCCCACGCCCTTGGTTTGCAGGCCCAACCTCTACGTGAATCGAAGTTTTTATGCCCAAGGTGCCATGGGATTCGGTAAGAGAAATGTGATGGATTAGGTTGTCGTCCTTTTCGCGTCTCACGACGTAAGATCCGGAACGGAAAAATAGCGCAAAAGAAGAAAAGTATCCCGAAACTGATGAAAACGTTCGAGTTTGGGCTCCGAAAATAGGCGCAGCAAAGAAGGGTTGCTGCCTCCGTCGTAGAGCTCTCGGAGAGCCTTCCAACAGTAAGTTGTGCGAAGCATAACTCCTTACGGATCGAAAGTTATGGGCACCGGAGACAAGGAGACCTAGTCCCAAGCCCCATGCCCTCGGTTTGCGGGCCCAGCCTCTACTTGAAATGAAGTTGTCTTGCCCAAGGTGTTGTGGAATTTGGTAATAGAAATGTGATGGATTAGGTAGTCATCCTTTTCACGGCTCACGACGTACGATCCGGGATGAAAAAATAGCGCAAATGCAAAAAAGTGTTCCAAAACTAAAGAAAATGTTCGATTTTGGCCTCTGAAAATAGGAGCAACCGAGTAGGTTTGCTGCCCTCGTCGTAGAGCTCTCGGTGAGCTTTCCAACGGTATGTTGTGCGCCGCGTAACTCCTTACGGATCAAAAGTTATGGGCACCGGAGTGACGGAGACTTGGTCCCAAGCCGCACGCCCTTGGTTTGCGGGCCCAGCCTCTACGTGAAGCGAAGTTGTCACGCCCCAACCCGGCCTATACAGGTTAGACTAGGGTGTGATCTAAACATTCAAGTCACGTCTCGTACTTAACCATTCATGAAGATTTAACACTTAACGTTTTGGCCTAAACTCCAAAATTTTCTGGAAAACCGGCAACATAACGGCTATAATTGGGCTCTTTGGTTTGGCCTAAATCTCTAAATGCCTCAAAATTTTCCAATCTCAATTTCGTTTCCAACTAGGATTACCATTTAACATCAATTGAATTGCCTATTGGTTATTTCGACATCTCGTTTGATTTATAACCTAGCATGATGCTATGTCACGTTTGTTTGTTTATCCTCGTTACAAAAGTACATGTTGATCTTAGCTTAATAGCGAGAACCTGTTTAAGGTTTGGATGGTTCATCTTACTTCGCCCTTACCTAATACTTCATAATCCTATTATAGCTACTAGCGATAATAAAAGAAAAACGACCATAGTAGTATCTAGTGTCTGTCTAGAAATATCAGTACAAACCAAAATTAGACCCCAAATTACAACGGGGGTCTTTTACATTACAACATTAGCAACATGAAAGAAACAGTCTTCAAGTAGCATAGTTTTCACAAATGGCCATAAATCAAGCAAAGCACACAGGACAGACAATCACTCCAAGGAATCGTTGTTAGGGACATCGTCCTCGGGTACCTATTCTTGATCTTCTTCACCTAAGATGATAAAAGAGGGTGAGTCCTTATAAACTCAGCGAGGGGGAAACGAGAAATAGGTTTTGAAACTCATTTTCCGGTTCAATTTTATGAAAACCCTTTTGCAAGCATGATGTGTATCACAAGCAAGTACATATCGTAATATAATAGTAAGGAACGCAATTACCGGTCTTTCCTCCCCGAGGTCCTCTAGGGACCAAGCGAGAGTACTTATACACATGGTAAAAAGGATACGGTGAGCTTTTGCTCTCAAATCAATTCCAGTATCAGTTGTTGCGGCCGGCCTCAATTCATCCCCATATCATGCCAAGTGGGTGTACTCCGGATGTACCCCAAAATCCTATGACCTAACTCTCCGAGGAAGTCTAGCCCCCAAGCGAGAGAGGGAATGGGACCATGGTAGTCACGGGTGCACCGGCAAGCCCGATGCCGCCCGGTGTGCGTGATCGCTACCATGCCGACATGAAAGGTTGCAACCTTGTATGCAATGCACATTTATGACATTTAATATATCACATTAGGAGGACAACAAAGTAGGTTGCCTCCAGACAGTCATAAGATTGCACATTGGCAAGTAAACAAGCAAGGCACGATAAGACAAGTAATTTCACTTGAAAGGCATATAGAGTTATGAACATTAAACGGGCAGCCATGTACATATGTAAATCACGCCATATAACTCAATTCAAAGTCCACGTAATCAAATAATAAGATTATATAAAATGCAACGACATCTACGTGGGCTCGGATGCAAGAAAAGCCCATTTGTCAACATACAATGATCAAAACCACATTTAAGGCTATAAGGCAACTATGGGCAGCCTACTAAACATATAATTCCACACAATATCCAAATGATCAACACTTAGCAAGCCTACCTAGTCATTAGGGTTTCCATTTCGTGCTTAACCGTGTGATTAAACCCTAAGTCAACTCAAAATCAATCTCAAGTCATGCATCATTTAATTCAAACATCCTCAAGTACTCAAAACAGTCCATACAACATCCCAACACCACAATTCCAAGCAATTAATACCACGAGAGAGGTTACAACAATTTTTCCAAGCATATAACTAAGTGAAACCCTCACTACAATATGCTGTTTTCTCACAAACATTAAGATAATCAAAAAATATACAATTCTAGTGAATAAGATGTCAAATTAAATCTTAAGAAGTGAACTAAAATTAGAAACAAACCTTGCATCATTTGGAGTTCGGGATCATTAGTTATAGCCGAAACAGTGGGATAGCACGAAACTGTCCAGATTTGCACACATTTCGATAATTGACGTTTTTGAGGTCCTTAGGGTCAGATTTCGCCTTAGTACATTTCTGACAAAAATGTCCGGAACTGAAAAATATAGCAGTATACAAAATTTCATGCATTTTGGATATCATTTACTAAGTAAAATATGGTTCGTTCTACAAGGTCAGTGCCTCTGCCAAAACCTACTTCATTTTTCCAGATTTCCAGATTTGGACACATTTCAAAGATTTGCCATTTTGAGGACCTTAGAGTCAAAATTAGCTTTGGCCTATTTCTTCGAAAAATGTTCAAAACTAGCAAAAATAGTCACCTACCAATTTTCATGCATTTTCAACAACATTTCCCTAGCCAAACTTACCTCGAAACAACTGGTCAGAGAGCTGTCACATAATCCGACTTCACCTATCATCACTTTCAAGCCAAAATCTTGCCATGCATGGTTGAAGAAGCTTATGAACGAACATATAACTCAAGTACAGAAGCAAAGACATACATTTAAGAGTATGCATGTGGATTTTTGAAGGATTTTCAAAAGGTTTTAGCCCTCACCTTAGCAATCAACCAAGAAGATGCACAAAAACTTGTTGAAGCACAACTTTCTTCTTCTCCTTTGCCTAGCCGAGGTTCCAACTAGATTTTCCCTATTTTTCCTAGCTTAGTGACCAAGCTCTTAGAAATGCATTTGGTTAGAACAAGAAGAAAAGAAATGGAAGCTTAGTAACTCACCTAGGGCCGAAATGAAGACTCAATAGCTTGCATGTGTGTTTTCTTGCAATCTAGCTAGCTTGGTTGAGTTCCTTTGCTTGGGCTTGCCTTGATTAACCTTAGGATGTTGAAGATGAGTTGTGAAGTGAAAAGAATCAGCCAAGGCCGAAAGAGAGAGAAAAATGAGAGGGAGAGAGAGAAGATTGCGGAAGGAAGAAGAAATGACAAAAAAAATGAAGGCCTTTGCAACTTTGATGAGCATGTTCGGCCTTGAGCTTGATGAATCAGATTTTTGTGTCTTCAAGGTGTGATTTTAAAATGCTAGCATGGGCAAAGGTTGTTTGGTTGAGCAAGGTGAGGAAATTGAGGTGGTTTTGAGCTTTTTTTATTTTTTTATTTTTATGCATTGATAAGTGTTTTGTCATAACTTGTCTAGAAATGAATTTGAATTGAGCATACATGCAAAGAAACCATATAGTGGTCGGCCAAAGCAATGGAAATTCTGATTTTTTGTCAACTTTTGATCATTATTTAATTGTGTCTTGAAAGTGCAAAAAGAATAAGGAATAAAGAATAGGGAATGTCTAGCTTTTTGTGAGGTTTTGTCTTCTAGTGGGTTGAATTAGTAATTTAATAATAGTTAGTGGATTTTGTAGGATTAATTAATGACCTAGTGCTTCGTGTAAGATGCTTTCTTGTTTAGCGTGAGGGCACGTTTTCCTAGGTCTAGGGTACGCACTACGAGACGAACGCACGTTTATCAAGTAAATGCACGCAACCCTAAATGAATGCACGTAATTCAATGCAAGGCACATAAAATGAACACAATCCTCAATCCTAGGTCAAGGCACGCAAATCTAGGTTAGGGCACACGAAATGAGATATCGCACGCAAATCGGGGTCGGGCCTCACAGAAGTTGTTTTGACCAAGGTGCCGTGGGATTCGGTAATAGAAATGTGATGGATTAGGTTGTCATCCTTTCCGCGGCTCACGACGTAAGATCCGGGACGGAAAAACAGCACAAAAGAAGAAAAGTATCTCGAAACTGATGAAAACGTTCGATTTTGGCTCCGAAAACAGGCGCAGAGGAGCAAGCTTGCTGCCCCCGTCATAAAGCTCTCAGTGAGCTTTCCAACGGTATGTTGTGCGCCGCATAACTCCTTACGGATCAAAATTTATGGCACCAGAGCGACGAAGACCTGGACCCAAGCCCAGCGCCCTCGGTTTGCGGGCCCATCCTCTACATGCAGCAAAGTTGTCTTGCACAAGGTGCCATGGGATTTGGTAATAGAAATCTGTTGGATTAGGTAGTCGTCCATATCGCGGCTCACGACGTACGATCCGGCACGGAAAAACTGCGCAAGTAAAGAAAAGTGTCCTTAAACGGATGAAAACATTCGATTTTGGCCTCACAGAACAGGCGCAGCCGAGTAGGCTTGTTGCCCCCATTGTAGTACTCTCAGAGAGCTTTCCAACGGTATGCTGTGCGCCGCATAACTCCTTACGGATCAAAAGTTATGGGCAACAGAGAGACGGAGACCTGGTCCCAAGCACCATGCCCTCGGTTTGCGGGCCCGGCCTCTACTTGAAGCGAAGTTGTCTTACCCAAGGTGCAATGTGTCACGCCTTAACCCGGTCTATAAAGGTTAGACTAGGGTGTGATTTAAACATTCAAGTCATGTCTCGTACTCAATCGTTCATGAAAGTTTAACACTTAACGTTTAGCCTAGACTCCACAATTTTTTTAGAAACCCGACAGCATAACGGCTGTAATTGGGCTCTTTAGTTTGACCTAGTTCTCTAAACGCCTCGAATTTCATTTCCAACTAAGATTACTATTTACCATCAATCGAAACACCTACTAGTTATCTCGAAGTCTCGTTTGAATAATAATCTAGCATGATACTATGTCTCGTTTGTTTGTTAATCCTTGTTACAAAAGTACCTGTTGATTTTAGCTTAACAATGAGTACCTGCTTAAGATTGGATAAGTTCATTTTACTTAATCCTTACTTGTTACTTCATAATTCTATGATAGATACTAGCCAATAACGATAGCAAAAACGACCATAGTAGTATCTATCTAGTTATCATCAGTACAAGCCAAAATTAGACCCCAAATTACAATGGCGGTCTTTTACATTACAATAGCAAGCATCATAAGAAATGAAATAGTCTTCAAGCAACATATTGTTCACAAAATGGCCATAGTCACGTAAGGCACGTAGGGCAAGCAATCATTCCAAGGAATCATCGTTAGGTACATCATCCTCGAGTACCTGTTCCTGATCTTCTTCACCTGGGATGATAAAAGAGGGTGAGTCCTTATGAACTCAGCGAGGGGGAACGAGAAATAAGTTTTGAAACTCATTTTCCGGTTCAATTTATGAAAAATCCTTTTTGCAAGCATGAATATATCACAAGTAAGTACATAATGTAATGTAAAAGTAAAAGAACACAATTACTCGTCTTTCCTCCCCGAGGTCCTCTAGGAACCAAGCGAGAGTACTTATACACATAGTGAAAAGGATATGGTGAGCTTTTGCTCTCGGTTCATTTCCAGTATCAGTTGTTGCGGCCGACTTCAAATCATCCCCTTATCACGCCAAATGGGTGTACTCCGGATGTACCCCGAAATCCTACGACCCAACTGTCATGCCCCGACCCAACCCCCAAGCTAAAGGTTAAGTCTAGACCCGACACACGGACAGAGTCTCCCCTGTACTGTGAACATTCTGAAAACCTGTAAACTCTCAAATAAGATAACTACAAGGTAAACAAACTTTTCATGGCTATATATTTAAAGATTCAAGGCCATCCGAGCCTTGAAGCAACCAGCAGTTCCAAAACCACACAAGCATGCAAGTAAGTTGTTTACAATATAGGCTAATAGCCATGCCATTCTAGGATAACATTAAGACATACTTAGAAGATAAAACATTCTACATTAAGCCATTCACTCCCAAGCATGCAAAGTGAATAAAAGCAGAAACATAAGTTATTACAAGACATAGGTTCCCAATTCTACACTACAACCAACTATCCTTCAACTTCTTACAACAACCAACATAAACAAGCCCTTAGGCCACAAAATAGATACACAAGTACCAAATAGAAACAAGAAGGCACAGCCACCTCAGAATAACACACAGCAACTAGGGTAAAGGCTCTATCTGCACCTCTTCCTCCTCCACTACTACCTCAACAAGCTGGGGATCACCCTCAGCGTCTCCTGAAACATATATCGAGGTATGAGCAACCACTGTTGCCTAGTGAGGGATATAGTCCCGGGGCGTGCAATGCAACAGGTAATACAGTTAATAACAATAACAATTGAGCAATTCAAGAAACAATGATAGCTTAAATAACCACACAATTGAAAGGATACATTTCACATAACCCCTATACACCAATTTTCACTAGGTCTTCATTCACGATCCACGAACCACGATCACGATCACGATAAGCCAGCATAACCCCAAACACTCCAGTGGGTGTACTCCGGATGTACCCCGATAATCCTACGACCCAACACCCCTTGGCAATCTACGGACCAGGCGAGTGAGGGAATAGGGTACGGAGTTTGAATATCCACCAGCAAGCCCTCTGCCGCCTAACCGATATTCAACACAGCCGCCCCTGACACTATGGTTGCGCAACCACTATGCAACGCACTTTACAATGGCAAGTTAATATCAATAATATAAGCAATAACACATAGGAGGATCAACAAAGTAGGTTGACCTCGATGCAGTTAGAATAGAAACAATTATATAAGCAAATAAGAAGTTTTACAAAGGGACATATACAAGATAAGCATAGAATCATACCAAAAGCTCCAAATCAACTTGAAACCACATTTAAACATTCAAGGAGTCATGCCATGGACTTAGAAGCGTGAGACAATCGAAATTGCACTTAAACCCCTTTGTTTTTCACACTATTTCTCTTCCAATCCTAAGTTAATGATTCAATTTCAAAGGGAAACTCTCCCAACCTTCTAACTAACCCTCAAAGAGCCCTCTCAACCCTCTAACTCATTCAAACGCCCGCAATTACCCCGAAAGCCCCAAATTCCCTCTTATGGCTTTAAACTACACATACCTTATCCGGGCTTCAAACAAGGGTTATCAAAGCTTCTATAGCACCTAGGTAGCCTAAGAATACTAGAAGTGAAGCCCGAATCCACTTGGATTCGCATTAACCCCGAAACCCCTTTGTTAAAGTCGACTATTTCACGTTTTATGCGATTTTAGAGCAATGCAAGTGCACGGGGTTATTAGACTACCTTCATTAGCACCTAAGGCATCTATTAGGAGCATTGAATCAAGTTAAAACGTGCAAATTCACAAAACCCTAGAATTTTTGTCACTATTCACTCCTACGAATTAACTAACGATTTCTACCGTTTAATACATGAAACAATAGCATAAATGTGGCCCCTACTACATGTACACAACATATATAAGCTTATTTGAGCCTTGCAATAGCATTTAAATTCATTTCTAACAAATCAAGAAAATAGCAACTATTTCAAAATGCAAAAATAAGCCATGAAATCCCTCACCAATGCGCGTAGGAGCACCTAGGAAGCTTGTACACACCCTACACTACTTGCTCTAGGCTTGGCTTGGCTTGAATTGATGATTTGATGAAGCAAAAATCTCCAAATGTGTAAAGGAAGGGCTGTCGGGTTCAGGCACTGTTCATTTGCTGAAGTTTTTTTGTTTTGTGTTAAAATGAGCTTGTGTTGTGTTATATTGATTATGTATTGAGGTGGGGTCATGTTGGTTGCTTAAGTGAACTTCTAAAATGCGCGTTATTGACTTAAAAACGAGCCTAAGGTGAAAAGTAATGTGAGTTATCTAAATCTCTAAGTTTATTTACGTAACACTATTCATTGAACTACTAAAAGCATTTTCTAAACGAGCTCTCCTATAGCCTCTAGCTCATTTGCACATTTTTCCCACAACTCTAACAATTAATATGATTTAATAAAAATGCTAATTCACTAATAGAATACAGTTTAAAAACGGAGTGAATAGTAGTCACAGAAGTCAATTAGTAAAGCACATAAGTAAATGCGCAAACAAGGGATGCAACAGTAATTGAATGCATGGCTAAATCTCGGGCGTCACACCAACTCTCCGAGGAAGTCTAGCCCCCAAGCGAGAGAGGGAATTGGACAATGGTAGTCACGGTTGCACCGGCAAGCCCGATGCCGCCCAGTGTGCGTGAACGCTACCACGGCAGAATGAAAGGTTGCAACCTTGTATGCAATGCACATTTATGACATTTAATATGTCACATTTGGAGGACAACAAAGTAGGTTGCCTCCGAGTAGTCATAAGATTGCACATTGACAGTTAAACACGCGAGGCACGATATGACAAGTAAATTCACTTGAAAAGCACATGGAGTTATATGAACATTAAACGGGCAGTCATGTAACGCACATAAATCAAGTCATATAACTCATTTCAAAGTTCACGTAATCAAACAATAAGATTATTCATCATGCAACGACATCTACGTGGGACCGGGTACAAGAAAAGCCTACTTATCAACATATAATCATCGAAATCATGTTTAGGGCTATGAGGGCAACTACGGGCAGCCTACTAAACATATAATCGAACACAATTTCCAAAGGATCAACACTTAGCAAGTTTACCTAGTTACTAGGGTTTCAATTCGTGCTTACCCGTGCGATTAAACACCAAGTCATCTCGTAATTAAGCTCAAGCCATGCATTGATTAATTCCAACACCCTCAAGCATTCAAAACAGTCCACACAACATCCAAATGCCACAATCCCAAGCATTTAATACAACAAGGGAAGCTCCATTAATTTTTCTAAGCATATCAATAGGTGAAACCCTCACTGCAATGGACTGTTTTCTCACAATCATTAAGATAATCAAACAATCTCCAATTCCAGTGAACAAGATTTCAAATTAAATCTTAAGGAGTGAAATAAATTCAGAAACAAACCTCGCATCATTTGGAGTTCGGGTTCAAGAGTTATAGCCAAAACAGTGAGACTACACAAAACTGTCCAGATTTGCACACATTTCCATGCTTGTCGTTTTTGAGGGCCTTAGGGTCCGATTTATCCTTGGTCCATTTCTGACAAAAATGTCTAGAACTGAAAAATATAGTAGCACACCAAATTACATGCATTTTGGATGTCATTTACTAAGTTAAAACTGGTTCGTTCTACAAGGTCAGTGAATCTGCCAAAACCTGCTTCATTTTTCCAGACTTTCCAGATTTGGACATATTTTGATAATTAGTCATTTTGAGGATATTAGATTCAAAATTAGCTTTGGCCTATTTCTGTGAAAAATTCTCAAAACTGGCAAAATTACCTACCAATTTTCACACATTTTCAACATCATTAACCTGGTCAAAATTACCTCACACCAACAAGGCAGAAGGCCGTTACATACCCGATTTCATCTATCATCACATTCTAGCCAAAAATCTTGCCATGCATGTTTACAAAACTCATGAACACGCATATATCACAAGTACAGAAGTAAAGATAGACATTTAAGGGCATGCATGTGGTTTTTTGAAAGATTTTCAAGAAGTTTTAGCCCTCACCTTAGCAAAACAACAAGAAGATGCACAAGACTCTTGATGGTTGCACAAGGTTGACTCTTTTCCTTGCTTAGCCGAGACACCACTCGATTTTCTCTCATTTCCTAGCTTAGTAACCAAGTTCTTAGTAGGTGCATGTTTTTTAGAACAAGAAGAAAATAAATGGAAGCTAGCAAACTCACCTAAGTCGAAATGGAGGTTCAAAGAGCTTGCATGTGTATTTCTTGCAACCTAGCTTGCTTAGTCGAGCTCCCTAGCTTCTTGCATGCCTTGATGAACCATGGAGTAATGAAGATAAGCTATGGAGTGTAGAAACTCAGCCAAGGCCGAGTGAGAGAGAAGAAATGAGAGAGGAGTGAGAGGAAATGAAGGAAAATGAAAGAAAATGAAAGCTTGATGGGCATAGATGCTTGTGTCGGCCTTGAGCATGTAAATTTCAGACTTTTGTGTCTTCAAGAAGCATTTTGAATTATCTAGTATGGGCATGGACCTTGTGTCGAGAATATGGAGCTTTGAGGAGGGTTTTGAACTAATTTTTTTTATTGCTTTGTGTCATAGAATTGTCATAGAATGTTTAGGAGTACAATTTGAAATTAAATTGCATGCACAAAGCTCCTAGTGGTCGGCCAAAGATGTGCTCAAATCTAAATTTTTTGTCTTGTTCAAGGCTTATTTTATTGTGTGTTTGGGACATGCAAAGAATAAAGAATAAAGAATAAAGAATATCTAACTTTTGATGCAATTTCAACTTTTAGTGCATTGACTTAGCATTTTAATATTAGTTAGTGGGATTTGTAGGATTAATTAATGACCTAGTGCTTAGTATAAGATGCTTTCTTGATTAGCGTGAGGGCACACTTTTCTAGGTTTTGGACACGCACTACGAGGCAAGGCATAAACTACGAGACGAGTGCACATTTCCCAAGTAAATGCACGCAAACCTAAATGAATGCACATAATTCAATGCAAGGCACACAAAATGAAACAAAATTCTTAAATCTAGGTCAAGCACGCAAATCTAGGTTAGGGCACACAAAATAAGGTATTGCACGCAAATCAAGGTCAGGCCTCACATCCTCCCCTCCTTAAAAGAATTTCGTCCCGAAATTCAATATTACCTTTGAAATAAAGCTGGATAACGTTGCTCCATCTGGTCTCGCCTTTCCCACGTTGCTTCTTCAACTCCATGATGATCCCACAACACTTTCACCATCGGTATAGATTTGTTGCGCAACTCCCGATCTTGCTGGTCTAGGATCCGAATGGGCTTCTCTTCATAAGACAAGTTCTCCCGAAGCTGCAACGGCTCTGGCTCCAAGATATGCGATGGATCAGGGTGATACTTCCGTAGCATTGAAACATGAAAGACGTCCTGAATATTGGAGAGGTTTTGGGGGTAGTTCTAGGCGATACGACAACTTGCCAACCTTCTCAATTATCTCAAATGGTCCTACAAACCTCGGGCTCAACTTTCCACTCTTGTCGTGTTTAATCAGTCCCCTCCGAGGTGATATCCTCAAGAACACCTTATCGCCGACCTCAAACTCTAGGCCCCGTCTTCGTCGGTCTGCATAACTTTTCTGCCTGCTCTGGGCGGTAAGCATCCGTTTCTGGATAAGGTGGATATTATCAACAGTCTTCATAAGTTCAGGTAGAAGGGTCGGGTCAAAAGTCTTCGTCTCACCTACTTCATCCCAGTAAATTGGGGATCGACACTTACGTCCATACAATGCCTTAAATGGGGCCATCCTGATAGTCGCCTGATAACTATTATTATAAGCGAACTCCGCTAGAGACAGGTATTTCTCCCAACCTTTCCCAAAGTCTAAAACACACGCCCTCAGCATATCCTCCAGAATTTGAATAGTTCTCTCAGATTGTCCATCAGTCTAAGGGTGATAAGCCGTGCTGAAACTCAACTTCGTTCCCAAAGCTTCTTGCAATCTCTCTCTTCATGTTATTCTACCAATAGTGTTGCTTCAAATCCCAGTACATCTTTGTTCTGCTGAGGTGAATAGTGTATCTTGAATTATGGGCTTCTTCAAGAATCTTCTTTTTCAATTCTGGATCATTAGGAACACAGATCCGATTCCTAAACCTCCAAATACCATCATCATGATACTTGAAATCTGTGTTGCTTTCTTTAATCTTCTAAAACTGTTGGTCCTTCTGTTGAGCCTCTCATAACTCAGACAACAAGGTCGATTGAACTTGTGTAGTGGCAAATAGTAACCCTTTTCTAGTCAATTGTGGTTTCCACAAAAATGCTTCCTCCAACAACTCCTGCACCTTGACTTCCCGTTTTGCCATGCTCGCTTTCCTACTTAAGGTATCTGCAACTACATTCGCTTTACCGGGCACATAATTAATTGTGTAGTTATAATCATCCAAAAGCTTCATCCACCGCCTTTGCCTCATGTTCAACTCTTTTTGTGAGAACAAGTATTTCAAGCTCTTGTGATCAGTAAACACCTCGAACTTGTTACCCCACAGATAGTGCCTCAACTTCTTGAGTGCAAACACAATAGCCGCTAACTCCAAATCATGCGTCGGGTAGTTCAATTCATACGGCTTCGATTTCCTAGAAGCATACGCAATCACTCTACCATTTTGCATCAACACACAACCTAGTCCTTCCTTCGAAGCATCACTATAGATTACAAAACCTTGACTCCCTTCAGGCAATGCAAGAACAGGTGCGGTAGTCAATCTTTTCTTCAATTCTTGGAAGCTGTCCTCACACTTGTCATCCCACACGAACTTTGTTTTCTTTTGAGTGAGCTTCATAAGCGGTCCTGCGATCTTTGAGAAATCCTTCACGAACCTCCGATAATAGCCGGCTAGACCAAGAAAACTCCGAACCTCTGTAACATTTTACGGCTTCTTCCAAGACATCACCGCTTCTATCTTTGCTGGATCCACTGCTATTCCCTCTTGGGATATGATATGCCCCAAAAATGCAATCTGGTACAACCAAAATTCACACTTGCTAAACTTTACATACAATTGATGCTCTTGAAGTTTCTGCAGTACCAACCGCAGATGTTGTTCATGCTCATCCTTGGATTTCGAGTACACCAAAATATCATCAATAAAGATTACTACAAATTGGTCCAAGTAGGGTTGAAACACCCTATGCATCAAGTCCATAAAAGCTGCAGGGGCATTAGTTAGCCCAAATGGCATCACCACATACTCATAATGCCCATATCTCGTCCTGAAAGCCGTTTTAGGCACATCCTCCATTTTGATCCACAACTGATAGTACCCTTGCCTCAAGTCGAGCTTCGAATACACTTTGGCTCCCTGAAGTTGATCAAACAACTCGTCGATCAGTGGAAGTGGGTATTTATTCTTGACGGTCACTTGGTTCAATCCTCAGTAATCGATGCATAGCCTTAACGTTCCGTCTTTCTTCTTTACAAATAGGACTGGTGTACCCCATGGAGAAGAACTTGGTTGAACAAATCCCTTCTTCAACAATTCTTGAAATTGGTCCTTCAATTCTTGTAGCTCGGCCGGCGCCATACGATAGGGAGCTTTAGATATCGGCTGGGTGTCAGGCAGTAATTCTATAATGAACTTGATCTCCCGATTTGGGGGTAAACTGGGAAATTCTTCTGGAAACACATCCGTAGAGTCTTTGATCACTGGCATCTCCTCCAACTTAGCTTTGTCCGACGGCTTGTTGATGAGGTAAGCTAAGTATCCACTACACCCTTTTCTCAAGGACTTCACTGCTTTCGTAGATGAAATGATGGAACTCCCGGTGAAATCTCTTCGACCCATTACCTCCAGTATTGGCTGACCAGGTACCTGGAATGTTACAATCTTCGTCCAGCAATCTAGTTGGGCATGATGCTTTGCCAACCAGTCCATCCCTAAGATGACCTTATAGTCTTGAAAAGGTAATACAATAAGATTGGCTGAGAATTCCCTATCCTTAATTTGGATTTTACATGCTTTACAAGCTGAGCTAGTAACAAGTTTAGAACCCATCGGAGTACCAACTTCTACTTCGTAAGGCAAACATATAACTTGTAGTTTCACACGTTGCACACATAAGGGAGTAATAAATGAATGAGTAGCACCCGGATCAATTAGCACCCTAACAGGTTGATTCAGTATGAAGAATGTACCTTCAACAACAGCGGTTTCCTCTGGAAGCTCCTCGCACTCAATAGCATAAGCTCGAGCCCAAACTCTAGGAACTGGAGTCTTGCCTCTACCAGCTGGTTTAACCTGATTTTGTCCTGCTTGCAATTTAGGGCAATCCTTGATCTAATGCTGATCACTGCCATACCGCACACATCGTCCTGACTTCTTCCAGCACTGGGCCTCGGTATACCCCTTCTTATCACAATGGGAACAGTTGACAGACTGAGTAGCAGGTAAACTACCTGTGGATCCGCGGGTGGAAGAGGCTGATGGTGCTTTAGTCAGGCCACGGTTATTAACTGGTCTGTTCTGGCTCTAGCCCTGACTACGACTCTGGCTCTAGAATTTCCTCTGTTGACTTGGAGGCTGGTACAGTTTCTTGTTCTGCTGACTCAAACCGGCTCTATCAAGTTTCATCTTCTCAACTCGGGAACAGCAGCAAAGAGAGCAGAATAGGTATCGAAGTCATGCGAAGCCAACTGGTCCTAAATCTCTAGCCTCAATCCAGTCATAAATTTCCACATCTTCGCCTCAAGAGTACTAACCATGTATTGAGCATAGCGGGACAGTCAGTCAAAACGAGCCTCGAACTGGGCCGCCGTCACGTTACCCTGGTTCAAGTGCATGAATTCCTCAATCTGCCTCTGCCTGGAAACTGCAGGTACATATTTCTCCTTGAATGCCTTAACGAAATTACCCCACAAGCGAGGTGTATGATCAATTTCCCACAGTGCCTCCACAGTGTGCCACCAATGCTCAGCATCCCCGTGCAACAGAAACACAGCAAACTCCGCCTTTTCTTCATCAGTATAATCAAGTGGCCTAAAAATCCTCTCGATCTCAAACAGCCAAGCCTTTGCTTTCTCATCATCAGCTTCCCCGTGGAACTTGGACGGGCGAAAGTCAAGGAACTCCCTCATTCTGCTATGTCTCCCATGGTTACTATCATTCCTGTTGTTATTGTTGTTTGCTTCACGTGCATCTTGGCGTTCCATCACTCGCGACACGCGATCTATGGCATTCGCCATCATATTAAACATAGCCCTGCCGGGATTAGTTTGATAGGCATCTCCGGTCTCTTGGGGCTCACCGCTCCTATTAGTAGTGCGGGTACTAGGGCCAGCCATCTATAGGCACATATTACGATGCACAATTAATTAAAATACGATGAACAAGAATTTAATGTATAAGGTATGCAACATAATATAGATACACCATTCTAGAAACAATTAAGACACGTTAATCACATAAGCACATAGAACATAGAAGGCACAATTAATATTATCACACAATAACATATAGACAAATCATCCTAATAATCTTAGGGCTTCTACCCATGGTCCAAGAGTTAAACCCGGCTTAAGCAATCTAAGTTCTGATACTATTTTTTTCTTCAATAAGGTGTCACGCCGCAACCCAGCCTATAAAGGTTAGACTAGGGTGTGATCTAAACATTCAAGTCATGTCTCGTACTCAATCGTTCATGAAAGTTTAACACTTAATGTTTAGCCTAGACTCCACAATTTTTTCAAAAAATCGGCAGCATAACGGCTGTAATTGGGCTATTTAGTTTGAACTAGTTCTCTAAATGCCTCGAATTTCATTTCCAACTAAGATTACTATTTACCATCAATCGAAACGCCTACTAGTTATCTCGAAGTCTCGTTTGATTAATAACCTAGCACGATACTATGTCTCGTTTGTTTGTTAATCCTTGTTACAAAAGTACCTGTTGATCTTAGCTTAACAATGAGTACCTGCTTAAGATTGGATAAGTTCATTTTACTTCATCCTTACCTGTTACTTCATAATCCTATGATAGAAACTAGCCAATAACGATAGCAAAAATGACCATAGTAGTGTCTATCTAGTTATCATCAGTACAAGCCAAAATTAGACCCCAAATTACAACGGGGGTCTTTTACATTACAATAGAAAGCATCATAAGAAATGAAATAGTCTTCAAGCAACATATTGTTCACAAAATGGCCATAGTCACATAAGGCACGTAGGGCAAGCAATCATTCCAAGGAATCATCGTTAGGTACGTCGTCCTCGGGTACCTGTTCTTGGTCTTCTTCACCTAAGATGATAAAAGAGGGTGAGTCCTTATGAACTCAGCGATGGGGAACGAGAAATAAGTTTTGAAACTCATTTTCCGGTTCAACTTATGAAAAATCCTTTTTGCAAGCATGAATATATCACAAGTAAGTACATAATGTAATGTAAAAGTAAAAGAACACAATTACCCGTCTTTCCTCCCCGAGGTCCTCTAGGAACCAAGCGAGAGTACTTATACACATAGTGAAAAGGATACGGTGAGCTTTTGCTCTCGGTTCATTTCCAGTATCAGTTGTTGCGGTCGACTTCAAATCATCCCCTTATCACGCCAAATGGGTGTACTCCGGATGTATCCCGAAATCCTACGACCTAACTCTCCGAGGACGTCTAGCCCCCAAGCGAGAGAGGGAATTGGACAATGGTAGTCACGGTTGCACCAGTAAGCCCGATACCGCCCGGTGTGCGTGAACGCTACCATACCAGAATGAAATGTTGCAACCTTGTATGCAACGCACATTTATGACATTTAATATCTCACATTTGGAGGACAACAAAGTAGGTTGCCTCCGAGTAGTCATAAGATTGCACATTGACAGTTAAACACGCGAGGCACGATATGACAAGTAAATTCACTTGAAAAGCACATGGAGTTATATGAACATTAAACGGGCAGCCATGTAACGCACATAAATCAAGTCATATAACTCATTTCAAAGTTCACGTAATCAAACAATAAGATTATTCATCATGCAACGACATCTACGTGGGACCGGGTGCAAGAAAAGCCTACTTATCAACATATAATCATCGAAATCATGTTTAGGGCTATGAGGGCAACTACGGGCAGCCTACTAAACATATAATCAAACAAAATATCCAAAGGATCAACACTTAGCAAGTTTACCTAGTTACTAGGATTTCAATTCGTGCTTACCCGTGCGATTAAACACCAAGTCATCTCGTAATTAAGCTCAAGTCATGCATTGATTAATTCCAACACCCTCAAGCATTCAAAACAGTCCACACAACATCCAAATGCCACAATCCCAAGCATTTAATACAACAAGGGAAGCTATATTAATTTTTCTAAGCATATCAATAGGTGAAACCCTCACTGCAATGGACTGTATTCTCACAATCATTAAGATAACCAAAAAACCTCCAATTCCAGTGAACAAGATTTCAAATTAAAGCTTAAGGAGTGAAATAAATTCAGAAACAAACCTCGCATCATTTGGAGTTCGGGTTCAAGAGTTATAGCCAAAACAGTGAGACTACACATAACTGTCCAGATTTGCACACATTTCCATGCTTGTCGTTTTTTAGGGCCTTAGGTTCAGATCTAGCCTTAGTCCATTTCTGACAAACATGTCTAGAACTGAAAAATATAGCAGCACACCAAATTTCATGCATTTTGGATGTCATTTACTAAGTTAAAACTGGTTCGTTCTACAAGGTCAGTGAATCTGCCAAAACCTGCTTAATTTTTCCAGACTTTCCAGATTTGGACACATTTTGATAATTAGTCATTTTGAGGATATTAGACTCAAAATTAGTTTTGGCCTATTTCTGTGAAAAATGCTCAAAACTGGCAAAACTAGTTACCTGCCAATTTTCACACATTTTCAACATCATTAACCTGGTCAAAATCACCTCGCACCAACAAGGCAGAAGGCCGTTACATACCCGATTTCATCTATCATCACATTCTAGCCAAAAATCTTGCCATGCATGTTTACAAAACTCATGAACACACATATATCACAAGTACAGAAGTAAAGATAGACATTTAAGGGCATGAATGTGGTTTTTTGAAAGATTTTCAAGAAGTTTTAGCCCTCACCTTAGCGAAACAACAAGAAGATGCACAAGACTCTTGATGGTTGCACAAGGTTGACTCTTTTCCTTGCTTAGCCGAGACACCACTCGATTTTCTCTAATTTCCTAGCTTGGTAACCAAGTTCTTAGTAGGTGCATGTTTTTTAGAACAAGAATAAAAGAAATGGAAGCTAGCAAACTCACCTAAGCCGAAATGGAGGTTCAAAGTGCTTGCATGTGTGTTTCTTGCAACCTAGCTTGCTTAGTCGAGCTCCCTAGCTTCTTGCATGCCTTGATGAACCATGGAGTGATGAAGATAAGCTATGGAGTGTAGAAACTCAGCCAAGGCTGAGAGAGAGAGAAGAAATGAGAGAGAAGTGAGAGGAAATGAAGGAAAATGAAAGAAAATGAAAGCTTGATGGGCATAGATGCTTGTGTCGGCCTTGAGCATGTAAATTTCAGACTTTTGTGTCTTCAAGAAGCATTTTGAATTATCTAGTATGGGCATGGAGCTCGTGTCGAGAATATGGATCTTTGAGGAGGGTTTTGAGCTAATTTTTTTATTGCTTTGTGTCATAGAATGTTTAGGAGTACAATTTGAAATTAAATTGCATGCACAAAGCTCCTAGTGGTCAGCCAAAGATGTGCTCAAATCTGAATTTTTTGTCTTGTTCAATGCTTATTTTATTGTGTGTTTGGGACATGCAAAGAATAAAGAATAAAGAATAAAGAATATCTAGCTTTTGGTGCAATTTCGTCTTCTAGTGCATTGACTTAGCATTTTAATATTAGTTAGTAGGATTTGTAGGATTAATTAATGACCTAGTGCTTCGTGTAAGATTATTTCTTGATTAGCGTGAGGGCACGCTTTCCTAAGTTTTGGGCACGCACTACGAGGCAAGGCACGAACTACGAGATAAGTGCACGTTTTCCAAGTAAATGCATGCAACCCTAAATGAATGCACATAATTGAATGCAAGGCACACAAAACGAAACACAATTCTTAAATCTAGGTCAAGGCACGCAAATCTAGGTTAGAGCACACGAAACGAGGTATCACACGCAAATCGAGGTCGGGCCTCACACAATGGGATTCGATATTAGAAATGTGATGGATTATGTAGTCATCATTTTCGTGGCTCACGACGTACGATCCGGGATGAAAAAATAGCGCAAAAGAAAAAAAGTATCCCGAAACTAATGAAAACGTTTGATTTTGGCCTCTGAAAATTGGCGCAGTCGAGCAGGCTTGCTGTCCTCGTTGTAGAACTCTCGGAGAGCTTTCCAACGGTATGTTGTGCACCGCGTAACTCCTTACTAATCAAAGTAATGGGAACCGGAGCGACGGATACCTGGTCCCAAGCCCCACGCCCTCAGTTTGCGGGACCAGTCTCTACGTGAATCAAAGTTGTCTTGCCCAAGGTGCCGTGGAATTCGGTAATAGAAATGTGATAGATTAGGTTGTCGTCCTTTTCGCGGCTCATGACGTGAGATCCGGGATGAAAAAATAGCGCAATAGAAGAAAACTATCCCGAAACTGATGAAAACGTTCAATTTTGGTCTCCGAAAATAGGCGCAGCAGAGTAAGGTTGCTACCCTTATCGTAGAGCTCTCAGAGAGCTTTTCAACGGTATGTTGTGCGCCGCGTAATTCCTTACGGATCAAAAGTTATGGGCACCAGAGACCTGGTCTGAAGCCCCATGCCCTCGGTTTGCGGGTCCAGCCTCTACGTGAAGCGTAGTTGTCTTGACCAAGGTACTGTGGGATTCGGTAATAAAAATGTGATGGATTAGGTAGTCGTTCATTTCGCGACTCACGACGTACGATCCGGCAAGGAAAAACTGTTCAAATGAAGAAAAGTGTCCCAAAACTGATGAAAACATTCAATTTTGGCTTTCAAAAACAGCAGCAGCCGACTAGACTTGTTGCCCCCGTCGTAGAGCTCTCGGTGAGCTTTCCAACGGTATGTTGTGCACCGCGTAACTCCTTACGGATCAAAAGTTATGGGCACCAGAGCGACGGAGACCTGGTCCCAAGCTCCACGCCCTTGGTTTGCTGGCCCAGCCTCTACATGAAGCGAAGTTGTTTTAACCAAGTTGCCATGGGATTCGGTAATAGAAATGTGATGGATTAGGTTGTCGTCCTTTTTGCGGCTCACGACGTAAGATCCGAGACGGAAAAATAGCGCAAAAGAAGAAAAATGTACCAAAACTGATGAAAATGTTCAATTTTGGGCTCCTAAAATAGGTGCAGTAAAGCAGGGTTACTGCCCCTGTCGTAGTTCTCTCGGAGAGCTTTCCAACGGTATGCTGTGCACCGCATAACTCCTTACATATCAAAAGTTATGGGCACCAGAGCAATAGATACTTGGTCCCAAGCCGCACGCCCTCGGTTTGCCGTCCCAGCCTCTACATGAAGCGAAGTTTTCTTCACCAAGGTGCCGTGGGATTTGGTAATAGAAAAGTGATGGATTATGTAGTCGTCCTTTTCGTGGCTCACAGCATACCGTTGGAAAGCACTCTGAGAGCTCTACGATGGGGGAACCTAGCCTAATCGTTTGCACCTGTTTACGGAGCCCAAAATCGAACATTTTCATAAGTTTTGGGACACCTTTCTTCTTTTGCGCTGTTTTTTCATCCTGGATCGTACGTCGTGAGCCGCGAAAAGGACGACAACATAATCTATCACATTTCTATTGCCGAATCCCACGACACCTTGGGCAAGACAACTTCACTTCATGTTGAGGCTGGGCCCGCAAACAGAGGGTATGGGGCTTGTGACCAGGTATCCGTCGCTCCAGTGCCCATAACTTTTGATCCGTAAGGAGTTACGCGGTGCACAGTATACCGTTGGAAAGCTCTCCAAAATCTCTACGACGGTGGCACCAAGTCTGCTCTGCTGCACCTATTTTCATAGCCTAAAATCAAATGTTTTCATCATTTTCGGGACATATTTCTTCTTTTGCCCTATTTTTCCGTCCCGGATCGTACGTCGTGAGCCGCAAAAAGAACAACAACTTAATCCATCACATTTTTATTACTGAATCACACGATACCTTGGGCAAGACAACTTCACTTCACGTAGAGGCTGGGCCTACAAACAGAGGGCGTGGGGCTTGGTACTAGGTATCCGTTGCTCCGGTACCCATAACTTTTGATCCGTAAGGAGTTACGCGGCGCACAGCGTACCGTTGGAAAGCACTCTGAGAGCTCTACAATGGGGGCACCTAGCCTGCTCATTTGCGCCTATTTTCACAGCCCAAAATCGAATATTTTCATAAGTTTTGGGACATTTTTATTCTTTTGTGCTGTTTTTACATCCCGGATCGTACGTCGTGAGCCGCGAAAAGGACGACAACCTAATCCATCACATTTATATTACCAAATCACACAGCACCTTGGGCAAGACAACTTCACTTCACGTATAGGCTGGGCCAGCAAACAGAGGGCGTGGGGCTTGTGACAAGGTATTCGTCGCTCCAGTGCCCATCACTTTTGATCTGTAAGTAGTTACGCGGTGCACAGCATACCGTTGGAAAGCTGTCCGAGAGCTCTATGATGGGGGCAACAACCTGCTCGGCTGTACCAGTTTTCGAAACCCAAAATCGAACGTTTTCATCAGTTTCTGGATACTTTTCTTCTTTTGCACAATTTTTTCATCTTGGATCGTACGTCGTGAGCCTAAAAAAGGATGACAACCAAATCAATCACATTTCTATTACCGAATCACATGGCACCTTAGGCAAGACAACTTCACTTCACGTCGATGCTGGGCCCGCAAACAAAAGGCGTGGGGCTTGTGACCAGGTATCCGTCGCTCCGATGCCCATAACTTTTGATCCGTAAGGAGTTACGCGGTGCACAACATGCCGATGGAAATCTTTCCGAGAGCTCTGCAATGGGGGCAGCCAGCCTGCTGGGCTGCACCTATTTTCGGAGCCCAAAATCAGACGTTTCCATAAGTTTAGGGACACTTTTCTTCTTTTGCGATGTTTTTCTGTCTTGGATCGTACGTCATGAGCCGCAAAAAGGACAACAACCTAATCCATGACATTTCTATTACCAAATTCCACGGCACCTTGGGCAAGACAACTTCACTCGCGTAGAGGCTGGGCCCGCAATCAAAGGGAGTCGGGCTTGTGACCTGGCATCCGTCGCTACGGTGCCCATAACTTTTGGTTCGTACGGAGTTACGCAGCGTACAACATACCGTTGGAAAGCTATCTAAGAGCTCTACGATGGGAGCACCTAGCCTGCTCGGCTGCGCTTGTTTTCGAAGCCCAAAATCGAATATTTTCATAAGTTTTGGGACACTTTTCTTCTTTTACGCTGTTTTTCTGTCTCAAATCGTACGTCGTGAGCCTCGAAAAGGACGACTGCCTAATCCATCACATTTCTATTACCGAATCAAATGGCACCTTGGGCAAGACAACATTACTTCACGTAGAGGCTGGGCCCGCAAACAGAGGGCGTGGGGCTTTTGACCCAGTATCTATCGCTCCGGTGCCCATAACTTTTGATCCGTAAGGAGTTACGTGGCGCACAGCATACCGTTGGAAAGTTCTCCGAGGGCCCTACGACGGAGGCACCAAGGTTGCTCGGCTATGCCTATTTTTAGAGCCCAAAATCGTAAGTTTTCATCAGTTTCGGGATACTTTTCTTCTTTTGCGCTATTTTTCCATCCCGGATCGTACGTCGTGAGTCGCGAAAAGGACGATAACATAATCTATCACATTTCTATTACCGAATCACACGGCACCTTGGGCAAGACAACTTCACTTAACGTAGAGGCTGTGCCCGTAAACAGAGGGTATGGGTCTTGTGACCAGGTATCCGTCGCTCCGGTGCCTATAACTTTTGATCCGTATGGAGTTACGCGGCGCACAGCATACCGTTGGAAAGCACCCTGAGAGCTCTACAATGGAGGCACCAAGCCTGCTTAGTTGCTCATATTTTTGGATCCCAAAATCGAACATTTTCATAATTTTTGGACACTTTTCTTATTTTGCGCTATTTTTCCGTCTTGGGTCGTACGTCGTGAGCTGCGAAAAGGACGACAACCAAATCCATCACATTTCTTTTACCGAATCCCACAGCACGTTGGGCAAGACAACTTCACTTCACGTAGAGGTTGGGCCCGCAAACAGAGGGCGTGGGGCTTGTGACCAGGTATCAATCGCTCTAGTGCCCATAACTTTTGATTTGTATGGAGTTACGCGGCGTACAACATACCGTTAGAAAGTTCTCCGAGAGCTCTACGACGGGGGCACCAAGCCTGCTCGGCTGCGATTATTTTTGGACCCCAATATAGTGTGTTTTCATCAGTTTTGGGACACTTTTCTTGTTTTGCGCTGTTTTATCGTTCCGGATCGTACGTCGTGACCCGCAAAAAGGACAACAACCAAATCCATCACAATTCTATTACCGAATCCCACGGCACGTTGGGCCAGACAACTTCACTTCACGTAGAGGCTGGGCCCGCAAACAGACGGCATGGGGCTTGTGACCAGGTATCTGTCGCTCCGGTGCCCATAACTTTTGATCCGTAAAGAGTTACGCGGCGCACAGCATACCATTGGAAAGCCCTTTGAGAGCTCAACGATGGGGGCACCTGGTCTACTCAGTTGTGCCGGTTTTTGGATCCTATAATTGAACATTTTCATAAGTTTTGGGACACTTTTCTTGTTTTGCGCTATTTTTCCATCCCGGATCGTACGTCGTGGGCTGCGAAAAGGATGACAACCTAATTAATCACATTTCTATTACCGAATCACATGGCACCTTGGGCAAGACAAATTCACTTCACATAGAGGTTGGGCCGGCAAACACAGGGCGTGTGGCTTGTGACTAGGCATCCATCGCTCCGGTGCCCATAACTTTTGATCCGTAAGTAGTTACGCCGCTCACAGCATACCGTTGGAAAGCACGCTGAGAGATCTTCGATGGGGGTACCTAGCTTACTTGGTTGTGCCTATTTTCGAATCGCAAAATCAAACGTTTTCATCAATTTAGGCTTTTTTGTGATTTTTTCATCCCGGGTCGTACGTCGTGAGCCGCAAAAAGGATGAAAACCTAATCCATCACATTTCTATTATTGAATCCCATGGCACCTTGGGCAAGGCAACTTCACTTCACGTAGAGGCTGGGCCCGCAAACAGAGGGCGTGGGGCTTGTGACCAGGTATTCGTCGCTCCGGTGCCAATAACTTTTGATCTGTAAAGAGTTACGCGGCGCACAGTATACCGTTGGAAAGCTCTCTGAGAGCTCTACGATGGGGGCTCTAAGCATGCTCGACTGTGTCTATTTTCGGAGCCCAAAATTGATCATTTTCATCAATTTCGAGACATTTTTCTTCTTTTGTGCTATTTTTCCGTCCCGGATCGTACGTCGTGAGCCGCGAAAAGGACGACAACCTAATCCATCACATTTCTATTACCAAATCACATGGCACCTTGGGCAAGACAACTTAACTTCAGGTAGAGGCTGGGCCGGCAAACAGAGGGCGTGGGGCTTGTGACCAGGTATCTGTCACTCCGGTGCCCATAACTTTTGATCCGTATGGAGTTACGCGGCGCACAACATACCATTGGAAAGCACCCTGAGAGCTCTACGATGGGTGTACTTAGCCTGCTCGGTTGCTCCTATTTTCGGATCCCAAAATTGAACATTTTCATAATTTTGGGACACTTTTCTTCTTTTGGGCTGTTTTTCTGTCCCGGGTTGTACGTCGTGAACCGCGAAAAAGACGACAATCTAATCCATCACATTTCTATTACTGATTCCCATGGGACCTTGGGTAAGACAACTTCATTTCACGTAGAGGCTGGGCCAGCAAACAAAGGGTGTGGGGCTTGTGACCAGGTATCCGTCGCTCCGGTGCCCATAACTTTTGATCTGTAAGGAGTTACGCGGCACACAACATATCGTTGGAAAGCACTTTGAGAGCTCTACAATGGGGGCACTTAGCCTAGTCGTTTGCGCCTATTTTCGGATCCCAAAATCGAACATTTTCATAAGTTTTGGGACACTTTTCTTCTTTTGCGCTGTTTTTCGGTACAGGATCGTACGTCGTGAGCCGCGAAAAAGACGACAACTTAATCCATCACATTTCTTTTACCGAATCACACAGTACCTTGGATAAGACAACTTCACTTCTCGTTTAGGCTGGGCCCGCAAACAGAGGACGTAGGACTTGTAACAAGGTATCTGTCGCTCCCGTACCCATCACTTTTGATCCGTAAGTAGTTACGCGGCACACAACATACCGTTAGAAAGCACTCTGAGAGATCTACGAAGGGGGCACCTAGCCTACTTGGTTACGCCTATTTTCGGATCCCAAAATTAAATATTTTCTTAAGTTTTGGGACACTTTTATTGTTTTGTGCTATTTTTCCATCCTGGATCGTACGTCGTGAGCCGCGAAAAGGATGACAACCTAATCCATCACATTTATATTACCGAATCACACGACACTTTGGGCAAGACAAATTCACTTCACATAGAGGCTGGGCCTACAAACAGAGGGCGTGGGGCTTTTGACCAGTCATCCATCGCTCCGATGCCCATAACTTTTGATCCGTAAGGAGTTACACTGCACACACCATACCGTTGGAAAGCACTCTGAGAGCTCTACGATGGGGGCACCTAGCCTGCTCAGTTGTGCCAGTTTTTGGATCCCAAAATCGACCATTTTCATAAGTTTTGGGACACTTTTCTTCTTTTGCGCTGTTTTTTCATCCCGAATTATACGTCGTGAGCCGCGAAAAGAACGACAACCTAATCCATCACATTTTTATAACTGAATCACACGGCACCTTGGGTAGGACAACTTCACTTCACGTAGAGGCTGGGCCCGCAAACAGAGGGCGTGGTGCTTGTGACCTGGTATCCATCGCTCCGGTGCCCATAACTTTTGACCCGTAAGGTGTTACGCGACGCACAGCATACCGTTGGAAAATTCTCCGAGAGCTCTACGGCGGGGGCACCAATCTTGCTTGGCCGCGGCTATTTTCCGAGCCCAAAATTGAACGTTTTCATCAATTTTGGGACACTTTTCTACTTTTGGGCTATTTTTTCGTCCGGGGTCGTACGTCGTGAGCCACAAAAAGGACGAAAACCTAATCCATCACATTTCTATTACTGAATCACACGGCACCTTAGGGAAGACAACTTCACTTCACGTAGAGGCGGGGCCCACAAACAGAGGGCGTGGTGCTTGTGACCTGGTATCCGTTGCTCTGATGCCCATAACTTTTGATCCGTAAGGAGTTATGCGGCGCACAGCATACCGTTGAAAAGTTCTCCGAGAGCTCTACGGCGGGGGCACCAAGCTTGCTTGCTCGCGGCTATTTTCGGAGCCCAAAATGGAACGTTTTCTTAAGTTTCGGGACACTTTTCTTCATTTGTGCTGTTTTTCGATCCCGAATCGTACGTCGTGAGCCGCGAAAAGGATGACAACCTAATCCATCACATTTCTATTACCGAATCACCGGGCACCTTGGCAAGACAACTTCACTTCAGGTAGAGGCTGGGCCCGTAAACAGAGGGCGTGGGGCTTTTGACTAGGTATCCGTCGCTACGGTGCCCATAACTTTTGATCCGCAAGGAGTTACGCGGCGCACAGCATACCGTTGGAAAGCACCCTGAGAGCTGTTCGATGGGGGTACCTAGCCTGCTAGATTGCTTCTATTTTCGGATCCCAAAATCAAACATTTTTATAATTTGGCACACTTTTCTTCTTTTGCGTTGTTTTTCCGTCCCGGGCGTACGTCGTGTGCCGCGAAAAGAACGACAACCTAATCTATCACATTTATATTACTGAATCCCATGGCACCTTGGACAAGACAACTTCATTTCACGTAGAGGCTAGGCCCGCAAACAGAGGGTGTGGGCTTGTGACCAGGTATCCATCGCTCCGGTGCCCATAACTTTTGATCCGTAACGAGTTACGCGACACACAACATACCGTAGGAAAGCACTCTGAGAGCTCTACAATAAGGGCACTTTGCCTGCTAGTTTGCGCCTATTTTCGAATCCCAAAATCGAACATTTTCATAAGTTTTGGGACACTTTTCTTCTTTTGCGCTGTTTTTTAGTCCCGGATCATACGTCGTGAGCCGCGAAAAGGACGACAACCTAATCCATCACATTTCTATTACCGAATCACACGGCACATTGGGCAAGACAACTTCACTTCATGTAGAGGTCGGGCCTGCAAACAGAGGGCGTGGGGCTTGTGACCAGGTATCAATCGCTCCGGTGCCTATTACTTTTGATTTGTAAGGAGTTACGCGGCGTACAACATACCATTGAAAAGTTCTCCGAGAGCTCTCTGATGGGGGCACCAAACCTGCTCAGCTGCGCTTATTTTCGGACCTCAAAATCATTTATTTTCATCAGTTTTGGGACACTTTTCTTGTTTTGCACTGTTTTTCCGTTCTGGATAATACGTCGTGAGCCGCGAAAAGGACAACAACCAAATCCATCACATTTCTATTACCGAATCCCATGGCACGTTGGGCCAGACAACTTCACTTCACGTAGGGGCTGGGCCCGCAAACACAGGGCCTGGGGCTTGTGACCAGGAATCTGTCGCTCCGGTGCCCATAAATTTTGATCCGCAAGGAGTTACACGGCGCACAGCATACCATTGGAAAGTTCTCTGAGAGCTCTACGGCGGGGGCACCAAGCTTGCTTGGCCGCGGCTATTTTCGGAGCCCAAAATGGAACGTTTTCTTAAGTTTTAGGATACTTTTCTTCTTTTGTGCTGTTTTTCGTTCCCGAATCGTACGTCGTGAGCCGCGAAAAGGACGACAACCTAATCCATCACATTTCTATTACCGAATCCCATGGCACCTTGGGCAAGACAACTTCATTTCACGTAGAGGCTGGGCCCGCAAACAGAGGGTGTGGGGCTTGTAACTAGGTATCCGTCGCTCCGGTGCCCATAACTTTTGATCTGTAATGAGTTATGCGGCACACAACATACCGTTGGAAAGCACTCAGAGAGCTCTACAATAGGGGCATTTTTCCTGCTCGTTTGCGCCTAATTTCGGATCCTAAAATCGAACATTTTCATAAGTTTTGGGACACTTTTCTTCTTTTGCGCTGTTTTTCCGTCCCGGATCGTACGTCGTGAGCCGCGAAAAGGACGGCAACCTAATCCATCACATTTCTATTACTGAATCACACAGCACGTTGGGCAAGACAACTTTACTTCATGTAGAGGTTGGGCCCGCAAACAGAGGGCGTGGGGCTTGTGACCAGGTATCAATCGCTCTGGTGCCCATAACTTTTGATTTGTAAGGAGTTACGCGGCGTACAACATACCATTGGAAAGTTTTCCGAGAGCTTTCTGACGGGGGCACTAAGCCTGCTCGACTACGCTTATTTTCGGACCTCAAAATCGTACGTTTTCATCAGTTTTGGGACACTTTTCTTGTTTTGCACTGTTTTTCCATTCCGGATCGTACGTCTTGAGCCGCGAAAAGGACAGCAACCAAATCCATCACATTTCTATTACCGAATCCCAAGGCACGTTGGGCCAGACAACTTCACTTCATGTAGAGGCTGGGCCCGCAAACACAGGGCATGGGGCTTGTGACTAGGTATCCGTCACTCCAATGCCCATAGCTTTTGATCCGTAAGGAGTTACGCGGCGCACAACATATTGTTGGAAAGCACTTTGAGGGCTCTACGATGGGGGCACCTAGCCTACTCGGTTGCGCCTATTTTTGGATCCCAAAATTGAACAATTTCATAAGTTTTGGGACACTTTTCTTGTTTTGTGTTGTGTTTCCGTCCAGGATCGTACGTCGTGAGCCGCGAAAAGGATGACAACCTAATTAATCACATTTCTACAATTCGAGATTTTCCTTGGGAGGTATCGGGAAGGAAGATGATAGACACTAGCTAACAATCCGCCGGGTGCTACATCATAGGCACATTGGGAGCGTAAGTTGGTGACCTGATGACAGGGAAGCCGGCGACCGAAGCCCCTCGAGTATAAGCTTCCACAGCCGGTTGACCAAAATGAGGTACCTAGGCACCCAGAGATGAGGAAGGGCGTATACCGAATCACACGGCACCTTGGGCAAGACAAGTTCACTTCACATAGAGGCTGGGCCGGCAAACAGAGGGCGTGTGGCTTGTGACCAGGCATCCATCGCTCCTGTGCCCATAACTTTTGATCCGTAAGGAGTTACGCGGCGCACAGCATACCGTTGGAAAGCACTCTGAGAGATCTACGATGGGGGCACCTAGCCTACTTGGTTGCACCTTTTTTCGGATCCCAAAATCAATCATTTTCATAAGTTTTGGGACACTTTTATTGTTTTGCGATGTTTTTTCATCCCGTATCGTACGTCGTGAGCCACGAAAAGGACGACAACCTAATCCATCACATTTCTATTACCGAATCACACGACACCTTGGGCAATACAACTTCACTTAACGTAGAGGCTGGGACCGCAAACAAAGGGTGTGGGGCATGTGACCAGGTATCCTTCACTACAGTGCCCATAACTTTCGATTTGTAGGGAGTTACGCGGCGCACATCATACTGTTGGAAAGCTATCTAAGAGCTCAAAGTTAGGGCACCTAGCCTGCTCGGCTGCGCTTAATTTCGTAGCCCAAAATCAAATATTTTTATAAGTTTTAGGACACTTTTATTCTTTTACGCTGCTTTTCCGTCCCGGATCGTACGTCGCGAGCCGCAAAAAGGACAACCTAATCCATCATATTTCTATTACCGAATCACATGGCACCTTGGGCAAGACAACTTCACTTCATATAGAGGCTGGGCCCGCAAACAAAGGGTGTAGGTCTTGTGACCAGGTATCTGTCGCTCCGGTGCCTTTAACTTTTGATCCGTAAGGAGTTACGCGGTGCACAGCATACCGTTGGAATGCACTCTGAGAGCTCTACGATTGGGGCATCTAGCCTGCTCGGTTGCGCCTATTTTTGGATCCCAAAATCAAACATTTTCATAAGTTTTCAGACACTTTTCTTATTTTTCGCTATTTTTCCGTCCTGGATCGTACGTCGTCAGCCGCGAAAAGGACGACAACCAAATCCATCACATTTCTTTTACCGAATCCCACGGTACATTGGGCAAGACAACTTCACTTCATGTAGAGGTTGGGCCCGCAAACAGAGGGCGTGGGGCTTATGACCAGGTATCAATAGCTCTGGTGCCCATAACTTTTGATTTGTATGGAGTTACGCGGCGTACAACATACCGTTAGAAAGTTCTTCGAGAGCTCTACGACGGGGGCACCAAGCCTGCTCGGCTGCGATTAATTTTGGACCCCAAAATAGTATGTTTTCATCAGTTTTGGGACACTTTTCTTGTTTTGCGCTGTTTTTTCGTTTCGGATCGTACGTCGTGACCCGCGAAAAGGACAACAACCAAATCCATCACATTTCTATTACCGAATCCCATGGCACGTTGGGCCAGACAACTTCACTTCACGTAGAGGCTGGGCCCGCAAACAGAGGGCATGGGGCTTGTGACCAGGTATCCGTCGCTCCGGTGCCCATAACTTTTGATCCGTAAAGAGTTACGCGGCGCACAGCATACCGTTGTAAAGCCCTCTGAGAGCTCAACGATGGGGGCACCTGGCTTACTCGGTTGTGCCTATTTTCGGATCCCAAAATTGAACATTTTCATAAGTTTTGGGACACTTTTCTTGTTTTGCGCTGTTTTTCCGCCCCGGATCGTATGTCGTGAGCTGCAAAAAGGACGAGAACTTAATTGATCACATTTCTATTACCGAATCACACGGCACCTTGGGCAAGAAAAATTCACTTCACATAGAGGTTGGGCCGGCAAACACAGGGCGTGTGGATCAACCGAGGAACTAGCTCGAAGGTGCATTAGAGTGTTGCCTCTAAAATTTGACGGCCTTGTGACAGCACTCAATACACAAGTTCGCATTCCTTCTTTGACGTTTGAAGAATTCACTGCCATGTTGATGGAGGAGGAGATGAGGCTAAGGAGCAGAGAAAATCAACTTGACTCTGCCTTTACAGCCAAGGCGAGGAGTAACCAAGAAGAAAAGAAGAAAGCAAATAAGAAGACGTTCTCTGGATCGTGCTACTACTGCAATAAGAAAGGTCATGCTGTCAAAGATTGCAGGAAATGAATCCATGACGAGAAGAACGGAACTTTAAAACCAAATTGGAGAAATAAAGAATCTACCAATATGGCTGAAACGGAAGTGCATCTGTTTACTGTAACATATGTATTGGAGGAAACGTGTACTAGCGCACATGTACATCAAACAAGTGCATGGGTGTTAGATAGTGGAGCTTCCCGACACATGACCAGCAAGAAGGAGTTATATGACTCCATAAAACCTCTACAAGAACCAATGAATGTTGTCGTCGGGAATAATGCGAGGTGTCCCGTTGAGGGCACTAGAACCATCTCGCTCGTGTCTCAAGATGGAGGAAGCAAGAAGCTGTCCAACGTACTCTTTGTACCCCAGATCACCAAAAATTTGTTATCTGTAGCTGCTATTACAGATAATGATCTAGAAGTGCGGTTCAAGAAGACGGAAGCTTTGATTCTTGACAAGGATCAAAATATCGTAAGTAAAGGTATTCGCAAAAATAATCTTTATGAAATCAGCTCTCTTTCTGCTGTCGTGGATGCCAAAACAAGTCAACTTTGGCATGAAAGGTTCGGGCACATTTCCTATCCTGTGTTAAAGGAAATGCAAAAGAAGAAGATGGTAGCCGACTTGCCTTCAATTGAAGAAATTGAAGGACCATGTGAAGCTTGTATGCTGGGCAAGCAACATAGACAGTCATTTCTCAAAGAGAGTCATAACCGATCAAAGGCTCCTCTAGAGTTGGTACATGCTGACCTCTACGGAAAAATGACTACGACGGCGTTGGGAGGATCTTCCTACTTTATGTTGTTAGTCGACGATTATAGTAGGAAGATGTGGGTGTACTTCCTTTGGGACAAGGCTGATGCTCTTGAAAAGTTTAAAGTGTGGCACAAACTTATGACAAATGAGAACACAACTCAGTTGAAGAAACTTCGTACCGATCGTGGGGGGGAATTCTGTTCTACATAGTTCACCAACTACTGCAACAAGCTTGGGATTAAGCGTCAATTGACTGCTCCATACACACCACAACAAAATGGAGTTGTGGAACGAAGAAATCGAACAATTGTAGAAATGGCTCGATGCATGTTGAAAGGTGCTGGCCTACCTGACACATTCTGGGCTGAAGCAGTCAACACAGCGGTATACATCCTCAATCGGTGCTCAACCAGGGCACTCAACGATAAGACTCCTAATGAGGCTTATTATGGTACGAAACCTTCTGTGTCTCATTTAAGAAAATTTGGGTGTGAATGTTTTGTACACATTCCAAATGAAAATCGAAAGAAATTGGATGACAAGAGCAAGAAGGGCATTTTCTTGGGATATAGTGAAGAGTCTAAAGCATACAGACTCTATGATGTAGAGGCCAAGAAGGTGATCATAAGCCGAGATGTGGTGTTTAATGAGCGACCACACTCAATGGAGGATAGCGGTCCTGCCATTTCGTCATCAACTAATGAAGTAATCCACCAAGTGCCTAAACAACGACCGTTGAACAATGAAGAAGTCTCTAATGATGAGGAGACTGAAGACCAACTTGTTGTACCCACAAGGAAGCCACAACCGAAGTGGTTCCAACAGCTCTTTGATGGAAGAAATCCAGGAATTACTGATGATAGTCCACGTCCTGATGGACTAAGACAATCAAAAAGAATAGAGGAGCAGAACAGATCAGGACAACAACTAGTAAACATGGTTTTGATGACCCAAATCATCAAGACGGTAAAAGAACCGGTAGCTGTGGAGGAAGCCATGTCAGATCCAAATTGGAGAGCAGCTATGCAAGCCGAGTATGATAGTATCATGAAAAATGATACTTGGGAGATCGTTGAAAAGCCACCGAATAGAAAAATTATCGGCACCAAATGGATCTGGAAAGTGAAGTACAAGGCAGATGGAAGTCTTGAAAAATACAAGGCACGCCTTGTAGCACAAGGATTTTCGCAAGTCGAAGGTTTCGATGTATATGAAACCTTTGCTCCAACAGCAAAAATGTCAACAATCAGGCTAGTTGTTGCAGCTGCCGCGCATTATGAATGGATTGTACATCAAATGGATGTCAAGTCAGCTTTTCTTAATGGGCAACTTGAAGAAGAAGTCTACGTTGCACAACCCCCTGGCTTCCAAATACCAGGTGAAGAAGAAAAAGTCTGCAAATTGAAAAAGGCTTTATATGGGTTAAAGCAAGCACCACGAGCTTGGTACAAACGTATAGACTCTTTCTTCTTGCAACATGGTTTTTGTAGAAGCAAATCAGAGGCCAACTTGTATGTTCTAAGTGAACAAGGAAAGAAGGTAATTGTAGTCCTATATGTGGATGATCTTGTAATCACTGATGACCATGAAGATAATATTCGGAAGACGCAAGAATGGTTGAGCCAAGAATTTGAAATGAAAAATCTTGGTCTTCTTCGTTATTGCTTGGGAATCGAGGTATGGCAAAAACCTCATACGATCTTCATCTCGCAGCAACGATATGTTCGTGAGCTTCTGACTGCATTTGGTATGTCCGAGTGCAAACCAGTTGTTACCCCGATGGAAGTGAATACAAAGTTATCAATTGACGATCCTTCAGAACAAGTTGATAACAAGCTCTACAGAAGGTTGGTGGGAAGTTTAATCTTCCTTTGTAACACAAGACCTGATATTAGTTATGTTGTGGGAGTTCTCAGTCGGTTTTTAAATAAACCAAAACAAAGTCACTGGCAAGCAGGGATGCGGATCGTCAAATATCTCAAAGGCACGTTGGAGTATGGGATATCATACAAGTCTGGAGATACTTTATCTGGGTACTGTGACTCAGACTGGGCTGGTGATATTGACTCAAGAAAATCTGTTACAGGTTACGTATTCACATTCGGTGGTGGAGTCATCTCATGGGCTAGTAAGAAGCAACCCACCGTTGCACTTTCATCAACGGAGGCAGAATACAAGGCTGCTTGTGTAGCATCCTGTGAAGCTGTTTGGCTACGACGCATCATGACTGATATTGGCATTCCAATAGAGGAAGCAACAATGTTGAAATGTGACAGTCAGAGTTGTATAGCCATGTCAAAGAATCCGGTATTTCATGCTAGAACAAAACACATAGAGATTCAGTATCACTATGTGAGGGAACTGATCGAGGAAGGCGAAATCTACATGGAGTACTGCCCTACAGAAGATAATTGTGCAGATATCTTCACTAAAGCGTTAGGGAGCATCCAATTGAGCAAGCATCTTCAAACATTGGGTGTTGGCCCAATAGCTTAGTCAACATGAGGTGAACATTGAGGGAGGGTGTTAATATATGTCAATATCCACCTCTTCATAATAAGTATCGTTAATTATATGGTAGCATAAATTAATGATTCCGACTTAAACGTCGATGAGGTCAAAAGAGATCGCGATGGCTACAAGAAAGAAGTTCGGGAATTTGGAATTACCTAAGATGACGTCGGGTTGATGCAATGCTAAAGTTAGTCAATTTGACCAAAGGAAACTTCCTAGAAGTTGACTTGGATGCTAGCCACCCATGTGTCAATTGTAGCCACCCATGTGATAAATATGGGTGGCTAATACTTTGAACATGGTTGGTAAAGCCAACCAAGATTGAAATGTTTGATAGGAAAGTCTCCTATGGCGGGCTAGCTAAATTCTATAAATAGGCATGCATTAGTTCATCATTTTCATCCACAACACAACTCCAAACACAATCCTAAGTTAGTCTTTCTTTCTTGTATTCTTCTTGTAAGTCCAGAAGCCATTGAAGCTCTAATCTTGAGAGCGCATGGTGGGACAATTATCTTGTAAGTGTTATATTGAATTGTTATAACGAGTAGTGTTGTCTTTCTACTTCATTGTTGTTAAGACGTTTCTGGGAAATTGGTTATATTCTTACAGTTACGCGGCGCACAACATACCGTTAGAAAGCACTCTAAGAGATCTACGATGGGGGCACCTAGCCTACTTGGTTGCGCCTATTTTCGGATCCCAAAATTAGATATTTTCTTAAGTTTTGGGACACTTTTATTATTTTACGCTTTTTTTTCATCCCGAATCGTACGTCGTGAGCCGCGAAAAGGACGACAACCTAATCCATCACATTTCTATTACCGAATCACACGACACCTTGGGCAAGAAAAATTCACTTCACATAGAGGCTGGGCCCGCAAATAGAGGGCGTGGGGCTTGTGACCAGGCATCCATCGCTCCGGTGCCTATAACTTTTGATCCGTCAGGAGTTACGCGGCACACAGTATACCATTGGAAAGCACGTTGAGAGCTCTATGATGGGGGAACCTAGCCTGCTCGGTTGTGCTAGCTTTTGGATCCCAAAATCGACCATTTTCATAAGTTTTGGGACACTTTTCTTCTTTTGCACTGTTTTTCCGTCCCGGATTGTACGTCGTGAGCCGCGAAAAGAACGACAACCTAATCCATCACATTTTTATAACTGAATCACACAGCACCTTGGGCAGGACAACTTCACTTCACGTAGAGGCTGGGCCCACAAACAGAGGGCGTGGTGCTTGTGACCTGGTATCCGTCGCTCCGGTGCCAATAACTTTTGATCCGTAAGGTGTTACGCGACGCACAACATGCCATTGGAAAATTCTCCGAGAGCTCTACAGCAGGGGCACCAAGCTTGCTTGGCCGCGGCTATTTTCGGAGCCCAAAATCGAACGTTTTCATCAGTTTTGGGACACTTTTCTTCTTTTGTGCTGTTTTTCCGTCCGACGTCATACGTCGTGAGCCACAAAAAGGACGAAAACCTAATCCATCGCATTTCTATTACCGAATCACACGACACCTTAGGGAAGACAACTTCACTTCACGTAGAGGCTAGGCCCACAAACAGAGGGCGTGGTGCTTGTGACCTGGTATCCGTTGCTCTGGTGCCTATAACTTTTGATCCGTAAGGAGGTATGCGGCGCACAACATACCGTTGGAAAGTTCTCCGAGAGCTCTACGGCGAGGCACAAAGCTTGCTTGGCCGCGGCTATTTTCGGAGCCCAAAATGGAACATTTTCTTAAGTTTCGGGACACTTTTCTTCTTTTGTGCTGTTTTTCGATCCCGAATCGTACGTCGTGAGCTGCGAAAAGGACGACAACCTAATCCATCACATTTCTATTACCGAATCACCGGCTACCATGGGCAAGACAACTTCACTTCAGGTAGAGGCTGGGCCCGTAAACAGAGGCGTAGGGCTTGTGACCAGGTATCCGTCGCTACGGTGACCATAACTTTTGATCCGTAAGGAGTTACGCGACGCACAGCATACCGTTGGAAAGCACCCTGAGAGCTGTTCGATGGGGGTACCTAGCCTGCTAGGTTGCTACTATTTTCGGATCCCAAAATTAAACATTTTCAGAATTTTGGCACACTTTTCTTCTTTTGCGCTGTTTTTCCGTCCCGGGTCGTACGTCGTGTGCCGCGAAAAGAACGACAACCTAATCCATCACATTTCTATTACCGAATCCCATGGCACCTTGGACAAGACAACTTCATTTCACGTAGAGGCTGGGCCCGCAAACAGAGGGTGTGGGCTTGTGACCAGGTATCCGTCGCTCCGGTGCCCATAACTTTTGATCCGTAACGAGTTACGCGGCACACAACATACCGTTGGAAAGCACTCTGAGATCTCTACAATAAGGGCACTTTGCCTGCTCGTTTGCGCCTATTTTCGGATCCCAAAATCGAACATTTTCATAAGTTTTGGGACACTTTTCTTCTTTTGCGCTGTTTTTTAGTCCCGGATCATACGTCGTGAGCCGCGAAAAGGACGACAACCTAATCCATCACATTTCTATTACCGAATCACACGGCACATTGGGCAAGACAACTTCACTTCATGTAGAGGTCGGGCCCGCAAACAGAGGGCGTGGGGCTTGTGACCAGGTATCAATCGCTCTGGTGCCCATAACTTTTGATTTTTAAGGAGTTACGCGTCGTACAACATACCATTGGAAAGTTCTCCGAGAGCTCTCTGATGGGGGCACCAAGCCTGCTCGGTTGCGATTATTTTCGGACCTCAAAATCGTACATTTTCATCAGTTTTGGGTCACTTTTCTTGTTTTGCACTATTTTTCCGTTCCGGATCGTATGTCGTGAGCCGCGAAAAGAACAACAACCAAATCCATCACATTTCTATTACCGAATCCCATGGCACGTTGGGCCAGACAACTTCACATCACGTAGAGGCAGGGCCCGCAAACACAGGGCATGGGGCTTGTGACCAGGTATCCGTCGCTCCGGTGCCCATAACTTTTGATCCGTAAGGAGTTACGCGGCGCACAGCATACCGTTCGAAAGTTCTCTGAGAGCTCTACGGCGGGGGCACCAAGCTTGCTTGGCCGCGGCTATTTTCAGAGCCCAAAATGGAACGTTTTCTTAAGTTTCGGGACACTTTTCTTCTTTTGGGCTGTTTTTCGGTCCCGAATCGTACGTCATGAGCCGCAAAAAGGACGATAACCTAATCCATCACATTTCTATTACCGAATCACACGGCACCTTGGGCAAGACAACTTCACTTCAGGTAGAGGCTGGGCCCGCAAACAGAGGGCGTGGGGATTGTGACCAGGTATCCGTCGCTACGGTGCCCATAACTTTTGATCCGTAAGACGTTACGCGCCGCACAACATACCGTTGGAAAGCACCCTGAGAGATCTACAATGGGGGCACCTAGCCTGCTCGGTTGCTCCTATTTTCGGATCCCAAAATCGAACATTTTCATAATTTTGGCACACTTTTCTTCTTTTGCGCTATTTTTTCATCCCGGGTCGTACGTCGTGAGCCGCGAAAAGGAAGACAACCTTATCAATCATATTTCTATTACCGAATCCCATGGCACCTTGGGCAAGACAACTTCATTTCACGTAGGGGCTGGGCCCGCAAACAGAGGGTGTGGGGCTTGTAACTAGGTATCCGTCGCTCCGGTGCCCATAACTTTTGATCTGTAATGAGTTACACGGCACACAACATACCGTTGGAAAGCACTCAAAGAGCTCTACAGTAGGGGCATTTTGCCTGCTTGTTTGTGCCTTATTTTGGATCCTAAAATCGAACATTTTCATAAGTTTTGGGACACTTTTCTTCTTTTGCGCTGTTTTTCCGTCCCGGATCGTACGTCGTGAGCCGCGAAAAGGACAACAACCTAATCCATCACATTTCTATAACCGAATCACACAGCACGTTGGGCAAGACAACTTTACTTCATGTAGAGGTTGGGCCCGCAAACAGAGGGCGTGGGGCTTGTGACCAGGTATCAATCGCTCCGGTGCCCATAACTTTTGATTTGTAAGGAGTTACGCGGCGTACAACATACCATTGGAAAGTTTTTCGAGAGCTTTCTGACGGGGGCACTAAGCGTGCTCGGCTGTGCTTATTTTCGGACCTCAAAATCGTACGTTTTCATCAGTTTTGGGACACTTTTCTTGTTTTGCACTATTTTTGCGTTCCAGAATGTACGTCGTGAGCCGCGAAAAAGACAACAACCAAATCCATCACATTTCTATTACCGAATCCCATGGCACGTTGGGCCAGACAACTTCACTTCATGTAGAGGCTGGGCCCGCAAACACAGGGAATGGGGCTTGTGACCAAGTATCCATCGGTACGGTGCCCATAACTTTTGATCTGTAAAGAGTTATACGCCGTACAGCATACTGTTGGAAAGCTCTATAAGAGCTCTACGATAGGGGCACCTAGCCTACTCAATTGCGCCAGTTTTTGGATCCCAAAATTGAACAATTTCATAAGTTTTGGGACACTTTTCTTGTTTTGTGCTGTTTTTCCGTCCTGGATCGTACGTCGTGAGCCGCGAAAAGGATGACAACCTAATTAATCATATTTCTATTACCGAATCACACGGCACCTTGGGCAAGACAAATTCACTTCACATAGAGGCTCGGCCGGCAAACAGAGGGCGTGTGGCTTGTGACCAGGCATCTATCGCTCCGGTGCCCATAACTTTTGATCCGTAAGGAGTTATGCGGCGCACAGCATACCGTTGGAAAGCACTCTGAGAGATCTACGATGGGGGCACCTAGCCTACTTGGTTGCGCCTTTTTGCGGATCCCAAAATCAAACATTTTCATAAGTTTTGGGGCACTTTTATTATTTTGCGATGTTTTTCCATCCCGTATCATACGTCGTGAGCCGCGAAAAGGACGACAACCTAATCCATCACATTTCTATTACCGAATCACATGACACCTTGGGCAAGACAAATTCACTTCACATAGAAGCTGTGCCCGCAAACAGAGGGCGTGGGGCTTGTGACCAGGCATCCATCGCTCCGGTGCCCATAACTTTTTATCCGTAAGGAGTTACGCGGCACACAACACACCGTTGGAAAGCACTCTGAGAGCTCTACGATGGGGGCACGTAGCTTTCTCGGTTGTGCCATAATCGACCATTTTCATAAGTTTTGGGACACTTTTCTTCTTTTGCTCTATTTTTTCGTCCCGGATAGTACGTCGCCTGCCACGAAAAGAATGACAACCTAATCCATCACATTTCTATTACCAAATCACACGGCACCTTGGGCAAGACAACTTCACTTCACGTAGAGGCTGGGCCCACAAACAGAGGGCGTGGTGCTTGTGACCTGGTATCTGTCGCTCCAGTGCCCATAACCTTTGATCCGTAAGGAGTTACGCGGCACACAGCATACTGTTGGAAAGTTCTTCGAGAGCTCTACGGTGGGGGCACCAAGCATGCTTGGCAGCGTCTATTTCAGAGCCCAAAATCGAACGTTTTTATCAGTTTCGGGACACTTTTCTTTTTTTGTGTTATTTTTCTGTCCCGGGTCGTACGTCGTGAGCCGCAAAAAAGATGAAAACCTAATCCATCACATTTCTATTATCAAATCCCACGGCACCTTGGGCAAGACAACTTCACTTCACGTAGAGGCTGGGCCCGTAAACAGAGGGCGTGGGGCTTGCGACTAGGTATTCGTCGCTCCGGTGCCCATAACTTTTGATCCGTAAAGAGTTACGCGACGCACAGTATCCCATTGGAAAGCTCTCCGAGAGCTCTACGATGGGGGCTCTAAGCTTGCTCGACTGCATCTATTTTTGGAGCCCAAAATGGAACGTTTTCTTAAGTTTCGGGACACTTTTCTTCTTTTGTGCTATTTTTCTGTCTCGAATCGTACGTCGTGAGCCGCGAAAAGGACGACAACCTAATCCATCACATTTCTATTACCGAATCACACGGCACCTTGGGCAAGACAACTTCACTTCAGGTAGTGGCTGCGCCCGCAAACAGAGGGCGTGGGTCTTGTGACCAGTTATCCGTCGCTCCGGTGCCTATAACTTTTGATTCGTATGGAGTTACGCGGCGCACAGCATACCGTTGGAAAGCACCTTGAGAGCTCTACGATGGAGGCACCAAGCCTGCTTAGTTGCTCGTATTTTCGGATCCCAAAATTGAACATTTTCATAATTTTCAGACACTTTTCTTATTTTGCGCTGTTTTTCTGTCCTGGGTCGTACGTCGTGTGCCGCGAAAAGGACGACAACCTAATCCATCACATTTCTATTAATGAATCCCACGGCACCTTGTGCAAGACAACTTCACTTCACGTAAAGGATGGGCCCGCAAACAGAGGGCGTGGGGCCTGTGACCAGGTAACCGTCGCTCCGGTGCCCATAACTTTTGATCAGTAAGGAGTTACGCGCCGCACAGCATACCGTTGGAAAGCACTTTGAGAGATCTACGATGGGGCACCTAGCCTACTTGGTTGCGCCTATTTTTGGATCCCAAAATCAAACATTTTCATAAGTTTTGGGACACTTTTATTGTTTTGTGCTGTTTTTCCATCCCGGATCATGCGTCGTGAGCCGCGAAAAGTACGACAACCTAATCCATCACATTTCTATTACTGAATCACACTGCACTTTGGGCAAGACAAATTCACTTCACCTAGAGGCTGGGCCGGCAAACAGAGGGCGTGGTGCTTGGGACCAGGCATCCATTGCTCCGGTGCCCATAACTTTTGATCCGTAAGGAGTTACGCGGCACACAGCATACCGTTGGAAAGTACTCTAAGAGCTCTACGATGGGGGCACCTAGCTTGCTTGGTTGTGCCTGTTTATGGATCCCAAAATTGACCATTTTCATAAGTTTTAGGACCCTTTTTCTTCTTCTGCGCTATTTTTTCATCCCGAATCGTCCGTCGTGAGCCGCGAAAAGGACGACAACCTAATCCATCACATTTCTATTACTGAATCACATGGCACCTTGGGCAAGACAACATCACTTAATGTAGAGGCGGCTGGACCCGCAAACAGAGGGCGTGGTGCTTGTGACCTGTTATCCGTCGCTCCGGTGCCTATAACTTTTGATCCCTAAGGAGTTACGAGGCCTACAGCATACTGTTGGAAAGTTTTTCGAGAGCTCAACGGCTGGGGCACCAAGCTTGCTTGGCAGCGCCTATTTTTAGAGCCCAAAATCGAACGTTTTGTTCTGTTTCGGGACACTTTTCTTCTTTTATGCTGTTTTTCCGTCAAGGGTCGTACGTCGTGAGCCGCAAAAAGGACGAAAACCAAATCCATCACATTTCTATTATCGAATCCCACGGCACCTTGGGCAAGACAACTTCACTTCACGTCGAGGCTGTGCCCGCAAACAGAGGGCGTGGGGCTTGTGACCAGGTATTCGTCGCTACGGTGCCCATAACTTTTGATTCGTAGAGAGTTATGCGGCGCACAAAATACCGTTGGAAAGCTCTCCGAGAGCTCTACGATGGGGGCTCTAAGCTTGCTCGACTGTGGCTGCTTTCGGAGCCCAAAATTGAACGTTTTCATCAGTTTCGGGACACTTTTCTTCTTTTGTGCTATTTTTCCGTCTCGGATCGTACGTCGTGAGCCGCAGAAAGCATGACAACCTAATCCATCACATTTCTAGTTCCGAATCACACGGCACCTTGGGCAAGACAACTTCACTTCAGGTAGAGGCTGGGCCCGCAAATAGAGGGCGTGGGGCTTATGACCAGGTATCCGTCGCTCCGGTGCCTATAACTTTTGATCCGTATGGAGTTACGCGGCGCACAGCATACCGTTGGAAAGCACCCTGAGAGCTCTACGATGGGCGTACTTAGCCTGCTCGGTTGCTCCTATTTTAGGATAACAAAATCGAACATTTTCATAATTTTGGGACACATTTCTTCTTTTGCGCTGTTTTTCAGTCCAGGATCGTACATCGTGAGCCGCGAAAAGGACGACAACCTAATCTATCACATTTCTATTACCGAATCACACGGTACCTTGGATAAGACAACTTCACTTCACGTAGAGGCTCGGCCCACAAACAGAGGGCGTGGGACTTGTGACCAGCTATCCGTCGCTTCTGTGCTTATAACTTTTGATCCGTAAGTAGTTACGTGGCGCACAACATACAGTTGGAAAGCACTCTGAGAGATCTACGATGGGGGCACCTAGCCTACTTGGTTGCGCCTATTTTCGGATCCCAAAATCAAATACTTTCATAAGTTTTGGGACACTTTTATTGTTTTGCGCTGTTTTTGCATCACGGATCGTACGTCGTGAGCCGCGAGAATGACAACAACCTAATCTATCACATTTCTATTACCAAATCACACGACACCTTGGGCAAGACAAATTCACTTCACATAGAGGCTGGGCCCGCAAACAGAGGGCGTGGGGCTTGTGATCAGGCATCCATCGGTCCGGTGCCCATAACTTTTGATCCGTAAGGAGTTACGCGACACACAACATACTGTTGGAAAGTACACTGGAGCTCTACGATGGGGGCACCTAGCCTGCTCTGTTGTGCCAGTTTTTGGATCCTAAAATCGACCATTTTCATAAGTTTTGGAACACTTTTAATCTTTTGCGCTGTTTTTCCGTCCCGGATCGTACGTCGCTTGCCACGAAAAGAATGACAACCTAATCCATCACATTTCTATTACCGAATCACCCGACACCTTGTGCAAGACAACTTCACTTCACGTAGAGGCTGGGCCTACAAACAGAGGGCGTGGTGCTTGTGACCTGGTATCCGTCACTCCAGCGCCCATAACTTTTGATCCATAAGGAGTTACGTGGCACACAGCATACCGTTGGAAAATTCTCTGAGAGCTCTACGGCGGAGGCACCAAACTTGCTTGGCCGTACCTATTTTCGGAGCCCAAAATCGAACGTTTTCATCAGTTTCGGGACATTTTTCTTCTTTTGTCCTATTTTTCTGTCCCGGGTCTAACGTCGTGTGCCGCAAAAAGGACGAAAACCTAGTCCATCACATTTCTATTATCAAACCCTACGGCACCTTGGGCAAGACAACTTCACTTCACGTAGAGGCTGGGCCCGCAAACAGAGGGCGTGGGGCTTGTGACTAGGCATTCGTCGCTCAGGTACCCATAACTTTTGATCCGTAAAGAGTTACGCGGCGCACAGTATACCGTTGGAAAGTTCTCCGAGAGCTCTACGATGGGGACTCTAAGTTTGCTCGACTGCGCCTATTTTTAGAGCCCAAAATGGAACATTTTCTTAAGTTTCGGGACACTTTTGTTCTTTTGTGCTGTTTTTTCATCCCGAATCGTACGTTGTGAGTCGCGAAAAGGACTACAACCTAATCTATCATATTTTTATTACCGAATCACACGGTACTTTGGGCAAGGCAATTTCACTTCAAGTAGAGGCTGGGCGCAAACTGAGGGCGTGGGGCTTGTGACCAGGTATCTGTCGTTCCGGTGCCCATAACTTTTGATCCGTATGGAGTTACGCGGTGCACAGTATACCGTTGGAAAGCACCCTGAGAGCTCTACGATGGGGGCACCTAGCCTGCTAGGTTGCTTGTATTTTTAGATCCCAAAATCGAATATTTTCATAAGTTTTGGGACACCTTTCTTCTTTTGCGCTGTTTTTCGGTCCTGGATCGTACATTGTTAGCCGCGAAAAGGATGACAACCTAATCCATCACATTTGTATTAACGAATCCCATGGCACCTTGGGTAAGACAACTTCATTTTACGTAGAGACTGGGCTGGAAAACAGAGGCTGTGGGGCTTGTGACCCGGTATCCGTCGCTCCGGTACCCATAACTTTTGATCCGTAATGAGTTACGCGGCACACGACATACCGTTGGAAAGCACTCTGAGAGCTCTACAATGGGGGCACTTAGCCTGCTCGTTTGCGCGTATTTTGGGATCCCAAAATTGAACATTTTCATAACTTTTGGGACATTTTTCTTCTTTTGCGCTGTTTTTCGGTCACGGATCGTACGTCGTGAGCTGCGAAAAGGACGACAACCTAATCCATCACATTTCTATTACCGAATCACATGGCACTTTGGGCAAGATAAATTCACTTCACATAGAGGCTAGGCCGGCAAACAGAGGGCGTGTGGCTTAGGACCAGGCATCCATCGCTCCGGTGCCCATAACTTTTGATCCGTAAGGATTTACGCGGCACACAGTATACTGTTGAAAAGCACTCTGACAGCTCTACGATGGGGGCACCTAGCCTGCTCGATTGCGCCTGTTTTTGGATCCAAAAATTGACCATTTTCATAAGTTTTGGGACCCTTTTCTTCTTTTGCGCTGTTTTTTCATCCCGGATCGTATGTCGTGAGCCGCGAAATGGACGATAACATAATCTATCACATTTTTATTACTGAATCACACGGCACCTTGGGCAAGACAACTTCACTTCACGTAGAGGCTGGGCCCGAAAATAGAGGGCGTGGTGCTTGTGACCTTTTATCCGTCACTCCGGTGCTTATAACTTTTGATCCGTATGGAGTTACGCGGCCCACAGCATATCGTTGGAATGTTCTCCGAGAGCTCTACGGCAGGGGCGCCAAGCTTACGTGGCCGAGCCAATTTTTAGAGCCCAAAATTGAACGTTTTCATCAGTTTCGGGACAATTTTCTTCTTTTGTGTTGTTTTTCCGTCCCGGGTCGTACACCGTGAGCCGCAAAAAGGACGAAAACCTAATCCATCACATTTCTATTATCGAATCCCACGGCACTTTGGGCAAGACAACTTCACTTCACATAGAGGCTGGGCCCGCAAATAGAGGGCGTGGGACTTGTGACCAGGTATTCGTCGCTCCGGTGCCCATAACTTTTGATCTGTAAAGAGTTACGCGGCGCACAATATACCGTTGGAAAGCTCTCCGAGAGCTCCACGACGGGGGCTCTAAGCTTGTTCGATTGTTCTTGTTTTCGGTCAGTTTTGGGACACTTTTCTTCTTTTGTGCTGTTTTTTCATTCCGGATCGTACGTCGTGAGCCGCGAAAAGCATGACAACCTAATCCATCACATTTCTATTACCGAATCACACGGTACCTTGGGCAAGACAACTTCACTTCAGGTAGAGGCTAGGCCCGCGAACAGAGGGCGTAGGGCTTGTGACCAGGTATCCGTCGCTCGGTGCCCATAACTTTTGATCCGTATGGAATTACGCGGCGCACTGCATACCGTTGGAAATCACCCAAAGAGCTCTACGATGGGGGCTCTAAGCTTCCTCGACTGCGCTTGTTTTTGTAGCCCAAAATGGAACATTTTCTTAAATTTTGGGACACTTTTCTTCTTTTGCGCTGTTTTTCCATCACGGATCGTACGTCATGAGCCGCGAAAAGGACGACAACCTAATCCATCACATTTCTATTACCGAATCCCACGGCACCTTGGTTAAGCCAACTTCATTTCACGTAGAGGCTGGGCCTACAAACAGAGGGTGTGGGGCTTGTGACCGGGTATCCGTCGCTCCGGTGCCCATAACTTTTGATCCGTAAGGAGTTACGCGGCACACAACATACCGTTGGAAAGCACTTTGAGAGCTCTACAATGGGGGTACTTAGCCTGCTCATTTGCACCTATTTTCGGATCCCAAAATTGAACATTCTCATAAGTTTTGGGACACTTTTCTTCTTTTGCGCTGTTTTTCGGTCCAGGATCGTACGTCGTGAGCCGCGAAAAGGACGATACCCTAATCCATCGCATTTCTATTACCGAATCACATGGTACCTTGGATAAGACAACTTCACTTCACGTAGAGGCTGGGCCCGCAAACAGAGGGCATGGGACTTGTGACCAGGTATCCGTCGTTTTCGTGCCCATAACTTTTGATCCGTAAGTAGTTACGTGGCGCACAGTATACCGTTGGAAAGCACTCTGAGAGATCTACGATAGGGGAACCTAGCCTACTTGGTTGCTTCTATTTTCGGATCCCAAAATCAAATATTTTCATAAGTTTTGGGACACTTTTATTGTTTTGCGCTGTTTTTCCATCCCGGATCGTACGTCGTAAGCCGCGAAAAGGACGACAACCTAATCCATCACATTTCTATTACCGAATCACAGGACAGCTTGGGCAAGACAAATTCACTTCACATAGAGGCTGGGCCAGCAAACAGAGGGCATGGGGCTTGTGACCAGGCATCCATCGCTCCGGTGCCTATAACTTTTGATTCGTAATGAGTTACGCGGCACACAGCATACCGTTGGAAAGCACTCTGAGAGCTCTACGATGGGGGCACCTATCCTGCTCAGTTGTGCCAGTTTTTGGATCCCAAAATCGACCATTTTCATAAGTTTTGGACACTTTTCTTCTTTTACGCTGTTTTTTCGTCCCGGATCATACGTCGTGAGCCACGAAAAGAACGACAACCTAATCCATCACATTTCTATTACCGAATCACACGGCACCTTCGGCAAGACAGCTTCACTTCACGTAGAGGCTGGGCCCTCAAACAGAGGGCGTGGTGCTTGTGACCTGGTATCCTTCGCTCTGGTGCCCATAACTTTTGATCCGTAAGGAGTTACGCGGCACACAGCATACCGTTGGAAAGTTCTCTGAGAGCTCTACGGCTGGGGCACTAAGCTTGCTTGGTTGCGCCTATTTTTTGAGACCAAAATCGAACGTTTTCATCAGTTTCGGGACACTTTACTTCTTTTGTGCTGTTTTTCCGTCCTGAGTCGTACGTCGTGAGCCACAAAAAGGACGAAAACCTAATCCATCACATTTCTATTATCAAATCCCATGGCACCTTGGGCAAGACAACTTCACTTCACGTAGAGGCTGGGCCCGCAAACAGAGGGCGTGGGACTTGTGACCAGGTATTTGTCGCTCCGGTGATTATAACTTTTGATCCGTAAAGCGTTACGCGGCGCACAGTATACCGTTGGAAAGCTCTCTGGGAGCTCTACGATGGGGGTTCTAAGCTTGCTCGACTGCGCTTGTTTTTGTAGCCCAAAATGGAACGTTTTCTTAAATTTTGGGACACTTTTCTTCTTTTGTGCTATTTTTCTGTCCCAAATCGTACGTCTGAGCCGCGAAAAAGACGACAACCTAATCAATCACATTTCTATTACTGAATCACACAGCACCTTGTGCAAGATAACTTCACTTCACGTAGTGGCTGGGCCCGCAAACCGAGGGCGTGGGGCTTGTGACCAAGTATCCGTCGCTCCGGTGCCCATAACTTTTGATCAGTAAGGAGTTATGTGCCGCATAGCATACCGTTGGAAAGCACTCTGAGATATCTACGATGGGGCACCTAGCCTACTTGGTTGCGCCTATTTTTGGATCCCAAAATCAAACATTTTCATAAGTTTTGGGACACTTTTATTGTTTTGCGCTACTTTTCAATCTCGGATCGTACGTCGTGAGCCGCGAAAAGGACGACAACCTAATCCATCACATATCTATTACCGAATCACATGGCACTTTGGGCAAGACAAATTCACTTCACATAGAGGCTGGGCCGGCAAACAGAGGGCGTGGGGCTTGAGACCAGGCATCTATCGCTCCGGTGCCCATAACTTTTGATCCGTAAGTAGTTACGCGGCACACAGCATACCGTTGGAAAGCACTCTGAGAGCTCTACGATGGAGGCACCTAGCCTGCTCGGTTGTGCCTATTTTTGGATCCCAAAATTGACCATTTTCATAAGTTTTGGGACCCTTTTCTTCTTTTGCGCTTTTTTTTTCGTCCCGGATCGTACGTCGTGAGCAGCGAAAAGGAAAACAACCTAATCCATCACATTTCTATTAACGAATCACATGGCACCTTGGGCAAGATAACTTCACTTCACGTTGAGGTTGGGCCCGCAAACAGAGGGCGTGGTGCTTGTGACCTGTTATCCGTCGCTCCGGTGCTCATAACTTTTGATCCGTAAAGAGTTATTCGGTGCACATCATACCGTTGGAAAGTTCTCTGAAAGCTCTACAGAGGGGGCACCAAGCTTGCTTGGCCGTGCCTATTTTTGAAGCCCAAAATCGAACGTTTTCATCAGTTTCGGGACACTTTTCTTTTTTTGTGCTGTTTTTCCATCCCGGGTTGTAAGTCGTGAGCTGCGAAAAAGATGAGAACCTAATCCATCACATTTCTATTACCGAATCACATGGCACCTTGGGCAAGACAACTACGCTTCAAGCAAAGGCTGGGCCAACAAAGAGAGGGCGTGGGGCTTGTGACCAATTTGCACTACTTTAATATTTCTCTTGGAAGCATTTAGTAGTTATATATTGAATAATTAAAAGATTATTACCTATTTCTAATAATTATAGTAATTGAATTTCTTTTCTTGTGATTAATTAAGTGTTATCTTAAATGTTAGTGTTTAATTGTATTTGACTATGTGTTTATATTAACTTTCATTTGTAACTTAATATTAACTTCATATTTCTTAAAATATTCTAGAAATAGTTAAATTAATTATTTTTAAATGAATATTGATTATTTTGATTGATTTGATTATTTTAATAATCGGTTTTAATTGTCTTGAATTAAAATCACTCGGTTTTCAAATAAATGAGGAAAGTAGCTCCGAGCCGGAGTAAATTTTGAACTATGTTACTTTTCGAAAATTATATTTTCTTAAATTCTTTGAGATTTAATTGTTATTCTTCTATTGACGCAAAGTGCATATCATATCGAGAGAGATAGTTAGGAAATGATTTCCAGTCCTCAGCAAATAGTTAAAACTAGTATTTAGTGTTTTAATTTTAGTGTTTTAAGTTGTATTTAACTGGAATTGGATTTATGTTACTTGTTTTAGCTTTAAAATGCATGAAATAAGCCTATTTGACCAAGTTTAAGTTAGTTTGACCAAGCCTTGACTTTTGATTTTAGTTGCCAACTTATTTAAGCTTAACAAAGCACAAAATAAAAAAATAAAAGGAGCTGAAAACAGAAACAAAGGGCCGAAAAAAACAAGGAGAGGAAAGAAAGAAATTTCAACATTCAAATCTTCGATTCTTCGCGTGAGCTTGTACGGGGTAGTTTCCGAGGCATCCTACGAGGTTTTCCTAGCGTCTAGGAGCGTCTAAGGTGAGGGTTTCATCGTTATTTGTGCATTTGAAAATGTTGAATATAAACTTTAATTTTTGTGATTTAACCGTAGGTTGTTATTTTGTCTGTTTCATTACTTAAAGTATGTTCCCTAGCAATCGTAGAACACATATTTATAGCTTTTTAACATTTTCTGCGGTTGAATATTGAAATTGAAATATAAATTGTTAGTTGAATAGTATTTTGTGAATAGTAAACCCTTGAAACGATAAAGTTACGTTGTTATGCTATTTGCTGATGTGAAAAGGTTCTAGGTATGATAGAATGCCTAAATGCATGATTTGTTTAGGTTGCGTAATGGAAAAAATGAGAAAAATGCCTTGGTGAAAGTCGGGGTCGTTTAGGTCGAGTTTAGCATTTTCTCGTTTTGCGTGATGGCATTGTTTCGGGAGGCCATGGAAGCACTTTTGGTGCGATTATGGCATTGGTTGGGTGTTTCGTTAGTATAGTTGTTGTTCAAACGTGCAAAGGGGGAAATCGGGACTTTGCGTGAATTCCAGGGTTAAGTAGGGTTTCGGGGTCTTTAGACGTGCCTTATAGTGACCTAGGAGGATTGGTGAAGTCGGTTTCCAAAACTCGTGGCTCGTTTGAAAGTAGTAGAGTTTGGTAAGTTGGGGTCATTTTCATGATTTTGTGTGTTTTCATAGAATATTGCTTATAGAATGCTTATATTGCTTATAGAATTCTTATGTTGGCTATAGAATGCTTATAATGCCAATAGAATACTTGTTATTGCTTGATAATGTTAGTTGGTGTTGTTCTTGTTACTTGTTTGATTGTAAATGCTTGTTAATGCTTATTACGCTTGTTAGAGTTGATTATTGATTGAAATGTTAACAATTGTTGATAATGCTTGATATCTCATTTATCTCCTCTATTCTGTATTGTTGTGCTATCGCTCGTTTATCGCCTTGTATCGAGTCTCGCATTGCATAGTGTCAGCGCGTGACTGATAGGCCTCTCTGGGTAGCCTCGAGTTGCTAGTGTTAGTTGCTCTAGCTCCGTAGCTATTCCCTCTTCTCGCTTGGGTTGCCTCCCAAGGAGATTTGGGTCGTAGAATTGATGGTTACTCCCGGCGTATTCCAAACTGGTGTTATAAGGTGGTTGTGCGCTTATTGTCATCGTTGTCAACATCAAGCTCAAGATTGATATATCGCTCATGAAATGGTACATTTCTCGTATGAGTGAACCATAGCCTTCAGAGTGTGGTATAGCTTTGAATGGTTGTGTTAATGCTTTCAGTAATTGCTTATTGTATTGATTGTTTGTCTTGATTGCTTATTTATCAGTTATATTGCTTAACTGTCTTATTTGCATTGTACGACATTCTTTCTCTCCAATTCGATATATGTCTCGCCCTCACTGAGTATACGTGTTGTGTATACTCACTCCTCACCACCACATTTCAGGAAATGTCATGTTAGCTGGAAAGTTCGTGATTTCGTGAAAGTTCGTGCCTGAAGAGTTGTCTTGCATGCCTATGTGGCTTGAGTGTCGAAGTTGTAAAGATATATGCTTTCATATGTTGTATGTATTTATTGTTAAAAGAAATGTAATTTAAATTTAGCTAAGTAGTTGAGGTGAATTGATAAGCTAGTTTATGTAATCAGTTAGCATAGCTTAACCTCACTGCATGTTTGTAATGTCTAGAGGGAAAGAGTTAGAATGACATGATAGTTTAATTTATGCAGTTGCTTAGTATGGTTTCATTGTCTAGTTTGAATGTACTTGTCAAAAATGAAAAGAGATAGGTTAGCTTTTAAATTTGAAATGTATGTATACTTGCTGAGTTTAAATTGTTGAGAACCGAGGCTCGGATGGCCTTGAGGAAGTTTTGTATGGTTGGACACGGTGTTGGTCCATTTATATGCTATTACAGGTTTTATATTTTGCCTAGAAATAGGAGAGACACTGTCCGTCTTTCCCTAAAATTTTGCCCGGGTTTGGATTTGTGTTGTGATTAGATTGATTGATAGAACTCCCGGTCTCGAGAGGGATTTGATAGCACTTGACTGCATTTGATTAAATGTTTAATTAGTTAAATCAACCAATTTGCACTATTTTAATATTTCTCTTGGAAGCATTTAGTAGTTATATATTGAATAATTAAAAGATTATTACCTATTTCTAATAATTATAGTAATTGAATTTCTTTTTGTTGTGATTAATTAAGTGTTATCTTAAATGTTAGTGTTTAATTGTATTTGACTATGTGTTTATATTAACTTTCATTTGTAACTTAATATTAACTTCATAATTCTTAAAATATTCTAGAAATAGTTAAATTAATTATTTTTAAATGAATATTGATTATTTTGATTGATTTGATTATTTTAATAATCGGTTTTAATTGTCTTGAATTAAAATCACTCGGTTTTCAAATAAATGAGGAAAGTAGCTCCAAGCCGGAGTAAATTTTGAACTATGTTACTTTCCGAAAATTATATTTTCTTAAATTCTTTGAGATTTAATTGTTATTCTTCTATTGACGCAAAGTGCATAGCATATCGAGAGAGATAGTTAGGAAATGATTTCCAATCCTCAGTAAATAGTGAAAACTAGTATTTAGTGTTTTAATTTTAGTGTTTTAAGTTGTATTTAACAGGAATTGGATTTATGTTACTTGTTTTAGCTTTAAAATGCATGAAATAAGCCTATTTGACCAAGTTTAAGTTAGTTTGACCAAGCCTTGACTTTTAATTTTAGTTGCCAACTTATTTAAGCTTAACAAAGCCAAAAATAAAAAAAAATAAAAGGAACTGAAAACAGAAACAAAGGGCCGAAAAAACAAGGAGAGGAAAGAAAGAAATTTTAACATTCAAATCTTCGATTCTTCGCTTGAGCTTGTACGGGGTGGTTTCCGAGGCATCCTACGAGGTTTCCCTAGTGTCTAGGAGCATCTAAGGTGAGGGTTTCATCTTTATTTGCGCATTTGAAAATGTTGAACATAAACTTTAATTTTTGTTATTTAACCATAGGTTGTTATTTTGTTTGTTTCATTGCTTAAAGTATGTTCTCTAGCAATCGTAGAACACGTATTTATAATTTTTTAACATTTTCTGCGGTTGAATATTGAAATTAAAATATAAATTGTTAGTTGAATAGTATTTTGTGAATAGTAAACCCTAGAAACAATAAAGTTGCGTTGTTATGCTGTCTGTTGATGTGAAAAGGTGCTAGGTATGATAGAATGCCTAAATGCATGATTTGTTTAGGTTGCGCAATGGAAAAAATGAGAAAAATGCCTTGGTGAAAGTCGGGGTCGTTTAGGTCGAGTTTAGCGTTTTCTCGTTTTGCGTGATGGCATTGTTTCGGGAGGCCATGGAAGCACTTTTGGTACGATTATGGTGTTGGTTGGGTGTTTCGTTATTATAGTTGTAGTTCAAACGAGCAAAGGGGAAAATAGGGACTTTGCATGAATTCCAGGGTTAAGTAGGGTTTCGGGGTCTTTAGACGTGCCTTATAGTGACCTAGGAGGATTGGTGAAGTCGGTTTCCAAAACTCGTGGCTCATTTGAAAGTAGTAGAGTTTGGTAAGTTGGGGTCATTTTCATGATTTTGTGTGTTTTCATAGAATATTGCTTAGAGAATGCTTATATTGCTTATAGAATGCTTATGTTGCCTATAGAATGCTTATAATGCCTATAGAATACTTGTTATTGCTTGATAATGTTAGTTGGTGTTGTTCTTGTTACTTGTTTGATTGTAAATGCTTGTTAATGCTTATTACGCTTGTTAGAGTTGATTATTGATTGAAATGTTAACAATTGTTGATAATGCTTGATATCTCGTTTATCTCATCTATTCTGTATTGTTGTGCTATCGCTCGTTTATCGCCTTGTATCGAGTCTTGCATTGCATAGTGTCAGCGCGTGAGTGATGGGGCTCTCTGGGTAGCCTCGGGTTGCCAGTGTTGGTTGCTCTAGCTCCGTAGCTATTCCCTTTTCTCGCTTGGGTTGCCTCCCAGGGAGATTTGGGTCGTAGAATTGATGGTTACTCCCGGGGTATTCCAAACTGGTGTTATAAGGTGGTTGCGCGCTTATTGTCATCATTGTCAACATCAAGCTCGAGATTGATGTATCGCTCGTGAAATGGTACATTGCTTGTATGAGTGAACCATAGCCTTCAGAGTATGGTATAGCTTTGAATGGTTGTGTTAATGCTTTTAGTAATTGCTTATTGTATTGATTGTTTGTCTTGATTGCTTATTTATCAGTTATATTGCTTAACTGTCTTATTTGCATTGCACGACTTTCTTTCTCTCCAATTCGATATCTGTCTCGCCCTCACTGAGTATATGTGTTGTGTATACTCACTCCTCACCACCACATTTCAGAAAATGTCATGTTAGCTGGAAAGTTCGTGATTTCGTGAAAGTTCATGCCTGAAGAGTTGTCTTGCGTGCCTATGTGGCTTGAGTGTTGAAGTTGTAAAGATATATGCTTTCATATGTTGTATGTATTTATTGTTAAAAGAAATGTAATTTAAATTTAGCTAAGTAGTTAAGGTGAATTGATAAGCTAGTTTATGTAATCAGTTAGCATAGCTTAACCTCACTGCTTGTTTGTAATGTCTAGAGGGAAAGAGTTAGAATGGCATGATAGTTTAATTTATGCAGTTGCTTAGTATGGTTTCATTGTCTAGTTTGAATGTACTTCTCAAAAATGAAAAGAGATAGGTTAGCTTTTAAATTTGAAATGTATGTATACTTGCTGAGTTTAAATTGTTGAGAACCGAGGCTCGGATGGCCTTGAGGAAGTTTTGTATGGTTGGACACGGTATTGGTCCATTTATATGCTATTATAGGTTTTACATTTTGCCTAGAAACAGGGGAGACTCCGTCCGTCTTTCCCTAAAAATTTTCCCAGGTTTGGATTTAGGTTGTGATTTGATTGATTGATAGAACTCCCGGTCTCGAGTGGGATCAGGGTGTCACAGGTGGTATCAGAGCTTGTCTAGCTCATAAGCCGGGACAGGGTCCTCGGTCTGGTGGGTAGTGACCCTTGAATGTGTACTTGTTAAGTGTGTCTTGAAAGTGTATGCTTGTATGGGAGATTGTGTGTCTTGATCTGAATGTGTGCTCCTATGTGATATAGTTATGTGTTATGTGTTAATTGTGTGCTAAGTAAGTTGAAGTGTCCAGTTGTGCATTGAATTGACCTATCGAATTGGCATCGTGAATTGAATCGATCTCGTGGATTGTTATTTGCTTGAAGTATTGCTTGTAATGTGTGTATTGGAATGTCTTGGATTAGCTATGCCATGATTTGAATTGATTATGTTGTGCTTGACTTGATTGTCGTGATTGAGTGACTTTGTTGAATAAACTGTTTTGTAAACTTGCTTGCATAATAGTTTAAGGCATGTGTATAACTGTGATATATTGGCATTCATACATGTCTTATGGAAATGGTAAGTAAGTCCTCTTCCTCCCCTGAAGAAAGTGGTTCACAGCTGGCCTCTCAAGGTGTATGGATTGGCGGGAAATGAATGGCATTTGACTAGCCTTTATTTGGGAATTGGTGTTTGCTTTTGGAGCTCGGTTATTGGCGAATCTCTATGGTCCTCCTCTGTGCCTAACAGTTGTGAAAGAGTAGCTTTCTCTTGGGGTTTTATTTGGTTGTTCTTTGGAGCATTCTTTGGTTTCCTTAATGGGTATTCTTTGGAGACTTTTGTTGGCACTTCTCGGTAGACTTGGTTAATGGGATTTCAATCGGCCTTACTGCACAGTATTATCTATGGTATATGTGTCTCGGTCTTTATTGGTGTGATACTGGCATCCCTGATTGGAAATTCTTCAATGGTATTTTCTGGAATTCTCAGTGGCCAATTATTTAGTATTTACTTATTGGGCAAACTTGGCTACTTTCTTATTGGAGCATTGTTTCAGATATCTTCTTCAGTGTTCCTCAGTAGGTTTGGTATTTGGAGTTCCTATCAAACTTATTGTATAGTACTACTTATGGTATTCTTTGAAATTCTTATTGGGCGTTCTATTGGTATTTTCCTTATTGGCAAAGTTGTATGAAGTTCTCACTTGACAAACAATGAAGAGGCTTCAAAGTTTGGTTTCGGTATATTGTTCACCAGTTCGGTGTTTATCCTTGGAGTTTTCGTCCATCTGGAAAACTATGTTTGTTATTCAACTTGGTTGTCTTATTGGGCGCATTATATTTTCTCTGCTATTTCCTTTGACATTCTTCTCAGCATTTGATAGCGATACTCGGAATCTAATTGGTTGTCCTATGGGTTATTATTCGGAAGGCTTCTTTGGAACTTTTGAAGTATATTTGATTGGGTTTCTTAGTATTTTCTTTAGCACTCTTAACAGGGAATTCTTCTATGAAATTCATGACCAGCGGGGTACTTCTTTGGACCTCTAGATGGAACCTTTGATTGAGCCTTTATTTGGCTTTTTGCTTGGGGATTCTCGGGCAGTAATAGTTAGACTTCTATTAGAGATTCGTGCGTGGGGTATTCTTCTTGTCGTTATTGTGTGGTATTAATGACATCTACAGTATCTTTGCTTTAGTCTTTATTGGTATTATCTCGGCGCTCTTGGTTGGAATTTTATTCTTCTTCGATATTCGTGTCAACGGGATTCTTCAACTGATGAAGATTAGTCAGAATTGGATTTCAGATGATGCTGAGTTCTATTGGAAGAAGAATTGCGAGGACGCAATTGTTTTAAGGGGGGAAGGATGTGATAACCCGAACCCGACATGCATTTAATAACACTTGACTGCATTTGATTAAATGTTTAATTAGTTAAATCAACCAATTTGCACTATTTGAATATTTCTCTTGGAAGCATTTAGTAGTTATATATTGAATAATTAAAAGATTATTACCTATTTCTAATAATTATAGTAATTGAATTTCTTTTCTTGTGATTAATTAAGTGTTATCTTAAATGTTAGTGTTTAATTGTATTTGACTATGTGTTTATATTAATTTTCATTTGTAACTTAATATTAATTTCATAATTCTTAAAATATTCTAGAAATAGTTAAATTAATTATTTTTAAATGAAGATTGATTATTTTGATTGATTTGATTATTTTAATAATCGGTTTTAATTGTCTTGAATTAAAATCACTCGGTTTTCAAATAAATGAGGAAAGTAGCTCCAAGCCGGAGTAAATTTTGAACTATGTTACTTTCCGGAAATTATATTTTCTTAAATTCTTTGAGATTTAATTGTTATTCTTCTATTGACGCAAAGTGCATAGCATATCGAGAGAGATAGTTAGGAAATGATTTCCAGTCCTCAGCAAATAGTGAAAACTAGTATTTAGTGTTTTAATTTTAGTGTTTTAAGTTGTATTTAACTGGAATTGGATTTATGTTACTTGTTTTAGCTTTAAAATGCATGAAATAAGCCTATTTGACCAAGTTTAAGTTAGTTTGACCAAGCCTTGACTTTTAATTTTAGTTGCCAACTTATTTAAGCTTAACAAAGCCAAAAATAAAAAAAATTAAAGGAACTGAAAACAGAAACAAAGGGCCGAAAAAACAAGGAGAGGAAAGAAAGAAATTTTAACATTCAAATCTTCGATTCTTCGCGTGAGCTTGTACGGGGTGGTTTCCGAGGCATCCTACGAGGTTTCCCTAGTGTCTAGGAGTGTCTAAGGTGAGGGTTTCATCGTTATTTGCACATTTGAAAATGTTGAACATAAACTTTAATTTTTGTTATTTAACCGTAGGTTGTTATTTTGTCTGTTTCATTGCTTAAAGTATGTTCCCTAGCAATCGTAGAACACATATTTATAGCTTTTTAACATTTTCTGCGGTTGAATATTGAAATTGAAATATAAATGGTTAGTTGAATAGTATTTTGTGAATAGTAAACCCTTGAAACGATAAAGTTGCGTTGTTATGCTGTCTGTTGATGTGAAAAGGTGCTAGGTATGATAGAATTCCTAAATGCATGATTTGTTTAGGTTGCGCAATGGAAAAAATGAGAAAAACGCCTTGGTGAAAGTCACGGTCGTTTAGGTCGAGTTTAGCGTTTTCTCATTTTGCGTGATGGCATTGTTTCGGGAGGCCATGGAAGCACTTTTGGTACGATTATGGCGTTGGTTGGGTGTTTCGTTAGTATAGTTGTAGTTCAAACGAGCAAAGGGGAAAATAGGGACTTTGCGTGAATTCCAGGGTTAAGTAGGGTTTCGGGGTCTTTAGACGTGCCTTATAGTGACCTAAGAGGATTGGTGAAGTCGGTTTCCAAAACTCATGGCTCATTTGAAAGTAGTAGAGTTTGGTAAGTTGGGGTCATTTTCATGATTTTGTGTGTTTTCATAGAATATTGCTTAGAGAATGCTTATATTGCTTATAGAATGCTTATGTTGCCTATAGAATGCTTATAATGCCTATAGAATACTTGTTATTGCTTGATAATATTAGTTGGTGTTGTTCTTGTTACTTGTTTGATTGTAAATGCTTGTTAATGCTTATTACGCTTGTTAGAGTTGATTATTGATTGAAATGTTAACAATTGTTGATAATGCTTGATATCTCGTTTATCTCCTCTATTCTGTATTGTTGTGCTATCGCTCGTTTATCGCCTTGTATCGAGTCTTGCATTGCATAGTGTCAGCGCGTGAGTGATGGGCCTCTCTGGGTAGCCTCGGGTTGCCAGTGTTGGTTGCTCTAGCTCCGTAGCTATTCCCTCTTCTCGCTTGGGTTGCCTCCCAGGGAGATTTGGGTCGTAGAATTGATGGTTACTCCCGGGGTATTCCAAACTGGTGTTATAAGGTGGTTGCGCGCTTATTGTCATCGTTGTCAACATCAAGCTCGAGATTGATGTATCGCTCGTGAAATGGTACATTGCTCGTATGAGTGAACCATAGCCTTCAGAGTGTGGTATAGCTTTGAATGGTTGTGTTAATGCTTTCAGTAATTGCTTATTGTATTGATTGTTTGTCTTGATTGCTTATTTATCAGTTATATTGCTTAACTGTCTTATTTGCATTGCACGACTTTCTTTCTCTCCAATTCGATATCTGTCTCGCCCTCACTGAGTATACGTGTTGTGTATACTCACTCCTCACCACCATATTTCAGGAAATGTCATGTTAGCTGGAAAGTTCGTGATTTCGTGAAAGTTCGTGCCTAAAGAGTTGTCTTGCGTGCCTATGTGGCTTGAGTGTCGAAGTTGTAAAGATATATGCTTTCATATGTTGTATGTATTTATTGTTAAAAGAAATGTAATTTAAATTTAGCTAAGTAGTTGAGGTGAATTGATAAGCTAGTTTATGTAATCAGTTAGTATAGCTTAACCTCACTGCATGTTTGTAATGTCTAGAAGGAAAGAGTTAGAATGGCATAATAGTTTAATTTATGAAGTAGCTTAGTATGGTTTCATTGTCTAGTTTGAATATACTTGTCAAAAATGAAAAGAGATAGGTTAGCTTTTAAATTTGAAATGTATGTATACTTGCTGAGTTTAAATTGTTGAGAACCGAGGCTCGGATGGCCTTGAGGAAGTTTTGTATGGTTGGACACGGTGTTGGCCCATTTATATGTTATTACAGGTTTTACATTTTGCCTAGAAACAGGGGAGACTCCGTCCGTCTTTCCCTAAAATTTTGCCTGGGTTTGGATTTGGGTTGTGATTAGATTGATTGATAGAACTCCCGGTCTCGAGAGGGATCGGGGTGTCACAAAGACAACTTCACTTCACGTAGAGGCTGGGCCCGCAAACAGAGGACGTGGGACTTGTAACCAGGTATCCGTCACTGCGGTGCCCATAACTTTTGATCGGTAAGTAGTTACGCAGCGCAAAGCATACCGTTGCAAAGCACTCTGAGAGATCTACGATGGGGGAACCTAGCCTACTTGGTTGCGCCTATTTTTGGATCCCAAAATCAAATATTTTCATAAGTTTTGGGACACTTTTATTGTTTTGCGCTGTTTTTTCATCCCAGATCGTACGTCGTGAGCCGCGAAAAGGAGGACAACCTAATCCATCACATTTCTATTACCGAATCACACGGCACATTGGGCAAGACAAATTCACTTCACATAGAGGCTGGGCCCGCAAACAGAGGGAGTGGGGCTTGTGACCAGGCATCCATCGCTCTGGTGCCCATAACTTTTGATCCGTAAGGCGTTACACGGCACACAGCATACCGTTGGAGAGCACTCTGAGAGCTCTACGATGGGGGCACCTAGCCTACTCGGTTGCGCCTGTTTTTGGATCCCAAAATCGACTATTTTCATAAATTTTGGGACACTTTTCTTCTTTTACGCTGTTTTTCCTTCCCAGATCGTACGTCGTGAGCCGCCAAAAGAACGACTACCTAATCCATCACATTTCTATTACTGAATCACATGGCACCTTGGGCAAGACAACTTCACTTCACGTAGAGGCTGGGCCGCAAACAGAGGGCGTGGTGCTTGTGACCTGGTGTCCGTTGCTCCGGTGCCCATAACTTTTAATCCGTAAGGAGTTACGCGGTGCACAGCATACCGTTGGAAAGTTCTCCGAGAGCTCTACGGCAGGGGCACCAAGCTTGCTTGGCTGCGCCTATTTTCAGAGCCCAAAATCGAACGTTTTCATCAGTTTCGGGACACTTTACTTCTTTTGTGCTGTTTTTCCATTCCGGGTCGTACGTTGTGAGCCGCAAGAAGGACGAAAACCTAATACATCACATTTCTATTATCGAATCCCACGGCACCTTGGGCAAGACAACTTCACTTCACGTAGAGGCTGGGCTCGCAAACAGAGGGCGTGGGGCTTATGACCAGGTATTCGTTGTTCCGGTGCCCATAACTTTTGATCCGTAAAGAGTTACGGGGTGCACAGTATACCATTGGAAAGCTCTCCTAAAGCTCTACGATGGGGGCTCTAAGCTTGCTTGACTGCGCATGTTTTTGGAGCCCAAAATTGAACGTTTTCATCAGTTTCGGGACACTTTTCTTCTTTTGTGCTGTCTTTCCGTCACGAATCGTACATCGTGAGCCACGAAAAGGACGACAACCTAATCCATCACATTTCTATTACCGAATCACACAACACCTTGGGCAAGACAACTTCACTTTAGGTAGATGCTGGGCCCGCAAACAGAGGGTGTGGGGCTGGTGACCAGGTATCCGTCGCACTGGTGCCCATAACTTTTGATCCGTAAGGAGTTACGCGGCGCACAGCATACCGTTGGAAAGCACCCTGAGAGCTCTACGATGGGGGCACCTAGCCTGCTCTGTTGCTCCTATTTTCGGATCCCAAAATTGAACATTTTCATAATTTTGGGACACTTGTCTTCTTTTGTGCTGTTTTTCTATCCCGGGTCGTACGTCGTGAGCCGCAAAAAAGACGACAACCTAATCCATCACATTTCTATTACCAAATCCCATGGCACCTTAGGCAAGACAACTTCATTTCAGGTAGAGGCTGGGCCCGCAAACAGAGGGTGTGGGGCTTGTGACCAGGTATCCGTCGCTCCGGTGCCCATAACTTTTGATCTGTAAGGAGTTACGTGGCACACAACATACTGTTGGAAAGCACTCTGAGAGCTCTACAATGGGGGCACTTAGCCTGCTCGTTTGTGCCTATTTTAGGATCCCAAAATCGAACATTTTCATAAGCTTTGGGACACTTTTCTTCTTTTGCGCTGTTTTTCCGTCCCGGATCGTACGTCGTGAGCTGCGAAAAGGACGACAACCTAATCCATCACATTTCTATTACCGAATCACACGGCACCTTGTGCCAGACAACTTCACTTCACGTAGAGGCTGGGCCCGTAAACAGAGGGCGTGGGGCCTGTGACCAGGTGTCCGTCGCTCCGGTGCCCATAACTTTTGATCCGTAAGGAGTTACGCGGCGCACATCATACCGTTAGAAAGCACTCTGAGAGATCTGCGATGGGGGCACCTAGCCTACTTGGTTGCGCCCATTTTCAGATCCCAAAATCAAACATTTTCATAAGTTTTGGGGCACTTTTATTCTTTTGCGATGTTTTTCCATCCAGGATCGTACGTCGTGAGCCGCGAAAAGGACGACAACCTAATCCATCACATTTCTATTACCGAATCACACGGCACCTTGGGCAAGACAAATTCACTTCTCATAGAGGCTGGGCCGGCAAACAGAGGGCGTGTGGCTTGTGACCAGGCATCCATCGCTCCGGTGCCCATAACTTTTGATCCGTAAGGAGTTACGCGGTACACAGTGTCACGCCCCAACCCGGCCTATAAGGTTAGACTAGGGTGTGATCTAAACATTCAGGTCACATCACATACTTAATCGTTTATGAAGATTTAGCACTTAATGTTTTAGTCTAAACTCCAAAATTTTTCAAAAAACCGGCAGCATAACGGCTGTAATTGGGCTCTTTGGTTTGGCCTAATTCTCTAAACGCCTCAAAATTTTCCAATCTCAATTTCATTTCCAACTAGGATTACTATTTACCATCAATTGAAACGACTACTAACTATCTCGATGACACGTTGATTAATAACCTAGTATAATACTATGTCTCGTTTGTTTATTTATTCTCGTTATGAAAGTGCCTGTTGATCTTTGCTTAACAACGAGTCCCTGCTTAAGATTTGATTGGTTCATTTTACTTAGCCCTTACCTAATACTACACGATCCTATTATAGATACTAGCAGTAATAATAGCAAAATAACCATAGTAGTGTCTAGTGTCTGTCTAGTTAATATCAGTACAAACCAAAATTAGACCCCAAATTATAACGGGGGTCTTTTATATTACAAACAACAAGCAACATAAAAGAAATAGTCTTCAAGTAGCATAGTTCACAAATAGCCATAATCACGCAAGGCACATAGAACAGGCAATCACTCCAAGGAATCATCGTTAGACACATTGTCCTCAGGTACCTGTTCTTGATCTTCTTCACCTGAGATGATAAAAGAGGGTGAGTCCTTATGAACTCAGCGAGGGGGAATGAGAAATAGGTTTTGAAACTCATTTTCCGGTTCAACTTATGAAAATCCTTTTGCAAGCATGAATATAATACAATTAAGTACATAACAATAATATAAAGTAAAGGAACACAATTACCAGCCTTTCTTCCCCGAGATTCTCCAGGAACCAAGCGAGAGTACTTATACATATAGTAAAAGGATACGGTGAGCTTTTGCTCTCAGTGGTTGCGGTCGACTTCAAATTATCCCCTTAACACGCCAAGTGGGTGTACTCCGGATGTACCCCGAAATCCTACGACCCAACTCTCCGAGGAAGTCTAGCCCCCAAGCGAGAGAGGGAATTGGTACCATGGTAGTCACGGTTGCACCGGCAAGCCTGATGCCGCCCGGTGTGCGTGAACACTACCATGCCAGAATGAAAGATTGCAACCTTGTATGCAATGCACATTTATGACATTTAATATATCACATTAGGAGGACAACAAAGTAGGTTGCCTCCGGACGGTCATAAGATTGCACATTGACAAGTAAACAAGCGAGGCACGAATAGACAAGTAATTTCAATTGAAAAGCATATGGAGTTATATGAACATTAAATGGGCAGCCATGTAACACACGTAGTTCAAGTCATATAACTCATTTCAACGTCCATGTAATCAAATAATAAGGTTATTCAACATGCAACAATAATCTACATGGTTCGGATGCAAGAAAGGCCTATTTGTCAACATGCAACGAATCAAAATCACATTTAGGGATATAAGGCAACTACGGGCAGCCTACTAAACATATAATTACACCCAATATTCACAGGATCAACACTTAGCATGTTTACCTAGTTGTTAGGGTTTCTATTTCGTGCTTACCCGTGCGATTAAGCCCCGAGTCCACTCAAATCAATCTCAAGCCAAGCATCAATTAATCCAACATCCCCAAGTACTCAAAACAGTCCACATAACATCCCAATGCCACAATCCAAAGCAGTTAATACCACAAGAGAAGTTACAATAAATTTTCTAAGCATATAACTAAATGAAACCCTCACTGCAATAGGCTGTTTTCTCACATTCATCAAGTCAAGCAACCAATCTCCAATTCTAGTAAATAAGATTTAAAATTAAATCTTAAAAAGTGAACTAAAATTAGAAACAAACCTTGCATCATTTGGAGTTCGAGATCAATAGTTATGGCCAAAACAGTGGGATTGCACAAAACTGTCCAGATTTGCACACATTTCGATAATTGTCATTTTTGAGGTCCTTAGTGTCAGATTTAGCCTTATTCCATTTCTGACAAAAATGTCCAGAACTGAAAAATCTAGCAGGATACCAAATTTCATGCATTTTGGACATCATTTACTAAGTCAAATCTGGTTCGTTCTACAAGGTCAGTGCATCTGCCAAAACCTGCTTCATTTTTCCAGATTTCCAGATTTTAACACATTTTAATGATTTGCCATTTTGAGGACCTTAGACTCGAAATTAGCTTTGTCCTATTTCTTTGACAAATGTTCAAAACTGGAAAAAATAGGCACCTACCAATTTGCATGCATTGTTAACATCATTTACCTAGCCAAACTCACCTCGAAACAACAAGTCAGAGAGCTGTCAACAAACCCTATTTCATCTATCATCATCTTCAAGCCAAAATCTGGCCATGCATGGTTGTAAAAGCTTATGAACACACAAATAACTCAAGTACAGAAGCATAGACATACATTTAAGAGCATGCATGTGGATTTTTGAAGGTTTTTAAAAAGGTTTTAGCCCTCACCTTAGCAAATCAACAAGAAGATGCACAAAACTTTGATGAAGCTCAAATTCTTCTTCTTCCTTGCTTAGCCGAGATTCCAACTCAATTCTCTCTATTTTTCCTAGCTTAGTGGCCAAGCTCTTAGTACATGCATGTGGTTAGGACAAGAAGAAAAGAAATGGAAGCCAAGAAACTTACCTAGGCCGAAAATGGTGAGTCAAAAGCTTGCATGTGAGTCTTCTTGCAACCTAGCTAGCTTGGTTGAGTTCCTTTGCTTGTGACTTGTTTTGATTAACCATATGATGATGAAGATGAGCTAAGAGGTGAAGAGATTCAGCCAAGGCTAAGAGAGAGAGAGAAGAATGAGAGGGAGAGAGAGAAGTGTGAGGAAAAATGAGAGAAATGACAAAGAGTGAAGCTTTTGCACTTCTTCATGCAAGTGGTCGGCCTTGGGCTTCTAAAATTCCTGATTTTTGTGTCTTCAAGAGCATATTTGAAATTCCTAGTGTGAGACCCCGTACCGAGCCCGTACAGAGCCTACATGCATGTTATAGCATTTCATAAATTTTTACATTATTTAATATACAATTATATCAATTAACATGTATTTACCTTGATTCACGTGCTTTTATTTCGAAATACGTACATTTATATCGTCTTACGTACGCATGTCTCGTTTAACATGTGTTTAACTTCAATTATGTGTCTTTGGGTAATTTAGGTAACATAGATAATAATTAAATCATTTTATATGCATTTGACTTGTTTTATATGCTGCTAAATAGGTTTATGAATGTTTACCTCGATTTACATGCACTTGCGTCGTTTTATGTGCAAAAATATTATCTTACGTGCATTTAAGTGTTTTAAGTGTCGTATGAATTAATTAACTACTAATAAGTCAAGACAAGTAACTAACTAGTCAAGATGTAACTAGAATGGCATGCTAGTAGAATTGCATTTAGTTGAGGGGCACTCTTGTCCATAGGCAAAAATAATAAATATCCTACCAACTAAATACACACAACACACCACACACACACACTAAAACACTGCAGCACACACACACACACTCTCTCTGATTTTCGACCAAAAGAGAAGAGAAAGAAGAAGAGAAAAAGAGAGGAAGGAAGAAGGAGAAGAGGAAAAAGAATGAAGTTCAGCCATTTTTGTGTCATCCTCAAGCTATTTTCTTGCTCATACAAGCTTTCTATCACTTGTTCTTCCATTCAAACTCAAGAGCTAAGGTGAGGGAATTTTTCATAAATGGTTTCAAAATGATGCATTCAAGTTTATTAATGTTCATTGGTATTTAAATTGCTTTAGCTTGCTTATCTAAGCTTGGATGATGAAAATTTGTGTATATGTGTTGTAGATCTAAGAATTGAAAATGTATGTTGGGTGTTGTGGTTTGTTGAAGAGAGGTGATTTGGGTGGAGTTGGAACCCTTATATGATGCCCATAAACTACATTGAACATGCTTGGTTGATGGTAGGAGGTGGTATGGGTTGTTAGGTTGATTTTGGAGAAAATTGGGTCTTTTCCGTCCAGCTATCCGGGAATTACAACCCCTATCCGGTCGCCCGGATAGAGGTCTCAACGCCTGACAGAAAGCTCCGATCCGGGCGTTACTTGCTTTTTCCGGGCGCCCGGATAAAGGTTCCAGCGCCCGGATGTTTGACAGCTCTGTGCAGTGATTTTCCGGAGGCCATATCTCATTCGTTTCAACTCCGAATTGCATTCCGTTTGATTCTAGAGTTATCTACTTCGATAAGCTTCGATTATAGACTGAAATCAGATTAATTGGAGTTTGAAAAATTTGGAAAATGTGCCTCCTAAGTTAGGCTATTGTAAATGAGATGAGTTGTTTCATAGCTTCATTTGTGTTTGCATTTTCTTGTCGTTTTAAGTAATCTTTTGATATCTTCTCGCTATTTTGTGGTACTTGAAATTCTTGAGGCTTTAAATTTCTATATATGTACGATTATTATATGCTTGCTTGACATGCCATTGCCTAATCATTTATTACTGCAAGAGGTTTACATACTTGCTTGCCTTATCTTTTATAAATTACTGTTGTGATGGAAGCAACCTACTTTGTTGCTATCCTAGCCCCTCTCTCTCTTGGTGACGTCCCTTGGAGAGTTGGGTATTATATATGTATATGTATATGTTATCAAGGTTGCAACCTTCTAAAGGCCTTGGTGCGATAAATGGCCCCCGGGCAGCAGCGGGCTTGCCGGTTTAGTCACGACCACCAAAGGACCTATTCTTTACCTTTGAGGGGAGCTATCCGGAACCCTCGGTTGTGGATGGAGTTGGTGTGGGGTTTTCTTTGAGGACTTGATCCTCGGTTGTGGTGTGGGGTTATCATTATTTGATTCAAGTCAGAAGTTGTCAACATCAGCAATCATTGTATCCTTTTTACTATGTGGTTCCTACCCCGTTTAAACTCTCAAGGTCCACGGTGGGTAGGGTTACTTGCTTATTGATCATGTTTAATCTTGAATCTTGTTACCTGTTCACCTGTTATTTATTTACATGTGCATTCTTCTGTGCATGACATGCTTTATCAAATCATTTACGAAAAGATAAAACCTTTGTGAAAACCTTCCTATTCTATCCTCACTGAGCTAAATGTGAGGATCTAGCTCACCCTCTTTTAACAATTTCAGGTGAGGTTTAGCCGAACAAGCTCCCAAGAGGTTGCAAGCATTGTTGAGTTGATGAGATGGATTCTTGCTTCTGTGATTCACGTGTGTGGTTGAAGATTTACTTCTTGCTATGAAGAACATGTTTATAATTGATCAATTTATTATGTTGTAATATTATTTTGGTTAACTAGATACCTAACTAGGATTGATCTTTATGCTTTTGAGACCTATAATTAGGATGATGAACAAGTGGTTCTTGGCTTGGTTAATTTGTAACAAGGTGTTGTAACCTTTTAAGGCCGATACTTTGGGAGAATGTTGAAAGTCTTTTCAAACTACTTGTGATATTCTTCTAATGGATGTTCAGGTTGTTAATCTATAAACCACAGGTTTTAAAGCTATTAAGTGTTAACCTCAAGAATAAGAGTTACGAATGTCATGTTTCGGCCTTAGCTTAGCAATAGGTCGGGGTCGAGGCGTGACACCTATTATGGGCAAAGAAGAGTTGGTCGAGTATGGTGGAGATTTGAGGAGGTTTTGAGCAATTTTTATATGCATTTGTGTCATAGGATTGTCATAAGTTGTCTAGAATCAATTTGAATTGACTAAGCATGCAAAACACCACTTAGTGGTCGGCCAAGGCTAATAAAAATGCTGAATTTTGTCAACTGTTGATCATTATTTAATTGTGTCTTGAAAGTGCAAAAAGAATAAGGAATTAAGAATAAGGTATGTCTAGCTTTTTGTGAGATTTTGTCTTCTAGTGGGTTGAATTAGTAATTTAATAATAGTTAGTGGATTTTGTAGGATTAATTAATGACCTAGTGCTTCGTGTAAGATGCTTTCTTGTTTAGCGTGAGGGCACGCTTTTCTAGGTCTACAGCACGCACTACGAGGTAGGACATGAACTACGAGACGAATGCACGTTTTTCAAGTAAATGCACGTAACCCTAAATGAATGCACGTAATTCAATGCATGGCACACAAAACGAACACAATTATTAAACCTAGGTCAAGGCACGCAAATCTAGATTAGGGCACACGAACGAGGTATCGCACGCAAATCGAGGTCGAGCCTCACATCTTCCCTTCCTTAAAAGAATTTCGTCCCGAAATTCAATATTATCTTTGAAATAAAGCTGGATATTGCTGCTCCATCTAGTGTCGCCTTTCCCACGTTGCTTTTTCAACTCCATGATGATCCCACAGCACTTTCACCATTGGTATAGTTTTGTTGCGCAACTCCCGATCTTGCTGGTCTACGCGACGGATCAGGATGATACTTCCGCAGCATCGAAACATGAAAGACGTCATGAATATTGGAAAGGTTCTGGGGTAGTACCAGGCGATACGCCAATTTGCCAACCTTCTCCATTATCTCAAATGGTCCTACGAACCTCGGGCTCAACTTTCTATCCTTGCCATGTTTAATCAGTCCCCTACGGGGTGATATCTTCAAGAACACCTTGTCGCCGACCTCAAACTCTAGGCTCCATCTTCGGCGGTCTGCATAACTCTTCTTCCTGCTCTGGGCGGTAAGCATCCGTTTTCGGATGAGGTGGATATTATCAACAGTCTTCATAAGTTCAGGTAAAAGGGTCGGGTCAAAAGTCTTCGTCTCACCTACTTCATCCCAGTAAATTGGGGATCGACACTTACGTCCATACAACGCTTCAAATGGGGCCATCCCGATAGTGTCCTGAGAACTATTATTATAAGCGAACTCCGCTAGAGATAGATATTTCTCCCAACCTTTCCCGAAGTCTAAAACACACGCCCTCAGCATATCCTCCAGAATCTAAATAGTCCTCTCCGATTGTCCGTCAGTTTGAGGGTGATAAGCCGTACTGAAACTCAGCTTCGTTCCCAAAGCTTCTTGCAATCTCTTCCAAAATCGGAAAGTAAAACGAGGATCCTTATCCAACACCATACTCACAGGCATCCCGTGCAATCTTACAATCTCCGCCACATACATATCTCCCAATTTCTCAAGACTATCCTTCTTGTTCATCGGTAAGAAGTGCGCTGACTTAGTTAATCTATCCACTATGACCCAAATGGCATTATGACCCTTTTGTGATCTGGGCAGGTCCATAACAAAGTCCATAGTTATATGTTCCCATTTCCATTGAGGAATCTCCAACGGCTAAAGTAAACCTACAGGTCGTTGATGTTCCGCTTTGACTCTCTGGCAAGTCAAGCACCGTGCCACAAACTTCGCAATCTCTCTCTTCATGTTATTCCACCAATAGTGTTGCTTCAAATCCCGGTACATCTTTGTTCTACCGGGATGAATAGTGTATCTTGAATTATGGGCTTCTTCAAGGATCTTCTTTTTCAGCTCTGGTTCATTGGGGACACAAATCCGATTCCTAAACCTCCAAACACCATCATCATGAAACTTGAAATCTGTGTTGCCTTCCTTAATCTTCTGAAATTGTTGGTCTTTCAGTTGAGTCTCTCGTAATTCAGACAACAAGGTCGATTGAACTTGCGTAGTGGCAAAAAGTAACCATTTCCGAGTCAATTGTGGTTTCCACAAAAATGCTTCCTCCAACAACTCCTGCACCTTGACTTCCAGTTTTGCCATGCTCGCTTTCCTACTTAAGGCATCTGCAACTACATTTGCTTTACCAGGCACATAATTGATTGTGCAATTATAATCATCCAAAAGTTCCATCCACCACCTTTGCCTCATATTCAACTCCTTTTGAGAGAACAAGTATTTCAAGCTCTTATGGTCATTAAATACCTCAAACTTGTTACCCCATAGATAATGCCTCCATTTCTTGAGTGCAAACACAATAGCCACTAACTCCAAATCATGCCTCAGGTAGCTCAATTCATACGGCTTTGGTTTCCTAGAAGCATATGCAATCACTCTTCCATTTTGCATCAACACACAACCTAATCCTTCTTGTGAAGCATCGCTATAGATTACAAAACCTTGACTCCCTTCAGGCAATGCAAGAACAGGTGCGGTAGTCAATCTTTTCTTCAATTCTTGGAAGTTGTTCTCACACTTATCATCCCACACAAACTTTGTTTTCTTTTGAGTGAGCTTTGTACGCGGTCCTGAAATCTTAGAGAAATCTTTCACGAATCTTCGATAATAGCCGGCTAGACCAAGAAAACTCCGAACTTCCGTAATGTTTTTCGGTTTCTTCCAAGACATCACTGCTTCTATCTTTGTTGGATCCACCGCTATTCCCTCTTGGGATATGATATGCCCCAAAAATGCAATCTGTTGCAACCAAAATTCACACTTGCTAAACTTTGCATACAATTGATGCTCTCGAAGTTTCTGCAGTACCAACCGCAGATGTTGCTCATGCTCCGCCTCAGATTTTGAGTATACCAAAATGTCATCAATAAAGATCACTACAAATTGGTCCAAGTAGGTTCGGAGCCCAAAATCGAACGTTTACATAAGTTTCGGGATACTTTTCTTCTTTTGCGCTTTTTTTCATCCTGGATCGTTCGTCGTGAGCCGCGAAAAGGACGAAAACCTAATCCATCACATTTCTATTACCAAATCCCACGGCACCTTGGGCAAGACAACTTCACTCATGTAGAGGTTGGGCCCGCAAACAAAGGGCGTGGGGCTTGTGACCAGGTATCCGCCGCTACGGTGCCCATAACTTTTGATCCGTAAAGAGTTACGTGGCTCACAACATACCGTTGGAAAGCACTCCGAGAGCTCTACGATGGGGGCACTTAGCCTGCTCATTTGCGCCTATTTTCGGAGCCCAAAATCGAACATTTTCAAAAGTTTTGGGATACTTTTCTTCTTTGCGTTGTTTTTCCGTCCCGGATCGTACGTCGTGAGCCGCAAAAAGGACGATAACCTAATCCATCAATTTCTATTACCGAATCACATGGCACCTTAGGTAAGACAACTTCACTTCACGAAGAGGTTGGGCCCATAAATAGAGGGCGTAGGGCTTGTGACCATGTATCCGTCGCTCCAGTGCCCATAACTTTTGATTCGCAAGAAGTTACGCGACGCACAGCATACCCTTGGAAAGCACTCTGAGAGATCTACGATGGGGGCACCTAGCCTGCTCGGTTGCACCTGTTTTCGGATCCCAAAATCGAATATTTTCATAAGTTTCGAGACACTTTTCTTCTTTTGTGCTATTTTTTCGTCCTGGATCGTATGTCGTGAGACGCGAAAAGGACAACAACCTAATCCATCACATTTCTATTACCAAATCCCACGGCACCTTGGGCAAGACAACTTCACTCATGTAGAGGCTGAGTCCCCAAACAAAGGGCGTGGGGCTTGTGACCAGGTATCTGTCGTTATGGTGCCCATAACTTTTGATCCAGAAGGAGTTACGCGGCGCACAGCATGCCGTTAGAAAGCTATCTAAAAGCTCTACGATGGGGGCACCTAGCCTGCTCGGCTGCGCTTGTTTTCGGAGAATCGAACATTTTCATAAGTTTTAGGACACTTTTCTTCTTTTACGCTGTTTTTTCATCCCGGATCGTACGTCGTGAGCCGCGAAAAGGACGACAACCAAATCTATCACATTTCTATTACCGAATCACGCGGCACCTTGGATAAGACAACTTCACTTCACGTACAAGCTGGGCCAGCAAACAGAGGGTATTGGACTTGTGACCAGGTATCCGTCGCTGCAGTGCCCATAACTTTTGATCCGTAAGGAGTTACGCGGCGCACAACATACCGTTGGAAAGTTCTCTGAGAGCTCTACGACGGAGGCGCCAAGCTTGCTTGGCTGTGCCTATTTTCCGAGACCAAATTCGTACGTTTTCATTAGTTTTGGGATACTTTTTTTCTTTTGCGCTGTTTTTCTGTCCCGAATCGACGTCGTGAGCCGCGAAAAGGACGATAACCTAATCTATCACATTTTTAATACCGAATCCCACGGCACCTTTGGCAAGACAACTTCACTTCACGTAGAGGCTGGGCCCGCAAACAGAGGGCGTGGGGCTTGTGACCAGGTATCCGTCACTCCGGTGCCCATAACTTTTTATCCGTATGGAGTTACACGGCGCATAGCATACTGTTGGAAACTTCTCCGAGAGCTCTACGATAGGGGCACGTAGCCTGCTCGGTTGTGCCTATTTTCGGAGCTCAAAATCGAACATTTTCATAAGTTTTGGGATACTTTTCTTCTTTTGCGTTGTTTTTTCATCCCGGATCGTACGTCGTGAGCCGTGAAAAAGACGACCACCTAATCCATCATATTTCTATTACCGAATCCCATGGCACCTTGGGCAAGACAACTTCACTTCACGTAGAGGCTGGGCCCGCAAATAGAGGGCCTGGGGCTTGTGACCAGGTATCCGTCGCTCCGGTGCCCATAACTTTTGATCCGTAAGGAGTTATGCGTCGCACAATATACCGTTGGAAAGCTCTCAGAGAGCTCTTCGATGGGGGCACCAAGTCTGCTCGGCTGCGGCTAGTTGCGTAGCCCAAAATCAAACATTTTCATCATTTTTAAGCCACTTTTCTTCTTCTGCGCTATTTTTCCATCTCGGATCATACGTAGTGAGCTGCGAAAAGGACGACAACCTAATCTATCACATTTCTATTACCGAATCACACGACACCTTGGGCAAGACAACTTCACTTCACGTAGAGACTGGGCCAGCAAACAGAGGGTGTGGGGCTTGTGACCAGGTATCCGTCACTTCGGTGCACATTACTTTTGATCCGTAAGGAGTTATGCGGTGCACAGCATACCGTTGGAAAGCTGTCCAAGAGCTCTACGATGGGGGCAACAAGCCTGCTCGGCTGCGCTTGTTTTCAGAGCCCAAAATCGAACGTTTTCATCAGTTTCGGAACACTTTTCTTATTTTGCGCAATTTTTCCGTCTCGGATCGTACGTCATGAGCCTCGAAAAGGATGACTACCTAATCCATCATATTTCTATTATCGAATCACATGGCACCTTGGGCAAGACAACTTCACTTCACGTAAAGGCTGGGCCCGTAAACAGAGGCCGTGGGACTTATGACCAGGTATCTGTTGCTCCGGTGTCCATAACTTTGGATCCGTAAGGAGTTACGCGGCGCATAACATGCCGTTGGAAAGCTTTCCGAGAGCTCTACAATGGGGGCGGCAAGCCTGCTAGGCTACGCCTATTTTTGGAGCCCAAAATCGAACGTTTTCATAAGTTTTAGGACAATTTTATTCTTTTGTGCTGTTTTTCGGTCCTGGATCGTACGTCGTGAGCCGCGAAAAGGACGACAACTTAATCCATCACTTTTCTATTACCGAATCCCTCGGCACCTTGGGCAAGACAACTTCAATTCACGTAGAGGCTGGGCCCGCAAACAGAGGGCGTTGGGCTTATGGCCAGGTATCCGTCGCTCCAATGCCTATAACTTTTGATCCGAAAGGAGTTACGCGGTGCACAACATGCCGTTGGAAAGTTTTCCGAGAGCTCTACGAGGGGGGAAGCAAGCTTGCTAGGCTACGCCTATTTTCGGAGCCCAAAATCAAACGTTTTCATAAGTTTTGGGACACTTTTCTTCATTTGCGCTGTTTTTCCGTCCTGGAACGTATGTCGTGAGCCGCGAAAAAGACGACAACTTAATTCATCACATTTCTATTACCGAATCCCTAAGTACTTTGGGAAAGACAACTTCACTAACGTAGAGGTTGGGCCCGCAAACAAAGGGCGTAGGGTTTGTGACTAGGTATCCGTCGCTACGGTGCCCATAACTTTTGATCCGTAAGGAGTTACGCGGGTCACAGCATACCGTTGGAAAGCTCTCTAAGAACTCTACAATGGGGGCACCAAGCTTGCTCGGCTGCATTTGTTTTTGGAGCCCAAAATCGAACGTTTTCAAAAGTTTTAGGATACTTTTTTCCTTAGGGCTGTTTTTTTGACCCGGATCGTACGTCGTGAGCTGCGAAAAGGACGACAACCTAATCCATCACATTTCTATTACCGAATCACACAGCACCTTGAGCAATACAACTTCAGTTCACGTAGAGGCTGGGCCCGCAAACAGAGGGCGTGAGGCTTGTGGCTAGGTATCCGTCGCTCCGGTGCCCATAACTTTTGATCCGTAAAGAGTTACGCGGCGCACAACATGCCGTTGGAAAGCTTTCCGAGAGCTCTACAATGGGGGAAGCAAGCCTGCTAGGCTGCGCCTATTTTCGGAGCCCAAAATCTAATGTTTTCATAAGTTTTGGGACACTTTTCTTCTTTGGCGCTGTTTTTCCATCCTGGATCGTACATCGTGAGCCGCGAAAAGGACGACAACCTAATCCATCACATTTCTATTACCAAATCCCATGGCACCTTAGGCAAGACAACTTCACTCATGTAGAGGCTGGGCCCACAAACAAAGGGCGTGGGGCTTGTGACCAGGTATCCGTCGCTATGGTGCCTATAACTTTTCATCCATAAGGAGTTACGCGACGCAAAGCATGCCGTTGGAAAGCTATCTAAAAGCTCTACGATGGTGGCACCTAGCCTACTCCGCTGCGTTTGTTTTCGGAGAATCAAACTTTTTCATAAGTTTTGGGACACTTTTCTTCTTTTACGCTATTTTTTCATCCTGGATCGTACGTCGGAAGCCGCGAAAAGGACGACAACCTAATCTGTCACATTTCTATTACCGAATCACACGACACCTTGGCAAGACAACTTCACTTCACGTAGAGGCTGGGCCCAGAAACTGAGGGCGTGGGGCTTGTGGTCAGGTATCCGTCGCTTCGATGCCCATAACTTTTAATCTGTAAGGAGTTACACGGCACACAACATGCCGTTGGAAAGATTTCCGAGAGCTCTACGATGGGGACAGCAAGCCTGCTCAACTGCACCTATTTTCGGAGCCCAAAATCGAACGTTTTCATAAGTTTCGGGATACCTTTCTTCTTTTGCGCTGTTTTTTCGTCTTGGATCGTACGCCGTGAGCCGCGAAAAGGACGACAACCTAATCCACCACATTTCTATTACCAAGTCCCACAGCACCTTGGGCAAGACAACTTCACTCATGTAGAGGCTGGGCCCGCAAACAAAGGGCGTGGGGTTTGTGACCACGTATCCTTCGCTACGGTGCCCATAACTTTTGATCCGTAAGGAGTTACGCGGCGCACAACATTCCGTTGGAAAGCATTCTGAGAGCTCTACGATGGGGGCACTTAGCCTGCTCATTTGTGCCTATTTTCGGAGCCCAAAATTGAACATTTTCATAAGTTTTGGGACATTTTTCTTCTTTTGCGTTATTTTTCCTTCTCAGATCGTACGTCATGAGCCGCAAAAAGGATGACAACCTAATCCATCAATTTCTATTACCGAATCACATGGCACCTTGGGCAAGACAACTTCACTTCACGAAGAGGCTGGGCCCACAAACAGAGGGCGTGGGGCTTGTGACCAGGTATCTGTCGCTCTGGTGCCCATAACTTTTGATCCGTATGGAGTTACGCGGCGCATAGCATACTGTTAGAAAGCACTCTGAGAGATCTACGATGGGGGCACCTAGCCTGCTCGGTTGTACTTGTTTTCGGATCCCAAAATCAAACATTTTCATAAGTTTTGGGACATTTTTCTTCTTTTTCTCTGTTTTTCCGTCCCGCATCGTACGTCATGAGCCGCGAAAAGGAGGACAACCAAATCCATCACATTTCTATTACTGAATCACACTACACCTTGGATAAGACAACTTTACTTCACGTAGAGTCTGGGCCAGCAAACAGAGGGCGTGGGACTTGTGACCAAGTATCCGTCGCTCTGGTGCCCATAACTTTTGATCCGTATGGAGTTACACGGCGCACAGCATACCGTTGGAAAGTTCTCCGAGAGCTCTACGACGGGGGCACCAAGCCTACTTAGCTGCGCCCATTTTTCGAGCCCAAAATCGTACATTATCATTAGTTTCGGGACACTTTTCTTCTTTTGCGCTATTTTTTCATCCCAATTCGTACGTCATGAGCCGCGAAAAAGGCGGCAACCTAATCCATCACATTTCTATTACCGAATCCCACGGCACCTTGGGCAAGACAACTTCACTTCACGTAGAGGCTGGGCCCGCAAACAGAGGGCCTGGGGCTTGTGACCAGGTATCCGTCGCTCCGGTGCCCATAACTTTTGATCCGTAAGGAGTTACGCGTCGCACAATATACCGTTGGAAAGCTCTTAGAGAGCTCTACGACAGGGGCGCCAAGTCTGCTAGGCTGCGCCTGGTTTTGTAGCCCAAAATCGAACGTTTTCATCAGTTTTGAGCCACTTTTCTTCTTCTGCGCTATTTTTTCATCCCGGATCATACATCGTGAGCTGCGAAAAGGACGAGAACCTAATATATCACATTTCTATTACCGAATCACAAGGCACCTTGGGCAAGACAACTTCACTTCACGTAGAGCCTGGGACAGCAAATAGAGGGCGTGGGGCTTGTGACCAGGTATCCATCGCTCCGGTGCCCATCACTTTTGATCTGTAAAGAGTTATACGGCACACAGTATACCGTTGGAAAACTGTCCAAGCGCTCTACGACGGGGGTAACAAGCCTGCTCGGCTATGCCTGTTTTCAGAGCCCAAAATTGAACGTTTTCATCAGTTTTGGGACACTTTTCTTCTTTTGCGCAATTTTTTCGTCCTGGATTGTACGTCGTGAGCCTCGAAAAGGACGACTACCTAATCCATAACATTTCTTTTATCAAATCACATGGCACCTTGGGCAAGACAACTTCACTTCATGTAGAGGCTGGGCCCGGAAACAGAGGCCGTGGGGCTTGTGGCCAAGTATCCGTCACTCCATTGCCCATAACTTTTGATCCGTAAGGAGTTACGCGGCACACAACATGCCGTTGGAAAGCTTTCCGAGAGCTCTACGATGGGGGCAGTAAGCCTGCCTGGCTACGCTTATTTTCAGAGCCCAAAATCGAACATTTTCATATGTTTCGGGACACTTTTCTTCTTTTGTGTTATTTTTTCGTCCTGGATCGTATGTCGTGAGCCGTAAAAAGGATGACAACTTAATTCATCACATTTCTATTACCGAATCCCTCGGCACCTTGGGCAAGACAACTTCACTAACGTAGAGGTTGGGCCCGCAAACAAAGGGCGTAGGGTTTGTGACTAGGTATCCGTTGCTACAGTGCCCATAACTTTTGATCTGTAAGGAGTTACGTGGGTCACAGCATACCGTTGGAAAGCTTTCTAAGATCTCTACGATGGGGGCACCTAGCCTGCTCGGCTGCATTTATTTTCAGAGCCCAAAATCGAACATTTTCATAAGTTTTGGGACATTTTTCTTCTTTTACGCTGTTTTTCCGTCTCGGATAATATGTCGTGAGCCGCGAAAAGGACGACAACCTAATCCATCACATTTCTATTACCAAATCACATGGAACCTTGGGCAAGACAACTTCACTTCACGTAGAGGCTGGTCCCGCAAACAGAGGGCGTGGGGCTTGTGACCAGGTATCTGTCGCTCCGATGCTCATAACTTTTGATTTGTAAGGAGTTACGCGGCGCACAGCATACCGTTGGACAGCACTCTGAGAGCTCTACGATGGTGGAACCTAGCCTACTCGGTTGCGCCTGTTTTCGGAGCCCAAAATCGAACATTTTCATAAGTTTTAGGACACTTTTCTTCTTTAGCGCTGTTTTTTCGACCCGAATCGTACGTCGTGAGCCGCGAAAAGGACGACAACCTAATCCATCACATTTCTATTACCGAATCAGATGACACCTTGGGCAAGACAACTTCACTTCACGTAGAGGCTGGGCCCGCAAACAGAGGGCGTGGGGCTTGTGACCAGGTATCCGTCGCTCCGGTACCCATAACTTTTGATCCGTAAAGAGTTACACGGTGCACAGCATACAGTTGAAAAGTTCTCTGAGAGCCCTACGATTGGGGCACCTAGCCTGCTTAGTTGCGCCTATTTTCGGAGCCCAAAATCATACGTTTTCATCAGTTTCGGGACATTTTTCTTCTTTTGCGCTGTTTTTCCGTCTCGGATCGTACGTCGTGAGCCGCGAAAAGGACGACAACCTAATCTATCACATTTCTATTACCGAATCCCATGGCACCTTGGGCAAGACAACGTCATTTCACGTAGAGGCTGGGCCCGCAAATGGCGGGCGTGGGGCTTGTTACCAGGTATCCGTCACTCCGTTCCCCATAACTTTTGATCCGTAAGGACTTACGTGGTGCATAGCATGCCGTTGAAAAGCTCTCTGAGAGCTCTACGATGGTGGCACACTGCCTGCTCGATTGCACCTATTTTCGTTGCCCAAAATCGAACATTTTCATAAGTTTTGGGACACTTTTCTTCATTTGCACTGTTTTTCCGTCTCGGATCGTACGTCGTGAGCAGCGAAAAGGACGATAACCTAATCATCACATTTCTATTACCGAATCCCATGGCACCTTGGGCAAGACAACTTCACTTCACGTTGAGGCTAGGCCTACAAACAGAGGGCGTGGGGCTTGTGACTAGGTATCCGTCGCTCCGGTGCCCATAACTTTTGATCTGTAAGAAGTTACACGGCGCACAATATACCGTTGGATAGCTCTCCGAGAGCTCTACGACTGGGGCACCAAGTCTACTCGGCTGCACCTATTTTTGTAGCCAAAATCAAACGTTTTCATCAGTTTCGGGATACTTTTCTTCTTTTGCGCTATTTTTCAGTCCCGGATCGTACGTCGTGAGCCGCGAAAAGGAAGACAACCTAATCCATCACATTTCTATTACCGAATCACAAGGCACCTTTGAGAGGCCCGACCCTGAATAACGTGTGTTACCTCGATTTGCGTGCCTTAGACCCAGAATTATATGACTGACCTTGGATTACGTGCCTTGTCTTGGTTTTCGTGCATGCCTCGTCATTCATGCCTTGACCTAGAATTTTGTGCCCTAATCCTCGACTTACTTGCCCTAACTTCAATTTATGTGCGATACCTTGTTTCGTGTACCCTGACCTAGATTTGCGTGCCTTGACCTAGGTTTATGAGTCGAGTTTCGTTTTGTGTGTCTAGCATTGAATTACGTGCATTCATTTAGGGTTGCGTGTATTTACTCAGGAAACGTGCATTCGTCTCATAGTTTGTGCCCTACCTCGTAGTGCGTGCCCTAAACCTAAGAAAGCGTGCCCACACGCTAATCAAGAAAGCATCTTACACGAAGCACTAGGTCATTAATTAATCCTACAAATTCCACTAACTAATATTAAATTGCTAATTCAACCCACTAGAAGACAAAATCTCACAAAAAGCTAGACATTCTTTATTCTTTATTCTTTATTCTTTGCATATTCCAAACACACAATAAAATAAGCCTTGAACAAACAAAAAAATTCATATTTAAACACATCCTTGGCCGACCACATGGAGCCTTGTGCATGCACTTCAATTTCAAAATCTACACCTAGACATTCTATGACAATTTTATGACACAAGCATAAAAAAATTGGCTCAAAACTCTACCCAAGACTCCGCCATTCTCGACCCATCCTCTTGCCATGCTAGGTGATTCAAAATTATGCTTCTTGAAGACACAAATTCAGAATTCTCAAGGCCCAAGGCCGACACAAGCATCAACTTAGCAAGCTTTTCATTTTTTTCTTTCATTCTTTCTTTCTTTCTCACATTTTCTCTCACACTCTCTCATTTCTTCTCTCTCTCTTGGCCCTAGCTGAAACTATACTCTCCTTAGCTTAAGTTCATCACTCAATGGTTCATCAAGACATGCAAGAAACTAGGAGTTCGACCAAGAAAAGCTAGAATGCAAAAGACACACATGCAAGCCTTTAGCACATCCATTTCGGCTTAGGAAATTAGAGAAAATCAAGTGGTCTCTCGGCTAAGCAAGGAAAAAGGGTTGACATAGTGCTTTATCAAGAGTTTGTGCATTTTCTTGTTGTCCTGCTAAGGTGAGGGCTAAAACTTCTTGAAAAGCTTTCAAAAAACCACATGCATGCCTTTAAATGTCTATTTTACTTCTGTACTTGTGATATATGTGTGTTCATGAGCTTTTGTAAACATGCATGGCAAGATATTAGGCTAGAATGTGATGAAAGATGAAATCGCATATGGGATAGTCTCTATCTTGTTGGTGCGAGGTGATTTTGACTAGGTAAATGACGTTGAAAATGTGTGAAAATTGGTAGGTGACTAGTTTTGCCAATTATGAGATTTTTTTGCAGAAATAGGCCAAAGCTAATTTTGACTCTAAGATCCTCAAAATGGCCAATTATCAACATGTCTCCAAATCTGGAAAATCTGGGAAAATGAAGCAGGTTTTGGCAGATTCACTGTTCTTGTAGAACGAACCAGTTTTGATTTAGTAAATCACATCCAAATTGCATGAAATTTGGTGTGCTGCTATATTTTTCAGTTCTGGACATTTTTGTCAGAAATGGACTAAGGCTAAATCTGACCTAAGGCCCCCAAAAACGACAAGTATTGAAATGTGTGCAAATCTAGACAGTTTTGCGTAGTCTCACTATTTTGGCTATAACTCTTGAACCCGAACTCCAAATGATGCGAGGTTTGTTTTTGAATTTAGTTCACTCCTTAAGCTTTAATTTTAAATTTTGTTTACTGGAATTGGAGTTTTTTTGCTTGTCTCAATGATTGTGATAAAACAGTTTATTTTAGTAAGGGTTTCACCTATTGATATGCTTAGAAAAATTATTGTAGCTTCTCTTGTTGTATTAAATGCTTGGGATTGTGGCATTTGGATGTTGTGTGGACTGTTTTGAATACTTGAGGGTGTTTGAATTAATCAATGCATGGCTTGAGTTTAAATACGAGATGACTTGGGGCTTAATCGTGCGGGTAAGCACGAATTGAAACCCTAGTGACTAGGTAAATTCGCTAAGTGTTGATCCTATGAATATCGTGCTTAATTATGTGATTAGTAGGCTGCCCGTAGTTGCCCTCATAGCCCTAAACATGATTTCGATGATTACATATTGACAAGTAGGCCTTTCTTGTACCCGGTCCCACGTAGAGGTTGTTGCATGTTGAATAATCTTATTATTTGATTACGTGAACTTCAAAATGAGTTATATGACTTGATTTACATGCGTTACATGGCTGCCCGTTTAATATTCATATAACTCCATGTGCTTTTCAAGTGAAATTACTTGTCATATCGTGCCTCGCGTGTTTACTTGTCAATGTGCAATCTTATGACTCTCGGAGGCAACCTACTTTGTTGACCTCCTAATGTGATATATTAAATGTCATAAATTTGCATTGCATACAAGGTTGCAACCTTTCATTCTGGCGTGGTAGCGTTCACGCACACCGGGCGGCATCGGGCTTGCCAGTGCAACCGTGACTACCATTGTCCAATTCCCTCTCTCGCTTGAGGGCTAGACTTCCTCGGAGAGTTGGGTCGTAGGATTTCGAGGTACATCCGGAGTACACCCATTTGGCGTGATAATGGGATGATTTGAAGTCGGCCGCAACAACTGAGATTGGAAATGAACTGAGAGCAAAAGCTCACCGTATCCTTTTCACTATGTGTATAAGTACTCTCGCTTGGTTCCTAGAGGACCTCGGGGAGGAAAGACGGGTAATTGAGTTCTTTTACTGTTATATTACATTACGTACTTACTTGTGATACATGTCATGCTTGCAAAAAAAGTTTTCATAAGTTGAACCGGAAAATGAGTTTCAAAACTTATTTCTCGTTCCCCCTCGCTGAGTTCATAAGGACTCACCCTCTTTTATCATCTCAAGTGAAGAAGACCAGGAACAGGTACCCGAAGGAAATGTGCTAGTTGATGAACCTTTGGAACAACTATGTGCATTGTGTGCTTTTCATGAACATGGATGCTATTAAGGATGTTGTATTTAATTGCAGACTCTTCATTTCGTTGATGTAATTGACCCCGTTGTAATTTAGGTCTAATTTTGGCTTGTACTATCTATAACCGGATAAACTCTTTATTTGGTTATTTGCTTTCGTTTTCTTAATTAGTAGTTATCGTAGGCATTTAAACCACTAGATGAACAATCAACTAAGTTAATTCTATCTAATTTCACTTAGGTGCTCATTTGTAAACTAAAAGATAATGGGTACTTGCATGATAGGAAATTGAAAAATAAACGAGGCATAGTTATCATGTTAGGCTTATTAACCAAACGAGACTTTCAAGGTAGACTAGTAGGCATATCAGTTGATGACAAAATAGGAGTCCTTAATGGAATTGGATTAATGATTGGAATAATTGAGACGTTTAGAAATTAGGTCAAACTAAAAGGTCTTAAATACAATCGTTATGCCGCCGGTTTACCGGAAAAACTTTTGGAGTTCTAGGTTAACGTTAAGCATTAATCATAGTGAAACAGTTAAGGACGTAAAATATCGATAATGATTAGTTCACCCCCTAGTCTAGCCTCTATAGGTCGGGTTGGGGCGTGACAACCTTGGGCAAGACAACTTCACTTCACGTAGAGGCTGGGCCCGCAAACAGAGGCCGTGGGGCTTGTGACCAGGTATCCGTCGCTCTAGTGCCCATAACTTTTGATCCGTAAGGAGTTACGCGGCACACAGTATACCGTTGGATAGCTCTCTGAGAGCTCTACGACGGGGGCATCATGTTTGCTCGGCTGCGCCTATTTTTGTAGCCCAAAATCGAACATTTTCATTAGTTTCGGGATACTTTTCTTCTTTTGCGCTATTTTTCCGTCCCGGATAGTACGTCGTGAGCCGCGAAAAGGACGACAACCTAATCCATCACATTTCTATTACCGAATCACACATCACCTTAGGCAAGACAACTTCACTTCACGTAGAGGCTGGGCCCGCAAACAGAGGGCGTGGGGCTCGTGACCAGGCATCCGTCGCTCCGGTGCCTATAACTTTTGATCCGTAAGGAGTTACGCGGTGCACAGCATATCGTTGGAAAGCTGCCCAAGAGCTCTACGACTGGGGCAACAAGCCTGCTTGGCTACACCTATTTTCAAAGCCCAAAATCGAATGTTTTCATCAGTTTCAGTACACTTTTCTTCTTATGAGCAATTTTTCCATCCCGGATAGTACATCGTGAGCCTCGAAAAGGACGACAACCTAATCCATCACATTTCTATTACAGAATCACACAGCACCTTGGGCAAGACAACTTCACTTGATGTAGAGGCTGGGCGCGCAAACAGAGGGCATAGGGCTTTTGACCAGGTATTCGTCGCTCCGGTGCCGATAACTTTTGATCCGTAAGGAGTTACGTAGCGCACAACATACCGTTGGAAAGCTTTCCAAGAGCTCTACGATAGGGGCAGCAAGCCTGCTCAGCTGCATCAATTTTCAGATCCCAAAATCGAACGTTTTCATAAATTTCAGGACACTTTTCTTCTTTTACGCTGTTTTTCCATCCTGGATCGTACGTCGTGAGACGTGAAAAGGACGACAACCTAATCTATCACATTTCTATTACAGAATCTCACGGCACCTTGGGCAAGACAACTTCACTCACGTTGAGGCTGGGTCCGCAAACAAAGGGCGTGGGGCTTGTGATCAGGTATACGTCGCTACGTTGCCCATAACTTTTGATCCGTAAGGAGTTATGCGGCGCACAACATACCGTTGGAAATCTATCTAAGAGCTCTACGATAGGGGCACCTAGCCTGCTCGGCTGCGCTTGTTTTCAGAGCCCGAAATCGAACATTTTCGTAAGTTTTGGGACACTTTTCTTCGTTTACGCTATTTTTCCATATCGACTCGTATGTCGTGAGACGCAAAAAGGACGACAACCTAATCCATCACATTTCTATTACCGAATCACACGTCACATTGGGCAAGACAACTTCATTTCACGTAGAGGCTGGGCCCACAAATAGAGGGCGTAGGGCTCGTGACCTGGAATCCGTCGCTCCGGTGCCCATAACTTTTGATCTGTAAGGAGTTACGCGGCGCACAGCATACCGTTGGAAAGCACTATGAGAGCTCTACGATGGGGGCACCTAGCCTGCTCGGTTGCGCATATTTTTAGAGCCCAAAATCAAACATTTTCATAAGTTTTGGGATACTTTTATTCTTTTGTGCTATTTTTCCGTCCTGGATCGTAGGTCATGAGCCGCGAAAAGGTCGACAACCTAATCCATCACATTTTTATTACCGAATCACATGGCACCTTAGGCAAGACAACTTCACTTCACGTAGAGGCTGGGCTCGCAAATGGAGGGCGTGGGGCTTGTGACCAGGTATACGTCGCTATGGTGCCCATAACTTTTGATCCGTAAGGATCAACGCGGCGCACAACATACCGTTGGAAAGCTCTCTAAGAGCTCTACGATGAAGGCAGCTAGCTTGCTCGGCTACGCTTGTTTTCCGAACCCAAAATTGAACATTTTCAAAAGTTTTGGGACAATTTTCTTCTTTTACGCTGTTTTTCTATCCCGGATCGTACGTCGTGAACCCCGAAAAGGACGACAACCTAATCCATCACATTTCTATTACCAAATCACACGGCACCTTGGGCAAGACAACTTCATTTCACGTAGAGGATGGGCCCGCAAACAGAGGGCGTGGGGCATGTGACCTGGTATCCGTCGCTCCGGTGCCTATGACATTTGATCTGTAAGGAGTTACGCAGCGCACATCATACCGTTGGAAAGCACTCTGAGAGCTCTACGATGGGGGCACCTAGCCTGCTCGGTTGCGCCTATTTTCGCTGCCAAAAAATGAACATGTTCATAAGTTTTGGGACACTTTTCTTTTTTTACGCTGTTTTTCTGTCCCGGGTCGTACGTCGTGAGCCACGAAAAGGACGACAACCTAATCCATCACATTTCTAATACCGAATCACATGGCACCTTGGGCAAGACAACTTCACTTGACATAGAGGCTGGGCCCGCAAACAGAGGGTGTGGGACTTGTGACCGGGTATCCGTCGCTCCGGTGCCCATAACTTTTGATCCGTAAGGATTAACGTGGTGCACAGCACTCCGTTGGAAAGCTCTCTGAGAGCCCTACGACGGGGGCAACAAGTCTGCTCTACTGCGCTTGTTTTCGGAGCCCAAAATCGAATGTTTTCATCAGGTTTGAGACACTTTTCTTCTTTTGCGAAACTTTTATATCCCGTATCGTACGTCGTGAGCCTCGAAAATGAGGACAACCTAATCCATCACATTATTATTACCGAATCACACGGCACCTTGGGCAAGACAACTTCACTTCACGTAGAGGCATGGCCCGCAAACAGAGGGCGTGGGGCTTGTGACCAGGTATCCGTCGCTTTGGTGCCCATAACTTTTTATCCGTAAAGAGTTACGCAGACCGCAGCATACCGTTGGAAAGCTTTCCAAGAGCTCTACGATGAGGGCAGTAAGCCTATATGGCTACGCCTATTTTTTGAGCCCAAAATCGAATGTTTTCATAAGTTTTGGGACACTTTTCTTCTTTTACGCTGTTTTTTTGTCCCGGATCGTACGTCATGAGCCGCGAAAATGACGACAACCTAATCCATCACATTTCTATTACCGAATCACATGGCACCTTGGGCAAGACAACTTCACTTGACATAGAGGCTGGGCCCGCAAACAGAGGGTGTGGGACTTGTGACCAGGTATCCGTCGCTCCGGTGCCCATAACTTTTGATCCGTAAGGAGTAACGCGGTGCACAACACTCCGTTAGAAAGCTCTCTGAGAGCTCTACGACGGGGGCAACAAACCTGCTCTACTGCGCCTGTTTTCAGAGCCCAAAATCGAATGTTTTCATCAGTTTCGAGACATTTTTCTTCTTTTGCGCAACTTTTCTATCCCGTATCGTACGTCGTGAGCCTCGAAAATGAGGACAACCTAATCGATCACATTATTATCACCGAATCACACAACACCTTGGGCAAGACAACTTCACTTCATGTAGAGGCTGGGCCCGTAAACAGAAGGCGTGGGGCTTGTGACCAGGTATCCGTCGCTTCGGTGCCCATAACTTTTTATCCGTAAGGAGTTACGCGGACCGGAGCATTCTGTTGGAAAGCTTTCCAAGAGCTCTACGATGAGGCCAATAAGCCTGTGCGGTTGTGCCTATTTTCAGAGCCCAAAATCAAACGTTTTCATAAGTTTCGGGACACTTTTCTTCTTTTACGCGGTTTTTTCATCCCGGATCGTACGTCATGAGCCGCGAAAAGGACGATAACCTAATCCATCACATTTCTATTACCGAATCCCACGGCACCTTGGGCAAGAAAACTTTACTCACGTAGAGGCTGGGCCCGCAAACAGAGGGCGTGGGGCTTATGACTAGGTATCCGTCGCTACGGTGCCCATAACTTTTGATCAGTAAGGAGTTACGCGGCGCACAGCATACCGTTGGATAGCTCTCTGAGAGCTCTACGATGGGGGAACCTATCCTGCTCTGCTGCGCTTGTTTTCGGAACCCAAAATTAAACATTTTCATAAGTTTTGGGTCATTTTTCTTTTTTTACGCTGTTTTTCCATCCGGGATCGTACGTCATGAGCCTCGAAAAGAATGACATCTTAATCCATCACATTTCTATTACCGAATCACACGGCACCGTGGGCAAGACAACTTCACTTCACGTAGTGGTTAGGCCCGCAAACGGAGGGCGTGGGGCTTGTGACCAGGCATACGTTGCTACGGTGCCCATAACTTTTGATCCGTAAGGATCAATGCGGCACACAACATACCATTGGAAAGCTCTCTAAGAGCTCTACGATGGGGGAACATATCCTGCTCGGCTGCGCTTATTTTCGGAACCCAAAATTGAACATTTTCATAAGTTTTGGGATACTTTTCTTATTTTACGCTATTTTTCCATCCCATATCGTACGCCGTGAGCCGCGAAAAGGTTGACATACTAATCCATCACATTTTTATTACCGAATCACACATCACCTTGGGAAGACATCTTCATTTCATGTAGAGCCTGGGCCCGCAAACAGAGGGTGTGGGGCTTGTGACCTGGTATCCGTCGCTCCGGTGCCTATAACTTTTGATCCGTAAGGAGTTAGCGACGCACTGCATACCGTTGGAAAGCACTCTGAGAGCTCTACGATGGGGGCACTTAGCCTCCTTGGTTGCGCCTGTTTTCGGGGCCAAAAATTGAACATTTTCATAAGTTTTGGGACACTTTTCTTCTTTTGCGCTATTTTTCTTTCCTGGATCGTACGTCGTGAGCCGCGAAAAGGACGACAACCTAATCCATCACAATTTTATTACCGAATCCTATGGCACCTTGGGCAAGACAACTTTACTTCACGTAGAGGCTGGGCCCGCAAATAGAGGGCGTGGGGCTTGTGTCCAAGTATTCGTCGCTCCGGTGCCCATAACTTTTGATCCGTAAGGAGTTACGCGGTGCACAGCTTACCGTTGGAAAGTTCACCGAGAGCTCTATGACGAGGGCACCAATACTGCTCGACGGCGCCTATTATTGGTGCCCAAAATCGAATGTTTTCATCAGTTTTGGAACATTTTTCTTCTTTTACGTTGTTTTTCCGTCCCGGATCGTACGTCGTGAGTCGCGGAAAGGACGACAACCTAATCCATCACATTTCTATTACCGAATCCCACAACACCTTGGTCAAGACAATTTTACTTCACGTAGAGGCTGGGCCCGTAAACAGAGGGCGTGGGGCTTGGGACAAAGTATCTGTCGCTCCGGTGCCCACAACTTTTGATCCGTAAGGAGTTACGCGGCGCACAACATACCATTGGAAAGCTCTCTGAGAGCTCTACGATAGGGGCACCAAGACTGCTCGGCTGTGCCTATTTTCATAGATCAAAATTGAACATTTTTATCAGTTTCGGAACACTTTTTTTCTTTTGCACTATTTTTCCATCCTGGATCGTACCTCGTGAGCCTTAAAAAGGATGACAACCTAATCCATCACATTTCTATTACCGAATCACACGGTACCTTGTGCAAGAAAACATCACTTGACGTAGAGGTTGGGCCCGCAAACAGAGGGCGTGGGGCTTGTGACCAGGTATCTGTCGCTCCAGTGCCCATAACTTTTGATATGTAAGGAGTTACGTGGCACACAGCACTCCGTTGGAAAGCTCTCTGAGAGCTCTACGACGGGGGCAATAAGCCTGCTCGGCTGCGCCTGTTTTCAGAGCCCAAAATTGAATGTTTTCATAAGTTTTGGGATACTTTTCTTCTTTTGCGCAACTTTTCTATCCTGTATCGTACGTCGTGAGCCTCGAAAATGAGGACAACCTAATCCATCACATTATTATTACCTAATCACATGGCACCTTGGGCAAGACAACTTCACTTCACGTAGAGGATGGGCCCGTAAACAGATGGCGTAGGGCTTGTGACCTGGTATCCGTCGCTCCAGTGCCCATAACTTTTTATCCGTAAGGAGTTACGCGGACCGCAGCATACCTTTGGAAAGCTTTTCGAGAGCTCTACGATGAGGGTAGTAAGCCTGTGCGGCTGAGCCTATTTTCGGAGTCCAAAATCGAACGTTTTCATAAGTTTCGGGATACTTTTCTTCTTTTACGCTGTTTTTTCATCCCGGATCGTACGTCATGAGCTGTGAAAAGGACAACAATCTAATCCATCACATTTCTATTACCGAATCCCATGGCACCTTGGGCAAGACAACTTCACTCACGTAGAGGCTGGGCCCGCAAACAGAGGGCGTGGGGCTTATGACCAGGTATTCGTCGCTATAGTGCCCATAACTTTTGATCCGTAAGGAGTTACGCGGCGCACAGCATACCGTTGGAATGCTCTCTAAGAGCTCTACGATGGGGGCACCTAGCCTGCTCAGATGCACTTGTTTTTGGAGCCCAAAATTGAACATTTGCATAAGTTTTGGGATATTTTTCTTTTTTTTCGCTGTTTTTCCATCCCGGATCGTATGTCGTGAGCCGCAAAAAGAACGACATCCTAATCCATAACATTTCATTTACCGAATCACACGGCACCTTGTGTGACGCCCGAGAATTTGCCATGCATTTAATTACTGTTGCATCCCTTGTTTGTGCATTTACTTCTATGCCTTATTAATTGACTTTGTGACTACTATTCACTCCGTTTTTAAAATGCTTTCTATTAGTTAATTAGCATTTTTATTAAATCATATTAATTGTAAAAGTAGTGGGAAAAATGTGCTTTTGAGCTTAAGACGTTAGGAAGGCTCGTTTAGAAAATAATTTTAGAAGTCAAGTGAATAGTGTTACGTAATAACTTTATAGATTTAATTAGTTAACCAATGTGTCACCCCTTAGACTCGCTTTTAAAGCTTACTACGCGTATTATATTAAACCATTCAAGCGCCCAAAGGACCCCACCTCAACTTAGCCTTTTATATATCACTTAAACTCTCAAAATGCAAAAGAAAAAAAAAATAAAAAGCTGAAACAGAACAGTGAAGAACCCGACAGCAGCTAGGGAGAAAAGGAGGAGAATTTTGCTCACCAAGCCTCCAATCCAAGCCTCTCCAAGCCTTGAGCAACTAGTGTAGGGTGTTTGCAAGGTCCCTAGGTGCTTCTATGCGTAGTGGTGAGGGATTTCATGGCTTAATTTCGCATTTTAAAATAATTTCTATTTTCTTGATTTGTTAGAAATGATGTTTAATGCTATTGCAAGGCTCAAATAAGCTTATATATGTTGTGTACACATAGTAGAGACCACTTTTATGCTATTGTTTCATGAATTAAACGGTAGAAATCGATAGTTTGATTCTTAGGGTGAATAGTGACGTTTTTTTTTAGGGTTTTGTGTAATTGTTCGAATTGGCTTGAATTAATGCTTCTAATTGATGCCTTAGGTGCTAGTGAAGATAGTTAAATAACCCCGTGCACTTGCATTGCCCTTAAATCGCCTAAAAATGGAAAATAGCCGACTTTAAGTTGGGGCTTTCGGGGTTAATGCGATTCCGGGTGGATTCGGGCTTCAATTCTAGTTTCCTTAAGCTACCTAGGTGCTATAGATGCCTTGATATCCCTTAGTTGAAGCCCGGACAATGTAGTAGTAGTTTAAAGCCAAAAGAGGGAAATTGGGGCTTTCGGGGTAAACGCGAGCATTTGATTGAGTTCGAGGGTTGAAAGGGTACCTTGGGGGTTAGTTAGAAGGTAGGGAGAGTTTCTTTTGAAAATGAAATCATTAACTTGGGTTTGGAAGAGAAATAGTATGTAAAATAAAGGGGTTTAAGTGCAATTTCGTTTGTCTCACATTTCTAAACCCACGGCATGACTTCATGAGTGTTTATATATGATTTTAAATTGATTTGGAGCTTTTGAAATGATTCTATGCTTATATGGTATAAGTTCATTTGTAAACTGCTTATTAACTTCTATATTTGCTTCTATCCTAATTGCAACGAGGTCAACCTACTTTGTTGATCCTCATATGTGTTAATGCTTATATTATTGTTATTAACTTGCCATCGTTAAGTGCATTGCATAGTGGTTGCGCAACCATAGTGTCGGGGCGGATGTGTTGAATATCGGCTGGGCGGCAGAGGGCTTGCCGGTGGATATTCAAACTCCGTACCCTATTCCCTCATTCGCCTGGTCCGGAGATTGCCAGGGGATGTTGGGTCGTAGGATTCGGGGTACATCCGGAGTACACCCACTGGAGTGATTGGGGTTATGCCGGCTTATCGTGATCGTGCTCGTGGTTCGTGGATCGTGATTGAAGACCAGTGAAGATTGGTGTATAGGGGATTGTTGAAATGTATCCTTTTAATTGTGTGGTTATTTAAGTTATCATTGATTCTTAAATTGTTAAAGTGTTATTGTTGTGTAATTGTATTATCTGTTGCATTGCACGCCCCGGGACTATATCCCTCACTGGGCAACAGTGGTTGCTCATACCTCGATATCTGTTTCAGGAGACGCTGAGGGTGATCCCCAGCTTGTTGATTTAGTTGAAGAAGAAGAAGTTCAGATCGAGCCTTTACCTTAGTTGCTGTGTCTGATAACTTGAGGTGGTTAATGCTTTTTGTTGCTTTGTGGAAGACTCCTCTGATGACTTTATGTACTATTTTGTAGCCCAAGGGCTTTGTATATGTTTGTTGTATAAGTCGAAGATTAGATGGTTGGGTTGTAGCTTTGAAAGTCTATGAACTGTAATAACTTTTATTCTTGCCTTATTTCCTTGCATGCTTGTGAGTGGATGGTTAATGTAGAATGCTTCACTCTTTAAGTTGTTATATTGATTTCCTAGAATGTAATGATTATAAGTCTATGCTGACAACCAGTTCTTGCATGCTTGTGTGTTTTGGAGATATTGTGTACTATAAGGCTCGGATGGCCTTATAGCTTTATTGTTTAATTAAATTAAGCTTGTATGTGTTGTAGAGACCTTGTTTAAGTGTTTACAGGTTTTTAGAATGTCCACGGTACAGAGGAGACTCTGTCCGTGTGTCGGGTCCGGACTTAACCTTTAGCTTGGGGGTTGGGTCGGGGCGTGACATTTAAGTGGTATCAGAGCTATAGATTGCATGAAGCCGGGTTAAATTTCTCGGTCTGTGGGTAGAGACTTGTTATGTGACTTTGTGAATACATGAGTCTTTGATTTTGATTGACCTAAGTGAAATTTGAATAAGGAATGAACATGCTAGCATGGAAATAGAATATCAAGAGTCTAGAATGTCAAGTATGATCTAGTGATTTATGTTTACTTCAAGAATGTGGAATATTTATTTGAATTCCTACGTACTTGTCTTTATGTGAATCTAATTGGACTTTTCTTTATATGTTTACTTATAAATTGCATATATACATATATACCTGTCATAACACTTTGCATTCTAGCTATTCGTGATGGGGCCTCGCCGTCGTGCTGATAATCCGAATGTTGGTGGAGAACCCGAGGGGGTACAAGGGCAAGAAGCTGAGGTAGCCGAAAATGCACCGCAGGTTCAAGAGCCGAGCACTGCACAGATCTTGGCCACGATGGCCACAGCCATGAACACTATCGCCCAGTTTGTTACACAACAGGGTCAGCCAGGGGTCGTTGCAGGTAATCAGGCTGCGAGAGCTGGAGGTAGTGGTCCTACTGGAGGTAATCTGTATGATCGGTTTATACATCATGGGGCTTATACTTTCTTTGGGGAGCCGGACGATATGAAAGCTGAGATGTGGCTAAGAAAGTTCGAGAGAGTGGCAGCGATATTGGAGTGCCATGATGACAGGAAGATTACTTATGCTACTTTCCTTCTCGAGGGTGATGCTGAAGATTGGTGGAATACCATCAGTGAGAAATGGGTAGCTGAGGGAGGTCATCATTCGTGGGCCGACTTTGTCCGAGAATTTCGAGACAAGTATATATCGGTAGTTGCCCGCGAGAGGCGACAGACTGAGTTCATAAACTTGAGGCAGGGAAGTATGACGGTAGATCAATACGAGGCTACTTTTACCCGGCTTTCCCGTTATGCACCAGCTTTAATTCAGCCGGAGGACATGAAGATTCAGAGGTTCATCATGGGTCTGAGGAGAGATATTATGCTGAACTTGTCTTCAAATGATTTTCCTAACTATGCTGCAGTGGTCCGAGCTGCCTCGAGATATGAGAAACGGAAAGCCGATGTATTAGCCGAGACCAGTCAATCGAGTAAACGGTTTCAGTCTCAGAGTCAAGGGTACCAGGGGCAGGCTGTATCAGTTGGGCAGAGTTCGCAGCCGAGACAGACTCAGAGTTACACAGGGCCTACTCAGACTCAGGCACGACCAGTTCAGAGCCAGACTCAGAGTCAGTTCCGTCCAGCGGTTTCCCGTTCGCAGCAGGGTAGTTCAGCTACCTCTACTTACAGAGCTCCTTCGGGAGGCACTGTTGCAAGACGTCACCAGCAGTGCAGCTTCTGTCAGCGTCAGGGTCACACTGAGGATGTTTGTTGGAAGAAACATAACAAGTGTACAGGTTGCGGCAGTGATCAGCACAGGGTTAAAGACTGTCAGAAATTTAAGAACCCTAGGGGTCAGACATCAGCTCAGAACTCTCAGACCAGGGCCCCAGCTGCAGCACCACCACCACGAGGCCAGGCCCGTGTATTTGCTTTGGATGCCGAGGAGCTTCCGGACACTACCGCTGTGGTAGAAGGTATTTTTCTTCTTAATGATCAATCAGTTAAGGTTTTAATTGATTCCGGGGCTTCGCATTCTTTTATTACTCCTACTTGTGCACAAAATGCTAAATTGAAACATGATAAACTGTTGCATGAGATTGTGGTTTATACTCCTATGGGTCCGAAGTTTGTTACTAGATCTATTTGCAGAGCATGTAGCATATTTATTGAAGGTCGTGTTTTTCCTGCTGATTTGATTATCCTACCCTTCAATGACTTTGAAATTATATTGGGGATGGACTGGTTAAGTAAATATTATGCCCAGCTTGATTGTAGAAAGAAGATTGTGTATCTAGAGATGCCTGACCAGCCTGTACTTAAAATAGTTGGTAGTAGAAAATCTACGGGAACTCCTATTATTTCTTCTATTAGGGCATCTAAATTATTGAGCAAGGGTTGTGAGGCTTATCTTGCTTATTTGATTAATCAACCTGGGGATCAACTGAAATTGAATGATGTACCTATCGTGAGAGAGTTTCCGGAGGTCTTTCCTGAGGAATTACCTGGGTTACCGCCTGATAGAGAGATAGAGTTCATGATTGATTTATTGCCGGGGACTTCACCTATCTCTAGGACTCCGTACAGAATGGCTCCACCTGAGTTGCAGGAATTGAAAGTTCAATTGCAGGGCTTGCTTGAGAAGGGATTCATTCAGCCGAGTTCTTCGCCGTGGGGTGCGCCAGTTCTCTTCGTTAAAAAGAAAGACGGATCTCTTCGCCTATGCATCGATTACCGGGGTCTTAATCAGGTAACCATCAAAAATAAATATCCTTTGCCTTTAATCGAAGAGTTGTTTGATCAGTTGCAAGGCGCCAGGGTATTCTCTAAATTTGACCTGAGGCAGGGCTATTATCAACTGAGGATTAAGAAAGATGATGTTCCTAAAACTGCCTTCAGAACTCGATATGGCCATTATGAGTTTGTTGTCTTGCCGTTTGGTCTTACTAATGCTCCCGCCGCATTCATGGATTTAATGCAGAGGGTATTCCGTCCTTATCTGGATCAATTTGTAGTCATATTTATTGATGATATCCTTGTTTATTCTAAATCTGAGGCGGAACATGAACAACATCTCAGAATTGTGTTGCAAACTCTTCAGGAGCATCGGTTATTTGCAAAGTTTAGCAAGTGTGAATTCTGGCTTAAGCAAGTTGCTTTTCTTGGCCATATTATCTCGCAGGATGGTATTTCTGTTGATCCAGCGAAGATAGAAGTTGTGTTATCTTGGAAACGACCTGAAACTGTCACGGAAATTCGTAGCTTCCTTGGTTTAGCTGGGTATTATCGGAGGTTTGTAAAGGATTTCTCTAAGATTGCAGGGCCTTTAACTCAACTTACTCAGAAGAAAACAGTATTTGACTGGAATGATAAATGTGAGGCCAGCTTCCAGGAATTGAAGAAGAGATTGACTATAGCTCCTATTCTTGCTTTACCTGAGGGTTATGATAATCTGGTGATCTACAGTGATGCTTCGAAGGAAGGTCTGGGTTGTGTATTGATGCAGAATGGCAGGGTTATTGCTTATGCTTCCAGGAAACTGAAGCCTTATGAGCTCAACTATCCGACTCACGATCTTGAGCTTGCAGGTATCATCCTTGCATTAAAGAAATGGCGTCATTATCTTTGGGGCAACAAATTTGAAATCTTTACAGACCATAAGAGCTTGAAATATCTGTTTTTCCAGAAAGAGTTGAACATGAGGCAGAGACGATGGCTGGAATTACTTGAGGACTATAATTGCACTATTAATTATCTTCCGGGCAAGGCCAATATTATTGCTGATGCTTTGAGCCGAAAGGCTACTGTTGCCAGCTTGATTATCAAGAATTGGGAATTCATGGAAGAATTGTGCTTATGGAAGCCTAGTACTTCAAATTCTGGTATTCAATTTGCAAGTTTGCAGATTCAATCTCTGTTGTTATCCAGGATTCGAGAAGCTCAACAGGCTGATCTTCAATTATTGAAAGTCTTAGAGAATTCTAAAGGGGGAGAGTCGGATTTCAAACTGCACGACGATGGTATTCTCAAATTCAAAGGTAGAATCTGTATTCCGAATGATCCAACTCTGAAGAAGGATATTCTTGCTGAGGCACACAGTTCCAGATATACTATCCATCCGGGCAGTACGAAAATGTATAAAGATTTGAAGCAGAACTTCTGGTGGAATAATATGAAGAGAGAGATTGCTAACTATGTTGCCCGATGTCTTACTTGTCAGAAAGTTAAAGCAGAACATCAGAGACCTGCAGGGTTATTGCAGCCTTTGGCTATTCCTGTTTGGAAATGGGACCATATTACTATGGATTTCGTATCCGATTTACCGAGGTCTTCGAGGGGTAACGACTCAGTCTGGGTTATTGTGGATAGACTGACCAAGACTTCTCATTTTATTGCTAAAAAGAAGTCTGATTCTCTCGATAAACTGGTAGAGTTGTATATTGAGAACGTGGTCCGACTTCATGGAATTCCAAAGAGTATTGTGTCGGATAGGGATCCCAGATTCACATCTCAGTTCTGGCAGAAGATTCAGAAAGCTCTGGGCACGAATTTGAATTTCAGTACAGCTTATCACCCTCAGACAGATGGTCAATCCGAGAGAACTATCTTGATCCTTGAGGATATGTTGCGGGCTTGCATTCTGGATTTCGGTAAAAGTTGGGAGAAATATTTGCCACTAGCAGAGTTCGCCTACAACAATAGTTATCAAGCTACTATTGGTATGGCACCTTATGAGGCACTGTATGGGCGTAAATGTCGGTCTCCTCTCTACTGGGATGATGTTGGTGAGATGAAGACTATCGACCCTACTCTCTTACCTGAAATGAACAAGATGATTGATCAGGTGCAGCTTATCAGAAAAAGAATGCTTACAGCACAGAGCCGGCAAAAGAGTTATGCAGATAGACGCCGTCGTGATCTGAAATTTACTGTAGGGGATCGAGTATTTCTGAAAATTTCTCCTCGCAAGGGTTTGATTCGGCATGGTAAAGGAGGTAAACTCAGTCCTCGATATGTGGGACCATTTGAGATAACTGAAACTGTTGGTGATTTGGCCTACCGTCTAGCTTTACCTCCCAGTCTGGGCAGAATTCATGACGTATTCCATGTTTCCATGCTTCGGAAGTATCAGCCAGATCCCTCTCACGTACTTGAGCCGGAACCGCTAGAGATCAGTGAAACTTTGACCTACACAGAGAAACCTCTTCGAATTGTTGATCAGAAAGTTCAGGAGCTGAGGACTAAAAGCATTCCGATGGTTAAAGTTCTGTGGGATCATCACGGAGTAGAGGATGCGACGTGGGAAAGAGAGGATCAGATGCGGGATCGGTATCCAGAGTTATTCGCCGAATCATGTAAGAATTGCGTGGGCGCAATTAGTTTAAGGGGGAGAGGATGTGACGCCCGAGAATTTGCCATGCATTTAATTACTGTTGCATCCCTTGTTTGTGCATTTACTTCTATGCCTTATTAATTGACTTTGTGACTACTATTCACTCCGTTTTTAAAATGCTTTCTATTAGTTAATTAGCATTTTTATTAAATCATATTAATTGTAAAAGTAGTGGGAAAAATGTGCTTTTGAGCTTAAGACGTTAGGAAGGCTCGTTTAGAAAATAATTTTAGAAGTCAAGTGAATAGTGTTACGTAATAACTTTATAGATTTAATTAGTTAACCAATGTGTCACCCCTTAGACTCGCTTTTAAAGCTTACTACGCGTATTATATTAAACCATTCAAGCGCCCAAAGGACCCCACCTCAACTTAGCCTTTTATATATCACTTAAACTCTCAAAATGCAAAAGAAAAAAAAAATAAAAAGCTGAAACAGAACAGTGAAGAACCCGACAGCAGCTAGGGAGAAAAGGAGGAGAATTTTGCTCACCAAGCCTCCAATCCAAGCCTCTCCAAGCCTTGAGCAACTAGTGTAGGGTGTTTGCAAGGTCCCTAGGTGCTTCTACGCGTAGTGGTGAGGGATTTCATGGCTTAATTTCGCATTTTAAAATAATTTCTATTTTCTTGATTTGTTAGAAATGATGTTTAATGCTATTGCAAGGCTCAAATAAGCTTATATATGTTGTGTACACATAGTAGAGACCACTTTTATGCTATTGTTTCATGAATTAAACGGTAGAAATCGATAGTTTGATTCTTAGGGTGAATAGTGACGTTTTTTTTTAGGGTTTTGTGTAATTGTTCGAATTGGCTTGAATTAATGCTTCTAATTGATGCCTTAGGTGCTAGTGAAGATAGTTAAATAACCCCGTGCACTTGCATTGCCCTTAAATCGCCTAAAAATGGAAAATAGCCGACTTTAAGTTGGGGCTTTCGGGGTTAATGCGATTCCGGGTGGATTCGGGCTTCAATTCTAGTTTCCTTAAGCTACCTAGGTGCTATAGATGCCTTGATATCCCTTAGTTGAAGCCCGGACAATGTAGTAGTAGTTTAAAGCCAAAAGAGGGAAATTGGGGCTTTCGGGGTAAACGCGAGCATTTGATTGAGTTCGAGGGTTGAAAGGGTACCTTGGGGGTTAGTTAGAAGGTAGGGAGAGTTTCTTTTGAAAATGAAATCATTAACTTGGGTTTGGAAGAGAAATAGTATGTAAAATAAAGGGGTTTAAGTGCAATTTCGTTTGTCTCACATTTCTAAACCCACGGCATGACTTCATGAGTGTTTATATATGATTTTAAATTGATTTGGAGCTTTTGAAATGATTCTATGCTTATATGGTATAAGTTCATTTGTAAACTGCTTATTAACTTCTATATTTGCTTCTATCCTAATTGCAACGAGGTCAACCTACTTTGTTGATCCTCATATGTGTTAATGCTTATATTATTGCTATTAACTTGCCATCGTTAAGTGCATTGCATAGTGGTTGCGCAACCATAGTGTCGGGGCGGATGTGTTGAATATCGGCTGGGCGGCAGAGGGCTTGCCGGTGGATATTCAAACTCCGTACCCTATTCCCTCATTCGCCTGGTCCGGAGATTGCCAGGGGATGTTGGGTCGTAGGATTCGGGGTACATCCGGAGTACACCCACTGGAGTGATTGGGGTTATGCCGGCTTATCGTGATCGTGCTCGTGGTTCGTGGATCGTGATTGAAGACCAGTGAAGATTGGTGTATAGGGGATTGTTGAAATGTATCCTTTTAATTGTGTGATTATTTAAGTTATCATTGATTCTTAAATTGTTAAAGTGTTATTGTTGTGTAATTGTATTATCTGTTGCATTGCACGCCCCGGGACTATATCCCTCACTGGGCAACAGTGGTTGCTCATACCTCGATATCTGTTTCAGGAGACGCTGAGGGTGATCCCCAGCTTGTTGATTTAGTTGAAGAAGAAGAAGTTCAGATCGAGCCTTTACCTTAGTTGCTGTGTCTGATAACTTGAGGTGGTTAATGATTTTTGTTGCTTTGTGGAAGACTCCTCTGATGACTTTATGTACTATTTTGTAGCCCAAGGGCTTTGTATATGTTTGTTGTATAAGTCGAAGATTAGATGGTTGGGTTGTAGCTTTGAAAGTCTATGAACTGTAATAACTTTTATTCTTGCCTTATTTCCTTGCATGCTTGTGAGTGGATGGTTAATGTAGAATGCTTCACTCTTTAAGTTGTTATATTGATTTCCTAGAATGTAATGATTATAAGTCTATGCTGACAACCAGTTCTTGCATGCTTGTGTGTTTTGGAGATATTGTGTACTATAAGGCTCGGATGGCCTTATAGCTTTATTGTTTAATTAAATTAAGCTTGTATGTGTTGTAGAGACCTTGTTTAAGTGTTTACAGGTTTTTAGAATGTCCACGGTACAGAGGAGACTCTGTCCGTGTGTCGGGTCCGGACTTAACCTTTAGCTTGGGGGTTGGGTCGGGGCGTGACACCTTGGGCAAGACAACTTTACTTCACGTAGAGGCTGGGCCAGCAAACAGAGGGCGTGGGGCTTATGACTAGGTATATGTCGCTCCGGTGCCCATAACTTTTAATCCGTAAGGAGTTACACGGCGCACAACATACCGTTGGAAAGCACTCTGAGAGCTCTACGTTGGGGGCACTTAGCCTTCTCGGTTGCGCTTATTTTCAAACCCAAAATCGAACATTTTCATAAGTTTTGGGACACTTTTCTTCTTCTGCGCTGTTTTTCCATCCCGGATCGTAAGTCGTGAGCCGCGAAAAGGATGAAAAACTAATCCATCACATTTCTATTACCTAATCACACAGCACCTTGGGCAAGACAAATTTACTTCACATAGAGGCTGGCCCCGCAAACAGAGGGCATGGGGCTTGTGACTAGGTATTCGTCGCTCTGGTACCCATAACTTTTGATCCGTAAGGAGTTACGCGGCGCACAACATGCCGTTGGAAAGCTCTCCGAGAGCTCTATGATGGAGGCACCAAGCCTGCTCGGCTGCTATCACGCCCCAACCCGATCGAAAAAGGCTAGACTAGGGTTTGACCTAAATCGTTTATGCTATTTCACGTAGTTAGTCATTTGTTATGATTTAACACTTAACGTTGGTCTAGAACCCCAAAAGATTTTTCAAAAAAATTGGTAGCATAACGGTTGTAGTTAGGACCTTTTAGTTTGACCTAATTTCTAAACACCTCAATTATTCCAATCATTAATCCAATTCCATTAAGGACTCCTATTTTGTCATCAACCGATATGCCTACTAGTTTATCTTGAAAGTCTCGTTTGGTTAATAAGCCTAACATGATAACTATGTCCTGTTTATTTGTCAATTTCCTATCATGCAAGTACCTATTATCCTTTACCTTGTGCATGATCACTAGGTGAGATTAAGTAGAGTTACATTATTTACTTCTTCACCTAGCAGTTCAAACGCCTATGATAACTACTAATTAAATGACGAAAGTAAACAACCAAATAAAGAGTTCATCCGGTTATAATCAGTACAAGCCAAAATTAGACCCAAATTACAACGGGGTCATTTACATCAATAAAATGAACAGTTTGCAATCAAACGCAACATCCATATAGCAATCACTTTTAGGAAAAGCACAAAAGCACGTAGTCACTCCAAGGAATCATCAACAAGCACATTTACTTCGGGTACTTGTTCCAAATCAGCTGCACCTGTGACAAAAAGAGGGTGAGTCCTTATGAACTCAGCGAGGGGGAACGAGAGATAACGTTTTGAAATCTTTTTCCTGTTAAACTTATGAAAAACCCTGTTTGAAAGCATGACATATAACACAAGTAAGTTTATAACATAATATAAATGTAAATGAACACATTTACCCGTCTTTCCTCCCCGAGGTCCTCTAGGAACCAAGCGAGAGTACTTAAAACACATAGTGAAAAGGATACGGTGAGCTTTCGCTCTCAAGATCATTTCTAATAACAGTTGTTGCGGCCAGCTTCAATCATCCACTTATCACACCAGATGGGTGTACTCCGGATGTACCCCGAAATCCTACGACCCAACTCTCCGAGGAAGTCTAGCCCCCAAGCGAGAGAGAGAATTGGACAATGGTAGTCACAGTTGCACCGGCAAGCCCGATGCCGCCCGGTGTGCGTGAAACGCTACCACGCCAGAATGAAAGGTTGCAACCTTGTATGCAATGCACATGTATGCCATTCAACATTTCACATTGGGAGGTCAACAAAGTAGGTTGCTTCCGAGCAAGTATATGATCACATTTTGACATATCGGCATATAAGGCATTGTAAGAACATGTAATCATTTCATATATCAATTTGAAAGCAATTAAACTTCCACGGGCAGCCAAGTAATCACGTTCAAATAAGCCATAGAATGTCTTTTAACAATTCACATTAGGAGGACAACAAGGTAGGTTGCCTCTGAGCAAGTATAAGATCACATATTGACAAGTAAATGAACGAGGCATGCTTAACACGAATTTTCACTTTGTGAAACACGTAGAGTTATATGAACATTAAACGGGCAGCCGTGTAACACATGTAAATCAAGTCATATAACTCATTTCGGGGTTCACGTATCAAGTATTAAGATCATACAAGCATGCAACGACGTTTACATGAGAGCGGGTGCAAGAAGAGTTTACTTATCAACATGTAATCATCGGGAATCATATTTAGAGTTATAAAAACAATTCCGGGCAGCCCATTAACATTCCTCAACATCAATTTATAATTCACACAAGAGTGGTCTATGGCTCGAGAACCTACGGGGCCATTAGGGTTTTCTAGGCCGTGCTCGGGTTGGTTTCATTTGCTAAGCACCACAAACAACTCTTAAACCATTTCAAGCATACTCAACATTTATTAGGCAGCCTACTAATCACACAATTAAAAACATTAATCATACGATCATTACTTAGCGAGATTTCATAGTTAATAGGGTTTCAATTCATGCTTACACGTGCGATTAAGCCACAAGTTGTCACGTAATTAACCCAAGCCATGCATCGATTAATTAAAACATCCTCAATCATCCAAAATAGTCCACACAACATCCAAGTGCCACAATCCCAAGCATTCAAAACCACAAGAGAAGTTACAGCATTTTTCAAAGCATATCACTAAACGAAAACCCCACTGCAATGGTTTGTTTTCCCACATTCATTTAGACAATAAAAACATCTCCAATTTCAGTGAACATAATATAAAATTAAAGCTTAATGAGTTATTTAAATCCAGAAACAAACCTTGCATCATTTGGAGTTCGAATTCAAGAGTTATAGCCAAAACCGTGAGACTGCGCAAAACTGTCCAGATTTGTACAGATTTCAATACTTGCCATTTTTGAGGGTTTTAGAGTCAGATTTAGCCTTAGTCTATTTCTGACAAAAATGTCCAGAACTAAAAAACTATAGCATCATACCAAATATCATGCATTTTAAATATCATTTACTAGGTCAAAACTGTTTCTTTATACAAGGACAGTGAACTGCCAAAAACCTGCTCCATTTTCCCAGATTTTCCAGATTTAGACACCTTTCGATGTTTTTCAATTTCAGAGACTTTAGAGTCAAACTTGGTCTTGGCCTATTTCTATGAAAAAATCTCAGAACTGGCAAAACTAGTCACCTACCAATTTTCATACATTTTCAACTTCATTTACCAGGGCAAATATACTTCGTTCTAACAAGTCAGAAATCTGCCAGCTACGCGATTTTGCCTATCTTCAAGTTCTAGCCGAATATCTTGCAATGCATGGTTATATAAGCTCATGTACACACATATACAACAAGTACAGAGGTAGATGTAGACATATGAAGGCATGCATGTGGTTTTTGAAAGCTTTTAAAAGAGTTTTGAAAGCTTTTAAAAGAGTTTTAGCTCTCACCTCTTTGAAGATCTAGCAAATGAGCACAAAATCCTTGTTTTGAGCTTTGTGTGTGACTTTGAGCTATCCTTGCTTGATTACCTTGCTATAGCCGATGCTTGGAGTGGCCTAGAGAGTGAGCTTGAGGTCTTGGAAGCTCAAGAGAAGCCATGGTTGAAAATTAGAGAGAAGGAGAGAGAATGAGAGCTTGAGAGGATTTTGAGAGGAAAATGAAATGTGATGAGTTGTGTGTGTGTGTGTGTCGGCCTTAGGGCCTTCAAATCTGATTTTTGCTTTGTCAATTGTGCAATTTGTATTGTGAGGAGCATGCTTGCTGATTTGGTTGAGAATGGGAAGGGTCTGGGTGAGGTTTTTATTATTTTTTTGTATTGTCATGCATTTGTCTTTCCTAGGTTGCATTGTGTCTTGTACTTGTCATAGGAATGTTTAGATAATAGGAAGGTGCTTAGGGTTTAGCATGTGTGTAAGAGAATGTTGGGTATTTAGGGATTTTGGGTAGAATAGAATATAGGATATGTTTAGAGGTTTGTGAGATTTTGTCTTGTAGTGAGTTTAAAATATAATATTTCGGTGTTAGTGGATTTTGTAGATATTTGAATTAGGATTACAATAATAGTTAGTGGTGTTTGTAGGATTATTTTATAGTCTAGTGCTTTGTGTAGGATTCTTTATTGATTAGCGTGCGGGCACGCTTTCTTATGTCTATGACACGCACTACAAGGTAAGGCACACATTTCAAGGTGAATGCACGGAATCCAATGTAAATGCACGCAACCTTAAGTGAATGCACGTAAACCAAAGCAAAGCACGTAATTCAATGCAGTGCACGTAAATCAAGGCATGGCACTTAAATCTAGGTTAAGATACACAATTCAAGGTCAGGGCACACAAAACGAGATAACGCACACAATTCGAAGTCAGGGCACGTAAGTTGAGGATTAGGGCACATAATTCTAGGTCAAGACACGAATGACGAGGCATGCACGAAAACCAAGGCAGGGCACATAATCCAAGGTCAATCATATAATTCTAGGTCTAAGGCACGCAAATCGAGGTAACACACGTTATTCAGGGTCGGGCCTCACAGCTGCGCCTATTTTCGTAGCCCAAAATCGAATGTTTTCATCAATTTCGTGACATTTTTCTTCTTTTGTGTTGTTTTTTCGTCCCGGAACGTACGTTGTGAGCCGCGAAAAGGATGACGTCCTAATCCATCACATTTCTATAACTGAATCACACGGCACCTTAGGCAAGACAACTTCACTTCACATAGAGGCTGGGCTCGCAACCAGAGGGCGTGGGGCTTTTGACCAGGTATCCGTCGCTCCGGTCCCCATTACTTTTGATCCGTAAAGAGTTACACGGCGCACAACATACCGTTGGAAAGCTCTATGAGAGCTCTACGATGGGAGCACCTAGCCTTCTCAGCTGCGCCTGTTTTCGAAGCCCAAAATTGAACATTTTCATAAGTTTTGGGACACTTTTCTTCTTTTACGTTGTTTTTCCGTCTCGGATCGTACGTCGTGAGCCGCGAAAAGGACGACAACCTAATCCATCACATTTTCATTACCGAATCACACGGAACCTTGGGCAAGACAACATCACTTCACGTAGAGGCCGGGCCCGCGAACAGAGGGCGTGGGGCTTGTGACCAGGTATCTGTCGCTCCGGTGCCCATAACTTTTGATACGTAAGTAGTTACGCGGCGCACAGCATACCGTTGGAAAGCTCTTCAAGAGCTCTCCTACAGGGGTAGCAAAGCCTACTTGGCTGTGCCTGTTTTTGGAGCCCAAAATTGAAGGTTTTCATAAGTTTCGGGACACTTTTCTGCTTTTGCACTGTTTCTCCGTCCCGAATAGTACGTCGTGAGTCTCGAAAAGGACAACAACCAAATCCATCACATTACTATTACCGAATCTCATGGCACCTTGGGCAAGACAACTTCACTTCACATAGAGGCTGGGCCCGCAAATAGAGGGCGAGGGGCTTGTGACCAGGTATCCATCGCTACGGTGCCCATAACTTTTGATCCATAAGGAGTTACGCGGTGCATAGCATACAGTTGGAAAGCTCTCTAAGAGCTCTATGATGGGGGCACCTAGCCTGATCGGCTGCGCCTATTTTCAGAGCCCAAAATCGAACATTTTAATAAGTTTTGGGACACTTTTCTTCTTTTACGCTGTTTTTCTGTCCCGGATCGTATGTCGTGAGCCGCGAAAAGAACGACAACCTAATCCATCATATTTCTATTACCGAATCACACGACACCTTGGGCAAGACAACTTTACTTCATGTAGAGGCTGGGCCCATAAACAGAGGGCGTGGGGCTTGTGACAAGGTATCCGTCGCTCAGGTGTGCATAACTTTTGATCCGTAAGGAGTTACGCGGCGCACAGTATACCGTTTGAAAGCACTCGGAGAGCTCTACGATGGGGACACCTAGCCTGCACAGCTGCGCCTATTTTCGAAGCCCAAAATCGAACGTTTTCATCAATTTCAGGACACTTTTCTTCTTTTGCGCTGTTTTTCAGTCCCGGATCGTACGTCGTGAGCCACGAAAAGGACAACAACCTTATTAATCACATTTCTATTACTGAATCACACGGCACCTTGGGCAAGACAACTTTACTTCACGTAGAGGCGGGACCCACAAACAGAGGGCGTGGGGCTTTTGACCAGGTATCTGTCGCTCCGGTGCCCATTACTTTTGATCCGTAAGGAGTTACACGGCGCACAGCATACCATTGGAAAGCTCTCTGAGAGCTCTACGATGGGAGCACCTAGCTTGCTCGGCTGCGCCTGTTTTTGGAGCCCAAAATCAAAAAATTTCATAAGTTTTGGGATACTTTTCTTTTTTTACGCTATTTTTTCGTCCCGGATTGTACGTCGTGAGCCGCGAAAAGGACAACAACCTAATCCATCACATTTCTATTACCGAATCGCATGGCACTTTGGGCAAGACAACATCACTTCACGTAGAGGCTGGGCCGACAAACAGAGGCCGTGGGGCTTGTGACCAGGTATCCGTCGCTCCGGTGCCCAAAACTTTCGATCCGTAAGGAGTTATGCGGTACACAGCATACAGTTGGAAAGCTCTCCGAGAGCTCTACTATAGGGGTAGCAAAGCCTGCTCGGCTATGCTCATTTTCGGAGCCCAAAATCGAACATTTTCATAAGTTTTGGGACACTATTCTTCTTTTGCGCTGTTTTTCAGTCCCAGATCGTACGTCGTGAGCCTCGAAAAGGACGACAACCTAATCCATCACATTTCTATTACCGAATCCCACGGCACATTGGGCAAGAAAACTTCACTTCACATAGAGGTTGGGCCCGCAAACAAAGGACGAGGGGCTTGTGACCAGGTATCCGTCGCTACAGTGCCCATAACTTTTGACCCATAAGGAGTTACGCGGTGCACAGCATACAGTTGGAAAGCTCTCTAAGAGCTATACGATGGGGGCACCTAGCGTGATCGGCTGCGCCTGTTTCGGAGCCCAAAATCGAACATTTTCATAAGTTTTGGAAAACTTTTCTTCTTTTACGCTGTTTTTCTGTCCCAAATCATACATCGTGAGCCGCGAAAAGGACAACAACCTAATCCATCACATTTCTATTACCGAATCACATGGCACCTTGGGCAAGACAACTTCACTTCACGTAGAGGCTGGGCCCACAAACAGAGGGCGTGGGGCTTGTGACAAGGTATCCGTCGCTCAGTTGCGCATAACTTTTGATCTGTAAGGAGTTACGCGGTGCACAACAAACCGTTTGAAAGTACACTGAGAGCTCTACGATGGGACCACCTAGCCTGCTCGGCTGCGCCTATTTTCGGAGCACAAAATCGAACGTTTTCATCAATTTCATGACCTTTTTCTTCTTTTGCGTTGTTTTTCCGTCCCAGATCGTACGTTGTGAGCCGCGAAAAGGAAAACAACCTAATCAATCACATTTCTTTTACCGAATCACACGACACCTTGGGCAAGACAACTTCACTTCACGCAGAAGCTGGGCCCGCAAACAAAGGGCGTGGGGCTTTGGACCAGGTATCCGTCGCTTCGGTGCCCATAACTTTTGATGCGTAAAGAGTTACGCGGCGCACAACATACCGTTTGAAAGTACTCTGAGAGCTCTACGATGGGGACACCTAGCCTGGTCGGCTGCACCTATTTTCAGAGCCCAAAATTGAATGTTTTCATCAATTTCAGGACACTTTTCTTCTTTTGCGCTATTTTTTCATCCCGGATTGTACGTCGTGAGCCTCGAAAAGGACGACAACCTAATCCATCACATTTCTATTACCGAATCCCATGGCACCTTGGGCAAGACAACTTCACTTCACATAGAGGCTGGGCCCGCAAACAGAGGGCGAGGGGCTTGTGACCAGGTATCCGTCGTTACGGTGCCCATAACTTTTGATCCATAAGGAGTTACGTGGTGCACAACATACAGTTGGAAAGCTCTCTAAGAGGTCTACGAAGGGGGCACCTAGCCTGAGCGGCTGTGCCTGTTTTCGGAGCCCAAAATTGAACATTTTCTTAAGTTTTGGGACACTTTTCTTCTTTTACGCTGTTTTTCTGTCTCGTATCGTACGTTGTGAGCCGCGAAAAGGACCACAACCTAATTCATCACATTTCTATTACCAAATCACACGGCACCTTGGGCAAGACAACTTCAATTCATGTAGAGGCTGGGCCCACAAACAGAGGGCATAGGGTTTGTGACCAGGTATCCGTCGCTCAGGTGCACATAACTTTTGATCCGTAAGGAGTTACGCAGCACACAACATACCGTTTGAAACCACTCTGAGAGCTCTACGATAGGGACACCTATCCTGCTCGGCTACTGTGAGGCCCGACCTCGATTTGCATGTGATACCTCGTTTCGTGTGCCCTAACATAGATTTGCATGCCTTGACCTAGGTTTGAAAGTTGTGTGTCGTTTTATGTGCCTTGCATCAAATTATGTGCATTCATTTAGGGTTGCGTGCATTTATTTGGGAAACGTGCATTCATCTCGCAGTTCGTGCCTTACCTCGTAGTGCGTGCCTTAAACCTTGAAAAGCGTGCCTGCACGCTAATCAAGAAAGAATCTTGCACGAAGCACTAGATCATTAATTAATCCTACAAACTCTACTAACCAATATTAAAATGCTAATTCAACTCACTAGAAGACGAAATTGCACCATAAGCTAAACATTCTTATTCTTTATTCTTTATTCTTTTGCACATCCCAAACACACAATATAATAATGCTCAAAACAAGACAAAAAATTCAGATTGGAACACTAGCTTGGCCAACCACATGGAGCATTTGAACAAGCATTGCATATTTCAAAATTCATACCTAGACAACCTATGACACAAAGCATAAAAAAATGACTCAAAACCCTACCCAATGCACCAAAATCTCGACCCACTCAATTGCCCATGCTAGACAATTCAAAAATATGCTCTTGGAGACACAAAATCAGAATTTTGTGAAGCTCAAGGCCGACCAAAATGCTTAAGCTTTTCATTCTTTCTCACATTCTCTCTTTCTCTCATTCACTCTCTTATTTCTTCTCTCTCTCTCTCGGCCTTGGCTGCAATCTCACTCTCCATAGCTTAAGCTCATCATCCTAAGGTTCTTCAAGACATACAAGACACTAAGGGACTCGACCAAGCAAGCTAGAATGCAAAAGACATACATGCAAGCTCATAGAACCTTCATTTCGGCTTAGGTATGTTGATAGCTTCTATTTCATTTCCCTTTTTTTGTTCTAACCACATGCACATACTAAGGGCATGGTAACTTAGCTAGGAATTAAGGAAACAAGCAATATTCCTCGGCCAAACAAGGAAAGGAGACCATTTGTGCATCTCCAAGAGTTTTGAGCATCCTTTGTTGATAAAGTTGCTAAGGTGAGGGTTAATCCTTTCTAAAAGCTTTCCAAAACCACATGCATGCTCTTAAATGTCTATTTTTACCTCTGTACTTGTGATATATGTGTGTACATGAGCTTTTGTAAACATGCATGGTAAGATATTTGGCTAGAATTTGAAGATAGGTAAAATCGTGTAAATGGCAGTTTTCTGACTTGTCGGAGCGAAGTGAATTTGACTAGGTAAATGATGTTGAAAATTTGTAAAAATTGGTAGGTGACTAGTTTTTCCAGTTCTGAGAATTTTTCATAGAAATAGGCCAAGGAGAAATTTTACTCTAAGGTCTCCAAAATGGCAAAACAACGAAAGGTGTCAAAATCTGGAAAATCTGGAAAATGAAGCAGGTTTTTGGCAGTTCACTGTCCTCGTAGAACGAACCAGTTTTGACTTAGCAATTGATATCTAAAATACATAAAATTTGGTATTTTGCTATATTTTTCAGTTCTGGACATTTTTGTCAGAAATATACTAAAGCTAAATCTGATCCTAAGGCCCTAAAAAATGACAAGTATCGAAATGTGTACAAATCTGGACAGTTTTGCGTAGTCTCACGGTTTTGGCTATAACTCTTGAACCTGAACTCCAAATGATGCGAGGTTTGTTTCTGGATTTAGTTCACTCTTTAAGATTTAATCTGAAATTTTATTCACTGGAATTGGAGATTGTTTGCTTGTCTAAATGATTGTGGGAAAACAGACCATTGCAGTGAGGTTTTCATCTAGTGATATGCTTTGAAAATTATTGTAACTTCTCTTGTGGTATTAAATGCTTGAGATTGTGGCACTTGGATGTTGTGTGGACTGTTTTGAATTCTTGAGGATGTTCAATTAATCAATGCATGGCTTTGGTTTAATTACTTGTCAACTCGTGGCTTAATCGTACGTGTGAGCATGAATTGAAACCCTAGTGACTATGAAAAACTTGCTAAGTATCGATCCTATGGTTATCGTGTCTAATTGTGTGACTAGTGGGCTGCCCGTAGTTGTCTTTATAGCCCTAAATGTGATTCCGACAATTACACGTTGATAAGTAGACTTTGCTTGTACTTGTTCTAAGGTAAGCGTCGTTGCATGCTTGTATAATCAATTTCTTGACCTCGTGAACCCCGAAATGTGCTATATGACTTGATTTACTTGTGTTACATGGCTGCCCGTTTAATATTCATAAAACTCCATGCGTTTTACAAGTGAAATTACATGTCAAACATGCCTCGTGTGTTTACTTGTCAACGTGCGATCTTATAACTGCTCGGAGGCAACTTACTTTGTTGTCCTCCTAATGTGATATGTTAAATGTTATAAATGTGCATTGCATACAAGGTTGCAACCTTTCATTGTGTCATGGTAGCGTTTCATGCACACCGGGCGGCATCGGGTTTGCCGGTGCTACCGTGAATACCATGATCCAATTCCCTCTCTCGCTTGGCATTCCACCCTCGGAGAGTTGGGTCATAGGTCTTCGGGGTACATCTGGAGTACACCCAAATGGGAGCGATAAGTGGATTATTGAAGTCAGCCGCAACAATCGTATCGAAATCGATATTGACAGCAAATGCTCACCGTATCCTTGAAATGATTGGTAATTGTATCTGTTGCTTAATTTGATTCTTATACTTGCGTACCTTATTACCTGTAATACGTGATACGTTTCAAAAAGGGGTTTTTCATAAGTTAACCGGAAAAAGAGTTTCAAAACGTATTTCTCGTTCCCCCTTGCTGAGTTCATAAGGACTCACCCTCTTTTATCATCTCAGGTGAAGAAGACCAGGAACAGGTACCCGAGGACAACGTGCCTATTGATGACTCCTTGGAATGATTGCTTGCCCTTTGTGTCTTACTTGACTATGGCCATTTTGTGAACGATATGTTGCTTGAAGACTATTTCTTATGTTGCTTGTTGTTGTATTGTAAATGACCCCCGTTGTAATTTGGGGTCTAATTTTGGCTTGTACTGATCAAAACTAGGTACACACTCTTCTGATCGTTTTGCTATCACTACGTTGGTTTAATATCTATCACAGGCTTATGAAGTATTAGGTAAAGGGTTAAGTAAAATGAATCTATCCAATCTTAAGCAGGTACTTATTGGTAAGCTAAGATCAATAGGTGTGAGGCCCGACCCCGAATAACGTGTCATACCTCGATTTGCATGCCATAGACCCTTAATTATATGACTGACCTTGGATTACGTGTCCTGTCTTGGTTTTCGTGTATACCTTGTCATACGTGCCTTGACCTAGAATAGTGTGCCCTAATCCCCAACTGACGTGCGATACCTAGATATACGTGCCCTGACATCAATGTACGTGCGTTACCTCGTTTCGTGTGCCCTAATCTTGAACTGCGTACCTTAACCTAGATATAGAGTTGTGCCTTGATTTGCGTGCATTGCATTGAATTATGTGCCTTGCATTGGTTTACGTGCATTTAGCTAGGATTACGTGCATTAGTCTTGAAGTACGTGCCTTAGTCTTGAAGTTCGTGTCTATCTCGTAATTCGTGCCCTAGACCTAGGAATTCGTGCCACCATGTTAATCAAGAAAGAATCCTACACAAAGCACTACACACTAAAATAGTCCTACACAATCCACTAACCAATCTTATATTCCTAATTCAAATTCTCTACAAACTCCACTAACAATAAAATAATACTAAACTATTCCTACATTTCCCACTATCTATTATTCTATTCATAATTTAACTCATCAACAAACATTCCTATATTTTATTCTACCTAGATTCCCTAATTTCCCAACATTCCTATGACAATTCTATGACACAAATGCATAAAAAATTAGCTCAAGACTCCTCAAAACTCCACCAATCTCGACAAAGACTCCTTGCCCATGCTAGGTGATTCAAAATTCAGCTTCTTGGAGACACAAATCTGAATTTTTGTATGCCCAAGGCCAACTCATGCTTCATCTTTTGCAAAGCCATCATTTTTCTTTCATTTCTCTCACTCTCCTCACATTTCTCTCTCTCCCTCTCATTCTTCTCTCTCAATCTCGGTTTTGGGCTGAGTTTCTTCATCCCTTAGCTCATCTTCATCATCCTATGGTGCATTAAGACAAACAACAAGCAAAGGAACTCAACCAAGCTAGCTAAATTGCACGAAAACTCACATGCAAGCTCTTGAGTCTTCATTTCGGCCCTAGGTAAGTTTCTAAGCTTCCATTTCTTTTCTTCTTGTTCTAACCATATGCATGTACTAAGATCTTGGTCACTAAGCTAGGAAAAATAGAGAAAATCTAGTTGGAATCTCGGCTAGGCAAAGGAGAAGAAGAAAATTGTGCTTCAACAAGTTTTGTGCATCTTCTTGGTTGATTGCTAAGGTGAGGGCTAAAACCTTTTGAAAATCCTTCAAAAATTCACATGCATGCTCATAAATGTATGTCTTTGCTTCTGTACTTTAGTTATATGTTCGTTCATAAGCTTCTTCAACCATGCATGGCAAGATCTTGGCTTGAAAGTGGTGATAGGTGAAGTCGGATTGTGTGACAGATCTCTGACCAGTTGTTTCGAGGTAAGTTTAGCTAGGAAAATGATGTTTAAAACACATGAAAATTGGTAGTTGACTAGTTTTGCCAGTTTTTAACATTTTTTGCAGAAATAGGCCAAAGCTAATTTTGATTCTAAGGTCCTCAAAATAGCAAATCTTTAAAATGTGTCCAAATCTGGAAATCTGGAAAAATGAAGCAGGTTTTGGCAGATGCACTGACCTTGTAGAACGAACCATATTTGACTTAGTAAATGATATCCAAAATTCATAAAATTTAGTTTTCTGCTAGATTTTTCATTTCTGGACATTTTTGTCAGAAATGGACCAAGGCTAAATCTGACCCTAAGGACCTCAAAAATGTCAATTATCGAAATGTGTGCAAATCTGGACAGTTTTGTGCTATCCCACTGTTTCGGCTATAACTAATGATCCCGAACTCCAAATGATGCAAGGTTTGTTTTTGATTTTAGTTCACTTCTTAAGATTTAATTTGAAATCTTATTCACTAGAATTGGAGATTGTTTTCTTATCTTAATGTTTGTGAGAAAACAGCCTATTGCAGTGAGGGTTTCACTTAGTTATATGCTTGGAAAAATTGTTGTGACCTCTCTTGTGGTATTAATTGCTTGGAATTGTGGTGTTGGGATGTTGTATGGACTGTTTTAAGTACTTGAGGATGTTTGAATTAAATGATGCATGACTTGAGATTGATTTTGAGTTGACTTAGGGTTTAATCACACGGGTAAGCACGAAATGGAAACCCTAATGACTAGGTAGGCTTGCTAAGTGTTGATCATTTGGATATTGTGTGGAATTATATGTTTAGTAGGCTGGCCGTAGTTTCCTTATAGCCTTAAATGTGGTTTTGATCATTGCATGTTGAATAATCTTATCACTTGATTACGTGGATTTCGAAATGAGTTATATGGCTTGATTTACATGTGTTACATGGCTGCCCGTTTAATGTTCATATAACTCTATATGCCTTTCAAGTGAAATTACCTGTTTTATAGTGCCCTACTTGTTTACTTGTCAATGTACAATCTTATGACTGTCCGGAGGCAACCTACCTTGTTGTCCTCTTAATGCGATATTTTAAATGTCATAATTGTGCATTGCATACAAGGTTGTAACCTTTCCTGTCGGCATGGTAGCGATCACGCACACCGGGCGGCATCGGGCTTGCCGGTGCACCCGTGACTATTATGGTCCCATTCCCTCTCTCGCTTGGGGCCTAGACTTCCTCGGAGAGTTGGGTCGTAGGATTGCGGGGTACATCCGGAGTGCACCCACCTGGCGTGTTTGGGGGATGATTTGAAGTCGGCTGCAAGAACTGATTTTGGAACTGATCTGAGAGCAAAAGCTCACTATATCCTTTTTACTATGTGTATAAGTACTCTTGCTTGGTTCCTAGAGAACCTCGGGGAGGAAAGACTGGTATTTATGTTCCTGTACTTATATTATTGTTATATTCATGCTTGCAAAAGGATTTCATAAGTTGAACCGGAAAATGAGTTTCAAAACCTATTTCTCGTTCCCCCTCGCTGAGTTCATAAGGACTCGCTCTCTTTTATCATCTCAGGTGAAGAAGATCCAGAACAGGTACCCGAGGACGGTGTGCCTAACGATGAATCCTTGGAGTGATTGCCTGTCTTGTATGCTTTGCGTGATTGTGGCTACTTGTGAACTCTATGCTACTTGAAGACTATTTCCTTTTATGTTGCTCGATGTTGTAATGTAAAAGACCCCCGTTGTAATTTGGGGTCTAATTTTGGTTTGTATTGATATTAACTAGACAGACTCTAGACACCACTATGATCGTTTGCTATTATTACCTCTAGTATCTATCATAGGTTATGACGTATTTGTTAAGGACTAAGTAAATGAACCTATCCAATCTTAAACAGGTACTCGCTATTAAGCTAAGATCAACAGGTACTTTTGTAACGAGGATAAACAAACAAACGAGACATAGTATCATGCTAGGTTATAAATCAAACGAGACATCGAGATAACCAATAGGCATTTCAATTGATGTTAAATAGTAATCCTAGTTGGAAATGAAACTTGAGATTAGAAAAATTTGAGGCATTTAGAGAATTAGGTCAAACCAAAGAGCCCATTTACAGCCGTTATGCTGCCGATTTTCCCGAAAAAACTTGGAGTTTAGGCCAAAACATTAAGTGTTAAATCTTCATAAACGATTAAGTATGTGATATGACCTGAATGTTTAGATCACACACTAGTCTAACCTTATAGGCCGGGTTGGGGCGTGACAACAAGTGCTTTTGTAACAATGATTGACACATAAACGAGACATAGTTGCTACGCTAGGTTGTTAATCAAACGAGACTTCGAAATAATTAGTAGGCATTTCAATTGGTGATAAATAGTAACCTTAGTTGGAAATGAACTTGAGATTGAAAGTTTTGAGGCGTTTAGAGAATTAGGTCAAACTAAAGAACCCAATTACAGTCGTTATGCTGCCGGTTTTCCAGAGAATTTGTGGAGTTTAGGCTAAACGTTAAGTGTTAAACCTTCATGAACGATTAAGTACGTAAAATGACTTGAATGTTTAGATCACTCCCTAGTCTAACCTCTATAGGTCGGGCTGGGGCGTGACAGCTGCGCCTATTTTCGGAGCCCAAAATCGAACGTTTTCATCAATTTCAGAACATTTTTCTTCTTTTGCGCTGTTTTTTCATCCCGGATCGTATGTCGTGAGCAGCGAAAAGGACAACAACCTAATCAATCACATTTCTATTACCGAATCACACAACATCTTGGGCAAGACAACTTCATTTCACGTAGAGGCTGGGCCCGCAAACAGAGGGCGTGGGGCTTGTGACCAGGTATCCGTCGCTCCGGTGCCCATAACTTTTGATCCGTAAGGAGTTACGCGGCGCATAGCATACTGTTGGAAAGCACTCTGAGAGCGCTACGATGGGGACACCTAGCCTGCTCGGTTACGCCTGTTTTCGGAGCCCAAAATCGAACATTTTCATAAGTTTTGGGATACTTTTCCTCTTTTGCGCTGTTTTTCTGTCACGGATCGTATGTCGTGAGCCGCGAAAAGGACGACAACCTAATCCATCACATTTCTACTACTGAATCACATGGCACCTTGGGCAAGACTACTTCACTTCACATAGAGGCTGGGGCCGCAGGCAGAGGGCGTGGAGCTTGTGACTAGGTATCCGTCGCTCCGGTGCCAATAACTTTTGATCCGTAAGGAGTTACGCAGCACACAGTATTCCGTTGGAAAGCTCTCTGAGAGCTCTACGACGTGGGCACCGAGCCTGCTCGGTTGCGCCTATTTTCGGAGCCCAAAATTGAACGTTTTCATCAGTTTCGGGACACTTTTCTTTATTTACGCGGTTTTCCCATCCCGGATCGTACGTCGTGAGCCACGAAAAGGACAACAACCTAATCTATCACATTTCTATTACTGAATCCCATGGCACCTTGGGCAAGACAACTTCACTTCACGTAGAGGCTGGGCCCGCAAACAGAGGGCGTAGGGCATGTGACCAAGTATCTGTCGCTCCGGTGCCCATAACTTTTGATCTGTAAGGACTTACGCGACACACAGTACATCGTTGGAAAGCTCTCCGAGAGCTCTAGCCTGGTCGGCTGCGCCTGTTTTCGGAGCCCAAAATCGAACGTTTTTATCAGTTTCGAGATACTTTTCTTCTTTTTTGCTATTTTTTCGTCCCAGATCGTATGTCGTGAGCCGCGAAAAGGACGACAACCTAATCCATCACATTTCTATTACTAAATCACACGACACCTTGGGCAAGACAACTTCACTTCACGTAGAGGCTGGGCCCGCAAACAGAGGGCGTGGGGCTTGTGACCAGGTATCCATTGCTCTGGTGCCCATAACTTTTGATCCGTAAGGAGTTACGCGGCGCACAGCATACTGTTGGAAACCTCTCTAAGAGCTCTACGATAAGGGCACCTAACCTGCTTGGCTGCTCTTGTTTTCGAAGCCCAAAATTGAACATTTTCATAAGTTTTGGGACACTTTTCTTCTTTTACACTATTTTTTCATCCTGAATCGTACGTCGTGAGCCGCGAAAAGGACGACAACCTAATCCATCACATTTCTATTACTGAATCACACGGCACCTTGGGCAAGACAACTTCACTTCACGTAGAGGCTAGGCCCGCAAACAGAGGGCGTGGGGCTTGTGACCATGTATCCGTCGCACGGGTGCCCATAACTTTTGATCCGTAAGGAATTACGCAGCGCACATCATACCGTTAGAAAGCACTCTGAGAGTTCTACGATCGAGGCACCTGCCCTACTCGGTTGCGCCTGTTTTTGTAGCCCAAAATCGAACATTTTCATAAGTTTTGGGACACTTTTCTTCTTTTGCCCTATTTTTTCGTCCCGTATCGTACGTCGTGAGCCACAAAAAGGACGACAACCTAATCAATCACATTTCTATTACCGAATCACACAGTAACTTGGGCAAGACAACTTCAATTCATGTAGAGGCTGGGCCTGCAAACAGAGGGCATGGGGCTTGTGACTAGGTATCCGTCGCTCCGGTGGTCATAACTTTTGATCCGTAAGGAGGTACGTGGCGCACAACATACCGTTTGAAAGCTCTCCGAGAGCTCTACAACGGGGGCACCCAGCTTGCTAGGCCGCGGCTTTTTTCGATCCCAAAATCGAACGTTTTCATCAATTTCGGGACACTTTTCTTCTTTTGCGCAGTTTTTCCGTCCCGGATCGTACCTCGGGAGCGGCAAAAAGGACGACAACCTAATCCATCACATATCTATTACCGAATCCCACAGCACCTTGGGCAAGACAACTTCAATTCATGTAAAGGCTAGGCCCACAAACAGAGGGCGTGGGGCATGTGACCAGGTATCCGTCGCTCAGGTGCGCATAACTATTGATCCATAAAGAGTTAAGCGGCGCACAACATACCGTTTGAAAGAACTCTGAGAGCTCTACGATGAGGACACCTAGCCTGCTCGGCTGCACCTATTTTCGGAGCCCAAAATTGAACGTTTTCATCAATTTCAGGACACTTTTCTTTTTTTACGCTGTTTTTTCGTCCCGAATCGTACGTCGTGAGCCGCGAAAAGGACAACAACCTAATCAATCACATTTCTATTAGCGAATCACACGACACCTTGGGCAAGACAACTTTACTTCACGTAGAGGCTGGGCCCGCCAACAGAAGGCGTGGGGCTTGTGACCAGGTATCCGTCGCTCCGGTGCCCATAACTTTTGATCCGTAAGGAGTTACGCGGTGCACAGCATACTGTTGGAAAGCACTCTGAGAGCGCTACAATGGGGACACCTAGCCTGCTCGGTTGCGCCTATTTTTGGAGCCCAAAATCGAACATTTTCATAAGTTTTGGGATACTTTTCTTCTTTTGTGCTGTTTTTTCGTCCCGGATCGTACGTCGTGAGTCGTGAAAAGGACGACAACCTAATTCATCACATTTCTACTACCGAATCACATGGCACCTTGGGCAAGACAACTTCACTTCACGTAGAGGCTGGGCCTGCAAACAGAGAGCGTGGGGCTTCTGACCAGGTATCCGTCGCTCTGATGCCCATAACTTTTGATCCGTAATTAGTTACGCAGCGCACAGTATTCCGTTGGAAAGCTCTCAAAGAGCTCTACGACAGGGGCACCAAGCCTGCTCGGCTGCGGCTATTTTTGGTGCCCAAAATTGAACTTTTTCAGCAATTTTGGGATAGTTTTCTTCTTTTGCGCTGTTTTTTCATCCCGGATCGTACGTCGTGAGCCGCGAAAAGGACAACAACCTAATCCATCACATATCTATTACCGAATCCCACAGTACCTTGGGCAAGACAACTTCACTTCACGTAGATGCTGGGCCCACAAACCGAGGGCGTGGGGATTGAGACCAAGTATCTGTCGCTCCGGTGCCCATAACTTTTGATCCGTAAGGAGTTATGCGGCACACAGGATACCGTTGGAATGCTCTCTGATAGCTCTACGATGTTGGCACTAAACCTGCTCAGCTGCTCCTATTTTCGATGCCCAAAATTGAACGTTTTCATCAGTTTTGGGACACTTTTCTTCTTTTGCACTGTTTTTTCGACCCGGATCGTACTTCCTGAGCAACGAAAAGGACGACAACCTAATCCATCACATTTCTATTACTGAATCCCATGGCATCTTAGGCAAGACAACTTCACTTCATGTAGAGGCTGGGCCCACAAACCGAGGGCGTGGGGCTTGTGACCAGGTATCCGTTGCTCCGGTGCCCATAACTTTTGATCCGTAAGGAGTTACGTGGTGCATAACATACCGTTGGAAAGCTCTTCAAGAGCTCTATGACGTGGGCAGCAAGCCTGGTCGGGTGTACCTATTTTCGGAGCTCAAAATGAAAGGTTTTCATCAGTTTCAGGACACTTTTCATCTTTTGCGATGTTTTTTCGTCCCGGATCGTACGTCAGGAGCTGGGAAAAGGACAACAACCTAATCCATCACATTGCTATTACCGAATCCCAAGGCACCTTGGGCAATAAAAAATTACTTCACGTAGAGGCTGGGCCCGCAAACCGAGGACGTGCGGCTTGTGACCAAGTATCCGTCGCTCCGGTGCCCATAACTTTTGATCCGTAAAGAGTTATGTGGCGCGCAACATACCGTTGGAAAGCTCTCTAATATCTCTACGACGTTGGCATCAAACCTGCTCGGCTACTCCTATTTTTGAATGCCAAAATTGAACGATTTCATTAATTTTTGGACATTTTTCTTCTTTCAAACTGTTTTTTCGTCCCGGATCGTACTTCCTGAGCCGTGAAAAAGACGACAACATAATCCATCACATTTCTATTACCGAATCCCACGGCACCTTGTGCAAGACAACTTTACTTCACGTAGAGGCTGGGCCCACAAACAGAGGGCATGGGGTTTGTGACCAGGTATCCGTTGCTCTGGTGCCCTTAACTTTTGATTCATAAGAAGTTACGCGGCGCACAGTATACCGTTGGAAAGCTCTCTAAGAGCTCTACGACGAGGGCACCTAGCTTGCTCGGCTGCGCCTATTTTCGGAGCCCAAAATCAAACATTTTCATAAGTTTTGGGACACTTTGCTTCTTTTGTGCTGTTTTTTCGTCCCGGATTGTATGTCGTGAGCCGCGAAAAGGACGACAACCTAATCCATCAAATTTCTATTACCGAATCCCATGGCACCTTGGGCAAGAAAACTTCACTTCACGTAGAGGCTGGGCCCGCAAATAGAGGGCGTGGGGCTTGTGACCAGGTATCCGTCACTTCGGTGCCCATAACTTTTGATCCGTAAGGAGTTATGTGAGGCCCGACCCCGAATAATGTGTATTACCTTGATTTGCGTGCCATAGACCAAGAATTATACGACTGACCTTGGATTACGTACCTTGTCTTGGTTTTTGTGCATACTTCGTCATTCGTGCCTTGACCTAGAATGGTGTGCCCTAATCCCCGACTAACGTGCGTTACCTCATTTCATGTGCCCTAACCTAGATTTGCATGCCTTGACCTAGGTTTAAGAGTCGTGCTTCATTTTGTGTGTCTTGCATTGAATTATGTGCATTCATTTAGGGTTGCGTGCATTTACTTGGGAAACGTGCATTCGTCTCGTAGCTCGTGCCCTACCTCGTAGTGTGTGCCCTAAACCTAGGAAAGCGTGTTTGTACGCTAATCAATAAAGCATCTTACACGAAGTACTAGATCATTAATTAATCCTACAAACTCTACTAACTAATATTAAATTGCTAATTCAACCCACTAGAAGACGAAATTGTACCAAAAGCTAAGCATTCTTTATTCTTTATTCCTTATTCTTTTGCACATCCCAAACACACAATATTAAATTGCTCAACCAAGACAAAAATTCAGATTCTTGGAATGCCTTGGCCGACCACTTTTTGTGCATTTGTGCTTGCTTGCTTAATTCAAATTCATTCCTAGCAATTCTATGACAACTAATGACACAAAGCAATAAAAAATGGCTCAAAAACCCTCCCCAATTCTCCAATCTCGACACACATTCCTTTGCCCATGCTATGACAATTCAAACATGCCTCTTGAAGACACAAAATCAGATTTTACAAGGCCCTAGGCCGACCAGCATCAATACTCATCAAGCTTTCATTTTTCTTTCATTCCTTTTCTCTTTCTCTCATTCTTCTATCTCTCTCTCGGCCCTAGTTGAATTTGTAGACTCCATAGCTAAGTTATTCATCCTAAGGCTTTTCAAGACGTCCAAGCTACTTAGGAGCTCGACCAAGCAAAGCTAGGAGCAAAGAAACGCACATCCAAGCCTTTAGCACATTCATTTCGGCTTAGGTAAGTTTAATAGCTTCCATTTCTTTTCTTTTTGTTCTAACCACATGCACCTGCTAAGAACATGGTAACTTAGCTAGGAAATTAGAGAAATCTCAAGTTGTCTCTCGGCTAAGCAAGAAGAAGAGTCGATATTGTGCTTCATCAAGAGTTTGTGCATCTTCTTTGTTGTCTTGCCAAGGTGAGGGCTAAAACTTCTTAAAAATATTTTAAAAACCATATGCATGCCTTTGAATGTCTATTTCTACGTCTGTACTTGTGATATAAGTGTGTTCATGAGCTTTTGTAAACATGCATGGCAAGATATTTGGCTAGAATGTGATGATAGATGAAATCGCGTATGGGACATTCTTCTGTCTTGTTGGTGTGGGGTGATTCTGACCAGGTAAATAAGGTTGAAAATGTGTGCAAGTTGGTAGATGACTAGGTTTGCCAGTTCTGAGCATTTTTCGTAGAAATAGGACAAAGCTAAATTGGACTATAAGGTCCTCAAAATGGCAAAATATCAAAATGCGTCCAAATCTGGAAAATCTGGGAAAATGAAGCAGGTTTTGGCAGATTCACTGTTCTTATAGAACAAACCAGTTTTGGCTTAGTAAATGATATCCAAAATCATTGAAATTTGGTGTGCTGCTAGAGTTTTCAGTTCTGGACATTTTTTTCAGAAATGGACTAAGGCAAAATCTGACCCTAAGGCCATCAAAAATGACAAGCATTGAAATGTGTGCAAATCCGGATAGTTTTGCATAGTCTCACGGTTTTGGCTATAACTCTTGAACCCAAACTCCAAATGATGCGAGGTTTGTTTTTGGATTTAGTTAACTCCTTAACTTTAATTTGAAATTTTGTTTACTGGAATTGGAGATTGTTTTCTTGTCTCAATGATTGTGACAAAACAGTCCATTGCAGTGAGGGTTTCACCTAGTCATATGCTTAGAAAAATTATTGTAGCTTCTCTTGTTGTACTAAATGCTTGGGATTGTGGCATTTGGATGTTGTGTGGACTATTTTGAATGCTTGAGGGTGTTTTAATTAATCAATGCATGGCTTGAGTTTAATTACGTGACAATTTAGGGCTTAATCGCACTGGTGAGCATGAAATGAAACCCTAATGACTAGGAAAAACTCGCTAAGTGTTGATCCTATGGATATCGTATTTAATTATGTGATTAGTAGGCTGCCCGTAGTTTCCCTCATAGCCCTAAACATGATTTCGATGATTACTTGTTGACAAGTAGGCCCTTCTTGCACCCGGTTCCACGTAGATGTTGTTGCATGTTGAATAATCTTATTATTTGATAACGTGAACTACGAAATGAGTTATATGAATTGATTTACATGCGTTACATGGCTGCCCGTTTAATATTCATATAACTCCATGTGCTTTTCAAGTGAAATTGCGTGTCATATCGTGCCTCGCTTGTTTACTTGTCAATGTGCAATCTTATGACTGCCCGGAGGCAACCTACTTTGTTGACCTCCAAATGTGATATATAAAATGTCGTAAATGTGTATTGTATACAAGGTTGCAACCTTTCTTTCTGGCGTGGTAGCGTTCACGCACACCAGGCGGCATCGGGCTTGCCGGTGCAACCGTGACTACCATTGTCCAATTCCCTCTCTCGCTTAGGGGCTAGACTTCCTCGAAGAGTTGGGTAGTAGGATTTCGGGGTACATCCGAGTACACCCATTTGGCGTGATAAGGAGATGATTTGAAGTCGGCCGCAACAACTGATACTGGAAATGAACTGAGAGCAAAAGCTCACCGTATCCTTTTCACTATGTGTATAAGTACGCTCGCTTGGTTCCTTGAGGACCTCGGGGAGGAAAGACGGGTAACTGTGTTCTTTTACTGTTATATTACATTATGTACTTACTTGTGATACATGCCACGCTTGCAAAAAGAGTTTTCACAAGTTGAACCGGAAAATAAGTTTCAAAACTTATTTCTCGTTCCCCCTCGATGAGTTCATAAGGACTCACCCTCTTTTATCATCTCAGGTGAAGAAGACCAGGAACAGGTACCCGAGGACAACGTGCCTAACGATGATTCCTTGGAATGATTGCTTGCCCTACGTGCCTTACGTGATTATGGCCATTTTGTGAATGATATGTTGCTTGAAGACTATTTCTTATGTTGTTTGTTGTTGTATTGTAAATGACCCCCGTTGTAATTTTGGCTTGTACTGATCATAACTAGATAGTCACTATTATGGTTATTTTTGCTATCGCTATTGACTAGTATCTATCACAGGATTATGAAGTATCAGGTAAGGATTAAGTAATATGAATCTATCCAATCTTAAGCAGGTACTCATTGTTAAGCCAAGATCAACAGGTACTTTTGTAACAAGGATTAACAAACAAACGAGACATAGTATCATGCTAGGTTATTAATCAAACGATACTTGGAAATAACTAGTAGGCGTTTTGATTGGTTATAAATAGTAATCTTAGTTGGAAATGAAATTGAGATTGAAAGATTTGAGGTCTTTAGAAAATTAGGTCAAACTAAAGAGCCCAATTACAGCCGTTATGCTACTGGTTTTCCAGAGAGTTTGTGGAGTTTAGGCTAAACGTTAAGTGTTAAACCTTCTTGAACGATTAAGTACGTGATATGATTTGAATGTTTAGATCACTCCCTAGTCTAACCTCTATAGGTCGGGTTGGGGCGTGACACCTTAGAGAAATGGTATCAGAGCTTAGTTTACTAACTAGGCATTGGTCGGGTTCAACTCTCGGACCGTAGGTAGAAGCCCTAAGATAATTATGATATCTTGTTTATATGTGTTAATGTGTGCTAAATGTGCTTTAATTGTTTTGAACATTGAATATTATGTGCCTTTACGGATCATATGTTTTCTATATCATGCACACCGACACGTCTTCAATAATGCATGCATGCTTTTATACTTCTTCCTTGATACTTGTGCATGCTATATAACTGTGAATGACTGTTTATATAAATGTGAATGACTGTTTATATAACTGTGAATGACTGTTTATACACATAGATAGTTAGGATTAGGACTTTCAGGGAAGTGAATTTGTGCAGGACGAACGAAAAGACTTGGTTAGAGATTTCTCGCATCTCCACAGGTACTTGATGGATCGTATGTATTATTGGATATGCATATATAAAATGCGTAGCACAGGTTTAAATGTTGAGGTAAAGTTATCCCCTTATCTTTGGAATACCCATGATTAAGTTATCAATTTTATGGCTATGAAGTTTTGATTCCGTTAAACTGTTCTTCTAATTGTGGCTCAAGTATAAAGGTTAAAGACATACTACTTTCCTTAGATATAAGGGTATACTATTAAATATGTAGAGTAGTATATATTCCCATGTGCTGATAGTGGAAGTTGACTTAGAGGTTTTTTTGAATCCATTTCTCGCATCTTAAAATTGGGTTGATAGACTATCTAAGAAGTTAACAATATACGTGTACGGTCGAATCCTTACTTGATTGGAATTAAGCATTGATGAATCTGATATGGTGTATACTAGCGAGTTTCAAGTTCACTAAACGTTGAGATCATGACCTAGAAAATAAGAGGTGAATTTGTGGAAATTGACAATAGTTTACCTTTAGGGGTTAGATTATTAAGTCTTGGATAACGTATTTAAGTGAGTTAACAATGGATAACCTCAAGACATGTAGGCAACTATGAAGACTGAGTTTAACAAGGTTGATGATTCTTTAGTATAACAAGGTATAGGGATGTTGGAATCAAGGAATTCACGTAGCTAGGACTTGTGTTTGGGAAAACTGCACCTAAAATGTTAGGCCGAATAGAAGTGTAAGGAATTGAATTATGCATTAGATGACTAACGTTGCTAAAGGTCCTAAGTTGGATATCGGTGATATTTAGAATTATGGTATTAATTTGGTACCTCTCGGATTTAGTTGTGATTATACAAAGTAAGTCATTATATGCACTCATTGTTTGGATACCCTAAAGGATGTTAGAAAGCATATATCCCTAAGCAAGACTGATAGACCTAGTATATAAACCATGGAAATGAGATTAAAGCATCCGGTTGCAGAATGGAGTCGTTAGGGTATGAATAGTAATCCTAAATAGCTAATAGTGAGTACGCATGATGATTCATGGTAAACCCTAGGACCTAAGGTCGATCAGACTTAATGCTCTTAGCTAGTTGAACATGTAAACGAAGAGAGTAAGATAGAGATGAATCAGAGTCATGAGACTATTGTTAGACCACCGTATCTATGTGTACCATTTCACGTCTAGAAACTAGCGATTGGTAGACTTCGAATGGTGGTCGTTGAATAAAGAGGTGAATCTTGTAGTGATAGTTAAACTGGTGGTTGATTACTTTTGAAGTTCTATTAGGTTATGTTGAAGGATGCCTCTTTGTCATAATTCTTATATTGATACAACCTTGAAGTTATCTCGTGTAAGTATTTTATGAGCTCGATCATTTCGGTACCCATTTATAGTCCTAGGATTATTGTTGTACGACCGGTAACCTAGTAGAGCATTGATATCACTTACATGGCGATGAACCCAGCTTAGTAACATTAATGTTGAGGATATATTGGCGGGTATTAAGTGTTCGAAGGAATGACTAGGTCGCTAAGTGAGTAGGACCATTGTCTTCTTAAGTATGACGTAACCTTGGATTGAGGTGAGTGAAATTTATTTGAGGTTAAAACTATTCGCCTTAGGAGTTTTGGATAAGATTGAAAGAAATTTTGAAGCCTCGAGACGTGAAAATAGAGATTTGAATAAGAAAATAGATTGTGGATCACAAGCTGATGAAATTTACTTGTAAGAGTTGAACTAGTGCAACATGATTAGTTTGCCATGCAATTTCAATGACAATTTGTTGGTGGTACCTAATAAACCTTAGAGTTTGAGTTTTATGAACCTCAATGGTCTTTCTCTTGATTACAAGCGTGAAGGTTAACGAAGCTGGGGAAGAATGTTAGTGAACAGGAGCTTGTAACCGAGAGACTAGTCATTAGAAGATTTGCAAATCTAATGTACCTACGAGATAAGGACTATGATACTATCGATAGATGACGATTTGAGATGGATTAGTTTGTTTGGTGAGTTCTTCTTGAAGATAGGGTCATATTGTGGAAATGATCCATAACTTGTTTATGTCCTATGTGATAACAATTGTGAAGCTAGTTGATAGGTTATGTAAATCGGATATAGACCTATCATCTTGAAATTAGTATATGTGGCTATATGATCATAGTATTATTGTGATATTCCTTTTTGAGGTATGAATGCAGGATTGATACAACATGAGTCAGGATTCTGGAGTTATAGTTATATAGTTAGAATACCGATGCAGCTTTGATGACTACGTTTGAAGACTCTAACCTTAGTCAATGAACTTGATCTTAAGATCAAATGGAAGGAATAGAATCGTTCAAAGGAAAGAACTGTAAATGTAGAGGTCACACCGAACTAAATGATTGGAGAAACATAACAAGTGACTTGGTTGTGGTAAAAGATCACCAAACACGGGATGAACCGGAGTAGGAAGAATAACAAGGGTCAGAATCCGTCTAAATGACCTCAATAGGCAAGAACGAATTTCGGGCTGAAATTCTTTTAAGGAGGGGAGGATGTGAGGCCCGACCCCGAATAACGTGTGTTACCTCTATTTTTGTGCCATAGACCAAGAATTATATGACTGACCTTGGATTACGTGCCCTGTCTTGGTTTTCGTGCATGCTTCGTCATTCGTGTCTTGACCTAGAATAGTGTGCCCTAATCCCCGACTGATGTGTATTACCTCGTTTCGTGTGCCCTGACCTAGATTTGCGTGCCTTGACCTAGGTTTAAGAGTCGTGTTTCATTTTATGTACCTTGCATTGAATTATGTGCATTCATTTAGGATTGCGTGCATTTACTTGGGAAACATGCATTCGTCTCGTAGTTTGTGCCCTACCTCATAGTGCATGCCCTAAACCTAGGAAAGCGTGCCCGCACGTTAATCAAGAAAGCATCTTACACGAAGTACTAGATAATTAATTAATCCTACAAACTCTACTAACTAATATTAAATTGCTAATTCAACGCACTAGAAGACGAAATTGCACCAAAAGCTAAGCATTCTTTATTCTTTATTCCTTATTCTTTTGCACATCCTAAACACACAATATTAAATTGCTCAACCAAGACAAAAATTCAGATACTTGCAATGCCTTGGCCGACCACTTTTTGTGCATTTGTGCTTGCTTGCTTAATTCAAATTCATTCCTAGCAATTCTATGACAACTAATGACACAAAGCAATAAAAAATGGCTCAAAAACCCTCCCCAATGCTCCAATCTCGACACACATTCCCTTGCCCATGCTAGGACAATTCAAACATGCCTCTTGAAGACACAAAATCAGAATTTACAAGGTCCTAGGCCGACAAGCATCAATACCCATCAAGCTTTCATTTTTCTTTCATTCCTTTTCTCTTTCTCTCATTTCTTCTCTCTCTCTCTCGGCCCTAGCTGAATTTGTAGACTCCATAGCTAAGTTCTTCATCCTAAGGCTTTTCAAGACCTCCAAGCTACTTAGGAGCTCGACCAAGCAAAGCTAGGAGCAAAGAAACGCACATGCAAGCCTTTAGCACATTCATTTCGGCTTAGGTAAGTTTAATAGCTTCCATTTCTTGTTCTTCTTGTTCTAACCACATGAACCTACTAAGAACATGGTAACTTAGCTAGGAAATTAGAGAAATCTCAAGTTGTCTCTCGGCTAAGCAAGGAGAAGAGTTGACATTGTGCTTCATCAAGAGTTTGTGCATCTTCTTTGTTGTTTTGCTAAGGTGAGGGCTAAAACTTCTTGAAAAGCTTTTAAAAACCACATGCATGCCTTTGAATGTCTATTTCTACCTCTGTACTTGTGATATATGTGTGTTCATGAGCTTTTGTAAACATGCATGGCAAGATATTTGACTAGAATGTGTTGATAGATGAAATCGCGTATGGGAAAATGCGTGAAAATTGGTAGGTAACTAGTTTTTCCAGTTATGAGCATTTTTTGCAAAAATAGGCCAACGCTAATTTTGACTCTAAGGTCCTCAAAATGGCAAAATATCAAAATGCGTCCAAATCTGGAAAATCTGGGAAAATGAAGCAGGTTTTGGCAGATTCACTGTTCTTGTAGAACGAACCAGTTTTGGCTAAGTACATGATATCCAAAATGCATGAAATTTGGTGTGCTTCTATATTTGTCAGTTCTGGACATTTTTGTCAGAAATGGACTAAGGTAAAATCTGACCCTAAGGCCCTCAAAAATGACAAGCATTGAAATGTGTGCAAATCTGGACAGTTTTGCGTAGTCTCACGGTTTTGGCTATAACTCCTGAACCCGAACTCCAAATGATGTGAGGTTTGCTTCTGGATTTATTTCACTCCTTAAGATTTAATTTGATATTTTGTTTACTGGAATTGGAGATTCTTTTCTTGTCTCAATGATTGTGAGAAAACAGTCCATTGCAGTGAGGGTTTCACGTAGTGATATGCTTAGAAAAATTATTGTAGCTTCTCTTGTTGTACTAAATGCTTGGGATTGTGGCATTTGGATGTTGTGTGGACTATTTTGAATGCTTGAGGGTGTTTTAATTAATCAATGCATGACTTGAGTTTAATTACGTGACAATTTAGGGCTTAATTGCACGGGTGAGCATCAAATGAAACCCTAATGACTAGGAAAAACTCGCTAAGTGTTGATCTTATGGATATCGTATTTAATTATGTGATTAGTAGGCTGCCCGTAGTTTCCCTCATAGCCCTAAACATGATTTCGATGATTACTTGTTGACAAGTAGGCCTTTCTTGCACCCGGTTCCACGTAGATGTCGTTGCATGTTGAATAATCTTATTATTTGATCACGTGAACTACGAAATGAGTTATATGACTTGATTTACATGCATTACATGGCTACCCGTTTAATATTCATATAACTCCATGTGCTTTTCAAGTGAAATTGCGTGTCATATCGTGCCTCGCATGTTTACTTGTCAATGTGCAATCTTATGAGTGCTCGGAGGCAACCTACTTTGTTGACCTCCAATATGATATATTAAATGTCATAAATGTGCATTGCATACAAGGTTGCAACCTTTCTTTCTGGCGTGGTAGCGTTCACACACACCAGGCGGCATCGGGCTTGCCGGTGCAACCGTGACTACCATTGTCCAATTCCCTCTCTTGCTTGGGGGCTAGACTTTCTCGGAGAGTTGGGTCATAGGATTTCTAGGTACATCTGGAGTACACCCATTTGGCGTGATAAGGAAATGATTTGAAGTCGGCCGCAACAAATGATACTGGAAATGAACTGAGAGCAAAAGCTCACCGTGTCCTTTTCACTATGTGTATAAGTACTCTCGCTTGGTTCCTAGAGGACCTCGGGGAGGAAAGACGGGTAACTGTGTTCTTTTACTGTTATATTACATTATGTACTTACTTGTGATACATGCCACGCTTGCAGAAAGAGTTTTCACAAGTTGAACTGGAAAATAAGTTTCAAAACTTATTTCTCGTTCCCCCTCACTAAGTTCATAAGGACTCACCCTATTTTATCATCTCAGGTGAAGAAGACCAGGAACAGGTACCCGAGGACAACGTGCCTAACGATGATTCCTTGGAATGATTGCTTGCCCTACGTGCCTTACGTGATTATGGCCATTTTGTGAACGATATGTTGTTTTGAAGACTATTTCTTATGTTGTTTGTTGTTGTATTGTAAATGACCCCCGTTGTAATTTGGGGTCTAATTTTGGCTTGTACTAATCATAACTAGATAATCATTATTATGGTCATTTTTGCTATCACTATTGACTAGTATCTATCACAGGATTATGAAGTATCAGGTAAGGATTAAGTAAAATGAATCTATCCAATCTTAAGCAGGTACTCATTGTTAAGCTAAGATCAACAGGTACTTTTGTAACAAGGATTAACAAACTAACGAGACATAGTATCATGCTAGATTATTAATCAAACGAGACTTCGAGATAACTAGTAGGCGTTTCGATTGGTTATGAATAGCAATCTTAGTTGGAAATGAAATTGAGATTGAAAGATTTGAGGTCTTTAGAAAATTAGGTCAAACTAAAGAGCCCAATTACAACCGTTATGCTGTCAGTTTTCCAGAGAGTTTGTGGAGTTTAGGCTAAACGTTAAGTGTTAAACCTTCTTGAACGATTAAGTACGTGATATAATTTGAATGTTTAGATCACTCCCTAGTCTAACCTCTATAGGTTGGGTTGGGGCGTGACAAGTTACGCAGCGTACAACATAGCGTTGGAAAGCTCTCTGAGAGCTGTACGATGGGGGCACCTAGCCTGCTCGGCTGCGCCTGTTTTCGAAGCCCAAAATCAAACATTTTCATAAGTTTTGGGACACTTTTATTCTTTTACACTATTTTTTCGTCCCGGATCGTATGTCGTGAGCCGCGAAAAAGACAAAATCCTATTCCATCACATTTCTATTACCGAATCACAAGGCACCTTGGGCAAGACAACTTCATTTCACGTAGAGGCTGGGCCCGCAAACAGAGGGCGCGGGGCTTGTGACCAGGTATCCATCGTTAAGGTGCCCATAACTTTTGATCTGTCAGGAGTTACGCGGTGCACAACATACCGTTGGAAAGCACTCTGAGAGCTCTACGATCAGGGCACCTAGCCTGCTCGGTTGCGCCTATTTTCGTAGCCCAAAATCGAATATTTTCATAAGTTTTGGGACACTTTTCTACTTTTGCGTTGTTTTTTCATCTCGGATCGTACGTCGTGAGCCACGAAAAGAACGAAAACCTAATCCATCACATTTCTATTACCGAATCAACGGCACCTTGGGCAAGACAACTTCACTTCACGTTGAGGCTGGGCCCGCAAACAGAGGGTGTGGGGCTTGTGACCAGGTATCCGTCGCTCCGGTGCCTATAACTTTTGATCCGTAAGGAGTTACGCAGTGCACAACATACCGTTGAAAAGCTCTCTGAGAGCTGTACGATGGAGGCTGCTCGGCTGCGCCTGTTTTGGGAGCTCAAAATCGAACATTTTCATAAGTTTTGGGATACTTTTCTTCTTTTACGCTGTTTTTTCATCCTGAGTCGTATGTCGTGAGCAGCGAAAAAGACGACATCCTATTCCATCACATTTTTTTTACCGAATCACACGGCACCTTAGGCAAGACAACTTCACTTCACGTAGAGGCTAGGCCCGCAAACAGAGGGCGTGGGGCTTGTGACCAGGTATCCATCGCTTCGGTGCCTATAACTTTTGCTCCGTAAGGAGTTACGCGGCGCACAGCATACCGTTAGAAAGCACTCTGAGAGCTCTACGATGGGGGCACCTAGCTTGCTCGGTTGCACCTATTTTCGGAGTCCAAAATAAAACATTTTCATCAGTTTCAAGACACTTTTCTTCTTTTGCGTTGTATTTTCGTCCCGGATCGTATGTCGTGAGCCGTGAAAAGGACGACAACCTAATCCATCACATTTCTATTACCGAATCCTACGGCACCTTGGGCAAGACAACTTCACTTCATGTGGAGGCTGGGCCCACAAACAGAGGGCGTGGGGCTTGAGACCAAGTATCCGTCGCTCTGGTGCTCATAACTTTTGATCCGTAAGGAGTAACGCGGTGCACAACATACTGTTGGAAAGCTCTCCGAGAGCTCTACGATGAGGGCACAGAGTCTGCTCGGCTGAGCCTATTTTCAGAGCCTAAAATTGAACATTTTCATCAGTTTTGGGATACTTTTCATCATTAGCGCAGTTTTTACGTCTCGGATCGTACGTCGTGAGCCGTGAAAAGGACGACAACCTAATCCATCACATTTCTATTACATAATTCCACGACACCTTGGGCAGGACAACTTCACTTCACGTAGAGGCTGGGCCCGCAAACAGAGGGCGTGGGGCTTGTGACCAGATATCCGTCGCTCCGATGCCCATAACTTTTGATCCGTAAGGAGCTACGCGACGCACATCATACCGTTAGAAAGCTCTCTGAGAGCTCTACGACGGGGGCACCAAGCCTGCTCGGATACGCCTATTTTCAAAGCCCAAAATCGAACGTTTTCATCAGTTTTGGGACACTTTTCTTCTTTTGCGCTATTTTTTCGTCCTGGATCGTACGTTGTGAGCTGCCAAAAGGACGACAACCTAATCCATCACATTTCTATTACCGAATCACACGTCACCTTAGACAAGACAACTTCACTTCACGTAGAGGCTGGGCCCGCAAACAGAGGGCGTGGGGCTTATGACCAGGTATCTGTCGCACCGGTGCCTATAACTTTTGCTTCGTAAGGAGTTACGCGGTGCACACCATACTGTTGGAAAGCACTCTGATAGCTCCACGATGGGAGCACCTAGCTTGCTCGGTTGTGCCTATTTTCAGAGTCCAAAATCGAACATTTTCATCAGTTTCAGGACACTTTTCCTCTTTTGCGCTGTTTTTTCGTCCCGGATCGTATGTCGTGAGCCGCGAAAAGGACGACAACCTAATCCATCACATTTCTATTACCGAATCCCATGACACCTTAGGCAAGACAACTTCACTTCTCGTAGAGGCTGGGCTAGCAAATAGTGGGTGTGGGGCTTGTGACCAGGTATCCGTCGCTCCGGTGCTTATTACTTTTGATTTGTTAGGTGTTACGCGGCATACAGTATACCGTTAGAAAGCTCTTCGAGAGATCTACGACGGGGGCACAAAGCTTGCTTGGCTGCGCCTATTTTCAGAGCCCAAAATCGAACGTTTTCATCAGTTTTGGGATACTTTTCTTCTTTTGCGCAATTTTTTCCGTCCCGGATCGTATGTCGTGAGCCACGAAAAGGACGACAACCTAATCCATCGCATTTCTATTACAAAATCCCATGGTTCCTTGGGCAAGACAACTTCACTTCACGTAGAGGCTGGGCTCGCAAACAGAGGGCGTGGGGCTTGTGACCAGGTATCCGTCGCTCCAGTGCCCATAACTTTTGATCCGTAAAGAGTTACGCTGCGCACAGCATACCGTTGGAAAGCTCTCTAAGAGGTCTACAACGGGGGCACCTAGTCTGCTTGGCTGCGTCTATTTTCGAAGCCCAAAATTGAACATTTTCATAAGTTTTGGGACACTTTTCTTTTTTTACACTGTTTTTTCGTCCCGAATCGTACGTTGTGAGCCGCGAAAAGGACGACAACCTAATCCATCACATTTCTATTACCGAATCACACGGCACCTTGGGCAAGAGAACTTTACTTCACGCAGAGGCTGGGCCCGCAAACAAAGGGTGTGGGGCTTGTGACCTGGTATCTGTCGCTCCGGTGCCCTTAACTTTTGATCCGTAAGGAGTTACGCGGCGCACAACATACCGTTGGAAAGCACTCTGAGGGCTCTACGATGGGGGCACCTAGCATGCTCGGTTGCGCCTATTTTCGAAGCCCAAAATTGAACATTTTCATATGTTTTGGTACACTTTTCTTCTTTTGCGCTGTTTTTCCGTCCCGAATCGTACGTCGTGAGCCACGAAAAGATTGACAACCTAATCCATCACATTTCTATTAGCGAATCACATGGCACCTTGGGCAAGACAACTTCACTTCACGTAGAGGCTGGGCCCGCAAACAGAGGGCGTGGGGCTTGTGACCAAGTATCCGTCGCTCCGGTGCTCATAACTTTTGATCCGTAAGGAGTTACACGACGCATAGCATACGGTTGGAAAGCTCTCAGAGAGCTCTACGACGGGGACACCAAGCATGCTCGGCTGCTTGTGAGGCTCGACCCCGAATAACGTGTGTTACCTCAATTTGCATGCCTTAGACCCAGAATTATATGACCATAAATAGGGTCGTATTATGGAAATGGTCCATAACATGTGTATGTCCTACGTGTTAACACTATTGAAGTTAGTTGATAGGATATGTAAATCTGATATATACCTATCATCTTGAAATTAGTGTATGTCACCATAAGATCGTGGTATTATTGTGATATTCCTTTTGAGGTATGAATTCAAGATCGACACGACATAAGTCATGACTTTGGGGTTATAGTTATATTGTTAGAATGTCGATGCATCTTTGATTATCATGTCTAGAGATTCTAACATTGGTTAACGAACTCGACCTTAAAGATCAATTGGAGAAAATATAGTCATTTCAAGGAACGAACTGTAAATGTAGGAGTCACACCGAATTAGATCATTGGAGAAACGTAGGAACTGAATTGGTTGTGGTAAGAGAGATCACAGAACACGGGATGAACCGGAGTGAGAAAAATAACAAATGTCAAAATCCGTCTAAATGACCTCAATAGGTAAGAATGAATTTCAGGACAAAATTCTTTTAAGGAGGGGAGGATGTAAGGCCCGACCCCGAATAACGTGTGTTACCTCGATTTGTGTGCCATAGACCCAGAATTATATGACCAACCTTGGATTATGTGCCCTATCATGATTTTTACGCATGCCTCGTTATACGTGTCTTGACCTAGGATTGTGTGCCCTGACTTCAATTTACGTGTGATACCTCGATTTTTGTGCACTGACCTTGAACTGCGTGCCCTAACCCAGGTTCAAGAGTCGTACCTCAATTTATGTGTATTGCATTGAATTACGTGTCTTGTATTGGTTTACGTGCATTCACCTAAGGTTGCGTGCATTTGCATTGGAATCCATGCATCTATCTTGAAGTATGTGCCTTACCTCGTAGTTCGTGTCTACCTCGTGATTTGTGCCCCGTATTGATTTTTGTGCGTGTCTCGTAGTACGTGCCTTAGACCTAAGAAAGCGTGCCCGCACGCTAATCAATAAAGAATCCTACACAAAGCACTAAACATTAAAATAATCCTACACAATCCACTAACTAATATTATATTCCTAATTCAAATTCTCTACAAAACCCACTAACTAATAAAATAATCTATTCTTCCCAACACACTCAACTAACCAATAAACTATTATAAACCTACACTTATTATAATCCAAAATACACTAACTTGATTCTGAAATTTCAGATTTTCCCTTGCATTACACGACCAAGGCAAAGCAATTTGATCAACTTTGCACAATTAAATTAAAGCCTAGACATTCTATGACACATGCACTAAACACAATGCATAAAAAATTCACCTACACCCTACCCAAGCATCTCATTTTCGACCCTCTCAATGCCATGCTTAATTTCAACTCAAAAAAATGCTAAAGATGACACAAAATTCAGATTTGAAAGGCTCAAGGCCAACACACACACAAACAAGCATTATTTCTCTCTCAAACTCTCTCTTTCCTCTCAAACTCTCCCATTCTCTCTCCATTTTCAACCAAGGCAGCCTTTGAGCTCCCAAGACTCCTCACAAGCTCTCAAGGACTCTCTAAGACTCTCCCAAGCTTGGCCATAGCAAGCCATAGCAAGCAAACACGCAAGAAAGTCTCATACAAGCTCATAACTCATCATTTTCAGCCTAGGTAAAGTTTTGATGGTTTTCTTCCATTTCTTTTTGTTCTAAACACATACACACCTTCTACACAAGCTAACTAAGCTAGTATTTAAGGGAAATCAAGATACCTCTCGGCCAAAGCAAGGAAAAAGGTCTAGTTGTGCGATTCAAAGAGCGTTTGTGCATCTTCGTCTATCGATTTGCTAAGGTGAGGGTTAAACTCTTTTAAAAGCTTTCAAAAATCACATGCATGCCTTCATATGACTATGTTTACCTCTGTAGTTGTTGTATATGTGTGTACATGAGCTTTTGTAACCATGCATGGCAAGATATTTTGCTAGAACTTGAAGATAGGTAAAATCGCATAACTGGCAGATTTCTGACTTGTTAGAACGAAGTGTATTTGGCCTGGTAAATGATGTTTAAAATGCATGAAAATTAGTAGGTGACTATTTTTTCCAGTTCTGAGAATTTTTCATAGAAATAGGCCAAGGCCAATTTTGACTCTAAGGTCTCCAAAATGGCAAAATATCGAAAGGTGTCCAAATCTGGAAAATCTGGGAAAATGGAGCAGGTTTTTGGCAGTTCACTGTCCTTGTAGAACGAAACAGTTTTCACCTAGTAAACGATATGTAAAATGCATGAAATTTGGTTGGTTGCTATATTTTTCAGTTCGGGACATTTTTGTCAGAAATAGACTAAAGTTATATCTGACCCTAAGACCCTCAAAAATGGAAAGTATTGAAATATGTATGAATCTGGACAGTTTTGCGTTGTCTCACGGTTTTAGCTATACCTCTTGAATCCGAACTCCAAATGATGCGAGGTTTGTTTCTGGATTTAGTTCACTGGAATTGGAGATTGTTTGCTTGTCTAAATGTTTGTGGAAAAATAGACCATTGCAGTGAGGTTTTTATTTAGTGATATGGTTTGAAAAATGTTGTAACTTCTCTTGTGGTATCGAATTCTTGGGATTGTGGCACTTGGATGTTGTGTGGACTGTTTTGGATGATTGAGGATGTTTTAATAAATTGATGCATGGTTTGGGTTTAATTGCGTGACAACTTGCAGCTTAATCACACGTGTAAGCATGAATTGAAACCCTATGATTGTATAAACTCATTATCTGATTACGTGATTGATAAGTAGACCTTTCTTGAACCCGGTCCCACGTAGACGTCGTTGCATGCTTGTATAAACTCATTATCTGATTACGTGAACCCCGAAATGAGTTATATGACTTGATTTATATGTGTTACATGGCTGCCCGTTTAATATTCATATAACTCCATGTGCTTTACAAGTGAAATTACATGTCAAAACTTGCCTCGTGTGTTTACTTGTCAATGTGCGATCTTATAACTGCTCGGAGGCAACCTACTTTATTGTCCTCTTAATGTGATATATTAAATGTTATAAATGTGCATTGCATACAAGGTTGCAACCTTTCATTCTGGCATGGTAGCGTTCGCGCACACCGGGTGGCATCGACCTTGCCGGTGCAACCGTGACTACCATGGTCCTATTCCCTCTCTCGCTTGGGGGCTAGACTTCCTCGGAGAGTTGGGTCATAGGATTTCGGGGTACATCCGGATTACACACACCCATTTGGCGTGATAAGTGGATGATTTGAAGTCGGCCGCAACAACTGTTATTGGAAATGAATTGAGAGCAAAAGCTCACCGTATCCTTTTCACTATGTGTATAACTACTCTCGCTTGGTTCCTAGAGGACCTCGGGGAGGAAATACAGGTAATTGTGTTCTTTTACTTTTATACTATATTATGAACTTACTTGTGTTATATGTCATGCTTTTAAAAAGGGTTTTTCATAAGTTGAACTAGAAAAAGAGTTTCAAAACGTATTTCTCGTTCCTCCTCGCTGAGTTCATAAGGACTCACCCTCTTTTATCATCATAAGTGAAGAAGATCAGGAACAGGCACCCGTGGATAACGTGCCTATTGATGACTCTTTGGAGTGATTGCATGCCCTACGTGCCTTACGTGATTGTGGCTGTTTTGTGAACGATGTGTTGTTTTGAAGACTATTTCTTATGTTACTTGTTGTCATTATTGTAAATGACCCCCGTTGTAATTTGGGATCTAATTTTGATTTGTACTGTTTATAACTAGACAGACACCCTATTTGATCGTTTTACTACTTTGATTAGTAACTACTACAGGCTTATGAAATATTAGGCAAAGGGCTAAGTAAAATGAATCCATCCAATCTTAAACAGGTGCTCATTTGTAAGCTAAGATCAACAGGTACTTGTGTAACAGGAATCGACACATAAACGAGACATAGTTGCCATGCTAGGTGTTAATCAAACGAGACTTGAGATAAACAGTAGACATATCAATTGGCGGTAAATAGTAACCTTAGTTGGAATCGAATTTGAGATTGGTTATTTCGTGGCGTTTAGAAAATCAGGTCAAACTAGGAAGCCAATTACAGCCGTCATGCTGCCGGTTTTCCGGAGAATTTTTGGAGTTCTAGTCTAACGGATTAGCTTAATCTTCGTTAATCAGTTATAGTCGTAAAAGAATGTGAATGATTAGATCACACCCTAGTCTAACCTCCATAGGTCGGGTTGGGGGCGTAACACCTTATATTAATGGTATCAGAGCTTAGTTTACTAACAAGGCGTTAGTCGGGTTCAACTCTCGGACCATGGGTAGAATCCCTAAGGTAATTATGATTTCTTGTTTATATGTGTTAATATGTGCTAATATGCTTTAATTGCTTTAAGTATTGAATATTATGTGCCTTTGTGGACCATATGTATTCTGTATTGTGCACACCAACACGTCCTTAATAATGCATGCATGCTTTTGTACTCTTTGGATACATGTGCATATTACATAACCATGACTGACTGTTTATATACATAGATAGTTAGGATTGGAACTTTCAGGGAAGTGAATTTATGCAGGAAGAACAAAAAGGCTCGGTTAGAGATTTCTCGCATCTTCATAGGTACTCGATGGATCGTATGTATTATTGGATATGAATATATAAAATGCGTAGCACAGGTATAAATGTTGAGGTAAAGTTATCCCCTTATCTTTGGAATACCCATACCTATGATTAAGTTATCAATTTTATAGCTATGAAGTTCTTGATTCCGTTAAAATAGTTCTTCTAATTGTGGTTCAAGTATAAAGGTTAAGGACACAACTTTCCTCAGATATAAGAGTATACTATTGGACATGTAGAGTAGTATATATTCTCATGTGCTTGTAGTGGAAGTTGACTTAGAGGTTCCTTTGAATCCATTTCTCATATCTTAAAATTGGCTTGATAGACTATCTAAGAAGTTAGCAATATACTCGTACGATTGAATCCTTACTTGATTGGAATGAAGCATTGATGAATCTGATATGGTGTATACTAGCGAGTTTCAAGTTCACTAAATAGTAAGATCGTGACCTAGAAATTAAGAGATGAATTCGTGGAAGTTGACGATAGTTACTTTTAGGGGTTAGATTATTAAGACATATATAGTATATTTAAGTAACTTAACAATGGATAACCTCAAGACATGTAGGCAACTCTGGGGACTGAGTTTAACAAGGTCGATGATTCTTTGGTATGACAAGATATAGGGATGTTGGAATCGAGGAATTCATGTAGCTAGAACTTGTTTACGGAAGACTACACCTAAAATGTTAGGCCGAATAGAAGTGCAACGTATTGAATTATGCATTAGACAACTAACGTTGCTAAAAGTCATAAGTTGGATATTGGTGATATTAAGAATCATGGTATTAATTTGGTGCCCCTCTGATTTAGTTGTAATTATGCAAAGTAAGTCATTCTATGCACTCGTTATTTGGATACCCTAGAGGATGTTAAGAAGTATATATCCCTAAATAATACTGATGGACCTGGTATATAAACCATGAATATTAAGCATCTGGTTGCAAAGTGGAGTCGTTAGGGTATGATTAATAATCCTAAATAGCTAATAGTGAGTATGCATGATGATTTATGGTGAACCCTAGGACCTAAGGTCGATGAGTCTTGATGCTCTTAGCTAGTTGAACATGTAAATGAGAAGAGTAAGATTTCATATAGTTAAGATAGAGATGAACTAGAGTCATGATGACCCAAGAGACTATTATTAGACCACCGTATCTATGTGCACCATTTCACGTCTAGAAACTAGCTATTGGTAGACTTCGAATCGTGGTCGTTGAATAGAGGGGTGGATCTTGTAGTGATAGTTAAATGAGTGGTTGATTACTTTTGAAGTTCTATTAGGTTATGTTGAAGGATGCCTCGTGGTCATAATTCTTATGTTGATACAACCTCGAAGTTATTTCATGTAATAAGCTACTTGGATTAGTATGGTAAATATCTATGAGCTAGATCATTTCGGTACCCATTTATAGTCCTAGGATTGTTGTTGTAAGGCCGATAACCTAGTGGAGCATTGATATCAGTTACATGGCTATGCCCCTAGCTTAGTAACACTAATGTTGAAGATATATTAGTGGGCATTAGATGTTCAAAGGAATGACTAGGTCGCTAAGTGAGTAGGACCACTGCCCTCTTAACTATGACGTAACCTTGGATTGAGGTGAGTGGAATTTATTTGAGGTTAAAACTATTCGCCTTAGGAGTTTTGGTTAAGATTAAAATAAATTCTGAAGCCTCGTGACTTGAAGACAGAGATTTGAATAAAGAAATAAATTGTGGATCACAAGCTGATGAAACTTACTTGAAGAGTTGAACTAGTGCCACAGGATTAGTTTACCCATGCAATTTTGATGGCAGTTTGTTGGTGGTACTTAATAAACCTTCGAGTTGAGTTTAACGAATCTCAATGGTCTTTCTCCTTGATTACGAGCGTGAAGGTTAACGAAGCTGGGAAATGATATTAGTGAATAGGAGCTTGTAACCGGGAGACTAGTCATTAGAAGATTTGCTAATCTAATGTACCTACAAGATAAGGACTATGATACTATCGATAGATGACTACTTGAGATAGATTAGTTGTTTGGTGAGTTCTTCCTGAAAATAGGGTCGTATTGTAGAAATGATCCATAACATGTGTATGTCCTACGTGTTAACACTATTGAAGTTAGTTGATAGGATATGTAAATCTGATATATACCTATTATCTTGAAATTAGTGTATGTCACCATAAGATCGTGGTATTATTGTGATATTCCTTTTGAGGTATGAATGCAAGATCGACACGACATAAGTCATGATTTTGGAGTTATAATTATATTGTTAGAATGCCGATGCAGCTTTGATTATCATGTTTGCAGATTCTAACCTTAGTTAACGAACTCGACCTTAAAGATCAATTGGAGAAAATATAGTCGTTTGAAGGAACGAATTGTAAATGTAGGAGTCACACCGAATTAAATCATTGGAGAAATGTAGGAACTGAATTGGTTGTGGTAAGATAGATCACAGAACACAGGATGAACTGGAGTGGGAAAAATAACAAATGTCAAAATCCGTCTAAATGACCTCAATAGGTAAGAATGAATTTCGGGATGAAATTATTTTAAGGAGGGGAGGATGTGAGGCCCGACCCCAAATAACGTGTGTTATCTCGATTTGCGTGCCTTAGACCCAGAATTATATGACCGACCTTGGATTACGTGCCCTATCTAGATTTTTATGCATGCCTTGTTATACGTTCCTTGACTTAGGATTGTGTGCCCTAACTTCGATTTACATGGGATACCTCGATTTATGTGCACTGACCTTGAACTGCGTGCACTAACCTAGGTTTAAGAGTCATACATCAATTTACGTGCATTACATTGAATTACGTGCCTTGTATTGGTTTACATGCATTCACCTGGGGTTGCGTGCATTTGCATTGGAATCCATGCATCTATCTTGAAGTATGTGCCTTACCTCGTAGTTTGTGTCTACCTCGTGATTTGTGCCCCATATTGATTTCTGTGTGTGTCTCGTAGTGCGTGCCTTAGACCTAAGAAAGCGTGCCCACACGCTAATCAATAAAGAATCCTACACAAAGCACTAAACACTAAAATAATCCTACACAATCCACTAACTAATATTATATTTCTAATTCAAATTCTCTACAAAACCCACTAACTAATAAAATAATCTATTCTTCCCAACACACTCAACTAACCAATAAACTATTATAAACCTACACTTATTATAATCCAAAATACACTAACTTGAATCTGAAATTACAGATTTTCCCTTGCATTACACGACCAAGACAAAGCAATTTGATCAACTTTGCACAATTAAATTAAAGCCTAGACATTCTAGGACACATGCACTAAGCAAAATGCATAAAAAATTCACCTACACCCTACCCAAGCATCTCATTTTCGACCCTCTCAATGCCATGCTTAATTTCAACTCAAAAAAAATGCTAAAGATGACACAAAATTCAACTTTGAAAGGCTCAAGGCCAACACACACACACACAAGCATCATTTCTCTCTCAAACTCTCTCTTTCCTCTCAAACTCTCCCATTCTCTCTCCATTTTCGACCAAGGCAGCCTTTGAGCTCCCAAGACTCCTCACAAGCTCTCAAAGACTCTCTAAGACTCTCCCAAGCTCGGCCATAGCAAGCCATAGCAAGCAAACACGCAAGAAAGTCTCATACAAGCTCATAACTCATCATTTTCGGCCTAGGTAAAGTTTTGATGGTTTTCTTCCATTTCTTTTTGTTCTAAACACTTTCACACCTTCTACACAAGCTAACTAAGCTAGTATTTAAGGGAAATCAAGATACCTCTCGGCCAAAGCAAGGAAAAAATTCTAGTTGTGCGATTCAAAGAGCGTTTGTGCATCTTCATCTATTGATTTGCTAAGGTGAGGGTTAAACTTTTTTAAAAGCTTTCAAAAATCACATGCATGCCTTCATATGACTATGTTTACCTCTGTATTTTTTGTATATGTGTGTACATGAGCTTTTGTAATCATGCATGGCAAGATATTTAGCTAGAACTTGAAGATATGTAAAATCGCATAATTGGCAGATTTCTAACTTGTTAGAACGAAGTGTATTTGGCTTGGTAAATGATGTTGAAAATGCGTGAAAATTAATAGGTGACTATTTTTGCCAGTTCTAAGAATTTTTTTGTAGAAATAGGCCAAGGCCAATTTTGACTCTAAGGTCTCCAAAATGGCAAAACATCGAAAGGTGTCCAAATCTGGAAAATCTGGGAAAATGGAGCACGTTTTTGGCAGTTCACTGTCCTTGAAGAACGAAACAGTTTTTACCTCCTAAACGATATCTAAAATGCATGAAATTTGTTAGGTTGCTATATTTTTCAGTTCTGGACTTTTTTTTTTCAGAAATAGACTAAAGCTAAATCTGACCCTAAGACCCTAAAAAATGGAAAGTATTGAAATATGTAAGAATCTGGACAGTTTTGCGTAGTCTTACGGGTTTAGCTATAACTCTTGAATCTGAACTCCAAATGATGCGAGGTTTATTTCTGGGTTTAGTTCACTAAATAAGCTTTAATTTGATATTTTATTCACTAGAATTTGAAATTGTTTGCTTGTCTAAATGTTTGTGGAAAAACAAACCATTGCAGTGAGGTTTTTATTTAGTGATATGGTTTGAAAAATGTTGTAACTTCTCTTGTAGTATTGAATGCTTGGGATTGTGGCACTTGGATGTTGTGTGGACTGTTTTGGATGATTGAGGATGTTTTAATAAATCGATGCAAGGTTTGGGTTTAATTGCGTGACAACTTGCGGCTTAATCACACTTGTAAACATGAATTGAAACCCTATTGACTATGAAAACTTGCTAAGTGATGATCCTACGGTTATCGTGTTTAATTGTGTGGTTAGTGGGGTGCCTAATAAATGTTAAGTATGCTTGAAATGTGATTCCCAATGATTACATGTTGATAAGTAGACCTTTCTTGTACCCAGTCCCACGTAGACGTCGTTGCATGCTTGTATAAACTCATTATCTGATTACGTGAACCCTGAAATGAGTTATATGTGTTACATGGCTGCCCGTTTAATATTCATATAACTCCGTGTGCTTTACAAATGAAATTACATGTCAAAGCTTGCCTCATGTGTTTACTTGTCAATGTGCGATCTTATAACTACTCGGAGGCAACCTACTTTGTTGTCCCTCTAATGTGATATATTAAATGTTATAAATGTGCATTGCATACAAGGTTGCAACCTTTCATTCTGGAATGGTAGCGTTCACGCACAACGGGCTGCAGCGGGTTTGCTGGTGCAACTGTGACTACCATGGTCCAATTCCCTCTCTCGCTTGGGGTCTAGACTTCCTTGGAGAGTTGGGTCGTAGGATTTCGGGGTACATCCGGAGTACACCCATTTGGCATGATAAGTGGATGATTTGAAGTCGGCCGCAGCAACTGTAATACCCGAGCCCGGAATGTGAAAATTCTTTGTTTTTATTTTGAAAATTATATTTCCTTAAATTCTTTGTGAATTAACTGTTACTTTCTCGCCGTCGCAACGTGTATTGCATTTAAGGAGCGATAGCAAGATAACGATTTCCAGTCCTCAGCAAATAGTGAAACTAGTATTTAGATGACTTAAATTTTATATTTTAAATGTTGCTAGCTTTAATTGAACTTACCTTAGCTGAAATGGCTTTAAAACGCACAAAATAGGGCCCTTTGACCAAGTTTTAAGTAGGTTGACCTTGGACCTTTGACCTTTGACCATTTGACACCTTATAAGCTAAAATACTAAGCAAAATAAAAAGAAAAACAGCAGCAAAACAGCAGTTCTGGCCGTGGCTTTGAAGAGGGAAAAAAAAACCTTTCAACTTCCAAACGATCAATCTTCGCGTGAGCTCGTGCGGGGTGGTTTCCGAGGCAACCAACGTTGTTTTCCTAGCGACTAGGAGTACCTAAGGTGAGGGAAGCATGTTATTTGCGCATTTATACGTTGTGTATGTCAACTTTGTCCATTTTTAGATTTATCCGTAGATCGTTATTTAAAGCGATTTGATGCTTCTAGAATGTTCCTTGGCATTTGTAGAACATGTATTTATAGCTTTGTAACATTTTCTGCGGTTAAATGTTGTGATTGCAAATTAAATTGTGAAATGAATAGTATTTTGTGAATAGTAAAACCTTGAAACGTTGAAATTGTGCTGTTATGCTTTCCGTTGATGTAGAAACGTGTTAGGTATGCTAGAATGCTAAAATGTGTGGTTTGTTTGGGTTGCGTAGTGGAAAAAATGAGAATTAAGCCTTTGGGAAAGTCGGGGTCGTTTAGGTCGGCTTTAGCATTTTCTCGTTTTGCGTGTTGGCATTGCTTCAGGAAGCCATGGAAGCACTTTTGGTGCGATTATGGCATTGGTTGGGTGTTTGGTTGTTATAGTTGTAGTTCAAACGAGAAAGGGGAGAAATCGGGGCTTTGCGCGAGTTCTAGGGTAAAGTAAGGTTTCGGGGTCTTTAGACGTGCCTTATGGTGACCTAGGAGGGTTGGCGAAGTCGGTTTCCAGAACTCGTGGCTCGTTTGGAAATGGTAGCGTTTTGATAGTTGGGGCCGATTTGTGTTTTTGTGTGTTTTCTTGTCTTTATGCTTATAGAATGCTTAGAATTACTTGAATTACTTGTTTGAGTTGTTTTGGATTGAATTGCTTATCAATTGCTGCTATTGCGTGCGAGAGTAACCTACTTTGTTATTCTCCCACGTGTGGCTTTATCGCTTGTTTATCGTCTTGTATCGAGACTTGCATTGCATAGTGTCTCGCGCGTGAGTGATGGGCCTCTCTGGGTAGCCTCGGGTTGCCAGTGTTGGTTGCTCTAGCTCCGCTGCTATTCCCTTTCTCGCTTGGGTTGCCTCCCAGGGAGATTTGGGTCGTAGGATTGATGGATACTTCCGGGGTATTCCAAACTGGTGTTATAAGGTGGTTTGGGCCGGCGCGTCGTCATCGAATTTGTGTTTGAAAGTTGCTCGTGAAAAGAGTATCGTATCCTTTGAATGAGTGTTTGCAGCTTTAAATGCTTGCCTTGCTTGTTGATGGCTTTGGTTGTATCTTTATATGATTTGTATGTATTGCTTGGCTAATTGCATTGCATACTCCTCTCATCTCCGTCCTTGAGACCATTTGCCCTCGCTGAGCAATAGTTTTTGCTCATTCCTTTCTATACCATGTTTTTACAGGAGTAGTTGAAGCAGACCCTCTCGAGGTAATAGAGGAGGAGGAACAGGTGGAGGTGTTTCCGTTATAGCACTTCCCTGCTTTGCTGGTGGTTGGTTACCAGTTTTGTGCAAACCTTGCTTGTTATGTATATTGCGCGAAGGTCGCTTAATTTTGAGGCTTGTAGCCTTGTATGTATTTTCCTATTTTGAGACCTTTAATGGTCTTATGTTGTAATGGATTAAAGTTTGTAAAATTGTAAACTTATACTCGGATGACTAGTGAAGGAATGCATGCTAATAGCTAATGGTTTAGTGGCATGAATACCTGTGTAGTATGCATGGCATTTTTGGCTTGGAAAGTTGGATAATAGGAAATGTATGTTTGGAAGAAAGTTAGCTTGTTTTGATTATTTTATGGCTTTCGCAAATATTATATTGATTTTAGGGTTTTCGGATCGTCTGCGGTACAGAGGAGACTCCGTCCGTGTGTCGGGTCCGGGCTTGGCCTTTTGCGGGGTCGGGTCAGGGCGTGACATCTTTAGGTGGTATCAGAGCATGATAGTCTTGCATGAGCCGGGATATGATTCTCGGTCTGTGGGGTAAAGGTCTAAAATGCTAAAGTGTTTATGTATGATTGCTAAGTGAAAAGAAAATGTTATAACATGACTTTGTGAACTTGGAATGTTTGTGTGTTTAAGTGGAATAGTTTGGCAAGTTAAACTTGTCTTATGTGAATTGTGTGATAGAATATTGGATTGTTATTGACTTGAGTGTTATCTAATCTTATGTGCTATATTTCTGTCTATAAACTGCTTTTAAATGTTGCCAGCTATTGTGAGTTGCTACTATGCCGCCACGTCGTGGTACTCAAGGTATAGGATCAGATGAAGAGGCAGCAGAACAGGGTCAGCAGCCGTTGCCCGAGCAGTTTATGGCTACCATGACTACTGCAGTAGACCGGATCACACAGGTACTACACGAGCAGAGGCAGGACCGGATTAATCCCCAGGGTAATCAAGCTAATCCTGGTGGACAGGGGTACAGAGTTGAGAATAACCAGCTAGAGAAATTTTTGAGGCATAAGCCGGGAAAGTTTTTCGGGGAGCCGGATGATGAGGCGGCCGAGAGATGGATTAATCGAGTTGAGAAGATTTTCACCACTTTGAGGTACACTGATGAGGCAAGAATAGACTATGCGTCATTTTTATTTGAGGGTGATGCAGAGCAGTGGTGGAATACTGTTAGGTTGAGGTGGGATTGTGAGGATGTTCCACACTTATGGGATGATTTTGTAAGTGAGTTCCGGGACAAATATATTCCCGAGATGGCTATGGAGAGACGGGAGGATGAGTTTGTGGCCCTGAAGCAGGGAAATATGACTGTTGCACAGTACGAGGCTAGGTTTGTTAGCCTGTCGAGATATATGCCCGAGTTGGTACGGCCGGCTAGGAGGATGATACATAGATTTGTCCGTGGGCTGAGAATGGACATACAGTTGCATTTGACTGGGCAGACCTACACTACTTTTCCCGAGGCATTTCAGGCAGCCTCGAAGTTTGAGAAACGGAAGGCTGAGATGTTAGCTGAGAGCAGTCAGCCGAGTAAGAAGCAGTTTTTGGGCCAGAGCAGCCAGAGTCAGCCGAGGCAGTATCAGGCTTCTGCACAGGGTCCTCAGCAGCGTCCGTATCAGCCACAGCAGCAGATTCAGGCTAGGCCAGCTGTGACTAGACCTCAGTAGGGAGGTACAGTTCCTACCCCTGCCAGAGCCCCAGCACCTACAGGAAACACTGCGGTTAGGCAAAATCAGCAGTGTAACTATTGTAATCGGCCAGGGCATATTGAGGCTAACTGCTGGAGGAAGAGTGAAAAATGTACGGGTTGTGGCGGTGATGATCATAGGGTGAGAGATTGCCATAAGTATAATAATGTTCAGGGCCGTGGTGGAGGCCAAGGTGTTCAGAATAGGGCTGTAGGTGCACGACCAGCACAGAGAGTTCAGGCTAGGGTCTTTGCACTGGATGCAGAGGAGCTACCCGATACCACAGCTATAGTGGAAGGTACCTTTCTTCTCAATACTCAGCCAGTTAAAGTTTTGATTGATCCCGGAGCTACACATTCGTTTATAACTCCTGCATGTGCATGATCTGTGAATGTTTGCATTGATAAATTGCCTCATGAAGTTGAAGTTAGTACTCCTTTGGGTGAAAAATTTGTTACTGAGTCTATTTGCAAATCTTGTGATATATGTATTGAGAACCGTAAATTTCCTGCTGATTTAATTATATTGCCATTCCGTGACTTTGAAATCATTTTGGGAATGGACTGGTTGGGAAAGTATTATGCTCAGTTGGACTGTAGAACAAAGGTTGTTTATCTTAAGGTTCCTGACCTACCAGTACTAGAGATTGTTGGGAACTGCAGGGCTGCCCACATTCCACTTTTATCAGCAATCAAGACTTCTAAGTTGTTGAATAGGGGTTGTGAAGCTTACTTAGCTTATTTGATCAATCAGCCTGCTGATAAGTTGAGTTTGAATGAGGTTCCGATTGTTAGAGACTTTCCTGGAGTATTTCCCGAGGAATTACCGGGTTTACCACCGGATAGGGAGATTGAGTTCGTGATTGATCTTGTACCAGGCACTGCGCCAATTTCTAGGAGTCCTTATAGAATGGCATCGGCCGAACTTCAGGAGTTAAAAATTCAGCTTCAGAACTTGCTTGAGAAAGGGTTTATACAACCTAGTTCTTCGCCGTGGGGTGCGCCTGTGTTGTTTGTGAGAAAGAAAGACGGCACGCTACGGTTATGCATTGATTACAGGGGACTTAATCAAGTCACGATTAAGAATAAATACCCCTTACCGTTGATTGAAGAATTGTTTGACCAGTTGCAGGGTGCGAGTGTTTACTCCAAATTTGACTTGAGGCAGGGTTACTATCAACTTAGAATTCGGAGTGACGATATATCGAAGACGGCTTTCAGGACTAGATATGGCCACTATGAGTTTGTTGTGTTGCCGTTTGGATTGACGAATGCACCAGCCGCATTCATGGACTTGATGCAGAGGGTTTTTCGGCCTTACCTTGATCAGTTTGTCGTGATCTTCGTTGACGACATTTTAGTGTATTCGAAGAATGAGGCTGAACATGAGCAACACTTGCGGATTGTGCTTCAGACTTTGCAGGAAAACAAGCTTTTTGCTAAATTCATCAAGTGTGAGTTCTGGTTGAACCAGATATCTTTTCTAGGCCATATCATTTCAGATCGAGGAATTTTAGTGGACCCAGCTAAGATTGAAGTTGTTTCATCTTGGAAGAGACCTGAGACGGTGTCAGAGATTCAGAGTTTTCTTGGATTGGCAGGTTACTACCGGAGATTTGTTAAAGACTTTTCCAAAATTTCTGGACCTTTGAGCCAGTTGACTCGGAAGAAAGTTTCTTACAACTGGGATGCCAAGTGTGAATCCAGTTTCCAAGAATTGAAGAAGAGACTAACTACAGCTCCTATACTAGCTTTACTTGAGGGAACAGAGAACTTCGTTGTCTACAGTGATGCATCTAAAGAAGGATTGGGCTGTGTTTTAATGCAGAATGGTAAGGTGATTGCCTATGCTTCTAGGAAATTGAAACCTTATGAAGTCAATTACCCTACACATGATCTTGAGTTAGCTGCAGTTGTGTTCGCATTGAAGAAGTGGCGTCATTACTTGTGGGGTTGCAGATTTGAAATATTTACTGACCACAAGAGTATCAAGTATTTGTTTTCACAGAAGGATCTAAATATGAGGCAGCGGAGATGGCTAGAGCTATTGGGTGGTTATAACTGTTCTATTAACTATGTGCCAGGTAAGGCAAATGTTGTTGCTGATGCTTTGAGCCGAAACGCTACTGTTGCAAGCTTGATTATCAAGGACTGGGAGACTTTGGAAGAAATTTGTTCATGGAAACCAGAAGCTACTGAGGTAGGGATTCGATTTGCTAGTTTACAGATTCAGTCAGGGTTGCTAGCACAGATCAGAGAGGCTCAGAAGACTGATCATCACATCTTGAAGATCCAAGAAAAAGCTAAAGGGGGAGAGTCGGAGTTTAAATTACATGCAGATGGCATTTTCAGATTCAGGGATAGAGTATGTGTTCCTGATGATCCAACTTTGAAGAATGAGATCCTGTCCGAGGCACATAATTCGAGGTACACGATTCACCCGGGCAGTACAAAAATGTATAGAGATTTGAAGCAACACTTCTGGTGGAACAATATGAAGAGGGAGATTGCTGGGTATGTATCCAGATGTTTGACTTGTCAGAGAGTTAAAGTTGAGCATCAGAGGCCAGCCGGACTTCTACAGCCGTTGTCGATTCCGCAATGGAAGTGGGTACATATAACAATGGACCTTGTGACCGATCTTCCTAGATCTCCGAGAGGATGTGATTCTGTTTGGGTTGTTGTGGACCGCTTGACTAAAGTTACACACTTTATTCCCGTGAATAAACAGGATAGCCTTGATAAGCTAGCTGAGCTTTATGTTACTAATATTGTGAGATTGCATGGTGTGCCACAGAGTATAGTGTCAGATAGGGATCCCAGATTCAGATCTCGTTTTTGGCAGAAGTTGCAAGAGGCCATGGGAACTAAGTTGAGCTTCAGTACTGCATATCATCCGCAAACTGATGGCCAGTCTGAGAGAACCATCAGGATCTTGGAAGACATGCTTCGGGCATGTGTGCTAGACTTTGGGAAGAGCTGGGAGAAGTTTTTGCCTTTAGCGGAGTTCGCCTACAACAATAGTTATCAATCTACTATAGGTATGGCTCCCTACGAGGCGTTGTATGGTCAGAAATGCAGATCTCCATTATATTGGGAAGAGGTTGGAGAGATGAGAACAGTTGATCCGACTGTGTTACCTGAGATGATTAAGATGGTAGATAATGTTCACCTTATTCGCCAGCGTATGCTTACAGCTCAGAGTCGTCAGAAGAGTTATGCAGATAAGCACCGTTGGGATCTTGAGTTTGATTTGGGAGATTGGGTGTTTCTTAAGATTTCTCCATGGAAGGGATTGATTCGGCACGGTAAGAGCGGGAAGCTTAGTCCCAGGTACGTGGGTCCGTATGAGATCACCGAAAAGGTAGGTCCTTTGGCTTATCGATTAGCTTTGCCTCCGAGCTTGTCGAGACTACACGATGTGTTCCACGTGTCTATGTTGAAGAAGTATCATCCAGACCATTCACATGTACTTGAACCAGAGCCTTTGCAGATTGAAGAAAAGTTGTCTTATGAAGAGAAACCGATTAGAATTGTGGATCGGAAAGTTCAGGAGCTTCGCAGAAAGAGTATTCCATTAGTAAAGGTTCTATGGAATCATCATGGGTTTGAGGAAGCGACTTGGGAAAGAGAGGACCAAGTTCGGGAACAGTATCCGGAGTTGTTTGTTGACCAGGTAAGAATTGCGTGGGCGCAATTGTTTTAAGGGAGAGAGGGTGTAATACCCGAGCCCGGAATGTGAAAATTCTTTGTTTATTATTTTGAAAATTATATTTCCTTAAATTCTTTGTGAATTAACTGTTACTTTCTCGCCGTCGCAACGTGCATTGCATTTAAGGAGCGATAGCTAGATAACGATTTCCAGTCCTCAGCAAATAGTGAAACTAGTATTTAGATGACTTAAATTTTATATTTTAAATGTTGCTAGCTTTAATTGAACTTACCTTAGCTGAAATGGCTTTAAAACGCACAAAATAGGGCCCTTCGACCAAGTTTTAAGTAGTTTGACCTTGGACCTTTGACCTTTGACCATTTGACACCTTATAAGCTAAAATACTAAGCAAAATAAAAAGAAAAACAGCAGCAAAACAGCAGCTCTGGCCGTGGCTTTGAAGAGGGAAAAAAAAAACCTTTCAACTTCCAAACGATCAATCTTCACGTGAGCTCGTGCGGGGTGGTTTCCAAGGCAACCAACGTTGTTTTCCTAGCGACTAGGAGTACCTAAGGTGAGGGAAGCATGTTATTTGCGCATTTATACGTTGTGTATGTCAACTTTGTCCATTTTTAGATTTATCTGTAGATCGTTATTTAAAGCGATTTGATGCTTCTAGAATGTTCCTTGGCATTTGTAGAACATGTATTTATAGCTTTGTAACATTTTCTGCGGTTAAATGTTGTGATTGCAAATTAAATTGTGAAATGAATAGTGTTTTGTGAATAGTAAAACCTTGAAACGTTGAAATTGTGCTGTTATGCTTTTCGTTGATGTAAAAACGTGCTAGGTATGCTAGAATGCTAAAATGTGTGGTTTGTTTGGGTTGCGTAGTGGAAAAAATGAGAATTAAGCCTTTGGGAAAGTCGGGGTCGTTTAGGTCGGCTTTAGCGTTTTCTCGTTTTGCGTGTTGGCATTGCTTCGGGAAGCCATGGAAGCACTTTTGGTGCGATTATGGCGTTGGTTGGGTGTTTGGTTGTTATAGTTGTAGTTGAAACGAGAAAGGGGGGAAATCGGGGCTTTGCGCGAGTTCTAGGGTAAAGTAAGGTTTCGGGGTCTTTAGACGTGCCTTATGGTGACCTAGGAGGGTTGGCGAAGTCGGTTTCCAGAACTCGTGACTCGTTTGGAAATGGTAGCGTTTTGATAGTTGGGGCAGATTTGTATTTTTGTGTGTTTTCTTGTCTTTATGCTTATAGAATGCTTAGAATTACTTGAATTACTTGTTTGAGTTGTTTTGGATTGAATTGTTTATCAATTGCTGCTATTGCGTGCGAGAGTAACCTACTTTGTTATTCTCCCACGTGTGGCTTTATCGCTTGTTTATCATCTTGTATCGAGACTTGCATTGCATAGTGTCTCGCGCGTGAGTGATGGGCCTCTCTGGGTAGCCTTGGGTTGCCAGTGTTGGTTGCTCTAGCTCCGCTGCTATTCCCTTTCTCGCTTGGGTTGCCTCCCAGGGAGATTTGGGTCGTAGGATTGATGGATACTTCCGGGGTATTCCAAACTAGTGTTATAAGGTGGTTTGGGCCGGCGCGTCGTCATCTAATTTGTGTTTGAAAGTTGCTCGTGAAAAGAGTATCGTATCCTTTGAATGAGTGTTTGCAGCTTTAAATGCTTGCCTTGCGTGTTGATGGCTTTGGTTGTATCTTTATATGATTTGTATGTATTGCTTGGCTAATTGCATTGCATACTCCTCTCATCTCCGTCCTTGAGACCAATTGCCCTCGCTGAGCAATAGTTTTTGCTCATTCCTTTCTATACCATGTTTTTACAGGAGTAGTTGAAGCAGACCCTCTCGAGGTAATAGAGGAGGAGGAACAGGTGGATGTGTTTCCGTTATAGCACTTCCCTGCTTTGCTGGTGGTTGGTTACCAGTTTTGTGCAAACCTTGCTTGTTATGTATATTGCGCGAAGGTCGCTTAATTTTGAGGCTTGTAGCCTTGTATGTATTTTTCTATTTTGAGACCTTTAATGGTCTTATGTTGTAATGGATTAAAGTTTGTAAAATTGTAAACTTATACCCGGATGACTAGTGAAGGAATGCATGCTAATAGCTAATGGTTTAGTGGCATGAATACCTGTGTAGTATGCATGGCATTTTTGGCTTGGAAAGTTGGATAATAGGAAATGTATGTTTGGAAGAAAGTTAGCTTGTTTTGATTATTTTATGGCTTTTGCAAATATTATATTGATTTTAGGGTTTTCGGATCGTCCGCGGTACAGAGGAGATTCCGTCCGTGTGTCGGGTCCGGGCTTGGCCTTTTGCGGGGTCGGGTCGGGGCGTGACAGCAACTGTTATTGGAATTGAATTGAGAGCAAAAGCTCATTGTATCCTTTTCACTATGTGTATAAGTACTCTCGCTTGGTTCCTAGAGGACCTCGGGGAGGAAAGACGGGTAATTGTGTTCTTTTACTTTTATATTACATTGTGAACTTACTTGTGTTATATGTCATGCTTTCAAAAAAAGTTTTTCATAAGTTGAACCGAAAAAAGAGTTTCAAAACGTATTTCTCGTTCCCCCTCACTGAGTTCATAAGGACTCACCCTCTTTTATCATCACAGATGAAGAAGATCAGGAACAGGCACCCGTGGTTAACGTGCCTATTGATGACTCTTTGGAGTGATTGCATGCCCTACGTGCCTTACGTGATTGTGGCTGTTTTGTGAACGATATGTTGTTTTGAAGACTATTTCTTATGTTGCTTGTTGTCGTTATTGTAAATGACCCATGGTGTAATTTGGGGTCTAATTTTGATTTGTACTGTTTATAACTAGACAGACACCCTATTTGATCGTTTTACTACTTTGATTAGTAACTACTACAGGCTTATGAAGTATTCGGCAAAGGGCTAAGTAAAATGAATCCATCCAATCTTAAACAGGTACTCATTTGTAAGCTAAGATCAACAGGTACTTGTGTAACATGAATCGACACATAAACGACACATAGTTGCCATGCTAGGTGTTAATCAAACGAGACTTGAGATAAACAGTAGACATATCAATTGGCAGTAAATAGTAACCTTAGTTGGAATCGAATTTGAGATTGGTTATTTCGTGGCGTTTAGAAAATCAGGTCAAACTAGGAAGCCAATTACAGCCATCATGCTGTCGATTTTCCAGAGAATTTTTGGAGTTCTAGTCTAACGGATAAGCTTAATCTTCGTTAATCAGTTATAGTCGTAAAACAACGTGAATAATTAGATCACACCCTAGTCTAACCTTCATAGGTTGGGTTGGGGGCGTGACACTGCGCCTATTTTCAGAGCCCAAAATCAAACATTTTCATCAGTTTCGGGACACTTTTCTTCTTTTGCGTTGTTTTTCCGCCACGTATCGTACGTCGTGAGCCGCCAAAAGGACGACAACCTAATCCATCACATTTATATTACCGAATCCCACGGCACCTTGGGCAAGACAACTTCACCTCACGTATAGGCTGGGCTCGCAAACAGTGGGCGTGGGGCTTTTGACCAGGTATCCGTTGCTCCGGTGCCCTTAACTTTTGATCCGTAAGGAGTTACGCGGTGCACAGGATACCGTTGGAAAGCTCTCCGAGAGCTCTATGACGTGCATACCAAGCCTACTCTGCTGCGCATGTTTTAGGAGCCCAAAATCAAACGTTTTCATCAGTTTCGAGACACTTTTCTTCTTTTGTGTAGTTTTTCATTCTGGATGGTGCGTTGTGAGTCGCAAAAAGGAAGACAACCAAATCCATCACATTTCTATTACCGAATCCCACGGCACCTTGGGCAAGACAACTTCACTTCATGTAGAGGCTGGGCCAGCAAACAGAGGGCGTAGGGCTTATGACCAGGCATCCGTCGCTCCGGTGCCCATAACTTTTGATTCGTAAGAAGTTACGCGGCGCACAACATACAGTTGGAAAGCTCTCTGAGAGCTCTACGATGGGAGCACCTAGTCCGCTCGGTTGCACCTGTTTTCGGAGACCAAAATTGAACATTTTCATAAGTTTTGGGACACTTTTCTTCTTTTACACTATTTTTTCGTCCCGGATCGTACGTCGTGAGCCGCAAAAAGGACGACACCCAAATCCATCACATTTCTATTACCGAATCGCACGGTACCATGGGCAAGACAACTTCACTTCACGTAGAGGCTGGGCCCATAAACAGAGGGCGTGGGGCTTGTGACCAGGTATCCGTCGTTCCGGTGCCTATAACTTTTGATCCTTAAGGAGTTACTCGATGTACAGCATACCTTTGGAAAGCACACTGAGAGCTCTACGATGGGGGGCACCTAGCCTGCTCAGTTGCGTCTGTTTTTGGAGCCCAAAATCGAACATTTTCATAAGTTGTGGGATACTTTTCTTCTTTTTCGCTATTTTTCCATCCCGGATCGTACGTCGTGAGCCGCGAAAAGGACGACAACCTAATCCATCACATTTCTATTACCAAATCACATGGCACCTTGGGCAAGACAACTTCAGTTCACGTAGAGGCTGGGCCTGTAAACAGAGGGCGTGGGGCTTGTGACCAGGTCTCCGTCGCTCCAGTGCCCATAGCTTTTGATCCGTAAGGAGTTACGCAGCGCACAGCATACCGTTGGAAAGCTCTTCAAGAGCTCTACGATGGGGGCACCAATCCTGCTCAGCTACGCCTTTATTCATAGCCCAAAATTGAAAATTTTCATCAGTTTCGGGATACTTTTCTTCTTTTGTGCGATTTTTTCGTCCCGGATCGTACGTCGTGAGCCTCGAAAAGGACGACAACCTAATCCATCACATTTCTACTACCGAATCACATGGCACCTCGGGCAAAACAACTTCACTTCACGTAGAGGCTGGGCCGGCAAACAGAGGGCGTAGGGCTTGTGACCAGGTATCCGTCGCTTCGGTGCCCATAACTTTTGATCCGTAAGGAGTTACGCGGCGCACAGCCTACCGTTAGAAAGCTCTCTGAGAGCTCTACAACGTGGGTAGCAAAGCTTGCTTTGCTGTGCCTATTTTCATATCCCAAAATCGAACGTTTTCATAAGTTTTGGGATATTTTTCTTCTTTTGCGCTATTTTTTCGTCCCGTATCGTACGTCGTGAGCCGTGAAAAGGATGACAACTTAATCCATCACATTTCTATTATCGAATCACATGGCACCTTGGGCAAGACAACTTCACTTCATGTAGAGGCTGGGCCCGTAAACAGAGGGCGTGGTGCTTGTGACCAAGTATCCATCTCTCCGGTGATCATAACTTTTGATCCGTAAGGAGTTACGTGGCGCACAGCATACCGTTGGAAAGCTCTCCGAGAGCTCTACGATGGGGGCACCCAGCTTTCTCAGCTGTACCTATTTTCAGAGCCCAAAATCGAACATTTTCATCAGTTTTGGGACACTTTTCTTCTTTTGCACAGTTTATCCGTCACGGATCGAACGTCGTGAGCCGCGAAAAGGACGACAACCTAGTCCATCACATTTCTATTACCGAATCCCACAGCACCGTAGGCAAGACAACTTCACTTCACATAGAGGCTGGGCCCGCAAACAAAGGGCGTGGGTCTTGTGACCAGGTATCTGTCGCTTCAGTGCCCATAACTTTTGATCCGTAAGGAGTTACGCGGTGCACAGTATACCGTTGGAAAGCTCTCCGAGAGCTCTACGATGGAGGCACCAAGCATGCTCGGCTGTGCCTATTTTCGGAGCCCAAAATAAAAAAATTTCATCAATTTCGGGACTCTTTTCTTCTTTTGCGCTATTTTTTCATCTCGTATCGTACGTCGTGAGCCGCGAAAAGGACGACAACCTAATCCATCACATTTCTATTACCGAATCCCATGGCACCTTGGGCAAGACAACTTCACTTTACGTAGAGGATGGGCCTGCAAACAGTGGGTATGGGGCTTGTAACCAGGTATCCATTGCTCCGGTGCCCTTAACTTTTGATCTGTAAGGAGTTACGCGGCGGACAGCATACCGTTGCAAAGGTCTCAGAGAGCTCTACGACAGGGGAACCAAGCCTGCTCGGCTGTGCCTGTTCGGCTGTGCCTGTTTTCCTATCCCAAAATCGAACGTATTCATCAATTTCGGGACACTTTTCCTCCAACACTGGGCCTCGATGTGACCCTTCCTGTTACAGTAAGAACAAGTGACAGTCTGAGTAGTAGGTGAACTATTTGTGGATCCACGAGTAGAAGAGGCTGATGGTGCTTTAGTCAGGCCATGGTTATTAACTGGTCTGTTCTGGCTTTGGCCCTGACTGCGACTCTGGGTCTGGAATTTCCTCTGTTGTCCTAGAGGCTGATACAGTTTCTTGTTCGGTTGGCTCGAACTGGCTCTATCAAGTTTCCTCTTCTCAACTAGGGAGGCAGCCGCAGGGAGAGCAGAATAGGTAGTAAAGTCATGCGAAGCCAACTGGTCCTAAATTTCTGGCCTCAACCCATTCGTAAATTTCCACATCTTCGCCTCAGGGATACTGACCATGTACTGAGCATAATGGGACAGTCGGTTAAAACGAGCCTCATACTTGGCCACCGTTATATTACCCTGGTTCAAGTGCATAAATTCCTCAATTCGCCTCTGCCTGGAAACTGCAAGTATGTATTTCTCCTTGAATGCCTTAACGAAATTACCCCATAAGCGAGGTATATGATCAGTTTTCCAAAGTGCCTCCACAGTATGCCACCAATGCTCAGCATCCCCGTGCAACCGAAACACAGTGAACTCAACCTTTTCCTCATCAGTATAATCAAGTGGCCTGAAAATCCTTTCAATCTTAGACAGCCAAGCCTCTGCCTTTTCATCATCAGCTTCCTCGAAGAATTTCGACGGGTGAAAGTCAAGGAACTCTCGCATTCTGTTGTTTCTCCCATTGTTACCACCATTCCTGTTATTGTTGTTGTTGTTTGCTTCACGTGCATCTTGACGTTCCATCACTCGTCACACGCGATCCATAGCATTCGCCATCATATTAAACATAGCCATGCCAGGATTAGTTTGATAAGCATCTCTGGTCTCTTGGGGCTCACCGCTCCTATTAGTATTGCGGGTACTAGGGCCAGCCATCTATAGGCACAGATTATTATACACAATTTATTGGAATACGACAAACAAGAATTTAATGTATAAGGTATGCAACATACAATTTTATATAGACACACAATTCTCGAAACAGTTAAGCCATGTTAATCACATAAGCACATAGAAACAGAGAAGGCACAATTGATATTGTCACACAATAACACACATAAACAAGTCATCCCGATAATCTTAGGGCTTCTACCTAAGGTCCGAGAGTTAAACCTGGCTTAAGCAATCTAAGCTCTGATACCATTTCTCTAAGGTGTCACGCCCCAACCCGACCTATGGAGGTTAGACTAGGGAGTGATCTAAACATTCAAGTCATTTCACGTACTTAATCGTTCATGAAGGTTTAACACTTAACGTTTAGCCTAAACTCCACAAATTCTCTGAAAAACCGGCAGCATAACGGCTGCAATTGGGCTATTTAGTTTGACCTAATTCTCTAAACACCTCAAAACTTTAATCTCAAATTCATTTCCAACTAAGATTACTATTTATCACCAATCGGGGTGCCTACTAGTTATCTCTAAGCCTCATTTGACTAATAACCTAGCTAGATACTATATCTCATTTATTTGTCAATCCAGTTACACCGGTACCTGTTGATCTTAGCTTAACAATGAGTACCTGTTAAGATTGGATAAATTCATTTTATTTAACTCTTATCTAGTACTTCATAAGTCTATGATAAATACTAAACCAAAGTAGCGATAGCAAAATGACCAGAAGAGTGTGTATCTAGTTATGATCAGTACAAGCCAAAATTAGACACAAATTAAAACGGGGGTCATTTACAATACAACAACAAGCAACATAAGAAATAGTCTTCAAGCAACATGTCGTTCACAAAATGGCCATAATTAAGAAAGGCACGTAGGGAAAGCAATCATTCCAAGGAGTCAACAGTAGGCATGTTATCCTCGGGTACCTGTTTCTGGTCTTCTTCACCTGAGATGATAAAAGAGGGTGAGTCCTTATGAACTCAGCGGGGGGGAACGAGAAATAAGTTTTGAAACTCTTTTTCCGGTTAACTCATGAAAAATCCCTTTTTCGAAAACATGTCACGTATTAAACGTAATAAGGTACGCAAAGTAGAAGAATCAAATTGAGCAACATATACAATTACCAATCATTTCAAGGGTACAGTGAGCATTTGCTCTCAAAATCGATTTCGATACAATTGTTGCGGCCGAGTTCAATAATCCACTTATCGCTCTCATTTGGGTGTACTCCGGATTTACCCCGAGAACCTACGACCCAACTCTCCGAGGGTGGAACGCCAAGCGAGAGAGGGAATTGGACCATGGTAGTCACGGTAGCACCGACAAGCCCGATGCCGCCCGGCGTGCGTGAAACGCTACCATGCCACAACGAAAGGTTGCAACCTTGTATGCAATGCACATTTATAACATTTAATATATCACATTAGGAGGACAACAAAGTAGGTTGCCTCCGAGCAGTTATAAGATCGCACGTTGACAAGTAAACACACAAGGCATGCTATGACAGATAATTTCACTTGTAAGGCACATGGAGTTACATGAATATTAAACAGACAGCCATGTAACACATGTGAATTAAGTCATATAACTCATTTCGGGGTTCACGCAATCAAATAATAAGGTCATACAACATGCAACGACATCTACATGGAACCGGGTGCAAGAAAGGTCTACTTGTCAACATGTAATCATCGGAATCACATTTAGGGCTATAAGGACAACTACGGGCAGCCCACTAATTACATAATTAGACACGATAACCATAGGATCAACACTTAGCGCGTTTTCATAGTCACTAGGGTTTCAATTCATGCTTACCCGTGCGATTAAGCCACAAGTTGTCACGTAATTAAACTCAAGCCATGCAACGATTAATTAAAACACCCTCAATCATCCAAAACAGTCCACACCACATCCAAGTGCCACAATCCCAAACATTTAATACAACAAGAGAAGTTACAATAATTTTCAAAGCATATCACTAAACAAAAATCTCACTGCAATGGTCTGTTTTCCCACAATCACTTAAACAAGCAAACAATCTCCATTTCCCATGAGCAAAATGTCAAATTAAATCTTAAGGAGTGAACTAAATCCAAAAACAAACCTCGCATTATTTGAAGTTCGGATTCAAGAGTTATAGCCAAAACCGTGAGACTACGCAAAATTGTCCAGATTTGTACACATTTCAATACTTGCCATTTTTTAGGGCCTTAGGGTAAGATTTAGCCTTAGTCTATTTCTGACAACAATGTCCAAAACTGAAAAATGTAGCAACCTACCAAATTTCATGCATTTTAGGTATCATTTGCTAAGTAAAAACTGGTTCGTTCTACAAGGACAGTGAACTGCCAAAAACCTGCTCCATTTTCCCACATTTTCCAGATTTGGATACCTTTCGATGGTTTGCCATTTTGGAGACCTTAGAGTCAAATTTGGCGTTGGCCTATTTCTATGAAAAATGGTCAGAACTGGCAAAATAGTCACCTACCAATTTTCACACATTTTCAACATCATTTACCAGGTCAAATTCACTTCGCTCCAACAAGTCAGAAAACTGCCATTTACGTGATTTCACCTATCTTCAAATTCTAGCCGAATATCTTGCCATGCATGGTTACAAAAGCTCATGTACACACATATATCACAAGTACAGAGGTAAAAATAGACATATGAAGGCATGCATGTGGTTTTTGAAAGCTTTTTAAAAGAGTTTAACCCTCACCTTAGCCTATTGACAACAAATGATACTCAAAACTCTTGGAGATGCACAAATGGTCTTCTCTCCTTGTTTGGCCGAGGGATATTGCTTGATTTCCTTAATTCCTAGCTAAGTTACCATGTCCTTAGTATGTGCATATGGTTAGAACAAAAAGGAAATGAAATAGAAGCTATCAAACATACCTAAGCCGAAATGAAGGTTCTATGAGCTTGCATGTATGTCTTTTTGCTTCTAGCTTGCTTGGTCGAGTTCCTTAGTGTCTTGAATGTCTTGAAGAACCTTAGGATGATGAGATTAAGCTGTGGAGTCTAAGGTTGCAGCCAAGGCCGAGAGAGAGAGAGTGTGTGAATGAGAGAAAGAGAGAATGTGAGAAAGAAATGAAAAGCTTGAGCATTTGGTCGGCTTTGGGCTTCTACAATCTGATTTTTGTGTCTTCAAGAGCATATTTTGAATTGTCTAGCATGGGCATTGAATGGATCGAAAAGGTGAAGCATGGAGGAGGATAAAATAATGCTTTGGTTTCAATTTTTTTTTTTTTGCATTGTGTCATAACTTGGCTAAGTTTGATTTGAAATTGTAAAGCATGCATAAACCCTTCACATGGTCGGCCAAGGCTTTGATCAAATCTGAATTTTTTGTCTTGTTTGAACTTATTTTATTGTGTGCTTGGGATGTGCAAAAGAATAAAGAATAAAGAATAAGAATGTTTAGCTTTTGGTGAAATTTCGTCTTCTAGTGAGTTGAATTAGTATTTTAATATTAGTTAGTGGAGTTTGTAAGATTAATTAATGATCTAGTGCTTCGTGTAAGATGCTTTCTTGATTAGCGTGTGGGCACGCTTTCTAGGTTTAGGGCACGCACTACAAGACGAATGCACGTTTTCCAAGTAAATGCATACAACCCTAAATGAATGCACGTAATTCAATGCAAGGCACACAAAATGAAACACGACTCTTAAACCTAGATCAAGGCACGCAAATCTAGGTTAGGGCACACGAAATGAGGTATCGCACGCAAATTGAGGTCGGGCCTCACATCCTCCCCTCCTTAAAAGAATTTCATCCTGAAATTCAATATTACCTTTGAAATAATACTGGATACTGTTGCTCCATCTGGTCTCGCCTTTCCCACATTGCTTCTTCAACTCCATGGTGATCCCACAACACTTTCACCATTAGTATAGATTTGTTGCGCAACTCCCGATCTTGCTGGTCTAGGATCCGAATGGGCTTCTCTTCATAAGACAAGTTCTCCCGAAGCTACAATGGCTCTGGCTCCAAGATATGCGATGGATCAGGGTGATACTTCTGTAGCATTAAAACATGAAAGACATCGTGAATATTGGAGAGGTTTTGGGGTAGTTCCAGGTGATACACCAATTTGCGAACCTTCTCAATTAGCAGCAACCTGACCCTTCTCCCGGGTTATCAAGGGAGGCTATCAGAGCTGAATTGTAGAAGAACGTAAAACATCTCCGCGTTATTCATGGGCTTCTCAATTATTGGGGGGACCTTATGCGGATAGAACTTCGCAAGGAACGCGTTGGTCGGGAAAGGAGGAGGGTTTTCCTCGAATGGTGTGAATCTTGGCGGAGGCGCCAATAAAATCAAAAAAGTATCTTCCTCTGAGTCCTAATTTCGGGACGGAGCCGATGAAAGCCCCACGTATGGTTTTGAAGCCGAGCCTTTCTCAAATGGTCCTACAAACCTCGGGCTCAACTTTCCACCCTTGTCGTGTTTAATCAGTCCTCTTCGAGGTGATATCTTCAAGAACACCTTGTCGCCGACCTCAAACTCTAGACTCCATCTCCGTCGGTCTACATAACTTTTCTGCCTGCTTTGGGCGGTAAGCATCCGTTTCTGGATGAGGTGGACATTATCAACAGTCTTCATAAGTTCTGGTAGTAGGGTCGGGTCAAAAGTCTTCGTCTTACCTACCTCATCCCAGTAGATTGGGGATCGACACTTACGTCCATACAATGCCTCAAATGGGGCCATCCCGATATTGGCCTAATAGCTGTTATTATAAGCGAACTCCGCTAACGGCATATATTTCTCCCAACCTTTTCCGAAGTCTAAATCACATGCCCTCAGCATATCCTCCAGAATCTGAATAGTTCTCTCAGATTGTCCATCAGTCTGAGGGTGATAAGCCGTGCTGAAACTCAGCTTCGTTCCCAAAGCTTCTTGCAATCTCTTCCAAAATCGGGAAGTAAAACGAGGATCCCTATCTGATACAATACTCACAAGCATCCCGTGCAACCTTACAATATCTGCCACATACATATCTCCCAGTTTCTTAGGACTATCTTCCTTGTTCATCGGTAAGAAGTGCGCTGACTTGGTCAATCTATCCACTATGACCCAAACGGCGTCATGACCCTTTTGTGACCTGGGCAGGTCCATGACAAACTCTATAGTTATGTGTTCCCATTTCCATTGAGGAATTTCCAACAGCTGAAGTAAACCTGCTGGTCGTTGATGTTCTGCTTTGACTCTCTGGCAAGTCAAACACCGTGCCACAAATTCCGCGATCTCCCTCTTCATGTTATTCCACCAATAGTGTTGCTTCAAATCCCAGTACATCTTTGTTCTGCCGGGGTGAATAGTATATCTTGAATTATGGGCTTCTTCAAGAATCTTCTTTTTCAGCTCTGGCTCACTAGGAACACAAATCCGATTCCTGAACATCCAAATACCATCATCATGAAACTTGAAATCTGTGTTGCTTTCTTTAATCTTCTGAAACTGTTGGTCCTTCTGTTGAGCCTCTCGTAATTCAGACAACAAGGTCGACTGAACTTGTGTAGTGGCAAAAAGTAACCCTTTTTGAGTCAATCGTGGATTCCACAAAAATGATTCCTCTAACAACTCCTGCACCTTAACTTCCAGTTTTGCCATGCTCGCTTTTCGACTTAAGGCATCTGCAACTACATTTGCTTTACCGGGCACATAATTGATTGTGCAGTTAAAATCATCCAAAAGCTCCATCCACCGTCTTTGCCTCATATTCAACTCTTTTTGTGAGAACAAGTATTTCAAGCACTTGTGAACAGTAAACATCTCAAACTTGTTTCCCCACAGATAGTGCCTCCATTTCTTGAGTGCAAACACAATAGCCGCTAACTCCAAATCATGCGTCGGGTAATTCAATTCATACGGCTTGGGCTTCCTAGAGGCATACGCAATCACTCTACCATTTTGCATCAACACACAACCCAGTCCTTCCTTCGAAGCATCGCTATAGATTACAAAACCTTGACTCCCTTCAGGCAATGCAAGAACATGTGCGGTAGTCAATCTTTTCTTCAATTCTTGGAAGCTGTTCTCACACTTGTCATCCCACACGAACTTTGTTTTCTTTTGAGTGAGCTTTGTAAGCGGTCCTGCAATCTTTGAGAAATCCTTCACGAACCTCCGATAATAGCCGGCTAAACCGAGAAAACTCCGAACCTCCATAACATTTTTCGGCTTCTTCCAAGACATCACCACTTCTATCTGTGCTGGATCCACTGCTATTCCCTCTTGGGATATGATGTGCCCCAAAAATGCAATCTGCTGCAACCAAAATTCACATTTGCTAAACTTCGCATACAATTGATGCTCTCGAAGTTTCTGCAATACCAATCGCAGATGTTGTTCATTCTCAGCCTCGGATTTCAAATATACCAAAATATCATCAATAAAGATCACTACAAATTGGTCCAAGTAGGGTTGAAACACCCTGTGCATCAAGTCCATAAAAGCTACAGGGGCATTAGTTAGCCCAAATGGAATCACCACAAATTCATAATGCCCATATCTCGTCCTGAAAGCCGTTTTAGGCACGTCCTCCTTTTTGATCCGCAACTGATAGTACCCTTGCCTCAAGTCGAGTTTTGAATACACTTTAGCTCCCTGAAATTGATCAAACAACTCGTCGATCAGTGGAAGTGGGTATTTATTCTTAACGGTCACTTGGTTCAATCCTCGATAATCGATGCATAGCTTCAACGTTCCGTCTTTCTTCTTTACAAATAGGACTGGCGCGCCCCACGGAGAAGTGCTCGGTTGAACAAACCCCTTCTTCAACAATCCTTGCAATTGGTCCTTCAATTCTTGTAGCTCGGCTGGTGCCATACGATAGGGAGCTTTAGATATCGGCTAGGTGCTAAGCAGTAATTCTATTATGAACTCGATCTCCCGATCCGGGGGTAAACCGGGCAATTCTTCTGGAAACACATCCGCATAATCTTTAATCACTAGAATCTCCTCCAACTTAGCTTTGTCCGATGGCTTGTTGATGAGGTAAGCTAAGTATCCACTACATCCTTTTCTCAAGGACTTCACTGCTTTCGTAGATGAAATGATGGAACTCCCGGTGAAGTCTCTTCGACCCATTACCTCCAATATTGGTTGACCAGGTATCTGGAATGTTACAATCTTCGTTCGGCAATCTAATTGGGCATGATGCTTTGCCAACCAGTCCATCCCTAAGATGACTTCATAGTCTCGAAAGGGTAATACAATAAGATTAGCTGAGAATTCCCTATCTTTAATTTGGATTTTACATGCTTCACAGGCTGAGCGAGTAACAAGTTTAGAACCCATCGGTGTACCAACTTCTACTTCGTAAGGCAAACATACAACTTGTAATTTCACACGTTACACACATAAGGGAGTAATAAATGAATGAGTAGCACCTGGATCAATTAGCACCCTAACAGGTTGATTCAGTATCAAGAATGTACCTTCAACAACAACGGTCTCCTCAGGAAGCTCCTCACACTTAATAGCATAAGCTCGGGCCTGAACTCTAGGAACTGGAGTTTTGCCTCTACTAGCTAGTTTAATCTGATTTTGTCCCCCTTACCATTTAGGACAATTCTTGACCTGGTGTTGATCGCTGCCACACCCTACACATCGTCCCGATTTCTTCCAACACTGGGCCTCGGTGTGACCCTTCCTGTTATAGTAAGAACAGGTGACAGTTTGAGTAGTAGGTGAACTACTTGTGGATTCACGAGTAGAAGAGGCTAATGGTGCTTTAGTCAGGCCACGGTTATTAACTGGTCTTTTTGGCTCTGGCCCTGACTGCGACTCTGAGTTTGGAATTTCCTCTATTGTCCTAGAAGCTGATACGATTTCTTGTTCGGCTGGCTTGAACCGGCTCTATCAAGTTTCCTCTTCTCAACTCAGGAGGCAGCCGCAGGGAGAGCATAATAGGTAGTAAAGTCATGCGAAGCCAATTAGTCCTAAATTTATGGCCTCAACCCATTCGTAAATTTCCACATCTTCGCCTCAGGGGTACTAACCATGTATTGAGCGTAACGGGACAGTCGGTCAAAACGATCCTCATACTCGTCCACCGTCATATTACCCTGGTTCAAGTGCATGAATTCCTCAATTCGCCTCTGCCTGGAAACTGCAGGTACGTATTTCTCCTTGAATGCCTTAACAAAATTACCCCATAAGCAAGGTGTATGATCAGTTTCCCAAAGTGCCTCCATAGTGTGCCACCAATGCTCAACATCCCCGTGCAACAGAAACACAGCAAACTCAACCTTTTCCTCATCAGTATAATCAAGTGGCCTGAAAATCATTTCAATCTTAGACAGCCAAGCCTCTGCCTTTTCGTCATCAGCTTCCCCGAAGAATTTGGACGGGTGAAAGTCAAGTAACTCTCGCATTCTGTTGTTTCTCCCATTGTTACCACCATTCATGTTATTGTTGTTGTTGTTTGCTTCACGTGCATCTTGACGTTGCATTACTCGTGACACGCGATCCATAGCATTCGCCATCATATTAAACATAGCTATGCAAGGATTAGTTTGATGAGCATCTCCGGTCTCTTGGGGCTCACCGCTCCTATTAGTATTGCGGGTACTAGGGCCAGCCATCTATAGGCACAGATTATTATGCACAATTTATTGGAATACGACAAACAAGAATTTAATGTATAAGGTATGAAACATACAATTTTATATAGACACACAATTCTCGAAACAGTTAAGACATGTTAATCACATAAGCACATAGAAACAGAGAAGGCACAATTGATATTGTCACACAATAACACACATAAACAAGTCATCCCGATAATCTTAGGGCTTTTACCCAAGGTCTGAGAGTTAAACCTGGCGTAAGCAATCTAAGCTCTGATACCATTTCTCTAAGGTGTCACGCCTCAACCCGACCTATAGAGGTTAGACTAGGGAGTGATCTAAACATTCAAGTCATTTCACATACTTAATCGTTCATGAAGGTTTAACACTTAACGTTTAGCCTAAACTCCACAAATTCTCCAAAAAACCGGCAGCATAACGGCTGCAATTGGGCTATTTAGTTTGACCTAATTCTTTAAACGCCTCAAAACTTTCAATCTCAAATTCATTTCCAACTAAGATTACTATTTATCCCCAATCGGGGTGCCTACTAGTTATCTCTAAGCCTCGTTTGACTAATAACCTAGCATGATACTATATCTCGTTTATTTGTCAATCCAGTTACACCGGTACATGTTGATCTTAGCTTAACAATGAGTACCTGCTTAAGATTGGATAAATTCATTTTACTTAACTCTTATCTAGTACTTCATAAGTCTATGATAGATACTAAACCAAAGTTGCGATAGCAAAATGACCAGAAGAGTGTGTATCTAGTTATGATCAGTACAAGCCAAAATTATACCCCAAATTACAACGGGGGTCATTTACAATACAACAACAAGCAACATAAGAAATAGTCTTCAAGCAACATGTCGTTCACAAAATGGCCATAGTCAAGTAAGGCACGTAAGGAAAGCAATCATTCCAAGGAGTCATCAATAGGCACGTTATCCTCGGGTACCTGTTCCTGGTCTTCTTCACCTGAGATGATAAAAGAGGGTGATTCCTTATGAACTCAGCGAGGGGGAACGAGAAATAAGTTTTGAAACTCTTTTTCCGGTTAACTCATAAAAAATCCTTTTTTTGAAAACATGTCACGTATTACAAGTAATAAGGTACGCAAAGTATAAGAATCAAATTGAGCAACATATACAATTACCAATTATTTCAAGGGTACGGTGAGCATTTGCTCTCAAAATCGATTTCGATATGATTGTTGCGGCCGAGTTCAATAATCCACTTATCGCTTCCATTTGGGTGTACTCCGGATGTACCCCGAGAACCTACGACCCAACACTCCGAGGGTGGAATGCCAAGCGAGAGAGGGAATTGGACCATGGTAGTCACGGTAGCACTGGCAAGCCCGATGCCGCCCAGCGTGCGTGAAACGCTACCATGCCACAACGAAAGGTTGCAACCTTGTATGCAATGCGCATTTATAACATTTAACATATCACATTTGGAGGACAACAAAGTAGGTTGCCTCCGAGCAGTTATAAGATCGCTTGTTGACAAGTAAACACACAAGGCATGCTATGATAGGTAATTTCACTTGTAAGGCACATGGAGTTACATGAATATTAAACGGACAGCCATGTAACACATGTGAATTAAGTCATATAACTCATTTTGGGGTTCACGCAATCAAATAATAAGGTCATACAATATGCAACGACATCTACGTGGAACCGGGTGCAAGAAAGGTCTACTTGTCAACATGTAATCATTGGAATCACATTTAAGGCTATAAGGACAACTACGGGCAGCCCACTAATTACATAATTAGACACGATAACCATAGGATCAACACTTAGCGCGTTTTCATAGTCACTAGGGTTTCAATTCATGCTTACCCGTGCGATTAAGCCACAAGTTGTCACGTAATTAAACTCAAGCCATGCACCGATTAATTAAAACACCCTCAATCATCCAAAACAGTCCACACCACATCCAAGTGCCACAATACCAATCATTTAATACAACGAGAGAAGTTACAATAATTTTCAAAGCATATCACTAAACAAAAATCTCACTGCAATGGTCTGTTTTCCCACAATCCCTTAAACAAGCAAACAATCTCCAATTTCAGTGATAAAAACTTCAAATTAAAGCTTAAGGAGTGAACTAAATCTAGAAACAAACCTCGCATTATTTGGAGTACGGATTCAAGAGTTAAAGCCAAAACCGTGAGACTACGCAAAACTGTCCAGATTTGTACACATTTCAATACTTGTCATTTTTGAGGGCCTTAGGGTCAGATTTATCCTTAGTCTATTTCTGACAAAAATGTCCAGCAAGGAAAAATATAGCCATCTACCAAATTTCATGCATTTTATATATCATTTGCTAAGTCAAAACTGGTTCGTTCTACAAGGACAGTGAACTGCCAAAAACCTGCTCCATTTTCCCAGATTTTCCAGATTTGGATACCTTTCGATGTTTTGACATTTTGGAGACCTTAGAGTCAAAATTGGCCTTGGCCTATTTCTACAAAAAATTCTTAGAACTGGCAAAACTAGTCACCTACCAATTTTCACACATTTTCAACATCATTTACCAGGTCAAATTCACTTCGCTCCAACAAGTCAGAAAACTGCCATTTACGCAATTTCACCTATCTTCAGATTCTAGCCAAATATCTTGCCATGCATGGTTACAAAAGATCATGTACACACATATATCACAAGTACATAGGTAAAAATAGACATATGAAGGCATGCATGTGGTTTTTGAAATATTTTTAAAAGAGTTTAACCCTCACCTTAGCCTATTGACAACAAATGATGCTCAAACCTCTTGGAGATGCACAAATGGTCTTCTCTCCTTGTTTGGCCGAGAGATATTTCTTGATTTCCTTAATTCCTAGCTAAGTTACCATGTCCTTAGTATGTGCATGTGGTTAGAACAAAAAGGAAATGAAATAGAAGCTATCAAACATACCTAAGCCGAAATGAAGGTTCTATGAGCTTGCATGTATGTCTTTTTGCTTCTAGCTTGCTTGGTCAAGTTCCTTAGTGTCTTGAATGTCTTGAAGAACCTTAGGATGATGAGCTTAAGCTGTGGAGTCTAAGGTTGCAGCCAAGGTCGAGAGAGAGAGAGTGTGAATGAGAGAAAGAGAGAATGTGAGAAATAAATGAAAAGCTTGAGCATTTGGTCGGCTTTGGGCTTCTACAATCTGATTTTTGTGTCTTCAAGAGCATATTTTGAATTGTCTAGCATGGGCATTGAATGAATCGAAAAGGTGAAGCATGAAGGAGGATAAAATAATGCTTTGGTTTCATTTTTTTTTTGCATTGTGTCATAACTTGTCTAAGCTTGATTTGAAATTGCAAAGCATGCATAAAACCCTTCACATGGTCGGCCAAGGCTTTGATCAAATCTGAATTTTTTTGTCTTGTTTGAACTTATTTTATTGTGTGCTTGGGATGTGCAAAAGAATAAAGAATAAAGAATAAGAATGTTTGAAATTTCGTCTTCTAGTGAATTGAATTAGCATTTTAATATTAGTAAGTGGAGTTTGTAGGATTAATTAATGATCTAGTGCTTCGTGTAAGATACTTTCTTGATTAGCATGCAATCACGCTTTCCTAGGTTTAGGGCACGCACTACGAGATAAGTGCACGTTTTCCAAGTAAATGCACGCAATCCTAAACGAATGCACGTAATTCAATGCAAGGCACACAAAACGAAACACGACTCTTAAACCTAGGTCAAGGTACGTAAATCTAGGTTAGGACACACGAAAAAAGGTATCGCACGTAAATCGAGGTCGAGCCTCACATAATCCAATATATTTCTATTACCTAATCAGACGGCACCTTGGGCAAGACAATTTCACTTCACATAGAGGCTGGGCCTGTAAACAGAGGGCGTGGGGATTGTGACCAGGTATCCGTCGCTCCGGTGCCCATAACTTTTGATCCGTAACGACTTACCCCGCACACAACATACCGTTGGAAAGCTCTCCGAGAGCTCTACGACGGGGGCACCAAGCCTGCTCAGTTGCGCCTATTTTCTTAGCTCAAAATCGAATGTTTTCATCAGTTTTGGGACACTTTTCTTCTTTTGTGATGTTTTTCGGTCCCGGATCATACGTCGTGAGCCGCGAAAAGGACGACAACCTAATCAATCACATTCTATTACCTAATCTCACAACACCGTAGGCAAGACAACTTCACTTCACGTAGTGGCTGGGTCCGCAAACAGAGGGCGTAGGGCTTGTAACCAGGTATCCGTCGCTCCGGTGCCCATAACTTTTGATCCGTAAGGAGTTACACGGCGCACAGCATAGCGTTGGAAAGCTCTCTGAGAGCTCTACGTCTGGGGCAGCAAAGCCTGCTCGGCTGCGCCTATTTTCGGAGCCCAAAATTGAACATTTTCATCAGTTTTAGGACACTTTTCTTCTTTTGCGCAGTTTTTCCGTCCCGGATCATACATCGTGAGTCGCGAAAAGGACAACAACTGAATCCATCACATTTCTATTACCGAATCCCATGGCACCTTGGGCAAGACAACTTCACTTCACGTAGAGGCTGGGCCCGCAAACAGAGGGCGAGGGGCTTGTAACCAAGTATCCGTCACTACGGTGCCCATAAATTTTGATCCGTAAGGAGTTACGCGGCTCACAGCATACCGTTGGAAAGCTCTCTAAGAGCTCTACGATGGGGGCACCTAGCCTTCTTGGTTGCGCCTATTTTCGGACCCCAAAATCAAACATATTCATAAGTTTTGGGACGCTTTTATTCTTTTGCGCTGTTTTTCCGTCCCGGATCGTATGTCGTGAGCCACAAAAAATATGACAACCTAATCCATCACATTTCTATTACCGAATCACACGGCACCTTGGGTAAGACAACTTCACTTCATGTAGAGGCGGGGCCCGCAAACAGAGGGCGTAGGGCTTGTGACCAAGTATCCGTCGCTCCGGTGCTCATAACTTTTGATCCGTAACGAGTTACGCGGCGCACAGCCTACCATTGGAAAGCTCTCCGAGAGCTCTACGATGGAGGTAGCAAAGCCTGCTCGGCTGCGCCTGTTTTTAGTGCCCAAAATCGAACATTTTCATTAGTTTTGGGATACTTTTCTTCTTTTGCGCAGTTTTTTCATCCCGGATCGTACGATGTGAGCCGCGAAAAGGATGACAACCTAATCCATCACATTTCTATTACCGAATCCCATGACCGCATGGGCAAGACAACTTCACTTCACGTAGAGGCTGGGCTCGTAAATAGAGGGCGTGGGGCTTGTGACCAGGTATCTGTCACTCCAGTGCCCATAACTTTTGATCCGTAAGAAGTTACTCGGTGCACAGCATACCGTGGGAAAGCTCTTAGAGAGATCTACGACTGGGGCACCAAGCATGCTCGGCTGCGCCTATTTTCAAAGCCCAAAATCAAACATTTTCATCAGTTTCGGGATACTTTTCTTCTTTTTGCGCTATTTTTCCGTCCTGTATCGTACGTTGTGAGGCGCAAAAAGGACGACAACCTAATCCATCACATTTCTATTACTGAATCCCATGGCACCTTGGGCAAGACAACTTCACTTCAGGTAGAGGCTGGGCTTGCGAACATTGGGTGTGGGGCTTATGACCAGGTATCTGTTGCTCTAGTGCCCTTAACTTTTGATCTGTAAGGAGTTACGCGGCGCACAGCATACCGTTGGAAGCTCTATGACGGGGGCACCGAGCTTGCTCAGTTGCACCTGTTTTCAGAGCCCAAAATCAAACATTTTCATTAGTTTCAAGACACTTTTCTACTTTTGCTTTGCTTTATCGTCCCGTATCGTATGTCGTGAGCCGCGAAAAGGACGACAACCTAATCCATCTCATTTTTATTACCGAATCCCAAGGCACCTTTGGCAAGACAACTTCACTTCAAGTAGAGGCTGGGCCCGCGAACAGTGGGCGTGGGGCTTGTGACCAGGTATTGTTGCTCTGGTGCCCTAAACTTTTGATCCGTAAGGAGTTACGTGGCGTATAGCATACCGTTAAAAAGCTCTCTGAGAGCTCTACGAAGGGGGCACCGAGCTTGCTCGGTTGTGCCTATTTTTAGAGCCCAAAATCAAACGTTTTCATCAGTTTCAGGACACTATTTTTCTTTGGCGCTATTTTTCAGTCCCGGATCGTACTTCGTGAGCCGCGAAAAGGACGATAACCTAATCCATGACATTTCTATCACCGAATCCCACAGCACCTTAGGCAAGACAACTTCACTTCACGTAGAGGCTGGGCCTACAAACAGAGGGCGAGGGGCTTGTGACCAAGTATCCGTCGCTCCCGTGCCCATAACTTTTGATCCGTAAGGAGTTACGCAGCGCATAACATACCGTTGGAAAGCTCTCCAAGAGCTCTACGACGGGGGCAGCAAGCTTGCTTGGTTGCGCCTTTTTTCGGAGCCCAAAATCGAACTTTTTCATTAGTTTCGGGGTATTTTTCTTCTTTTACGATTTTTTCGTCCCAGATCGTACGTCGTGAGCCGCAAAAAAGACGACAACCTAATCGATCACATTTCTATTACCGAATCCCATGGCACCTTGGGCATGACAACTTCACTTCACGTAGAGGCTGGGCCCGCAAACAGAGGGTGTTGGGCTTGTGACCAGGTATCCGTCGCTCTGGTGCCCATAACTTTTGATCCGTAAAGAGTTACGCGGCGCACAGCATACTGTTGGAAAGCACGTTGAGAGCTTTACATTGGGGGCCCTAGCCTGCTGGGTTGCGCCTATTTTTAGAGCTCAAAATCGAACATTTTCATAAGTTTTGGGACACTTTTCTTCTTTTGTGCTGTTTTTCCCGGATCGTACGTCGTGAGCCGTGATAAGGATGACAACCTAATCCATCACATTTCTATTACCGAATCACACGGCACCTTGGGCAAGACAACTTCACTTCACGAAGATACTGGGCCCGCAAACAGAGGGCGTGGGGCTTGTGACCAGGTATCCGTCGCTCCGGAGCTTATAACTTTAGATCCGTAAAGAGTTACGCGGCGCACAGCATACCGTTGGAAAGCTCTTCGACAGCTCTAACACGGGGGCACCCAGCTTGGTCGGCTGCGCCTATTTTTGGATCCCAAAATTGAATGTTTTCCTAAGTTTTGGAACACTTTTCTTCTTTTGCACAATTTTTCTGTCCTCTATCGTACGTCGTGAGCCGCGAAAAGGACGACAACCTAATCCATCACATTTCTATTACCGAATCCCATGGTACCTTGTGCAAGACAACTTCACCTCACGTAGAGGCTGGGCCAGCAAACAGATGGCGTGGGGCTTGTGACCAGGTATCCGTTGCTCCGGTGCCCATAAATTTTGATCCGTAAGGAGTTACGCGGCACAAAGCATACCGTTGGAAATCTCTCTGAGAGCTCTACGACGAGGGCACCAATAATGCTCGGCTGCGCCTATTTTCGGAGCCCAAAATTGAACATTTTCATAAGTTTTGGGCCACTTTTCTTCTTTTGCGCTGTTTTTCCGTCCCGGATCATACGTCGTGAAGGACAACAACCTAATCCATCACATTTCTATTACCAAATCCCATGGCACCTTGGGCAAGACAACTTCACTTCTCGTAGAGGCTGGGCCCGCAAACAGAGGGCGTGGGGCTTGTGACTAAGTATCCGTCACTCCGGTGCCCTTAACTTTTGATCCGTAAGAAGTTACACGGCGCACAGCATACCATTGGAAGCTCTCTGAGACCTGTAAGAAAAGGGCACCTACCTGCTCGGCTGCGCCTATTTTCGGAGCCCAAAATTGAACATTTTCATAAGTTTTGGAACAGTTTTCTTCTTTTATGTTGTTTTATCGTCCTGGATCGTACGTCGTGAGCCGCGAAAAGGATGACATGCTATTCCATCACATTTCTATTACCGAATCCCACGACACCTTAGACAAGACAACTTCACTTCACGTAGAGGCTGGGCCCGCAAACAGAGGGCGTGGGGCTTGTGACCAGGTATCCGTCGCTCCGTTGCCCATAACTTTTGCTCTGTAAGGAGGTACGCGGCACACAGCATACCATTGGAAAGCACTCTGAGTGCTCTACCATGGGGACACCTAGCTTGCTTGGTTGCGACAATTTTCAGAGCCAAAATCTAACGTTTTAATCAGTTTTGGGACACTTTTCTTCTTTTGCGCTGTTTTTCCGTCCCGGATCGTACGTCATGAGCCGTGAAAAGGACGGCATCCTAATCCATCACATTTCTATTACCGAATCCCACGGCACCTTGAGCAAGACAACTTCACTTCACGTAGAGGCTCGGCCTGCAAACAGAGGGCATGGGGCTTATGACCAAGTATCCGTCGCTCTGGTGCTCATAACTTTTGATCCGTAGGAGTTACGCGGCGCACAGCCTACCGTTGGAAAGCTCTCCGAGGGCTCTACAACGGGGGTAACAATGCCTGCTCGGCTGCGCCTATTTTCACAACCCAAAATCGAATATTTTCATCAGTTTCGGGATACTTTTCTTCTTTTGGGTAGTTTTTCCGTCCCGGATCGTATGATGTGAGCCGTGAAAAGAACGACAACCTAATTCATCACATTTCTATTAGCGAATCACATGGCCCAGTGGGCAAGACAACTTTACTTCACGTAGAGGAGCCCGCAAACAGAGGGCGTGGGGCTTGTGACCAGGTATCCGTCACTCCAGTGCCCATAACTTTTGATCCGTAAGGAGTTACACGTTGCACAACATACCATTGGAAAGCTCTTCGAGAGCTTTACGACGGTGGCACCAAGCATGCTCGGCTGCGCTTATTTTCGGAGCCCAAAATCAAATATTTTCATCAGTTTCGGGACACTTTTATTCTTCTGCGCTATTTTTTCGTCCCGAATCGTGCGTTGTGAGCAGCGAAAAACACGACAACCTAATCCATCATATTTCTATTATCAAATCCCACGGTCCTATGGGCAAGACAACTTCACTTCATGTAGAAGCTGGGCCCGCAAACAGAGGGTATGGGGCTTGTGACCAAGTATCCGTCACTTTAGTGCCCATAACTTTTGATCCGTAAGGAGTTACGCGGTGCACAACATACTGTTGGAAAGCTATTCGAGAGCTCTGCGACGGGGGCACCAAGCATGCTTGGCTACGCTTATTTTCAGAAACCAAAATCAAACATTTTCATAAGTTTCGGGACACTTTTCTTCTTTTACGCTGTTCTTCCGTCCAGGATCGTACGTCGTGAGCTGTGAAAAAGACGACAACCTAATCCATCACATTTATATTTCTGAATCCCATGGCACCTTGGGCAAGACAACTTCACTTCACATAGAGGCTGGGCCTGCAAACAGTGGGCGTGGGGCTTATGACCAGGTATCCGTTGCTCTGGTGCCCTTAACTTTTGATCCGTAAGGAGTTACGCAGCGCACAACATACCGTTGGAAAGCTCTTCGAGAGCTCTACGACAGGGACATAGAGCCTACTCAGCTGCCCCTATTTTTAGATCCCAAAATCGAACGTTTTCATCAGTTTCGCAACACTTTTCTTCTTTTGCGCTGTTTTTTCGTCCCGAATCGTACTTCGTGAGCCGCGAAAAGGACGACAATCTAATCCATCACATTTCTATTACCGAATCCCACGGCACCTTGGGCAAGACAACTTCACTTCACGTAGAGGCTGGGGCCGCAAACAGAAGGCGAGGGGCTTGTGACCAGGTATCCGTCGCTCCGGTCCCCACAACTATTGATCCGTAAGGAGTTACGCGGCGCACAGCATATCGTTGGAAAGCTCTCCTAGAGCTCTACGACGGGGGCAGCAAGCCTGCTCGGCTGCGCCTATTTTCGAAGCCCAAAATTGAACATTTTCATCAGTTTTGGGACACTTTTCATCTTTTGCGCTATTTTTCCATCCCGAATCGTATGTTGTGAGCCGCGAAAAGGACGACAACCTAATCCGTCACATTTCTATTACCGAATCCCACGGCACCTATGGCAAGACAACTTCACTTCTCGTAGAGGCTGGGCCCGCAAACAAAGGGCGTGGGGCTTGTGACCAGGTATCCGTCGCTCTGGTGCCAATAACTTTTGATCTGAAAGGAGTTACGCAGCGCACAGCATACCGTTTGAAAGCTCTCTGAGAGCTCTACTATGGGGGCACCTAGTCTGATTAGCTGCGCCTGTTTTCTGAGCCCAAAATTGAACATTTTCATAAGATTTGGGACAATTTTATTCTTTTACGCTGTTTTTCCGTCCCGGATCGTACGTCGTGATCCGCGAAAAGGACCACAACCTAATCCATCACATTTCTATTACCGAATCACATGACAACTTGGGCAAGGCAACTTCACTTCACTTGGAGGCTGGGCCAGCAAACAGAGGGCGTGGGGCTTGTGACCATGTATTCGTCGCTCCGGTGCCCATAACTTTTGATCCGTAAGGAGTTATGCGGTGTACAGCATACCGTTAGAAAGCACTCCGAGAGCTCTACGATCGGGGCACCTTGACTGCTCGATTGTGCCTATTTTTGGAGCCCAAAATCGAACATTTTCATAACTTTTACGACACTTTACTTCTTTTGGCTATTTTTTCGTCCCGGATCGTACGTCATGAGCCGTGAAAAGGACGACAACCTAATCCATCACATTTCTATTACCGAATCACATGGCACCTTGGGCAAGACTACTTCAATTCACGTAGAGGCTGGGCCCGCAAATAGAGGGTGTGTGGCTTGTGACCAGGTATCCGTCGCTCCGGAGCTCATAACTTTTGATCCGTAAGGAGTTACGCGGCGCACAAGATATCGTTGGAAAGCTCTCCGAGAGCTTTACCATGGGGGCACCCAACTTGCTCAGCTACGCTGAATTTCAGAGCCCAAAATCGAACGTTTTCATCAGTTTCGGGACACTTTTCTTCTTTTGCGCAGTTTTTTTGTCCCGTATCATACGTCGTGAGCCGCAAAAAGGACGACAACCTAATCCATCACATTTCTATTACCGAATCCCATAGCACCTTGTGCAAGAAAACTTCACCTCACATAGAGGCTGGGCACGCAAACAGAGGGCGTGGGGCTTGCGACCAGGTATCCGTTGCTCCGGTGCCCATTACTTTTGATCCGTAAGGAGTTACGCGGCGTACAACATACCGTTGGAAAGCTCTCTAAGATCTCTACGAGGACGGCACCAAGCATGCTCAGCTGCGCCTATTTTCAGAGCCCAAAATTGAACATTTTCGTAAGTTTTGGGACACTTTTCTTCTTTTGCGCTGTTTTTTTGTCCTGGATCGTACGTCGTGAGCAGCGAAAAGGACGACAACCTAATCCATCAAATTTCTATTGCCGAATCCCATGGCACCTTGGGCAAGACAACTTCACTTCTTGGCTGGGCCCGCAAACAGAGGGCGTGGGGCTTGTGAGCAAGTATCCGTCACTCCGGTGCCCTTAACTTTTGATCCGTAAGAAGTTACGTGGCGCACAGCATACCGTTGGAAGCTCTCTGAGAGCTGTACGAAGGGGGCACCTACCTGCTCGGCTGTGCCTATTTTCTGAGCCTAAAATTGAACATTTTCATAAGTTTTGGGACAATTTTCTTCTTTTACGCTGTTGTTCCGTCCTGGATCGTACGTCGTGAGCCGCGAAAAGGACGACATCCTATTCCATCACATTTCTATTACCGAATCCCACGACACCTTAGGCAAGACAACTTCACTTCACGTAGAGGCTGGGCCCGCAAACAGAAGGCATGGGGCTTGTGACCAGGTATATGTCGCTCCGTTGCCCATAACTTTTGCTCCGTAAGGAGGTACGCGGCACACAGCATACCGTTGGAAAGCACTCTGAGGGCTCTACCATGGGGACACCTAGCCTGCTTGGTTGTGACAATTTTCGGAGCCAAAATCTAACGTTTTCATCAGTTTCGGGACACTTTTCTTCTTTTGTGCTGTTCTTCCTTCCCGGATCGTACGTCATGAGCCGTGAAAAGGACGATATCCTAATCTATCACATTTCTATTACCAAATCCCATGGCACCTTGAGCAAGACAACTTCACTTCACGTAGAGGCTGGGCCAGCAAACAGAGGGCGTGGGGCTTGTGACCAAGTATCCGTCGCTCCGGTGCTTATAACTTTTGATCCGTAATTAGTTACGCGGCGCACAGCCTACCGTTGGAAAGCTCTCCGAGGGCTCTACAACGGGGGTAACAATGCCTGCTCGGCTGCGCCTATTTTCACAACCCAAAATCGAATATTTTCATCAGTTTCGGGATACTTTTCTTCTTTTGGATAGTTTTTTCGTCCCGGATCGTACGACGTTAATCGCGAAAAGGACGACAACCTAATCCATCACATTTCTATTACCGAATCCCAAGGCCCCGTGGGCAAGACAACTTTACTTCACGTAGAGGCTGGGGCCCGCAAACAGAGTACGTGGGGCTTGTGACCAGGTATCCGTCACTCCAGTGCCCATAACTTTTGATCCGTAAGGAGTTACGCGGTGCACAGCATACCATTGGAAAGCTCTTCGAAAGCTCTACGACGGAGGCACCAAGCATGCTCAGCTGCGCTTATTTTCAGAGCCCAAAATCAAACATTTTCATCAATTTTGGGACACTTTTCTTCTTTTGCGCTGTTTTTCCATCCCAAATCTTACTTCGTGAGCCGCGAAAAGGAAGACAACCTAATCCATCATATTTCTATTACCGAATTCCATGGCCCCGTGGGCAAGACAACTTCACTTCATGTAGAAGTCGGGCCCGCAAACAGATGGCGTGGGGTTTGTGACTAGGTATCCGTCACTCCAGTGCCCATAACTTTTGATCCGTAAGGAGTTACGCAGTGCACAACATACTGTTGGAAAGCTATTCGAGAGCTCTGCGACGGGGCACCAAGCATGCTCGGCTACGCTTATTTTTGGAGACCAAAATCAAACATTTTCATAAGTTTCGGGACACTGTTCTTCTTTTGCGCTGTTCTTCCGTCCAGGATCGTACGTCATGAGCCGTGAAAAAGACGACAACCTAATCCATCACATTTCTATTTTTGAATCCCATGGCACCTTGGGCAAGACAACTTCACTTCATGTAGAGGCTGGGCCCGCAAACAGTGGGCGTGGGGCTTGTGACCACGTATCCGTTGCTCTAGTGCCCTTAACTTTTGATCCGTAAAGAGTTACACAGTGCACAAAATACCGTTGGAAAGCTCTCTGAACGCTCTACGACAGGGGCATAGAGCCTGCTCAGCTGTGCCTATTTTCATATCCCAAAATCGAACGTTTTCATCAGTTTCGCAACACTTTTCTTCTTTTGCGCTGTTTTTCCTTCCCGGATCGTACTTCGTGAGCCGCGAAAATGAAGACAACCTAATCCATCACATTTCTATTACCGAATCCCACGGCACCTTGGGCAAGACAACTTCACTTCACGTGGAGGCTGGGGCTGCAAATAGAAGGAGAGGGGCTTGTGACCAGGTATCCGTCGCTCCGGTGCCCATAACTTTTGATCCGTAAGGAGTTACGCGGCACACAGCATATCGTTGGAAAGGTCTCCGAGATCTCTACGACGGGGACATCATGCCTGCTCGGCTGCACCTATTTTCGAAGCCCAAAATCGAACATTTTCATCAGTTTTGGGACACTTTTACTCTTTTGCGCTGTTTTTTCGTCCCGATTCGTATGTCGTGAGCCACGAAAAGGATGACAACCTAATCCATCACATATCTATTACCAAATCCCACGACACCTTAGGCAAGACAACTTCACTTCACGTAGAGGCTGGGCCCGCAAACAGAGGGCGTGGGGCTTGCGACCAGGTATCCGTTGCTCCGGTGCCCATAACTTTTGATCCGTAAGGAGTTACGCGGCGCACAGCATACCGTTGGAAAGCACTCCGAGAGCTCTATGATCGGGGCACCTTGCCTGCTCGATTGCGCCTATTTTTGAAGCCCAAAATCGAACATTTTCATAAGTTTTACAACACTTTTCTTCTTTTGGCTATTTTTTCGTCAGGGATCGTACGTCATGAGCCGTGAAAAGGACGACAACCTAATCCATCACATTTCTATTACCGAATCACATGGCACCTTGGGCAAGACTACTTCAATTCACGTAGAGGCTGGGCCCGCAAACAGAGGGTGTGTGGCTTGTGACCAGGAATCCGTCGCTCCGGAGCTCATAACTTTTGATCCGTAAGGAGTTACGCAGCGCACAACATATTGTTGGAAAGCTCTCCGAGAGCTCTACCACAGGGGCACCCAGTTTGCTCGGCTGCGCCAATTTTCAGAGCCCAAAATGGAATGTTTTCATCAGTTTCGGGACACTTTTCTTCTTTTACGCTGTTTTTTCATCTCGTATCGTACATCATGAGACGCGAAAAGGACGACAACCTAATCCATCACATTTCTAATACCGAATCCCATGGCACCTTGTGCTAGACAACTTTACCTCACATAGAGGCTGGGCACGCAAATAGAGGGTTGGGGCTTGCGACTAGGTATCCGTTGCTCCGTTACCGATAACTTTTGATCCGTATGGAGTTACGCGGCGCACAACATACCGTTGGAAAGCTCTCTGAGAGCTCTACGACGAGGGCACCAAGCATGCTCGGCTGCGCCTATTTTTAGAGCCCAAAATTGAACATTTTCATAAGTTTTGGGACACTTTTCTTCTTTTGCGCTATTTTTTCGTCCTGGATCATACGTCGTGAGCAGCTAAAAGGACAACAACCTAATCCATCACATTTCTATAACCGAATCCCATGGCACCTTGGGCAAGACAACTTCACTTCTCGTAGAGGCTGGGCCCGCAAATAGAGGGCGTGGGGCTTGTGACCAAGTATTCGTCACTCCGGTGCCCTTAACTTTTGATCCGTAAGAAGTTACGCGGCGCACAACATACCGTTGGAAGCTCTCTGAGAGTTGTACGAAGGGGGCACCTACCTGCTCGGCTGCGCCTATTTTCGGAGCCCAAAATTGAACGTTTTTATAAGTTTTGGGACACATTTCTACTTTTACGCTGTTTTTCCATCCCGGATCGTACGTCGTGAGCCGCAAAAAGGAAGATATCCTATTCCATCATATTTCTATTACCGAATCCCATGGCACCTTAGGCAAGACAACTTCACTTCATGTAGAGGCTGGGCCCAGAAACAGAGGGCGTGGGGCTTAGGACCAGGTATTTGTCGCTCCGTTGCCCATAACTTTTTCTCCGTATGGAGTTACGCGACACACAACATACCGTTGGAAAGCACTCTGAGAGCTCTACCATGGGGGCACCTAGCCTGCTTGGTGGCGACTATTTTCGGAGCCCAAAATCGATGATTTTCATAAGTTTCTGGACACTTTTTTCTCTTGCGCTGCTTTTCCGTCCCGGATCGTACGTCGTGAGCCGTAAAAAGGACGACAACCTAATCCATCAAATTTCTATTACCGAATCTCACAGCACCTTGAGCAAGACAACTCCACTTCACGTAGAGTCTAGGCCCACAAACAGAGGGCGTGGGTCTTGTGACCACGTATCAGTCGCTCCGGTGCCTATCACTTTTGCTCTGTAAGGACTTACGAGGCGCACACCATACCGTTGGAAAGCACTTTAAGAGCTCTACGATGGGGGCAGCAAGCCTGCTAGGTTGCGCCTATTTTCGGAGTCAAAAATTGAACGTTTTCATAAGTTTTGGGACACTTTTCTTCTTTTGCGATGTTTTTTCATCCCGAATCGTACGTCGTGAGCCGCGAAAAGGATGACAACCTCATCTATCACATTTTTATTACCGAATCCCACGACACCATGGGCAAGACAACTTAACTTCACGTAGAGGCTGGTCCCGCAGACAGAGGGCGTGGGGCTTGTGACCAGGTATCCGTCGCTCCGGTGCCCATTACTTTTGATCCGTAAGGAGTTACGCATCGTACAACATATCGTTGGAAAGCTCTCTGAGGGCTCTACGACGGGGGCACCAAGCCTGCTTGGCTACGCCTATTTTCGGAGCCCAAAATTGAACATTTTCATCAGCTTTGGGACACTTTTCTTCTTTTGCGCTGTTTTTTCGTCCCGGATCTTACGTCGTGAGTCGCGAAAAGGACAACAACCTAATCCATCACATTTCTATTACCGAATCCCATGGTATATTGGGCAAGACAACTTCACTTCTCGTAGAGGCTGGGCCCGCAAACAGAGGGTGTGGGGCTTGTGACCAAGTATCCGTTGCTCCGGTGCCTTTAACTTTTGATCCGTAAGGAGTTACACGGCGCACAACATACCATTGGAAAGCTCTCTGAGAGCTGTACGAAGGGGGCACTGAGCCTGCTTGGCTGCGTCTATTTTCGGAGCCCAAAATTGAACATTTTCATAAGTTTTGGGACACTTTTCTTCTTTTACGCTGTTTTTTCGTCCCGGATCGGTAGTCGTGAGCCGTGAAAAGGACGACATGCTATTCCATCACATTTCTATTACCGAATCCCATGGCACCTTAGGCAAGACAACTTCACTTCACGTAGAGGCTGGAACCGCAAACATAGGGCGTGGGGCTTTTAACCAGGTATTCGTCGCTGCGTTGCCCATAACTTTTGCTCTGTAAGGAGTTATGCGGCACACAGCATACCGTTGGAAAGCACTCTGAGAGCTCTACCATAGGGGCACCTAGCCTGCTCAGTTGCGACTATTTTCGTAGCCAAAAATAGAACGTTTTCATAAGTTTCGGGATACTTTTCTTCTTTTGTGCTGTTTTTCCTTCCCGGATCATAAGTCGTGAGTAGCGAAAAGGACAACAACCTAATCCATCACATTCCTATTACCAAATCCCACAGCACCTTGAGCAAGATAACTCCACTTCACGTAGAGGCTGGGCTCGCAAACTGAGGGTGTGGGGCATGTGACCAGGTATCCGTCACTCTGGTGCCCATAACTTTTGCTCCGTAAAGAGTTACACAGCGCACAGCATACCGTTGGAAAGCTCTTTGAGGGCTCTACGACAGGGGCACCAAGTCTGCTCGGATGCGCCTATTTTCGGAGCCCAAAATCGAATGTTTTCATTAGTTTTTGGATATTTTTCTTCTTTTACGCTATTTTTTTGTCCGGATCGTACGTCGTGAGCCACGAAAAGGGCGACAACCTAATCCATCACATTCATATTATCGAATCCCATGGCACCTTGGGCAAGACAACTTCACTTCACGTAGAGGCTGGGCCCGCAAACAGAGGGTATGGGGCTTGTGACCAGGTATCCGTCGCTTCGGTGCCCATAACTTTTGATCCGTAAGGAGTTACGCGGCGCACAATATACCTTTGGAAAGCTCTCCGAGAGCTCTACGAAGAGGGCAGCAAGCCTACTCGGCTGTGCCTGTCTTCAGATCCCAAAATCGAACGTTTTCATAAGTTTAGGGACACTTTTCTTCTTTTGCGCTATTTTTCCGTCCCGAATCGTACATCGTGAGCCGCGAAAAGGACGACAACCTAATCCATCACATTTCTATTACTGAATCCCACGGTACCTTGGGCAAGACAACTTCACTTCAGGTAGAGGCTGGGCCCGCAAACAGAGGGCGTGGGGCTTGTGACCAAGTATCTGTCGCTCCGTTGCCTATTACTTTTGATCCGTAAGGAGTTACGCGACGCACAACATACCGTTGGAAAGCTCTCCAAGACCTCTACGACGGGGCAACAAGCCTCTTTAGCTGTGCCTATTTTTGGAGCCCAAAATTGAACGTTTTCATCAGTTTCGGGACACTTTTCTTCTTTTGTGCTATTTTTCCTTCCTGGATCGTACGTTGTGACCCGCGAAAAGGACGACAAGCTAATCCATCACATTCCTATTACAGAATCCCATGGCAACTTAGGCAAGACAACTTCACTTCACTTAGAGGCTGGGCCAGCAAACAGAGGGCGTGGGGCTTGGGACCAGGTATCTGTCGCTCCGGTGCCCATTACTTTTGATCCGTAAGAAGTTACGCGGCGCACAACATACCGTTGGAAAGCTCTCCAAGAGCTCTACGACGTGGGTAGAAAGCCTGCTCGGCTGCGCTTGTTTTTGGAGTCTAAAATCGAAAGTTTTCATCAGTTTCGGGACACTTTTCTTCTTTTGCACTGTTTTTTGGTCCCGGGTCGTACGTCATGAGCCGCGAAAAGGACGACAACCTAATCCATCACATTCCTATTACCGAGTCCCACGGAACCTTGGGCAAGACAAATTCACTTCACGTAGAGGCTGGGACTACAAATAGAGGGCGTGGGGCTTGTAACCAGGTATCCGTCGCTCATGTGTCCATAACTTTTGCTCCGTAAGGAGTTCTGCGGCGCACAACATACCGTTGGAAAGCTCTCTGAGGGCTCTACGATGGGGGCACCAAGCCTGCTCGGCTGTGCCTATTTTCGGAGCCCAAAATCGAACGTTTTCATTAGTTTTGGGATATTTTTCTTCTTTTGCGCTATTTTTTTGTCCGGATCGTACGTCGTGAGCCACGAAAAGGGCGACAACCTAAGCCATCACATTCATATTACCGAATCCCATGGCACCTTGGGCAAGAAAACTTCATTTCACGTAGAGGCTAGGCCCGCAAACAGAGGGCGTGGGGCTTGTGACCAAGTATCTGTCGCTCCGTTGCCCATTACTTTTGATCCGTAAGGAGTTACGCGATGCACAACATACCGTTTGAAAGCTCTCCGAGACCTCTACGACAGGGAAGCAAGCCTCTTTAGCTGTGCCTATTTTTGGAGCCCAAAATTGAACGTTTTCATCAGTTTTGGGACACTTTTCTTCTTTTGCGCTGTTTTTCCTTCCCGGATCGTACGTTGTGACCCGCGAAAAGGACGACAAGCTAATCCATCACATTCCTATTACAGAATCCCACGGCAACTTGGGCAAGATATCTTCACTTCACTTACAGGCTGGGCCATCAAACAGAGGGCGTGGGGCTTATGACCAGGTATCTATCGCTTCGGTGCCCATTACTTTTGATCCGTAAGAAGTTACGCGACATACAACATACCGTTGGAAAGCTCTCCGAGAGCTCTACGACGTGGGTAGCAAGCCTGCTTGGCTGTGCCTGTTTTTGGAGCCTAAAATCGAAAGTTTTCATCAATTTCGGGATACTTTTCTTCTTTTGCGCTATTTTTTCGTCCCGGGTCGTACGTCGTGAGCCGCGAAAAGGACGACAACCTAATCCATCACATTCCTATTACCAAGTCCCATGGAACCTTGGGCAAGACAAATTCACTTCACGTAGAGGTTGGGACTGCAAATAGAGGGAGTGGGGCTTGTAACCAGGTATCCGTCGCTCAGGTGTCCATAACTTTTGCTCCGTAAGGAGTTACGCGGCGCACAACATACCGTTGGAAAGCTCTCTGAGGGCTCAACGACGGGGGCACCAAGCCTGCTCGGTTGTGCCTATTTTCGGAGCACAATATCGAACGTTTTCATTAGTTTTGGGACACATTTATTCTTTTGCACTATTTTTTTGTCCCAGATCGTACATCGTGAGCCGCGAAAAGGACGACAACCTAATCCATCACATTTCTATTACCGAATCGCTTGGCAACTTGGGCAAGACAACTTCACTTCTTGTAGAGGCTAGGCCCTCAAACAGAGGGCGTGGGGCTTGTGACCAAGTATCCGTTGCTCCAGTATCCTAAACTTTTGAACCGTAAGGAGTTATACGGTGCAAAGCATACCGTTGGAAAGCTCGATGAGAGCTGTACGAAGGGGGCGCCTAGCCTGCTCGGCTGCGCCTATTTTCGGAGCCCAAATTTGAAAATTTTAATAAGTTTTGGGACACTTTTCTTCTTTTACGCTGTTTTATCATCCCGGATCGTACGTCGTTAACCGCGAAAAGGAAGACATCCTATTCCATCACATTTCTATTACCGAATTCGACAGCACCTTAGGCAAGACAACTTCACTTCACGTAGAGGTTGGGCCCGCAAACAGAGGGTGTGGGGCTTGTGACTAGGTATCCGTCGCTCCGTTGCCCATAACTTTTGATCCGTAAGGAGTTACGTGGCACACAGCATACCGTTGGAAAGAAATCTAAGAGCTGTACCATGTGGGCACCTAGCCTGCTCGGTTACGACTATATTGGGAGCCCAAAATCGATCGTTTTCATAAGTTACGGGATTCTTTTCTTCTTTTGCACTGTTCTTCCGTCTCGGATCGTATGTCGTGAGCCGTGAAAAGGACGACAACCTAATCCATCACATTTCTATTACCGAATCCCACGACATCTTGAACATGACAACTTCACTTCACGTAGAGGTTGGGGCCATAAACAGAGGCCGTGGGGCTTCTGACCAGGTATTCGTCGCTCCGGTGCCCATAACTTTTGCTCCGTAAGGAGTTACGCGGCACACAACATACAATTGGAAAGCTATTCGAGAGCTCTACGACAGGGGCAACAAGCCTGCTCGACTGCATCTGTTTTCAGAGCCCAAAATCAAATGTTTTCATAAGTTTTGGGATACTTTTCTTCTTTTGTGCTATTTTTCCGTCCCGGATCGTACGTCGTGAGCCGCGAAAAGGAAGACAACCTAATCCATCATATTTCTATTACCGAATCCCATGGTACCTTGGGCAAGACAACTTCACTTCACGTAGAGGCTGAGCCCGTAAACAGAGGGCGTGGGGCTTGTGACCAGGTATCCGTCGCTTCGGTGCCCAAAACTTTTGCTCCGTAAGGAGTTATATGGCGCCAGCATACCGTTGGAAAGCTCTTTGAAAGCCCTACGATGGGGGCCCCAAGCCTGCTCGGCTGCGCCTATTTTCAGAGTCCAAAATCGAACATTTTCATCAGTTTTGGGACACTTTTATTCTTTTGCGCTGTTTTTTCATCCCGGATCGTACGTCGTGAGCCGCGAAAAGGACAACCTAATCCATCACATTTCTATTACGGAATCCCACAGCACATTGGGCAAGAAAACTTCACTTCACGTAGAGGCTGGGCCCGCAAACAGAGGGTGTGGGTCTTGTGACCAGGTATCCATCGCTCCAGTGCCCATAACTTTTGATCTGTAATGAGTTACGCAGCACAGAACATACCGTTGTGAAGCTCTTCGAGAGCTCTACGACGGGGCAACAAGCCTACTCGGCTGTGCCTGTTTTCGGAGCTCAAAATCAAACGTTTTCATTAGATTTGGGTCACTTTTCTTCTTTTGCGCTGTTTTTCCTTCCTGGATCGTACGTCGTATGCCACGAAAAGGACGACAACATAATCCATCACATTTCTATTACTGAATCCCACGGTACCTTGGGCAAGACAACTTCACTTCATGTAGAGGCTGGGCCTGCAAACAAAGGGCGTGGGGCTTGTGACTAGGTATCCATCGCCTCCGGACAGTCTTAAGATTGCACATTGACAAGTAAACAAGCGAGGCACGGATAGACAAGTAGTTTCACTTGAAAAGCATATGGAGTTATATGAACATTAAACGGACAGCCATGTAACGCACATAAATCAAGTCATATAACTCAATTCAACGTCCACGTAATCAAATAATAAGATTATATAACATGCAACAACATCTACGTGGGCTCGGATGCAAGAAAAGCCTATTTGTCAACATGCAATGATCAAAATCACATTTATGGCTATAAGGGCATCTACGGGCAGCCTATTAAGCATATAATTCCACACAATATCCAAATGATCAACACTTAGCAAGGCTACCTAGTCATTGGGGTTTTCATTTCGTGCTTACCCGTGTGATTAAACCCTAAGTCAACTCAAAATCAACCTCAAGTCATGCATCATTTAATTCAAACATCTTCAAGTACTCAAAACAGTCCACACAATATCCCAACGCCACAAACCCAAGCATTTAATACCACAAGAGAAGTTACAACAAATTTTCTAAGCATATAACTAAGTGAAACCCTCACTGCAATAGGCTGTATTCTCACAATAATTGAGTCAAGCAAACCATCTCCATTTCCAGTAAATAGGATGTAAAATTAAAGCTTAATAAGTGAACTAAAATCAGAAACAAACCTTGCATCATTTGGAGTTTGGGATCATTAGTTATAGCCGAAACAGTGGGATAGCACAAAACTGTCCAGATTTGCACACATTTCGATAATTGACGTTTTTGAGGTCCTTAGGGTCAGATTTAGCCTTAGTCCATTTCTGACAAAAATGTCCAGAACTGAAAAATATAGCAGCACACCAAATTTTGTGCATTTTGGACATCATTTACTAAGTCAAATCTGGTTCGTTATACAAGGTCAGTGCATCTGCCAAAACCTGCTTCATTTTTTTCCAGATTTCCAAATTTGGACACATTTTAATGATTTGCCATTTTGAGGACCTTAGAATCGAAATTAGCTTTGGCCTATTTCTGTGAAAAATGTTCAAAACCGGAAAAAATAGTCACCTACCAATTTTAATGCATTTTGAACATCATTTTCCTAGCCAAACTCACCTCGAAACAACAGGTCAGAGAGCTGTCACATAATCCGATTTCACCTATCATCACTCTCAAGCCAAAATCTTGCCATGCATGGTTGTAAAAGCTTATGAACACACAAAGAACTCAAGTACAGAAGCAAAGACATACATTTAAGAGCATGCATGTGGATTTTTGAAGGATTTTCAAAAGGTTTTAGCCCTCACCTTAGCAAATCAACAAGAAGATGCACAAAAACTTGTTGAAGCACAATTTTCTTCTTCTTCTTTGCCTAGCCGAGATTCCAACTTGGTTTTCTCTATTTTTCCTAGCTTAGTGACCAAGCTCTTAGTACATGTATGTAGTTAGAACAAGAAGAAAAGAAATGGAAGCTTAGTAACTCACCTAGGGCCGAAATGAAGACTCAAGAGCTTGCATGTGAGTTTTCTTGCAACCTAGCTAGCTTGGTTGAGTTCCTTTGCTTGGGCTTGCCTTGAATAACCATAGGATGATGAAGATGAGCTAGGAAGGTGAGAAACTCAGCCAAGGCCGAGAGAGAGAGAGAAAAATGAGAGGGAGAGAGAGAAGATGAGAGGAAAAAAGAAGAAATGACAAAGAATGACAAAGAGTGAAGCTTTTGCATTTCTTCAAGCATTTGGTCGGCCTTGAGCTTGATGATTCAGCCTTTTTGTGTCTTCAAGGTGTAATTTAAAATTGCTAGCATGGGCAAGGTGTGTTTGGTCGAGCAAGGTGGGCTTTTACAAAGGTTTTGAGCACTTTTTTTATGCATTTGTGTCATAGGATTGTCATAAGTTGTCTAGAATCAATTTGAATTGAGCAAACATGCACAAATACCACCTAGTGGTCGGCCAAGGCTATAAAAATTCTGATTTTTTGTAATCTATTGGAATATTATTTTATTGGGTATTGGAAGTGCATAAAGAATAAGGAATAAAGAATGAGAAATGCTTAGTGTTTAATGAAATTTTGTCTTCTAGTGAGTTGAATTAGTAATTTAATAATAGTTAGTGGATTTTGTAGGATTAATTAATGACCTAGTGCTTCGTGTAAGATGCTTTCTTATTTTGTGTGAGGGCACGCTTTCATAGGTCTAGGACACGCACTATGAGGTAGGCACGAACTACGAGACAAATGCACGTTTTCCAAGTAAATGCATGCAAATCTAAATGAATGCACGTAATTCAATGCAAGGCACACAAAACGAACACAATTCTCAAACCTAGGTCAAGGCACGCAATTCTAGATTAGGGCACACAAAACGAGGTATCGCACGTAAATCAAGGTCGGGCCTCACAGCTGCGCCTATTTTTGGAGCCTAAATTCGAACGTTTTCATCAGTTTCGGGATACTTTTCTTCTTTTGCGCTCTTTTTTCGTCTTGGATCGTATGTCGTGAGCAGCGAAAAGGACGACAACCTAATCCATAACATTCCTATTACCGAATCCCACAGCACCTTGGGAAGACAACTTGACTTCACGTAGAGGCTGGGCTCGCAAACAGAGGGCGTAGGACTTGTGACCAGGTATCCGTCGCTTCGGTGTCCATAACTTTTGCTCCGTAAGGAGTTACGCGACGCACAGCATACCGTTGGAAAGCTCTCTGAGGGCTCTACGACGGGTGCACTGAGCCTGCTTGGTTGCGCCTATTTTCAGAGCTCAAAATCGAACGTTTTCATCAATTTTGGGACACTTTTCTTCTTTTGCACTGTTTTTTCGTCATGGATCGTACGTCGAGAGCCGCGAAAAGGACAACAACCTAATCTATCACATTTCTAATACCGAATCTCATGGCACCTCGGGCAAGACAACTTCACTTCTTGTAGAGGATGGGCCCGCAAACAGAGGGCGTGGGGCTTGTGACCAAGTATCCGTTGTTCCGGTGCCCTTAACTTTTGATCCGTAAGGAGTTATGCGACGCATAGCATACCGTTGGAAAGCTCTCTGAGAGCTGTACGAGGGGGCAACCTAGCCTACTCGGCTGCGCCAATTTTCAGAGCCCATAATTGAACATTTTCATAAGTTTTGGGACACTTTTTTTCTTTTACGCTGTTTTTCTGTCCGGGATCGTACATCGTGAGCCGCGAAAAGGATGACATCTTATTCCATCACATTTCTATTACCGAATCCCACGGCACCTTAGGCAAGACAACTTCACTTCACGTAGAGGCTGGGCCCACAAACACAGGGCGTGGGGCTTGTGACCAGGTATCCATCGCTCCGTTGCCCATAACTTTTGCTCTGTAAGGAGTTACGCGGCACATAGCATACCGTTGGAAAGCACTCTGAGAGCTCTACCATGGGGGCACCTAGCTTGCTTGGTTGTGACTATTTTCGGAGCCCCAAATCAAACGTTTTCATAAGTTTTGGGACACTTTTCTTCTTTTGCGCTGTTCTTCCGTCCTGAATCGTACGTCGTGAGCCTTGAAAAGGACGACAACCTAATCCATCACATTTCTATTACCTAATCCAATGGCACCTTGAGCAAGATAACTTCACTTCACGTAGAGGCTGGGCCCGCACACAGAGGGCGTAGGGCTTGTGACCAGGTATCCGTCGCTTCGGTGCCCATAACTTTTGCTCCGCAAAGAGTTACATGGCGCACAGCATATCGTTGGAAAGCTTTTTGAGAGCTCTACGACGGGGGCCCCAAGCCTGCTCGGCTACGCCTATTTTCGGAGTCCAAAATCGAACATTTTCAACAGTTTTTGGACATTTTTCTTCTTTTGCACTGTTTTTCCGTCCCGGATCATACATCATGAGCCGCGAAAAGGACGACAACCAAATCTATCACATTTCTATTACGGACTCCTACGGCACATTGGGAAAGACAACTTCACTTCACGTAGAGGCTGGGCCTACAAACAGAGGGTGTGGGGCTTGTGACTAGGTAACCCTCGTTCCGGTGCCCATAACTTTTGCTCCGTAAGGAGTTACGTGGCATACAACATATCGTTGGAAAGTTCTTTGAGAGCTCTACGACGGGGGCTCCAAGCCTGCTCGGCTGCGCCTATTTTCGGTGTCCAAAATCGAACATTTTCATTAGTTTTGGGACACTTTACTTCTTTTGCACGGTTTTTCCATCCCGGATCGTACGTCGTGAGCCTCGAAAAGGACGACAACCAAATCCATCACTTACGGAATCCCACGGCACATTGGGCAAAACAACTTCACTTCACGTAGAGGCTGGGCCCGCAAACAGAGGGTGTGGGGCTTGTGACCAGGTATCCGTCACTCCGGTGCCCATAACTTTTGATCTGTAAGGAGTTACACGACGCATAACATATCGTTGGAAAGCTCTTCGAGAGCTCTACGACGGGGGTAGCAAACCTACTCGGCTGTGCTTGTTTTCGGTGCCCAAAATCAAGCATTTTCATAAGTTTTAGGACACTTTTCTTCTTTTACGCTATTTTTCAGTCCCGGATCGTACATTGTGAGCCGCGAAAAGGACGACAACCTAATCCATCACATTTCTATTAACGAATCCCATGGCACCTTGAGCAAGAGAAATTCACTTCACGTAGAGGTTGGGCCAGCAAACAGAGGGCGTGGGGCTTGTGACCAGGTATCCGTCGTTCCGGTGCCCATAACTTTTGCTCCGTAAGGAGTTACGTGGCGCACAGCATACCGTTGGAAAGCTCTTTGAGAGCTCTACGACGGGGGCCACAAGCATGCTTGCCTGCGCTTATTTTCAGAGTCCAAAATCAAATGTTTTCATCAGTTTTGGGACATTTTTCTTCTTTTGTGCTGTTTTTCCATCCCGGATCGTACGTCATGAGCCGCGAAAAAGACGACAACATAATCCACCACATTTCTATTACGGAATCCCACGGCACCTTGGGCAAGACAACTTCACTTCACGTAGAGGCTGGGCCCGCAAACAGAGGGCGTGGGGCTTGTGACCAGGTATCCGTCGCTCCGGTGCCCATTACTTTTTATCCGTAAGGTGTTACGCGGCGCACAGCATACCGTTGGAAAGCTCTCCGAGATCTCTACGACTGGGGTAGCAAGCCTACTCAGCTATGCCTATTTTTAGAGCCCAAAATCAAACATTTTCATCAATTTCGAGACACTTTTCTTCTTTTGCACTGTTTTTCCATCCCGGATCGTACGTCTTGAGCCGCGAAAAGGACGACAACCTAATCCATCATATTCCTATTATCGAATCCCACGGCACATTGGGCAAGACAACTTCACTTCACGTAGAGGCTGGGCCTGCAAATAGAGGGCGTTGGGCTTGTAACCAGGTATCCGTCGTTCCGGTGCCCATAACTTATGCTCCGTAAGGAGTTACACGGCACACAGCATATCGTTGGAAAGCTCTCTGTGGGCTCTACGACGGGGGTACCCAGCCTACTCGAATGTGCTTGTTTTCATAGCCCAAAATTGAAAGTTTTCATCTGTTTTGGGACACTTTTCTTCTTTTGCCCTGTTTTTTTGTCCGGATCGTACGTCGTGAGCCGCGAAAAGGACGACAACATAATCGATCACATTTCTATTACCGAATCCCATGACACCTTGGGCAAGACAACTTCACTTCTCGTAGAGGCTGGGCCCGCAAACAGAGGGCGTGGGGCTTGTGACCAGGTATCCGTCGCTCTGGTGCCCATAACATTTGATCCATAAGGAGTTAAGCAGCGCACAACATACCTTTGGAAGGCTCTCTGAGAGAACTACGACGGGGGCAGCAAGCCTACTCGACTGCGCCTGTTTTCAGAGCCCAAAATTGAATGTTTTCATAAATTTATGGACACTTTTCTTCTTTTGCGCTGTTTTTTTATCCCGGATCGTACGTCGTGAGCTGCGAAAAAGACGACAACCTAATCCATCAAATTTCTATTACTGATTCCCATGGTACCTTGGGCAAGACAACTTCACTTCATGTAGAGGCTGGTCCCGCAAACAGAGGGCGTGGGGCTTGTGACCAGGTATCCGTCGCTCCGATACCCATTACTTTTGATCCGTAAAGAGTTACGTGCCGCACAGCATACCGTTGGAAAGCTCTCCGAGAGCTCTACGACGGGGACATCAATCCTGCTTAGCTGCGCCTATTTTTAGATCCCAAAATTGAACATATTCATCAGTTTCGGGACACTTTTCTTCTTTGCCGCTATTTTTCCGTCCCGGATCGTACGTCGTGAACGGCGAAAAGGGCGACAAGCTAATCCATTACATTCCTATTACCGAATTCCATGGCACCATAGGCAAGACAACTTCACTTCACATAGAGGCTGGGCCCGCAAATAGAGGGCCTGGGGCTTGTGACCAGGTACCCGTTGCTCCGGTGCCCATAACGTTTGCTCCGTAAGGAGTTACGCAGCGCACAACATACTGTTGAAAAGCTCTTTGAGGGCTCTACGACGTGGGCACTAAGCCTCCTCAGCTGCGCCTATTTTTGAAACCCAAAATCAAACATTTTCATCAGTTTTGGGACACTTTTCTTATTTTGATCTGTTTTTTCATCCCGGATCGTATATTGTGAGCCGCAAAAATGACAACAACGTAATCCATCATATTCCTATTACTGAATCCCTTGGAACCTTGGGCAAGACAACTTCACTTCACGTTGGGGCTGGGCCGACAAACAGAGTGCGTGGGGCGTGTGACCAGGTATCCGTCGCTCCGGTGCCCATAACTTTTGATCTGTAAGGAGTTACGCGGCGCACTGCAAACCGTTGGAAAGCTCTCCGAGAGCTTTACGAAGAGGGCACCAAGCCTGCTCGGCTACGCCTGTTTTTAGAGCCTAAAATCGAATGTTTTCTTAAGTTTTGGGACACTTTTCTTCTTTTTCGCTATTTTTTCGTCCCGAATCGTACGTCGTGAGCTGCAAAAAGGACGAAAACCTAATCCATCACATTTCTATAACCGAATCTCACGGCACCTTGGGCAAGACAACTTCACTTCACGTAAAGGCTGGGCCCGCAAACAGAGGGCGTGGGGCTTGTGACCAGGTATCCGTCTCTCGGTGGCCCATAACATTTGATCTGAAAGGAATTACGCGGTGCACAGCATACCGTTGGAAAGCTCTCCGAGAGCTCTACGACGGTGTCAGCAAGCCTACTTGGCTGCACCTATTTTTGGAGCCCAAAATCGAACGTTTTCATCAGTTTCGGGATATTTTTCTTCTTTTGCGCTATTTTTCCATCCCGGATCGTACGTCGTGAGCCGCGAAAAGAACGACAACCTAATCAATCACATTCTTATTACCGAATCCCACGGCACCTTGGGCAAGACAACTTCACTTCACGTAGAGGCTAGGCTCGCAAACAGAGGGCGTGGGGCTTGTGACCATTTATCCGTTGCTCCAGTGCCCATAACTTTTGCTTCGTAAAGAGTTACGAGGCGCAGAGCATACCGTTGGAAAGCTCTTTGAGGGCTCTATGACGGGGGCACCAAGCCTACTCGGCTGCTTTGAGGCCCGACCCCAATTTGGATGCGAAACCTCGCTTCGTGTGCCCTAACCTAGATTTGCGTGCCATGACCTAGGTTTGAGAATGGTGTTTAGTTTTGTGTGCCTTGCATTGAATTACGTGTATTTATTTAGGGTTTCGTGCGTTTACTTGAAAAATGTGCATTCGTCTCGTAGTTCGTGTCCTACCTCGTAGTGCGTGCCCTAGACCTAAGAAAGCGTGCATTCACGTTAATCAAGAAAGTACCTTACACAAAGCACTAGACTACTAAATAATACTACAAACTCCACTATCAATATTAAAATGCAAAAATCAACTCGCTAGAGGACGAAATAGCACCAAAAGCTAGACATTCTCATTCTTTATTCCTTATTCTTTTTGCACTTTCAAGACACAATTAAAATAATGCTCAAAGATGACAAAAAATTCAGATTTGGAGCTAGCTTGGCCGACCACTTGCTTGCGTTAGACTTGCCTTGCATGATTTTAAATTAAACTCAACATTCTATGACACAAAGGCATTAAAAATTGCTCAAAAACCCTACCATTTGCACACCATGCTCGGCCACATCACTCTTGCCCATCCTAGGAATTTCAAATTACACCTTGAAGACACAAAATGCTGAAAATTTGCTGCCCAAGGCCGACATGCTCCTCAAAATTGCAAAGGCCTTCATTTGTTTGTCATTTCTCTCATTTCCTCTCAATCTTTTCTCTCTCCCTCTCATTCTCCTCTCTCATTCTCGGCCTTGGCTGAGATCCCTACCTCCATAGCTTATCTTCATCACACCTTAGTTGAACAAGGCAAGCAACCATCAAAGAAACTCAAGCAAACAAGCTAGGATGTGAAAATCACACTTGCATGCCCTTTGAAGTCTTCATTTCGGCCCTAGGTAAGTTCTAAGCTTCCATTTCTTTTATTCTTGTTTCAACCTCATGCATGTACTAAGAGCTTGGTCACTAACCTAGGAAAAATAGAGAAAAGCTAGTTGGAACCTCGGCTAGGCAAAGGAGAAGAAGAAAAGTTTGCTTCAACAAGTTTTGTGCATCCTCTTGATTGATTGCTAAGGTGAGGGCTAATACCTTTTGAAAACTCTTCAAAAATCCACATGCATTCTCATAAATGTGTGTATTTGCTTCTGTACTTGAGTTATATGTTCGTTCATAAGCTTAAACAACCATGCATGGCAAGATCTTGGCTTGAAAGTGATGCTAGGTGAAGTCGAATTGTTGACAGCTCTCTGACCAGTCTGTTTCGAGGTAAGTTTAGCTAGGCAAATGATGTTGAAAATGCATGAAAATTGGTAGGTGACTAGTTTGGATAGTTTTAAACATTTTTCCCAGAAATAGGCAGAAGCTAAGTTTGACTCTAAGGTCCTCAAAATGGCAAATCTTTAAAATGTGTCCAAATCTGGAAATCTGGAAAAATGAAGCAGGTTTTGGCAGATGCACTGACCTTGTGGAACAAACCATATTTGACTTAGTAAATGATGTCCAAAATGAATTAAATTTGGTGTGCTGATATAGTTTTCAGTTCTGGACAATTTTGGAAGAAATGGACCAAGTCTAAATCTGACCCTAAGGACCTCAAAAACGTCAATTACTGAAAAGTGTGCAAATCTGGACAGTTTTTTACTATTCCACTGTTTCGGCTATATCTAATGATCCCGAACTCCAATTGATGCAAGGTTTGTTTCTGATTTTAGTTAACTTTTTAAGCTTTAATTTGAAATCTTATTCACTGGATTTGGAGATTTTTTGTGTATCCTATTGATTGTGAGAAAACAGCCTATTGCAGTAAAGGTTTCACTTAGTTATATGCTTGGAAAATTGTTGTAACCCCTCTTGTGGTACTAATTGCGTGGAATTGTGGTATTGGGATGTTGTGTGGACTGTTTTGAATGTTTGAGGATGTTAAGTTAAATGATGCATGGTTTGAGATTGACTTTGAGTTGGGTTGAGGCTCAAATTGCACGAATATGCACGAAATGGAAACCCTAATGACTAGGTAGTTTTGCTAAGTTTTGATCATTTGGATATTGTGTAGAATTATATGTTTAGTAGGCTGCCCGTAGTTGCCCTTATAAGCTTAAATGTAACTTTGATCATTGCATGTTGGCAAATAAGCTTTTCTTGCACCCGAACCCATGTTGAATAATCTTATCACTTGATCACGTGGGCTTCGTAGTGAGTTATATAGCCTGTTTTACGTGTGTTACATGGCTGTCCGTTTAATTTCCATATAACTCTATATGCCTTTCAAGTGAAATTACTTGCTTATCGTGCCTCGTTTGATTACTTGACAACATGCGATCTTATAACTGCTCGGAGGCGACCTACTTTGTTGTCCTCGTAATGTGATATGTTAAATGTTATAAATGTCCATTGCATACGAGGTTGCAACCTTTCAATGTGGCATGGTAGTGTTTCACGCACGACGGGCGGCATCGGGCCTGCCGGTGTTACCGTGACTACCATGGTCCAATTCCCTCTCTCGCTTGGCATTTCACCCTCAGAGAGTTGGGTCGTAGGTTTTCGGGGTATATCCGGAGTACACCCAATTGGGAGCGATAAGTGGATTATTGAAGTCGGCCGCAACAATTGTATCGAAATTGAAATTGAGAGCAACTGCTCACCGTATCCTTGAAATGATTGGTAAATGTATCTGTTACTCGATTTGTTTCATATATTTGCGTACCTTATTATTTGTAATACGTGACATGTTTTCAAAAAGAGTTTTCATAAATTGAACAGGAAAATGAGTTCCAAAATATATTTCTCGTTCCCCCTCGCTGAGTTCATAAGGACTCACCCTCTTTTATCATCTCAGGTGAAGAAGACCCAGAACAGGTACCCGAGGACGGTGTGCCTAACGATGAACCCCTGGAGTGATTGCCTGTCATTGTTTGCTTTGCTTGAATGTGGCTACTTGTGAACTCTGTGCTACTTGAAGACTATTTATTTTATGTTGCTTGTTATTTCTAATGTAAAAGACCCCCGTTGTAATTTGGGGTCTAATTTTGGTTTGTACTTATATTAAGTAGACTGATGCTAGACACTACTATGATCGTTTTGCTTTTATTACCACTAGTATCTATCATAGGTTATGACGCATTAGTTAAGGACTAAGTAAATGAACTTATCCAATCTTAACAGGCACTCGCTATTAAGCTAAGATCAATAGGTATATTTTGTAACGAGGACAAACAAACAAACGAGACATAGTATCATGCTAGGTTATAAATCAAACGAGACATCAAGATAACCAATAGGCATTTCAATTGACGATAAATTGCAATCTTAGTTGGAAATGAACTTGAGATAGTAAATTTTGAGGTGTTTAGAGAATTAGGTTAAACCAAATAGCCCAATTACAGCCATTATGCTGCCGGTTTTTCAGAAAAACTTTGGAGTTTAGACTAAATCATTAGGTGTTAAATCTTCATCAACAGCTAAGCACGGGATATTACTTGAATGTTCAGTTCACACCCTAGTCTAACCTTATATGCCGGGTTGGGGCGTGACAGCTGCGCCTGTTTTCGGAGCCAAAAATCAAACGTTTTCATCAGTTTTGGGACACTTTTCTTCTTTTGTGCTGTTTTTTCGTCCCGGATCATACGTCGTGAGCCGCGAAAAGGACGACAACCTAATCCATCACATTCCTATTACCGAATTCCTCGGCACCTTGGGCAAGACAACTTCACTTCACGTAGAGGCTGGGCCCGCAAACAGAGGGCGTGGGGATTGTGACCAGGTATCCGTCGCTCCGGTGCCCATAACCTTTGATCCGTAAGGAGTTACGTGGCGCACAACTTACTTTTGGAAAGCTCTCCAAGAGCTCTACGATGGGGGCAGCAAGCCTGCTCGGCTGTGCCTGTTTTCTGAGCCCAAAATTGAACGTTTTCATAAGTTTACGGACACTTTTCTTCTTTTACGCCATTTTTCCGTCCCAGATCGTATGTCGTGAGCAGCGAAAAGGACGACAACCTAATCCATCACATTTCTATTACAGAATCCCACGGCACCTTGGGAAAGACAACTTCACTTCACGTAGAGGCTGGGCCCGCAAATAGAGGGCGTGGGCTTTGTGATCAGGTATCCGTCGCTCCGGTGCCCATTACTTTTGATCTGTAATGAGTAATGCGGCACACAGCATACCGTTGGAAAGCTCTCCGAGAGCTCTACGACGGGGGTACCAAGCCTGCTCGGCTGCGCCTATTTTCGGGGCTCAAAATAGAACATTTTTATCAGTTTTGGGACACTTTTCTTCTTTTGCGCTGTTTTTCCGTCCCGGATCGTACGTCGTAAGCCGCGAAAAGGACGACAACCTAATCCATCACATTCCTATTACCGAATCCGACGGCACCTTGGGTAAGAAAACTTCACTTCACGTAGAGGCTGGGCCCGCAAACAGAGGGCGTGGGGCTTGTGACCAGGTATCCGTCGCTCCGGTGCCTTTAACTTTTGATTCGTAAGGAGTTACGCGGCGCACAGCATACCGTTTGAAAGCTCTCCGAGAGCTCTACGGTGGGGGCAGCAAGCCTGCTCGTGTGCGCCTATTTTCGGAGCCAAAAATTGAACGTTTTCTAAAGTTTCGGGACATTTTTCTTTTTTGCGCTATTTTTCCTTCACGGATCGTACGTCGTGAGCCGCAAAAAGGACAACAAACTAATCCATCACATTTCTATTACCGAATCCCACAACACCTTGGGCAAGACTTCACTTCACGTAGAGGCTAGGCATGTAAACCGAGGGCCTGGGGCTTGTATCTCGGTATCCATCGCTCCTGTGCCCATAACTTTTGATCCGTAAGGAGTTACGCGACGCACAGCATACCGTTGGAAAGCTCTACGAGTGCTCTACAACGGGGGAGCAAACCTGCTCAGTTGCGCCTATTTTCGGAGCCCAAAATTGAACGTTTTCATAAGTTTTGGGACACTTTTCTTCTTTTGCACTGTTTTTCCATCTTGGATCGTACGTCGTGAGCTGCAAAAAGGACGACACCCTAATCCATCAAATTTCTATTACCAAATCCCATGCTACCTTGGGCAAGACAACTTCACTTCACGTAGAGGCTGGGCCCGGAAACAGAAGGCGTGGGGCTTGTGACCAGGTATCCGTCGCTCTGGTGCCCATAACTTTTGATTCGTAAGGAGTTACGTGGCGCACAGCAAACCGTTTGAAAGCTCTCCGAGAGCTCTACGGTGGGGGCAGCAAGCCTGCTCATGTGCGCCTATTTTCGGAGCCCAAAATTGAACATTTTCTGAAGTTTGGGAACACTTTTCTTCTTTTGCGCTGCTTTTTCGTCCCGGATCGTACGTCGTGAGCCGCGAAAAGGACAACAACCTAATCCATCACATTTCTATTACAGAATCCCATGACACCTTGGGCAAGACTATTTCACTTCACGTAGAGGCTAGGCCTGCAAACAAAAGGCGTAGGGCTTGTGACCAGGTATCCGTCGCTCCGGTGCCCATAACTTTTGATCCGTAAGGAGTTACACGGCGCACAACATACCTTTGGAAAGCTCTACGTGTGCTCTACAACGGGGGCAGCAAACCTGCTCAGTTGCGCCTATTTTCAGAGCCCAAAATTGAACGTTTCCATAAGTTTTGGGACATTTTTCTTCTTTTGCGTTGTTTTTCCATCCTGGATCGTACGTCGTGAGCTGCGAAAAGGACGACACCCTAATCCATCACATTTCTATTACCGAATCCCATGCTACCTTGGGCAAGACAAATGCACTTCACGTAGAGGCTGGACCCGCAAACAGAGGGCGTGGGGCTTGTGACCTGGTATCCGTCGCTCGGTGGCCATAACATTTGATCCATAAGAAGTTACGCGGTGCACAGAATACCGTTGGAAAGCTATCCAAGAGCTCTACGACGGGGTCAGCATGCCTGCTCGGCTGCACCTATTTTTAGAGCCCAAAATCGAGCATTTTTATCAGTTTCGGGACATTTTTCTTCTTTTGCGCTATTTTTCCATCCCGGATCGTACATCGTGAGCCGTGAAAAGTACGATAACCTAATCCATCACATTCCTATTACCGAATCCCATGGCACATTGGGCAAGACAACTTCACTTCACGTAGAGGCTGGGCCCGCAAACAGAGAGTGTAAGGCTTGTGACCAGGTATCCATCGCTCTGGTGCCCATAACTTTTGATCCGTAAGGAGTTACGCGACGCACTGCATACCGTTGGAAAGCTCTCTGCGAGCTCTACAACAGGGGCAGCAAGCCTGCTCGGCTGCGCCTATTTTCAAAGCCCAAAATCGAACATTTTCATCAGTTTGGGGATACTTTTCTTCTTTTGCCCTATTTTTTCGTCCCGGATAGTACGTCGTGATCCGCGAAAAGGACGACAACCTAAACCATCACATTCCTATTACCGAATCCCACGGTACCTTGGGCAAGACAACTTCACTTCATGTAGAGGCTAGGCCCGCAAACAGAGGGCGTGGGGCTTGTGACCAAGTATCTGTCGCTCTGGTGCCCATAACTTTTGATCCGTAAAGAGTTATACGGCGCACAGCATAGCATTGGAAAGCACTCCAAGAGCTCTATGACGGGGGCAGCAAGCTAGCTCGTCTGCGCCTATTTTCGGAGCCCAAAATCAATCATTTTCTGAAGTTTTGAGACGCTTTTGTTCTTTTGCGCTGTTTTTCCGTCCCGGATCGTACGTCGTGAGCAGCGAAAAGGACGACGTCCAAATCCATCACATTTCTATTACCGAATCCCACGGCATCTTGGGTAAGACAACTTCACTTCACGTAGAGGCTGGGCCTGCAAACAGAAGGCGTGGGGCTTGTGACCAGGTATCCGTTGCTCCGGTGCCCATAACTTTTGATCCGTAAGGAGTTACGCAGCGCACATAATACCTTTGGAAAGCTCTCCGAGAGCTCTACGACGGCGGCAATAAGCCTGCCCAGCTGCGCCTGTTTTCGAAGCCCAAAATCAAACGTTTTCATAGGTTTGGGGACACTTTTCTTCTTTTGCGCTGTTTTTTCGTCCCGTATCGTATGTCGTGAGCCGCGAAAAGGACGACAACCTAATCCATCACATTCCTATTACCGAATCCCACGGCACCTTGGGCAAGACAACTTCTCTTCACGTAGAGGCTGCTCTCGCAAACAGAGGGCGTGGGGCTTGTGACCAGATATCCGTCACTCCGGTCCCTATTACTTTTGATTCGTACAGAGTTTTGCGGCGCACAGCATACCGTTGGAAAGCTCTCTAAGAAATCTACGACGGGGGCATCAAGCCTGCTCGGCTGTTCCTATTTTCGGAGCCCAAAATCAAACATTTTCATCAGTTTTGGGATACTTTTATTCTTTTGCGCTATTTTTTCGTCACGGATCATACGTCGTGAGCTGCGAAAAGGACGACAACCTAATCCATCACATTTCTATTACCGAATCCCAGGGCACCTTGGGCAAGACAACTTCATTTCACGTAAAGGCTGGGCCCACAAACAGTGGGCGTGGGGCTTGTGACCAGGTATCCGTCGCTCCGGTGTCAATAACTTTTGATCTGTAAGTATTTACGCGGCGTACTGCATACCGTTAGAAAGCTCTCCGAGAGCTCTACAACGGGGGCATCAAGCCTGTTCGGCTGCGCCAGTTTTCAGAGCCCAAAATTGAACCTTTTCATAAGTGTTGGGACACTTTTCTTCTTTTGCGCTGTTTTTCATCCCGGATCGTACGTCGTGAGCCGAGAAAATGACGACAACCTAATCCATCACACTTCTATTACCGAATCCGATGGCACCTTGGGCCAGACAACTTCAATTCACGTAGAGGCTGGGCCCGCAAACAGAGGGCATGGGGCTTGTGACCAGGTATCCGTCGTTCCAGTGCCCATAACTTTTGATCTGTAAGGAGTTACGCGGCGAACAACATACCGTTGGAAAGCTCGCCGAGAGCTCTACGAAGGGGACAGCTACCCTGCTAGGCTGCGCCTATTTGCGGAGCCAAAAATCGAACGTTTTCATCAGTTTGGGACACTTTTCTTCTTTTGCGCTGTTTTTTCGTCCTGGATCATACGTCGTGAGGCGCAAAAAGGACGACAACCTAATCTATCACATTTCTGTTACCGAATCCCACGGCATCTTGGGCAAGACAACTTCACTTCACGTAGAGGCTGGGCCCGCAAACATAGGGCGTGGGGCTTGTGACCAGGTATCCGCCGCTCCGATGCCCATAACTTTTGATCCGTAAGGAGTTACGCGGCGCACAACATACCGTTGAAAAGCTCTACGAGAGCTCGATGATGCTGGTAGCAAGCCTGCTTGGCTACGTCAATTCTCGGAGCCCAAAATCGAATGTTTTCATCAGTTTTGGGACACTTTTCTTCTTTTGTGCTGTTTTTTCATCCCGGATCGTACGTCGTGAGCCGCGAAAAGGACGACAACCTAATCCATCACATTCCTATTACCGAATCGCACGACACCTTGGGCAAGACAACTTCACTTCACGTAGAGGCTCGGCCCGCAAACAGAGGGCGCGGGGCTTGTGACCAGGTATCCGTCGCTCCGGTGCCCATAACTTTTGATCAGTAAGGAGTTACGCTGTGTACAACATGCCGTTGGAAAGCTCGCCGAGAGCTCTACTATGGGGACAGCTACCCTGCTCAGCTGCGCTTATTTTCGGAGCCCAAAATCTAACGTTTTTATCAGTTTTTGGAAACTTTTCTTCTTTTGCGCTATTTTTTCATCCCGGATCGTACGTCGTGAGGCGCGAAAAGGACGAAAACCTAATCCATCACATTCCTATTACCGAATTCCATGGCTTCTTGGGCAAGACAACTTCACTTCACATAGAGGCTAGGCCCACAAACAGAGGGTGTGGGGCTTGTGACCAGGTATCCGCCGGTCCGGTGCCCATAACTTTGGATCTGTAAGGAGTTACGCGGTGCACAGCATACCGTTGGAAAGCTCTCCGAGAGCTCTACGACGGGCCCATCAAGCATGCTCGACTGCGTGTGTTTTCGCAGCCCAAAATTGAACGTTTTCATAAGTTTTGGGACACTTTTGTTCTTTTGCGCTATTTTTTCGTCCCGGATCGTACGTCGTGAGCCGCGAAAAGGACGACAACCTAATTCATCACATTTCTATTACCGAATACCATGGTACTTTGTAGAAGACAACTTCACTTCACGTAGAGTCTGGGCCCGCAAACAGAGGGCGTGGGGCTTGTGACCAGGTATCCATCGCTCCGGTGCCCATAACTTTTGATTCGTAAGGAGTTAAGTGACGTACAACATACCGTTGGAAAGCTCTCCGAGAGCTCTTCGACGGGGGAAGCAAGCCTGCTCACCTGTGCTTATTTTTGGAGCCCAAAATTGAACATTTTCATTAGTTTTGGGACACTTTTCCTTTTTTGCGCTATTTTTCTGTCCCGGATCGTACGTCGTGAGCCGCGAAAAGGACGACAACCTAATTCGTCATATTCCTATTACCGAATCCCATGGCACCTTGGGCAAGACAACTTAACTTCACATTGAGCCTGGGCCCACAACCGAGTGGGTGGGGCTTGTGACTAGGTATTCGTATCTCCGGTACCCATAACTTCTGATTCGAAAGGAGTTATGTGGCCTACAGTATACCGTTGGAAAGATCTCCGAGAGCTCTACGACGGGGCCACCGAGCTTGCTCGGTTCCGCCAATTTTCAGAGCCCAAAATTGAACGTTTTCATCAGTTTCGGGACACTTTTCTTCTTTTGCACTGGTTTTCCGTTCTGGATCGTACATCGTGAGCCGCGAAAAGGACGACAACCTAATCCGTCACACATCTATTATCGAATCACATGGTACCGTGGGCACAACAACTTCACTTCACGTAGAGGCTGGACTTGCAAACAGAGGGCGTGGGGCTTGTGACCAGGTATCCATCGCTCCAGTGCCCATAACTTTTGACCCGTAAGGAGTTATGCGGTGCACAACATACCGTTGGAAAGCTCTCTGAGAGCTCTACGATAGAAGCACCTATCCTGCTCAGCTGGTCTTGTTTTCAGAGCCCAAAATCGTATGTTTTACTCAGTTTCGCGACACTTTTCTTCTTTTACGTTGTTTTTCCGTCCTGGATCGTACGTCGTGAGCCGCGAAAAGGACGACAACCTAATCCATCACATTTCTATTACTGAATTCCACGGCACCTTTGGCACGACAATTTTACTTCACGTAGAGGCTTGGCCCGCAAACAAAGGGCGTGGGGCTTGTGATCAGGTATTTGTCGTTCTGGTGCCAATAACTTTTCATCCGTAAGGAGTTACGCGGCGCACAACATACTGTTGGAAAGCTCTCTGATAGCTCTACGACGGGGGCAGCAAACCTGCTCGAGTGCACCTATTTTCATAGCCCAAAATAGAACGTTTTCATTAGTTTTGGTACACTTTTCTTCTTTTGCACTATTTTTTCGTCCCGGATCATACGTCGTGAGCCGCGAAAAGGACGACAACCTAATCCATCACATTTTTATTCCCGAATCCCACGGCACCTTGGGCAAGACAACTTCACTTCACGTAGAGGCTGGGCCCGCAAACAGAGGGCGTGGGGCTTGTGACCAGGTATTCGTTGCTCCGGTGCCCATAAATTTTGCGCTGCAAGGAGTTACGCAGCACTCAGCATACTGTTGGAAAGCTCTCCGAGAGCTCTACGTTGGGGGTAGCAAACCTGCTTGGCTGCACCTATTTTAAGAGCCCAAAATAGAATGTTTTCATAAGTTTTGGTACACTTTTCTTCTTTTGCACTGTTTTTTCGTCCCGGATCGTACGTCGTGAGCCGCGAAAAGGACGACAACCTAATCCATCACATTTTTATTACCAAATTCCACGGCACCTTGGGCAAGACAACTTCACTTCACGTAGAGGCTGGGCCCGCAAACAGAGGGCGTGGGCCTTGTGACCAGGTATCCGTCGCTCTAGTGCCCATAACTTTTGCTCTGTAAAGAGTTACGCAGCGCACAGCATTTCGTTGGAAAGCTCTCCGAGAGCTCTACGTCGAGGGCAGCAAACCTGTTCGGCTGCGCCTATTTTCAGAGCCCAAATTCGAATATTTTAATAAGTTTTCGTACATTTTTCTTCTTTTGCTCTATTTTTTCATTCGGGATCGTACATCGTGAGCCGCGAAAAGGACGACAACCTAATCCATCACATTTCTATTACCGAATCCCATGGCACCTTGGTCAAGACAACTTCACTTCACGTAAAGGCTGGGCCCGCAACAAAGTGTGTGGGGCTTGTGACCAGGTATCCGTCGCTCCGGTGCCCATAACTTTTGAACCGTAAGGAGTTACGCAGCGCACAGCATATCGTTGGAAAGCCCTCCGAGAGCACTACGAGTTGGACAGTTTACCTACTCGGCTGCACCTATTTTTGGAGCCTAAAATTGAACATTTTCATCAGTTTCGGGATACTTTTCTTCTTTTGCGCTGTTTTTTCGTCCCGGATTGTATGTCGTGAGTCGCGAAAAGGACGACAACCTAATCCATCACATTCCTATTACCAAATTCCACGGCACATTGGACAAGACAACTTCACTTAACGTAGAGGCTGGGCTCGTAAACAGAGGGCGTGGGGCTTGTGACCAGGTATCCATCGCTCAGGTGCCCATAACTTTTGCTCTGTAAGGAGTTACGCGGCGCACATTATACCATTGGAAAGCTATCTAAGACCTCTACGACGAGGGCACCAAGCCTTCTTTGCTGCGCCTATTTTCAAAGCCTAAAATCGAACATTTTCAATCAGTTTTGGGACACTTTTCTTCTTTTGCAATTTTTTTTTGGTCCCGGATCGTACGTCTTGAGCGGCGAAAAGGACGACAACCTAATCCGTCACATTTCTATTACAGAATCCCACGGCATCTTGGACAAGACCACTTCACTTCACGTAGAGGCTGGGCCCGCTAACAGAGGGCGTGGGGCTTGTGACTAGGTATCCGTCGCTCAGGTACCCATAACTTTTGCTCCGTAAGGAGTTAAGCGGCACATAACATACCGTTGGAAAGCTCTCTTAGAGCTCTACGACGAGGGCACCAAGCCTGCTCTGCTGCGCCTGTTTTCAGATCCCAAAATCAAACGTTTTCATCAATTTTGGGACACTTTTCTTCTTTTACGACTTTTTTTGTCCCGAATCGTACGTCATGAGCCGCGAAAAGAACGACAACCTAATCCATCACATTTCTATTATCGAATCCCACGCCACTTTTGGCAAGACAACTTCGCTTCACGTAGAGGCTAGGCCCACAAACAGAGGGCGTGGGGACCAGGTATTCGTCCTTTCGGTGCCCATAACTTTTGATCCGTAAGGAGATACGCGGCGCACAGCATACCGTTGGATAGCTCTCTGAGAGCTCTACGATGGGGGCAGGAAGCCTTCTCCGCTGCGCCTATTTTCTGAGCCCAAAATGGAATATTTCAATCAATTTTGGGACACTTTTCTTCTTTTGCGTTGTTTTTCCATCCAAGATCGTACGTCGTGAGCCAAGAAAAGGACGACAAACTAATCCATCACATTCCTATTACCAAATCCCACGGCACCTTGGGCAAGACAACTTCACTTCATGTAGAGGATGGGCCCGCAAACATAGGGCGTGGGGCTTGTGACCAGGTATCCGTTGCTCCGGTGCCCATAACTTTTGAACGGTAAGGAGTTACGCGGTGCACAGCATACCGTTGGAAAGCTCTCCGAAAGATCTACGACGTGGGCAGCAAGCTTGCTCGGTTGCACCTATTTTTGGAGCCTAAAATTGAACATTTTCATCAATTTTGGGACACGTTTATTCTTTTGTGCTCTTTTTCAGTCCCGGATCGTACGTCATGAGCCGCGAAAAGGACGATAACCTAATCCATCACATTCTTATTACAGAATCCCACGGCACCTTGGACAAGACAACTTTACTTCACGTAGAAGCTAGGCCCACAAACAGAGGGCGTGGGGCTTGTGACCAGGTATCCATCGCTCAGGTGCCCATAACCTTTGCTCCGTAAGGAGTTACGCGGTGCACAACATACCGTTAGAAAGCTCTCTGAGAGCTCTACGATGAGGACACCTAGCCTGCTCTGCTGTGCCTGGTTTTTGATCCTAAAATCGAACGTTTTCATCAATTTTGTGACACTTTTCTTCTTTTGCGCTTTTTTTTCATCCCGGATCGTACGTCGTGAGCCGCGAAAAGGACGACAACCTAATCCATCACATTTCTATTACCGAATCCCATGGCACCTTGGGCAAGACAACTTCACTTCACGTAGAGGCTAGGCCAGCAAACAAAAGGCGTGGGGCTTGTGACAAGGTATTCGTCCCTCCAGTGCCCATTACTTTTGATCCGTAAGGAGTTACGCGGCGCACAACATATCCGTGGAAAGCTGTCCGAGAGCTCTACGATGGGGATAGCAATTTTGCTCGGCTGCGCCTATTTTTGGAGCCTAAAATCGAACGTTTTCAAAAGTTTTAGGACATTTTTCTTCTTTTGCGCTGTTTTTGCATCCCGGATCTTACGTCGTGAGCCTCGAAAAGGATGACAACCTAATACACCAAATTTCTATTACCGAATCCTACGGCATCTTGGGCAAGACAACTTCACTTCACGTAGAGGCTGGGCCCGCAAACAGAGGGCGTGGGGCTTGTGACCAGGTAGCTGTCGCTCCGGTGCCCATAACTTTTCATCCGTAAAGAGTTACGCGTTGCATATTATACCGTTAGGAAGCTCTCCGATAGATCTACAACGGGGGCTGCAAGCCTACTGGGCTGCGCCTATTTTTGGAGACAAAAATTGAACGTTTTCATATGTTTCGGGACACTTTTCTTCTTTTGCGCTGTTTTCTATCCTGAATCGTACGTCGCGAGCTGCGAAAAGGACGATAACCTAATCCATCACATTCTTTTTACTGAATCACATGGCACCTTGGGAAAGACAACTCACTTCACGTAGAGGCTGGCCACGCAAACAGAGGACGTGGGGCTTGTGACCAGGTATCCGTCGCTCCGGTGCCCATAACTTTTGATCCGTAAGGAGTTACACGGCACACAGCATGCCGTTGAAAAGCTCTCCAAGAGCTCTACGATGGGGGCAGCAAGCCTTCTCAGCTGCTCCTATTTTTGGAGCCCAAAATGGAATGTTTCCATCAGTTTTGGGACACTTTTCTTCTTTTGCGCTATTTTTCCGTCTCGGATCGTACGTCGTGAGCCACGAAAAGGACGACAACCTAATCGATCACATTCCTATTACCGAATCCCATGGCACCTTGGGCAAGACAACTTCACTTCACGTAGAGGCTGGGCCCACAAACAGAGGGTGTGGAACTTGTGACCAGGTATCCCTCGCTCCGGTGCCCATAACTTTTGATCCGCAAGGAGTTACGCGGCGCACAGTATACCGTTGGGCAGCTCTGGGAACTCTACGTTGGGGGCACCTAGACTGCTCGGCTGTACCTATTTTTGGAGCCCAAAATCGAACATTTTCATAAGTTTTGGGACAGTTTTTTTCTTTGACGCTGTTTTTTCATCTCGGATCATACGTCGTGAGCCTAAAAAATGACGACAATCTAATCCCTCACATTTCTATTACCGAATCACATGGCACCTTGGGCAAGACAACTTCACTTCACGTAGAGGCTGGGCCAGCAAACAGATGGCGTGGGGCTTGTAAACAGGTATCCGTCTCTCCGGTGCCTATAGCTTTTGATCCGTAAGGAGTTACGCGAGGAACATCATACTATTGAAAAGCTCTTTGAGAGCTCTACAACAGGGGCACCAAGCCTGCTTAGCTGCTCTTGTTTTCGGACCCACAATTCGAACATTTTCATCAGTTTTGGGACACTTTTCTTCTTTTGCGATGTTTTTTCGTCCCGGATTGTACATCTTGAGCTGCGGAAAGGACGACAATCTAATCCATCACATTTCTATTACCGAATCCCATGGCACCTTGGGCAAGACAACTTCACTTCACGTAGAGGCTAGGCCCACAAACAGATGGCGTGGGGCTTGTGACCAGGTATCCGTGGCTCTAGTGCCCATAACTTTTGAACTGCAAGAAGTTACGCGAGGCACAGCATACTGTTGGAAAGCTCTCCGAGAGCTCTACGACGGGGCCCCCAAGCCTGCTCGGCTGCGCCAGTTTTCAAAGCCCAAAATCGAACCTTTTCATCAGTTTCGGGACACTTTTCTTCTTTTGCACTGTTTTTTCGTCCCAGATCGTACGTCGTGAGCCGCAAAAAGGATGACAACCTAATCCATCATATTCCTATTATCGAATCACACGGCACCTTGGGCACGATAGCTTCACTTCACGTAGAGGCTCGGCCGGCTAACAGAGGGCGTGGGGCTTGTGACCGGCTATCCATCACTGCAGTGCCCATAAGTTTTGACCCGTAAGGAGTTATACGGTGGACAGGATACCGTTGGAAAGCTCTCCGGGAGCTCTACGATAGGGGTAGCAATCCTACTCGGCTGCGCCTATTTTTGGTTCCTAAAATTGAACATTTTCATCAATTTTGGGACACTTTTCAACTTTTGCATTGTTTTTCAATCTCGGATCGTACGTCGTGAGCTGCGAAAAGGACGACAACCCATTTCATCACATTCCTATTACCGACTCCCATGGCACCTTGGGCAAGACAACTTCACTTCACGTAGAGGCTGGGCCCGCAAACATAGGGTATGGGGCTTCTGACCAGGTATCCGTCGCCCTGGTGCCCATAACTTTTGATTTGTAAGGAGTTATGCGGTGTACAGCATACTGTTGGAAAGCTCTCCGAGAGCTCTAAGAAGGGGGCAGTAAGTCTGCTCAGTTGCGCCTATTTTCATAGCCCAAAATCAAATATGTTCATCAGTTTTAGGACACTTTTCTTCTTTTGCGTTGTTTTTCCGTCTCGGATCGTACGTCGCGAGTCGCGAAAAGGACGACAACCTAATCCATCAGATTCTTATTACCGAATCCCACGACACCTTGGGCAAGACAACTTCACTTCACGTAGAGGATGGACCCGCAAATAGAGGGCGTGCGGCTTGTGACTAGGTATCCGTCGCTCCGGTGCCCATAACTTTGGATCCGTAAGGAGTTACGCGGCGCACAACATACCGTTGGAAAGCTCTCTGAGGGCTCTACGACAGGGCCACCAAGCCTGCTCGGCTGCACTAGTTTTCAAAGCCCAAAATCGAACGTTTTCATCAGTTTCAGGACACTTTTCTTCTTTTGCACTATTTTTCCGTCCCGGATCGTACGTCGTGAGCCGCGAAAAGGACGACAACCTAATCCATCCCATTTCTATTATCGAATCACTTGGCACCTTGGGCATGACAACTTCAGTTCACGTAGAGACTGGGCCCGCAAACAGAGGACGTGGGGTTTGTGACCAGGTATCCATCGCTCCAGTGCCCATAACTTTTGACCCGTAAAGAGTTATGCGGCGCACAGCATAACGTTGGAAAGCTCTCCGAGAGCTCTACGACGGGGGCAGCAAGCCTACTCAGCTGCGCCTATTTTCTAAGTCCAAAATTGAATGTTTTCATCAATTTTGGGATACTTTTTTTTCTTTTGTGCTCTTTTTCTGTCCCGGATCGTACGTCGTGAGCTGCGAAAAGGACAACAACCAAATCCATCACATTCCTATTAGCGAATCCCAACGCACCTTGGGCAAGACAACTTCACTTCATGTAGAGGTTGGGCCCGCAAATAGAGGGCGTGGGGCTTATGACCAGGTATCCGTCGCTTCGATGCCCATAACTTTTGATCCGTAAGGAGTTACGCAGCGCACAACATACAGTTGGAAAGCTCTCCGAGAGCTCTACGACGGGGACACCGAGCATGCTCGGTTGTGCCTGTTTTCGGAACCCAAACTCGAATGTTTTCATCAGTTTCGGGACACTTTTAATCTTTTGCGCTGTTTTTCCATCCCGGATCGTACGTCATGAGCAGTGAAAAGTACGACAACCTAATCTATCACATTTCTATTATCGAATCCCATGGCACCTTGGGCTGGACATCTTCACTTCACGTAGAGGCTAGGCCCGCATACCAAGGGTGTAGGGGCTTGTGACCTGGTATCCGTCGCTCCGGTGCCTATAACTTTTGATCCGTAAGGAGTTACGTGGCGCACAGCATACCGTTGGAAAGCTATCCGAGAGCTCTACGATGGGGGCACCAAGCCTGCCCGACTGCGCCTATTTTCGGAGCCCAAAATCAAATGTTGTCATCAGTTTTGGGATACTTTTCATCTTTTGCGCTGTTTTTTCGTCCCGGATCGTACGTCATGAGCCGCGAAAAGTACGACAACCTAATCTATCACATTTCTATTATCGAATCCCACAGCACCTTGGGCTGGACATCTTCACTTTACGTAGAGGCTAGGCCCGCATACCGAGGGCGTGGGGGCTTGTGACCATGTATCCGTCGCTCCAGTGCCTATAACTTTTGATCCGTAAGGAGTTACGTAGCGCACAACATACTGTTGGAAAGCTATCCGAGAGCTCTACGATGGGGGCACCAAGCCTGCCCGACTGTGCCTATTTTTGGAGCCCAAAATCAAATGTTGTCATCAGTTTCGGGACACTTTTCATCTTTTGCGCTGTTTTTCCGTCCCGGATCGTACGTCGTGAGCCTCGAAAAGTACGACAACCTAATCTATCACATTTCTATTGTCGAATCCCACGATACCTTGGGCTTGACATCTTCACTTCATGTAGAGGCTAGGCCCGCATACCGAGGGCATGGGGGCTTGTGACCAGGTATCCGTCGCTCCAGTGCCTATAACTTTTGATCCGTAAGGAGTTACGTGGCGCATAGCATACCGTTGGAAAGCTATCCGAGAGCTCTACGATGGGGGCACCAAGCCTGCCCGACTGCGCCTATTTTCGGAGCCCAAAATCAAATGTTGTCATTAGTTTTGGGACACGTTTCTTCTTTTGTGCTATTTTTTCGTCCCGGATCGTACATCGTGAGCCGCGAAAAAAATGACAAGCTAATCCATCACATTTCTATTACCAAACCCATGGCACCTTGGTCAAGACAAATTCACTTTGTGTAGAGGCTGCGCCCGCAAACAGAGTGCATGGGCCTTCTGACCAGGTATCCGTCGCTCCGGTACCCATACCTTTTGATCCGTAAGGAGTTACGCTACTCACAGCATACTGTTGGAAAGCTCTCTGAGAGCTCTACAACGATGGCAGCAAGCCTGCTCGGTTGACCCTACTTTCGGAGCCCAAAATTGAACGTTTTCATCTATTTTGGGATACTTTTCTTCTTTTGTGCTGTTTTTCCATCTTGGATCGTACGTCGTGAGCCTCAAAAAGGACGACAACCTAATCCATCTCATTTTTCTTACCGAATCCCACGGCACCTTGGGCAAGACAACTTCACTTCACGTAGAGGCTGGGCCCTCAAACAGAGGGCGTAGGGCTTGTGACCAAGTATTCGTCGCTCCGGTGCCCATAACTTTTGTTCCGCAAGTAGTTACGCGGTGCACAGCATACCATTGGAAAGCTCTTCGAGAGCTCTACGATGGGGGCACCAACCATGTTTGGCTACACCTATTTTCGGAGCAAAAATTGAACATTTTCAACAGTTTAGGGACACTTTTCTTATTTTGCGCTATTTCTTTGTCCCGGATCGTACGTCGTGAGCCGTGAAAAAGACGGCAACCTAATCGATCACGTCTCTATTACCGAATTCCATGGCACCTTGGGCAAGACAACTTCACTTCACATAGAGGCTGGGCCCGCAAACAGAGGGCGTGGGACTTTTGACCAGGTATCCGTCGCCCCAGTGCCCATAACTTTTGATCCGTAAGGAGTTACGCGGCGTACAACATACCGTTGGAAAGCTCTCCGAGAGCTCTACAACGGGGGTAGCAAGCCTGTCAGATTGCGCCTATTTTTGGAGCCCAAAATTGAACGTTTTCATCAGTTTCGGGTTACTTTTCTTCTTTTGCGCTGTTTTTACGTCCCGGATCGTACGTCGTGAGCCGCGAAAAGGACGACAACTTAATCCATCACATTCCTGATACCGAATCCCACGGCATCTTGGGCAAGACAACTTTACTTCAAGTAGAGGCTGGGCCCGCAAATAGAGGGCGAGGGGCTTATGACCAGCTATCCGTCGCTCCGGTGCCCATAACTTTTGATCCGTAAGGAGTTACGCGGCGCACCAAGCATGTTCGGCTGTGCCTATTTTCGAAACCCAAAATCGAACGTTTTCATCAGTTTTGGGACAATTTTCTTCTTTTGCACTATTTTTATGTCCCTAATCGTACGTCGTGAGCCGCAAAAAGGACGACAACCTAATCCATCACATTTCTATTACCGAATCACATGGCAGCTTGGGCAAGAAAACTTCACTTCACGTAGAGGCTGGGCCCGCAAATAGAGGGCGAGGGGCTTGTGGCCAGGTATCCGTCGCTTCAGTGCCCATAACTTTTGATCCGTAAAGAGTATACTGTTGGAAAGCTATCTGAGAGCTTTACGATAGAGGCACCTAGCCTGCTCGGCTGCGCTTGCTTTCAGATTCCAAAATCGAACATTTTTATAAGTTTTGGGACACTTTTCTTCTTTTACGCTGTTTTTCCATCCCGGATCGTACATCGTGAGCCGCAAAAAGGACGACAACCTAATCCATCACATTTTTATTACCGAATCACAAGGCACCTTGGGCAAGACAACTTCATTTCACGTAGAGGCTGGGCCCGCAAACCGTAGGCGTGGGGCTTGTGACAAGGTATCCATCGCTCCGGTGCCTATAACTTTTGATCCATAAGGAGTTACGCGGCGCACAACATACCGTTGGAAAGCTCTCCGAGAGCTCTACGATGGGGGCAGCAAGCCCGCTCGGTTGTACCTAGTTTTAGAGCCCAAAATTGAATGTTTTCATAAGGTTTGGGGTACTTTTCTTCTTTTGCACTGTTTTTCCATCCCGGATCGTATGTCTTGAGCCGCGAAATGGACGACAATCTAATCCATCACATTTTTATTACCGAATTCCACGGCACCTTGGGCAAGACAATTTCACTTCACGTAGAGGCTTGGCCTGCAAATAGAGGGCGTAGGACATGTGACCAAGTGTCCATCGTTTCGGTGCCCATAACTTTTGATTCGTAAGGAGTTACGCGGCGCACAATATACTGTTGGAAAGCTCTCTGAAAGCTCTACGATTGAGGTACCTAGCCTGCTCGGCTGCGCCTATTTTCGGAGCCCAAAATCGAACATTTTCAAATGTTTTGGGACACTTTTCTTCTTTTACGCTATTTTTTCGTCTCGGATCGTACGTCGTGAGCCGCGAAAAAGGACGACAACCTAATCCATCACATTTCTATTACCGAATCACATGACACCTTGGGCAAGACAACTTTACCTCACGTAGAGGATGGGCCCGCAAACCATGGGCGTGGGGTTTCTAACCAGGTATCCGTCGCTCTGGTGCCTAAAACTTTTGATCCGGAAGGAGTTACGCGACGCACAACATACCATTGCAAAGCTCTCCGAGAGCTCTACAACGGGGGTAGCAAGCCTGCTCGACTGCACCTGTTTTTGGAGTCCAAAATCGAATGTTTTCATAAGTTTCGGGATACTTTTCTTCTTTTGCGCTGTTTTTCCATCTCAGATCTTACGTCGTGAGCCGCGAAAAGGACTACAACCTAATCAATCACGTTTCTACTATCGAATCCCACGGCACCTTGGGCTATATAACTTTACTTCACATAGAGGCTGGGCCTGCAAACCGAGGGCATGGGGGCTTGTGACCAATTATCCGTCGCTCCGGTGCCTATAACTTTTGATCTGTAAGGAGTTACGTGGTGCACAACATACCTTTAGAAAGCTCTCCGAGAGCTCAACGATGGGGGCACCAATACTGCCCGGCGGCGCCTATTTTCGGAGCCCAAAATTGAATGATTTCATCAGTTTTGCGACACTTTTCTACTTTTGCGCTGTTTTTCCGTCCCGGATCGTACGTCATGAGCCGCGAGAAGGACGACAACCTAATCTACCACATTTTTATTACCGAATCCCATGGCACCTTGGGCATGACAACTTCACTTCACGTAGCGGCAGGGCCCTCAAACTGAGGGCGTGGGGCTTATGACCAGGTATCCGTCGCTCCAGTGACCAAAACTTTTGATTCGTAAAGAGTTTCGCGGCGCATAGCATACCATTGGAAAGCTCTCCGAGAGCTCTACGACGGGGGCACCAAGCTTGCATGGCTGTACCTATTTTCGAAGCCAAAAATTGAACATTTTCATTAGTTTTGGGACACTTTTATTCTTTTACGCTGTTTTTTCGTCTCGTATCGTACATCGTCAGCCATGAAAAGGACGACAACCTAATCTATCACATTTCTATTACCGAATCCCATGACACCTTGGGCAAGACAACGTCACCCCACATAGAGGCTGGGCCCGCAAACTGAGGGTGTAGGGTTTTTGACCAAGTATCCGTCGCTCCGGTGCCAATAACTTTTGATCCGTATGGAGTTACGCGGCGCACAACATACCGTTGGAAAGCTCTCAGAGAGCTCTACGAGGTGGCAGCAAGCAAGCTTGGCCGCGCCTATTTTCGGAGCCCAAAATGGATCGTTTTCATCAATTTTGGGACACTTTTCCCCTTTTGCGCTGTTTTTTTGTCCCAGATCGTACGTCGTAAGCCGTGAAAAAGACGGCAACCTAATCGATCACGTTTCTATTACCAAATCCCATGGCACCTTGGGCAAGACAACTTCACTTCACATAGAGGCTGGGCCCGCAAACAGAGGGCGTGGGGCTTTTGACTAGGTATCCGTCGCCCCGGTGCCCATAACTTTTGATTCGTAAGGAGTTACGCGACGCACAGCATACCGTTGGAAAGCTCTCCGAGAGCTCTACAACGGGGGTAGTAAGCCTGCCAGATTACGCCTATTTTTGGAGCCCAAAATCGAACGTTTTCATCAGTTTCGGGTCACTTTTCTTCTTTTGCGCTGTTTTTACGTCCCGGATCGTACGTCGTGAGCCGCGAAAAGGACGACAACTTAATCCTTCACATTCCTAATACCGAATCCCACGGCACCTTGGGCAAGACAACTTTACTTCATGTAGAGGCTGGGCCCGCAAATAGAGGGTGAGGGGCTTATGACCAGCTATCCGTCGCTCCGGTGCCCATAACTTTTGATTCGTAAGGAGTTACGCGGCGCACCAAGCATGTTCGGCTGCGCCTATTTTCGGAGCCCAAAACCGAACGTTTTCATCAGTTTTGGGACAATTTTCTTCTTTTGCACTGTTTTTATGTCCCTGATCGTACGTCGTGAGTCGCAAAAAGGACGACAACCTAATCCATCACATTTCTATTACCGAATCACATGGCACCTCGGGCAAGAAAACTTCACTTCACGTAGAGGCTGGGCCCGCAAATAGAGGGCGAGGGGCTTGTCACTAGGTATTTGTCGCTTCAGTGCCCATAACTTTTGATCCGTAAAGAGTATGCTGTTGGAAAGCTATCTGAGAGCTTTACGATGGAGGCACCTAGCCTGCTCGGCTGCGCTCATTTTCGGATCCCAAAATCGAACATTTTCATAAGTTTTGGGACACTTTTCTTCTTTTACGCTGTTTTTCCATCCCGGATCGTACGTCGTGAGCCGCAAAAAGGATGACAACCTAATCCATCACATTTCTATTACCGAATCACGAGGCACCTTGGGCAAGACAACTTCATTTCACGTAGAGGCTGGGCCCGCAAACCGTAGGCGTGGGGCTTGTAACCAGGTATCCATCGCTCCGGTGCCTATAACTTTTGATCCATAAGGAGTTATGCGGCGCACAACATACCGTTGGAAAGCTCTCCGAGAGCTCTACGATGGGGGCAGCAAGCCCGCTCGGCTGTACCTAGTTTTAGAGCCCAAAATTGAATGTTTTCATAAGGTTTGGGGTACTTTTCTTCTTTTGCACTGTTTTTCCATCCCGGATCGTACGTCGTGAGCCGCGAAATGGACGACAATCTAATCTATCACATTTTTATTACCGAATTCCACGGCACCTTGGGCAAGACAATTTCACTTCACGTAGAGGCTTGGCCCGCAAATAGAGGGCATAGGGCATGTGACCAAGTGTCCGTCGCTCTGGTGCCCATAACTTTTGATCCGTAAGAAGTTACGCGGCGCACAATATACTGTTGGAAAGCTCTCTGAAAGCTCTACGATTGAGGTACCTAGCCTGCTCGGCTGCGCCTATTTTCGGAGCCCAAAATTGAACATTTTCAAATATTTTGGGACACTTTTCTTCTTTTACGCTATTTTTTCGTCTCGGATCGTACGTCGTGAGCCGCGAAAAGGACGACAACCTAATCCATCACATTTCTATTACCGAATCACATGATACCTTGGGCAAGACAACTTCACTTCACGTAGAGGATGAGCCCGCAAACCATGGGCGTGGGGCTTCTAACCAGGTATCCATCGCTCTGGTACCTATAACTTTTGATCAGGAAGAAGTTACGCGACGTACAGCATACCGTTGCAAAGCTCTCCGAGAGCTCTACAACGAGGGTAGCAAGCCTGCTCGACTGCACCTGTTTTTGGAGCCCAAAATTGAATGTTTTCATAAGTTTCGGGATACTTTTCTTCTTTTGCGCTGTTTTTCCATCTCGGATCGTACGTCGTGAGCCGCGAAAAGGACTACAACCTAATCAATCACGTTTCTACTATCGAATCCCATGGCACCTTGGGCTATATAACTTCACTTCACATAGAGGCTGGGCTCGCAAACCGAGGGCATGGGGGCTTGTGACCAATTATCCGTCGCTCCGGTGCCTATAACTTTTGATCTGTAAGGAGTTACGTGGTGCACAACATACCTTTAGAAAGCTCTCCGAGAGCTCTACGATGGGGGCACCAATACTGCCAGGCGGCGCCTATTTTCGGAGCCCAAAATTGAATGATTTCATCAGTTTTGGGGCACTTTTCTACTTTTGCGCTGTTTTTCTGTCCCGGATCGTACGCCATGAGCCGCGAAAAGGACGACAACCTAATCTACCACAATTTTATTACCGAATCCCATGGCACTTTGGGCATGACAACTTCACTTCACGTAGCGGCAGGGCCCTCAAACTGAGGGCGTGGGGCTTATGACCAGGTATCCGTCGCTCCGGTGCCCAAAACTTTTGATCCATAAAGAGTTTCGCGGCGCATAGCATACCGTTGGAAGGCTTTCCGAGAGCTCTACGACGGGGGCACCAACCTTGCGTGGCTGCACCTATTTTCGGAGCCAAAAATTGAACATTTTCATCAGTTTTGAGACACTTTTATTCTTTTACGCTATTTTTCCGTCTCGTATCGTACGTCGTCAGCCATGAAAAGGACGACAACCTAATCTATCACATTTCTATTACCGAATCTCATGGCACCTTGGGCAAGACAACGTCACCCCACATAGAGTCTGGGCCCGCAAACAGAGGGCGTGGGGTTTTTGACCAGGTATCCGTCGCCCAAGTGCCCATAACTTTTGATCCGTATGGAGTTATGCGGCGCATAGCATACCGTTGGAAAGCTCTCAGAGAGCTCTACGAGGTGGCAGCAAGCAAGCTTGGCCGCGCCTATTTTCGGAGCCCAAAATGGATCGTTTTCATCAGTTTTGGGACACTTTTCCTCTTTTGTGCTGTTTTTCCATCCCGGATCATACGTCGTGAGCCGCGAAAAGGAGGACAGCCTAATCCATCACATTTTTATTACCGAATCCCACTGTACCTTGGGCAAGACAACTTCACTTCACATAGAGGCTGGGCCCTCAAACCGAGGGCGTAGGGCTTGTGACCAGGTATCCGTCGCTTTTGTGCCCATAACTTTTGATCCGTAAGGAGTTACGCGGCGCACAGCATACCGTTGGAAAGCTCTCTGAGAGGTCTACGACGGGGGCACCAAGCTTGCGTGGTTGCACCTATTTTTGGAGCCCAAAATCGAATATTTTCTTCAGTTTTAGGACACTTTCCTTCTTTTGTGCTATTTTACCGTCCCGGATCGTACGTCATGAGCCATAAAAAGGACGACAACATAATCTATCACATTTCTATTACCGAATCCCATGGCACCTTGGGCAAGACAACTTCACTTCACATAGAGACTGGGCCTACAAACAGAGGCCGTGGGGTTTTTGACCTGATATCCGTCGCCTCGGTGCCCATAACTTTTGATCCGTAAGGAGTTATGCAGCGCACAACATACTGTTGGAAAGCTCTCCGAGAGCTCTACGATGATGGTAGTAAGCTTGCTCGCCTGCGCCAATTTTCGAAGCCCCAAATCGAACATCTTTATCAGTTTCACGACACTTTTCTTCTTTTGCACTTTTTTCTGTCTCGGATCGTATGTCGTGAGCCGCGAAAAGGACGACAACCTAGTCCATTACATTCCTATTACCGAATCCCTCGGCACCTTGGGCAAGAAAACTTCACTTCACGAAGAGGCTGGGCCCGCAAATAGAGGGCAAGGGGCTTGTGACCAGATATCCGTCGCTCCCGTGCCCATAACTTTTGATCCGCAAAAAGTTACGCGGCGCACAACATACCGTTGGAAAGCTCTATGAGAGGTCTACGATGGGGGCACCTAGCCTGGTCGACTGCGCCTGTTTTTGGAGCCCAAAATTGAACGTTTTCATTAGTTTTGGGACACTTTTCTTCTATTGCGTTGTATTTTCGTCCCGAATCGTACGTCATGAGCCGCGAAAAGGACGACAACCTAATCCCTCACATTTATATTACAGAATCACACGGCACCTTGGTGAGACAACTTCACTTCACGTAGAGGATGGGCCCGCAAACCGTGGGCGTGGGGCTTGTGACCAGGTATCCGTCGTTCCGGTGCCTATAACTTTTGATCCGTAAGGAGTTACGCAGTGCACAACATACCGTTGGAAAGCTCTATGATAGCTCTACGATGGGGGCACCAAGCTTGGTCGACGGCGCCTGTTTTCGAAGCCCAAAATTGAACATTTTCATAAGTTTTGGGACACTTTTCTTCTTTTGCGCTGTTTTTCCATCCCGGATTTTACGTCGTGGGCTGCGAAAAGGACGACAACCTAATCCATCACATTTCTATTTCCGAATTCCACAGTACCTTGGGCAAGAAAACTTTACTTCAGGTAGAGGCATGGCCCACAAACAGAGGGCGTGGGGCTTGTGACCAGGTATCCGTCGCTCTAGTGCCCATAACTTTTGATCCGTAAGGAGTTACGCAGCACATAGTATACCGTTGGAAAGCTCTCCGAGAGCTCTAAGACGGGGGGAGCAAGCATACTCGACTGCGCCTATTTTTGGAGCCCAAAATTGAACGTTATAATAAGTTTTGGTACACTTTTATTCTTTTGCGCTATTTTTTCGTCCCGGATCGTACGCCGTGAGCCGCAAAAAGGACGAAAACCTAATCTATCACATTTCTATTATCGAATCTCACCGCACCTTAGGCAAGACAACTTCACTTCACGTAGAGGCTGGGCCCGCAAATCGAGGGCGTGGGGCTTGTGACCAGGTATCCGTCGCTCCGGTGCCTATAACTTTTGATCAGTAAAGAGTTACGCGGCGCAGAGCATACCGTTGGAAAGCTCTCTATGAGCTCTACGATGGGGGCACCAAGCCTGCCTGACTGCACCTATTTTTTGATCCCAAAATTGAATATTTTCATCAGTTTTGGTACACTTTTCTTCATTTGCGCTGTTTTTCCATCCTGGTTTGTACGTCGTGAGTTGTGAAAAGGACGACAACCTAATCCGTCACATTTCTATTACTGAATCCCATGGCACCTTGTGCAAGACAAATTCACTTCGTGTAGAGGCTGCCTCCGAAAATATGGGGCGTAGGGCTTGTGACCAGGTATCTGTCGCTCCGGTGCCTATAACTTTTGATCCATAAGGAGTTACGCGGCGCACAGCATACCGTTGGAAAGCACTATGAGAGCTCTACGATGGGGGCACCTAGCCTGCTCGGCTGTGCCTGTTTTCAGAGCACAAAATTGAACATTTTCATAAGTTTTGGGACACTTTCTTCTTTTACGCTGTTTTTCCATCCCTGATCGTACGTCATGAGCCGCGAAATGGAAGACAACCTAATCCATCACATTTCTATTACAGAATCACATAGCACCTTGGGCAAGACAACTTAACTTCACGTAGAGGATGGGCCCGCAAACCGTTGGCGTGGGGCTTATGACCAGGTATCCGTCGCTCTGGTGCCTATAACTTTTGATCCGTAAGGAGTTACGCGGCGCATAGCATACCGTTAGAAAGCTCTATGAGAGCTCTACGATGGGGGCACCAAGCCTGGTCGACTGTGCCAGTTTTTGGAGCCCAAAATTGAACGTTTTCATTAGTTTTGGGACACTTTTCTTCTTTTGCGCTGTTTTTCCATCCCGGATCTTACGTCATGAGCCGCGAAAAGGATGACAACCTAATCCATCACATTTCTATTACCGAATCACAAGGCACCTTGGGCATGAAAACTTAACTTAATGTAGAGGCTGGGCCCGCAAACCGTAGGCATGGGGATTGTCACCAGGTATCCATCACACTGGTGCCTATAACTTTTGATCCTTAAGGAGTTACGCGACGCATAGCATACCGTTGGAAAGCTCTCCGAGAGCTCTACGATGGGGGCAGCAAGCCTACTCGGCTGTACCTAGTTTTGGAGTCCAAAATCAAATGTTTTCATAAGTTTTAGGGCACTTTTCTTCTTTTGCACTGTTTTTCCATCTCGGATCGTACGTCGTGAGCCGCAAAATGGACGACAACCTAATCCATCACATTTCTATTACTAAATTCCACAGCACCTTGGGCAAGACAATTTCACTTCATGTAGAGGCTTGGCCCGCAAATAGAGGGCGTGGGGCATGTGACCAGGTGTCCGTCGCTCTGGTGCCTATAACTTTTGATCCGTAAGGAGTTACGCGGCGCACATCATACTGTTGGAAAGCTCTCTAAAAGCTCTACGATGGAGGCACCTAACTTGTTCGGCTGCGCCTATTTTCGGAGCCCAAAATCGAACATTTTCATAAGTTTTGGGACACTTTTCTTCTTTTACGCTGTTTTTCAGTCTCGGATCATACGTCGTGAGCCGCGAAAAGGACGACAACCTAATCCATCACATTTCTATTACCAAATCACACGACACCTTGGGCAAGACAACTTCACTTCACGTAGAGGATAGGCCCGCAAACCGTGGGCGTGGGGCTTGTGACCAGGTATCCGTCGCTCTGGTGCCTATAACTTTTGATCCGGAAGGAGTTATGCGATGCACAACATACCGTTGCAAAGCTCTCCGAGAGCTCTACAACAGGGGCAGCAAGCCTGCTCGACTGCGCCTATTTTTGGAGACCAAAATCGAATGTTTTCATAAGTTTCGGAACACTTTTCTTCTTTTGCGCTGTTTTTCCATCTTGGATCGTACGTAGTGAGCCGCGAAAAGGGCTACAACCTAATCAATCACATTTCTACTATCGAATCTCTTGGCACCTTGGGCAACACAACTTCACTTCATGTAGAGGCTGGGCCAGCAAACCGAGGGCGTGGGGGCTTGTGACCAAGTATCCGTCGCTCCGGTGCCTATAACTTTTGATCCATAAGGAGTTACATGGCGCACAACATACCTTTAGAAAGCTCTCCGAGAACTCTACGATGGGGGCACCAATACTGCCCGACGGCGCCTGTTTTCGGAGACCAAAATTAAATGATTTAATCAGTTTTGGGACACTTTTCTTCTTTTACGCCGTTTTTCCGTCCCTGATTGTACGTCATGAGCCGCGAAAAGGACGACAACCTAATCCATCACATTTTTATTACCGAATCCCATGGCACCTTGGGCATGACAACTTCACTTCACGTAGCGGCAGGGCCCTCAAATAGAGGGTGTGAGGCTTGTGACTAGGTATCCGTTGCTCCGGTGCCCAAAACTTTTGATTCGTAAAGAGTTTCGCGGCGCACAGAATACCGTTGGAAAGCTCTCCAAGAGCTCTACGACAGGGGCACAAAGCTTGCATGCCTGTACCTATTTTCAGAGCCAAAAATCAAACATTTTCATCAGTTTTGGGATACTTTTCTTCTTTTACGCTATTTTTCCGTCTCGTATCGTATGTCGTCAGCCGTGAAAAGGACGACAACCTAATCAATCACATTTCTATTACCCAATCCCATGGCACCTTGGGCAAGACAACGTCACTCCACATAGAGGCTGGGCCAGCAAACAGAGGGCGTGGGGCTTTTGACCAGGTATCTATCGCCCCGGTGCCCATAACTTTTGATCCGTAAGGAGTTACGCGGCGCACAGCGTATCGTCGGAAAGCTCTGAGAGAGCTCTACGAGGTGGCAGCAAGCCAGCTTGGCTGCGCCTATTTTCGGAGTCCAAATGCATCCTTTTCATCAGTTTTGAGACATTTTTCTTCTTTTGCGCTGTTTTTCCGTCTCGTATCGTACGTCGTCAGCCGTGAAAAGGACGACATCTTAATCTATCACATTTCTATTACCGAATCCCATGGCACCTTGGGCAAGACAACGTCACTCCACATAGAGGCTGGGCCTGCAAACAGAGGGCGTGGGGCTTTTGACCAGGTATCTGTCGACCCGGTGCCCATAACTTTTGATCCATAAGGAGTTACGCGGCACACAGCATACCGTTGGATAGCTCTCAGAGAGCTCTACGAGGTGGCAGCGAGCCAGCTTGGCTGCGCCTATTTTCGGAGGCCAAAATGGATCCTTTTCATTAGTTTTGGGACACTTTTCTTCTTTTGCATTGTTTCTTCGTCCCGGATCATACGTCGTGAGCCGCGAAAAGGAGGACAACCTAATCCATCACATTTTTATTACCGAATCCCACGTAACCTTGGGCAAGAGAACTTCACTTCACGTAGAGGCTGGGCCCTCAAACCGATGGCGTAGGGCTTGTGACTAGGTATCCGTCGCTTCGGTACCCATAACTTTTGATCCGTAAAGAGTTACGCGGCCCACAACATACCGTTGGAAAGCTCTTTGAGAGGTCTACGACAGGGGCACCAAGCTTGCATGGTTGGACCTATTTTTGGAGCCCAAAATTGAATATTTTCATCAGTTTCAGGACACTTTCCTTTTTTTGCGCTGTTTTACTGTCCCGGATCGTACGTCGTGAGCCGTGAAAATGACGACAACCTAATCTATCACATTTCTATTACCGAATCTCATGGCACCTTGGGCAAGATAACTTCACTTAACACAGAGGCTGGGCCCGAAAACAGAGGCCGTGGGGCTTTTGACCTGGTATCCGTCGCCTCGGTGCCCATAACTTTTGATCCGTAAGGAGTTATTCGGCGCACAGTATACCGTTGGAAAGCTCTACGAGAGCCCTACGACGATGGCAGTAAGCCTGCTCGCCTGCGCCTATTTTCGAAGCACCAAATCGAACATCTTCATCAGTTTCAAGACACTTTTCTTCTTTTGTGCTGTTTTTCTGTCTCGGATCGTACGTCGTGAGCTACGAAAAGGACGACAACCTAATCCATCACATTCCTATTACCGAATCCTGCGGCACCTTGGGCAAGACAACTTCACTTCACGAAGAGGCTGGGCCCGTAAATAGAGGGCGAGGGGCTTGTGACTAGATATCCGTCACTCCGGTGCCCATAACTTTTGATCCATAAGGCGTTACGCGGCGCACAACATACCGTTGGAAAGCTCTATGAGAACTCTACGATGGGGGCACCTAGCCTGCTCGGTTGCGCCTATTTTCGGAGCCCAAAATTGAATATTTTCATAAGTTTTGGGACACTTTTCTTCTTTTACGCTATTTTTTCGCCCCAGATCGTACGTCATGAGCCGCGAAAAGGACAACAACCTAATCCATCACATTTCTATTACAGAATCACACGACACCTTGGGCAAGACAACTTCACTTCACGTAGAGGATTGGCCCGCAAACCGTGGGCGTGGGGCTTGTGACCAGGTATCCGTCGCTCCGGTGCCTATAACTTTTGATCCATAAGGGGTTACACGGCGCACAGCATACCGTCGAAAAGCTCTATGAGAGCTCTACGATGGGGGCACAAAGCCTGGTTGATTGCATCTATTTTTGGAGCCCAAAATTGAACGTTTTCATAAGTTTTGGGACACTTTTCTTCTTTTACGCTGTTTTTCCGTCCCGGATCTTACGTCGTGAGCCACGAAAAGGACAACAACCTAATCCATCAAATTTCTATTTCTGAATTCCGCGGCACCTTGGGCAAGAAAACTTCACTTCACGTAGAGGCTTGGCCCACAAACAAAGGGCGTGGGGCTTGTGACCAGGTATCCATCGCTCTGGTGCCCATAACTTTTGATCCGTAAGGAGTTACGCAGCACACAGTATACTGTTGGAAAGCTCTCCGAGAGCTCTATGATGGGGGGAGAAAGCCTGCTCGGTTGCGCCTATTTTCGGAGCCCAAAATTGAACATTTTCATAAGTTTTGGTACACTTTTATTCTTTTGCGCTATTTTTTTGTCCCGGATCGTACGCCGTGAGCAACGAAAAGGACGAAAACCTAATCTATCACATTTATATTATCGAATCCCACGGCACCTTGGGCAAGACAACTTCACTTCACGTAGAGGCTGGGCCCGCAAATCGAGGGCGTGGGGCTTGTGACCGCGCATCTGTCGCTCCGGTGCCTATAACTTTTGATCAGTAAAGAGTTACGCGGTGCAAAGCATACCGTTGGAAAGCTCTCCGAGAGCTCTACGATGGGGGCACCAAGCCTGCCTGACTACGCCTATTTTTGAATCCCAAAATTGAATGTTTTCATCAGTTTTGGGACACTTTTCTTCATTTGCGCTGTTTTTCCATCCCGGTTCGTACGTCGTGAGCCGCGAAAAGGACGACAACCTAATCTGTCACATTTCTATTACTGAATCCCATGGCAACTTGTGCAAGGAAAATTCACTTCGCGTAGAGCCAGCCCCCGAAAATAGGGGGCGTGGGGCTTGTGACCAGGTATCCGTCGCTCCGGTGCCCATAACTTTTGATCCGTAATGAGTTACGCGCTGCACAACATACCGTTGGAAAGCTCTATAAGAGCTCTACGATTGGGGCACCTAGCCTGCTAAACTGTAACTATTTTCGGAGCCCAAAATTGAACATTTTCATAAGTTTTGGGACACTTTCTTCTTTTACGCTGTTTTTTCGTCCGGGATCGTACGTCATGAGCCGTGAAAAGGACGACATCCTAATCCTTCACATTTCTATTACAGAATTACACAGCACCTTGGGCAAGAGAACTTCACTTCACATAGAGGATGGGCCCGCAAACCGTGGGCGTGGGACTTGTGACCATGTATCCGTCGCTCCGGTGCCTTTAACATTTGATCCGTAAGGAGTTACGCGGCGCACAGCATACCGTTGGAAAGCTCTATGAGAGCTCTACGATGGGGGCACCAAGCCTGGTCGACCGCGCTTGTTTTTGGAGCCCAAAATTGAACATTTTCTTAAGTTTTGGGACACTTTTCTTCTTTTGCGCTGTTTTTCCGTCCCGGATCTTACGTCGTGAGTCGCAAAAAGGACGACAACCTAATCTATCACATTTCTATTTCTAAATTCCACGGCACCTTGGGCAAGAAAACTTCAATTCACGAAGAGGCTTGGCCCACAAACCGAGGGCGTGGGGCTTGTGACCAGGTATCCGTCGCTCTGGTGCCCATAACTTTTGATCCGTAAGGAGTTAAGCAGCACACAGTATATCGTTCAAAAGCTCTCTGAGAGCTCTAAGACAGGGGAGCTAGCATGCTCGACTGCGCCTGTTTTCGTAGCCCAAAATTGAACGTTTTCATAAGTTTTGGTACACTTTTCTTCTTTTGCGTTGTTTTTTAGTCCCGGATCGTACGCCGTGAGCTACGAAAAGGACGAAAACCTAATCTATCACATTTCTATTATCGAATCCCACAGCACCTTGGGCAAGACAACTTCACTTCACGTAGAGGCTGGGCCCGCAAACCGAGGGCGTGGGTCTTGTGACCAGGTATCCATCGCTCCAGTGCCTATAACTTTTAATCAGTAAAGAGTTACGCGGCGCAAAGCATACCGTTGGAAAGCTCTTCGAGAGTTCTACGATGGGGGCACCAAGTCTGCCCGACTGCGCCTATTTTCGAAGGCCAAAATTGAATGTTTTCATCAGTTTTGGGACACTTTTCTTTATTTGCGCTGTTTTTCCATCCCGGATCGTACGTCGTGAGCCGTGAAAAGGAAAACAGCCTAATCCATCACATTTTTATTACCGAATCCCATGGCACCTTGTGCAAGACAAATTCACTTCGCGTAGAGGCTGCGCCCGCAAATAGGGGCGTGGGGCTTGTGACCAGGTATTCGTTGCTCTGGTGCCCATAACTTTTGATCCGTAAGGAGTTACGCAGCACACAGCATACCGTTGGAAAGCTCTCTAAGAGCTCTATGATGGGGGCACCAAGTCTGCTCGGCTATGCTTGTTTTCGGAGCCCAAAATTGAACATTTTTATAAGTTTTGGGATACTTTTCTTCTTTTACGCTATTTTTCCGTCCCGGAACGTACGTCGTGAGCCGCGAAAAGGACGACAACCTAATCCGTCACATTTCTATTACCAAATCACGCAGTACCTTAGGCAAGACAACTTCACTTCACGTAGAGGCTGGGCCCGCAAAGAGATGGCGAGGGGCTTGTGACCAAGTATCCGTCACTCTGGTGCGTATAACTTTTGATCCGTAAGGAGTTACGTGGAGCACAACATACTGTTGGAAAGCTCTCCGAGAGCTCTATGATGAAGGCACCAAGCCTGCTCGGCTATGCTTGTTTTAGGAGCCCAAAATTGAATGTTTTCATCAGTTTCGGGACACTTTTCATCTTTTGCACTGTGTTTCCGTCCCGGATCGTACGTCGTGTGCCGCGAAAAGGACGACAACCTAATCTATCACATTTCTATTACTGAATTCCACGACACCTTAGGCAAGTCAACTACACTTCACGTAGAGGCTTGGCCAGCAAACAAAGGGCGTGGGGCTTGTGACCAGGTATCCGTCGCTCTGGTGCCCAAAACTTTTGATCCAAAAGGAGTTACGCGGCGCACAGCATACCGTTGGAAATCTCTTTGAGAGCTCTACGACCGGGGTAGCAAGCTTGCTCGACTACGCCTATTTTTGGGCCCCAAAATCGAACGTTTTCATAAGTTTCGGGCTACTTTTCTTCTTTTGCACTATTTTTCTATCTCGGATCGTACGTCGTGAGCCGCAAAAAGGATGAAAACCTAGGCTATCACATTTTTACTATCGAATTCTACGACACCTTGAGCAAGACAACTTCACTTCATGTAGAGGCTGGGCCCGCAAACCGAGGACGTGGGGGCTTGTGACCAAGTATCCGTCGCTCCGATGCCTATAACTTTTGATCCGTAAGGAGACAACATACCGTTAGAAATCTCTCCGAGAGCTCTACGATGGAAGCACCAAGTCTGTCCGGCGGCGGGTGTTTTTGGAGCCCAAAATTGAATGTTTTCATCAGTTTTGGGACACTTTTCTTCTGTTGCGCTGTTTTTCCGTCCCGAATCGTACGTCATGAGCAGCGAAAAGGACGACAACCTAATCCATCACATTTTTATTACCGAATTTCATGGCACCTTGGGCATGACAATTTCACTTCACGTAGAGGCTGGGCCCTCAAACTGAGGGCATGGGGCTTGTGACCAGGTATCCGTCGCTCCGGTGCCCATAACTTTTGATCCGTAAGGAGTTACGCGGCGCAACTCATACCGTTGGAAAGCTCTGCGAGAGCTCTATGACGGGGGAACCAAGCTTGTGTGGCTGCTGTCACGCCCCCAACTCGGCCTATAAGGTTAGACTAGGGTGTGAACTAACATTCAAGTGATATCACGTACTTAGCTATTTATGAAGATTAACACCTAGTGATTTAGTCTAAACTCCAAAGTTTTCCAGGAAAACTGGCAGCATAACGACTGTAATTGGCCCTTTGGTTTGACCTAATTCTCTAAACGCCTCAAAATTTATCATCTCAAACTCATTTCCAACTAAGATTACTAGTTTACCATCAATTAAATTGTCTATTGGTTATTCGACGTCTTGTTTGATTTATAGCCTTGCATGATGCTAGGTCTCGTTTGTTTATTTGTCCTCCTTACAATTATACCTGTTGATCTTAGCTCAATAGCAAGTACCTGTTAAGATTGGATAAGTTCATTTACTTAGATCTTAACTAAAGCGTCGTAACCTAAGATAGATACTACCGGTGATAAAAGCAAAATGATCACAGCAGTGTTATGTCTAGCATCAGTCTACTTAATATAAGTACAAACCAAAATTAGACCCCAAATTACAATGGGGGTCTTTTACATTAGCAACAACAAGCAACATAAAATAAATGGTCTTCAAGCAGCACAAGGTACACATGTAGTCACGTTCAAGCAAAATAACAATAACAGGCAATCACTCCAGGGGTTCATCATTAGGTACATTGTCCTCGGGTTCCTGTACCTGTTCTTCTTCACCTGAGATGATAAAAGAGGGTGAGTCCTTATGAACTCAGCGAGGGGGGAACGGGAAATAAGTTTTGAAACTCATTTTCCAGTTAAACTTATGAAAATCCCTTTCTCAAACATAAATACAACAGAAATGCAAGTACAGAAATACAAGTACAGAAATACCAGTACAGAAATACAAGTACAGAACAGGAATACCGGTCTTTCCTCCTCGAGGTTCTCTAGGAACCAAGTGAGAGTACTTATACACATAGTAAAAAGGATACAGTGAGCTTTTGCTCTCAGATCAGTTCCAGGATCAGTTGTTGCGGCCAACTTCAAATCATCCCCCAAACACGCCAGGTGGGTGTACTCCGGATGTACCCCGAAATCCTACGACCCAACTCTTCGAGGAAGTCTAGCCCCCAAGCGAGAGAGGGAATGAGACCATGGTAGTCACGGGTGCACCGGCAATCCCGATGCCACCCGGTGTGCGTGATCGCTACCATGCCAACAGGAAAGGTTGCAACCTTGTATGCAATGCACATTCATGACATGTAATATATCACAGAAGGAGGACAACAAAGTAGGTTATCTCCGGACAGTCATAAGATTGCACATTGACAGATAAACAAGCGGGGCACGATAAGACAGGAAATTTCACTTGAAAGGCATATAGAGTTATATGAAAATTAAACGGGCAGCCATGTAACACATGTAAAACAGGCCATATAACTCATTAAGAAGTCCACGCGATCAAGTGATAAGATTATTCAACATGCAATGATATCAACATGGGTTCGGATGCAAGGAAAGTTTATTCGTCAACATGCAACGGTCAAGATCACTTTTGAAGTTATAAAACAATTACAGGCAGCCCACTAAGTGTATAATTCCCACACAATATCCAAATGATCAACACTTAGCAAAACTACCTAGTCATTAGGGCTTCCATTTCATGTATATTCGTGCAATTTGAGCCTCAACCCAACTCAAAGTCAATCTCAAACCATACATCATTTAATTCAACATCCTCAAACATTCAAAACAGTCCACACAACATCCCAACACCACATTTCCACACAATTAGTACCACAAGAGAGGTTACAACAATTTTCCATGCATGTAACTAAATGAAACCTTTACTGCAATAGGCTGTTTTCTCACAATCAATAGGATAATCAAACAATCTCCAAATTCAGTGAATAAGATGTCAAATTAAAGATTAAGAAGTTAACTAAAATCAGAAACAAACCTTGCATCAATTGGAGTTCAGAATCATTAGTTATAGCCGACACAGTGAGGTAGCACAAAACTGTCCAGATTTGCACACTTTTCAGAAATTGACGTTTTTGAGGTCCTTAGGGTCCGTTTTAGCTTTGGTCCATTTACGACAAAATTGTCCAGAACTGAAAAATATAGCAGCACACCAAATTTCATGCATTTTGGACAGCATTTACTAAGTCAAATATGGTTCGTTCCACAAGGTCAGTGCATCTGCCAAAACCTGCTTCATTTCTCCAGATTTCCAGATTTAGTCACATTTTAAAGATTTTCCATTTTGAGGACCTTAGAGTAAACATTAGCTTCGGCCTATTTCTGGGAAAAATGTTCAAAACTGTCCAAACTAGTCACCCACCAATTTTCAAGCATTTTCAACATCATTTGCTTAGCTAAACTTACCTCGAACAGACTGGTCAGAGAGCTGTCAACCATTTCGACTTCACCTAGCATCATTTTCAAGCCAAGATCTTGCCATGCATGGTTGTTTAAGCTTATGAACGACCATATATCTCAAGTATAGAAGCAAATACACACATTTATGAGCATGCATGTGAAATTTTGAAGAGTTTTCAAAAGGTTTTAACCCTCACCTTAGCAATCAACCTCAAGTTGCTCAAAAACCTTTGTTGAAGTTCAAATCTCCTCTTCTCCTTTGTCTAGCCGAAATCCCACTAGCTTTTCTCTATTTTTCCTAGCTTAGTGATCAATCTCTTAGTGCATGCATGTAGTTAGAACTTGAAGAAAAGAAATGGATGTCAAGAAGCTTACCTAGGCCGAAAATGAAGCTTCAATGCACATGCATGTGTTATTTTCGAACTCTAGCTTGTTTGCTTGAGTTGCTTGATGGCTGCTCGACTTTGCTCAGCTAAGTTGTGAAGAAGACAAGCTAAGGAGGTAGAGAACTCAGCCAAGGCCGAGTATGAGAGAGGAAATGAGAGTGAGAGAGAGAAGTTGAGAGGAAATGAAGAAAATATGACAAGGTGATGGCTTTGCAATTCCTTTGAGGGTGTGGTCGGCCTTGGGCAGTCCAAATTCTGATTTTGTGTCTTCAAGATGTGGTTTTTAAAATGCTAGCATGGGCATGCAAGGGCTGGTCGAGTATGGTGGAGTTTTGAGGTGGTTTGAGCATTTTTTTTAAGGCATTGTGCTAAGTGTTTGTCTAAGCATGCACAATAATTTATATTGTTCAAATTTTCTTGCTCAAAACATGATATGGCCGGCCAAGCATGTGCATAATTCTGAATTTTTTTGTCTTGGTTGAGTGTTATTTTAATTGTATCTTGAAAGTGCAAAAAGAATAATGCATAAAGAATAAGGAATGTTTTGTTTTTGGTGAATTTTTGTCTTCTAGTGAATTGGTTTAGGATTATTATATTGATAGTGGACTTTGTAGGATTGTTTAATAGCCTAGTGCTTCGTGGAAGATGCTTTCTTGATTAGCGTGAAGGCACGCTTTCCTAGGTCTAGGGTACGCACTACGAGGTAGGACACGAACTATAAGACGAACGCACGTTTTTCAAGTAAACGCACGTAACCCTATATGAATGCACGTAATTCAATGCAAGGCACACAAAATTAAACATAATTCTCAAACCTAGGTCATGGCACCCAAATCTAGGTTAGGGCACACGAAGCTAGGTTTCACACGCAAATCGGGGTCGGGCCTCACAGCTGCACCTATTTTCGGAGCCAAAAAATGAACATTTTCATCAGTTTTGTGACACTTTTATTCTTTTGCGCTATTTTTCCGTCTCGGATCGTACGCCGTGAGCCAAGAAAAGAACGACAACATAATCTATCACATTTCTATTACCAAATCCCATGACACCTTGGGCAAGACAATGTCACTTCACATAGAGGCTGGGCCCACAAACAGAGGGCGTGGGGCTTTTGACCAGGTATCCGTTGCCCCGGTGCCCATAACTTTTGATCCGTAGGGAGTTATGCGGTGCAAAGCATAACGTTGGAAAGCTCTCCGAGAGCTCTACGAGGTGGCAGCAAGCCTGCTCGGCTGCGCCTATTTTCGGAGCCCAAAATCGAACGTTTTAATTAGTTTTGGGACACTTTTCTTCTTTTGCGCTGTTTTTCCATCCCGGATCGTACGTCGTGAGCCGCGAAAAGGACGACAACCTAATCCATCACATTTTTATTACCGAATCCCACGGTACCTTGGGCAAGACAACTTCACTTTACGTAGAGGCTGGGCCCTCAAACCGAGGGCGTGGGGCTTGTGACCAGGTATTAGTCGCTTCGGTGCCTATAACTTTTGATCTGTAAGGAGTTACGCAGCGCACAACATACCGTTGGAAAGCTCTCGGAGAGGTCTACGACGGGGGCACCAAGCTTGAATGGTTGCAACTATTTTTGGAGACCAAAATCGAACATTTTCATCAGTTTTGGGACACTTTCGTTCTTTTGTGTTGTTTTTCCATCCCAGATCGTACGTCGTGAGCCGTAAAAAGGACGACAATCTAATCTATCACATTTCTATTACCGAATCCCATGGCACCTTGGGCAAGACATGTAAGAACCTACACCCAATTCCAAGCATTATTATATTATTTGAGTATTATTAATATGCTTGGTGATAAGAACTGAATGTAACTAGAGCGTGTATTAGCAAGTATATTAAAATTAGGCATTCAGCTCAAATAAAAGAAAACCTTGCTGGTAGAAATAAGGTACTATATTGTATTTACTCTTTGGATTTAAGAATTTGTATAGCATTAGTTAGGATTTATTCGAATTATAGAATAAAAGTAGTACTATAATTAGTTGATAGGATTTGATAATTTTTAAGTGGTATAATCATTCTAGCGTTTCTAAACAAAGGAAACTAATTATTGTTATATTAGTGTCAACATTCTAGTTAAATAACGAATTAGCCATCATTAACGTGAGTGAAAAGTTTTCCTCTTCTAATCAGCGGGTTGCACGTAGAAAGATAAACATGAGCAATTAGTGCCCAATTAGCTTGCTCATTTCGGTTTACCCTTTAGAGATTTTAATACAATTGTTATACGTACTGACTTGTTGGAAATTAGATTAACCTTTGCAATTTTGGAAGCCAATCACGCTGCTACCACTAGCCTACTTAAGCTACTATCATTTCTTGCTACAAAACCATAAGACACTTGTAGTCTTGTATGAAGCCATGCACCAGTAGAAGACACGCATCAGCATAGAAGTTTATAAACCAAATTATTTATAAACAAAATGCCAGCTACTTACAGTTATAAGCCTTGCGTCTTTGCTGTCCATTTTCTATAGGATTGTATGAGCTAAATTCTCTTATAAACATGGCACGCAGCAGCTTGGGTTTACTCGAGTATCACAGGAATTAAACATATGTATTCTCGCATGTTAGCATCTTTGTTAGGTAGACGTCGTGGCAGCTAAAATGTTTTAGTTGTCCATTCCCGAGTGGCTGCATGATTTCAATTGAACATGCAGACAGCTCTCACGTAACCTTGCTGTCCATTTTCGAGTGCTTGCATGAAGTTGATAGACCACGCAACTGCTTAAGGTGTTGTGACAATGAATAAATATTAAAATTAGTAACTATACTACATATATGAATAGCATGGTGGAAGCAGGAGCTGTCGACTTGCACGGTTACTAGTATGTGAATCAGCATTTTAGTTGCGAAGCTGCCACCATGCGAGACCACCTGGGAATTACAAGATGTTTATCTACTTTGATTAAGTGCGGTCCAATAAGATTGATTCCTAGGCACTATATAAAGGTTTGTTAAGCTTCGGTTAGAACACACACAACCAAATCTCTTATTAGCCTTTTTATATTTCTTTTCTTTGAGGAGTTTGACAAGCAATTCACAGGTGCAGGTTTTCTTTAAAAACATTGTAGTTTATATGTATTAATTTCTATGAGTTATTTCCTTATTAATAACTTGAAGAATGTCTAATTTCTTATGTGTTGAGCCAAGAGCTTGATTCAAGCATGTATGTAAGTAGGATATAACTTTGATGATCACCTTAATGCTGCTTATAAAGATATATGGTTGGTTTTGTTTCTGAATTCAGGATAGTTAGATTATCCAATTAAATTCGAAAAGATCAAGCAAGTAATCGGGTTGACTTTCGTTTTTGAAAACCATACAAAATATTACATGATAGGTTATGGAAATGATATGTATACCTGGTTTGTTTCTGTTTACAACTTGAGTAATTAAATAATATATTCATTTATACATCAAATAGTCTTACCATTAATTGTTATTTTAAGTGACAACAATGAGTATTTGTAAACTACTTGTAACTCTTGAATTAACCCGAAGGAATGTGGAAGCTAGCTATGATTAAATTGTCTTGAGCTTCTAATTATTGAAGGTATATATTTGGGGATAATCTCTTTTATTGTTTTCCACCTACGTGTTTATCGAGCTGCGTATCAGTTGTGTGACAACTTTTATATGCTTGTGTGTACTTGGGGGTTGCAACCTCAGGCACGATAGCGTTTCACAAACGCCGGGCGGCATAGGGCTTACCGGTGATCCCGTGACTACCGTGGTCCTAGTCCCTTTCTCGCTTGGCCTTCCACCCTCGAAGAGTTGGGTCGTAGATTTTGGATACAATCCGGAGTATCCTCTTGGGAGAGATATGAAGTTGAAATTGTGATCAAAGCCTGGCCACCTCATGGAATACTTGACTTGTTCCTACTCTCGCTTGGTACCACCCTCGGAGAGTAGTGTCCTACTCTCGCTTGGCATTCTACCCTCGGAGAGTAGGCTGATATATGATGTGGATACTTGCCACTAAATTTTACTAATGATATTATTTCTTGACATCTGTGAATAAGTTGTGAATATTATTATATGCTGGCATTGAATCATTGTTTTCAAAATTCAAAAATGTTTTCAAAACCACCCCCGGTTGACTTACCCGCGCTGAGTTCCTAGAGCTCATGACCCTTACCAACCCCACTTCAGGTGAAGCCACGGCAGAAGAGGAAGAACCGGAAAACGAGAATGTGCCTTTTCTGTGTGCAGAGGGATTTGGATCAGCTGATTCCACAGAATGTTAATGTTATCATTCATCGGCATTACCTTTTTAACGAAGACTTGGTGGACCAAGGAATACCACATCACTTACTATATGATGTAATAATAAATGACACAGTATTAGATTTAGGGTTTGGACCGTGTATGACTGCATATGTGGTTTACTACGATATTATGTATGAAGAATAGGTGTACTAGTCTAGTTCCGGACTCATTCTTGTCAACTCAGAGTCTGGTTGGATGGTTGTAATATGAAAGGGTATATCTATATCAGCTTAGTATGTTCCGCTTTCAGTTCTTGTTTTGCATTCAAATGAGTATTGTTATTTATCTTGACCTCTCATTGTGTCTTGAGAAGGATCAGGATTCTGGGTCATTACAGTTGGTATCAGAGCATAGTAATGCCTTAGAAGCCGGGTTTAGAAACGCTGGGCTTGGTGTTAGAAGCCTTGACCTAAGAATATGCCTATGTGTTTTTAAATTGAATAACTACGTGCTATAACTTGTTATTTTGCGTGGTAAACAACTGAGGATACTTGCGTGTGTTTAGAGAATATGGCTAGACCTAGTACACGAAAAACTGGTAGGAATGCTGAGCCGGTGGAGGAATCTGGACAGGAAAATCCAAGAATGGCTATGTTCAATCTAATGGCAACCGCAATAGACAAGGTGTCCAGAGTTCTTGAGCATCAGGAGGCACGGGAGGCAAGTAACTCGTATAACGTTGAAGGAGGGGTAACTGTGAGGAACACAGGATAAGCTCACTTAAAGAATTCCTTGGTTATTAGCCCCCAAAATTTTTTAGGGAACCTGATGATGAAAAAGCTGAAGTGTGGCTCTCGGAGGTGGATAAACTTTATGAAACTTTGAATTACAATGACAAGCAGAAAGTTGTACTTGCGGCATATTTACTCAAAGGAGATGCAGAACAATAGTGGAAGGTGGTAAAGTATCGTTGGGAGGAAGATCATATGCCCTACACTTGGTCAAATTTTACCGAAGTCTTTAAGGAAAAATATGTTCCGGTTGTTGCCAGGGAAAGACGGGAAGAGGAATTTATGGCGTTAAGGCAAGGGGGCATGACTGTTGTGCAATACAGAGCACGTCTAGACAAACTATCGCAGTATGTGCTTGAATTGATGCAGCCACTAGATCGAGCAATTCGAAAATTTGTAAGAGGATTGAGGGCCAAAATACAAGATAGTTTGGTTGCATTAAAATTTGGAACTTATGGGGAAGCTGTGGAAGCCGCCACACGAGTGGAAAAAAAGAAGATAGAAACTCGGGGTGGTCTAAGTCAACCAAACAAAAAACCTTTCCAGCAAGGCCTAATGCAACAAAGAATAAGTTCGGGTTATTCTCAAGAACGTAATCAAACAGGATCGGTGAGTAACCGACCACAATCAGGTGGATCGATAGCCTCCTCCGCTTGAGGACCATCAGGCACAAAGATTCAAACTCAAGCATGTGCCTATTGTGATAAGAAGGGACACACTGAGCTGCAGTGTTGGAGGAAGGCGGGAAAGTGTGTCGGTTGTGGAAGTGATCAACATCAAATTAAGGATTGTCTAAAGTGGCAAGGGAAGTGGAGCCAGGATAAGCCGGTAATGAATCGGCGTGTGCAAGCTAAAGTTTATGCAATTGAACAGCAGGAGTTACCGAATGATGCTGCTATAATAGAAGGTATATTGTCCATTTTAACTCAGTCTGTTAAGGCATTAATCGATACAGGGGCAACCCACTCATTTATTACTCCTCGTTGTGTGCAACGAATTGGTATTCCAACTAGTAAGTTGTGTTGTGGTGTTGAGGTAAGTACCCCGACAGGTAGCAGATTTGTGACTGGATTTGCCTGTAGGGCTTGTAAGATTCAGGTTGAGAATCGAGAATTCTCTGCCAATCTAATTCTCCTTCCTTTCGAAAAATATGAGATTATTCTAGGAATGGATTGGCTATCCATGCACCATGCACACCTAGACTGTAGAACTAAAGTGCTAAGGTTACATGTACCAGGGCAACTTGTGATCGAGATCTCAAGCCAAAAAAGGGACCGCACAAACGATGTTATTGTTTCAGCCATAAAAGCCGCAAAATCTATCAAGAAAGGGGGAACAGGATTTCTTGCATATTTGGTCAATAAGCCGGCCGATAAGGCCAAAATGGAAGAAGTAACGATAATAAAAGAATATTTGGATGTGTTTCCCGAAGAGTTACCTGGGTTACCACCAAAATGGGAAATTGATTTTTCCATTGAATTGCTACCCGGAACTCAACCAATCTCTAGGGCCCCCTATAGAATAGCTCCAGTGGAGTTGAAAGAACTAAAAATACAACTGCAGAACTTGGTGGAAAAGGGGTTTATTCAACCTAGTTCTTCACCATGGGGGGCACCAGTGCTGTTTGTTAAAAAGAAAGATGGTTCCTTGAGATTGTGTATTGATTACCGAGGTTTGAATCAAGTAACAATTAAGAACAAGTATCCTTTACCTTTAATTGATGAACTGTTTGATCAATTACAAGAAGCAAAAGTGTTCTCTAAATTTGATTTAAGACAGGGTTACCATCAACTACAGATTAAGAATGAGGATATACCCAAGAGTGCTTTACGAACTCGGTATGGGCACTATAAGTTTGTTGTAATGCCTTTTGGGCTGACTAATGCACTCACAGCCTTTATGGATATGATGCATCGGATATTTCGCTCTTACCTGGATCAATTCGTGGTAATATTTATAGATGACATACTAGTCTACTCTAAGACAGAAAAAGAGCACGAGTAGCATTTACATCTGGTACTGCAAAAGCTCCTTGAGCATCATTTATATGCCAAGTTTAGTAAATGTGAGTTTTGGCTTCAACAGGTGTCCTTCTTGGGACATATCATCTCCCAAGATGGTTTAGCGGTAGACCCAACAAAAATTGAAGTGATATCATCTTGGAAGAAGCCAGAAAATGTTACTGAGGTGCGAAGTTTTCTAGGTTTGGCAGGTTACTATCGACGTTTTGTTAAGGATTTCTCGAGGATAGCAGGACCACTTACTAAGCTTACACAGAAGAGAACGGTATTTGAATGGGACAACAAATGTGAAGATAGTTTTCAAGAATTGAAAAACAGATTGACTACCGCACCCTTCTTGGCTCTACCAAAAGGAGATCAAAATTACATTATCTATAGCGATGCCTCAAAGGAAGGCTTGGGCTGTGTGCTAATGCAAGATAGTCGGGTGATTGCTTATGCTTCCCGAAAATTGAAATCCTACGAGGTGAATTACCCTACACATGATTTGGAATTAGCCGCTATTGTGTTCGCCTTGAAGAAATGGAGACACTACTTATGGGGAAGTAAATTTGAAATATTCATAGATCATAAAAGTTTAAAATACTTTTTCTCACAAAAGGAACTTAATATGAGACAGCGAAGATGGATGGAGTTATTGAATGATTATGATTGTTCCATTAACTATGTACCAGGAAAGGCAAACATTGTAGCAGATGCTCTGAGTCGGAAGACAAGTTTGGTGATTCCCAATATGGGGAAATCTGAGGAAATAAACAACAGGGTGTGGTGCGCCTATTTGCAAATACATTTGGACTTGTTGTCACAATTACAAGAAGCGCAAAAACAAGATCCTCAGTTCCAAAAGATTGGAGTAGGCAATATTGATCTCAAATTACATCAAGATGGGTTATGGAGGTTTAGGAATTGGGTTTGTGTACCGAATAACCCAGAATTGAAAAGGAAAATTCTTGAGGAAGCTCATACTTCCAAGTATACTATTCATCCCGGAGGAACTAAGATGTAGCGCGATTTGAAACAATACTATTGGTGGAGAAATATGAAAAGGGGAATAGCAGAGTACATAACTCGGTGCCTAACCTGTCAACGGGTAAAAGCAGAACATCAAAGACCTGCCGGATTGCTGCAACCGCTGGAAATACCTCAATGGAAATAGGAACATGTGACTATGGATTTTGTCATGGGATTACCCAAAACTCCTCGAGGATGCGACGCTATCTGGGTGGTAGTAGATCGATTGACTAAGACTGCCCATTTTACTGCCATGAATATGGAAGATAAGATAGCTAAGCTTACTGATTTACATGTGGCAAACATTGTAAGACTCCATGGGGTACCCGCAAGTATTGTGTCAGATAGGGATCCCTAATATACATCTAGACTTTGGCAGAAGTTGCAGGCCGCTTTGGGTACCAAGTTAAGCTTCAGCACAACTTACCATCCCCAAACAGATGGGCAATCCGAAAGAACAATCCAAATCATGGAGGATATGTTGAGAGCCTGCGTTTTGGATTTTGGGAAAAATTGGGAAAAGCATCTGCCTTTGGCTAAATTTGCCTATAACAACAGCTATCAGGCCACTATTGGCATGGCTCCATATGAAGCCTTGTACGGAAAGAAGTGTAGATCCCCTTTATATTGGGATGAAGTCGGAGAAATGAAGACTATGGACCGGACCATATTGTCGGAACTAGAAGATAAAATAGCAAATATTCATTTGATCCGAAAAAGGATGTTAACTGCCCAGAGTCGGCAAAAGAGTTATGCCGATAAACGCAGACGAGATTTGGAGTTTGAAATTGGTAACTTGGTATTCTTGAAGTTGTCACCTCGCAAGGGATTAATTCGGCATGGTAAGGGAGGGAAATTAAGTCCGCAATATATTGGACCATTTGAGATTGTAGATAAAATTGGGAAACTAGCTTACCAATTGAGTTTACCCCCAGAACTAACCAACCTCCACGATGTGTTCCATATATCATTCTTAAGGAAATATCACCCTGATCCCTCCCATGTATTGAAAATAGGACCGTTGAAGTTACATGGGGATCTGTCATATGAGGAAATACCCGTTCGAATCCTGGATACACAAAATCGGGAGTTGAGATCTAAAACAATACCAATGGTAAAGGTTCTTTGGAATCACCACGGGCTCGAAGAAGCCACTTGGGAGCAAAAAGATGAAATGATGCGACAATTTCCTTGATTATTTACTAGGTAAGTAAATTTCGAGGACGAAATTTTTGTAAGAAAGGAAGAATGTAAGAACCTGCACCTAATTCCAAGCATTATTATATTATTTGAGTATTATTAATATGCTTGGTGATAAGAATTGAATTTAACTAGAGCGTGTATTAGCAAGTATATTAAAATTAAGCATTCAGCTCAAATAAAACAAAACCTTGCTGGTAGAAATAAGGTACTATATTGTATTTATTCTTTGGATTTAAGAATTTGTATAGCATTAGTTAGGATTTATTCGAATTATAGAATAAAAGTAGTACTATAATTAGTTGATAGGATTTGATAATTTTTAAGTGGTATAGTCATTCTAGCGTTTCTAAACAAAGGAAACTAATTATTGTTATATTAGTGTCAACATTCTAGTTAAATAACGAATTAGCCATCATTAACGTGAGTGAAAAGTTTTCCTCTTCTAATCAGCGGGTTGCACGTAGAAAGATAACCATGAGCAATTAGTGCCCAATTAGCTTGGTCATTTCGGTTTACCCTTTAGAGATTTTAATACAATTGTTATAGGTACTGACTTGTTGGAAATTAGATTAACCTTTGCAATTTTGGAAGCCAATCACGCTGCTACCACTAGCCTACTTAAGCTACTATCATTTCTTTCTACAAAACCATAAGACACTTGTAGTCTTGCATGAAGCCATGCACCAGTAGAAGACATGCAGCAGCATAGAAGTTTATAAACCAAATTATTTCTAAACAAAATGCCAGCTACTTGCAGTTATAAGCCTTGCGTCTTTGCTGTCCATTTTCTATAGGATTGTATGAGCTAAATTCTCTTATAAACATGGCACGCAGCAGCTTGGGTTTACTCGAGTATTACAGGAATTAAACATGTGTATTCTCGCATGTTAGCATCTTTGTTAGGTAGACGTCATGGCATCTAAAATGTTTTAGCTGTCCATTCCCGAGTGGCTGCATGATTTCAATTGAACATGCAGACAGCTCTCACATAACCTTGCTGTCCATTTTCGAGTGCTTGCATGAAGCTGATAGACCACACAGCTGCTTAGGGTGTTGTGACAATGAATAAATATTAAAATTAGTAAATATACTACATATATGAATCAGCATGGTGGAAGCAGGAGCTGTCGACTTGCATGGTTAGTAGTATATGAATCAGCATTTCAGTTGCAAAGCTGCCACCATGCGAGACCACCTGGGAATTGCAAGATGTTTATCTACTTTGATTAAGCGCGGTCCAATAAAATTGAGTCCTAGGCACTATATAAAGGATTGTTAAGCTTCGGTTAGAACACACACAACCAAATCTCTTATTAGCCTTTTTATATTTCTTTTCTTTGAGGAGTTTGACAAGCAATTCACAGGTGCGGGTTTTCTTTAAAAACATTGTAGTTTATATGTATTAATTTCTATGAGTTATTTCCTTATTAATAACTTGAAGAACGTCTAATTTCTTATGTGTTGAGCCAAGAGCATGATTCAAGCATGTATGTAAGTAGGATATAACTTTGATGATCACCTTAATGCTGCTTATAAAGATATATGGCTGGTTTTGTTTCTGAATTCAGGATAGTTAGATTATCCAATTAAATTTGAAAAGATCAAGCAAGTAATCGGTTTGACTTTCCTTTTTGAAAACCATACAAAATATTACATGATAGGTTATGGAAATGATATGTATACCTGGTTTGTTTCTGTTTACAACTTGAGTAATTAAATAATATATTCATTTATACATCAAATAGTCTTACCATTAATTGTTATTTTAAGTGACAACAATGAGTATTTGTAAACTACTTGTAACTCTTGAATTAACCCAAAGGAATGTGGAAGCTAGCTATGATTAAATTGTCTTGAGCTTCTAATTATTGAAGGTATATATTTGGGGATAATCTCTCTTGTTGTTTTCTACCTACGTGTTTATCGAGCTGTGTATTAGTTGTGTGGCAACTTGTATATGCTTGTGTGTACTTGGGGGTTGCAACCTCAGGCACGATAGTGTTTCACGAACGCCGGACAGCATAGGGCTTGTCGGTGATCCCGTGACTATCGTGGTCCTAGTCCCTCTCTCGCTTGGCCTTCCACCCTCAGAGAGTTGGGTTGTAGATTTTGGATACAATCCGGAGTATCCTCTTGGGAGAGATATGAAGTTGAAATTGTGATCAAAGGCTGGCCACCTCATGGAATACTTGACTTGTTCCTACTCTCGCTTGGTACCACCCTCGGAGAGTAGTGTCCTACTCTCGCTTGGCATTCCACCCTCGGAGAGTAGGCTGATATATGATGTGGATACTTGCCACTAAATTTTACTAATGATATTATTTCTTGACATCTGTGAATAAGTTGTGAATATTATTATATGCTAGCATTGCATCATTGTTTTCAAAATTCGAAAATGTTTTCAAAACCACCCCTGGTTGACTTACCCGCGCTGAGTTCCTAGAGCTCACGACCCTTACCACCCCCACTTCAGGTGAAGCCACGGCAGAAGAGGAAGAACCGGAAAATGAGAATGTGCCTTTTCTGTGTGCTGAGGGATTTGGATCAACTAATTCCATGGAATGTTGATGTTATCATTCATCGGCATTACCTTTTTAACGAAGACTTGGTGGACCAAGGAATACCACATCACTTACTATATGAAGTAATAATAAATGACACAGTATTAGATTTAGGGTTTGGACCGTGTATGACTGCATATGTGGTTTACTACGGTATTATGTATGAAGAATAGGTGTACTAGTCTAGTTCCGGACTCATTTTTGTCAACTCAGAGTCTGGTTGGATGGTTGTAATATGAAAGGGTATATCTATATCATCTTAGTATGTTCCGCTTTCAGTTCTTGTTTTGCATTCAAATGAGTATAGCTATTTATCTTGACCTCCCATTGTGTCCTGAGAAGGATCAGGATTCTGGGTCATTACAAGACAACTTCACTTCACATAGAGCCTGGGGCCCGCAAATAGAGGGCGTGGGGCTTTTGACCAGGTATCCGTCGCCCCGGTGCCCATAACTTTTGATCCATAAAGAGTTATGCGGCGCACAGCATACCGTTGGAAAGCTCTCCGAGATCTCTACGACAAGGGCAACAAGCCTGCTCGGCTGCGCCCATTTTCGAAGCCCGAAATCGAAAGTCTTCATCAGTTTCGGGACACTTTACTTCTTTTGCGCTATTTTTCCGTCTCGGATCGTGCGTCGTGAGCTGTGAAAAGGACGACAACCTAATCCATCACATACCTATTACCGAATCCCACGGCACCTTGGGCAAGACAACTTCACTTCATGTAGAGGTTGGGCCCGCAAATAGAGGTCGAGGGGCTTGTGACCAGATATCCGTCGCTCCGGTGCCCATAACTTTTGATCCGTAAGGAGTTACGCGGTGCACAGCATACCGTTGGAAAACTTTCTGAGATCTGTACGATGGGGGCACCTAGCCTGCTCGGCTGCATCGATTTTCGGAGGCCAAAATTGAACATTTTCATAAGTTTTGGGACACTTTTCTTATTTTACGCTATTTTTCCGTCCCGGATCGTACGTCCTGAGCTGCGAAAAGGACGACAACGTAATCTATCACATTTCTATTACCGAGTCACATGGCACCTTGGGCAAGACAACTTCACTTCACGTAGAGGATGGGCCCGCAAACCGTGGGCGTGGGGCGTGTGACCAGGTATCCGTCGCTCTTATGCCTATAACTTTTGATCCGTAAGGAGTTACGCGGCGCACAACATACCGTTGGAAAGCACTTTGAGAGCTCTACGATGGGGGCACCAAGCCTGCTAGACTGCGCCTGTTTTCTGAGCCCAAAATTGAACGTTTTCATAAGTTTTGGGACACTTTTCTTCTTTTGCGCTGTTTTTCCGTCCCGGATCATACGCCGTGAGCCGCGAAAAGGAAGAATACCTAATCTATCACATTTCTATTATCGAATCCCACGGTACCTAGGGCAAGACAACTTCACTTCATGTAGAGGCTGGGCCCGCAAACCGTGGGTGTGGGGCTTGTGACCAGTTATCCGTCGCTCCGGTGCCTATAACTTTTGATCTGTAAAGAGTTACGCGGCGCAAAGAATACCGTTGGAAAGTTCTCCGAGAGCTCAACAATGGGGGCACCAAGCCTGCCTGACTGCGCCTATTTTCGGAGCCCAAAATTGAATGTTTTCATCAGTTTTGGGACACTTTTCTTCATTTGCGCTGTTTTTCCATCTCGGATCGTCCGTCGTGAGCCGCGAAAAGGATGACAACCTAATCCATCACATTTCTATTACCGAATCCCATAGCACCTTGTGGAAGACAAATTCACTTCGCGTAGAGGCTGCGCCCGCAAATAGGGGGCGTGGGGCTTGTGACCAAGTATCCGTCACTCAGGTGCCCATAACTTTTGATCCGAAAGGAGTTACGCTACGCACAGCATACTGTTGGAAAGCTCTCCGAGAGCTCTACGAAGGTGGAAGCAAGCCTGCTCAGCAGCGCCTATTTTCGGAGCCCAAAATCAAACTTTTTTATCAGTTTCGGGATATTTTTCTTCTTTTGCGTTGTTTTTCCATCCCGGATTGTACGTCGTGAGCCGCGAAAAGGACAACAACCTAATCTATTACATTTTTATTACCGAATCCCACGACACCTTGGGCAAGACAACTTCATTTCACGTAGAGGTTGGGCCGTCAAACCGAGGGCATGAGGCTTGTGACCAGGTATCCGTCTCTCCGGTGCCCATAACTTTTGATCCGTAAGGAGTTACGTGGCGTACAACATACCGTTGGAAAGCTCTCTGAGAGCTCTACGATGGGGGCACCTAGCCTGCTTGGCTGCGCTAGTTTTCAGAGCCGAAAATTAAATGTTTTCATAAGTTTTAGGACACTTTTGTTCTTTTACACTATTTTTCCCTCCCGGATCATACGTCATGAGCCGCGAAAAGCACGACAACCTAATCCATCACATTTCTATTTCCGAGTCACAAGGGACCTTTGGCAGGACAACTTCACTTCACGTAGAGGATGGGCCCGCAAACCGTGGGCGTGGGGCTTGTGACCAGGTATCCGTCGCTCTGGTGCCTATAACTTTTGATCCGTAAGGAGTTATGCGGCGCACAACATACCGTTGGAAAGCTCTCTGAGAGCTCTACGATGGGGGCACCAAGCCTGCTCGACTGCGCCTGTTTTCTGACACAAAATTGAACGTTTTCATAAGTTTTGGGACACTTTTCTTCTTTTGCCCTGTTTTTCCATCCCATATCTTACATCGTGAGCCGCGAAAAGGACGACAACCTAATCCATCACATTTCTATTACTGAATTCCACGGCACCTTGGGCAAGACAACTTCACTTCACGTAGAGGCTTGGCTTGCAAACAGAGGGCGTAGGGCTTGTGACCAGGTATCCGTCGCTCCGGTGCCCATAATTTTTGATCCGTAAGGAGTTACGCAGCGCACAGTATACCGTTAGAAAGCTCTCCGAGAGCTCTACGACGGGGGCTGCAAGCCTAGTCGACTGCGCTTGTTTTCAGAGCCTAAAATTTACCATTTTCATAAGTTTAGGGACACTTTTCTTCTTTTGCGTTGTTTTTCCGTCCCGGATCGTACGCCATGAGCCTAAAAAAGAATGAAAACCTAATCTATCACATTTCTATTATCGAATCCCTTGGCACCTTGGGCAAGACAACTTCACTTCATATAGAGGCTGGGCCTATAAACCGAGGGCGTGCGGTTTTGGCCAGGTATCCGTCGCTCCGGTGACTATAACTTTTGATCAGTAAATAGTTACGCGGCGCAAAGCATACTGTTGAAAAGTTCTCCGAGAGCTCTACGATGGGGGCACCAAGCCTACCTGACTGCGCCTGTTTTTGGAGCCCAAAATTGAATGTTTTCATTAGTTTTGGGACACTTTTCTTCATTTGCGATGTTTTTCCATCCAAGATCGTACGTCGTGAGCCGCGAAAAGGACGACAACCTAATCCATCACATTTCTATTACCGAATCCCATGGCACCTTGTGGAAGACAAATTCTCTTCGCGTAGAGGCTGCGCCCACAAATATGGGTCGTGGTGCTTGTGATCAGGTATCCGTCGCTCCGGTGCCCATAACTTTTGATCCGTAGACAGTTACGCTGCGCACAGCATACTGTTAGAAAGCTCTCCGAGAGCTCTACGATGGTGGCAGCAAGCTTGCTTGGCTGCGCCTATTTCCGAAGCCCAAAATCAAACTTTTTCATCAATTTTGGGAAACTTTTCTTCTTTTACGCTGTTTTTTCATCCTGGATTGTACGTCGTGAGCCGCGAAAAGGACAACCTAATCCATCACATTTTTATTAACGAATCCCACGACACCTTGGGCAAGACAACTTCACTTCACATAGAGGTTGGGTAGTCAAACCAAGGGCGTGGGGCTTGTGACCAGGTATCCGTCGCTCCGGTGCCCATAACTTTTGAACCGTAAGGAGTTACGCGGCATACAACATACCGTTGGAAAGCACTCTGAGAGCTCTATGATGGGGGCACCTAGCCTGCTTGGCTGCGCCAGTTTTCGGAGCCTAAATTTGAATATTTTCATAAGTTTTGGGACACTTTTCTTCTTTTACGCTATTTTTCCGTCCCGGATCGTACGTAATGAGCCACGAAAAGGACGACAACGTAATCTATCACATTTCTATTACTGAGTCACACGGCACCTTGGGCAAGACAACTTCACTTCACGTAGAGGATAGGCCCGCAAACTGTGGGCGTGGGGCTTGTGACCAGGTATCCGTCGCACTAGTGCCTATAACTTTTGATGCGTAAGGAGTTACGCGGCGCACAGTATACCGTTGGAAAGTTCTCTGAGAGCTCTACGATGGGGGCACCAAGCCTGCTCTACTGCACCTATTTTCTGAGCCCAAATTGAACGTTTTCATAAGTTTTGGGACATTTTTCTTCTTTTGCGCAGTTTTTCCGTCCCAGATCTTACGTCGTTAGCAGCGAAAAGGACAACAACCTAATCCACCACATTTCTATTACTGAATTCCATGGCACCTTGGGCAAGACAACTTCACTTCACGTAGAGGCTTGGCCTGCAAACAGAGGGCGTGGGGCTTGTGACCAGGTATCCGTCGTTCCGGTGCCCATAACGTTTTATCCGTAAGGAGTTACGTAGCGCACAATATATTGTTGGAAAGCTCTCCAAGAGCTCTACGACGGGGGCAGCAAGCCTGCTCAACTGCGCCTGTTTTCGGAGCCCAAAATTGAACATTTTCATAAGTTTAAGGACATTTTTCTTCTTTTGCGTTGTTTTTCCGTCCTGGATCGTACGCCGTGAGCCAGAAAAGGACGAAAACCTAAGCTATCACATTTCTATTATCGAATCCCACGGCACCTTGGGCAAGACAACTTCACTTCACGTAGAGGCTGGGCCCGCAAACCGAGGGCGTGGGGCTTGTGACCAGGTATCCGTCACTCTGGTGCCAATAACTTTTGATCAGTAAAGAGTTACGCGGCGCAAAGCATACCGTTAGAAAGTTCTCCGAGAGCTCTACGATGGGGGCACCAAGCCTGCCCAACTGCGCCTATTTTCGGAGCCCAAAATTGAATGTTTTCATCAATTTTGGAACACTTTTCTTCAATTGCGCTATTTTTCCATCCCGAATTGTACGTCGTAATCCATCACATTTCTATTACCGAATCCCATGGCACCTTGTGGAAGACAAATTCACTTCGCGTAGAGGCTGCACCCGCAAATAGGGGGCGTAGGGCTTGTGACCAGGTATCCGTCGCTCCGGTGCCCATAACTTTTGATCCGTAAGGAGTTACGCTGCGCACAGCATACTGTTGGAAAGCTCTCTAAGGGCTCTACGACGGTGGCATCAAGCCTGCTAGGCTGTGCCTTTTTTCGGAGCCCAAAACTGAACTTTTTCATCAGTTTTGGGACATTTTTCTTCTTTTGTGCTGTTTTTTGTCTCGGATTGTACGTCGTGAGCCGCAAAAAGGACAACAACCTAATCCATCACATTTTTATTACCGAATCCCCCGACACCTTGTGGAAGACAACTTCACTTCACGTAGAGGCTGGGCCGTCAAACCGAGGGCGTGGGGCTTGTGACCAGGAATCCGTCGCTCCGGTGCCCAAAACTTTTGATCCGTAAGGAGTTACGCGGTGCACAACAGACCGTTGGAAAGCTCTTTGAGAGCTCTGCAATGGGGGCACCTAGTCTGCTTGGCTGTGCCGATTTTTGGAGCCCAAAATTGAACATTTTCATAAGTTTTGGGACACTTTTCTTCTTTTACGCTATTTTTTAATCCCGGATCGTACGTCATGAGCCGCAAAAAGGACGACAACCTAATCCATCACATTCACACGGCACCTTGGGCAAGACAACTTCACTTCACGTAGAGGATGGGCCCGCAAACCGTGGGCGTGGGGCTTGTGACCAGGTATCCGTCGCTCTAGTGCCTATAACTTTTGATCCGTAAGGAGTTACGCGGCGCACAGCATACCGCTGAAAAGCTCTCTAAGAGCTTTACGATGGGGGCACCAAGACTACTCGATTGCGCCTGTTTTCTGAGCCCAAAATTGAACATTTTCATAAGTTTTGTGACACTTTTCTTCTTTTGCGCTGTTTTTCCGTCCCGGATCTTACGTCGTGAGCTGCGAAAAGGACGACAACCTAATCCATCACATTTCTATTACTGAATTCCATAGCACATTGGGCAAGACAACTTCACTTCACGTAGAGGCTTGGCCTGCAAACAGAGGGCGTGGGGCTTGTGACCAAGTATCAGTCGCTCCGGTGCCCATAACGTTTTATCTGTAAGGAGTTACGTAGCACACAATACACCGTTGGAAAGCTCTCTGAGAGCTCTATGACGGGGGTAGCAAGCCTGCTCGATTGTACCTATTTTCGTAGCCCAAAATTGAACATTTTCATAAGTTTTGGGACACTTTTCTTCTCTTGCGCTATTTTTTCTGTCCCGGATCGTACGCCGTGAGCCGCGAAAAGGACGAAAACCTAATCTATCACATTTCTATTATCGAATCCCACAGCACCTTGGGCAAGACAACTTCACTTCACTTAGAGGCTGGGCTTGGAAACCGAGGGCGTAGGGCTTGTAACCAGGTATCTGTCGCTCCGGTGCCTATAACTTTTGATTAGTAAAGAGTTACGCGGCGCAAAGCATACCGTTGGAAAGTTCTCCGAGATCTCTACGATGGGGGCACCAAAGCCTGCCCGACTGCGCCTGCTTTCAGAGCCAAAAATTGAATGTTTTCATCAGTTTTGAAAAACTTTTCTTCATTTACGTTGTTTTTCCATCCCGGATCGTACGTCGTGAGCCGCGAAAAGGACGACAACCTAATCCATCACATTTCTATTTCTGAATCCCATGGCACCTTGTGCAAGACAAATTCACTTCGCGTAGAGGCTGCGCTCGCAAATAGGGGGCATGAGGCTTGTGACCAAGTATCTTTCGCTCCGGTGCCCATAACTTTTGATCGGTAAGGAGTTGCGCTGCGCACAACATACTGTTAGAAAGCTCTCCAAGAGCTCTACGACGGTGCAGTAAGCTTACTCGGCTGCGCCTATTTTCAAAGCCCAAAATCAAACTTTTTCATCAGAGTTGGGACATTTTTCTTCTTTTGCGATGTTTTTCTATCCTGGATTGTACGTCGTGAGCCGCGAAAAGGACAACAACCTAATCCATCACATTTTTATTACCGAATCCCATGACACCTTGGACAAGACAACTCCACTTAACGTAGAGGCTGGGCCGTCAAACCGAGGGCATTGGGCTTGTGACCAGGTATCTGTCGCTCCGGTAGCCATAACTTTTGATCTGTAAGGAGTTACGTGGCGCACAGCATACCGTTGGAAAGCTCTCTAAGAGCTCTACGACGGAGCCACCAAGTTTGTTTGACTGCTGTGATTCCCGACCTCGATTTGTGTACGATACCTCATTTTGTGTGCCCTAACCTCAAATTACGTGCTTTGACCTAGGTTTAAGAGTCGTGTATCATTTTATGTGCCTTGCATTGAATTACGTGCATTTGTTTAGAGTTGCAAGCATTTACTTGGAAAACGTGCATTCGTCTTGTAGTTCGTTCTTTACCTCGTAGTATGTGCCCAAAACCTAGGAAAGCGTGCCCGCATGCTAATCAAGAAAGCATCTTACACGAAGCACTAGATTATTAATTAATCCTACAAACTCCACTAACTAATATTAAAATGCTAAGTCAATGCACTAGAAGACAAAATTTCACTAAACACGAAACATTCTTTATTTCTCCCTTTTGTTCTAACCACATGCACATACTAAGGACATGGTAACTCAGCTAGGAATTAAGGAAATCAAGCAATATATCTCCGCCAAACAAGGAGAGAAGACCATTTGTGCATCTTCAAGAGTTTTGAGCATCATTTGTTGTCAATAGGCTAAGGTGAGGGTTAATCTTTTTTAAAAGCTTTCAAAAACCACATGCATGCCTTCATATGTCTATTTTTACCTCTGTACTTGTTGTATATGTGTGTACATGAGCTTTTGTAACCATGCATGGCAAGATATTTAGCTACAATTTGAAGATAGGTGGAATTGCAAAAATGGCAGATTTCTGACTTGTTAGAGCGAAGTGAATTTGGCCTGGTATATGATGTTGAAAATGCGTAAAAATTGGTAGATGACTAGTTTTTCCGGTTCTGAGTATTTTTCATAGAAATAGGCCAAGGCCAATTTTGACTCTAAGGTCTCCAAAACGGCAAAACATCGAAGGGTATCTAAATCTGGAAAATCTGGGAAAATGGAGCAGGTTTTTGGCAGTTCACTGTCCTTGTAGAACGAACCGGTTTTGACTTAGTAAATGATATCTAAAATTCATGAAATTTGTTAGGTTGCTATATTTTTCAGTTCTGGATTTTTTCAGAAATAGACCAAAGCCAATTCTGACCCTAACACCCTCAAAAATAGAAAAAATCGTAATGTGTCTAAAACTGGACAGTTTTGCGTAGTCTCACGGTTTTGGCCCTAACTCCGAAGTCTGAACTCCAAACGAGGTGAGTTTTGTTTCTGGATTTAAATCACTCATTAAGCTTTAAGTTGACATTTTGTTCACTGGAATTGGAGATGGTTTGCTTGTCTAAATGATTGTGGGAAAACAGACCATTGCGGTGAGGTTTTTATCTAGTGATATGCTTTGAAAATTATTGTAACTCCTCTTGTGGTATTGAATGCTTCGGATTGTGGTATTTGGATGTTGTGTGGACTGTTTTGGATGATTGAGGATGTTTTAATTAATCAATGCATGGCTTGGGTTTAATTACGTGACAACTTATGGCTTAATCGCACGTGTAAGCATGAATTGAAACCCTTATTGAATATGAAAACTCGCTAAGTGTTGATCCTATGGTTATTGTGTCCAATTGTGTGATTAGTGGGCTGCCTAAGAAATGTTAAGTATGCTTGAAATGTGATTCCAATGATTACATGTTGATAAGTAGACTTTTCTTGCACCCGGTCTCATGTGGACGTCGTTGCATGCTTGTATAAACTTATTACTTGATTACGTGAACCCCGAAATGAGTTATATAACTTGATTTACATGTGTTTCATGGCTGCCCGTTTAATATTCATATAACTCCATGTATTTTACAAGCGAAATTACATGTCAAAGCATGCCTTGTATGTTTACTTGTCAATGTGCGATCTTATAATTGCTCGGAGACAACCTACCTCGTTGTCCTCCTAATGTGATATGGTAAATGTTATAAATGTGCATTGCATATAAGGTTGCAACCTTTTATTCTGGCGTGGTAGCGTTTCACGCACACTAGGCGGCACGGGGCTTGCCGGTGCAACAGTGACTACCATTGTCCAATTCTCTCTCTTGCTTGGGGGCTAGACTTCCTCGGAGAGTTGGGTCGTAGGATTTTGGGGTACATCCAGAGTACACCCATTTGGCATGATAAGTGGATGATTTGAAGTCGGCCGCAACAACTGAAACTAAAAATGAATTGAGAACAAAAGTTCACCGAATCCTTTTCACTATGTATATAAGTACTATCGCTTGGTTCCTAGAGGCCTTCGGGGAAGAAAGACGGGTAATTGTGTTCCTTTACTTTATATTAGATTATGAACTTACTTGTGTTATATGTCATGCTTTCAAAAAGGGTTTAATAAGTTGAATCGAAAAAAGAGTTTCAAAACGTATTACTCATTCCCCCTCGCTGAGTTCATAAGGACTCACCCTCTTTTATCATCTCAAGTGAAGAAGACTAGGAATAGGTACCTGAGGATAACGTGCCTATTGATGACTCGTTGGAGTGATTGCCTGCCCTACGTGCCTTACTTGACTGTGGCTATTTTGTGAACGATATGTTTGTTTTGAAGACAAGCTCTTATGTTGTTGTTATTGTTATTGTAAATGACCCCCGTTGTAATTTGGGGTCTAATTTTGATTTGTACTGATATTAACTAGACAAACACCCTATTTGCTCATTTTTCTACTTTGCTTAGTAACTACTACAGGCTTATGAAGTATTAGGCAAAGGGCTAAGTAAAATGAATCTATCCAATCTTAAACAGGTACTCATGTGTAAGCTAAGACAAACAGGTTCTTGTGTAATAGGAATTGACACATAAACGAGACATAGTTGCTATGCTAAGTGTTAATCAAACGAGACTTGAGATAAATAGTGGACATATCAATTGGTGATAAATAGTAATCTTAGTTGGAATCGAATTTGGGATTGAAAGTTTTGAGGCGTTTAGAAAATTAGGTCAAACTAAAGAGCCAATTACAGCCGTTATGCTGCCGATTTTTCAAAGAATTGTTGGAGTTTTAGTCTAATGGATAAGCTTATTCTTCATGAATCAGTTATAGTTATAAAAGAACGTGAATGTTTAGATCACACCCTAGTCTAACCTCTATAGGTCTGGTTGGGGGCATGACACCTTATATAGAAATGGTATCAGAGCTTAGATTATTTAAGTCGGGTTTAACTCTCGGACCACGGGTAGAAGCCCTAAGGTTATTGAGATGACTTGTTTATGTGTGTTAATGTGTGACAATATCAATTGTGCCTTCTCTGTTTCTATGTGCTTATGTGATTAACATGTCTTAACTGATTCAAGAATTGTATGTCTATGTAAAATTATATGTTGCATAACTTATATATTAAATTATTGTCTTGTCGTATTCCAATAAATTGTGCATCATAATCTGTGCCTATAGATGGCTGGCCCTAGTACCCGCAATACCAATAGGAGCGATGAGCCTCAAGAGCCAGAGATGTTCATCAAACTAATCCTAGCATGGCCATGTTTAACATGATAGTGAATGCTATGGATCGTGTGTCACGACCGATGGAATGTCAAGATGCACGTGAAGCGAACAACAACAACAACAACAACAGGAATGGTGGTAACAATGGGAGAAATAGCAGAATGTGGGAGTTCCTTGACTTTCACCCATCCAAATTCTACGGGGAAGCTAATGATGAAAAGGCAGAGGCTTGGCTGTCTGAGATTGAAAGGATTTTCAGGCCACTTGACTATACTGATGAGGAAAAGATTGAGTTTGCTGTGTTTCTGTTGCACGGTGATGCTGATCATTGGTGGCACACTGTGGAGGCACTTTGGGAAACTAATCATACACCTCGCTTGTAGGGTAATTTCGTTAAAGCATTCAAGGAGAAATACGTACCTGCAGTTTCTGAGCATAGGCGAATTGAAGAATTCATGCACTTGAACCAGGGTAACATGACGGTGGCTTAGTATGAGGCTCGTTTTGACAGACTGTCCCGTTGTGCTCAATACATGGTCAGTACCCCTGAGGCGAAGATGTGGAAATTTATGAATGAGTTGAGGCCAGAAATTCAGGATCAGTTGGCTTCGCATGACTTTACTACCTATTCTGCTCTCCTTGCTGCTGCCTCCCGAGTTGAGAAGAGAAAACTTGATAGAGCCGGTTCTAGCCAGCCGAACAAGAAACCATATCAGCCTCCAGGACAACAGAGGAAATTCCAGACTCAGAGTCACAGTCACGGCCAGAGCCAGAACAGACCAGTCAATAACTGTGGCCCGACTAAAGCACCATCAGCCTCTTCCACCCGTGGATCCACAGGTAGTTCACCTGATACTCAGTCTATCAACTGTTCTTACTGTGACAAAAAAGGTCACACCGAGGCCTAATGTTGGAAGAAGTCAAGACGATGCGTGCGGTGTGGCAGTGATCAACATCAGATCAAGGATTTCCCTAAATGGCAAGGGGGACAAAATCAGATTAAACCAGTTGGTAGAGGCAAGACTCCAGTTCCTAGAGTCCAGGCTCGAGCTTATGCTATTGAGTACGAGGAGCTTCCTGAGGAGACTGTTGTTGTTGAAGGTACATTCTTGATACTGAATCAACCTATTAGGGTACTAATTGATCCAGGTGCTACTCATTCGTTTATTACTCCCTTATGTGTGCAACGTGTGAAATTACAAGTTGTATGTTTGTCTTACGAAGTAGAAGTTGGTACTCCGATGGGTTCTAAACTTGTTACTAGCTCAGCTTGTAAAGCATGTAAAATCCAAATTAAAGATAGGGAATTCTCAGCCAATCTTATAGTGTTACCCTTTCAAGACTATGAAGTCATCTTAGGGATGGACTGGTTGTCAAAGCATCATGCCCAATTAGATTTTCGGACGAAGATTGTGACATTCCAGATACCTGGTCAACCAATACTGGAGGTAATGGGCTGAAGAGACTTCACCGGGAGTTCCATCATTTCATCTACGAAAGCAGTGAAGTCCTTGAGAAAATGGTGTAGTGGATACTTAGCTTACCTCATCAACAAGCCATCGGATAAAGCTAAGTTGGACAAGATGCCAGTGATTAAAGATTATGCTGACGTGTTTCTAGAAGAATTGCCCGGTTTACCCCCGGATCGGGAAATCGAGTTTATAATAGAAGTACTGCCTGGCACCCAGCCGATATCTAAAGCTCCTTATCGTATGGCACCAGCCAAGCTACAAGAATTGAAGGACCAATTACAGGGATTGTTGAAGAAGGGGTTTGTTCAACCAAGTTCTTCTCTGTGGGGCACACCAGTCCTATTTGTAAAGAAGAAAGATGGAACGTTGAGACTATGCATCGATTACCGAGGATTGAACCAAGTGACCGTCAAGAATAAATACCCACTTCCACTTATCGACGAGTTGTTTGATCAACTTCAAGGAGCTAAAGTGTATTCGAAGCTCGACTTGAGGCAAGGGTACTATCAGTTGTAGATCAAAAAGGAGGATGTATCTAAATCGGCTTTCAGGACGAGATATGGGCATTATGAATTTGTGGTGATGCCATTTGGGCTAACTAATGCCCTTGCAGCTTTTATGGACTTGATGCACAGGGTGTTTCAACCCTATTTGGACCAATTTGTTGTGATCTTTATTGATGATATTTTGGTATACTCGAAATCCGAGGCTGAGCATGAACAACATCTGCGATTGGTATTGCAGAAACTTCGAGAGCACCAATTATATGCGACGTTTAGCAAATGCGAATTTTGGTTGCGGTAGATTGCATTCTTGGGACACATCATATCCCAAGAGGGAATAGCAGTGGACCCAGCAAAGATAAAAGCGGTGATGTCTTGGAAGAAGCCGGAAAATGTTACGGAGGTTCGGAGTTTTCTTGGTTTAGTCGGCTATTATCAGAGGTTCGTGAAGGATTTTCTCAAAGATTGCAGGACCGCTTACAAAGCTCACTCAAAAGAAAACAAAGTTCGTGCGGGATGACAAGTATGAGAACAGGTTTTAAGAATTGAAGAAAAGATTGACTACTGCACCTGTTCTTGCATTACCTGAAGGGAGTCAAGGCTTTGTAATCTATAGTGATGCTTCCAAGGAAGGACTGGGTTGTGTGTTAATGCAAAATGGTAGAGTGATTGCTTATGCCTCTAAAAAACCAAAACCGTATGAATTGAATTACCCGACGAATGATTTGGAGTTGGCGGCTATTGTGTTTGCACTCAAGAAATGGAGGCACTATCTGTGGGGTAACAAGTTTTAGGTGTTTACTGATCACAAGAGCTTGAAGTACTTGTTCTCACAAAAGGAGTTGAATATGAGGCAAAGATGGTGGATAGAGCTTTTGGATGATTATAACTGCACAATCAATTATGTGCCCGGTAAAGCGAATGTAGTTGTAGATGCCTTAAGTCGGAAAGTGAGCATGGCAAAACTGGAAGTTAAGGTGCAGGAGTTGTTAGAGGAAGCATTTTTGTGGAATCCACAATCGACTCAAAAAGGGTTACTTTTTGCCACTACTCAAGTTCAGCCGACCTGGTTGTCCGAATTATGAGAGGCTCAACAGAAGGACCAACAATTTCAGAAGATTAAAGAGAGCAACACAGATTTCAAGTTCCATGATGATGGTGTTTGGAGATTCAGGAGTTGAATTTGTGTTCCTAATAACCCAGAGTTGAAAAAGAAGATTCTTGAAGAAGCCCATAATTCGAGATACACTATTCACCCCGGCGGAACAAAGATGTACCGGGATTTGAAACAACACTATTGGTGGAATAACATGAAGAGGGAGATCACGGAATTTGTGGCACGGTGTTTGACTTGCTAGAGAGTCAAAGTAGAACATCAACGACTAGCAGGTTTACTTCAACCATTGAAAATTCCCTTATGGAAATGGGAACATATAACTATGGACTTTGTCATGGACCTGCCCAGATCACAAAAGGGTCATGATGCCGTTTGGGTCATAGTGGATAGATTGACCAAGTCAGCTCACTTCTTACTGATGAACAAGGAGGATAGCCCTGAGAAACTGGGAGATATGTATGTGGCGGATATTGTAAGGTTGCGCGGGATGCCTGCGAGTATTGTATCAGATAGGGATCCTTGTTTTACTTCCCAATTTTGGAAGAGATTGCAAGAAGCTTTGGGAACGAAGTTGAATTTTAGTACAGCTTATCACCCTCAAACTGATGGACAATCTGAGAGAACTATTTAGATTCTGGAGGATATGCTGAGGGCGTGTGTTTTAGACTTCGAAAAAGGTTAGGAGAAATATCTGTCCCTAGCGGAGTTCGCTTATAACAACAACTATCAGGCCACTATCGGGATGGCCCCATTTGAGCCATTGTATGGACGTAAGTGTCGATCCCCAATATACTGGGATTAAGTAGGTGAGACGAAGACTTTTGACCCGACCCTTCTACCTGAACTTATGAAGACTATTGATAATGTCCACCTCATCCGGAAACGGATGCTTACCGCCCAAAGCAGGCAGAAAAATTACGCAGACCGACGGAGACGGAGTCTAGAGTTTGAGGTCGTTGACAAGGTGTTCTTGAAGTTATCACCTCAGAGGGGACTGATTAAACACGGCAAGGGTGAAAAGTTGAGCCCGAGATTTGTAGGACCATTTGGGATAATTGAGAAGGTTGGCAAATTGGCGTATCGTCTGGAACTACCCCAAAACCTCTTCAATATTCATGACGTCTTTCATGTTTCAATGCTACGGAAGTATCACCCTGATCCATCGCATATTTTGGAGCCAGAACCGTTGCAGCTTCGGGAGAACTTATCTTATGAAGAAAAGCCTATTCGGATCCTAGACGAGCAAGATCGGGAATTACGCAACAAGTCGATACCAATGGTGAAAGTGTTGTGGGATCACCATGGAGTTGAAGAAGCAACGTGGGAAAGACGAGACCAGATGAAACAACAGTATTCGGCATTATTTCAAAGGTAATATTGAATTTCAGGACGAAATTCTTTTAAGGAAGGGAGGATGTGAGGCCTGACCTTGATTTGCTTGCGATACCTCGTTTCGTGTGCCCTAACCTCAAATTGCGTGCTTTGACCTAGGTTTAAGAGTCGTGTCTCAGTTTATGTGCCTTGCATTGAATTACGTGCATTCGTTTAGAGTTGCATGCATTTACTTGAAAAATGTGCATTCATCTCGTAGTTCGTGCTTTACCTCGTAGTGCGTGCCCTAAACCTAGGAAAGTGTGCCCGCATGCTAATCACGAAAGCATCTTATACGAAGCACTAGATTATTAATTAATCTTACAAACTCCACTAACTAATATTAAAATGCTAAGTCAATGTACTAGAAGATAAAATTTCACTAAACACTAAACATTCTTTATTCCTACCAAAAACCCATGCACACAAAAACCTATAACACTAATACTATAATGCCACATGATACAATTAAAAACAACACAAATTTCTCAATTCTAGCATGTTAATTTCGGCCACCAAGGCCTTTTGACTAGCCTTACACAATTTCAAAATGATTGTAGACAACCTATGACACACACAAGACACAAAGCATAAAAAAAATTCCTTAACATCCTACCCAATGCTTCGCTTCCTCGGCCAAATCACCATATGTCTCCTCACAATTCAAAATTTGATCAAAAGAACAAAACAATTCATCTTTTACAAGCCCTAGGCCGACACACTCACACACAAACACTTCACTCCTCACAAACATTTCAATTGCTCTCATTTTCTCTCACCCTCTCGGCATAGGCTGCTTCAAGCACCACCATAGCTTAAGCTCATCTCCTAAAGCTCACCAAGACACTCAAGGCCCCTAGGAAGCTCGACCAAGCAAGCTAGAAGCAAGGAAATTTGCATGCAAGCTCATAGAACACTCGTTTCGGCCCTAGGTATGTTGATAGCTTTTCTTTCATCGCCCTTTTGTTCTAACCACATGCACATACTAAGGACATGGTAACTCAGCTAGGAATTAAGGAAATCAAGCAATATCTCTCAGCCAAACAAGGCGAGAAGACCATTTGTGCATCTTCAAGAGTTTTGAGCATCATTTGTTGTCAATAGGCTAAGGTGAGGATTAATCTTTTTTAAAAGCTTTCAAAAACAACATGCATGCCTTCATTTGTCTATTTTTACCTCTGTACTTGTGGTATATGTGTGTACATGAGCTTTTGTAACCATGCATGGCAAGATATTTAGCTAGAATTTGAAGATAGGTGAAATTGCGAAAATGGAAGATTTCTGACTTGTTAGAGCAAAGTGAATTTGGCCTGGTATATGATGTTGAAAATGCATGAAAATTGGTAGGTGACTAGTTTTTCCGGTTCTGAGTATTTTTCGTAGAAATCGGCCAAGGCCAATTTTGACTCTAAGGTCTCCAAAATGGCAAAACATCGAAGGGTGTCTAAATTTGGAAAATCTGGGAAAATGGAGCAGGTTTTTGGCAGTTCACTGTCCTTGTAGAACGAACCAGATTTGACTTAGTAAATAATATCTAAAATGCATGAATTTTGGTATCTTGCTATATTTTTCAGTTCTGGACATTTTCTCCAGAAATAGACCAAAGCCAATTCTGACCCTAACACCCTCAAAAATAGCAAAAATCATAATGTGTTTAAAACTGGACAGTTTTGCGTAGTCTCACGGTTTTGGCCCTAACTCCTAAGTCCGAACTCCAAATGAGGTGAGGTTTGTTTCTGGATTTAAATCACTCATTAAGATTTAATTTGAAATTTTTTTCACTGAAATTGGAGATTTTTGCTTGTCTAAATGATTGTGGGAAAACAGACTATTGCGGTGAGGTTTTTATCTAGTGATATGCTTTGAAAATTATTGTAACTCCTCTTGTGGTATTGAATGCATGGGATTGTGGCACTTGGATGTTGTGTGGACTGTTTTGGATGATTGAGGATGTTTTAATTAATCGATGCATGGCTTGGGTTTAATTACGTGACAACTTGTGGCTTAATCGCACGTGTAAGCATGAATTGAAACCCTATTGAATATGAAAACTCGCTAAGTGTTGATCCTATAGTTATTGTGTCCAATTGTGTGATTAGTGGGCTGCCTAAGAAATGTTAAGTATGCTTGAAATGTGATTCCAATTATTACATGTTGATAAGTAGACTTTTCTTGCACCCGGTCTCATGTGGACGTCGTTGCATGCTTGTATAAACTTATTACTTGATTACGTGAACCCCAAAATGAGTTATATGACTTGATTTATATGTGTTACATGGCTGCCCGTTTAATATTCATATAACTCCATGTATTTTACAAGCGAAATTACAAGTCAAAGCATGCCTTGTGTGTTTACTTGTCAATGTGCGATCTTATAACTGCTCGGAGGCAACCTACTTTGTTGTCCTCCTAATGTAATATGTTAAATGTGATAAATGTGCATTGCATACAAGGTTGCAACCTTTCATTCTGGCGTGGTAGTGTTTCACGCACACTGGGCAGCATCGGGCTTGCCAGTGCAACCGTGACTACCATTGTCTAATTCCCTCTCTCGCTTGGGGACTAGACTTTCTCGGAGAGTTGGGTCGTAGGATTTCGGGGTACATCCGGAGTACACCCATTTGGCATGATAAGTGGATGATTTGAAGTCGGCCGCAACAACTGAAACTAGAAATGAATTGAGAGCAAAAGCTCACCGTATCCTTTTCACTATGTGTAAAAGTACTCTGGCTTGGTTCCTAGAGGACCTCGGGGAGGAAAGACGGGTAATTGTGTTTCTTTACTTTTATATTACATTATGAACTTACTTGTGTTATATGTCATGCTTTCAAAAAGGGTTTTTCATAAGTTGAACCGGAAAAAGAGTTTCAAAATGCATTACTCGTTCCCCCCGCTGAGTTCATAAGGACACACCCTCTTTTATCATCTCAGGTGAAGAAGACCAGGAACAGGTACCTGAGGACAATGTGCCTATTGATGACTCCTTGGAGTGATTGCCTTCCTTACGTGCCTTACTTGACTGTGGCTATTTTGTGAACGATATGTTTGTTTTGAAGACTATCTCTTATGTTGTTGTTATTGTTATTGTAAATGACCCCCATTATAATTTGTGGTCTAATTTTGATTTGTAGCGATATTAACTAGACAGACACCCTATTTGCTCATTTTGCTACTTTGATTAGTAACTACTATAGGCTTATGAAGTATTAGGCAAAGGGCTAAGTAAAATGAATCTATCCAATCTTAAACAGATACTCATGTGTAAGCTAAGACCAACAGGTTATTGTTTAATAGGAATTGATACATAAACGAGACATAGTTGCTATGCTAGGTGTTAATCAAACGAGACTTGAGATAAATAGTGGACATATCAATTAGTGATAAATAGTAATCTTAGTTGGAATCGAATTTGGGATTGAAAGTTTTGAGGCGTTTAGAAAATTAGGTCAAACTAAAGAGCCAATTACAACCATTATGCTGCCGGTTTTCCGAAGAATTGTTGGAGTTCTAGTCTAACGGATAAGCTTATTCTTTGTTAATCAGTTATAGTTATAAAAGAATGTGAATGTTTAGATCACACTCTAGTCTAACCTCTATAGGTCTGGTTGGGGGCGTGACAGCTGCACCAATTTTCGGAGCCCAAAATCGAACATTTTCATCAGTTTCGGGAAACTTTTCTTCTTTGGCGTTGTTTTTCCGTCCCGGATCGTACGTCATGAGCCGTGAAAAGGATGACAACCTAATCTGTCACATTTCTTTTACCGAATCCCATAGCGCCTTGAGCAAGACAACATCACTTCACGTAGAGGCTGGGCCCGCAAACAGAGGGCGAGGGGCTTGTGACCACGTATCCGTCGCTACGGTGCCCATAACTTTTGATCCGTAAGGAGTTACGCGGCGCACAACATACCGTTGGAAAGCTCTCTAAGAGCTCTAAGATGGGGGCACCTAGCCTGCTAGGCTGCGCCTAGTTTTAGAGCCCAAAATCGAACATTTTCATAAGTTTTGGGACACTTTTCTTCTTTTACGCTGTTTTTTCCGTCCCAGATCACACGTCGTGAGCCACGAAAAGGACGACAACCTGATCCATCATATTTCTATTACCGAATCACACGGCACCTTGGGCAAGACAACTTCACTTCACGTAGAGGCTGGGCCCGCAAACAGAGGGCGAGGGGCTTGTGACCAGGTATCCGTCGCTACGGTGCCCATTACTTTTGATCCGTAAGGAGTTACGCGGTGCACAACATACCGTTGGAAAGCTCTCTAAGAGATCTAAGATGGGGGCACCTAGACTGCTCGGTTGTGCCTATTTTAGGAGCCCAAAATCGAATATTTTCATTAGTTTCGGGACACTTTTCTTCTTTTGCGCAGTTTTTCCGTCCCGGATCGTACGTCGTGAGTCGCGAAAAGAACGACAACGTAATCCATCACATTTCTATTACCGATTCACACGGCACCTTGGGCAAGACAACTTCACTTCACGTAGAGGCTAGGCCTTCAAACAGAGGGCGTGGGGCTTGTGACCAGGTATCCGTCGCTCCGGGGCCTATAACTTTTGATACGTAAGGTGTTACGCTGCACACAACATGCCGTTGGAAAGCTCTCCGAGAGCTCAACGACGAGGACACTAAGCCTGCTTGGCTGCGCCTATTTTCGGAGCCCAAAATTGAATGTTTTCATCAGTTTCGGGACACTTTTCTTCTTTTGCGCTGTTTTTTTATCTCGGATCGTACGTCGTGAGCCGTGAAAAAGACGACAACCTAATCCATCACATTTCTATTACTGAATCCCATGGCACCTTGGGCAAGACAACTTCACTTCACGTAGAGGCTGGGACCGCAAACAGATGGCGTGGGGCTTGTGACCAGGTATCCCTCGCTTCGGTACCTATAACTTTTGATCAGTAAGGAGTTACGCGGCGCACAGTGTCACACCCCAACCCGGCCTATAAAGGTTAGACTAGGGTGTGATCTAAACATTCAAGTCATGTCTCGTACTTAATTGTTCATGAAAGTTTAACACTTAACGTTTAGCCTAGACTCCACAATTTTTTTGAAAAACCGGCAGCATAACAGCTGTAATTGGGCTCTTTAGTTTGACCTAGTTCTCTAAACGCCTCAAATTTCATTTCCAACTAAGATTACTATTTACCATAAATTGAAATGCCTACTAGTTATCTCGATGTCTCGTTTGATTAATAACCTAGCATGATACTATGTCTCGTTTGTTTGCTAATCCTCGTTACAAAAGTACCTGTTGATCTTAGCTTAACAGTGAGTACCTGCTTAAGATTGGATAGGTTCATTTTACTTAGTCCTTACCTGATACTTCATAATCCTATGATAGATACTAGCCAGTAACGATAGCAAAACGACCATAGTAGTGTCTGTCTAGTTATTATCAGTACAAGCTAAAATTAGACCCCAAATTACAATGGGGGTCTTTTACATTACAACAACAAGCAACATAAGAGAAATAGTCTTGAAACAAATATTGTTCACAAAATGGCAACGGTCACATAAAGCACGTAGGGCAAGCAATCATTCCAAGGAATCATCATTAGGCACGTTGTCCTCGGGTACCTGTTCTTGGTCTTCTTCACCTGAGATGATAAAAGAGGGTGATTCCTTATGAACTCAGCGAGGAGGAACGAGAAATAAGTTTTGAAACTCATTTTTCGGTTCAACTTATGAAAACCCTTTTTACAGCATGAATATATCACAAGTAAGTATATAACATAATATAAAAGTAAAGGAACACAATTACCCATCTTTCCCCCCCCCCCCCCCCCGCCGAGGTCCTCTAGGAACTAAGCGAGAGTACTTATACACATAGTGAAAAGGATACGGTGAGCTTTTGCACTCAGTTCATGTCAGTATCAGTTGTTGATGCCGACTTCAAATCATCCCCTTATCATTCCAAATGGGTGTACTCCTGATGTACCCCGAAATCCTACGACCCAACTCTCCGAGGAAGTCTAGCCCCCAAGCGAGAGAGAGAATTGGACAATGGTAGTCACGGTTGCACCGGCAAGCCCGATGCCGCCCGTTGTGAGTGAATGCTACCACACCAGAATGAAAGGTTGCAACCTTGTATGCAATGCACATTTATGACATTTCATATATCACATTAGGAGGACAACAAAGTAGATCGCCTCCGAACAGTCATAAGATTGCACATTGACAAGTAAACAAGCGAAGCACGATATGACAAGTAATTTCACTTGAGAAGCACATGGAGTTATATGAATATTAAACGGGCAGCCATGTAATGCATGTGAATCAAGTCATATAACTCACTTCGAAGTTCACGTAATCAAATAACAAGATTATTCGACATGCAACGACATCTACGTGGGTCCGGGTGCAAGATAGGCCTATTTATCAACATGTAATCATCGAAATCATATTTAGGGCTACAAGGGCTACAAGGGCAACTACGGGCAGCCTACTAAACACATAATCAAACACAATATCTAAAGGATCAACACTTAGCAAGTTTACCTAGTGATTAGGGTTCCAATTCGTGCTTACCCGTGCGATTAAGCCCCAAGTCATCTCGCAATTAAGCTCAAGCCATATATTAATTAAATTAAACACCCTCAAGCACTCAAAACGGTCCACACAACATCCAAATGCCACAATCTCAAGCATTTAATACAACAAGAGAACTACAATAATTTTTCTAAGCATGTCACTAAGGGAAACCCTCACTGCAATGGACTGTATTCTCACTATCATTAAGACACGCAAACCATATCCAATTCCTGTGAACAAGATTTCAAATTAAATCTTAAGGAGTGAACTAAATTCAGAAATAAACCTCGCATCATTTGGAGTTCGGGTTCAATAGTTATAGCCAAAACAGTGAAACTACACAAAACTGTCCAGATTTGCACACATTTCAATACTTGTCGTTTTTTAGGGCCTTAGGGTCCGATTTAGCCGTAGTCCATTTCTGACAAAAATGTCCAGAACTGAAAACTCTAGAAGCACACCAAATTTCATGTATTTTGGATATCATTTACTAAGTCAAAAATGGTTCGTTCTACAAGGTCAGTGAATCTGCCAAAACCTGCTTCATTTTTCCAGACTTTCCAAATTTGGACACATTTTAATAATTTGCCATTTTGAGGACCTTAGAGTCAAACTTAGCTTTGTCCTATTTATGCAAAACATGTTCGGAACTGGCAAAACTAGTTACCTACCAATTTGCACGCATATTCAACATCATTTAGCTTGCCAAAATCACATCGCACCAACAAGGCAGAAAACTGTCCCATACGCGATTTCATCTAACATCACATTTTAGCCAAATATCTTGCCATGCATGTTTATAAAAGCTCATGAACACACATATATCTCAAGTACAGAAGTAAAGATAGACATTTAAGGGCATGCATGTGGTTTTTTGAAAGATTTTCAAGAAGTTTTAACCCTCACCTTAGCAAAACAACAAGAAGATGCACAAGACTCTTTATGGTTGGACAAGATTGACTCTTTTCCTTGCTTAGCCGAGACACCACTCGATTTTCTCTATTTTTCCTAGCTTAGTGACCAAGTACTTAGTAGGTGCATGTGGTTAGAACAAGAAGAAAAGAAATGGAAGCTAGCAAACTCACCTAAGCCGAAATGGAGGTTCAATGAGCTTGCATGTGAGTTTCATGCAACCTAGCTTGCTTAGTCAAGCTCCCTAGCTTCTTGCATGACTTGATGAACCATGGAGTGATGAAGATAAGCTATGGAGTGTAGAAACTCAGCCAAGGCCGAGAGAGAGAGAGAGAAGAATGAGTGGGAGAGAGAGAGGAATGAGAGGAAATGAGAGAAAGGAAAGAAAATAAAAGCTTTGTTGGGCAAAGGAGCTTGTGTCGGCCTTGGGCATATAAATTTCAGACTTTTGTGTCTTCAAGAAGCATTTTGAATCATCTAGTATGGGCATGGAGCTTGTGTCGAAAATATGGAGCTTTGAGGAGGGTTTTTGAGCCATTTTTTTATTGCTTTGTGTCATTAAATTGTTATAGAATGTCTATGAATTAATTTGAATTTTGCAAACAAGCACAAATGCTCAACAAGTGGTCGGCCAAGGCATTGCTAGAATCTGAATTTTTGTCTTGTTCAAGGCTTATTTTATTGTGTGTTTGGGATATGCAAAGAATAAAGAATGTCTAGCTTTTTGTGAGATTTTGTCTTCTAGTGGGTTGAATTAGCAATTTAATATTAGTTAGTGGAATTTGTAGGATTAATCAATGATTTAGTGCTTCGTGTAAGATGCTCTCTTGATTAGCGTGAGGGCACGCTTTCTTAGGTTTTGGATACGTACTACGAGGTAAGGCACGAACTACAAGACGAATGCGCATTTCCCAAGTAAATGCACAGAACCCTAAATGTATGCACATAATTCAATGCCAGGCACACAAAACGAAACACGATTCTCAACCTAGGTCAAGGCACGCAAATCTAGGTTAGGGCACACAAAATGAAGTATAGCACGCAAATCGAGGTCGGGCCTCACATCCTCCCCTCCTTAAGAGAATTTCATCCCGAAATTCAATATTACCTTTGGAATAAAGCTGGAAACTGTTGTTCCATCTGGTCTCGCCTTTCCCACGTTGCTTCTTCAACTCCATAATGATCCCACAACACTTTCACCATCGGTATAGATTTGTTGCGCAACTCCCAATCTTGCTGGTCTAGGATCCGAATGGGCCTCTCTTCATAAGACAAGTTCTCCCGAAGCTGCAACGGCTCTAGCTCCAAGATATGCGATGGATCAAGGTAATACTTCCGCAGCATTGAAACATGAAAGACGTCGTGAATATTGGAGAGGTTTTGGGGTAGTTCTGAGCGATACGCCAGTTTACCAACCTTCTCAATTATCTCAAATGGTCCTACAAACCTCGGGCTTAACTTTCCACCCTTGCTGTGTTTAATCAGTCCCCTCCGAGGTGATATCTTCAAGAACACCTTGTCGCCGACCTCAAACTCTAGGCTCCTTCTCCGTCGATCTGCATAAATTTTCTGCCTGCTTTGGGAGGTAAGCATCCGTTTCCGGATAAGGTGAATATTATCAACAGTCTTCATAAGTTCAGGTAAAAGGGTCGGGTCAAAAGTCTTCGCCTCACCTACTTCATCCCAGTAAATTGGGGATCGACACTTACGTCCATACAATGCCTCAAATGGGGCCATCCCGATAGTGGCTTGATAACTATTATTATAAGCAAACTCCGCTAGAGACAGATATTTCTCCCAACCTTTCCCGAAGTCTAAAACACATGCCCTCAGCATATCCTCCAGAATCTGAATAGTTCTCTTCGATTGTCCATCAGTCTGAAGGTGATAAGTTGTGCTGAAACTCAACTTCGTTCCCAAAGCTTCTTGCAGTCTCTTCCAAAATCGGGAAGTAAAACGAGGATCCCTATCCGATACAATACTCACAGGCATCCCGTGCAATCTTACAATCTCCGCCACATACATATCTCCCAATTTCTCAGGACTATCCTACTTGTTCATCGGCAAAAAGTGCGCTAACTTGGTCAATCTATCCACTATGACCCAAACGGCGTCGTGACCTTTTTGTGACCTGGGCAGGTCCATAACAATGTCCATAGTTATATGTTCCCATTTCCATTGAGGAATCTCTACTGGCTGAAGTAAACCTGATGGTCGTTGATGTTCTGCTTTGACTCTCTGGCAAGTCAAACACCGTGCCACAAATTCCGCAACCTCTCTCTTCATGTTATTCCACCAATAGTGTTGCTTCAAATCCCGGTACATCTTTGTTCCACCGGGGTGAATAGTGTATCTTGAATTATGGGCTTCTTCAAGAATCTTCTTTTTCAACTCTGGCTCATTAGGAACACAAATTCGATTCCTAAACCTTCAAACACCATCATCATGAAACTTGAAATCTGTGTTGCTTTCTTTAATCTTCTGAAACTGATGGTCCTTCTGTTGAGCCTCTCGTAATTCAGACAACAAGGTCGATTGAACCTGTGTAGTGGCAAAAAGTAACCATTTTCGAGTCAATTGTAGTTTCCACAAAAATGATTCCTCCAACAACTCCTGCACCTTAACTTCCAATTTCGCCATGCTTGCTTTCCTACTTAAGGCATCTGCAACTACATTTGCTTTACCATGCACATAATTGATTGTGCAGTTATAATCATCCAAAAGATCCATCCACCGCCTTTGCCTCATATTCAACTCTTTTTGTGAGAACAAGTATTTCAAGCTCTTGTGATCAGTAAACACCTCGAACTTGCTACCCCACAGATAGTGCCTCCATTTCTTGAGTGCAAACACAATAGCTGCTAACTCCAAATCATGCGTCGGGTAGTTCAATTCATACGGCTTCGGTTTCCTAGAAGCATACGCAATCACTCTACCATTTTGCATCAACACACAACCCAATCCTTCCTTCGAAGCATCGCGATAGATTACAAAACCTTGACTCCCTTTAGGTAATGCAAGAACAGGTGCGGTAGTCAATATTTTCTTCAATTCTTGGAAGTTGTTCTCACACTTGTCATCCCACACGAACTTTTTTTTCTTTTGAGTGAGCTTTGTAAGCGGTCCTGCGATCTTAGAGAAATCCTTCACGAATCTCCGATAATAGCCGGCTAGACCAAGAAAAGTTCGAACCTCCGTAACATTCTCTGGCTTCTTCCAAGACATCACCGCTTCTATCTTTTCTGGATCCACTTCTATTCCCTCTTGGGATATAATATACCCCAAAAATGCAATCTGATGCAACCAAAATTCGCACTTGCTAAACTTTGCATACAATTGATGCTCTCGAAGTTTCTGCAGTACTAACCGCAGATGTTGTTCATGCTCAGCCTCGGATTTCGATTATACCAAAATATCATCAATGAAGATCACCACAAATTGGTCCAAGTAGGGTTGAAACACCCTGTGCATCAAGTCCATAAAAGCTGCAGGGGCATTAGTTAGTCCAAATGGCATCACCACATATTCATAATGCCCATATCTTGTCCTAAAAGCCGTTTTAGACACATCCTCCTTTTTGATCCGCAACTGATAGTACCCTAGCCTTAAGTCAAGTTTCAAATACACTTTGGCTCCTTGAAGTTGATCAAACAACTCGTTGATCAGTGGAAGTGGGTATTTATTCTTGACAGTCACTTGGTTCAATCCTCGGTAGTCGATGTATAGCCTCAACGTTCCGTCTTTCTTCTTTACAAAAAGGACTGGCACACCCCATGGAGAAGAACTCGGTTGAACAAACCCCTTCTTCAACAATCCTTGCAATTGGTCCTTCAATTCTTGTAGCTCGGTCGGCGCCATATGATAGGGAGCTTTAGATATTGGCTGGGTGCTAGGCAGTAACTCTATAATGAACTTGATCTCCTGATTTAGGGGTAAACCTGGCAATTCTTCTGGAAACACATCCGCATAGTCTTTGATCATTGGCATCTCCTCCAACTTAGCTTTGTCCGACGGCTTGTTGATGAGGTAAGCTAAGTATCCACTACACCCTTTTCTCAAGGACTTCACTGCTTTCGTAGATGAAATGATGGAACTCTCGGTGAAATCTGTTCGACCCATTACCTCCTGTATTGGTTGACCAGGTATCTGGAATATTACAATCTTCGTCTGGTAATCTAGTTGGGCATGATGCTTTGCCAACTAGTCCATCCCTAAGATGACTTCATAGTCTCGAAAAGGTAATACAATAAGATTGGCTGAGAATTCCCTATCTTTAATTTGGATTTTACATGCTTTACAAGCTGAGCTAGCAACAAGTTTAGAACCCATTAGAGTACCAACTTCTACTTCGTAAGGCAAACATACAACTCGTAGTTTCACACGTTGCACCCATAATGGAATAATAAATGAATGAGTAGCACCCGGATCAATTAGCACCCTAACAGGTTGATTCAGTATGAATAATGTACTTTCAACAACAGCGGTCTCCTCTGGAAGCTCCTCGCACTCAATAGCATAAGCTCGAGCCTGAACTCTAGGAACTAGAGTCTTGCCCCTACCAGCTGGTTTAACCTAATTTTGTCCTGCTTTCCATTTAGGGCAATCCTTGATCTGATGCTGATCACTGCCACACCGCACACATCGTCCTGACTTCTTCCAGCACTGGGCCTTGGTATGCCCCTTCTTGTCATAGTAAGAACAGTTGATAGACTGAGTAGCAGGTGAACTACCTGTGGATCCACGAGTGGAATAGGCTGATGGTGCTTTAGTCGGGCCACGGTTGTTAACTGGTCTGTTTTGGCTCTGGCCCTGACTACGACTCTGGCTCTAGAATTTCCTCTGCCGACCTGGAGGCTGGTATGGTTTCTTGTTCAGCTGACTCGAACCGGCTCTGTCAAGTTTCCCCTTCTCAACTCGGGAAGCAACAGCAAAGAGGGCAGAATAAGTATCGAAGTCATGCGAAGCCAACTGGTCCTGAATCTCTGGCCTCAATCCAGTCGTAAATTTCCATATCTTCGCCTCCGGAGTACTGACCATGTATTGAGCATAGCGAGATAGTCGATCAAAATGAGCCTCGTACTGGGCCACCGTCATGTTACCCTGGTTCAAGTGCATCAATTCCTCAATCCGCCTCTGCTTGGAAATTGTAGGTACATATTTCTCCTTGAATGCCTTAACGAAATTACCCCACAAGCGAGGTATCTGATCAGTTTCCCACAGTGCCTCCACAGTGTGCCTCCAATGCTCAACATCCCCGTGCAACAGAAACACAGCAAACTCCACATTCTCTTCATCAGTATAATCAAGTGGACTGAAAATCCTCTTGACCTCAAACAGCCAAGCCTCTGCTTTCTCATCATCAGCTTCCCCGTGGAATTTGCACGGGCGAAAGTCAAGGAACTCCCTCATTCTACTATGCCTCCCATGGTTACCATCATTCCTGTTGTTGTTGTTGTTTGCTTCTCGTGCATCTTGACGTTCCATCACCTGCGACACGCGATCTATGGCATTTGCCATCATGTTAAACATAGCTATGCCGGGATTAGTTTGATAGGCATCTCCGGTCTCTTGGGGTTCACCGCTCCTATTAGTAGTGCGGGTACTAGGGCCAGCCATCTATAGGCACATATTACGATGCACAATTTATTGAAATTCGACAAACAAGAATTCGATGCATAAGATATGCAACATATAATTTCATATAGATACACAATTCTAGAAACATTTAAGACATGTTAATCACATAAGCACATAGAACATAGAAGGCAAAATTAACATTATCACACATTAACACATATAAACAAGTCATCCTAATAACCTTAGGGCTTATACCCATGGACCGAGAGTTAAACCCGGCTTAAGCAATCTAAGCTCTGATACCATTCTAACTATAAGGTCTCACACCCCAACCCAGCCTATAAAGGTTAGACTAGGGTGTGATCTAAACATTCAAGTCATGTCTCGTACTTAATTGTTCATGAAAGTTTAACGCTTAACGTTTAGCCTAGACTCCATAATTTTTTCAGAAAATCGGCAGCATAACGGCTGTAATTAGGCTCTTTAGTTTGACCTAGTTCTCTAAGCGCCTCAAATTTCATTTCCAACTAAGATTACTATTTACCATCAATTGAAACGCCTACTAGTTATCTCGACGTCTCGTTTGATTAATAACCTAGCATGATACTATGTCTCGTTTGTTTGTTAATCCTCGTTACAAAAGTACCTGTTGATCTTAGCTTAACAATGAGTACCTACTTAAGATTGGATATTTTACTTAGTCCTTACTTGATACTTCATAATCCTATGATAGATACTAGCCAGTAACGATAGCAAAACGACCATAGTAGTGTCTGTCTAGTTATTATCAGTACAAACTAAAATTAGACCCCAAATTACAACGGGGGTCTTTTACATTACAACAACAAGCAACATAAGAGAAATAGTCTTCAAACAACATATTGTTCACAAAATGGCCACGGTCACATAAAGCATGTAGGGCAAGCAATCATTCCAAGGAATCATCATTAGGCACGTCGTCCTCGGGTACCTGTTCTTGGTCTTCTTCACCTGAGATGATAAAAGAGGGTGAGTCCTTATGAACTCAGCGACGGGGAACGAGAAATAAGTTTTGAAACTCATTTTCCGGTTCAACTTATGAAAACCCTTTTTACAAGCATGAATATATCACAAGTAAGTACATAATATAATATAAAAGTAAAGGAACACAATTACACGTCTTTCCCCCTCCCCCCCCCCCCGAGGTACTCTAGGAACCAAGCGAGAGGACTTATACACATAGTGAAAAGGATACGGTGAGCTTTTTCCCTCAGTTCATGTTAGTATCAGTTGTTGCGACCGACTTCAAATCATCCCCTTATCACGCCAAATGGGTGTACTCCGGATGTACCCTGAAATCCTATGACCCAACTCTCCGATAAAGTCTAGCCCCCAAGCGACAGAGGGAATTGGACAATGGTAGTCACGGTTGCACCGGCAAGCCCGATGCCACACAGTGTGCGTGAACGCTACCACGCCAGAATGAAAGGTTGCAACCTTGTATGCAATGCACATTTATGAAATTTCATATATCACATTAGGAGGACAACAAAGTAGGTCACCTTCGAGCAGTCATAAGATTGCACATTGACAAGTAAACAAGCTAAGCACGATATGACAAGTAATTTCACTTGAGAAGCACATGGAGTTTTATGAATATTAAACGGGCAGCCATGTAATGCATGTGAATCAAGTCATATAACTCACTTCGAAGTTCACGTAATCAAATAACAAGATTATTCGACATGCAATGACATCTACGTGGGTCCGGGTGCAAGATAGGCCTATTTATCAACATGTAATCATCGAACTCATATTTAGGGATACAAGGGCAACTACGGGCAGCCTACTAAACACATAATCAAACACAATATCTAAAGGATCAACACTTAGCAAGTTTACCTAGTGATTAGGGTTCCAATTCGTGCTTACCCGTGCGATTAAGCCCCAAGTCATCTCGCAATTAAGCTCAAGCCATATATTAATTAAATTAAACACCCTCAAGCACACAAAACGGTCCACACAACATCCAAATGCCACAATCTCAAGCATTTAATACAACAAGAGAACTACAATAATTTTTCTAAGCATGTCACTAAGGGAAACCCTCACTGCAATGGACTGTATTCTCACAATCATTAAGAGAAGCAAACAATATCCAATTCCTGTGAACAAGATGTCAAATTAAAGCTTAAGGAGTGAACTAAATTCAGATATAAACCTCGCATCATTTGGATTTCGGGTTCAATAGTTATAGCCAAAACAGTGAGACAACACAAAACTGTCCTGATTTGCACACATTTCAATACTTGTCGTTTTTGAGGGCTTTAGGGTCAGATTTAGCCTTAGTCCATTTCTGACAAAAATCTCCAGAACTAAAAAATATAGAATCACACCAAATTTCATACATTTTCAATATCATTTACTAAGTCAAAACTGGTTCGTTCTACAAGGTCAGTGAATCTGCCAAAACCTGCTTCATTTTTTCAGACTTTCCTAATTTGGACACATTTTAATAATTTGCCATTTTGAGGACCTTAGAGTCAAACTTAGCTTTGGACTATTTCTGTAATACATGTTCAGAACTGGCAAAACTAGTTACCTACTAATTTTCACGCATATTCAACATCATTTACCTTGCCAAAATCACATCACACCAACAAGGCAGAAAACTGTCCCATACGCAATTTCATCTAACATCACATTTTTGCCAAATATCTTGCCATGCATATTTATAAAAGCTCATGAACACACATATATCTCAAGTACAGAAGTAAAGATAGACATTTAAGGGCATGCATGTGGTTTTTTGAAAGATTTTCAAGAAGTTTTAACCCTCACCTTAGCAAAACAACAAGAAGATGCACAAGACTCTTTATGGTTGCACAAGATTGACTCTTTTCCTTGCTTAGCCGAGACACCACTCGATTTTCTCTATTTTTCCTAGCTTAGTGACCAAGTTCTTAGTAGGTGCATGTGGTTAGAACAAGAAGAAAAGAAATGGAAGCTAGCAAACTCACCTAAGCCGAAATGGAGGTTCAATGAGCTTGCATGTGAGTTTCATGCAACCTAGCTTGCTTAGTCAAGCTCCCTAGCTTCTTGCATGCCTTGATGAACCATGGAGTGATGAAGATAAGCTATGGAGTGTAGAAACTCAGCCAAGGCCGAAAGAGAGAGAGAGAAGAATGAGAGGGAGAGAGAGAGGAATTAGAGGAAATGAGAGAAAGGAAAGAAAATAAAAGCTTTGTTGGGCAAAGGAGCTTGTGTCGGCCTTGGGCATATAAATTTCAGACTTTTGTGTCTTCAAGAAGCATTTTGAATCATCTAGTATGGGCATGGAGCTTGTGTCGAAAATATGGAGCTTTGAGGAGGGTTTTTGAGACATTTTTTTATTGCTTTGTGTCATTAAATTGTTATAGAATGTCTAGGAATTAATTTGAATTATGCAAACAAGCACAAATGCTCAACAAGTGGTCGGCCAAGGCATTGCTAGAATCTGAATTTTTGTCTTGTTCAAGGCTTATTTTATTGTGTGTTTGGGATATGCAAAGAATAAAGAATAAAGAATAAAGAATGTTTAGCTTTTTGTTAGATTTTGTCTTCTAGTGGGTTGAATTAGCAATTTAATATTAGTTAGTGGAATTTGTAGGATTAATCAATGATTTAGTGCTTCGTGTAAGATGCTCTCTTGATTAGCGTGAGGGCACGCTTTCCTAGGTTTTGGGTACGTACTACGAGATAAGGCACGAACTACGAGATGAATGCGCGTTTCCCAAGTAAATGCACGCAACCCTAAATGTATGCACATAATTCAATGCAAGGCACACAAAACGAAACACGATTCTCAACCTAGGTCAAGGCACACAAATCTAGGTTAGGGCACACAAAACGAAGTATCGCACGCAAATCGAGGTCAGGCCTCACATCCTCCCCTCCTTAAGAAAATTTCTTCCCGAAATTCAATATTACCTTTGGAATAAAGCTGGAAACTGTTGCTCCATCTGATCTCGCCTTTCCCACGTTGCTTATTCAACTCCATGATGATCCCACAACACTTTCACCATCGGTATAGATTTGTTGCGCAACTCCCGATCTTGCTGGTCTAGGATCCAAATGGGCTTCCCTTCATAAGACAAGTTCTCCCGAAGCTGCAACGGCTCTAGCTCCAAGATATGCGATGGATCAAGGTGATACTTCTGCAGCATTGAAACATGAAAGACGTCGTGAATATTGGAGAGGTTTTGGGGTAGTTCCAAGCGATACGCCAATTTACCAACCTTCTCAATTATATCAAATGGTCCTACAAACCTCGGGCTTAACTTTCCACCCATGCCGTGTTTAATCAGTCCCCTCCGAGGTGATATCTTCAAGAACACCTTGTCGCAGACCTCAAACTCTAGGCTCCGTCTCCGTCGGTCTGCATAAATTTTCTGCCTGCTTTGGGAGGTAAGCATCCGTTTCCGGATGAGTTGGATATTATCAACAGTCTTCATAAGTTCAAGTAAAAGGGTCGGGTCAAAAGTCTTCGCCTCACCTACTTCATCCCAGTAAATTGGGGATCGACACTTACGTCCATACAATGCCTCAAATGGGGCCATCCCGATAGTGGCTTGATAACTATTATTATAAGCAAACTCAGCTAGAGACATATATTTCTCCCAACCTTTCCCCAAGTCTAAAACACATGCCCTCAGCATATCCTCCAGAATCTGAATAGTTCTCTTCGATTGTCCATCAGTCTAAGGGTGATAAGTCGTACTGAAACTCAACTTCATTCCCAAAGCTTCTTGCAGTCTCTTCCAAAATCGGGAAGTAAAATGAGGATCCCTATCCGATATAATACTCACAGGCATCCCGTGCAATCTTACAATCTCCGCCACATATATATCTCCCAATTTCTCAGGACTATCCTCCTGTTCATTGGCAAAAAGTGTGCCGACTTGGTCAATCTATTCACTATGACCCAAACGGCGTCATGACCTTTTTGTGACCTGGGCAGGTCCATAACAAAGTCCATAGTTATATGTTCCCATTTCCATTGAGGAATCTCTACTGGCTGAAGTAAACCTGCTGGTCGTTGATGTTCTGCTTTGACTCTCTGGCAAGTCAAACACCGTGCCACAAATTCCGCAACCTCTCTCTTCATGTTATTCCACCAATAGTGTTGCTTCAAATCCCGGTACATCTTTGTTCCACTGGGGTGAATAGTGTATCTTGAATTATGGGCTTCTTCAAGAATCTTCTTTTTCAACTCTGGCTCATTAGGAACACAAATCCGATTCCTAAACCTCCAAACACCATCATCATGAAACTTGAAATCTGTGTTGCTTTCTTTAATCTTCTGAAATTGCTCGTCCTTCTGTTGAGCCTCTCGTAATTCAGACAATAAGGTCGATTGAACCTGTGTAGTGGCAAAAAGTAACCCTTTTCGAGTCAATTGTAGTTTCCACAAAAATGCTTCCTCCAACAACTCCTGCACCTTAACATCCAATTTCGCCATGCTTGCTTTCCTACTTAAGGCATCTGCAACTACATTTGCTTTACCAGGCACATAATTGATTGTGCAGTTATAATCATCCAAAAGCTCCATCCACCGCCTTTGCCTCATATTCAACTCTTTTTGTGAGAACAAGTATTTCAAGCTCTTGTGATCAGTAAACACCTCGAACTTGCTACCCCATAGATAGTGCCTCCATTTCTTGAGTGCAAACACAATAGCCGCAAACTCCAAATCATGCGTCGGGTAGTTCAATTCATACGGCTTCGGTTTCCTAGAAGCATACGCAATCACTCTACCATTTTGCATCAACACACAACCCAATCCTTCCTTCGAAGCATCGCTATAGATTACAAAACCTTGACTCCCTTCAGGTAATGCAAGAACAGGTGTGGTGGTCAATATTTTCTTCAATTCTTGGAAGTTGTTCTCACACTTGTCATCCCACACGAACTTTGTTTTCTTTTGAGTGAGCTTTGTAAGCGGTCCTGCGATCTTAGAGAAATCCTTCACGAATCTCCGATAATAGCCGGCTAGACCAAGAAAAATTCGAACCTCCGTAACATTCTCCGACTTCTTCCAAGACATCACCGCTTCTATCTTTGCTTGATCCACTTCTATTCCCTCTTGGGATATGATATGCCCCAAAAATGCAATCTGCTGCAACCAAAATTCGCACTTGCTAAACTTTGCATACAATTGATGCTCTCGAAGTTTCTGCAGTACTAACCGCAGATGTTGTTCATGCTCAGCCTGGGATTTCGATTATACCAAAATATCATCAATGAAGATCACCACAAATTGGTCCAAGTAGGGTTGAAACACCCTGTGCATCAAGTCCATAAAAGCTACAGGGGCATTAGTTAGTCCAAATGGCATTACCACATATTCATAATGCCCATATCTTGTCCTAAAAGCCGTTTTAGGCACATCCTCCTTTTTGATCCGCAACTGATAGTACCCTAGCCTCAAGTCAAGTTTCAAATACACTTTGGCTCCTTGAAGTTGATCAAACAGCTCGTCGATCAGTGAAAGTAGGTATTTATTCTTGACAGTCACTTGGTTCAATCCTCGGTAGTCGATGTATAGCCTCAACGTTCCGTCTTTCTTCTTTACAAATAGGACTGGCACACCCCATGGAGAAGAACTCAGTTGAACAAACCCCTTCTTCAACAATCCTTGCAATTGGTCCTTCAATTCTTGTAGCTCGGCCGGCGCCATATGATAGGGAGCTTTAGATATCAGCTGGGTGCTAGGCAGTAACTCTATAATGAACTTGATCTCCTGATTTGGGGGTAAACCGGGCAATTCTTCTGGAAACACATCCGCATAGTCTTTGATCATTGGCATCTCCTCCAACTTAGCTTTGTCCGACGGCTTGTTGATGAGGTAAGCTAAGTATCCACTACACACATTTCTCAAGGACTTCACTGCTTTCGTAGATGAAATAATGGAACTCCCGGTGAAATCTCTTCGACCCATTACCTCCAGTATTGGTTGACTAGGTATCCGAAATATTACAATCTTCGTCTGGTAATCTAGTTGGGCATGATACTTTGCCAACTAGTCCATCCCTAAGATGACTTCATAGTCTCGAAAAGGTAATACAATAAGATTGGCTGAGAATTCCCTATCTTTAATTTGGATTTTACATGCTTTACAAGCTGAGCTAGCAACAAGGTTAGAACCCATCAGAGTACCAACTTTTACTTCGTAAGGCAAACATACAACTCGTAGTTTCACACGTTACACACATAAGGGAGTAATAAATGAATGAGTAGCACCCGGATCAATTAGCACCCTAACAGGTTGATTTAGTATGAAGAATGTACCTTCAACAACAGCGGTCTCCTCTGGAAGCTCCTCGCACTCAATAGCATAAGCTCGAGCCTGAACTCTAGGAACTAGAGTCTTGCCTCTACCAGCTGGTTTAACCTAATTTTGTCCTACTTTCCATTTAGGGCAATCCTTGATCTGATGCTGATCACTGCCACACCGCACACATTGTCCTGACTTCTTCCAGCACTGGGCCTCGGTATGCCCCTTCTTGTCATAGTAAGAACAGTTGATAGACTGAGTAGCAGGTGAACTACTTGTGGATCCACGGGTGGAATAGGCTGATGGTGCTTTAGTCGGGCCACGGTTGTTAACTGGTCTGTTCTGGCTCTGGCCCTGACTACGACTCTGGCTCTGGAATTTCCTCTGCTGACCTGGAGGCTGGTATGGTTTCTTGTTCGGCTGACTCGAACCGGCTCTATCAAGTTTCCTCTTCTCAACTCGGGAAGCAATAGCAAAGAGGGCAGAATAGGTATCGAAGTCATGCGAAGCCAACTGGTCCTGAATCTCTGGCCTCAATCCAGTCGTAAATTTCCACATCTTCGCCTCCAGAGTACTGACCATGTATTGAGCATAGCGAGATAGTCGGTCAAAACAAGCCTCGTACTGGGCCACCGTCATGTTACCCTGGTTCAAGTGCATGAATTCCTCAATCCGCCTCTGCCTGGAAACTGCAGGTACATATTTCTCCTTGAATGCCTTAACGAAATTATCCCACAAGCGAGGTATCTGATCAGTTTCCCACAGTGTGCCACCAATGCTCAACATCCCCGTGTAACAGAAACACAGCAAACTCCACCTTCTCTTCATCAGTATAATCAAGTGGCCTGAAAATCCTCTCGACCTCAGACAGCCAAGCCTCTGCTTTCTCATCATCAGCTTCGTCGTGGAATTTGGACGGGTGAAAGTCAAGGAACTCCCTCATTCTGCTATGCCTCCCATGGTTTCCATCATTCCTGTTGTTGTTGTTGTTTGCTTCTCGTGCATCTTGACGTTCCATCACCCGCGACACGCGATCCATGGCATTTGCCATCATGTTAAACATAGCTATGCTGGGATTAGTTTGATAGGTATCTCCGGTCTCTTGGGGTCCACCGCTCCTATTAGTAGTGCGGGTACTAGGGCCAGCCATCTATAGGCACATATTACGATGCACAATTTATTGAAATACGACAAACAAGAATTCGATGCATAAGATATGCAACATATAATTTCATATAGATACACGATTCTATAAACTGTTAAAACATGTTAATCACATAAGCACATAGAACATAGAAGGCACAATTAACATTATCACACATTAACACATATAAACAAGTCATCCTAATAACCTTAGGGCTTACCCACGGTCCGAGAGTTAAACCCGGCTTAAGCAATCTAAGCTCTGATACCATTCTAACTATAAGGTGTCACGCCCCAACCCGGCCTATAAAGGTTAGACTAGGGTGTGATCTAAACATTCAAGTCATGTCTCATACTTAATTGCTCATGAAAGTTTAACGCTTAACGTTTAGCCTAGACTCCACAATTTTTTCAGAAAATCAGCAGCATAACGGCTGTAATTGGGTTCTTTAGTTTGACCTAGTTCTCTAAGCGCCTCAAATTTCATTTCCAACTAAGATTACTATTTACCATCAATTGAAACGCCTACTAGTTATCTTGATGTCTCGTTTGATTAATAACCTAGCATGATACTATGTCTCGTTTGTTTGTTAATCCTCGTTACAAAAGTACTTGTTGATCTTAGCTTAACAGTGAGTACCTACTTAAGATTGGATAGGTTCATTTTACTTAGTCCTTACCGGATACTTCATAATCCTATGATAGATACTAGCCAGTAACGATAGCAAAACGACCATAGTAGTGTCTGTCTAGTTATTATCAGTACAAACTAAAATTAGACCCCAAATTACAACGGGGGTCTTTTACATTACAACAACAAGCAACATAAGAGAAATAGTCTTCAAACAACATATTGTTCACAAAATTGCCATGGTCACATAAAGCACGTAGGGCAAGCAATCATTCCAAGGAATCATCATTAGGCACGTCGTCCTCGGGTACCTGTTCTTGGTCTTCTTCACCTGAGATGATAAAAGAGGGTAAGTCCTTATGAACTCAGCGACGGGGAACGAGAAATAAGTTTTGAAACTCATTTTCCGGTTCAACTTATGAAAACCCTTTTTACAAGCATGAATATATCACAAGTAAGTACATAACATAATATAAAAGTAAAGAAACACAATTACCCATCTTTCCCTCCCCCTCTCCCCCCCCCTCCGAGGTCCTCTAGGAACCAAGCAAGAGTACTTATATACATAGTGAAAAGAATACGGTGAGCTTTTTCCCTCAGTTCATGTCAGTATCAGTTGTTGCGACCGACTTCAAATCACCCCCTTATCACACCAAATGGGTGTACTCCGGATGTACCCCGAAATCCTACGACCCAACTCTCTGATGAAGTCTAGCCCCCAAGCGAGAGAGGGAATTGGACAATGGTAGTCACGGTTGCACCGGCAAGCCCGATGCCGCCCAGTGTGCGTGAATGCTACCACGCCAGAATGAAAGGTTGCAACCTTGTATACAATGCACATTTATGACATTTCATATATCACATTAGGAGGACAACAAAGTAGGTCACCTTCGAGCAGTCATAAGATTGCAAATTGACAAGTAAACAAGCTAAGCACGATATGACAAGTAATTTCACTTTGAGAAGCACATGGAGTTATATGAATATTAAACGGACAGCCATGTAATGCATGTGAATCAAGTCATATAACTCACTTCGAAGTTCACGTAATCAAATAACAAGATTATTCGACATGCAATGACATCTACGTGGGTTCGGGTGCAAGATAGGCCTATTTATCAACATGTAATCATCAAAATCATATTTAGGGCTACAAGGGCAACTACGGGCAGCCTACTAAACACATAATCAAACACAATATCTAAAGGATCAACACTTAGCAAGTTTACCTAGTGATTAGGGTTTCAATTCGTGCTTACCCGTGCGATTAAGCCCCAAGTCATCTCACAATTAAGCTCAAGCCATATATTAATTAAATTAAACACACTCAAACACTCAAAACAATCCACACAACATCCAAATGCCACAATCTCAAGCATTTAATACAACAAGAGAACTACAATAATTTTTCTAAGCATGTCACTAAGGGAAACCCTCACTGCAATGGACTGTCTTCTCACAATCATTAAGACAAGCAAAAAATCTCCAATTCCAGTGAACAAGATGTCAAATTAAAGCTTAAGTAGTGAACTAAATTCAGAAACAAACCTCGCATCATTTGGAGTTCGGGTTCAATAGTTATAGCCAAAACAGTGAAACTACACAAAACTGTCCAGATTTGCAAACATTTCAATACTTGTCGTTTTTTAGGGCCTTAGGGTCTGATTTAGCCTTAGTCCATTTCTGACAAAAATATCCAGAACTGAAAAATATATAAGCACACCAAATTTCATGCATTTTGGATATCATTTACTAAGTCAAAACTGGTTTGTTCTACAAGGTCAGTGAATCTGCCAAAACCTGCTTCATTTTTCCAAACTTTCCAGATTTGGACACATTTTAATAATTTGCCATTTTGAGGACCTTAGAGTCAAACTTAGCTTTGGCCTATTTCTACGAAAAATGTTCATAACTGGAAAAACTAGTTAACTACCAATTTTCATGCATTTTAAACATCATATACCTTGCCAAAATCCCATCGCACCAACAAGGTAGAAAACTGTCCCATACGCGATTTCATCCAAGATCGCATTTTAGCCAAATATCTTGCCATGCATGTTTATAAAAGCTCATGAACACACATATATCTCAAGTACAGAAGTAAATATAGACATTTAAGGGCATGCATGTGGTTTTTTGAAAGATTTTCAAGAAGTTTTAGCCCTCACCTTAGCAAAACAACAAGAAGATGCACAAGACTCTTTATGGTTGCACAAGATTGACTCTTTTCCTTGCTTAGTCGAGACACCACTCGATTTTCTCTATTTTTCCTAGCTTAGTGACCAAGTTCTTAGTAGGTGCATGTGGTTAGAACAAGAAGAAAAGAAATGGAAGCTAGCAAACTCACCTAAGCCGAAATGGAGGTACAATGAGCTTGCATGTGAGTTTCATGCAACCTAGCTTGCTTAGTCGAGCTCCCTAGCTTCTTGCATGCCTTGATGAACCATGGAGTGGTGAAGATAAGCTATGGACTGTAGAAACTCAGCCAAGGCTGAGAGAGCGAGAGAAGAATGAGAGGGAGAGAGAGAGGAATGAGAGGAAATGAGAGAAAGTGAAAGAAAATAAAAGCTTTGTTGGGCAAAGTAGCTTGTGTCGGCCTTGGGCATATAAATTTCAGACTTTTGTGTCTTCAAGATGCATTTTGAATCATCTAGTATGGGCATGGAGCTTGTGTTGCAAATATGGAGCTTTGAGGAGGGTTTTTGAGCCATTTTTTTATTGCTTTGTGTCATTAAATTGTCATATAATGTCTAGGAATTAATTTGAATTATGCAAACAAGCACAAATGCTCAACAAGTGGTCGGCCAAGGCATTGCTAGAATCTGAATTTTTGTCTTGTTCAAGGCTTATTTTATTGTGTGTTTGAGATATGCAAAGAATAAAGAATAAAGAATAAAGAATGTCTAGCTTTTTGTGAGATTTTGTCTTCTAGTGGGTTGAATTAGCAATTTAATATTAGTTAGTGGAATTTGTAGGATTAATCAATGATTTAGTGCTTCGTGTAAGATGCTCTCTTGATTAGCGTGAGGGCACGCTTTCCTAGGTTTTGGGCATGCACTACGAGGTAAGGCACAAACTACGAGATGAATGCGCATTTTCTAAGTAAATGCACGCAACCCTAAATGTATGCACATAATTCTGGGTTAGGGTACACGAAATGAAGTATCACACGCAAATCGAGGTCGGGCCTCGCACACAACATACCGTTGGAAAGCTCTCCGAGAGCTCTACGACGGGGACACCAAGCCTGCTCGTCTACGCCTATTTTCGGAGCCCAAAATTGAACGTTTTCATCAATTTTGGGACACTTTTCTTCTTTTGCACTGTTTTTCTATCCCGGATTGTACGTCGTGAGCTGCAAAAAGGACGACAACCTAATCTATCACATTTCTATTACCGAATCACACGGCACCTTGGGTAAGACAACTTCACTTCACGTAGAGGCTGGGCCCGTAAACAGAGGGCGTGGGACTTGTAACCAGGTATCCATCGCTCCAGTGCCCATAACTTTTGATCCGTAAGGTGGTACGCGGCGCACAACATACCGTTGGAAAGCTCTCTAAGAGCTCTAAGAGGGGGGTATCTAGCCTGCTTGGCTGCGCCTATTTTTTGAGCCCAAAATTGAACATTTTCATAAGTTTAGGAAAATTTTTCTTCTTTTACCCTATTTTTTCGTCCCAGATCGTACGTCTTGAGCCGCAAAAAGGACGACAACCTAATCCATCACATTTCTATTACAAAATTCCACGGCGCCTTGGGCAAGACAACTTCACTTCACGTAGAGGCTTGGCCCGCAAACAGAGGGCGTGGGGCTTGTGACCAGGTATCCGTCGCTCCAGTGCCCATAACTTTTGATCCGTAAGGAGTTACGTGGCGCACAGCATACCGTTGGAAAGCTCTCCGAGAGCTCTACGACGGGGTCACCAAGCATGCTTGGCTGGGCCTATTTTCGGATCCCAAAATCAAACATTTTCATAAGTTTCGGGACACTTTTCTTATTTTGCGCTGTTTTTCCGTCCCGAATCGTACGTCGTGAGCCGCGGAAAGGACGACAACCTAATCTATCACATTTCTATTATCGAATACCACGGCACCTTGGGCAAGACAACTTCACTTCACGTAGAGGCTGGGCTCGCAAATCGAGGACATTGGGTTGTGACCAGGTATCCGTCGCTCCGGTGTCCATAACTTTTCATCCGTAAGGAGTTACGCTACACACAACATACTGTTGGAAAGCTGTCCGAGAGCTCTACGACGGTGGCAGCAATCCTGCTCTGCTGCGCCTATTTTCGGAGCCCAAAATCGAACGTTTTCATCAGTTTTAGGACACTTTTCTTCTTTTGCGCTGTTTTTCTGTCCCGAATCGTACGTCGTGAGCCACGAAAAGGACGACAACCTAACCCATCACATTTTTATTACTGAATCCCATGGCGCTTGGGCAAGAAAACTTCACTTCACGTTGAGACTGGGCCCTCAAACCGAGGGTGTGGTACTTTTCACCAGGTATCCGTCGCTCCGGTACCAATAACTTTTGATTTGTAAGGAGTTATGCAGCACACAGCATACCGTTGGAAAGCTCTCTGAGAGCTCTACAATGGGGGCACCAAACCTAATTGGCTGCACCTATTTTCAGAGCCCAAAATCGAACATTTTCATTAGTTTTAGGATACTTTTCTTCTTTTGCGCTGTTTTTTCGTCCCGGATCGTATGTCCTGAGCCGTGAAAAGGACGACAACCTAATCTATCACATTTCTATTACCGAATCCCACAACACCTTGGGCAAGGCAACTTCACTTCACGTAAAGGCTTGGCCCGCAAACAGAGGGCGTGGGGCTTGTGACCAGGTATCCGTCGCCCCGGTGCCCATAACTTTTGATCCGTAAGGAGTTACGCGGCGCACAGCATACCGTTGGAAAGCTCTCCGAGAGCTTTACGACAAGAGTAGCAAGCCTGCTAAACTGCGCCTATTTTCGGAGATCAAAATCGAACGTTTTCATCAGTTTCGGGACACTTTTCTTCTTTTGCAATATTTTTTCGTCTCGGATCGTACGTCGTGACCCGCGAAAAGGACGACAACCTAATCTATCACATTTCTATTATTGAATCCCACGGAATCTTGGGCAAGACAACTTCACTTCACGTAGAGGCTGGGCCCGGAACCCGAGGGCGTGGGGCTTGTGACCAGGTATCCGCCGCTCCGGTGCCTATAACTTTTGATCCGTAAGGAGTTACGTGGCGCACAACATTCCGTTGGAAAGCTCTCCGAGAGCTCAACGATGGGGGAACCAACTCTGCCCAGCTACGCCTGCTTTCGGAGCCCAAAATTGAATGTTTTCATCAGTTTTGAGACACTTTTCATCTTTTACGCTGTTTTTCCGTCCCTGATCGTACGTCGTGAGCCGCGAAAATGACGACAAGCTAATCCATCACATTTCTATTACTAAATCCCATGGCACCTTGGGCAAGACAAATTCACTTCGTGTAGAGGCTGCGCCCACAAAAAGAGGGCGAGGGGCATGTGAGCAGGTATCCGTCGCTCTGGTGCCCATAACTTTTGATCCTTAAGGAGTTACGCTGCGCACAACATACTGTTGGAAAGCTCTCCGAGAGCTCTACGACAATGGTAGCAAGCCTGCTCAGTTGCGCCTATTTTTGTAACCCAAAATCTAACGTTTTTATCAGTTTTGGGACACTTTTCATCTTTTGCGCTGTTTTTTCATCCCCGATCGTACGTCGTGAGCCGTAAAAAGGACGACAACCTAATCCATCACATTTTTATTATCGAATCCCACGGCACCTTTGGCAAGACAACTTCACTTCACGTAGAGGCTGGGCCCAGAAACCAAGGGCGTGGGGCTTGTGACCAGGTATCCGTCGTTCCCGTGCCCATAACTTTTGATCTGTAAGGAGTTACGTGGCGCACTGCATACCGTTGGAAAGCTCTCCGAGAGCTCTACGATGGGGGCACCAAGCCTGCATGGTTGCTCCTATTTTTGGAGGCCAAAATTGAATATTTTCATCAGTTTCGGTACACTTTTCTTCTTTCGCGCTGTTTTTCTGTCCAAGATCGTAGGTCGTGAGCCGTGAAAAGGACGACAACCTAATCTATCACATTTCTATTACCGAATCCCATGACACCTTGGGCTAGACAAATTCACTTCACGTAGAGGCTGGGCCTGCAAACAGAGGGCGTGGGGCTTATGACCAGGTATCCGTCGCCCCAGTGCCCATAAGTTTTGATCCGTAAGGAGTTACGCGGCGCACAACATACTGTTGGAAAGGACTCTGAGAACTCTATGACGGGGCAACATGCCTGCTCGGCTTTGCCTATTTTCGCAGCCCAAAATCAAAAGTTTTCATAAGTTTCGGAACACTTTTTTTCTTTTGCGATATTATTCTGTCCCGGATTGTACGTCGTGAGCCGCGAAAAGGACGACGACCTAATCCATCACATTTTGGTTACCGAATAGCATGGCACCTTGGGCAAGACAACTTCACTTCACGTAGAGGCTGGGCCCGCAAACAGTGGGCGAGGGGCTTGTGACCAGGTATCCATCGCTACGGTGCCTATAACTTTTGATACGTAAGGAGTTACGCGGCGCATAGTATACCGTTGGAAAGCTCTCTAAGAGCTATACGATAGGGGCACCTAGCCTGCTAGGCTATTCCTATTTTCGGAGCCTAAAATTGAACATTTTCATAAGTTTTGGGACACTTTTCTCCTTTTACGCTGTGTTTCCATCTCGGATCGTACGTCGTGAGCCGCGAAAATTACGACAACATAATCCATCACATTTCTATTACCGAATCACACGGCACCTTAGGCAAGACAACTTCACTTCACGTAGAGGCTGGGCCCACAAACAGAGGGCGTGGGGCTTGTGACCAGGTATCCGTCGCTCCGGTGCCCATAACTTTTGATCCGTAAGGAGTTACGTGGCGCACAGCATACCGTTGGAAAACACTCTGAGAGCTATACGATAGGGGCACCTAGCCTGCTCGGTTACGCCTATTTTTGGAGCCCAAAATCGAATATTTTCATCCATTTCGGGAAACTTTTATTCTTTTGCGCTGTTTTTCCATCCCCTATCGTATGTCGTGAGCTGCGAAAAGAACGACAACCTAATCCATCAAATTTCTATTACCAAATCACACGGCACCTTGGGCCAGACAACTTCACTACACGTAGAGGCTAGGCCCACAAACAAAGAGCGTGGGGCTTATGACCAGGTATCTGTCGCACCGGTGCCCATAACTTTTGATCCGTAAGGAGTTACGTGGCGCACAGTATGCCGTTGGAAAGCTCTCCAAGAGCTCTATGACTAGGGTACCAAGCCTGCTCGGATGCACCTATTTTCGGAGCCCAAAATCAAACATTTTCATCTATTTCGGGACACTTTTCTTATTTTGCACTATTTTTCTGTCCCGGATTGTACGTCGTGAGCTATGAAAAGGATGACAACCTAATCCATCACGTTTCTATTACCAAATCATATGGCACCTTGGGCAAGACGACTTCAATTCACGTAGAGGCTGGGCCCGCAAACAGAGGGCGTGGGGCTTGTGACCAAGTATCCGTCGCTTCGGTGCCTATAACTTTTGATCCGTAAGGAGTTACGCGGCACACAGCATACCGTTGGAAAGTTCTCCGAGAGCTCTACGATGGGGGTACTAATCCTGCTTTGTTGCACCTACTTCCGGAGCCCAAAATCGAACGTTTTCATCAATTTTGGGATACTTTTATTCTTTTGCGCTGTTTTTTCGTCTCGGATCGTACGTCGTGAGACGCGAAAAGGACGACAACCTAATCCATCACATTTCTATTACTGAATCACATGACACCTTGGGCAAGACAACTTCACTTCACGTAGAGGCTGGGCCCGCAAACAGAGGGTGTGGAGCTTGTGACCAGGTATCCGTTGCACTGGTGCCCATAACTTTTGATCCGTAAGGAGTTACGCAGCGCACAGCATGCCGTTGGAAAGCACTCTGAGAGCTCTACGACGCGGGCACCTATCCTGCTCGGCTGCGCCTATTTTCAGAGCCCAAAATTGTATGTTTTCATCAGTTTCGGGACACTTTTTTCTTTTGCACTGTTTTTCTGTCCTGGATCGTAAGTCGTGTGCCGCGAAAAGAGCGACAACCTAATCCATCACATTTCTATTACCGAATCACACGACATGTTGGGCAAGACACCTTCACTTCACGTAGACACTGGGCCCGCAAACAGAGGGCGTGGGGCTTGTGACCAGGTATCCGTCGCTCCGGCACCCATAACTTTTGTTCCGTAAGGAGTTACACGGCGCACAACATACCATTGGAAAGCTCTCCGAGAACTCTACGACGGGGGCAATACGCCTGCTTGACTGCGATTATTTTCGGAGCACAAAATGGAACATTTTCATAAGTTTCGGGACACTTTTCTTCTTTTGCGCTATTTTTTCATCGTGGATCGTACGTCGTGAGCCGTGAAAAGGACGATAACCTAATCTATCACATTTCTATTATCGAATCCCACGGCACCTTGGGCAAGACAACTTTACTTCACGTAGAGGCTGGGCCCGCAAACCGAGGACGTGGAGCTTCTGACCAGGTATCCGTCGCTTCGGTGCCTATAACTTTTGATCCATAAGGAGTTACGCGGCGCACAGCATACCGTTGGAAAGCATAGCATACCGTTGGACAACTTCAATTTTGGGACATTTTTCTTCTTTTGCGCAGTTTTTCTTTCCCGGATCGTACGTCGTGAGCCGCGAAAAGGACGACAACCTAATCCATCACATTTCTATTACCGAATCCCATGGCACCTTGGGCAAGACAAATTCACTTCGCATAGTGGCTGCGCCCACAAACAGAGGGCGTGGGGCTTGTGACCCTGTATCCGTCGCTCCGGTGCCCATAACTTTTGATTCGTAAGGAGTTACGCTGCGCACACCATACTATTGGAAAGCTCTCCGAGAGATCTACGACGGTGGCAGCAAGCCTGCTCAGCTGTGCCTATCTTCAGAACCCAATATTGAACGTTTTCATCAGTTTTGGGACACTTTTCTTCTTTTGCGCTGTTTTTCTATCCCGGATCGTACGTCGTGAGCCGCGAAAAGGACGACAACCTAATCCATCACATTTTTATTACCGAATCCCACTGTACCTTGGGCAAGACAACTTCACTTCACGTAGAGGTTGGGCCCTCAAACCGAGGTCGTAGGGCTTGCGACCAGGTATCCGTCGCTCCGGTGCCTTTAACTTTTGATCCGTAAGAAGTTACGCGACGCACAGCATACCGTTGGAAAACCGTCCGAGAGCTCTACCACGGGGGCACCAAGCATGCTTGGCTGCGCCTATTTTCAGAGCCCAAAATTGAATGTTTTCATCAGTTTCGGGACACTTTTCTTCTTTTGCGCTGTTTTTCTGTCCCGGATCGTACATTGTGAGCCGCGAAAAGGACGACAACCTAATCCATCACATTTTTATTACTGAATTCCACGGCACCTTGGGCAAGATAACTTCACTTCACGTAGAGGATTGGCCGGCAAACAGAGGGCGTGGGGCTTGTGACCAGGTATCCGTCGCTCCGGTGCCCATAACTTTTGATCCGTAAGGAGTTACACGGCGCACAACAAACCGTTGGAAAGCTCTCCGAGAGCTCGACGATGGGGGTAGTAAGCCTGCTCGACTGTGCTTGTTTTCGGAGCCCAAAATGGAACGTTTTCATAAGTTTCGGGATACTTTTCTTCTTTTACTCTATTTTTCTATCCCGGATTATACGTCAGGAGCTGCGAAATGGACGACAATCTAATCTATCACATTTCTATTATCGAATCCCACGGTACCTTGGGCAAGACAACTTCACTTCACATAGAGGCTGGGCCCGCAAACAGAGGGCGTGGGGTTTGTAACCAGGTATCCGTCGCTCCGGTGCCCATAACTTTTGATCTGTAATGAGTTACGCGGCGCACAGTATACCGTTAGAAAGCTCTCTGAGAGCTCTACGAGAAGGGCACCTAGCCTGATCGGCTGCGCCTGTTTTTCGAGCCCAAAAATGAACATTTAATAAGTTTTGGAACATTTTTCTTCTTTTATGCTGTTTTTGGGTCCCGGATCGTACGTCGTGAGCCGTGAAAAGGACGGCAACCTAATCCATCACATTTCTATTACAGAATTCCATGGCACCTTGGGCAAGACAACTTCACTTCACGTAGAGGCTTGGCCCGCAAACAGAGGGCGTGGGGCTTGTGACCAAGTATCTGTCGCTCTGGTGCCCATAACTTTTGATCTGTAAGGAGTTACGCGGCGCACAGCATACCGTTGGAAAGCTCTCCGAGAGCTCTACGACGGGGCCGCCAAACTTGCTTGGCTGCGCCAGTTTTCGAATCCTAAAATCGAACGTTTTCATAAGTTTCGGGATACTTTTCTTCTTATGTGTTGTTTTTCATTCACGGATCGTACGTCGTGAGCCGCGGAAATGACGACAACCTAATCTATCACATTTCTATTATCGAATCCCACGGCACCTTGGGCAAGACAACTTCACTTCATGTAGAGGTTGGGCCCGCAAATCGAGGGTATGGGGTTGTGACTAGGTATTCGTCGCTCCGATGCCCATAACTTTTCATCCGTAAGGAGTTACGCTAGGCAGAGCATACTGTTGGAAAGTTGTCCGAGAGCTCTATGACGGTGGCAGCAAGCCTGCTCAGCTGCGCCTATTTTCGGAGCCCAAAATTGAATGTTTTCATCATTTTTGGGACACTTTTTTCTTCTTTTGCGTTGTTTTTCTGTCCCGGATTGTACGTCGTGAGCTGCAAAAAGGACAACAACCTAATCCATCACATTTTTATTACCGAATCCCAGGGCCTTTGGGCAAGATAACTTCACTTCATGTTGAGACTGGGCCCTCAAACCGAGGGCGTGGTGCTTGTCACCAGGTATCCGTCGCTCCGGTACCCGTAACTTTTGATCCGTAAGGAGTTATGCGGCGCACAACATACCGTTGGAAATTTCTCTGAGATCTTTACAACAGGGGCAACAAGTCTGCTCGACTACGCCTATTTTCGGAGCTCAAAATCAAATATTTTCATCAATTTCGGGACACTTTTCTTCTTTTGCGCTATTTTTCTATCTCGGATCGTACATCGTGAGCCGCAAAAAGGACGACAACCTAATCTATCACATTTCAATTATCGAATCCCACAGTATCTTGGGCAAGACAACTTCACTTCACGTAGAGGCTAGGCCCAAAAACCGAGGGCGTGAGGCTTGTGACCAGGTATCCGCCGCTCCGGTACCTATAACTTTTGATCCGTAAGGAGTTACATGGCGCACAGCATACCGTTGGAAAACCCTCCGAGAGCTCGACGATTGGGGCACTAACTATGAGGCCCGACCCCGAATAACATATGTTACCTTGATTTGAGTGCCATAGACCAAGAATGATATGACTGACCTTGGATTATGTGCCTTGTCTTGATTTTCGTGCATGCCTCGTCATTCGTGCCTTGACTAGAATTATGTGCCCTAATCCTCGACTTACATGCCCCGACTTTGAATTACGTGCGTTGTCTCATTTTGTGTGCCCTAACCTTGAATTGCGTGTCCTAACCTAGGTTTAAGAGTTGTACCTCGATTTACGTGCATTGCATTGAATTACGTGCCTTGTATTGGTTTAGGTATATTTACCTAGGATTGCGTGCATTCGTATTGACATCCGTGCATTTATCTTGAAGTATGTGCATTAGTCTTGAAGTTCGTGTCTTACCTCGTAGTTTATGTCTACCTCGTAATTCGTGCCCTAGACATAGGAATCCGTGCCACCACGTTAATCAAGAAAGAATCCTACACAAAGCACTAGACTATAAAATAATCTAACAAACGCCACTAATTATTATTATAATCCTAATTCAAATCTCTACAAAATCACTAACACCTAAATATTATATTTTAAACTCACTACAAGACAAAATCTCACAAACCTCTAAACATATCCTATATTCTATACTACCTAAAATCCCTAAATACCCAACATTCTTTTACACACATGCTAAAACAATTCAAAAGATGACACAAAATCAGATTTTTGCATGCCCAAGGCCAACATTTGCATCAACAATTGCAAAAGCTTCTATTTTCTCTCATTTCTCTCACTCTCCTCACATTTCTCTCTCTCCCTCTCATTCTTCTCTCTCAATCTCAGTTTTGGCTGATGCTCTTCACTTCACAACTCATCTTCATCATCCTAAGGCCATTCAAGGCAAGCCCAAGCAAAGGAAAGCAAGTAGTTAGCTCAAAAGATGCATACAAGCACATAGAGTCTTCATTTCGGCCCTAGGTGAGTTTTTAAGCTTCCATTTCTTTTCTTCTTGTTCTAACCTCATGCATGTACTAAGAGCTTAGTCACTAAGCTAGGAAAAATAGAGAAAATCTAGTTGGAATCTCGGCTAGGCAAACGAGAAGAAGAAAATTGTGCTTCAACAAGTTTTGTGCATCTTCTTGGTTGATTGCTAAGGTGAGGGCTAAAACCTTTTGAAAATCCTTCAAAAATCCACATGCATTCTCATAAAAGTATGTCTTTGCTTCTGTACTTGAGTTATATGTTCGTTCATAAGCTTTTGCAACCACGCATGGCAAGATCTTGGCTTGAAAGTGATGATAGGTGAAGTCGGATTGTTGACATCTCTCTGACCAGTTTGTTTCGAGGTAAGTTTAGCTAGGAAAATGATGTTTAAAATGCATGAAAATTGGTAGGTGACTATTTTTTCCAGTTTTTAACATTTTTCGCAGAAATAGGCCTAAGCGAATTTTGAATCTAAGGTCCTCAAAATAGCAAATCTCTAAAATGTGTCCAAATCTGGAAATCTGGAAAAAATGAAGCAGGTTTTAGCAGATGCACTGACCTTGTAGAACGAACTAGATTTGACTTAGTAAATGATTTCCAAAATGCATGAAATTTGGGGTGCGGCTAGATGTTTCAGTTCTGGACATTTTTGTCAGAAATGGACTAAGGCTAAAACTGACCCTAAGACCTAAAAAACGTCAATTATCGAAATGTGTGCAAATCTGGATAGTTTTGTGCTATCCCACTGTTTCGGCTATAACTAATGATCCCGAACTCCAAATGATGCAAGGTTTGTTTCTAATTTTATTTCACTTCTTAAGCTTTAATTTGACATCTTATTCACTAGAATTGGAGATTGTTTTCTTATCTTAATGATTGTGAGAATACAGCCTATTGCAGTAAGGGTTTCACTTAGTGTTATGCTTAGAAAAATTGTTGTAACTTCTCTTGTTGAAATAAATGCTTGGGATTGTAGCTTTGGGATGTTGTATGGGATGTTTAGAATGTTTGAGGATGTTGAATTAAATGATGCATGGCTTGAGATTGATTTTGAATTGGTTTGGGGCTTAAATTGCACGGATATGCACGAAATGGATCTAGTCTTGCTAAGTGATGATCATTTGGATATTGTGTGGAATTATATGCTTAGTAGGCTGCCCGTAGATGCCCTTAAACCCTTAAATGTAATTTTGATCATTGCATGTTGACAAATAGGCTTTTCCTGCATCCGAACCCACGTAGATGTTGTTGTATGTTGAATAATCCTATCACCTGATTACGTGGACTTCGAAATGAGTTATATGGCTTGATTTACATGTGTTACATGGCTGCCCGTTTAATGTTCATATAACTCTATATGCCTTTCAAGTGAAATTACTTGTCTTATCGTGTCCTGCCTGTTCACTTGTCAATGTGCAATCTTATGATTGTCCGGAGGCAACCTACTTTGTTGACCTCCTAACGTGATATGTTAATGTCATAAATGTGCACTGCATATAAGGTTGCAACCTTTCCTGTCGGCGTGGTAGCGATCACGCACACCGGACGGCATCGGGCTTGCCGGTGCACCTGTGACTACCACTGTCCCATTCCCTCTCTCGCTTGGGGGCTAGACTTCCTCGGAGAGTTGGGTCGTATCATTTCGGGGTACATCCGGAGTACACCCACCTGGCATGTTTTGGGGATGATTTGAAGTCGGCCGCAACAACTGATTCTGAAACTGATCTGAGAGCAAAAGCTCACTGTATCCTTTTTACCATGTGTATAAGTACTCTCGCTTGGTTCCTAGAGAACCTCGGGGAGGAAAGACTGGTATTCCTGTTCCTGTATTTATATTATTGTTATATTCATGCTTGCAAAAAGGATTTCATAAGTTGAACTGGAAAATGAGTTTCAAAACCAATTTCTCGCTCCCCCTCGCTGAGTTCATAAGGACTCACCCTCTTTTATCATCTCAGGTGAAGAAGATCCAGAACAGGTACCCGAGGACGGTGTGCCTAACAATGAATCCTTGGAGTGATTGCCTGTCTTGTGTGCTTTGCGTGATTGTGGCTACTTGTGAACCCTATGCTACCTGAAGACTATTTCTTTCTGTTGCTTGCTATTTGTAATGTAAAAGACCCCCGTTGTAATTTGGGGTCTAATTTTGGTTTGTACTGATATTGCTAGACAAACACTAGACACTACTGTGATCGTTTTGCTATTATTACCGCTAGTATCTATCATAGGTCATGACGTATTAGTTAAGGACTAAGTAAATGAACTTATCCAATCTTAAACAGGTACTCGCTATTAAGCTAAGATCAACAGGTACTTTGTAACGAGGATAAACAAACGAACGAGACATAGTATAATGCTAGGTTATAAATCAAACGAGACATCGAGATAACCAATAGGCGTTTCAATTGATGATAAATAGCAATCTTAATTTGAAATGAACTTGAGATTAGAAAATTTTGAGGCGTTTAGAGAATTAGGCCAAACCAAAGAGTCCAATTACAGCCGTTATGCTACCGGTTTTTCGAAAAATTTTGGAGTTTAGGCCAAAACGTTAAGTGTTAAATCTTCATGAACGGTTAAGTACGAGACGTGATTTGAATGTTTAGATCACACCCTAGTCAAGCCTTTATAGGCTGGGTTGGGGCGTGACACTAACCCTGCCCAGCTGCGCTTGCTTTCGGAGCCCAAAATTGAATGTTTTCATCAGTTTTGGGACACATTTCTTCTTTTGCGCTGTTTTTCTATCCCGGATCGTACGTCGTGAGCCGCGAAAAGGACGACAACCTAATCCATCACATTTCTATTACTGAATCCCATGCCACCTTGGGCAAGACAAATTCACTTCGCGTAGAGGCTGCGCCCACAAACAGAGGGCGTGGGGCTTGTGACTAGGTATCCGTTGCTCCGGTGCCCATAACTTTTGATCCTTAAGGAGTTACGCTGCGCACAGCATACTATTGGAAAGCACTCCGAGAGCTCTAAGACGATGGCAGCAAGCCTGCTCAGCTGCGCCTATTTTAATAACCCAAAATCTAATGTTTTCATCAGTTTTTGGACACTTTTCATCTTTTGCGCTATTTTTTCGTCCCTGATCGTATGCCGTGAGCCGCAAAAAGGACGACGACCTAATCCATCACATTTTTATTATCGAATCCCACGGCACCTTTTGCAAGACAACTTCACTTCACGTAGAGGCTAGGCCCTAAAACCGAGGACGTGGGGCTTATGACCAGGTATCCGTCGCTCCGGTGCCCATAACTATTGATTCGTAGAGAGTTACGCGGCGCACATCATACAGTTGGAAAGCTCTCCAAGAGCTCTACAACGTGGGCACCAAGCCTGCTTGGCTGGTCCTATTTCTGGCGCCCAAAATCGAATATTTTCAACAATTTCGGGACACTTTTCTTCTTTTGTGCTGTTTTTCTATCCCGGATCGTAGGTCGTGAGCCGTAATAAAGACGACAACCTAATCTATCACATTTCTATTACCGAATCCCACGATACCTTGGGCTAGACAACTTCACTTCACGTAGAGGCTGGGCCTGCAAACAGAGGGCGTAGGGCTTGTGACCAGGTATCCGTCGCCCTAGTGCCCATAACTTTTGATCCGTAAAGAGTTATGCGGCGCACAGCATACTGTTGGAAAGCACTCTGAGAACTCTATGACGGGGGCAACAAGCCTACTCGGCTTTGGCTATTTTTGGAGCCCAAAATCGAAAGTTTTCATAAGTTTCAGAACACTTTTCTTCTTTTGCGCTATTTTTCTATCCCGAATTGTATGTCGTGAGCCGCGAAATGGACGACAACCTGATCCATCACATTTCTGTTACTGAATTGCATTACACCTTGGGCAAGACAACTTCACTTCACGTAGAGGTTAGGCCCGCAAACAGAGGGCGAGGGGCTTGTGATCAGGTATCCATCGCTACGGTGCCCAAAACTTTTGATCCGTAAGGAGTTACACGGCACACAGCATACCGTTGGACAGCTCTCTAAGAGCTCTACGACAGGGGTACCTAGCCTGCTAGGCTATGCTTGTTTTTGGAGCCTAAAATTGAACATTTTCATAAGTTTTGGGACACTTTTCATCTTTTACGCTGCTTTTCCGTCACGGAACGTACGTCGTGAGCCGCGAAAATTACGACAACCTAATCCATCACATTTCTATTACCGAATCACACGGCACCTTAGGCAAGACAACTTCACTTCACGTAGAGGCTGGGCCCGCAAACAGAGGGCGTGGGGCTTGTGACTAGGTATCCGTCGCTCCGGTGCCCATAACTTTTGATCCGTAAGGAGTTACACGGTGCACAGCATACCGTTGGAAAGCACTCTGAGAGCTCTACGATTGGGGCACCTAGCCTGCTCGGTTACGCCTATTTTTGGAGCCCAAAATCAAATGTTTTCATCCGTTTTGGGACATTTTTATTCTTTTGTGATGTTTTTCTGTCTCGGATCGTACGTCGTGAGACGCGAAAAGGATGACAACCTAATCCATCACATTTCTATTACCGAATCACACGGCACCTTGGGCCAGACAATGTCACTACACGTAGAGGTTGGGCCTGCAAATAGAGGGCGTGCGGCTTATGACCAGGTATCCGTCGCACCAGTGCCCATAACTTTTGATCTGTAAGGAGTTACATGGCGCAAAACATGCCGTTGGAAAGCTCTCCGAGAGCTTTACGACTGGGGCACCAAGCCTGCTCGGCTGCGCCTATTTTCTGAGCCCAAAATCGAACGTTTTCATCAGTTTTGGGACACTTTTGTACTTTTACACTATTTTTCTGTCCCGGATCGTACGTCATGAGCTGCGAAAATAATGACAACCTAATCCATCACATTTCTATTACCAAATCACACGGCACCTTGGCCAAGACGACTTCACTTCACGTAGAGGCTGGGCCCGCAAATAGAGGGCGTGGGGCTTGTGACCAAGTATCTGTCGCTCCAGTGCCTATAACTTTTGATCCGTAAGGAGTTACGCGGCGCACAGCATACCATTGGAAAGCTCTCTAAGAGCTGTATAACGGGGGCACCAATCCTGCTTTTCTGCACCTATTTTCGAAGCCCAAAATTTAACATTTTCATTAGTTTCGGGATACTTTTACTTTTTTACGCGGTTTTTTTGTCCGGGATAATACGTTGTGAGCCGCGAAAAGGTTGATAACCTAATCCATCACATTTCTATTAACGAATCACATGGCACCTTAGGCTAGACAATTTCACTTCACGTAGAAGCTGGGCCCGCAAACAGAGGGCGTGGTGCTTGTGACCAGGTATCCGTCGCACTGGTGCCCATAACTTTTGATCCGTAAGGAGTTATGCGGCGCACAACATGCTGTTGGAAAGCTATTTGAGAGCTCTACGACGGGAGCACCAAGCTTGCTTGGTTGCGCCTATTTTCGGAGCCCAAAATACAACGTTTTCATCAGTTTCGAGACACTTTTCTTCTTTTGCACTGTTTTTTAGTCCCGGATCGTACGTCGTGAGCTGCAAAAAGGATGACAACCTAATCCATCACATTTCTAATACCGAATGCCATGCCGCCTTGGGCAAGACAACTTCACTTCACGTATATGCTGGGCCTGCAAACAGAGGGCGTGAGGCTTGTGACCAGGTATCCGTCGCTCTAGTGCCCATAACTTTTGATCCGTAAGGAGTTACACGGTGCACAATATACCGTTGGAAAGCTCTCCGAGAGCTCTACGATTGGGGCACCGAGCCTGCTTTGTTGCGTCTATTTTTGGAGCCCAAAATTGAACGTTTTCATCAGTTTTGGGACACTTTTCTTCTTTTGTACTATTTTTCTGTCCCGGATCGTACGTCGTGAGTTGCGAAAAGGACGACAACCTAATCCATCACATTTCTATTACCGAATCACACGGCACCTTGGGCAAGACAACTTCACTTCACGTAGAGGCTGGGCCTGCAAACAGAGGGCGTGGGGCATGTGACCAAGTATCCGTCGCTCTGGTGCCTATAACTTTTAATCCGTAAGGAGTTACGCGGTGCACAGGATACCGTTGGAAAGCTCTCCAAGAGTTCTACGATGGTGGCACCAAGATTGCTCTGCTGCGCCTATTTTTGGAGCCCAAAATCGAACATTTTCATCTATTTTGGGACACTTTTCTTCTTTTGCACAGTTTTTCTATCCCGGATCGTACGTCGTGAGCCGCGAAAAGGACGACAACCTAATCCATCACATTTCTATTACAGAATCACACAACACCTTGGGCAAGACAACTTCTCTTTAGGTAGAGGCTGGGCTTGCAAATAGAGGGTGTGGGGCTTGTGACCATGTATCCGTTGCTCCGGTGCCCATAACTTTTGATCCGTAAGGAGTTACGCGGCGCACAACATATTGTTGGAAAGCACCCTGAGAGCTCTGCGATGGGGGTTCCTAGCCTACTCAGTTGCTCCTATTTTCAGATCCGAAAATTGAACATTTTCATGATTTTGGGATACTTTTCTTCTTTTGCGCTGTTTTTTCGTCCCGGGTCGTACGTCGTGGGCCGCGAAAAGGACGACAACCTAATCCATCACATTTTCTATTACCGAATCCCACGGCACCTTGGGCAAGACAACTTCATTTCACGTAGACGCTGGGCCCGCAAAAAGAGGGTGTGGGGCTTGTGACCAGGTATCCATTGCTCCGGTGCTAATAACTTTCGATCCGTAAGGAGTTACGCGGCACACAACATACCGTTGGAAAGCACTCTGAGAGCTCTACAATGGAGGCACTTAGCCTTCTCATTTGCGACTATTTTCAGATCCCAAAATTGAACATTTTCATAAGTTTTGGGACACTTTCCTTCTTTTGCGCTGTTTTTTCGTCCCGGATCATACGTCGTGAGCCGCGAAAAGGACGACAACCTAATCCATCACATTTCTATTACCGAATCACACTGTACCTTGTGCAAGACAACTTCACTTCACGTAGTGGCTGGGACCGCAAATAGAGGGCGTAGGGCCTGTGACCAAGTATCCGTCGCTCCGGTGCCCATGACTTTTGATCCGTAAGGAGGTACGTGGCGCACACAAACCGTTGGAAAGCTCTCCAAGAGCTCTACGACAGGGCTATTAAGCCTGCTCGACTGCGCCTATTTTCGGAGCCCAAAATGGAACGTTTTCTTAAGTTTTGTGACACTTTTTTCTTTTGTGCTATTTTTCCGTCCCGAATCATACGTCGTGAGCCGCAAAAATGACGACAACCTAATCCATCACATTTCTATTACAGAATCACACAACACCTTGGTTAAGACAACTTCACTTCAAGTAGAGGCCGGGCCCTCAAACAGTGGGCGTGGGGCTTGTGACCAGGTATCCGTCGTTCCGGTGCCCATAACTTTTGATCCGTAAGGAGTTACGTGGCGTACAACATACCGTTGGAAAGCACTCTGAGAGATCTACGATGAAGGCACCTAGCCTACTTGGTTGTGCCTATTTTCGGATCCCAAAATCAAACATTTTCATAAGTTTTGGGACACTTTTTTTCTTTTGCGCTGTTTTTCCGTCCCGGATCGTACGTCGTGAGTAGCGAAAAGGATGACAACCTAATCCATCACATTTCTATTACCGAATCACACGACATCTTGGGCAAGACAACTTCACTTCACGTAGAGGCTGGGCCTGCAAACAGAGGGCGTGGTACTTGTGACCTGTTATCCGTCGCTCCGGTGCCCATAACTTTTGATCCGTAAGGAGTTACGCGGCACACAGCATACGGTTGGAAAGTTTTCTGAGAGCTCTACGGCTGCGGCACCAAGCTTGCTTGGCCGTGCCTCTTTTTGGAGCCCAAAATCGAACGTTTTCTTTAGTTTTGGGATATTTTTCTTCTTTTGTGCTGTTTTTCCGTCCCGGGTCGTACGTCGTGAGTCGCAAAAAGGACGAAAACCTAATCTATCACATTTCTATTATCGAATCCCATGGCACCTTGGGCAAGACAACTTCACTTCACGTAGAGGCTGGGCCCGCAAACAGAGGGCGTAGGGCTTGTGACCAGGTATTCGTCGCTCTAGTGCCCTTAACTTTTGATCCGTGAAGAGTTACGTGGTGCACAGTATACCGTTGGAAAGCACTTTGAGAGCTCTACGATGGGGGCACTAAGCCTGCCCGGCTGCGCCTAACTTCGGAGCCCAAAATTGAATGTTTTCATCAGTTTTGGGACACTTTTCTTCTTTTGCAGAGTTTTTCCTTCCCGGATCGTACGTCTAAGAAACGAAAAGGACGACAACCTAATCCATCACATTTCTATTACCGAATCCCATGGCACCTTGGGCAAGACAAATTCACTTCGCGTAGAGGCTGCGCCCGCAAACAGAGGCCGTGGGGCTTTTGACCCGGTATCCGTCGCTTCGGTGCCCATAACTTTTGATCTGTAAGGAGTTATGTTGCGCACAGCATACTGTTGGAAAGCTCTCCGAGAGCTCTACGATGGTGGTAGCAAGCTTGCTCGGCTGTGCCTATGTTCAGAACCCAAAATCGAATGTTTTCATCAGTTTTGGGACACTTTTCTTCTTTTGCGCTGTTTTTCTATCCTGGATCGTACGTCGTGAGCCGCGAAAATGACGACGACCTAATCCATCACATTTTTATTACCGAATCCCACCGCACCTTGGGCAAGACAACTTCATTTCACGTAGAGGCTGGGCCCTCAAACCGAGGTTGTGGGGCTTGCCATTAGGTATCCGTCGCTCCGGTGCCCATAACTTTTGATCCGTAAGGAGTTATGCGGCATACAGCATACCGTTGGAAAGCCCTCCGAGAGCTCTACGAATGGGGCACCAAGCTTGATTGGTTGCACCCATTTTCAGAGCCTAAAATTGAACATTTTCATCAGTTTCGGGCCACTTTTCTTCTTTTACGATGTTTTTTAATCCCGGATCGTACGTCGTGAGTCGTGAAAAGGACGACAACCTAATCTATCACATTTCTATTACCGAATCCCACGGTACCTTGGACAAGACAACTTCACTTCACATAGAGGTTGGGCCCGCAAACAGAGGGTGTGGGGCTTGTGACCAGATATCCGTCGCCCTGGTGCCCATAACTTTTGATCCGTAAGGAGTTACGCGGTGCACAGCTTACCGTTGGAAAGCACTCTGAAAGCTCTACGACGTGGGCAACAAGCCAGCTTGGTTGCGCCTATTTTCGGAGCCCAAAATCGAACGTTTTCATAAGTTTTGTGACACTTTTCTTCTTTTGTGCAGTTTTTAAGTCTTGGATCGTACGTCGTGAGCCACGAAAAGGATGACAACCTAAAACATCACATTTCTATTACCAAATCCCATGGCACCATGGGCAAGACAACTTCACTTCACGTAGACGCTGGGGACGCAAACAGAAGGCGTGGGGCTTGTGACCAGGTATCCGTCGCTCCGGTGCTCATAACTTTTGATCCGTAAGGAGTTTCGCGGTGCACAGCATACCGTTGGAAAGCTCTCTAAGAGCTCTACGATGGGTCACCTAGCCTGCTAGGCTGCTCCTATTTTTGGATCCCAAAATCGAACATTTTAATAAGTTTTGGTATACTTTTCTTTTTTTACGCCGTTTTTCTGTCCCGGATCGTACGTCGTGAGCCGCGAAAAGGACTACAACCTAATCCATCACATTTCTATTACCGAATAACACGACACCTTAGGCAAGACAACTTCAATTCATGTAGAGGCTGGGCCCGTAAACAGAGGGTGTAGGGCTTGTGACCAGGTATCCGTCGCTCCGGAGCCCATAATTTTTGATCCGTAAAGAGTTACGCGGCGCATAGCATATCGTTGGAAAGCACTCCAAGAGCTCTACGATGTGGGCACCTATCCTGCTCGACTGCGCCTATTTTCAGAGCCCAAAATTGAACATTTTTATCTATTTTGGGACACTTTTCTTCTATTGCGTCTAGGATCGTACGTCGTGAGCCGCGAAAAGAACGACAACCTAATCCATCACATTTATATTATCGAATCACACGGCACGTTGGGCAAGACAACTTCACTTTATGTAGAGGCTGGTCTCGCAAACAGAGGGCGTGGGGCTTGTGACTAGGTATCCATCGCTCCGGTGCCTATAACTTTTGATCCGTAAGGAGTTACGCGGCGCACAGCATACCGTTGGAAAGCACTTTGGGAGCTCTACAATGGGGGCACCTATCCTGCTCTGTTGCGACTATTTTCGGAGCCCAAAATTGAACGTTTTCATAAGTTTTGGGACACTTTTCTTCTTTTGCGCTGTTTTTTCATCCCGGATCTTACGTCGTGAGCCGCGAAAAGGATGACAACATAATCCATCACATTTCTATTACCGAATCACACGGCACCTTGGCCAAGACAACTTCACTTCACGTAGATGCTGGGCTTGCAAACAGAGGGCATGGGGCTTGTGACCACGTATCCGTCGCACCGGTGCCTATAACTTTTGATTCGTAAGGAGTTACGCAGCGCACAACATACCGTTGGAAAGCTCTCTAGGAGCTCTATGATGGGGGCACCTAGCTTGCTAGGCTACGCCTATTTTTGGATCCCAAAATCGAATATTTTCATAAGTTTTGGGACACTTTTCTTCTTTTATGCTGTTTTTTCGTCCTAGATCGTACGTCGTGAGCAGCGAAAATGACGACAACCTAATACATCACATTTCTATTACCGAATCACACGACACCTTGGGCAAGACGACTTCACTTCACGTAGAGGCTGGGCCCGCAAACAAAGGGTATGGGGATTGTGACCAGGTATCCGTCGGTCTGGAGCCCATAACTTTTGATCCGTAAGGAGTTACGCGGCGCACAATATATCGTTGGAAAGCACTCTGAGAGCTCTACGATGGGGGCATCTATCCTGCTCGGCTGCACCTATTTTCATAGCCCAAAATTGAACGTTTTCATCTATTTTGGGATACTTTATTTTTTGCTATGTTTTTCCGTCCTGGATCGTACGTCGTGTGCCGCGAAAAGAATGACAACCTAATCCATCACATTTCTATTTCCGAATCACACGGCACGTTGGGCAAGACAAGTTCACTTCACGTAAAGGCTGGGCCCGCAAATAGAGGGCGTAGGGCTTGTGACCAGGTATCCGTCGCTCTGGTGCCTATAACTTTTGATCCGTAAGGAGTTACGCGGCGTACAACATACCGTTGGAAAGTACTCTCAGAGCTCTACGACGGGGGCACTAAGCTTGCTAGGTTACGCATATTTTTGGAACCCAAAATCGAACGTTTTCATCAATTTCAAGACATTTTTCTTCTTTCGCACTGTTTTTGGGTCCCGGATCGTATGTCGTGAGCCGCAAAAAGGACGATAACCTAATACGTCACATTTTTATTACCGAATCCCACGGCACCTTGGGCAAGACAAATTCACTTCACGTAGAGGCTGGGCCCTCAAACCGTAGGCGAGGGGCTTGCGACCAGGTATCCGTCGCTCCGGTGCCTATCACTTTTGATTCTTAAGGAGTTATGCGGCACATAACATACCGTTGGAAAGCCTTCCGAGAGCTCTACGACAGGGGCACCAAGTTTGCTTGGCTGCACGTATTTTCATAGCCCAAAATTGAACATTTTCATCAGTTTCGGGTCACTTTTCTTCTTTTGCGCTATTTTTTCATCCTGGATCGTACATCGTGAGTCGTGAAAATGACGACAACTTTATCTATCACATTTATATTACCGAATCCCATGGCACCTTGGACAAGACAACTTCACTTCACGTAGAGGCTAGGCCCGCAAACATAGGGCATGGGGCATGTGACAAGGTATCCTTCGCCCCGGTGCCCATAACTTTTGATCCGTAAGGAGTTACACTGTGCACAGTATACCGTTGGAAAGCACTCTAAGAGCTCTACAACGGGGGCAACAAGTCTGCTATGCTGTGCCTATTTTCGGAGCACAAAATCGAATGTTTTCATAAGTTTTGGGACACTTTTCTTCTTTTGCGCTGTTTTTCGGTCCCAAATCGTACATCGTGAGCCGCTAAAAGAACGACAAGCTAGTCCATCACATTTCTATTACCGAATCCCATGGCACCTTGGGAAAGACAACTTCACTTCACGTATAGGCTGGGCCCGTAAACAGAGGGCGAGGGGCTTGTGACCAGGTATCCGTCACTACGGTGCCCTTAACTTTTGATCCGTAAAGAGTTACGCGGCGCACAACATATCGTTGGAAAGCTCTCTAAGAGGTCTACGATGGGGGCACCTAGCCTACTGGCTGCGCCTATTTTTGGAGCCCAAAATCGAACATTTTCATAAGTTTTGGGACACTTTTTTTCTTTTACGCTATTTTTTCGTCCCGGATCGTAAGTCGTGAGCCGCGAAAAGGACGACAACCTAATCTATCACATTTCTATTACCGAATCACACGACACCTTGGGCAAGACAACTTCACTTCACGTAAAGGCTGGGCCCGCAAACAGAGGGTGTGGAGCTTGTGACCATGTATCCGTCGCTCCGGAGCGCATAACTTTTGATCCGTAAGTAGTTACGCGGTGCACAGCATATCATTGGAAAGCACACTGAGAGCTCTAGGATGGGGGAACCTATCCTACTTGGCTGCGCCTATTTTCAGAGCCCAAAATTGAACGTTTTCATCTGTTTTGGTACACTTTTCTTCATTTGCGCTGTTTTTCCGTCCTGGATCGTACGTCGTGAGCAGCAAAAAGAACGACAACCTAATCTGTCACATTTATATTACCGAATCACACGGCACGTTGGGCAAGGCAACTTCACTTCACGTAGAGGCTGGGACCACAAACAGAGGGCGTGGGTCTTGTGACCAAGTATCCGTCGCCCCGGTGCCCATAACTTTTGATCCGTAAGGAGTTACGCGGCGCACAGCATACAGTTGGAAAGCACTCTGAGAGCTCTACGATGGGGGCACGCAGCCTGCCCGGTTGTGCCTATTTTCGGAGCCAAAATTTGAACATTTTCATGAGTTTTAGGATATTTTTTATCTTTTACGCAGTTTTTTCGTCCCGGATCGTAAGTCATGAGCCGCGAAAAGGACGACAACCTAGTCCACCACATTTCTATTATCGAATCACACAGTACCTTGGGCAAGACAACTTCACTTCACGTAGAGACTGGGCTCGTAAACAGAGGGCGTGGGGCTCGTGACCAGGTATCTGTTGCTCCGGTGCCCTTAACTTTTGATCCGTAAGGAGTTACACGGTGCACAGCATACCGTTGGAAAGCACTCTGAGAGCTCTACGACAGGGGTAGCAAGCCTGACCAGCTGTGCCTATTTTCGGTGCCCAAAATCGAACGTGTTCATAAGTTTCGAGACACTTTTATTCTTTTTCGCTGTTTTTGGGTCTCAGATCGTGCGTCGTGAGCCGCAAAAAAGACGACAACCTAATCCATAACATTTCTATTACCGAATCCCACGGCACGTTGGGCAAGACAACTTCACTTCACGTAGAGGCTGGGCCCGCAAACAGAGGGCGTGGGGCTTGTGAGAAGGTTTCCGTCGCTCCGGTGCCTATATCTTTTGATCTGTAAGGAGTTACGCGGCCCACAGCATACTGTTGGAAAGCATTCTGAGAGCTCTACGATGGGGGCACCTAGCTTGCTAGGTTGCGACTATTTTCGGAGCCCAAAATTGAACGTTTTTATCAGTTTCGGGACACTTATATTCTTTTGGGCTGTTTTTTCGTCCTGGATCGTACGTCGTAAGCCGCAAAAAGGATGATAACCTAATCCATCACATTTCTATTACAGAATCACACGGCACCTTGGGCAAGACAACATCATTTCACGTAAAGGCTGGGCCCGCAAACAGAGGGCATGGGGCTTGTGACCAGGTATCTGTCGCTCCGGAGCCAATAATTTTTGATCCGTAAGGAGTTACGCGGCGCACAGCATATCGTTGGAAAGCACTCCGAGAGCTCTACGATGTGGGCACCTATCCTGCTCGGCTGCGCCTATTTTCAGAGCCCAAAATTGAACATTTTTATCTATTTTGGGACACTTTTCTTCTATTGCGTCTAGGATCGTACGTCGTGAGCCGCGAAAAGGACGACAACCTTATCCATCACATTTCTATTACCGAATCCCACGACACCTTGGGCAAGACAACTTTTCTTCACGTAGAGGCTGGGCCCGCAAACAGAGGGCGAGGGGCTTGTGACCAGGTATCCGTCGCTACGTTGGCCATAACTTTTGATCCAAAAGGAGTTACACGGCCCACAGCATGCCGTTGGAAAGCTCTCCAAAAGCTCTACGATAGAGGCACCTAGCTTGCTAGGTTGCGCCTGTTTTCAGAGCCCAAAATCGAACATTTTCATAAATTTTGGGACACTTTTCTTCTTTTACGCTATTTTTTGTCCCAAATTGTATGTCGCGAGGCGCGAAAATGACGACAACCTAATCCATCACATTTCTATTACCGAATCACACGACACCTTAGGCAAGACAACTTTACTTCACGTAGAGGCTGGGCCAGCAAACAGGGCGAATGGGGCTTGTGACCAGGTATCGGTCGCTCCGGTGCCCATAACTTTTGATCCGTAAGGGGTTACGCGGTGCACAACATACCGTGGGAAAGCACTCTTAGAGCTCTATGATGGGGGCACCTCGCCTGCTCAGTTATGCCTATTTTCAAAGCCCAAAATCGAATGTTTTTATCAGTTTCGGGACAATTTTATTCATCTGCGCTGTTTTTCTGTCCCGGATTGTACGCTTGAGCCGCGAAAAGGACAATAACATAATCCATCACATTTCTATTAACGAATCACACGACACCTTAGGCATGACAACTTTACTTCACGTAGAGGCTGGGCCCGCAAACAGAGGGTGTAGGGCTTGTGACTAAGTTTCCGCCGCTCCGGTGCCTATAACTTTTGATCCGTAAGGCGTTACGCGGCGCACAGCATACCGTTGGAAAGCACTCTGAGAGATCTACGATGGGGGAACCTAGCCTGCTCGGTTGTGCCTATTTTCGAAGCCCAAAATCGAACGTTTTCATAAATTTCGGGATAGTTTCTTTTTTTCGCTGTTTTTTCATCCCGGATCGTACGTCGTGAGTCGCGAAAAGGACGACAACCTAATCCATCACATTTCTGTTACTGAATCACACGGCACCTTAGGCAAGAAAACTACACTTCATGTAGATGCTGGGCCGGCAAACAGAGGGCGTGGGGCTTGTGACCAGGTATCCGTCGCTTTGGTGCCTATAACTTTTGATCCGTAAGCAGTTACGCAGCGCACAGCATACCATTGGAAAGCACTCTGAGAGCTCTAAGATAGGGGCACCTAGCCTGCTCGGTTGCGCCTTTTTTGGAGCCCAAAATCTAACGTTTTCATAAGTTTCGGGACACTTTTCTTTTTTTGCGCTGTTTTTTCATCCCGGATCGTATGTCGTGAGCCGCGAAAAGGATGACAACCTAATCCATCACAATTCTATTACTGAATCACAAGGCACCTTGGGCAAGAAAACTTCACTTCACGTAGATGCTAGGCCCGCAAACAGAGGGCGTGGGGCTTGTGACCAGGTATCCGTCGCTCTGGTGCCTATAACTTTTGATTCGTAAGGAGTTACGCGGCGCACAGCATACCGTTGGAAAGCACTCTAAGAGCTCTATAATTGGGGCACCTAGCCTGCTCGGTTGCTCCTGTTTTTGGAGCAAAAAATCGAACATTTTCATCAGTTTTTGGGACACTTTTGTTTTTTTACACTATTTTTTCATCCCGGATCGTACGTCGTGAGCAGTGAAAAGGACTACAACCTAATCTGTCACATTTCTATTGCCAAATCACACGGCACCGCGGGCAAGAAAACTTCACTTGATGTAAAGGATGGGCCCGCAAACAGAGGGCATGGGGCTTGTGACCAGGTATCCGTCGCATCGGTGCCCATAACTTTTGATTCGTAACGAGTTACGCGGCGCACAGAATACCGTTGGAAAGCACTCTGAGAGTTCTACGATAGGGGCACCTAGCCTGCTCGATTGCAACTGTTTTCATAGACCAAAATCAAACATTTTCAACAATTTCGGGACATTTTTCTGCTTTTGCATTGTTTTTCTGTCCCGGATCGTGCGTCGTGAGCCGCGAAACGGACGACAGCCTAATCCATCACATTTCTATTACTGAATTCCACGGCACCTTGGGCAAGACAACTTCACGTCACATAGAGGCTTGACCCACAAACAGAGGGCGTGGGGCTTGTGACCAAGTATCCGTCGCTCCGGTGCCTATAACTTTTGATCCGTAAGGAGTTACGCGGCGCACAACAAACCGTTGGAAAGCTCTCCGAGAGCTCTACGTCAGGGGCAGTAAGCCTGCTCGACTGCGCCAATTTTCGGAGCCCAAGATCAAACATTTTCATAAGTTTTGGGACACTTTTCTTCTTTTGCGTTGTTTTTCCATCCCAGATTGTACGTCGTGAGCTGCGAAAAGGACGATAATCTGATCTATCACAGTTCTATTACCGAATTAGATGACACCATGGGAAAGAAAACTTAACTTCACGTAAAGGCTGGGCCCGCAAACAGAGGGCGTGGGGCTTATGACCAGGTATCCGTAGCTCCAGTGCCCATAACTTTTGATCCGTAAGGAGTTATGCGGCGCATAGCATACCGTTGGAAAGTACTCTGAGAGCTCTACGATAAGGGCACCTAGCCTGCTAGATTGAACCTGTTTTTGAAGCACAAAATTGAACGTTTTTATCAGTTTCGGGATACTTTTATGCTTTTGTATTGTTTTTCTGTCCCGGATCGTATGTCGTGAGCCGTAAAATGGAGGACAACCTAATCCATCACATTTCTATTACTGAATTCCATGGCACCTTGGGGAAGTCAACTTCACGTAACGTAGAGGCTTGGCCCGCAAACAGCGGGCGCGGGGCTTGTGACTAGGTATCTGTCGCTCCGGTGCCCATAATTTGATCCGTAAGGGGTTACGCGGCGTACAACATACCGTGGGAAACCACTCTTAGAGATCTATGATGGGGGCACCTCCCCTGCTCTGTTATGCCTATTTTCGGAGCCCAAATCGAATGTTTTTATCATTTTCGGGACACTTTTATTCTTCTGCACTGTTTTTCCGTCCCGTATCGTACGTCATTAGCCGCGAAAAGGACAATAACCTAATCAATCACATTTCTATTAACGAATCACACGACACTCTAGGCAAGACAACTTTACTTCACGTAGAGGCTGGGCCCGCAAATAGAGGGTGTAGGGCTTGGGACCAGGTATCCGTCGTTCCGGTGCCCATAACTTTTGATTCGTAAGAAGTTACGCGGTGCACAGCATACCGTTGGAAACCACTCTGAGAGCTCTACGATGGGGGCACCTAGCCTGCTCAGTTGTGCCTATTTTCGGAGCCCAAAATAGAACATTTTCATAAGTTTCAGTACACTTTTCTTTTTTTACGCTGTTTTTTCATCCCGGATCGTACATCGTGAGCTGCGAAAAGGACGACATCATAATTCATCACATTTCTATTACTGAATCACATGGCACCTTGGGCAAGAAAACTTAACTTCACTTCACGTAGATGCTGGGCCCGCAAACAGAGGGCATGGGGCTTATGACCAGGTATTTGTCGCTCTGGTGCCAATAACTTTTGATCCGTAAGGAGTTACGCGGTGCACAGCATACCGTTGGAAAGCACTCTGAGAGCTCTACGATAGGGGCACCTAGACTGCTCGGTTGCGCCTATTTTCAGAGCCCAAAATCGAATGTTTTCATCAGTTTCGGGACACTTTTCTTCTTTTACACTATTTTATCATCCCGGATCGTACGTCATTAGCAGCGAAAAGGATGATAACCTAATCTGTCACATTTCTATTGCAAATCACACGGCACCATGGGCAAGAAATTTTCACTTGACGTAAAGGCTGGGCCCGCAAATAGTGGGCGTGGGGCTCGTGACCAGGTATCCGTCGCTCCGGTGCCCATAACTTTTGATCCGTAAGGAGTTACGCGGTGCACAGTATACCGTTGGAAAGCACTCTTAGAGTTCTACGATAGGGGCACCTAGCTTGCTCGATTGCACCTGTTTTCGAAGCCCAAAATCGAACATTTTCATTAGTTTTGGGACTTTTTTTCTCATTTGTGGTTTTTTTGGGTCCCGGATCATACGTCGTGAGCCGCGAAATGGACGACAACCTAATCCATCGCATTTCTATTACCGAATCCCACAACACCTTGGGCAAGAAAACTTCACTTCATGTAGAGGTGGGGCCAGCAAATAGGGGGCAAGGGGCTTGTGGCCTGGTATTCGTTTCTACGGTGCCCATAACTTTTGATCCGTAAGGAGTTAGGCGGTGCACAGCATGCCATTGGAAAGCTTTCCGAAAGCTCTATGATGGGGGTACCTAACCTGCTAGGCTGTGCTTTTTTTGGAGCCCAAAATCGAACATTTTCATAAGTTTTGGGACACTTTTTTTCTGTTACGCTGTTTTTTCATCCCGGATCGTAGGTTGTGAGCCGCGAAAAAGACGACAACTTAATTCATCACATTTCTATTACCGAATAACACGACACCTAAGGCAAGACAACTTCACTTCACATTAAGGTTGGGCCCGCAAACAGAGGGTGTGGGGCTTGTGACTAGGTATCCGTCGCTCCGGAGCCCATAACTTTTGATCCGTAAGAATTTATGCGGCACACAGCATATCGTTGGAAAGTACTCTGAGAGCTCTACGATGGGGGAACCTATCATGCTTGGTTGCGCCTATTTTCAGAGACCAAAATTGAACGTTTTTATCTGTTTCGGGACACTTTTCTTCTTATGCGCTATTTTTTCATCCTGGATCGAACGTCGTGAGCAGCGAAAAGAACGACAATCTAATCTATAACATTTCTATTACCGAATTACACGGCACGTTGGGCAAGACAACTTCACTTCATGTAGAGGCTGGACCCGCAAATAGAGGGCGTGGGGCTTGTGAGAAGGTTTCCATCGCTCCGGTGCCTATAATTTTTTTGATCCGTAAGGAGTTACGCGGAGCACAACATACCGTTAGAAAGCATTCTGAGAGCTCTACGATGGGGGAACCTAGCCTGCTCAGTTGCGACAATTTTCAGAGCCTAAAATTGAATGTTTTCATCAGTTTTGGGACACTTTTCTTCTTTTGCGCTGTTTTTTCATCCCGGATCGTATGTCGTGAGCCGCGAAAAGCATGACAACCTAATCTATCACATTTCTATTACCGAATCACACGGCACCTTGGGCAAGACAACTTCACTTCACGTAGAGGCTGGGCCCGCAAACAGACGGCGTGGCGCTTGTGACAAGGTATCCGTCGCACTGGTGCCCATAACTTTTGATCCGTAAGGAGTTACATGGTGCACAACATGCCGTTGGAAAGCTCTCCGAGGGCTCTATGACGGTGGCACCAAGACTGCTTGGCTGCGCCTATTTTCGGAGCCCAAAATAAAATATTTTCATCAGTTTCGGGACACTTTTCTTCTTTTGCGCTGTTTTTTCGTCCCGGATCGTACGTCCTGAGCCGCGAAAAGGACGACAACTTAATCCATCACATTTCTATTACCGAATCCCATGGCAACTTAGGCAAGACAACTTCACTTCACATAGACGCTGGGCCCCAAACAGAGGGCGTGAGGCTTGTGGCCAGGTATCTGTCGCTCCGGTGCTCATAACTTTTGATCCGTAAGGAATTACGTGGCACACAACATACCGTTGAAAAGCTCTCTGAGAGCTCTACGATGGGGGCACCGAGCATGTTCGGTGGCGCCTATTTTCGGAGCCCAAAACTGAATGTTTTCATCAGTTTCGGTACACTTTTCTTCATTTGCACAGTTTTTCTATCCCGGATAGTATGTCGTCAGCCACGAAAAGGACGACAACCTAATTCATCACATTTCTATTTCCGAATCACATGGCACCTTGGGCAAGACAACTTCACTTCACGTAGAGGCAGGGCCCGCAAACAGAGGGCGTAGGGCTTGTGACCAGGTATCCGTTGCTCCGGTGCCTATAACTTTTGATCCGTAAGGAGTTACGCGGTGCACAACATACTGTTGGAAAGCTCTGCGAGAGCTCTACGACGGTGGCACCAAGCTTGCTCGGCTACACCTATTTTCAGAGCCCAAAATCGAACGTTTTCATCAGTTTCGGGATACTTTTCTGGTTTTGCATTGTTTTTATGTCCCGGATCGTACGTCGTGAGCCGCGAAACGGACGACAACCTAATCCATCACATTTCTATTACTGAATTCTATGGCACCTTGGGCAAGACAACTTCACGTCACGTAGAGGCTTGGCCCGCAAACAAAGGGCGTGGGGCTTATGACCAGGTATCCGTCGCTCCGGTGCCCATAACTTTAGATCCGTAAGGAGTTACGCGCCGCATAGTATACCGTTTGAAAGCACTCTAAGAGTTCTACGATAGGGGCACCTATCCTACTCGATTCCACCTGTTTTCGAAGCCCAAAATCGAATGTTTTCATAAGTTTTGGGACATTTGTTTTTCATTTATGGTTTTTTCCGTCCCGGATCGTACGTCGTGAGCAGCGAAAATGACGACAACCTAATCCATCGCATTTCTATTACCAAATCCCATGGCATCTTGGGCAAGAAAACTTCACTTCATGTAGAGGCGGGGCCCGCAAACAAAGGGCGAGGGGCTTGTAACAGGGTATCCGTTTCTACGGTGCCCATAACTTTTGATCCGTAAGGAGTTACGCGGCGCACAGCATGCCGTTGGAAAGCTCTCCGAAAGCTCTACGATGGGGGCACCTAGCCTGCTAGGTTGCGCCTCTTTTTTGAGCCCAAAATCGAAGATTTTCATAAGTTTTGGGACACTTTTTTTGTTACGCTGTTTTTTCGTCCCGGATCGTAGGTCGTGAGCCGCGAAAAGGATGACAACCTAATCCATCAAATTTCTATTACTAATTCACAAAACACCTTGGGCAAGACAACTTCATTTCACGTTAAGGCTGGGCCCGCAAACAGAGGGAGTGGGGCTTGTGACTAGGTATCCGTCGCTCCGGAGCCCATAACTTTTGATCCGTAAGGATTTACGCGGCGCACAGCATATCGTTGGAAAGCACTCTGGAGGCTCTACGATGGAGGAACCTATCCTGCTTGGCTGCGGCTATTTTCAGAGCCCAAAATTGAACGTTTTCATCTGTTTCGGGACATTTTTCTTCTTTTGCGCTGTTTTTCCGTCCCGGATCGTACGTCGTGAGCACCGAAAAGAACGACAATCTAATCTATCACATTTCTATTACCGAATCACACGGCACGTTGGGCAAGACAACTTCACTTCATGTAGAGGCTAGACCCGCAAACAGAGTGCGTGGGGCTTGTGAGAAGGTTTCCGTCGCTCCGGTGCCTATAACTTTTGATCCGTAAGGAGTTACGCAGCGTACAGCATACCGTTGGAAAGCATTCTGAGAGCTCTACGATGGGGGCACCTAGCCTGCTCGGTTACGACAATTTTGGAGCCCAAAATTGAACATTTTTATTAGTTTCAAGATACTTTTCTTCTTTTGCGCTGTTTTTTCGTCCCGCATCGTATGTCGTAAACCCCGAAAAGGATGACAACCTAATCTATCACATTTCTATTACCGAATCACATGGCACCTTGGGCAAGACAACTTCACTTCACGTAGAGGCTGGGCCCGCAAACAGAGGGCGTGGGGCTTGTGACAAGGTATCCGTCGCACCGTGCCCATAACTTTTGATCCGTAAGTTGTTACGTGGTGCACAGCATGCCGTTGGAAAGCTCTCCGAGAGCTCTATGACGGGGGCACCAAGACTGCTTGGTTGCGCCTATTTTCGGAGCCCAAAATCAAATATTTTTATCAGTTTCAAAACACTTTTCCTCTTTTGCGATATTTTTTGTCCCGGATCGTACGTCGTAAACCCCGAAAAGGACGACAATTTAATCCATCACATTTCTATTACCGAATCCCATGGCACCTTAGGAAAGACAACTTCACTTCACGTAGACGCTGGGCCCCAAACAGAGGGCGTGGGGCTTGTGGCTAGGTATCCGTCGCTCCAGTGCCTATAACTTTTGATCCGTAAGGAATTACGTGGCACACAACATACCGTTGGAAAGCTCTCTGAGAGCTCTACGACGGGGGCTCCGAGCATGTTCGGTTGCCCCTATTTTTGGAGGCCAAAACTGAACGTTTTCAACAATTTCGCGACACTTTTCTTCATTTGCATTGTTTTTCTGTCCCGGATAGTATGTTGTGAGCCGCGAAAATGACGACAACCTAATTCATCACATTTCTATTTCTGAATAACACGGCACCTTAGGCAAGACAACTTCACTTCACGTAGAGGCTAGGCCCGCAAACAGAGGGCGTGGGACTTGTGACAAGGTATCCGTCGCTCCGGTGCCTATAAATTTTGATCCGTAAGGAGTTTCGCGGCGCACAACATATTGTTGGAAAGCTCTGTGAGAGCTCTACGACGGTGGCACCAAGCTTGCTCGTCTACGCCTATTTTCAGAGCCCAAAATCGAATGTTTTCATCAGTTTCGGTACACTTTTATGCTTTTGCATTGTTTTTCTGTCCCGGATCGTACATCGTGAGCCTCGAAACGGACAACAACCTAATCCATCACATTTCTATTACAGAATTCCACGGTACCTTGGGCAAGACAACTTCACGTCACGTAGAGGCTTGGCCCGCAAACAGAGGGCGTGGGGCTTGTGACCACGTATCCGTCGCTCCGGTGCCCATAACTTTAGATCCGTAAGGAGTTACGCGGCGCACAGCATACCGTTGGAAAGCACTCTGAGAGTTCTACGATAAGGGCACCAAGCCTGTTCGATTGCACCTGTTTTAGAAGCCCAAAATCGAATGTTTTCATAAGTTTTGGGACACTTTTTTTCATTTGTGGATTTTTTCCTGCCCGGATCGTACGTTGTGAGCCGCGAAAAGGACGACAACCTAATCCATCGCATTTCTATTGCCGAATCCCACGGCACCTTGGGCAAGAAAACTTCACTTCACGTAGAGGCGGGGCCCGCAAACAACGGGCGAGGGGCTTGTGACCGGGTATCCGTTTCTACGGTGCCCATAACTTTTGATCCGTAAGGAGTTACGCGGTGCAAAACATGCAATTGGAAAGCTCCCCGAAAGCTCTACGATGGGGGCACCTAGCCTGCTAGGTTGCGCCTGTTTTTGGAGCCCAAAATTGAACATTTTCATAAGTTTTGGGATACTTTTTTTCTTTTACACTATTTTTTCGTTCCGGATCGTAGGTCGTGAGCTGCGAAAAGGACGACAACCTAATCCATCACATTTCTATTACCGATTCCCACGGCACCTTGGCAAGACAAGTTAACTTCACGTGAAGGCTGGGCCCGCAAACAGAGGGAGTGGGGCTTGTGACCAGGTATCCGTCGCTCCGGAGCCCATAACTTTTGATCAGTAAGGATTTACGCGGTGCACAGCATATTGTTGGAAAGTACTCTGAGAGCTCTACGATGGGGGAACCTATCCGGCTTGGCTGCGGCTATTTTCAGAGCCCAAAATTGAATGTTTTCATATGTTTCGGGACACTTTTCTTCTTTTGCGCTGTTTTTTCATCCTGGATTGTACGTCGTGAGCAGCGAAAAGAACGACAATCTAATCTATCACATTTCTATTACTGAATCACATGGCACGTTGGGCAAGACAACTTTACTTCATGTAGAGGCTGGACCCACAAACAGAGTGCATGGGGCTTGTGAGAAGGTTTCCGTCGCTCCGATGCCTATAACTTTTGATCCGTAAGGAGTTACGCGGCGCACAGCATACCGTTGGAAAGCATTCTGAGAGCTCCACGATGGGGGCACCTAGCCTGCTCGGTTACGACAATTTTCACAGCCCAAAATTGAATGTTTTCATTAGTTTCGGGAAACTTTTCTTCTTTTGCGCTGTTTTTTCGATCCGGATCGTACGTCGTGAGCCGCGGAAAGGACGACAACCCAATCTATCACATTTCTATAACCGAATCACACGGCACCTTGGGCAAGACAACTTCACTTCACGTAGAGGCTGGGCCCGCAAACAGAGGGTGTGGGGTTGTGACAAGGTATCCGTCGCACCGGTGCCCATAACTTTTGATCCGTAAGGAGTTACGTGGCGCACAGCATGCCGTTGGAAAGCTCTCCGAGAGCTTTATGACGGGGGCACCAAGACTGCTTGGCTGCACTTATTTTCGGAGCCCAAAATCAAACATTTTCATCAGTTTCGGGACACTTTTCTTCTTTTGCGCTGTTTTTCTGTCCCGGATCGTACGTCCTGAGCCGCGAAAAGGACGACAACTTAATCTATCACATTTCTATTACCGAATCCCATGGCACCTTAGGCAAGACAACTTCACTTCACGTAGACGCTGGGCCCCAAACAGAGGGCGTGGGGCTTGTGGCCAGGTATCTGTCGCTCCGGTGCCCATAACTTTTGATCCGTAAGGAATTATGTGGCACACAACATACCGTTGGAAAGATCTCTGAGAGCTCTATGATGGGGGCACCGAGCATGTTCGGTTGCGCCTATTTTGGAGCCTAAAACTGAACGTTTTCATCAGTTTCGGGACACTTTTCTTCATTTGCACTGTTTTTCTGTCCCGGATAGTATGTCGTGAGCCGCGAAAAGGACAACAACCTAATCCATCACATTTCTATTTACGAATCACACGGCACCTTGGGCAAGACAACTTCACTTCACGTAGAGGCTGGGCCCATAAACAAAGGGCGTGGGGCTTGTGACCAAGTATCCGTCGCTCCGATTCCTATAACTTTTGATCCGTAAGGAGTTACGTGGCGCACAGCATATTGTTGGAAAGCTCTGCGAGAGCTCTACGACGGTGGCACCAAGCTTGCTCGGCTATGCCTATTTTCAGAGCCCAAAATCGAACGTTTTCATCAGTTTTGGGATACTTTTCTGCGTTTGTATTGTTTTTCTGTCCCGGATCGTACGTCGTGAGTCGCGAAACGGACGACAACCTAATCCATCACATTTCTATTACTGAACTCCATAGCACCTTGGGCAAGACAACTTCACGTCACATAGAGGCTTGGCCAGCAAACAGAGGGCGTGGGGCTTGTGACCAGGTATCCGTCGCTCCGGTGCCCATAACTTTTGATCCGTAAGGAGTTACGCGGCGCAGAAAAAACCGTTGGAAAGCTCTCCGAGAGCTCTACGTCGAGGGTAGTAAGCCTGCTCGACTGCGCCAATTTTCGGAGCCCAAAATTAAACATTTTCATAAGTTTCGGGACACTTTTTTTCTTTTGCGTTGTTTTTCCATCCCGAATCGTACGTCGTGAGCCGCGAAAAGGACGACAACCAAATCCATCACATTTCTATTGCCGAATCACATGACACCATGGGCAAGAAAACTTAACTTCACGTAAAGGATGGGCCTGCAAACAGAGGGCATGGGGCTTGTGACCAGGTATCCGTCGCTCCAATGCCCATAACTTTTGATCCGTAAGGAGTTATGCGGCACACAGCATACCGTTGGAAAGCACTCTGAGAGCTCTACGATAGGGGCACCTAGCCTGCTCGGTTGCACCTATTTTCGAAGCCCAAAATCCTACATTTTGCATAAGTTTTGGGACATTTTTCTTCTTTTGTGCTGTTTTTCAATCCCGGATCGTACGTCGTGAGCCGCAAAAAGGACGACAACCTAATCCATCACATTTCTATTACCGAATCCCACGACACCTTGGGCAAGGCAACTTCACTTCATGTAGAGGCTGGGCCCGCAAATAGAGGACGAGGGGCTTATGCCAGGTATCCGTCGCTACGGTGACCATAACTTTTGATCTGAAAGGAGTTACACGGCGCACAGCATGCCGTTGGAAAGCTCTCCGAAAGCTCTACGATGGGGGCACCTAGCCTACTAGGTTGCGCCTGTTTTCATAGCCCAAAATCAAATATTTTCATAAATTTTGGGACACTTTTCTTCTTTTACGCTATTTTTCCATCTCGAATTGTATGTCGCGAGCCGCGAAAACGACGACAACCTAATCCATCACATTTCTATTACCGAATCACACGATACCTTAGGCAAGCCAACTTTACTTCATACCGTGGGAAAGCAATCTTAGAGCTCTATGATTGGGGCACCCCGCCTGCTTAGTTATGCCTATTTTCGGAGCCCAAAATCGAATGTTTTTATCAGTTTCGGGACACTTTTATTCTTCTGCACTGTTTTTCCGTCCCGGATCGTACGTCGTGAGCCGCGAAAAGGGCAACAACCTAATCTATCACATTTATATTAACAAATCACACGAAACCTTAGGCAAGACAACTTTACTTCACGTAGAGGCTCGGCCCACAAACAGAGGGTGTAGGGCTTGTGACCAGTTATCCGTCGCTCCGGTGCCCATAACTTTTGATCCGTAAGGAGTTACGCGGCGCACAGCATATCGTTGGAAATCACTATGAGAGCTCTACGATGGGGGCACCTAGCCTGCTCGGTTGTGCCTATTTTCGCAGCCCAAAATCGAACGTTTTCATAAGTTTTGGGACACTTTTCACTTTTTGCGCAGTTTTTTCATCCCCGATCGTACGTCGTGAGCTGCGAAAATGACGACAACCTAATCTATCACATTTCTATTACTGAATCACACGGCACCTTGGGCAAGAAAACTTCACTTCACGTAGATGCTGGGCCCGCAAACAGAGGGCGTGGGGCTTGTGACCAGGTATCCGTCGCTCTAGTGCCCATAAATTTTGATTTGTAAGGAGTTACGCGGCGCACAAAATACCGTTGGAAAGCACTCTAAGAGTCCTATGATACGGGTACCTAGCCTGCTCGATTGCACCTTTTTTCGAAGCCCAAAATCGAACGTTCTCATAAGTTTTGGGACACTTTTTTTCTTTTGTGGTTTTTTTTCCGTCCCAGATCGTATGTCGTGAGCCGCGAAAAGGACGACAACCTAATCCATCGCATTTCTATTACCGAATCCCACGGTACCTTGGGCTAGAAAACTTCACTTCACGTAGAGGTGGGGCCCGCAAACAGAGGGTGTGGGGCTTGTGACCAGGTATCCGTCACTCTGGTACCTATAACTTTTGATCCGTAAGGAGTTACGCAGCGCACAGCATACCGTTGGAAAGCACTTTGAGAGCTCTACGATGGGGGCACCTAGCCTGCTCTATTGCGCCTATTTTCGGAGCCCAAAATCAAACTTTTTCATTAGTTTCGGGACACTTTTCTTCTTTTACACTATTTTTTCATTCCGGATAGTACGTCGTGAGCAAGCAAAAAGGACAACAACCTAATTTGTCACATTTCTATTGCCAAATCACACGGCACCTTGGGCAAGAAAACTTCACTTGACGTAAAGGCTGGGTCCACAAACAGAGGGAGTGGGGCTTGTGACCAGGTATCCGTCACTCCGGTGCCCATAACTTTTGATCCGAAAAGAGTTACGCGGCGCACAGCATACCGTTGGAAAGCGCTCTGAGAGTTCTATGATACGGGCACCTAGCCTGCTCGATTGCACCTTTTTTCAAAGCCCAAAATCGAACGTTTTCATAAGTTTTGGGACACTTTTTTTCTTTTGTGGTTTTTTCCGTCCCAAATCGTACGTCGTGAGCCGCAAAAAGGACGACAACCTAATCCATCGCAATTCTATTACCGAATCCCACGGCACCTTGGGCTAGAAAACTTCACTTCACGTAGAGGTGGGGCCCGCAAACAAAGGGCAAGGGGCTTGTGACCGGGTATCCGTTTCTATGGTACCTATAACTTTTGATCCGTAAGGAGTTACGCGGCGCACAACATGCCGTTGGAAAGCTCTTCGAAAGCTCTACGATGGGGGCACCTAGTCTGCTAGGCTACGCCTGTTTTCAAGCCCAAAATCAAACATTTTCATAAGTTTTGGGACACTTTTCATCTTTTATGTTATTTTTTCATCCCGGATCGTACGTCGTGATTCGTGAAAAGGACGACAACCTAATCCATCACTTTTCTATTACCAAGTCACACTATACCTCAGGCAAGACAACTTTACTTCACGTAGAGGCTGGGCCCGCAAACACAGGGTGTGGGGATTGTGACCAGATATCCGTCGCTCTGGTACCCATAACTTTTGATCCGTAGGGAGTTACGCGGCGCACAGCATACCGTTGGAAAGCACTCTGAGAGTTCTACGATGGGGGCACCTAGCTTGCTCAGCTACGCCTATTTTCGGAGCCCAAAATTGAATGTTTTCATAAGTTTTGGTACACTTTTAATCTTTTTGCACTGTTTTTCCGTCCCGGATCGTACGTCGTGAGCCGCCAAAACAACGATAACCTAATCCATCACATTTCTATTACCGAATCACACGGTACCTTAGGCAAAACAACTTCACTTCACGAAGAGGCTGGGCTCGCAAACAGAGGGCGTGGGGCTTGTGACCTGGTATCTGTCACATTGGTGCCCATAACTTTTGTTCCGTAAGGAGTTACGTGGCCCACAGCATGCCGTTAGAAAGCTCTCCGAGAGCTCTACGGCAGTAGGCACCAAGCCAGCTTGGCTACACCTTCTTTCAGAGCCCAAAATAGAACATTTTCATCAGTTTTGGGACACTATTCTTCTTTTGCACTGTTTTTCTCTCTCGGATCGTACGTCGTGAGCCGCGAAAATGATGACAACCTATTCCATCACATTTCTATTACCAAATCACATGGCACATTGGGCAAGATAACTTTACTTCACGTAGAACCTGGGCCCACAAACAGAGGGCGTAGGGCTTGTGACTAGGTATCCGTCGCTCCGGTGCCTATAACTTTTAATCCGTATGGAGTTACCCGACGCACAGCATACCGTTGGAAGATCTCCAAGACCTCTATGACGGGGGCACCAAGACTGCCCCACTGCACCTATTTTCGGAGCACAAAATCGAACGTTTTCATCAATTTCGAGACACTTTTATTCTTTTGCGCTATTTTTTGTCCCGGATCGTACGTCGTGAGCCGTGAAAAGGATGACAACCTAATCCATCTCATTTCTATTACAGAATCACACGGTACCTTGGGCAAGACAACTTCACTTCACGTAGAGGCTAGGCCCGCAAACAGAGGGCGTGGGGCTTGTGACCAGGTATCCATCGCACCGGTGCCCATAACTTTTGATCCGTAACGAGTTACGCGGTGCACAGTATGCCGTTAGAAAGCTCTCTGAAAGATCTATGACGAGGGCAGCAAGCCTGCTTGGCTGCGCCTATTTTCAGAGCCCAAAATCGAACGTTTTCATCAGTTTCGGGATACTTTTCCTCATTTGCACTGTTTTTCTGTCCCGGATCGTACGTCGTGAGCCGCGAAAAGGATGACAACCTAATCCATCACATTTCTATTATTGAATCTCACAGCACCTTGGGCAAGACAACTTCACTTCACGTAGAGGCTGGGCCCGCAAAAAGAGGGCGAGGGGCTTGTGACCAGGTATCCGTCGCTCCGGTGCCCATAACTTTTGATCCGTAAGGTGTTACGCGGCGCATAGCATACCATTAGAAAGCACTCTGAGAGCTGTACGATGGGGACACCTAGCTTGCTCGGTTACGCCTATTTTCAGAGCCCAAAATTGAACATTTTCATCAGTTTCGGGACACTTTTATTCTTTTGCGCTGTTTTTCCTTCCCGAATCGTACGTCGTGAGCCGCGAAAAGGATGACAACCTAATCCATTACATTTCTATTACCGAATCACATAGCACATTGGGCAAGACAACTTCACTTCACGTAGAGGCTGGGCCCTCAAACAGAGGGCGTTGGGCTTGTGACCAGGTATCCATCGCACCGGTGCACCAGCATGCCGTTGGAAATCTCTCCAAGAACTTTATGATGGGGGCACCAAACCTACTCGGCTGCACCTATTTTCGAAGCCCAAAATCGAACGTTTTCATCAAATTCGGGATACTTTTCTTCTTTTGCACTATTTTTTCATCCCGAATCGTATGTCGTGAGCTGCGAAAAGGATGACAACCGAATCCATCACATTTCTATTACCAAATCCCATGTCACCTTGGGCAAGACAACTTCACTTCACGTAGAAGCTGGGCCGCAAACAGAGTGCGTGGGGCTTATGACCAGGTAGTCGTCGCTCCGGTGCCCATAACTTTTGATTTGTAAGGAGTTACGCAGTGCACAACATGCAGTTGGAAAGCTCTCCGAGAGCTCTACGATGGGGGAACTAAGCCTGCTCGGCTGCACCTGCTTTCGTAGCCCAAAATTGAACATTTTCATTAGTTTCGGGACACTTTTCTTCTTTTGCACTATTTTTCTATCCCAGATCGTACATCGTGAGCCGTGAAAAGGACGACAACCTAAACCATCACTTTTCTATTACTGAATTACACGGCACCTTGGGCTAGACAACTTCACTTCAAGTAGAGGCTGGGCGCGCAAACAGAGGGTGTGGGGCTTGTTACCAGGTATCCGTCGCTCTGGTGCCTATAACGTTTGATCCGTAAGGAGTTACGCGGCGCACAGCATACCGTTGGAAAGCACTCTGAGAGCTCTACAACATGGGCACCCAGCTTGCTCAGCTGCGCCTATTTTCGGAGCCCAAAATCGAACGTCTTCATCAGTTTCGGGACACTTTTCTTCTTTTGCACTGTTTTTCTGTCCCTGATCGTACGTCGTGAGCTACGAAAAGGACGACAAGCTAATCCATCACATTTCGATTACTGAATTCAACAACACCTTGGGCAAGATAACTTCACTTCACGTAGAGGCTTGGCCCGCAAGCGGAGGGCGTGGGGCTTGTGAACAGGTATCCGTCGCTCCGGTGCCCATAACTTTTGATCTGTAAGGAGTTACGCGGCGCACAGCATACCGTTGGAAAGCTCTCCGAGAGCTCTACGATGGGAGCACCAAGCTTGCCCAGCTGCGCCAATTTTCAGAGCCCAAAGTTAAATATTTTTCATCAGTTTTGGGACACTTTTCTTCTTTTGCGCAGTTTTTTCGTCTCGGATCGTACGTCGTGAGCCGTGGAAAGGACGACAACCTAATCCATCACATTTCTATTATCAAATCCCATGGCACTTTGGGCAAGACAAATTCACTTCGCGTAGAGGCTGCGCCCGCAAACAGAGGGCGTGGGGCTTATGACCAGGTATCTGTCGCTCCGGTGCCCATAACTTTTGATCCGTAAGGAGTTACGCTGTGCACAACATACTGTTGGAAAGCTCTCCGAGAGCCCTACGATGGTGGTAGCAAGCCTGCTCGGCTGCTCCTATTTTCAGACTCCAAAATCGAACATTTTCATCAGTTTTGGGACACTTTTCTTCTTTTGCGCTGTTTTTCCGTCCTGGATCGTTAGTCGTGAGCCACGAAAAGGACGACAACCTAACACATTCCATTTTTATTACCTAATCCCATGACGCCTAGCGTAAGACAACTTCACTTCATGTAGAGGCTGGGCCCCCAAACCGACGGCGTGGAGCTTGCGACAAGGTATCCGCCGCTCCGGTGCCCATAACTTTTGATCCGTAAGGAGTTACGCGGCTCACATCATACCGTTGGAATGCCCTCCGAGAGCTCTACTACGGGGGCACCAAGTTTGCTTGGCAGCACCTATTTTCGGAGCCCAAAATCGAACATTTTCATCAATTTTGGGACACTTTTCTTCTTTTGCGCTATTTTTTAATCTCGGATCGTACGTCGTGAGTCATGAAAAGGACAACAACCGAATCTATCACATTTCTATTACTAAATCCCATGACAACTTGGGAAAGACAACTTCACTTCTCGTAGATGCTGGGCCCGCAAACAGAGGGCTAGGGGCTTGTGACAAGGTATCCGTCGCCCCGGTGCCCATACCTTTTGATCCGAAAGGAGTTACGCGGCGCACAACATACCGTTGGAAAGAACTCTGAGATCTCTACAACAGGGACAACAAGCCTGCTCGGCTGCGCCTATTTTCAGAGCCCAAAATTGAACGTTTTCAAAAGTTTTGGGACACTTTTATACTTTTAGGCTGTTTTTCGGTCCCGGATCGTACGTCGTGTGTTGCGAAAAGGACGACAACCTAATCCATCACATTTTTATTACCGAATCCCGCAGCACCTTGGGCATGACAACTTCACTTCACGTAGAGGCTGGGCCCACAAATAGAGGGCGAGGGCTTGTGACCAGGTATCCATCGCTACGATGCCCATAACTTTTGATCCGTAAGGAGTTACGCGGTGCACAACTTACCGTTGGAAAGCTCTCTAAGAGCTCTACGATAGAGGCACTTAGCCTACTAGGCTACGCCTATTTTTGGGGCCCAAAATTGAATATTTTCATAATTTTTGGGACAATTTTCTTCTTTTACGCTATTTTTTCGTGCCAGATCGTACGTCGTGAGCCGCAAAAAGGACGGTAACCAATCTATCACATTTATATTATTGAATCCCATGGCACCTTGGGAAAGACAACTTCACTTCACGTAGAGGCTGGGCCCACAAACTGAGGGCGTGGGGCTTGTGACCAAGTATCCGTCGCTCCAGTACCTATAACTTTTGATCCGTAAGGAGTTACGTGGCGCACAACATACCGCTTAGAGCTATCCGAGAGCTCTAAGATTGGGGAACCAAGCCTGCCCGGCTGCGCCTATTTTTGGAGCTTAAAATCGAATATTTTCAACAGTTTTAGGACACTTTTCTTCTTTTGCGCAGTTTTTCCGTCCCGGATCGTACGTCGTGAGCCTCGAAAAGGACCACAACCTAATCCATCACATTTCTATTACCGAAACCCATGGCATATTAGGCAAGACAAATTCATTTCGCGTAGAGGTTGCGCCCGCAAACAGAGTGTGTGGGACTTGTGACCAGGTATCCGTCGCTCCGGTGCCCATAACTTTTTATCCGTAAGGAGTTATGCGGCGCACAACATATTTTTGGAAAGCACTTTAGGAGCTTTACAATGAGGGCACCTATCCTGCTCGGTTGCGCCAATTTTCAAAGCCCAATATTGAACGTTTTCTTCTGTTTCAGGACACTTTTCTTCTTTTGCGCTATTTTTTCATCCCGGATCGTATGTCGTGAGCCACGAAAAGAACGACAACCTAATCCATCACATTTCTATTACCGAATCACATGGCACGTTGGGCAAGACAACTTCACTTTACGTAGAGGCTGTGCCTGCAAACAGAGGGCGTGGGGCTTGTGACCAGGTATCCGTCGCTCCGGTGCCTATAACTTTTGATCCGTAAGGAGTTACACGGCGCATAGTGTAACGTTGGAAAGCACTCTGAGAGCTCAACGATGGGGGCACCTAGCCTGCTCGGTTGCGCCTATTTTTGGAGCCCAAAATCGGACATTTTCATCAGTTTCGAGACACTTTTCTTCTTTTATGCTGTTTTTCCATCACGGATCGCACGTCGTGAGCCGCAAAAAGGACAACAACCTAATCCATCACATTTCTATTACTAAATCACACGACACCTTGGGCAAGACAACTTCACTTCATGCAGAGGCTGGGCCCGCAAACAGAGGGCGTAGGGCTTGTGACCAGGTATCCGTCGCTCCGGAATTAGAGATTGTTTGCTTGTCTCAATGATTGTGAGAAAATAGACCATTGCAGTAGGGATACTTTTTTTCTTTTGCGCTATTTTTTCATCCTGGATAGTACATCGTGAGCCGCAAAAAGGACGATAACCTAATCTATCACATTTCTATTATCGAATCCCATGGTACCTTGGACAAGACAACTGCGCTTCACGTAGAGGCTGGGCCCGTAAACCGAGGGCTTGGGACTTGTGACCAGGTATCCTTCACTCCGGTGCCTATAACTTTTGATCTGTAAGGAGTTACGCGGCGCACAGCATACCGCTGAAAGCTCTCCGAAAGCTCTAAGATGGGGGCACCAAGCCTGCCTGGCTGCGCCTATTTTTGGAGCCCAAAATTGAATATTTTCATCAGTTTTGGGACACTTCTCTTCTTTTGCGCAGTTTTTCATTCTCGGATCGTACGTCGTGAGCCACGAAAAGGACGACAACCTAATCCATCACATTTCTATTACCGAATCCATGGCACATTGGGCAAGACAAATTCCCTTCGTGTAGAGGCTGTGCCCGCAAACAGAGGGCGTGGGGCTTGTGACCAGGTATCCGTCGCTCTGGAATTGGAGATTGTTTGCTTGTCTCAATTATTGTGAGAAAATAGACCATTGCAGTAGGGTTTTCATCTAGTGATATGCTTTGAAAATTATTGTAACTTCTCTTGTTGTATTAAATGCTTGGGATTGTGGCACTTGGATGTTGTGTGGACTGTTTTGAATGCTTGAGGATGTTTTAATTAATTGATGCATGGCTTGAGTTTAATTACATGACAACTTGGGGCTTAATCGCACGGGTGAGCATGAATCGAAACCCTAATGACTAGGAAAACTTGCTAAGTGTTGATCCTATGGATATTGTGTTTAATTATGTGATTAGTAGGCTTCCCGTAGTTGCCCTTATAGCCCTAAATGTGATTTCGATGATTACATGTTGACAAGTAGGCCTTTCTTACACCCGGTCCTACGTAAACGTCGTTGCATGTTGTATGACCTTATTATTTGATTACGTGAACTTCGAAATGAGTTATATGACTTGATTTACATGTTTTACATGGCTGCCCGTTTAATATTTATATAACTCCATGTGCTCTATAAGTGAAATTACCTGTCATATCATGCCTCGCGTGTTTACTTGTCAATGTGCAATCTTATGACTGCTCGAAGGCAACCTACTATGTTGTCCTTCTAATATGATATATTAAAATTCATAATGTGCATTGCATACAAGGTTGCAACCTTTTATTCTGGTGTGGTAGTGTTTCACCACACCGGGTGCCATCGGGCTTACCGGTGCAACCGTGACTACCATTGTCCAATTCCCTCTCTTGCTTGGGGGCTAGACTTCCTCGGAGAGTTGGGTCGTAGGATTTTGGGGTACATCCGGAGTACACCCATTTGGCGTGATAAGTGGATGATTTGAAGTCGGCCGCAACAACTAATACTGGAAGTAAATTGAGAGCAAAAGCTCACTGTATCCTTTTCACTATGTGTATAAGTACTCTCGCTTGGTTCCTAGAGGACCTCGGGGAGGAAAGACGGGTAATTGTGTTCTTTTACTCTTATGTTACATTATGTATTTACTTGTGATATATGTCATGCTTGCAAAAAGAGTTTTCATAAGTTGAACCAGAAAAAGAGTTTCAAAACTTATTTCTCGTTCCCCCTCGCTGAGTTCATAAGGACTCACCCTCTTTTATCATCTCAGGTGAAGAAGACCAGGAACAGGTACCCGAGGACAATGTGCCTAATGATGACTCCTTGGAATGATTGCTTACCCTACGTGCCTTACTTGACTATGGCCATTTTGTGAATGATATGTTGCTTGAAGACTATTTCTTATGTTGCATGTTAGTGTATTATAAATGACCCCCGTTGCAATTTGGGATCTAATTTTGGGTTGTACTGATCATAACTAGATAGATACTCTTATGGTCATTTTGGTATCGCTACTGGTTAGTATCTATCACAGGCTTATGAAGTATCAGGTAAAGGATTAAGTAAAATGAATCTATCCAATCTTAAGCAGGTACTCATTGTTAAGTTAAGATCAACAGGTACCGGTGTAACTAGATTGACAAATAAACGAGACAGAGTTATCATGCTAGGTTGTTAATCAAACGAGACTTCAAGATAACTAGTAGGCGTTTCGATTGGTGATAAATAGTAATCTTAGTTGGAAATGAAATTGAGATTAGAAATTTTGAGGCGTTTAGAGAATTAGATCAAACTAAAGAGCCCAATTACAGCCGTTATGTTGCCGGTTTTCTAGAGAATTTGTGGAGTTTAGGCTAAACGTTAAGTATTAAACCTTCATGAACGATTAAGTACGTGAAATGACTTGAATGTTTAGCTTACACCCTAGTCTAACCTCTATAGGTCGGGTTGGGGTGTGACATCTTATCTTAATGGTATCAGAGCTTAGATTGCTTAAGCCGGGTTTAACTCTCGGACCATGGGTAGAAGCCCTAAGGTAATTGAGATGACTTGTTTATATGTGTTATTGTGTGACAATATCAATTGTGCCTTCTCTGTTTCTATGTGCTTATGTGATTAACATGTCTTAACTATTTCTAGAAATTGTGTATCTATATAAAATTATATGTTGCATATCTTATGCATTAAATTCTTATTTGTCGTATTCCAATAAATTGTGCATCGTAATCTGTGCCTATAGATGGCTGGCCCTAGTACCCGCACTACTAATAGGAGCGGTGAGCCCCAAGAGACCGAAGATGCTCATCAAACTAATCCCAGCATGGCTATGTTTAACATGATGGCGAATGCCATGGATCGTGTGTCGCGAGTGATGGAATGTCAAGATGCATGTGAAGAAAACAACAACAACAACAGGAATGATGGTAACCATAGGAAGAATAGTAGAATGCGGGAGTTCCTTGACTTTCGCCCGTCCAAATTCCATGGGAAAGCTGATGATGAAAAGGTCGAGGCTTGGCTATCCGAGATTGAAAGGATTTTCAGGCCACTTGACTATACTGATGAAGAAAAGATGGAGTTCACTGTGTTTCTGTTGCACGGGGATACTGAGCATTGGTGGCACACTGTGAAGGCACTTTGGGAAACTGATCATACACCTTGCTTGTGGGGTAATTTTGTTAAAGCATTCAAGGAGAAATACATACCTGCAGTTTCCAGGCAGAGGCGAATTGAAGAATTCATGCACTTGAACCAGGGTAACATGACAGTGGCCCAGTATGAGGCTTGTTTTGACAGACTGTCCCGTTATGCTCAATACATGGTCAGTACCCCTTAGGCGAAGATGTGGAAATTTACGAATGGGTTGAGGCCAGAAATTCAGGACCAATTGCAAGGATTGTTGAAGAAGGGATTTGTTCAACCAAGTTCTTCTCCGTGGGGTGCGCCAGTCCTATTTGTAAAGAAGAAAGACGGAACGTTGAGGCTATGTATCTATTATCTAGGATTGAACCAAGTGACTGTCAAGAATAAGTACCCACTTCCACTGATCGACGAGTTGTTTGATCAACTTCAGGGAGCCAAAGTGTATTCGAAGCTCGATTTGAGCAAGGGTACTACCAGTTGCGGATCAAATTGGAGGATGTGCCTAAAACGGCTTTCATGACACGATATGGGCATTATGAATATGTGGTGATGCCATTTGAGGTAACTAATGCCCCTGTAGCTTTTATGGACTTGATGCACAGGGTATTTCAACCCTACTTGGACCAATTTGTGGTGATCTTTATTGATGATATTTTGGTATACTCGAAATCCGAGGCTCAGCATGAACAACATCTGCGATTGGTATTGCAGAAACTTCGAGAGCATCAATTGTACGCAAAGTTTAGCAAATGTGAATTTTGGTTGCAGCAGATTGCATTTTTGGGGTACATCATATCCCAAGAGGGAATAGCAGTGGACCCAACAAAGATAGAAGTGGTGATGTCTTGGAAGAAGCTGGAAAATATTACAGAAGTTCGGAGTTTTCTTGGTCTAGCCGGCTATTACCGGAGGTTCGTGAAGGATTTCTCAAAGATCGCAGGACCGCTTACAAAGCTCACTCAAAAGAAAACAAAGTTCGTGTGGGATGACAAGTGTGAGAACAGCTTCCAAGAATTGAAGAAGAGATTGACTACCGCACCTATTCTTGTATTGCCTGAAGGGAGTCAAGGCTTTGTAATCTATAGCGATGCTTCGAAGGAAGGACTGGGTTGTGTGTTGATGCAAAATGGTAGAGTGATTGCATATGCTTCTAGGAAACCGAAGCCGTATGAATTGAACTACCCGACGCATGATTTGGAGTTAGCGGCTATTGTGTTTGCACTCAAGAAATGGAGGCACTATTTGTGGGGTAACAAGTTCGAGGTGTTTACTGATCACAAGAGCGTGAAATACTTGTTCTCGCAAAAAGAGTTGAACATGAGGCAAAGACGGTGGATGGAGCTTCTGGATGATTATAACTGCACAATCAATTATGTGCCCGGTAAAGCAAATGTAGTTGCAGATGCCTTAAGTCGGAAGGCGAGCATGGCAAAATTGGAAGTTAAGGTGCAGGAATTGTTAGAGGAAGCATTCTTGAGGAAACCACAATTGACTCAAAAAGGGTTACTATTTGCCATTACACAAGTTCAATCAACCTTGTTGTCTGAATTACGAGAGGCTCAACAGAAGGAGCAACAGTTTCAGAAGATTAAAGAAAGCAACACAGATTTCAAGTTTCATGATGATGGTATTTGGAGGTTTAGGAATCGGATTTGTGTTCCTAATGAGCCAAAGCTGAAAAAGAAGATTCTTGAAGAAGCACATAATTCAAGATACACTATTTACCCCTGCGGAACAAAGATGTACCGGGATTTGAAGCAACACTATTAGTGGAATAACATGAAGAGAGAGATTGCGGAGTTTGTGGCACGGTGTTTGACTTGCCAGAGAGTCAAAGCAGAACATCAACGACTAGCAGGTTTACTTCAGCCTTTGGAAATTCCTCAATGGAAATGGTAACATATAACTATGGACTTTGTCATGGACCTGCCCAGGTTACAAAAGGGTCATGACGCTGTTTGGGTCATAGTGGATAGATTGACTAAGTCAGCACACTTCTTACCGATGAACAAGGAGGATAGTCCTGAGAAATTAGGAGATATGTATGTGGCGGATATTGTAAGGTTGCACGAGATGCCTGTGAGTATTGTATCAGATAGGGATCCTCGTTTTACTTCCCGACTTTGGAAGAGATTGCAAGAAGCCTTGGGAACGAAGTTGAGTTTCAGCATGGCTTATCACCCTCAGACTGATGGACAATCTGAGAGAACTATTCAGATTCTGGAGGATATGCTGAGGGCATGTGTTTTAGACTTCGGGAAAGGTTGGGAGAAATATCTGTCTTTAGCGGAGTTCACTTATAATAACAGTTATCAGGCCACTATAGGGATGGCCCCATTTGAGGCATTGTATGGACGTAAGTATCGATCCCCAATTTACTGGGATGAAGTAGGTGAGAACAAGACTTTTGACCCGACCCTTCTACGTGAACTTATGAAGACTGTTGATAATGTCCACCTCATCCGAAAATGGATGCTTACTGCCCAAAGTAGGCAGAAAAGTTATGCAGACCGACGGAGACAGAGTCTAGAGTTTGAGGTTGGCGACAAGGTGTTCTTGAAGATATCACCTCGGAGGGGACTGATTAGACACGGCAAGGGTAGAAAGTTGAGCCCAAGGTTTGTAGGACCATTTGAGATAATTGAGAAGGTTGAAAAATTGGCGTATCGCCTGGAGCTACCACAAAACCTCTCCAATATTCATGACGTCTTTCATGTTTCAATGCTACGGAAGTATCACCCTGATCCATCGCATATCTTGGAGCCAGAGCCGTTGCAGCTTCAGGAGAACTTGTCTTATGAAGAGAAGCCTATTCGGATCCTAGACCAGCAAGATCGGGAGTTGTGCAACAAATCTATACCGGTGGTGAAAGTGTTGTGGGATCACCATGGAGTTGAAGAAGCAACGTGGGAAAGGCGAGACCAGATGGAGCAACAGTATCCAACATTATTTCAAAGGTAATATTGAATTTCGGGACAAAATTCTTTTAAAGAAGGGAGGATGTGAGGGCCGACCTCTATTTGCGTGTGATACATCGTTTCGTGTGCCCTAACCTAGATTTGCATGCCTTGACCTAGGTTTAAGAGTCGTGTTTCATTTTGTGTGCCTTGCATTGAATTACGTGCATACATTTTGGGTTGCATGCATTTACTTGGGAATCGTGCATTCGTCTCGTAGTTCGTGTTTTACCTCGTAGTGCGTGCCTTAGACCTAAGAAAGTGTGCCGACACGCTAATCAAGAAAGCATCTTACACGAAGTACTAGATCATTAATTAATCCTATAAATTCCACCAACTAATATTAAAATGCCAATTCAACTCACTAGAAGACGAAATCTCACAAAAAACTAGACATTCTTATTCTTTATTCCTTATTCTTTTGCACATCCCAAACACACAATTAAATAATGCTCAAAAGATGACAAAAATTCAGAATTTTGCAAGCCTTGGCCGACCACTTTTTGCATTTGTGCTTGCTTTGCATAATTCAAAATTAAACCTAGACATCCTATGACAAGCTCATGACAAATCACTTCAAAAATGCATAAAAAAATGAAACCAAAGCTCCACAATCTCGACACACTCAAATTGCCCATGCTAGACAATTCAAATTATGCTCCTTGAAGATACAAATTCTGAATTTTGCAAGCCCTAGGCCGACACATGCATCAAATTCTTCAAGCTTTTCATTTTCTTTCATTCTTTCTCTCTTTCTCTCATTTTTCTCTTACTCTCTCATTTCTTCTCTCTCTCTCTCGGCCCTTGGCAGCAATTCTACTCTCCATAGCTTGAGTTCATCATCCTAAGGTTCATCAAGGCATTCAAGATACTAGGAAGCTCGACCAAGCAAGCTAGAATGCAAAAGACACACATGCAAGTTCATTCGGCCCTTAGGTATGGTTGATAGCTCCTATTTCATTTCCTTTTTGTTCTAGCCACTTGCACATACTAAGAACATGGTTACTAAGCTAGGAATTAGAGAATCTCAAGTTGTCTCTCGACTAAGCAAGGAAAAAGGACAACCTTGTGCATCATCAAGAGTTTTGTGCATCTTCATTGTTGTCTTGCTAAGGTGAGGGCTAAAACTCTTTTGAAAAGCTTTCACAAACCCCATCCATGCCTTTAAATGTCTATTTTTACCTCTGTACTCATGATATATGTGTGTACATGAGCTTTTGTAAACATGCATGGCACGATATTTGGCTAGAATGTGAAGATAGGTGAAATCGCGTATTTGGCAGCTTTCTGTTCTATTGGAGCGAAGTGAATTTGACCAAGTAAATGATGTTGAAATGCATGAAAATTGGTAGGTAACTAGTTTTTCCAGTTCTAAGCATTTTTAGTAGAAATAGGCCAAAGCTAATTTTGACTCTAAGGTCCCCAAATGGCAAAATATCGAAAGGTGTCCAAATCTGGAAAATCTGGGAAAATGAAGCAGGTTTTGGCAGATTCACTGTTCTTGTAGAACAAACCGGTTTTGACTTAGTAAATGATATCCAAAATGCATGAAATTTGGTGTGCTGCTATATTTTTCAGTTCTGGACAGTTTTTTCAGAAATAGACTAAGGCTAAATCGGAACCTAAGGTCCTCAAAAATGACAAGCATTGAAATGTGTACAAATCTGCACAGTTTTGCGTAGTCTCATGGTTTTGGCTATAACTCTTGAACCCGAACTACAAATGATGCGAGGTTTGTTTCTGGATTTAGTTCACTCCTTAAGATTTAATTTGACATTTTGTTCACTGGAATTGGAGATTGTTTGCTTGTCTCAATGATTGTGAGAAAACAGACCACTACAGTAGGGTTTTCATCTAGTGATATGCTTTGAAAATTATTGTAACTTCTCTTGTTGTATTAAATGCTTGGGATTGTGGCACTTGGATGTTGTGTGGACTGATTTGAATGCTTGAGGATGTTTTAATTAATTGATGCATGGCTTGAGTTTAATTACATGACAACTTGGGGCTTAATCGCACGGGTGAGCATGAATTGAAACCCTAATGACTAGGAAAACTCGCTAAGTGTTGATCCTATGGATATCGTGTTTAATTATGTGATTAGTAGGCTGCCCGTAGTTTCCCTTATAGCCCTAAATGTGATTCCGATGATTACATGTTGACAAGTAGGCCTTTCTTGCACCCGGTCCTACGTAAATGTTGTTGCATGTTGTATGACCTTATTATTTGATTACGTGAACTTCGAAATGAGTTATATGACTTGATTTACATGTTTTACATGGCTGCCCATTTAATATTCATATAACTCCATGTGCTTTACAAGTGAAATTACCTGTCATATCATGCCTCGCGTGTTTACTTGTCAATGTGCAATCTTATGACTGTTCGGAGGCAACCTACTTTGTTGTCCTCCTAATGTGATATATTAAATGTCATAAATGTGCATTGCATACAAGGTTGCAACCTTTCATTCTAGCGTGGTAGCATTCATGCACACTGGGCAGCATCGGGCTTGCCGGTGCAACCGTGACTACCATTGTCCAATTCCCTCTCTCACTTGGGGGCTAGACTTCCTCGGAGAGTTGGGTCGTAGGATTTCGGGGTATATCCGGAGTACACCCATTTGGCGTGATAAGTGGATGATTTGAAGTCATCTGCAACAACTGATACTGGAAGTAAACTGAGAGCAAAAGCTCACCGTATCCTTTTCACTATGTATATAAGTACTCTCGCTTGGTTCCTAGAGGACCTCGGGGAGGAAAGACGGGTAATTGTGTTCTTTTACTCTTATATTACGTTATGAACTTACTTGTGATATATGTCATGCTTACAAAAGGGTTTTCATAAGTTGAACCGGAAAAAGAGTTTCAAAACTTATTTCTCGTTCCCCCTCGCTGAGTTCATAAGGACTCACCCTCTTTTATCATCTCAGGTGAAGAAGACCAGGAACAGGTACCCAAGGACAACGTGCCTAATGATGACTCCTTGGAAGGATTGCTTGCCCTACGTGCCTGACTTGACTATGGCCATTTTGTGAACGATATGTTGCTTGAAGACTATTTCTTATGTTGCTTGTTAGTGTATTGTAAATGACCCCCGTTATAATTTGGGGTCAAATTTTGGGTTGTACTGATCATGACTAGATAGACACTCTTATGGTCGTTTTTACTATCGCTACTGGTTAGTATCTATCACAGGCTTATGAAGTATCAGGTCAAGGATTAAGTAAAATGAATCTATCCAATCTTAAGCAGGTACTCATTGTTAAGTTAAGATCAACAGGTACTGGTGTAACTAGATTGACAAATAAACGAGACAGAGTTATCATGCTAGGTTGTTAATCAAACGAGACTTTGAGATAACTAGTAGGTGTTTCGATTGGTGATAAATAGTAATCTTAGTTGGAAATGAAATTGAGATTGGAAATTTTGAGGCGTTTAGAGAATTAGGTCAAACTAAAGAGCCTAATTACAGCCGTTATGCTGCCGATTTTCCAGAGAATTTATGGAGTTTAGGCTAAACGTTAAGTATTAAACCTTCATGAACGATTAAGTACGTGAAATGACTTGAATTTTTAGCTCACACCCTAGTCTAACCTCTATAGGTCGGGTTGGGGCGTGACAGCGTGGAGCTTGCGACCAGGTATCCGTCGCTCCGGTGCCCATAACTTTTGATCCGTAAAGAGTTACGCTATACACATCATACTGTTGGAAAGCTCTCCGAGAGCTCTACGACGATGGCAACAAGCCTGCTCGGCTGCGCCTATCTTCAGAGCCCAAAATTGAACGTTTTCATCAATTTTGGGACACTTTTCCTCTTTTGCTCTGTTTTTCCGTCATGGATCGTACGTCGCGAGCCACGAAAAGGACAAAAACCTAATCCATCACATTTTTATTACTGAATCTCATGGCACCTTGGGCAAGACAACTTCACTTCACATAGAGGTTGGGCCCTCAAACCGAGGGCGCGGGGCTTGCGACCAGTTATCCGTCGCTCCGGTGCCTATAACTTTTGATCCGTAAAGAGTTATGCGACGAACAGCATATCGTTGGAAAGCCCTCTGAGAGCTCTACGACGGGGGCACCAAGTTTGCTTGGCTGCACCTATTTTTGGAGCCCAAAATCGAACATTTTCATCAATTTCGGGACACTTTTCTTCTTTTATGCTATTTTTTGGTCCCGGATCGTACGTCGTGAGCCGTGAAAAAGACGACAACTTAATCTATCACATTTCTATTACCGAATCCCAAGACACCTTGGGCAAGACAACTTCACATCACGTAGAGGCTGGGCCCACAAACAGATGGCGTGGGGCTTGTGACCAGGTATCCATCGCCCTGGTGCCCATAACTTTTGATCCGTAAAATGTTATACGGCGCACAGCATACTGTTGGAAAGCACTCTGAGCGCTCTACGACAGGGGCAACAAGCCTGCTCGGCTGCGCTTATTTTCGAAGCCCAAAATCAAACTTTTTCATAAGTTTTGGGACACTTTTGTTCTTTTGCGCTATTTTTCGGTCCGCAAATCCATCACATAGAGGCTCGGCCCGCAAACAGAGGGTATAGGGCTTGTGAACAGGTATCCGTCGCTCCGGTGCCCATAACTTTTGATCCGTAAGGAGTTACGTGGCGCACAGCATACCGTTGGAAATCACTCTGAGAGTTCTACGATGGGGGCACCTAGCCTACTCGGTTGTGCCTCTTTTCGCAGCCCAAAAATGAACGTTTTCATAAGTTTTGGGACACTTTTCTTTTTTTTCTGCTATTTTTTCATCCCGGATCGTACGTCGTGAGCTGCGAAAAGGATGACAACCTAATCCATCACATTTCTATTACCGAATCCCACGACATCTTGGGCAAGACAACTTCACTTCACGTAGAGGTTGGGCCAGCAAACAGAGGGCGAGGGGCTTGTGACCAGGTATCCGTCGCTACGGTGCCAATAACTTTTGATTCGTAAAGCGTTACGTGGCGCACAGCATACCGTTGGAAAGTTCTCTAAGAGCTCTACGATAAGGGCACCTAGCCTGCTAGGCTACGCCTATTTTTGGAGCCCAAAATCGAACATTTTCATAAGTTTTGGGACACTTTTCTTCTTTTACGTTGTTTTTTCGTGCTGGATCGTACGTCGTGAGCCACAAAAAAGACGACAACCTAATCCATCACATTTCTATTACCGAATCACACGACACCTTCGGCAAGACAATTTCACTTCACGCAGAGGCTGGGCCCGCAAACAGAGGGTGTGGGGTTTGTGACTAGGTATCCGTCGCTCCGGTGCCCATAACTTTTGATCCGTAAGGAGTTACGCGACGCACAGCATATTGTTGGAAAGCACTTTGACAGCTTTACAATGGGGGCACCTATCCTGCTCTGCTGCGCCTATTTTTAGAGCCCCAAATTGAACGTTTTCATCTATTTCGGGACACTTTTCTTCTTTTGTGTTATTTTTCCATCCCAGATCGTACGTCGTGAGCCGCGAAAAGAACATCAACCTAATCTATCACATTTCTATTACTGAATCACACGGCACGTTGGGCAAGACAACTTCACTTCACGTAGAAGCTCGGCTCGCAAACAGAGGGCGTGGGGCTTGTGACTAGGTATCCGTCGCTACGGTACCCATAACTTTTGATCCGTAAGGAGTTACGCGGCGCAAAGCATACCGTTGGAAAGCCCTCCGAGAGCTAGGCACCAAGTTCCCTTGGCTGATCCTATTTTTGGAGCCCAAAATTGAACATTTTCATCAGTTTCGGGATACTTTTCTGCTTTTGCGCTGTTTTTTCCTCCCGGATCGTACGTCGCGAGTCGTGAAAAAGACGACAACCTAATCTATCACATTTCTATTACCGAATCCCATGGCACCTTGGGCAAGACAACTTCACTTCACGTAGAGGTTGGGCCCGAAAACAGAGGGCGTGGGGCTTGTGACCAAGTATCCGTTGTCTCGGTGCCCATAACTTTTGATCCGTAAGGAGTTACACGGCACACAGCATACCGTTGGAAAGCACTCTGAGAGCTCTACGACGGGGGCAAAAAGCCTGCTCTGTTGTGCCTGTTTTCGAAGCACAAAATCGAACGTTTTCATAAGTTTTGGGACACCTTTATTCTTTTACACTATTTTTTGGTCCTGAATCGTACATCGTGAGCTGTGAAAAGGATGACAACCTAATCCATCACATTTCTATTACCGAATCCCACGACACCTTGGGCAAGACAACTTCACTTCACGTAGAGGCTGGGCCCGCAAACAGAGGGCGAGGGGTTTGTGACTAGGTATCCGTCGCTACAGTGCCCATAACTTTTGATCCGTAAGGAGTTACGCGGTCCACAGCATACCGTTGGAAAGCTCTCTAAGAGCTCTACGATAGGGGCACCTAGCCTACTAGGCTGCGCCTATTTTTGGAGCCCAAAATTGAACATTTTCATAAGTTTTGGGACACTTTTCTTCTTTTATGTTGTTTTTCCGTGACGGATCGTACGTTGTGAGCCGCAAAAAGGGCGACAACCTAATCCATCACATTTCTATTACCGAATCACACGATACCTTGGGCAAGACAACTTCACTTCATGTAGAGGCTGGGCCCGCAAACAGAGGGTGTGGGGCTTGTGACCAGGTGTCCGTCGCTCCGGTGCCCATAACTTTTGATCTGTAAGAAGTTACGCGGCGCACAGAACATTGTTGGAAAGCACTCTGAGAGCTTTACGATGGGGGCACCTATCCTACTCGGCTGCGCCTATCTTCAGAGCCCAAAATTGAACGTTTTCATCTGTTTCGGGACACTTTTCTTCTTTTTTGCTTTTTTTTCGTCCCGGATCGTACGTCGTGAGCCACGAAAAGAACGACAACCTAATCCATCACATTTCTATTACCGAGTCACTCGGCACGTTAAGCAAGACAACTTCACTTCATGTAGAGGCTCAGCCAGAAAACAGAGGGCGTGGGGCTTGTGACCAGGTATCCATCGCCCCGGTGCCCATAACTTTTGATCCATAAGGAGTTACGCGGCGTATAGCATAACGTTGGAAAGCACTCTGAGAGCTCTACGATTGGGGCCCTAGTCTGCTCGGTTGCACCTATTTTTGGAACCCAAAATCGAACGTTTTCATCAGTTTTAGGACACTTTTCTTCATTTGCGTTGTTTTTTCATCCCGGATCGTACGTCGTGAGCCGCGAAAAGGATGATAACCTAATATATCACATTTCAATTATTGAATCCCATGGCACAATGGGTATGACAACTTCACTTCACGTAGAGGCTGGGCCCGCAAACCGAGCGCTTGGGGCTTGTGACCAAGTATCCGTCGCTCCGATGCCTATAATTTTTGATCCGTAAGGAGTTACGCGGTGCACAGCATACCGTTGAATGCTCTCAGAGAGCTCTAAGGTGGGGGCACCAAGCCTACCCGGCTGTGCCTATTTTCGGAGCCCAAAATCGAATGTTTTCATCAGTTTTGGGAAAGTTTTCTTCTTTTTCTTAGTTTTTCTTTCCCGGATCATACGTCGTGAGCCGCGAAAAGGACGACAACTTAATCCATCACATTTCTATTACCGAATCCTATGGCACCTTGGGCAAGACAAATTCACTTCGCGTAGAGGCTGTGCCCGCAAACAGAGAGCGTGGGGCTTGTGACCAGGTATCCGTCGCTCTGGTGCCCATAACTTTTGATCCGTAAGGAGTTACGCTGCGCACAGCATATTGTTGGAAAGCTCTCCGAGAGCTCTACGACGGTGGCAGCAAGCCTGCTCGGCTGCGCCTATCTTTGGAGCCAAAAATTGAACGTTTTCATCAGTTTTGGGACACTTTTATTCTTTTGTGCTGTTTTTCTGTCCCGGATCGTACATCGTGAGTCGCGAAAAGGACGACAACCTAATCCATCACATTTTTATTATCGAATCCCATGGCACCTTGGGCAAGACAACTTCACTTCACGTAGAGGTTGGGCCCTCAAACCGAGGGCGTGGGGCTTGCGACCAAGTATCCGTCGCTCCAGTGCACATAACTTTTGATCCGTAAAGAGTTATGCGGGGAACAACATACCGTTGGAAAGCCCTCAGAGAGCTCTACGAAGGGGGCACCAAGTTTGCTTGGCTGCACCTATTTTTGGAGCCCAAAATCGAACATTTTCATCAATTTTGGTACACTTTTCTTCTTTTGCGCTATTTTTTCGTCCCAGATCGTACGTCGTGAGTCGTCAAAAGGACGACAACCTATTATATCACATTTCTATTAACGAATCCTACGGCACCTTGGACAAGACAACTTCAGTTCATGTAGAGGCTGGGCCCACAAACAGAGGGCGTGGGGCTTGTGACCAGGTATCAGTCACCCCGGTGCCCATAACTTTTGATCCGTAAGGAGTTTCACGGCGCACAACATACCGTTGGAAAGCACTCTGAGAGCTCTACAACGGGGGCACCAAGCCTGCTCGGCTGTGCCTCTTTTTGGAGCCCAAAATTGAATATTTTCATTAGTTTTGGGACACTTTTCTTCTTTTACGCTATTTTTCCGTCCCGAATCGTATGTCGTGAGCCGCGAAAAGAACGACAACCTAATCCATCACATTTCTATTACCGAATCACATGGCACCTTGGGCAAGACAACTTCACTTCACGAAGAGGCTGGGCCCGTAAACAGAGGGCGTGGGGCTTGTGACCAGGTATCCGTCGCTCCGGTGCCCATAACTTTTGATTCGTAAGGAGTTACGCGGCGCACAGCATACCGTTGGAAAGCACTCTGAGAGCTTTACGATAGGGGCACCTAGCCTGCTCGGTTGCACCAATTTTCGAAGCCTAAAATCAAACATTTTTATAAGTTTTGGGGCACTTTTCTTCTTTTGTGCTGTTTTTCTGTCCCGGATCGTACGTTGTGAGCCGCGAAAAGGACAACAACCTAATCCATCACATTTCTATTACCGAATCCCATGGCACCTTGGGCAAGACAACTTCACTTCACGTAGACGCTGGGCCCGCAAACAGATGGCGAGGGGCTTGTGACCAGGTATCCGTTGCTATGGTGCACATAACTTTTGATCCGTAAGGAGTTACGCGGGGCACAACATACCGTTGGAAAGCTCTCTAAGAGCTCTACGATGAGGGCATCTTGCCTGCTAGGCTGCGCCTATTTTCAGAGGCCAAAATCGAACATTTTCATAAGTTTTGGGACACTTTTCTTCTTTTACGCTGTTTTTTTATCTCGGATCGTACGTCGTGAGTCATGAAAAGGACGACAACCTAATCTATCACATTTCTATTACTGAATACCACGACACCTTGGGCAAGACAACTTCACTTCACATAGAGGCTGGGCCCGCAAACAGAGGGCATGGGGCTTGTGACCAGGTATCCGTCGCTCTAGTGCCCATAACTTTTGATCTGTAAGGAGTTACGCGGTGCACAACATACCGTTGGAAAGCACTCAGAGAGCTCTACGATAGGCACTCCTAGCCTACTCGGTTGCACTTGTTTTCGAAGCCCAAAATCGAACATTTTCATAAGTTTTGGGACATTTTTCTTCTTTTGTGCTGTTTTTCAGTCCCGGATCGTACGTCATGAGCAACGAAAAGGACGACAACCTAATCCATCACATTTTCTATTACCAAATCTCACAGCACCTTGGGCAAGACAACTGCACTTCACGTAGAGGCTGGGCCCACAACAGAGGGTGTGGGGCCTGAGACCAGGTATCCGTCGCCCCAGTGCCCGTAACTTTTGATCTGTAAGAAGTTACGCGGTGCACAACATATCGTTGGAAAGCACTCTGAGAGCTCTACGATGGGGGCACCTAGCCTGCTCAGTTGCGCCTATTTTCGAAGCCCAAATTCGAACATTTTCATAAGTTTTAGGACACTTTTTATCTTTTACGCTGTTTTTTCGTCCCGGATTGTAAGTCATGAGCAGCAAAAAAAATGACAACCTATTCCATCACATTTCTATTATCGAATCCCACGGCACCTTGGGCAAGACAACTTTACTTCACGTAGAGCCTGGGCCCGCAAACAGAGGGCGTGGGCCTTGTGACCAAGTATCCGTTGCTTCGGTGCCCATAACTTTTGATCCGTAAGGAGTTACACGATGCACAACATATAGTTGGAAATCACTGTAAGAGCTCTACAATAGGGGCAGCAAGCCTGACCGGTTGCGCCTATTTTTGGAGCACAAAATTAAGCGTTTTCATAAGTTTCGGTACACTTTTCTTCTTTTGCACTGTTTTTGGGTCTCGGATCGTACGTCGTGAGCCGCCAAAAGGATGAAAACCTAATCTATAACATTTCTATTACCGAATCCCACGGCACCTTGGGCAAGACAACTTTACTTCACGAAGAGGCTGGGCCCGCAAACAGAGGGCGAGGGGCTTGTGATCAGGTATCCGTCGCTACGGTGCACATAACTTTTGATCTTTAAGGAGTTACGCAGCGCACAACATACCTTTGGAAAGCACGCTGAGAGCTCTACGACGGGGGCACCTAGTCTGCTCCGTTGCACCTATTTTCGGAGCCCAAATTTGAACATTTTCATAAGTTTTGGGACATTTTTCTTCTTTTGCGCTGTTGTTCCATCCCGGATCGTACGTCGTGAGCCGCGAAAAGGACAACAACCTAATCCATCACATTTCTATTACCGAATTACACGGCACTTTGGGCAAGACAACTTCACTTCACATAGAGGCTAGACCTGCAAACAGAGGGCGTGGGGCTTGTGACTAGGTATCCGTAGTTCAGGTGCTCATATTTTTTGATCCGTAAGGAGTTACGCGGCGCACAGCATACCATTGGACAGCTCTCCGAGAGCTCTACAACGGGGGCACCAAGCTTGCTTGGCTGCGCCTGTTTTCGGAGCCCAAGATTGAACGTTTTCATTAGTTTTGGGATACTTTTCTTCTTTTGCAGTATTTTTCCGTCCAGGATCGTACGTCGTGAGCTGCGAAGAGGACGACAATCTAATCTATCACATTTCTATTACCGAATCCCATGGCACCTTGGGCAAGACAACTTCTTTTCACGTAGAGGCTGGGCCTGCAAACAGAGGGCGTGGGGCTTGTTACAAGTTATCCGTCTCTCCGATGCCTATAACTTTTGATTCGTAAGGAGTTACGCGGCGCACAGCATTCCGTTGGAAAGCTCTACGAGAGCTCTACGATGGGGGAACCAAGCTTGCTTGGCTCTGCCTATTTTCGGAGCCCAAAATCGAACGTTTTAATTAGTTTTGGGAAACTTTTCTTCTTTTGCGTTGTTTTTTCGTCCCAGATAGTACGTCGTGAGCGGCAAAAAGGACGACAACCTAATCCAGCACATTTCTATTACCGAATCACACGACACCTTGGGCAAGACATTACTTAACGTAGAGGCAGGGCCCGCAAACAGAGGGTGTAGGGCTTGTGAGCAGGTATTCGTCGATCTGGTGCTAATAACTTTTGATCCGTAAGGATTTACGCGGTGCATAGCATACCATTGGAAAACTCTCTGGGAGCTCTACGAAGGGGGCACCTAGCCTGCTCGGCTGCACTTGTTTTCATGGCCCAAAATTGAATATTTTCATAAGTTTTGGGACACTTTTCTTCTTTTACGCTATTTTTCTGTCCGGATCGTACGTCGTGAACCGCGAAAAGGACGACAACCTAATCCATCACTTTTCTATTACCGAATCACACGACACTTTGGGCAAGACAACTTCACTTCACGTAGAGGCTGGGCCCACAAACAGAGGGCGTGGGGCATGTGACCAGGTATCCGTCGCTCCGGTGCCCGTAACTTTTGATCCGTAAGGAGTTACACGGCGCACAACATACCGTTGGAAAGTACTCTGAAAGCTCTACGATGGGGGCACCAAGCCTGCTCGCTTTTGCATGTTTTTGGAGCCCAAAATATAATGTTTTCATAAGTTTTAGGACACTTTTCTTCTTTTACGCTGTTTTTCCATCCCGGATCGTACGTCGTGAGCCGCGAAAAGGACGACAACCTAATCCATCACATTTCTATTACCGAATCACACGGCACCTTGGGCAAGACAACTTCACTTCACGTAGAGGCTGGGCCCGCAAACAAAGGGCGTGGGGCTTGTGACCAGGTATCCGTCGCTATAGTGCCCATAAATTTTGATATATAAGGAGTTACGCGGCGCACAACATACCGTTGGAAAGCACTCTGAGAGCTCTACGATGGGGGTACCTAGCCTGCTCGGTTGCACTTGTTTTCGAAGCCCAAAATCGAACATTTTCATAAGTTTTGGGACACTTTTCTTCTTTTGTGCTGTTTTTCCGTCCCGAATCGTACGTCGTGAGCAGCGAAAAGGACGACAACCTAATCCATCACATTTCTATTACCGAATCTCATGGCACCTTGGGCAAGACAATTGCATTTCACGTAGAGGTTGGGCCTACAAACAGAGGGCGTGGGGCTTGTGACCAGGTATCCGTCGCCCCGGTGCCCATAACTTTTGATTCGTAAGGAGTTACACGGCGCACAGCATACCGTTGAAAAGTACTCTGAGAGCTCTACGATGGGGGCACCTATACTGCTCGGTTGTGCCTATTTTCGGAGCCCGAATTCTAACAGTTTCATAAGTTTTAGGACGCTTTTTATCTTTTACGCTATTTTTTCGTGCCGGATTGTAAGTCATGAGCTGCGAAAAGGACGACAACCTATTCCATCACATTTCTAATATTGAATCACATGGCACCTTGGGCAAGACAACTACACTTCACGTAGAGGCTGGGCCCAAAAACAGAGGGCGTGGGGCTTGTGACCAGGTATCCGTCGCTCCGGTGCCCATAACTTTTGATCCGTAAGGAGTTACACGACGCACAGCATACCGTTGGAAATTAAACTGAGAGCTCTACGACTGGGGCAGTAAGGCTCACCGGCTGCACCTAATTTTGGAGCCCAAAATTGACCTTTTTCGTAAGTTTCGGGATACTTTTCTTCTTTTGCGCTGTTTTTGGGTCTCGGATCGTACGTCGTGAGCCGCGAAAAAAATGATAACCTAATCCATAACATTTCTATTACCGAATCCCGCGGCACCTTGGGCAAGACAACTTCACTTCACGTAGAGGCTGGGCCTGCAAACAGAGGGCGTGGGGCTTGTGACCAGGTATCCGTCGCTCTAGTGCCCATAAATTTTGATTTGTAAGGAGTTACGCGGCGCACAACATACCGTTGGAAAGCACTCTGAGAGCTCTACGATAGGGGCACCTAGCCTGCTTGGTTGCACCTGTTTTCGAAGCCCAAAATCGAACATTTTCATAAGTTTTGGGACACTTTTCTTCTTTTGTGCTGTTTTTCCGTCCCGGATCGTACGTCGTGAGCAGCGAAAAGGACGACAGCCTAATCCATCACATTTCTATTACCGAATCTCATGACACCTTGGGCAAGACAACTGCACTTCACGTAGAGGTTGGGCCTACAAACAGAGGGCGTGGGGCTTGTGACCAGGTATCCGTCACCCCGGTGCCCGTAACTTTTGATCCGTAAGGAGTTACACGGCGCACAGCATACCGTTGGAAAGTACTCTGAGAGCTCTACGATGGGGGCACCTATACTGCTCGGTTGTGACTATTTTCGGAGCCCGAATTCTAACAGTTTCATAAGTTTTAGGACACTTTTTATCTTTTACGCTATTTTTTCATGCCAGATTGTAAGTCATGAGCTGCGAAAAGGACGACAACCTATTCCATCACATTTCTAATATTGAATCACACGGCACCTTGGGCAAGACAACTACACTTCACGTAGAGGCTGGGCCCACAAACAGAGGGCGTGGGGCTTGTGACCAGGTATCTGTCGCTCCGGTGCCTATAACTTTTGATCTGTAAGGAGTTACACGATGCACAGCATACCGTTGGAAATTACACTGAGAGCTCTACGACTGGGGCAGCAAGGCTCACCGGCTGCACCTAGTTTCGGAGCCCAAAATTGACCGTTTTCGTAAGTTTCGGGATACTTTTCTTCTTTTGCGCTGTTTTTGGATCTCGGATCGTACGTCGTGAGCCGCGAAAAAAATGACAACCTAATCCACAACATTTCTATTATCGAATCCCACGGCACCTTGGGCAAGACAACTTCACTTCACGTAGAGGCTGGGTCTGCAAACAGAGGGCGAGGGGCTTGTGATCAGGTATCCATCGCTACGGTGCCCATAACTTTTGATCTTTGAGGAGTTACGCGGCGCACAGCATACCTTTGGAAAGCGCTCTGAGAGCTCTACGAAGGGGGCACCTAGTCTGCTCATTGCGCCTGTTTTCAGATCCCAAATTCGAACATTTTGATAAGTTTTAGGACACTTTTCTTCTTTTGCGCTGTTTTTCCGTCCCAGATCGTATGTCGTGAGCCACGAAAAGGACGACAACCTAATCCATAACATTTCTATTGCCGAATCCCACGGTACCTTGGGCAAGACAACCTCACTTCACATAGAGGCTGGGCCCGCAACCAGAGGGCGAGGGGCTTGTGATTAGGTATCCGTCGCTACGGTGCCCATAACTTTTGATCTTTAAGGAGTTACGCGGTGCACAACATACCTTTGGAAAGCACACTGAGAGCTTTACGATGGGGGCACCTAGTCTGCTCAGTTGCGCCTATTTTCAGAGCCCAAATTCGAACATTTTCATAAGTTTTAGGACACTTTTCTTCTTTTACGCTGTTTTTCCATCTCGGATCGTACGTCGTGAGCCCCGAAAAGGACAACAACCTAATCCATCACATTTCTATTACCGAATTATACGGCACCTGGGGCAAGACAATATCACTTCACATAGAGGCTGGGCCTGCAAACAGAGGGTGTGGGGCTTGTGACTAGGTATCCGTTGTTCAGGTGCTCATAACTTTTGATTCGTAAGGAGTTACGCGGCGCGCAGCATACTGTTGGACAGCTCTCCGAGAGCTCTACAACGAGGGAACCAAGCTTGCTTGGCTGCGCCTATTTTCGGAGACCAAGATTGAATGTTTTCATCAGTTTCGGGATACTTTTCTTCTTTTGCGGTATTTTTTCGTCCTGGATCGTACGTCGTGAGTTGTGAAGAAGACGATAACCTAATCCATCACATTTCTGTTACCGAATCCCATGGTACCTTGGGCAAGACAACTTCTTTTCACGTAGAGGCTGGGCCCGCAAAAAGAGGGTGTGGGGCTTGTTGCTAGGTATCCATCTCTCCGGTGCCCATAACTTTTGATTTGTAAGGAGTTACGAAGCGCACAGCATACCGTTGGAAAGCTCTACGAGAGCTCTACGATGGGGGAACCAAGCTTGCTTTGCTCATCTATTTTTGGAGAACAAAATCGAACGTTTTAATTAGTTTTGGGAAACTTTTCTTCTTTTGCGCTATTTTTTCGTCCCGGATCGTACGTCGTGAGCTGCGAAAAGGATGACAACCTAATCCAGCACATTTCTATTACCGAATCACACTGCACCTTGGGCAAGACAACTTCACTTCACGTAGAGGCAGGGCCCGCAAACAGAGGGCATAGGGCTTGTGACCAGGTATTCGTCGCTCTGGTGCCCATAACTTTTGATCCGTAAGGAGTTACGCGGTGCACAGCATACCGTTGGAAAACTCTCTGGGAGCTCTACGAAGGGGGCACCTAGCCTGCTCGGCTGCGCTTGCTTTTGGGGCCCAAAATCAAATATTTTCATAAGTTTTGGGACACTTTTCTTCTTTTACGCTATTTTTTCGTCCCGGATCGTACGTCATGAGCAGCGAAAAGGACGACAACCTAATCCATCACATTTCTATTACCGAATCACATGACACGTTGGGCAAGACAACTTCACTTCACGTAGAGGCTGGACCCGCAAACAGAGGGCATGGGGCTTGTGACCAGGTATCCGTCGCTCCGGTGCCCATAACTTTTGATCTGTAAGGAGTTATACGGCGCACAACATACCGTTGGAAAGTACTCTGAGAGCTCTACGATGGGGGCACCAAGCTTGCTTGGTTGCGCCTGTTTTCGGAGCCCAAAATTGAACGTTTTCATCAGTTTTGGGACACTTTTCTTCTTTTACGCTATTTTTCCATCTCGAATCATACGTCGTGAGCCACGAAAAGGACGACAACCTAATCCATCACATTTCTATTACCGAATCACATGGCACCATGGGCAAAACAACTTCACTTCACGTAGAGGCTGGGCCCGCAAACAGAGGGCGTGGGGCTTGTGACCATGTATCCGTCACTCTAGTGCCAATAACTTTTGATCTGTAAGGAGTTACGCAGCGAACAACATACCGTTGGAAAGCACTCTAAGAGCTCTACGATGGGGGCACCTAGCCTGCTCGGTTAAACTTGTTTTCAAGGCCCAAAATTGAACATTTTCGTAAGTTTTGGGACATTTTTCTTCTTTTGTACTATTTTTCCGTCCCGGATTGTGCGTTGTGAGCAGCGAAAAGGACGACAACCTAATCCATCACATTTCTATTACCGAATTTCACGGCACCTTGGGCAAGACAACTGCACTTCACGTAGAGGCTAGGCCCACAAAAAGAGGGCGTGGGGCTTGTGACCAGGTATCCGTTGCCCCGGTGCCCATAACTTTTTATCCGTAAGGAGTTACGTGGCGCACAACATATCGTTGGAAAGCACTCTGAGAGCTCTACGATGGGGGTACCTATACTGCTCGCTTGTGCCTATTTTCGGAGCCCAAATTCGAAGATTTTCATAAGCTTTAGGACACTTTTTATCTTTTACGCTGTTTTTTCGTGCCGGATTGTAAGTCATGAGCCGCGAAAAGGACGACAACCTATTCCATAACATTTCTATTATCGAATCACACGGCACCTTGGGCAAGACAACTTCACTTCACGTAGAGGTTGGGCCCACAAACAGAGGGCGTGGGGCTTGTGACCAGGTATCCGTCGCTCCGGTGCCCATAACTTTTGATCCGTAAGGAGTTACACGACGTACAGTATACCGTTGGAAATCACTCTAAGAGCTCTACGATGGGGGCAACAAGGCTGACCGGCTATGCCTATTTTCGGAGCCCAAAATCGACCGTTTTCATAAGTTTCGGGACACGTTTCTTCTTTTGCGCTGTTTTTGGGTCTCGGATTGTACGTCATGAGCCGCGAAAAGGACAACAACCTAATCCATAACATTTCTATTACCGAATCCCATGGAACCTTGGGAAAGACAACTTTACTTCACGTAGAGGCTGGGCCCGCAAACAAAGGGTGAGGGGTTTGTGATCAGGTATCCGTCGCTACGGTGCCCATAACTTTTGATCTTTAAGGAGTTACGCGGCGCATAGCATACCTTTGGAAAGCACTCTGAGAGCTCTACGATGGGGGCACCTAGTCTGCTCATTACGCGCCTGTTTTCAAAGCCCAAATTTGAACATTTTCATAAGTTTGAGGACACTTTTCTTCTTTTGAGCTGTTTTTCTGTCCCGAATCGTACGTCGTGAGCCATGAAAAGGACAACAACCTAATCCATCATATTTCTATTACCGAATTACACAGTACCTTGGGCAAGACAACTTCACTTCACATAGAGGCTGGGCCGGCAAACAGAGGGCGTGGGGCTTGTGACCAGGTATCCGTTGTTCAGGTGCTCATAACTTTTGATCCGCAAGAAGTTACGCAGCACAGAGAATACCGTTGGACAGCTCTCCGAGAGCCCTACAACGGGGGCACCTAGCTTGCTTGGCTGCACCTATTTTCGGAGCCCAAGGTTGAACGTTTTCATCAGTTTCAGGACACTTTTCTTCTTTTGCAGTATTTTTCCGTCCCGGATCGTACGTCGTTAGCCACGAAGAGGATGACAACTTAATCCATCACATTTCTGTTACTGAATCTCATGGCTCATTGGGCAAGACAACTTCTTTTCACGTAGAGGTTGGGCCTGCAAACGGAGGGCGTGGGGCTTGTTACCAAGTATCCGTCTCTCCGATGCCCATAACTTTTGATTCGTAAGGAGTTACGCGGCGCACAACATACTGTTGGAAAGCTCTACGAGAGCTCTATGACGGGGGAACCAAGCTTGCTTGGCTGCGCCTATTTTCGGAGCCCAAAATCGAACATTTTAATTAGTTCGGGAAACTTTTCTTCTTTTGCGCTATTTTTTCGTCCCGGATCGTATGTCATGAGCCGCGAAAAGGACGACAACCTAATCCAGCACATTTCTATTACCGAATCACACTGCACCTTAGGCAAGACAACTTCACTTCACGTAGAGGCAGGGCCCGCAAACAGAGTGCGTAAGGCTTGTGACCAGGTATTCGTCGCTCCGGTGCCCATAACTTTTGATCCGTAAGGAGTTACGCGGTGCACATCATACCGTTGGAAAACTCTTTGGGAGCTCTACGAAGGGGGTACCTAGCCTGCTCAGTTGCGCTTGTTTTCGGGGGCCAAAATCGAATATTTTCATAAGTTTTGTGACACTTTTCTTCTTTTACGCTGTTTTTCCATTCCGGATTGTACGTCGTGAGCCGTGAAAAGGATGACAACCTAATCCATCACATTTCTATTACCAAATCACACGACACCTTGGGCAAGACAACTTCACTTCACGTAGAGACTGGGCCCGCTGTCACGCCCCAACCCGGCCTATAAAGGTTAAACTAGGGTGTGATCTAAACATTCAAGTCATATCTCGTACTTAATCGTTCATGAAAGTTTAACACTTAACGTTTTAGCCTAAACTCCATAATTTTCTGAAAAACCAGCAGCATAACGGTTGTAATTGGGCTCTTTGGTTTGACCTGATTCCCTAAACGCCTCAAATTTTCCAATCTCAATTTCATTTCCAACTAAGAATACTATTTACCATCGATTGAAACGCCTACTAGTTATCTCGATGTCTCGTTTGATTAATAACCTAGCATGATACTATGTCTCGTTTGTTTGTTAATCCTCGTTACAAATGTACCTGTTGATCTTAGCTTAACAATGGGTACCTGCTTAAGATTGGATTGGCTCATTTTACTTAGTCCTTACTTGATACTTCATAATTCTACGTTAGATACTAACCGGTAACGATAGCAAAATGACCATAGTAGTGTCTGTCTAGTTATTATCAATACAAGCCAAAATTAGACCCCAAATTACAACGGGGGTCTTTTACATTACAATTATCAAGCAACATGAAAAGAAATAGTCTTCAAGCAGCATAGTTTTCACAATGGCCATAATCAAGCAAAGCACATAGGACAGGAAATCATTCCAAGGAATCATCTTTAGGCACGTCGTCCTCGGGTACCTGTTCTTGATCTTCTTCACCTGAGATGATAAAAGAGGGTGAGTCCTTATAAACTCAGCGAGGGGGAACGAGAAATAGGTTTTGAAACTCATTTTCCGATTCAACTTATGAAAACCCTTTTTGCAAGCATGAATATATCACAAAAATAAGTACAAATCAATAATATAGAAGTAAATGAACACAATTACCCGTGTTTCCTCCCCGAGGTCCTCTAGGAACCAAGCAAGAGTACTTATACACATAGTGAAAATGATACGGTGAGCTTTTGCTCTCAGTTCATTTCCAGTATCAGTTGTTACGGCCGACTTCAAATCATCCCCTTATCACGCCAAATGGGTGTACTCCGGATGTACCCCGAAATCCTACGACCCAACTCTCCGAGGAAGTCTAGCCCCCAAGCGAGAGAGGGAATTGGACAATGGTAGTCACGGTTGCACCGGCAAACCCGATGCCGCCCGGTATGCGTGAACGCTACCACGCCAGAATGAAAGGTTGCAACCTTGTATGCAATGCACATTTATGACATTTAATATATCACATTAGGAGGACAACAAAGTAGGTTGCCTCCGAGCAGTCATAAGATTGCACATTGACAAGTAAACAAGCGAGTTACGATAAGACAAGTAATTTCACTTGAAAGGCACATGGAGTTATATGAACATTAAATGGGCAGCTATGTAACGCACGTAGACCAAGTCATATAACTCATTTCAAGGTTCACGTAATCAAATAATGAGATTATTCATCATGCAACAACATCTACGTGGGACCGGGTGCAAGAAAGGCCTACTTGTCAACATGTAATAATCAAGATCGCATTTAGGGCTACAATGGCAACTACAGGCAGCCTACTAAACATATAATTAAACACGATATCCATAGGATCAACACTTAGTGAATTTGCTTAGTTACTAGGGTTTCCATTTCGAGCTTACCCGTGTGATTAAGCACCAAGTCAACTCAAAATCAATCTCAAGCCATGCATCGATTAATTCAAACTCCCTCAAGTATTCAAAATAGTCCACACAACATCCCAATGCCACAATCCCAAGCATTTAATACAACAAGAGAAGCTACAATAATTTTTCTAAGCATATCACTAAGTGAAACTCTCACTGCAATGGACTGTTTTCTCACAATCATTAAGACAAGCAAACAATCTCCAATTCCAGTGAATAAGATTTCAAATTAAATCTTAAGGAGTGAACTAAATTCAGAAACAAACCTTGCATCATTTGGAGTTCGGGTTCAATAGTTATAGCCAAAACAGTGAGACTGCACAAAACTGTCCAGATTTGCACACATTTCAATACTTGTCGTTTTTTAGATGCTTAGGGTCAGATTTAGCCTTAGTCCATTTCTGACAAAAAATGTCCAGAACTAAAAAATATAGTAGTACACCAAATTTCATGCATTTTGGATGTCATTTACTAAGTCAAAACTAGTTCGTTCTACAAAGTCAGTGAATCTGCCAAAACCTGCTTCATTTTTCCAGACTTTTCAGATTTTGACACATTTTAATAATTTACCATTTTGAGGACCTTAAAATCACAATTAGCTTTGGCCTATTTCTTCAAAAAATATTCAGAACTGGAAAAAATAGTTACCTACCAATTTTCACGCATTTTCAACATCATTTACCTAGCCAAAATCACCTCGCACCAACAAGACAGAAAGCTGTCACATGCACGATTTCATCTATCATCACATTCTAGCCCAAAATCTTGCCATGCATGGTTGTAAAAGCTTATGAACACACATATATATCAAGTACAGAAGCAAAGATAGACATTTAAGAGCATGCATGTGGTTTTTTGAAAGATTTTCAAGAAGTTTTAGCCCTCACCTTAGCAAAACAACAAGAAGATGCACAAGACTCTTGGTGAAGCACAAAGTTGATCTTCTTCCTTGCTTAGCCGAGACACCACTCTATTTTTCTCTATTTTTCCTAGCTTAGTGACCAAGTTCTTAGTAGGTGCATGTGGTTAGAACAAGAAGAAAAGAAATGGAAGCTAGCAAACTCACCTAAGCCGAAATGGATGTTCAATAAGCTTGCATGTGAGTTTTCTTGCAACCTAGCTTGCTTAGTCGAGCTCCCTACCTTCTTGCTTGCCTTGATGAACCATGGAGTGATGAAGATGAGCTATGGAGTCTACAATATTCAGCTAGGGCCGAGAGAGAGAGAGAAGAATGAAAGGGAGAGAGAAGAATGAGAGGAAAATGAGAGAAATGAAAGAATAATGAAAGCTTTTGCAATTGTTGAGGATTGTGTCGGCCTTGGGCATAAAAATTTCAGACTTTTGTGTCTTCAAGAAGCATTTTGAAATTCCTAGCATGGGCAGGGAGCTTGTGTCGAAATGGTGGGGCTTTGGGGAGGGTTTGAGCTAATTTTTTATGCATTTGTGTCATAGAATTGTCTAGATTTAATTTTGAACTAAGCAAGCAAGCACAAATGTACACAAGGTGGTCGGCCAAGGCATGTAAAAATCTGATTTTTTTGTCATCTTTTGAGCATTATTTAATTGTGTGTTTGAAAGTGCAAAAGAATAAGGAATGTCTAGCTTTTTGTGAGATTGTCTTCTAGTGGGTTGAATTAGTAATTTAATATTAGTTAGTAGAATTTGTAGGATTAATTAATGATCTAGTGCTTCGTGTAAGATGCTTTCTTGATTAACGTGTGGGCACACTTTCCTAGGTTTAGGGCACACACTACGAGGTAAGGCACGAACTACGAGACGAATGCACATTTTCCAAGTAAATGCACGCAACCCCAAATGAATGCTTGTAATTCAATGCAAGGCAAATAAAACGAAACACGATTCTTAAACCTAGGTCAAGGCAAGCAAATCTAGGTTAGGGCACACGAAATGAGGTATCGCACGCAAATCAAGGTCGGGCCTCACATCCTTCCCTCCTTAAAAGAATTTCATCCCGAAATTCAATATTACCTTTGAAATAAAGCTGGATACTATTGCTCTATCTGGTCTCGCCTTTCCCACGTTGCTTCTTCAACTCTATGATGATCCCACAACACTTTCACCATCGGTATAGATTTGTTGCGCAACTCCCGATCTTGCTGGTCTAGGATCCGAATGAGCTTCTCTTCATAAGACAAGTTCTCTTGAAGCTGTAACGGCTCTGGCTCCAAGATATGCAATGGATCAGGATGATACTTCCGCAACATCAAAACATGAAAGACGTCGTGAATATTGGAGAGGTTTTGGGGTAGTGCCAGGCAATACGCCAATTTGCCAACCTTCTCAATTATCTCGAATGGTCCTACAAACCTCGGGCTCAACTTTCCACCCTTGCCGTGTTTAATTAGTCCCCTCCGGGGTGATATCTTCAAGAACACCTTGTCGCCAACCTCAAACTCTAAGCTCCGCCTCCGTCGGTCTGCATAACTTTTCTGCCTGCTTTGGGCAATAAGCATCCGTTTCTGGATGAGGTGGATATTATCAACAGTCTTCATAATTTTAGGTAGAAGGGTCGGGTCAAAAGTCTTCATCTCACCTACTTCATTCTAGAAAATTGGGGATCGACACTTACGTCCATACAATGCCTCAAATGGGGCCATCCCGATAGTGGCCTGATAACTATTATTATAAGCGAACTCCGCTAGAGACAGATATTTCTCCCAACCTTTCCCGAAATCTAAAACACACGCCCTCAGCATATCTTCCAAAATCTAAATAGTTCTCTCAGATTGTCCATCAGTCTGAGGGTGATAAGTCGTGCTGAAACTCAAATTCGTTCCTAAAGCTTCTTGCAATCTCTTCCAAAATCGGGAGGTAAAACGAGGATCCCTATCTGATACAATACTCACAAGCATTGCGTGCAATCTTACAATCTCCACCATATACATATCTCCCAATTTCTCAAGACCATCCTCCTTGTTCATCGGTAAGAAGTGCGCTAACTTAGTCAATCTATCCACTATGACCCAAACGGCGTCATGACCTTTTTGTGACCTGGGCATGTCCATAACAAAGTCCATAGTTATATGTTCCCATTTCAATTGAGGAATCTCCAACGGCTGAAGTAAACCTGCTGGTCGTTGATGTTCCGCTTTGACTCTCTAGCAAGTCAAACACCGTGCCACAAACTCCGCAATCTCTCTTTTCATGTTATTCCACCAATAGTGTTGCGTCAAATCCCGGTACATCTTTGTTCCGTCGGGGTGAATAGTGTATCTTGAATTATGAGCTTCTTGAAGAATCTTCTTTTTCAGCTCTGACTCATTAGGAATACAAATCCGATTCCTAAGCCTCCAAACACCATCATCATGAAACTTGAAATCTGTGTTGCTTTCTTTAATCTTCTGGAATTGTTGGTCCTTCTGTTGAGCCTCTCGTAATTCAGACAATAAGGTCAATTGAACTTGTGTAGTGGCAAAAAGTAACCATTTCCGAGTTAATTGTGGTTTCCACAAAAATGCTTCCTCCAACAACTCTTGCACCTTAACTTCCAGTTTTGCCATGCTCGCTTTCCTACTTAAGGCATCTGCAACTATATTTGGTTTACCGGGCACATAATTGATTGTGCAGTTATAATCATCCAAAAGCTCTATCCACCGCCTTTGCCTCATATTCAACTCTTTTTGTGAGAACAAGTATTTCTAGCTATTGTGATCAGTAAACACCTCAAACTTGTTACCCCACAGATAGTGCCTCCATTTCTTGAGTGCAAACACAATAGCCTCTAACTCCAAATCATGTGTCGGGTAGTTCAATTCATACGGCTTCGGTTTCCTAGAAGCATACGCAATCACTCTACCATTCTGCATCAACACACAACCCAGTCCTTCCTTTGAAGCATCGCTATAGATTACAAAACCTTGACTCCTTTCAGGCAATGCAAGAATAGGTGCGGTAGTCAATCTTTTCTTCAACTCTTGGAAGCTATTCTCACACTTATCATTCCACACGAACTTTGTTTTCTTTTGAGGGAGCTTTGTAAGTGGTCCTGCAATCTTAGAGAAATCCTTAACGAATCTCTGATAATAGCCGGCTAGACCAAGAAAACTCCAAATCTCTGTAACATTCTCCGGCTTCTTCCAAGACATCACCGCTTCTATCTTTGCTGGATCCACTGTTATTCCCTCTTGGGATATGATATGCCCCAAAAATGCAATCTGCTGCAACCAAAATTCGCACTTGCTAAACTTTGCATACAATTGATGCTCTCGAAGTTTCTGCAGTACCAACCGCAGATGTTGTTCATGCTCAACCTCGGATTTCGAGTACACCAAAATATCATCAATGAAGATCACCACAAATTGGTCCAAGTAGGGTTGAAACACCCTGTGCATCAAGTCCATAAAAGCTGCAGGGGCATTAGTTAGTCCAAAAGGCATCACCACATATTCATAATGCCCATATCTTGTCCTGAAAGCCGTTTTAGGCACATCCTCCTTTTTGATCCGCAACTGATAGTACCCTTGCCTCAAGTCGAGTTTCGAATACACTTTAGCTCCTTGAAGTTGATCAAACAACTAGTCGATCAGTGGAAGTGGGTATTTATTCTTGATAGTCACTTGGTTCAATCATCGGTAATCGATGCATAGCCTCAACGTTCCGTCTTTCTTCTTCACAAAGAGGACTGGTGCACCTCACGGAGAAGAACTTGGTTGAACAAACCCTTTCTTCAACAATCCTTGCAATTGGTCCTTCAATTCTTGTAGCTCGGCCGGTGCCATACGATAGGGGGCTTTAGATATCGGCTGGGTGCCAGGCAGTAACTCTGTAATGTACTCGATCTCCCGATTTGGGGGTAAACCGGGCAATTCTTCTGGAAACACATCCGCATAGTCTTTAATCACTGGTATCTCCTCCAACTTAGCTTTGTCCGATGGCTTGTTGATGAGGTAAGCTAAGTATCCACTACACCCTTTTCTCAAGGACTTCACTGCCTTCGTAGATGAAATGATGGAATTCCCGGTGAAATCTCTTCGACCCATTACCTCCAGTATTGGTTGACCAGGTACCCGGAACGTTACAATCTTCGTCCGACAATCTAGTTGGACATGATGCTTTGCCAACCAGTACATCCCTAAAATGACCTCATAGTCTCGAAAAGGTAATACAATAAGATTTGCTGAGAATTCCCTATCTTTAATTTGGATTTTACATGCTTTACAAGCTGAGCTAGTAACAAGTTTAGAACCCATCAGAGTACCAACTTCTACTTCGTAAGGCAAACATACAACTCGTAGTTTCACACGTTGCACACATAAGGGAGTAATAAATGAATTAGTAGCGCCCGGATCAATTAGCACCCTAACAGGTTGATTCAGTATGAAGAATGTACCTTCAATAACAGCGGTCTCCTCTGGAAGCTCCTCGCACTCAATAGCATAAGCTCGAGCCTGAACTCTAGGAACTGGAGTCTTGCCTCTACCAGCTAGTTTAACTTGATTCTGTCCTGCTTGCCATTTAGGGCAATCCTTGATCTGATGCTGATTATTGCCACATCTCACACATCGTCCTGACTTCTTTCAGCACTGGGCCTCGGTATGCCCCTTCTTGTCACAGTAAGAACAGTTGATAAACTGAGTAGCAGGTGAACTACCTGTGGATCCGTGGGTAGAAGAGGCTAATGGCGCTTTAGTCGGGCCACGGTTATTCACTGGTCTGTTCTGGCTTTGGCCCTGACTACGACTCTGGCCCTGGAATTTCCTCTGTTGACCTGAAGGCTGGTATGGTTTCTTGTTCGGCTGACTCGAACCGGCTCTATCAAGTTTTCTCTTCTCAACTCGGGAAGCAGCAACAAAGAGAGCAGAATAGGTATCGAAGTCATGCGAAGCCAACTGGTCCTGAATCTCTGGCCTCAATCCCATAGTAAATTTCCACATCTTCACCTCCGGAGTACTAACCATGAATTGAGCATAGTGGGACAATCGGTCAAAACGAGCCTCGTACTGGGCCACCGTCATGTTACCTTGGTTCAAGTGCATGGACTCCTCAATCAGCCTCTACTTGGAAACTATAGGTACATATTTCTCCTTGAATGCCTTAACGAAATTACCCCACAAGCGAGGTGTCTAATCAGTTTCCCACAGTGCCTCCACAGTGTACCACCAACGTGAAGCATCCCCGTGCAACAGAAACACAGCAAACTCCACCTTTTCTTCATTAGTATAATCAAGTGGCCTGAAAATCCTCTCGATCTTAGACAGCCAAGCCTCTGCTTTCTCATCATCAGCTTCCCCGTGGAATTTGGATGGGCAAAAGTCAAGGAACTCCCTCATTCTGCTATGTCTCCCATGGTTACCATCATTCCTATTGTTGTTGTTGTTGTTGGCTGAACGTGCATCTTGACGCTCCATCACTCGTGACACGCGATCCATGGCATTTGCCATCATGTTAAACATAGCTATGTCGGGATTAGTTTGATAAGCATCTCCGGTCTCTTGGGGTTCACCAGTCCTATTAGTAGTGCGGGTACGAGGGCCAGCCATCTATAGGCACAGATTACGATACACAATTTATTGAAATACGACGAACAAGAATTTAATGCATAAGATATGCAACATAATATAGATACACAATTCTAGAAACAATTAAGGCATGTTAATCACTTAAGCACATAGAACATAGAAGGCACAATTAACATTATCACACAATAATATATAGACAAGTCATCCTAATTACCTTAGGGCTCTACCCACGGTCCGAGAGTTAAACCCTGCTTAAGCAATCTAAGCTCTGATACGATTCTTTCTATAAGGTGTCACGCCTCAACCCGGCCTATAAAGGTTAAACTAGGGTGTGATCTAAACATTCAAGTCATATCTCGTACTTAATCGTTCACGAAAGTTTAACACTTAACGTTCTAGCCTAAACTCCATAATTTTTTGAAAAACCGGCAGCATAACGGCTGTAATTGGGCTCTTTGGTTTGACCTGATTCCCTAAACGCCTCAAATTTTCCAATCTCAATTTCATTTCCAACTAAGATTACTATTTACCATCGATTGAAACGCCTACTAGTTATCTTGATGTCTCGTTTGATTAATAACCTAGCATGATACTATGTCTCGTTTGTTTGTTAATCCTCATTACAAACGTACTTGTTGATCTTAGCTTAACAATGGGTACCTACTTAAGATTGGATAGGTTCATTTTACTTAGTCCTTACCTGATACTTCATAATTCTACGTTAGATACTAACCAGTAATGATAGCAAAACGACCATAGTAGTATCTGTCTAGTTATTATTAGTGCAAGCCAAAATTAGACCCCAAATTACAACGGGGGTCTTTTACATTACAATTATCAAGCAGCATGAAAAGAAATAGTCTTCAAGCAGCATAGTTTTCACAATGGCCATAATCAAGCAAAGCACATAGGACAGGCAATCATTTCAAGGAATCATCGTTAGGCACGTCATCCTTGGGTACCTGTTCTTGATCTTCTTCACCTGAGATGATAAAAGAGGGTGAGTTCTTATGAACTCAGCGAGGGGGAATGCAAAATAGGTTTTGAAACTCATTTTCCGGTTCAACTTATGAAAACCCTTTTTGCAAGCATGAATATATCACAAATAAGTACATATCAATAATATAGAAGTAAATGAACACAATTACCCGTGTTTCCTCCCCGAGGTCCTCTAGGAACCAAGCAAGAGTACTTATACACATAGTGAAAAGAATACGGTGAGCTTTTGCTCTCAGTTCGTTTCCAATATCAGTTGTTGCGGTCGACTTCAAATCATCCCCTTATCACGCCAAATGGGTGAACTCCGGATGTACCCCAAAATCCTATGACCCAACTCTTTGAGGAAGTCTAGCCCCCAAGCGAGAGAGGGAATTGGACAATGGTAGTCACGGTTGCACCGGCAAGCCCGATGCCACCCGGTATGCGTGAACGCTACCACGCCAGAATGAAAGGTTGCAACCTTGTATGCAATGCACATTTATGACATTTAATATATCACATTAGGAGGACAACAAAGTAGGTTGCCTCCGAGCAGTCATAAGATTGCACATTGACAAGTAAACAAGCGAGGCACAATAAGACAAGTAATTTCACTTGATAGGCACATGGAGTTATATGAACATTAAATGGGCAGCTATGTAACACACGTAGACCAAGTCATATAACTTATTTCAATGTTCACGTAATCAAATAATGAGATTATTCATCATGCAACGACATCTACGTGGGACCGGGTGCAAGAAAGGCCTACTTGTCAACATGTAATCATCAAAATCGCATTTAGGGCTACAATGGCAACTACGGGCAGCCTACTAAACATATAATTAAACACGATATCCATAGGATCAACACTTAGTGAATTTGCCTAGTCACTAGGGTTTCCATTTCGAGCTTACCCGTGTGATTAAGCACCAAGTCAACTCAAAATCAATCTCAAGCCATGCATCAATTAATTCAAACACCCTCAAGTATTCAAAACAGTCCACACAACATCCCAATGCCACAATCCCGAGCATTTAATACAACAAGAGAAGCTACAATAAGTTTTATAAGCATATCACTAAGTGAAACCCTCACTGCAATGAACTGTATTCTCACAATCATTAAGACAAGAAAACAATCTCCAATTCCAGTGAATAAGATGTCAAATTAAATCTTCAGGAGTTAACTAAATTCAGAAACAAACCTTGCATCATTTGGAGTTCGGGTTCAATAGTTATAGCCAAAACAGTGAGACTGCACAAAACTGTCCAGATTTGCACACATTTCAATACTTGTCGTTTTTGAGATCCTTAGGGTCAGATTTAGCCTTAGTCCATTTCTGACAAAAATGTCTAGAACTGAAAAATATAGCAGCAAACCAAATTTCATGCATTTTGGATGTCATTTACTAAGTCAAAACTGGTTCGTTCTACATAGTCAGTGAATTTGCCAAAACCTGCTTCATTTTTCCAGACTTTCCAGATTTGGACACATTTTAATAAATTGCCATTTTGAGGACCTTAGAATCACAATTAGCTTTGGCCTATTTCTTTAAAAAATATTCAGAACTGGAAAAAATAGTTACCTACCTATTTTCACGCATTTGCAACATCATTTACTTAGCCAAAATCACCTCGCACCAACAAGACAGAAAGCTGTCACATGCACGATTTCATCTATCATCACATTCTAGCCCAAAATCTTGCCATGCATGGTTGTAAAAGCTTATGAACACACATATATCTTAAGTACAGAAGCAAAGATAGACATTTAAGAGAATGCATGTGGGTTTTTGAAAGATTTTCAAGAAGTTTTAGCCCTCACCTTAGCAAAACAACAAGAAGATGCACAAGACTCTTGGTGAAGCACAAAGTTGATCTTCTTCCTTGCTTAGCCGAGACACCACTCGATTTTTCTCTATTTTTCCTGGCTTAGTGACCAAGTTCTTAGTAGGTGCATGTGGTTAGAACAAAATGAAAAGAAATGGAAGCTAGCAAACTCACCTAAGCCGAAATGGATGTTCAATAAGCTTGCATGTGAGTTTTCTTGCAACCTAGCTTGCTTAGTCGAGCTCCCTACCTTCTTGCTTGCCTTGATGAACCATGGAGTGATGAAGATGAGCTATGGAGTCTACAATATTCAGTTAGGGCCGAGAGAGAGAGAGAAGAATGAAAGGGAGAGAGAAGAATGAGAGGAAAATGAGAGAAATGAAAAAAAATGAAAGCTTTTGCAATTGTTGAGGCTTGTGTCGGCCTTGGGCATAAAAATTTCAGACTTTTGTGTCTTCAAGAAGCATTTTGAAATTCCTAGCATGGGCAGGGAGCTTGAATCGAAATGGTGGGGCTTTGGGGAGGGTTTGAGCTAATTTTTTATGCATTTGTGTCATAGAATTGTCTAGATTTAATTTTGAACTAAGCAAGCAAGCACAAATGTACACAAGGTGGTCGGCCAAGGCATGTAAAAATCTGATTTTTTTGTCATCTTTTGAGCATTATTTAATTGTGTGTTTGAAAGTGCAAAAGAATAAGGAATAAAGAATAAGGAATGTCTAGCTTTTTGTGAGATTGTCTTCTAGTGGGTTGAATTAGTAATTTAATATTAGTTAGTGGAATTTGTAGGATTAATTAATGATCTAGTGCTTCGTGTAAGATGCTTTCTTGATTAACGTGTAGGCACGCTTTCCTAGGTTTAAGGCATGCACTACGAGATATGGCACGAACTACGAGACGAATGCATGTTTCCCTAGTAAATGCACGCAATCCCAAATAAATGCACGTAATTCAATGCAAGGCACATAAAACGAAACACAATTCTTAAACCTAGGTCAAGGCACGCAAATCTAGGTTAAGGCACACGAAATGAGGTATTGCACGCAAATCAAGGTCGGGCCTCACACCCGCAAACAGAGGGCGTGGGGCTTGTGACCTGGTATCCGTCGCTCCGGTGCCTATAACTTTTGATCCGTAAGGAGTTACGCGGCGCATAGCATACCGTTGGAAAGCACTCTGAGAGCTCTACGATGGGGGCACCTAGCCTGCTCGGCTACTCCTATTTTTGGAGCCCAAAATGGAACGTTTTCATTAGTTTCGGGATAGTTTTCTTCTTTTGAGCTGTTTTTCCGTCTCGGATCGTACGTCGTGAGCCGCGAAAAGGACGACAACCTAATCCATCACATTTCTATTACCGAATCACACGACACCTTGGGCAAGACAACTGCACTTCACGTTGAGGCTAGGCCAGCAAACCGAGGGTGTGGGGCTCGTGACCAGGTATCCGTCGCTCCGGTGCCCATAACTTTTGATCCGTAAGGAGTTACGCAGCGCACAGCATACCGTTGGAAAGTACTCTGAGAGCTCTATGATGGGGGCCCTTAGCCTGTTCGGTTGCGCCTGATTTCGGAGCCCAATATCGAACGTTTTCATTAGTTTTGGGATACTTTTCTTCTTTTGCGCTGTTTTTCCGTCCCGGATCGTAAGTCATGAGCCGCGAAAAGGACGACAACCTATTCCATCACATTTCTATTACAGAATCCCACGGCACCTTGGGCAAGACAACTTCACTTCACGTAGAGGCTGGGCCTGCAAACAGAGGGCGTGGGGCTTATGATCAGGTATCCGTCGCTACGGTGCCCATAACTTTTGATCTTTAAGGAGTTACGCGGCACACAGCAAACCTTTGGAAAGCACTCTGAGAGCTCTACAATGGGACCACCTAGTCTACTCAGTTGGGCTTGTTTTCGGAGCCCAAAATCGAACATTTTCATAAGTTTTAGAACACTTTTCTTCTTTTGTGTTGTTTCTCCGTCGCGGATCGTACGTCGTGAGCCGCGAAAAGGACGACAACATAATCCATCATATTTCTTTTACCGAATCTCACGGCACCTTGGGCAAGACAACTTCATTTCACGTAGAGGCTGGGCCCACAAACAGAGGGCGTGGGGCTTGTGACCAGGTATCCGTCGCCCCGGTGCCCATAACTTTTGATCCGTAAGGAGTTACGCGGCGCACAGCATACATTTGGAAAGCACTCTGAGAGCTCTACGATGGGGGCACGCAGCCTGCCACGTTGTGCCTATTTTCGGAGCCAAAATTTGAACATTTTCATGAGTTTTAGGATATTTTTTATCTTTTACGCAGTTTTTTCGTCCCGGATCATAAGTCATGAGCCGCGAAAAGGACGACAACCTATTCCATCACATTTCTATTATCGAATCACACAGTACCTTGGGCAAGACAACTTCACTTCACGTAGAGACTGGGCTCGTAAACAGAGGGCGTGGGGCTCGTGACCAGGTATCCGTTGCTCCGGTGCCCATAACTTTTGATCCGTAAGGAGTTACACGGTGCACAGCATACCGTTGGAAAGCACTCTGAGAGCTCTACGACAGGGGTAGCAAGCCTGACCAGCTGTGCCTATTTTCGGTGCCCAAAATCGAACGTGTTCATAAGTTTCGAGACACTTTTCTTCTTTTGCGCTGTTTTTGGGTCTCAGATCGTGCGTCGTGAGCCGCAAAAAAGACGACAACCTAATCCATAACATTTCTAATACCGAATCCCACGTCACCTTGGGCAAGACAACTTAACTTCACGTAGAGGTTGGGCCCGCAAACAGAGGGCGTGGGGCTTGTGATCAGGTATCCGTCGCTACGGTGCGCATAACTTTTGATTTTTAAGTAGTTACGCGGCACACAGCAAATCTTTAGAAAGCACACTGAGAGCTCTACGATGGGGCCACCTAGTCTGCTCAGTTGGGCCTGTTTTTGGAACCCAAAATCGAACATTTTCATAAGTTTTAGAACACTTTTCTTCTTTTGTGCTGTTTTTCTGTCCCGGATCGTACGTTGTGACCCTCGAAAAGGACGACAACCTAATCCATCACATTTCTATTACCGAATCTCACGGCACCTTGGGCAAGACAACTTCACTTCACGTAGAGGCTGAGCCCACAAACAGAGGGCGCGGGGCTTGTGACCAGGTATCCGTCGCCTCAGTGCCCATAACTTTTGATCCGTAAGGAGTTACGCGGCGCACAACATACAGTTGGAAAGCACTCTGAGAGCTCTACGATGGGGGCACGTAGCCTGCTCGGTTGTGCCTATTTTCGGAGCCAAAATTTGAACATTTTCATGAGTTTTAGGACATGTTTTATCTTTTACGCAATTTTTTCGTCCCGGATCATAAGTCATGAGCCGCGAAAAGGATGACAACCTATTCCATCAAAATTCTATTTTCGAATCATACGGTACCTTGGGCAAGACAACTTCACTTCACGTAGAGACTGGGCTCGTAAACAGAGGGTGTGGGGCTCGTGACCAGGTATCCGTCGCTCCGGTGCCCATAACTTTTGATCCGTAAGGAGTTACACGGCGCACAACATACCGTTGGAAAGCACTCTAAGAGCTCTACGGCGGGGGTAGCAAGCCTAACAGGCTGTGCATATTTTCAGAGCCCAAAATCGAACGTTTTCATAAGTTTTGACACACTTTTCTTCTTTTGTGCTGTTTTTGGGTCTCAGATCGTACGTCGTGAGCCGCGAAAAAGATGACAACTTAATCCATAACATTTCTATTACCGAATCCCACGGCACCTTGGGCAAGACAACTTAACTTCACGTAGAGGCTGGGCCCGCAAACAGAGGGCGTGGGGCTTGTGATCAGGTATCCATCTCTACGGTGCATATAACTTTTGATCTTTAAGGAGTTATGCGGTACACAGCAAACCTTTGGAAAGCACTCTGATAGCTCTACAATGGGGCCACCTAGTCTGCTCAGTTGGGCCTATTTTCGGAGCCCAAAATCGAACTTTTTCATAAGTTTTAGAACACTTTTCTTCTTTTGTGCTGTTTTTTCATCCCGGATCGTATGTCGTGAGCCACAAAAAGGACGACAACCTAATCCATCACATTTCTATTATCGAATCACACGGTACCTTGGGCAAGACAACTTCACTTCACGTAGAGGCTGGGCCCGCAAACAGAGGGCGTGGGGCTCGTGACCAGGCATCCGTCGCTCCGGTGCCCATAAGTTTTGATCCGTTAGGAGTTACACGACACACAGCATACCGTTGGAAAGCACTCTGAGAGCTCTACGACGGGGGCAGCAAGCCTAACAGGTTACACCTATTTTTGGAGCCTAAAATCGAACGTTTTCATAAGTTTCGGGACACTTTTCTTCTTTTGCCCTTTTTTTGGGTCTCAGGTCGTACGTCGTGAGCCGCGAAATGGACTACAACCTAACCCACAACATTTCTATTACCGAATCCCATGGCACCTTGGGCAAGACAACTTCATTTCACGCAGAGGCTGGGCCTGCAACCAGAGGGCGAGGGTCTTGTGATCAGGTATCCGTCGCTACGGTGCCCATAACTTTTGATATTTAAGGTGTTACGCGACGCACAGCATACCTTTGGAAAGCATTATGAGAGCTCTATGATGGGGGCACCTAGTCTGCTTTGTTGCGATTGTTTTCGGAGCCCAAATTTGAACATTTTCATAAGTTTTGGGACACTTTTCTTCTTTTGCGCAGTTTTTCCGTCACGGATCGTACGTCGTGAGCTGCAAAGAGGACGACAATCTAATCCATCACATTTTTGTTACCGAATCCCATGGCACCTTGGGCAAGACAACTTCTCTTCACGTAGAGGTTGGGCCTGCAAACAGAGGGTGTGGGCCTTGTTACTAGTTGTCCGTCTCTCCAATGCCCATAACTTTTGATCCGTAGGGAGTTACGCAGCGCACAACATACCGTTGCAAAGCTCTATGAGAGCTCTATGACGGGGGAACCAAGCTTGAATGCTACGCCTTTTTTCGGAGCCCAAAATCGAACGTTTTAATTAGTTTTGGGAAACTATTTTCTTTTGCGCTTTTTTTTCCGTCCCGGATCGTACGTTGTGAGCCGCGAAAAGGACGACAACCTAATCCATCACATTTTTATTACCGAATTACATGGCACCTTAGGCAAGACAACTTCACTTCATGTAGAGGCAGGGCTCGCAACTAGAGGGCGTAGGGCTTGTGACCAGGTATCCGTCGCTCCAGTGCCCACAACTTTTGATCCGTAAGGAGTTAAGCGGTGCACAGCATACCGTTGGAAAACTCTCTAGGAGCTCTACGAAGGGGGCAACCTAGCCTACTCGGCTGCGACTATTTTCAGGGCCCAAAATCGATTATTTTCATAAGTTTTGGGACACTTTTCTTCTATTAATCTATTTTTTCATCCTGGATCGTACGTCGTGAGCCGCGAAAAGGACGACAACCTAATCCATCAGATTTTTAATACCGAATCCCATGGCACCTTAGGCAAGACAACTTCACTTCACGTAGAGGCTGGGCCCTCAAACCGAAGGCGTGGGGCTTGTGACCGGGTATCCGTCGCTTCGGTGCCCATAACTTTTGATCCGTATGGAGTTACGCGGCGCATAGCATACCGTTGGAAAGCTCTCCGAGAGCCCAAAATAGAACATTTTCATCAGTTTCGGGACACTTTTCCTCTTTTGCGTTGTTTTTCCATCCCGGATCGTACGTCGTGAGCAGTGAAAACGACGACAACGTAATCTATCACATTTCTATTACCGAATCCCACCGCACCTTGGGCAAGACAACTTCACTTCACGTAGAGGTTGGGCCCGCAAACAGAGGGCTTGGGGCTTGTGACCAGGTATCCGTCGCTCCGGTGCCCATAACTTTTGATCCGTAAGGAGTTACCTGGTGCACAACATACCGTTGGAAAGCACTCTAAGAGCTCTACGACGGGGGAAGCAAGCCTGCTAGGCTGTGCTTGTTTTCGGAGCCTAAAATTGAACATTTTCATAAGTTTCGGGACACTTTTCCTCTTTTGCGCTATTTTTCGGTCCCGGATCGCACGTCGTCAGCCGCGAAAAAGACGACAACCTAATCCATCACATTTCTATTATCGAATCACACGGCACCTTGGGCAAGACAACTTCACATCACGTAGAGGCTGGGCCCGAAGACAGAGGGCGAGTGGCTTGTGACCAGGTATCCGTCGCTACGGTGCCCATAACTTTTGATCCGTAGGGAGTTACACAACGCACAACATACCGTTGAAAAGCTCTCTAAGAGTTCTACGATGGGAGTACCTAGCTTGCTAGGCTGCGCCTATTTTCGGAGCCCAAAATTGAACATTTTCATAAGTTTTGGGACATTTTTCTTCTTTTACGCTGTTTTTTCGTCCCGAATCATACGTCGTTAACCGTGAAAATGACGACAACTTAATCCATCACATTTCTATTACCGAATCCTATGGCACCTCAGGCAAGACAACTTCAATTCACGTAGAGGCTGGGCCTGCAAATAGAGGGCGTGGTGCTTATGACCAAGTATCCGTCACTCCGGTGCCCATAACTTTTGATCCGTAAGGAGTAACACGGCGCACACATACCATTGGAAAGCTCTCTGAGAGCTCTACGATGGGGGCACCTAGCCTGCTCGGTTGCGTCTATTTTTGGAGCCCAAAATCAAACATTTTCATAAGTTTTGGGACACTTTTCTTCTTTTACGATATTTTTTCGTCCCAAATAGTACGTCGTGAGCCGCGAAAAGGACAACAGCCTGATCCATCACATTTCTTTTACCGAATTACACGACACCTTGGGCAAGACAACTTCACTTCACATAGAGGCTCGGCTCGCAAACAGAGGGCGTGGGGCCTGTGACCAGGTATCCGTTGCTCCGGTGCTCATAACTTTTGATCCGTAAGGAGTTACGCGGCGCACAGCATATCGTTGGACAGCTCTCCGAGAGCTCTACAATAAGGGCACCTAGCTTGCTCGGCTGCGCCTATTTTCAGAGCCCAAAATTGAAAGTTTTCATCAGTTTAGGGACACTTTTCTTCTTTTGCCGAATTTTTCCGTCCCGGATCGTACGTCGTGAGCCGCGAAAAAGGACTACAACCTAATCCATCGCATTTCTGTTACCGAATCCCATGGCACCTTGGGCAAGACAACTTCACTTTACGTAGAGGCTGGGCCCGCAAACCGAGGGCATGGGGCTTGTGACCAGGTATCTGTTGCTCCGGTGCCCATACCTTTTGGTCCGTAAGGAGTTACGCGACGCACAACATACCGTTAGAAAGCTCTCCAAGAGCTCTACGACGGAGGCACCAAGCTTGCTTGGCTGCGCCTATTTTCGGAACCCAAAATCGAACGTTTTCATCAGTTTCGGGACACTTTTCTTTTTTTGCACTGTTTTTCGTAGCGGATCGTACGTCGTGAGCCGCGAAAAGGACGACAACCTAATCCATCACATTTCTATTACCGAATCACATTGCACCTTGGGCAAGACAACTTCACTTCACGTAGAGGCAGGGCCCGCAAACAGATGGCATGGCGCCTATGACCAGGTATCCGTCGCTCCGGTGCCCAGAACTTTTGATCCGTAAGGAGTTACGCGGCGTACAGCATACCGTTGGAAAGCTCTCTGGGAGCTCTACGACGGGGGCATCCAGCCTGCTCGGCCGTACCTATTTTCGGAGACCAAAATTGAATATTTTCATTAGTTTTGGGACCCTTTTCTTCTTTTACGCTATTTTTTCATCACGGATCGTACGTCGTGAGCCGCAAAAAGGACGACAACCTAATCCATCACATTTTTATTACCGAATGCCACGACACCTTGGGCAAGACAACTTCACTTCACGTAGAGGATGGGCCCTCAAACTGAATGCGTGGGGTTTGTGATCGGGTATCCGTTGCTCCGGTGCATATAACTTTTGATCCGTAAGGAGTTACGCGGCGCACAGCATACCGTTGGAAAGCTCTCAGAGAGCTCTACGACGGGAGCACCAAGTCTACTTGGTGCCCCTATTTTCGGAGCCCAAAATCAAACATTTTCATCTGTTTCGGGACACTTTTCTTCTTTTGTGCTGTTTTTTCATCCAGGATCGTACGTCGTGAGCCGTGAAAAGGACGATAGCCTAATCTATCAAATTTCTATTACCGAATCCCACAGCACCTTGGGCAAGACAAGTTCACTTCACGTAGAGGCTGGGCCCGCAAACAGAGGGCTTGGGGCTTGTGACCAGGTATCCGTCGCCCCGGTACCCATAACTTTTGATCCGTAACTAGTTTCCTGGCGCACAGCATACCGTTGGAAAGCACTCTAAGAGCTCTACGATGGGGGCGGCAAGCCTGCTCGGCTATGCCTATTTTCGAATCCCAAAATTGAATGTTTTCAAAAGTTTCGGGACACTTTTCCTCTTTTGCGCTTTTTTTCAGTCCCGGATCGTACGTCGTTAGCCGCGAAAAGGACGACAACCTAATCCATCACATTTCTATTACCGAATCCCACGACACTGTGGGCAAGACAACTTTACTTCACTTAGAGGCTGGGCCTGCAAACAGAGGGCGAGGGGCTTGTGACCAAGTATCTGTCGCTACGGTGCCCATAACTTTTGATCCGTAAGGAGTTAAGCGGCGAATAGCATACCGTTGGAAAGCTCTCTAAGAGCTCTATGATGGGCGCACCTAGCCTGCTAGGCTGCGCCTATTTTCGGAGCTCAAAATCGGATATTTTCATAAGTTTTGGTACACTTTTCTTCTTTTACGTTGTTTTTCAATCCCGGATCGTACGTGGTGAGCCGCAAAAAGGACAACTACCTAATCCATCACATTTCTATTACCGAATCCCACGGCAATGTGGGCAAGACAACTTTACTTCACTTAGAGGCTGGGCCTCCAAACAGAGGGCGAGGGGCTTGTGACCAGGTATCCGTCGCTACGGTGCCCATAACTTTTGATCCGTAAGGAGTTAAGCGGCGAATAGCATACCGTTGGAAAGCTCTCTAAGAGCTCTATGATGGGCGCACCTAGCCTGCTAGGCTGCGCCTATTTTCGGAGCCCAAAATCAAATATTTTCATAAGTTTTGGTACACTTTTCTTCTTTTACGCTGTTTTTCAATCCCGGATCGTACGTGGTGAGCCGCAAAAAGGACAACTACCTAATCCATCACATTTCTATTAACGAATCACACGACACTTTGGTCAAGACAACTTCAATTCACATAGAGGCTAGGCCCGCAAACAGAGGGCTTGGGGCTTGTGACCAGGTATCCGTCGCTCCGGTGCCCATAACTTTTGATCCGTAAGGAGTTACGCGACGCACAGTATACCGTTAGAAAGCACTCTGAGAGCTCTATGATGGGTGCAACTAGCCTGCTCCGTGGTACTTTTTGTGCAGCCCAAAATAGAACAATTTCATATGTTTTGGGACACTTTTCTTTTTTTGCACTGTTTTTCCATCCCGGATCATACGTCGTGAGCCGCGAAAAGTACGACAACCTAATCCATCACATTTCTATTACCGAATCACACGGCACGTTGGGCATGACGACTGCACTTCATGTAGAGGCTTGACCCGTAAATAGAGAGCGTGGGGCTTGTGACCAGGTATCCTTTGCTTTGGTGCTCATAACTTTTGATCCGTATGGAGTTACGCGGCGCACAAAATACCGTTGGACAGATCTCCGAGAGCTCTACAACAGGGGCACCCAACTTGCTTGGCTGCGCCTATTTTCGAAGCCCAAAATTGAAAGTTTTCATCAATTTCGGGACACTTTTCTTCTTTTGCTGTATTTTTTCGTCCTGGATTGTACGTCGTGAGCAGCGAAAAGGACGATATCCTAATCCATCACATTTCTATTACTGAATGCCATGGCACCTTGGACAAGACAACTTCACTTCACGTAGAGGCTGGGCCCGCAAACAGAGGGCGTGGGGCTTGTGACCAGTATCCGTTGCTCCGATGTCCATAACTTTTGATCCGTAAGGAGTTACGTGGCGCACAACATACTGTTGGAAAGCTCTCTGAGAGCTCTACGATGGGGGCGCCTAGTCTGCCAGGCTGCTCCTATTTTTGGATCCCAAAATCAAATATTTTCATAAGTTTTGGGACACTTTTCTTCTTTTATGCTATTTTTTCATCCCAGATCGTACGTCGTGAGCCGCAAAAAGGATGACAACCTAATCCATCACATTTTTATCACCGAATCCCATGGCACCTTGGGCAAGACAACTTCACTTCACATAGAGGCTGGGCCCTCAAACCGAGGGCGTGGGGTTTGTGACCAGGTATCCGTCGCTCCGGTGCCCATAACTTTTGATCCATAAGGAGTTACGCGGCGTACAGCAAACCGTTGGAAATCTCTCCGAGAGCTCTACGACAGGGCACCAAGCTTGCTTGGTTGCACCTATTTTTGGAGCCGAAAATCGAACATTTGCATCAGTTTTGGAACACTTTTCTTCTTTTGCAATGTTTTTCCGTCCCGGATCATACGTTGTAAGCCGTGAAAAGGATGACAATCTAATCTATCACATTTCTATTACCGAATCCCATGGCACCTTGGGAAAGACACCTTCACTTCCGTAGAGGCTGGGCCCGTAAACAAAGGGCATGGGGCTTATGACCAAGTATCCGTCACTTCGTTGCCCATAACTTTTGATCTGTAAGGAGTTACTTGGCGTACAACATATCGTTGGAAAGCACTAAGAGCTTTACGACGGGCGCAGCAAGCCTGCTCAGCTGCACCTACTTTCAGAGCCCAAAATTGAATGTTTTCATAAGTTTCGGGACTCTTTTCCTCTTTTGCGATGTTTTCGGGTCCTGGATCGTACGTCGTGAGCCGCGAAAAGATTGACAACCTAATCCATTACATTTTTATTACCGAATCCCACGGCACCTTGGGCAAGACAACTTTACTTCACGTAGAGGCTGGGCTAGCAAACAGAGGGTAAGGGGCTTGTGACCAGGTATCCGTCGCAACGGTGCCCATAACTTTTGATCCGTAAGGAGTTACGCGGCGCACAACATATCGTTGGAAAGCTCACTAAGAGCTCTACGATGGGGGCACCTAGCCTGCTATGTTGCGCCTGTTTTTATAGCCCAAAATCGAACATTTTCATAAGTTTTGGGATACTTTTATTCTTTTACGCTGTTTTTCCGTCCCGGATCGTACGTCGTGAGCCGCGAAAAAGACGACAACCTAATCCATCACATTTCTATTACCTAATGACATGGCACCTTGGGCAAGACAACTTCACTTCACATAGAGGCTGGGCCCGCAAACAGAAGGATGGGGCTTGTGACCAGGTATCGGTTGCTCCGATGCCCATAACTTTTGATTTGTAAGGAGTTACACGGCGCAGAGCATACCGTTGGAAAGCACACTAAGAGCTCTATGATGGGGGCACCTAGCCTGCTCGGTTGCACCTGTTTTTGGAGCCCAAAATCGAACAATTTCATAACTTTTGGGACACTTTTCTTCTTTTGCGTAATTTTTTCATCCCGGATCGTACGTCATGATCCGAGAAAAGGACGACAACCTAATCCATCACATTTCTATTACTAAATCACGCGGCACCTTGGGGAAGACAACTTCACTTCACGTAGAAGCTGGGCCCGCAAACAGAGGGCATAGGGCTTATGACCAGGTATCCGTCGCTCTGGTGCTAATAACTTTTGATCCGTAAGGAGTTTGCGGCGCACAACATACCGTTGGAAAGCTCTTCGAGAGCTCTACGACGGGGGCACCAATCCTGCTCGGTTGTTCATATTTTTGGATTCCAAAATCGAACGTTTTTATCAGTTTCGGGACACTTTTCTTCTTTTGTGCTGTTTTTTGGTCCCAGATCGTATGTCGTGAGTCTCGAAAAGGACGACAAACCAATCCATCACATTTCCATTACCGAATCCCATGGCACCTTGGGCAAGAAAACTTCACTTCACGTAGAGGCTGGGCCCGCAAACAGAGGGCGAGGGGCTTGTGACTAGGTATCCATCGCTATGGTGCCCATAACTTTTGATCCGTGAAGAGTTACGTGGCGGACAGCATACCGTTGGAAAGCTCTCTTAGAGCTCTACGATGGGGGCACCTATCCTGCTAGGCTGCGCCTATTTTCAGAACCCAAAATCGAACATTTTCATAAGTTTTGGGACACTTTTCTTCTTTTATGCATTTTTTCCATCCCAGATCGTACGTCGTAAGCCGCGAAAAGGACGACAACCTAATCCATCACATTTCTATTACCGAATCACACGGCACCTTAGGCAAGACAACTTCACTTCACCTAGAGGCTGGGCCCGCAAACAGAGGGCTTGGGGCATGTGACCAAGTATCTGTCGATCCGGTGCCCATAACTTTTGATCTGTAAGGAGTTACGCAGCGCATAGTATACCGTTAGAAAGCACTCTGAGAGCTCTACGATGGGTGCACCTAGCCTGCTCCGTGGTTTTTTTTTTGGAGCCCAAAATAGAACATTTTCATATATTTTGGGACACTTTTCTTTTTTTGCGCTGTTTTTCTGTCCCGGATCGTACGTCGTGAGCCGCGAAAAGTACGACAACCTAATCCATCACATTTCTATTACCGAATCACACGGCATGTTGGGCATGATGACTTCACTTCACGTAGAGGCTTGGCCCGTAAACAGAGGGCGTGGGGCTTGTGACAAGGTATCCGTTGCTCCGGTGCTCATAACTTTTGATCCGTAATGAGTTACGCGGCGCATAGCATACCGTTGGACAGCTCTCCGAGAGCTCTACAACGGGGGCACCCAACTTGCTTGGCTGCGCATATTTTCGGAGCCCAAAATTGAAAGTTTTCATCAGTTTCGGGACACTTTTCTTCTTTTGCGGTATATTTTTTCATCCCGGATCGTACGTCGTGAGCCGCGAAAAGCACGATATCCTAATCCATCACATTTCTATTACCGAATCCCATGGCACCTTGGGCAAGACCATTTCACTTCACGTAGAGGCTGGGCCCGCAAACAGAGGGCATGGGGCTTGTGACCAGGTATCCGTCGCTCCGGTGCCCATAACTTTTGATCCGTAAGGAGTTACGCGGTTGGAAAGCTCTCCGAGAGCTCTACGACGGGGGCACCAAGCATGCTCGGTTGTGCCTGTTTTCAAACCCTAAAATTGAACGTTTTCATCAGTTTGGGGACACTTTTCTTCTTTTTATCTATTTTTTCATCCCAGATCTTACGTCATTAGCTGCGAAAAGGACGACAACCTAATCCATCACATTTCTATTACCGAATCACACGACACCATGGCAAGACAACTTCACTTCACGTAGAGGCTGGACCTTCAAACTAAAGGGCGTGGGGCTTGTGACCAGGTATCCGTTACTCCGGTGCCCATAACTTTTGATCCGTAAGGAGTTACGTGGCGCACAGCATACTGTTGGAAAGCTCTCTGGGAGCTCTACGATGGGGGCACCTAGCCTGCTCGGCTGCTCCTATTTTTGGAGCCCAAAATCGAATATTTTCATAACTTTTGGGACACTTTTCTTCTTTTACGCTATTTTTCCATCCCGGATCGTACGTCGTGAGCCGCAAAAAGGATGACAACCTAATCCATCACATTTTTATTACCGAATCCCATGGCACATTGGGCAAGACAACTTCACTTCATGTAGAGGCTGGGCCCTCAAACCGAGGGCGTGGGGTTTGTGAGTAGGTATCCGTCGCTCCGGTGCCCATAACTTTTTATCCATAAGGAGTTACGCGGCGTACAGCATACCGTTGGAAAGCTCTCCGAGAGCTCTACAATGGGGGCACCAAGCCTGATTGGTTGCACCTATTTTTTGAGCCCAAAATCGAACATTTGCATCAGTTTTGGGATACTTTTCTTCTTTTGCAATGTTTTTCCGTCCCGGATCGTAAGTTGTGAGCCGTGAAAAGGATGACAACCTAATCTATCACATTTCTATTACCGAATCCCATGGCACCTTGGGCAAGACACCTTCACTTCACGTAGAGGCTGGGCCCGCAAACAGAGGGCGTGGGGCTTGTGACCAGGCATCTGTCGCTCTGTTGCCCATAACTTTTGATCCGTAAGGAGTTACCTGGCGTACAACATATCATTGGAAAGCGCTCTGAGAGCTCTACGACGTGCGTAGCAAGCCTGTTCAGCTGCACCTGTTTTCAGAGCCCAAAATTGAATATTTTCATAAGTTTTGGGACACTTTTCCTCTTTTGTGATGTTTTTGGGTCCCGGATCGTACGTCGTGAGCCGCGAAAAGATTGACAACCTAATCCATCACAATTTTATTGCCGAATCCCACGGCACCTTGGGAAGACAACTTTACTTCACGTAGAGCCTGGGCCAGCAAACAGAGGGTGAGGGGCTTGTGACCAGGTATCCGTCGCAACGGTGCCCATAACTTTTGATCCGTAAGGAGTTATGCGGCGCACAGCATACCCTTGGAAAGCTCTCTAAGAGCTCTATGATGAGGACACCTAGCCTGCTAGGTTGCGCCTATTTTTCTAGCACAAAATCGAATATTTTCATAAGTTTTTGGACTCTTTTCTTCGTTTACATTGTTTTTCAATCCCGGATTGTACGTCGTGAGCCGCGAAAAGGACGACAACCTAATCCATCACATTTCTATTACCTAATCACACGGCAACTTGGGCAAGACAACTTCACTTCACATAGAGGCTGGGCCCGCAAACAGAGGGATGGGGCTTATGACCAGGTATCGGTCGCTTCGATGCCCATAACTTTTGATCTGTAAGGAGTTACGTGGCGCAGAGCATACCGTTGGAAAGCACTCTGTGAGCTCTACGATGGGGGCACCTAGCCTGCTTGGTTGCGCCTGCTTTCAGAGCCCAAAATTGAACAATTTCATAAGTTTTGGGACATTTTTCTTCTTTTGTGCGATTTTTTCATCCCGGATCGTACGTCGTGATCCGCAAAAAAGACGACAACCTAATCCATCACATTTCTATTACCGAATCATGCGGCACCTTGGGCAAGACAACTTCACTTCACGTAGAGGCTGGGCCCGCAAACAGAGGGCATAGGGCTTGTGACCAGGTATCCGTCGCTCCAGTGCCAATCACTTTTGATCCGTAAGGAGTTTGCGGCGCACAACATACTGTTGGAAAGCTCTTCGAGAGCTCTACGACGGGGGCACCAATCCTGCTCGGTTGTTCATATTTTTGGATTCCAAAATCGAACATTTTCATCAATTTCGGGACACTTTTCTTCTTTTGTGCTATTTTTTGGTCCCGGATCATACGTCCTGAGTCTCGAAAAGGACGACAAACCAATCCATCACATTTCTATTACCGAATCCCATGGCACCTTTGGCAAGAAAACTTCACTTCACATGGAGGCTGGGCCCACAAACAGAGGGCGAGGGGCTTGTGACCAAGTATCCGTCGCTACGGTGCCCATAACTTTTGATCCGTGAGGAGTTACGCGGCGGACAGCATACCGTTGGAAAGCTCTCTAAGAGCTCTACGATGGGGGCACCTATCCTGCTAGGCTGCGCCTATTTTCAGAACCCAAAATTGAACATTTTCATAAGTTTTAGGTCATTTTTCTTCTTTTACGCATTTTTTCCATCCCGGATCGTACGTCGTAAGCCGCGAAAAGGACAACAACCTAATCCATCACATTTCTATTACCGAATCACACGGCACCTTGGGCATGACAACTTCACTTCACGTAGAGGTTGGGCCCGCAAACAGAGGGCTTGGGGCTTGTGACTAGGTATCTGTCGCTCCGGTGCCCATAACTTTTGATCCGTAAGGAGTTACGCGATGCACAGCATACCGTTGGAAAGCACTCTGAGAGCTCTATGATGGGGTACCTAGCCTACTCGGTGGCGCTTGTTTTTAGAGCCCAAAATAGAACATTTTCATAAGTTTTGGGACACTTTTCTTCTTTTACGTTGTTTTTTCATCCCGAATTGTACGTCGTGAGCCGCGAATAGGACGACAACCTAATCCATCACATTTTTATTACCGAATCACATGGCACCTTGGGCTTGACAACTTCACTTCACGTAGAGGTTGGGCCAGCAAACAGAGGGCTTGGGGCTTGTGACTTGGTATCCGTCGCTCTGGTGCCCATAACTTTTGATCCGTAAGGCGTTACGTGGCGCACAACATACCGTTGGAAAGCACTCTGAGAGCTCTACGATGGGGGCACCTAGCATACTCAATGGTGCTTGTTTTCGGAGCCCAAAATAGAACATTTTCATAAGTTTTGGGGCACTTTTCTTCTTTTATGCTGTTTTTTCATCTCGGATCATACGTCGTGAGCCGCGAAATGGACGATAACCTAATCCATCACATTTCAATTACCGAATCACACGGCGCCTTGGGCATGAAAACTTCACTTCACGTAGAGGCTGGGCCCTCAAACAAAGGGCTTGGGGCTTGTAACTTGGTATCCGTCGCTCCGGTGCCCATAACTTTTGATCCGTAAGGAGTTACGCGGCGCACAACATATGGTGGGAAAGCACTCTGAGAGCTCTACGATGAGGGCACCTAGCCTGCTCGGTTGCGCTTGTTTTCGGAGCCCAAAATCAAACATTTTCATAAGTTTTTGGACATTTTTCTTCTTTTGCGCTGTTTTTATGTCCCGGATCGTATCTCGTGAGCCTTGAAAAGGACGACAACCTAATCCATCACATTTTTATTACCGAATCACACAACACCTTGGGCAAGTCAACTTCACTTCACGTAGAGGCTGGGCTCGTAAACAGAGGGCGTGTGGCTTGTGACCAGGTATCCGTCGCTCCGGTGCCCATAACTTTTGATCCGTAAGGAGTTACGCGGCGCACAACATACCATTGGAAAGCTCTCTGAGAGCTCTACGATGGGGGCACCTATCCTGCTCGGTGGCGCTTGTTTTTGGAGCCCAAAATAGAACATTTTCATATATTTTGGGACACTTTTCTTCTTTTGAGCTCTACGATGGGGGCACCTTCCTTCGAAGTATCGCTATAGATTACAAAACCTTGACTCCCTTCAGGCAATGCAAGAACAGGTGCAGTAGTCTCATCATTAGGCACGTTGTCCTCGGGTACTTGTTCCTGGTCTTCTTCACCTGAGATAATAAAAGATGATGAGTCCTTATGAACTCAGCGAGGGGGAACGAGAAATAAGTTTTGAAACTCTTTTTCCGGTTTAACTTATGAAAACCCTTTTGTAAGCATGACATATATCACAAGTAAGTTCATAATGTAATATAAGAGTAAAAAAACACAATTATCCGTCTTTCCTCCCCGAGGTCCTCTAGGAACCAAGCGAGAGTACTTATACACATAGTGAAAAGGATACAGTGAGCTTTTGCTCTCAGTTTACTTCCAGTATCAGTTGTTGCGGCCGACTTCAAATCATCCACTTATCACGCCAAATGGGTGTACTCCGGATGTACCCCAAAATCCTACGACCCAACTCTTCGAGTAATCAAATAATAAGGTCATACAACATGCAATGACGTTTACATGGGACCAGGTGCAAGAAAGGCCTACTTGTCAACATGTAATCATCAGAATAACATTTAGACCTATAAGGGCAACTACGGGCAGCCCACTAATCACATAATTAAACACGATATCCATAGGATCAACACTTAGTGAGTTTTCCTAGTCATTAGGGTTTCAATTCATGCTCACCCGTGCGATTAAGCCCCAAGTTGTCATGTAATTAAACTCAAGCCATGCATCAATTAATTAAAACATCCTCAAGCATTCAAAACAGTCCACACAACATCCAAGTGCCACAATCCGAAGCATTTAATACAACAAGAGAAGTTACAATAATTTTCAAAGCATATCACTAGATGAAAACCCTACTGCAATGGTCTGTTTTCTCACAATCATTGAGACAAGCAAAAAATCTCCAATTCCAGTGAACAAAATGTCCAATTAAATCTTAAGGAGTGAACTAAATCCAGAAACAAACCTCGCATCATTTGGAGTTCGGGTTCAAGAGTTATAGCCAAAACCGTGAGACTACGCAAAACTGTCCAGATTTGTACACATTTCAATGCTTGTCGTTTTTGAGGACCTTAGAGTCAGATTTAGACTTAGTCTATTTCTGACAAAAATGTCCAGAATTGAAAAGTATATGATTACACCAAATTTTATGCATTTTGGATATCATTTACTAAGTCAAAACAGGTTCGTTCTACAAGAACAGTGAATCTGCCAAAACCTGCTTCATTTTCCCAGATTTTCCAGATTTGGACACCTTTCGATGTTTTTCCATTTTGGGGACCTTAGAGTCAAAATTAGCTTTAGTCTATTTCTATGAAAAATTCTCAGAACTGGAAAAAATAGTTACCTACCAATTTTCACGCATTTTTAACATCATTTACTTGGTCAAATTCACTTCGCTCCAACAGAACAGAAAGCTGCCAAATACGCGATTTCACCTATCTTCACATTCTAGCCAAATATCTTGCCATGCATGTTTACAAAAGCTCATGTACACACATATATCATGAGTACAGAGGTAAAAATAGACATTTAAAGGCATGCATGTGGTTTTTGAAAGCTTTTCAAAAGAGTTTTAGCCCTCACCTTAGCAAGACAACAATGAAGATGCACAAAACTCTTGATGATGCATAAGGTCGTCCTTTTTCCTTGCTTAGCCGAGAGACAACTTGAGATTCTCTAATTCCTAGCTTAGTAACCATGTTCTTAGTATGTGCAAGTGGCTAAAACAAAAAGGAAATGAAATAGGAGCTATCAACCATACCTAAGGGTCGAATGAACTTGTATGTGTGTCTTTTGCATTCTAGCTTGCTTGGTCAAGCTTCCTAGTATCTTGAATGCCTTGATGAACCTGAGGATGATGAACTCAAGCTATGGAGAGTAGAATTGCAGCCAACGGCCGAGAGAGAGAGAGAAGAAATGAGAGAGTGAGAGAAAAATGAGAGAAAGAGAGAAAGAATGAAAGAAAATGAAAAGCTTGAAGAATTTGATGCATGTGTCGGCCTAGGGCTTGCAAAATTCAGAATTTGTGTCTTCGAGGAGCATAATTTGAATTGTCTAGCATGGGCAATTTGAGTGTGTCGAGATTGTGGAGCTTTGGTTTCATTTTTTTATGCATTTTTGAAGTGATTTGTCATGAGCTTGTCATAGGATGTCTAGGTTTAATTTTGAATTATGCAAAGCAAGCACAAATGCAAAAAGTGGTCGGCCAAGGCTTGCAAAATTCTGAATTTTTGTAATCTTTTGAGCATTATTTAATTGTGTGTTTGGTATGTGCAAAAGAATAAGGAATAAAGAATAAGAATGTCTAGCTTTTTGTGAGATTTCGTCTTCTAGTGAGTTGAATTGGCATTTTAATATTAGTTAGTGGAATTTGTAGGATTAATTAATGATTTAGTGCTTCGTGTAAGATGCTTTCTTGATTAGCGTGTGGGCACGCTTTCCTAGGTCTAGGGCACGCACTACGGGGTAAGGCACAAACTACGAGACGAATGCACGATTCCTAAGTAAATGCACGCAACCCTAAATGTATGCACGTAATTCAATGCAAGGCACACAAAACGAAACACGACTCTTAAACCTAAGTCAAGGCATGCAAATCTAGGTTTAGGGCACACGAAACGAGGTATCACACGCAAATCAAAGTCGGGCCTCACATCCTCCCCTCCTTAAAAGAATTTTGTCCCGAAATTCAATATTACCTTTGAAATAATGCTGGATACTGTTGCTCCATCTGGTCTCGCCTTTCCTATGTTACTTCTTCAACTCCATGGTGATCCCACAACACTTTCACCATCGGTATAGATTTGTTGCGCAACTCCCAATCTTGCTGGTCTAGGATCCGAACGGCTTCTCTTCATAAGACAAGTTCTCCTGAAGCTGCAACGGCTCTGGCTCCAAGATATGCGATCGATCAGGGTGATACTTCCGTACCATTGAAACATGAAAGACGTCGTGAATATTGGAGAGGTTTTGGGGTAGTTCCAGGCGATAAGCCAATTTGCCAACCTTCTCAATTATCTAAAATGGTCCTAGAAACCTCAGGCTTAACTTTCAACCCTTGTCGTGCTTAATCAGTCCCCTCCGAGGTGATATCTTCAAGAACACCTTGTTGCCGACCTCAAACTCTAGACTTCATCTCCATTGGTCTGCATAACTTTTCTGCCTGCTTTGGGCGGTAAACATCCGTTTCCGGATGAGGTGGACATTATCAACAGTCTTCATAAGTTCAGGTAGAAAGGTCAGGTCAAAAGTCTTCATCTCACCTACTCCATGCCAGTAAATTGGGGATCGACACTTATGTCCATACAACGCCTCAAAAGGGGCCATCCCGATAGTGGCCTGATAACTGTTATTATAAGCGAACTCCGCTAGAGACAGATATTTCTCCCAACCTTTCCCGAAGTCTAAAACACACACCCTCAGCATATCCTCTAGAATCTGAATAGTTCTCTCAGATTGTCCATCAGTCTGAGGGTGATAAGTCGTGTTGAAACTCAACTTCGTTCCTAAAGCTTCTTGCAATCTCTTCCAAAACCGGGAAGTAAAACGATGATCCCTATCCGATACAATACTCACAGGCATCTCGTGCAACCTTACAATATCCGCCACACACATATCTCTCAATTTCTCAGGACTATCCTCCTTGTTCATCAGTAAGAAGTGTGCTGACTTAGTCAATCTATCCATTATGACCCAAACGACATCATGACCCTTTTGTGACCTAAGCAGGTCCATGACAAAGTCCATAGTTATATGTTCCCATTTCCATTGAGGAATCTCCAACGATTGAAGTAAACCTGCTGGTCATTGATGTTCTGCTTTGACTCTCTGGCAAGTCAAACACCGTGCCACAAATTCTGCAATCTCTCTCTTCATGTTATTCCACAAATAGTGTTGCTTCAAATCCCGGTATATCTTTGTTCCGCCGGGGTGAATAGTGTATCTTGAATTATGGGCTTCTTCAAGAATCTTCTTTTTCAGCTCTGGCTCATTAGGAACACAAATCTGATTCCTAAACCTCCAAATACCATCATCATGAAACTTGAAATCTGTGTTGCTTTCTTTAATCTTCTGAAACTGTTGGTCCTTCTGTTGAGCCTCTCGCAATTCAGACAACAAGGTCGATTGAACTTGTGTAGTGGCAAATAGTAATCCTTTTTGAGTCAATTGTGGTTTCCACAAAAATGCTTCCTCTAACAACTCCTGTACCTTAACTTCCAGTTTTGCCATGCTCGCCTTCCGACTTAAGGCATCTGCAACTACATTTGCTTTACAGGGCACATAATTGATTGTGCATTTATAATCATCCAAAAGCTCCATCTACCGTCTTTGCCTCATGTTCAACTCTTTTTGTGAGAACAAGTATTTCAAGCTCTTGTGATCAATAAAAACCTCGAACTTGTTACCCCACAGATAGTGCCTCCATTTATTGAGTGCAAACACAACAGCCGCTAACTCCAAATCATGCGTCGGGTAGTTCAATTCATACGGCTTCGGTTTCCTAGAGGCATACGCAATCACTCTACCATTTTGCATCAACACACACCCCAATCCTTCCTTCGAAGCATCGCTATAGATTACAAAACCTTGACTCCCTTCAGGCAATGCAAGAACAGGTGCAGTAGTCTCAATGTTCCGTCTTTCTTGTTTACAAATAGGACTGGTGCACCCCACGGAGAAGAACTTGGTTGAACAAACCCCTTCTTCAACAATCCTTGCAATTGGTCCTTCAATTCTTGTAGCTCAACTGGTGCCATACGATAGGGAGCTTTAGATATTGGCTGGGTGCTAGGCAGTAATTCTATAATGAACTCGATCTCCCAATTTGGGGGTAAACCGGGCAATTCTTCTGGAAACACATCCGCATAATCTTTAATCATTGGCATCTCCTCCAACTTAGCTTTGTTCGACGACTTGTTGATGAGATAAGCTAAGTATCCGCTACATCCTTTTCTCAAGGACTTCACTGCTTTAGTAGATGAAATGATGGAACTCTCGGTGAAGTCTCTTTGACCCATTACCTCCAATATTGGTTGACCAGGTATTCAGAATGTTACAATCTTCGTCCGACAATCTAGTTGGGCATGATGCTTTGCTAACCAGTCCATCCTTAAGATGACTTCATACTCTTGAAACGGTAATACAATAATATTGACTGAGAATTCCCTTTCTTTAATTTGTATTTTATATGCTTTACAAGCTGAGCTAGCAACAAGTTTAGAACCCATCGGAGTACCAACTTCTACTTCGTAAGGCAAACATACAACTCATAGTTTCACACGTTGCACACATAAGGGAGTAATAAATGAATGAGTAGTACTTGGAACAATTAGCACCCTAACAGGTTGATTTAGTATCAAGAATGTACCTTCAACAACAGCGGTCTCCTCTGGAAGCTCCTCACACTCAAGAGCATAAGCTCGGGCCTGAACTCTAGGAACTAGAGTCTTGCCTCTACCAGTTGGTTTTACTCGATTTTGTACTCCTTGCCATTTAGGGAAATCCTTGATTTGATGCTGATCACTACCACACCGCACACATCGTCCTGACTTCTTCCAGCACTAGGCCTCAGTGTGACCCTTCTTGTCACAGTAAGAACAGTTGATAGACTGAGTAGCAGGTGAACTATCTGTGGATCCGCGGGTGGAAGAGGCTGATGGTGCTTTAGTCGGGCCACGGTTATTAACTGTTTTGTTCTGGCTCTGGCCCTGACTGTGACTCTGAGTCTGAAATTTCCTCTGTTGACCTGGAGGCTGATATGGTTTCTTGTTCGGCTAGCTTGAACCGGCTCTATCAAGTTTCCTCTTCTCAACTTGGGAGGCAGCCGCAAGGAGAGCAGAATAGGTAGCAAAGTCATGCGAAGCCAACTGGTCTTGAATTTCTGGCCTCAACCCATTCGTAAATTTCCACATCTTCGCCTCAGGGGTACTGACCATGTATTGAGCATAACGGGACAGTCGGTCAAAACGAGCCTCGTACTGGGCAACCGTCATGTTACCCTAGTTCAAGTGCATGAATTCCTCAATTCGCCTCTGCCTAGAAACTACAGGTACGTATTTCTCCTTGAATGCCTTAACAAAATTACCCTACAAGCGAGGTGTATGATCAGTTTCCCAAAGCGCCTCCACAGTGTGCCACTAATGCTCAGCATCCCCGTGCAACAGAAACACAGCGAACTCCACCTTTTCTTCATCAGTATAGTCAAGTGGCCTGAAAATCCTCTTGATCTCAGACAGCCAAGCCTCTGCCTTTTCATCATCAGCTTCCCCATGGATTTGGACGGGCGAAAGTCAAAAAACTCCCGCATTCTGCTATTCCTCCCATGGTTACCATCATTCCTGTTGTTGTTGTTGTTTGCTTCACGTGCATCTTGACGTTCCATCACTCGCGACACGCGATCCATGGCATTCGCCATCATGTTAAACATAGTCATGCCGGGATTAGTTTGATGAGCATCTTCGGTCTCTTGGGGCTCACCGCTCCTATTAGTAGTGCGGGTGCTAGGGCCAGCCATCTATAGGCACAGATTACGATGCACAATTTATTGGAATACGACAAAAAAGAATTTAATGGATAAGATATGCAACATATAATTTTATATAGATACACAATTTTTAGAAACAGTTAAGACATGTTAATCACATAATCACATAGAAATAGAGAAGGCACAATTGATATTGTCACACAAAAACACATATAAACAAGTCATCTCAATTACCTTAGGGCTTCTACCCATGGTCCGAGAGTTAAACCCGACTTAAGCAATCTAAACTCTGATACCATTTATATAAGGTGTCACGCCTCAACCCGACCTATAGAGGTTAGACTAGGGTGTGAGCTAAACATTCAAGTCTTTTCACGTTCTTAATTGTTCATGAAGGTTTAATACTTAACGTTTAGCCTAAACTCCACAAATTCTTGGAAAACTGGCAACATAACGGCTGTAATTGGGCTCTTTAGTTTGACCTAATTTTCTAAACGCCTCAAAATTTCCCATCTCAATTTCATTTCCAACTAAAATTACTATTTATCACCCATCGAAACGCCTACTAGTTATCTCGAAGTCTCGTTTGACTAATAACCTAGCATGATACTATGTCTCGTTTGTTTGTTAATTCTTGTTACAAAAGTACTTGTTGATCTTAGCTTAACAATGAGTACCTGCTTAAGATTGGATAGATTCATTTTACTTAATCCTTTACCTGATACTTCATAAGCCTGTGATAGATACTAACCAGTAGCGATAGCAAAAACGACCATAAGAGTATCTATCTAGTTATGATCAGTACAACCCAAAATTAGACCCCAAATTACAACGGGGGTCATTTACAATACACTAACATGCAACATAAGAAATAGTCTTCAAGCAACATATCGTTCACAAAATGGCCATAGTCAAGTAAGGCACGTAGGGCAAGCAATCATTCCAAGGAGTCATCATTAGGCATATTGTCCTCGGGTACCTGTTCCTAGTCTTCTTCACCTGAGATGATAAAAGAGGGTGTGTTCTTATGAACTCAGCGATGGGGAACGAGAAATAAGTTTTGAAACTCTTTTTCCGGTTTAACTTATGAAAACCCTTTTGTAAGCATGACATATATCACAAGTAAGTTCATAATGTAATATAAGAGTAAAAGAACACAATTACCCATCTTTCCTTCCTAAGGTCCTCTAGGAACCAAGCGAGAGTACTTATACACATAGTGAAAAGGATACGGTGAGTTTTTGCTCTCAATTTACTTCCAGTATCAGTTGTTGCGGCCGACTTCAAATCATTCACTTATCACGCCAAATGGGTGTACTCCGGATGTACCCCAAAATCCTACGACCCAACTCTTCGAGGAAGTTTAGCCGCCAAGCGAGAGAGGGAATTTGACAATGGTAGTCACGGTTGCACCGGCAAGCCCGATGCCGCTCAATGTGCATGAACGCTACCATGCCAGAATGAAAGGTTGCAACCTTGTATGCAATACACATTTATGACATTTAATATATCACATTAGAAGGACAACAAAGTAGGTTGCCTCCGAACAGTCATAAGATTGCACATTGACAAGTAAACACGCGAGGCATGATATGACAGGTAATTTCACTTGTAAAGCACACGGAGTTATATGAATATTAAATGGGCAGCCATGTAACACATGTAAATCAAGTCATATAACTCATTTCGAAGTTTATGTAATCAAATAATAAGGTCATACAACATGCAACGACGTTTACATGGAACCGGGTGCAAGAAAGGCCTACTTGTCAACATGTAATCATCAGAATCACATTTAGGGCTATAAGGGAAACTACGGGCAGCCTACTAATCACATAATTAAACACGATATCCATAGGATCAACACTTAGCGAGTTTTTCTAGTCATTAGGGTTTCAATTCATGCTCACCCGTGCGATTAAGCCCCAAGTTGTCATGTAATTAAACTCAAGCCATGCATCAATTAATTAAAACATCCTCAAGCATTCAAAACAGTCCACACAACATCCAAGTGCCACAATCCCAAGCATTTAATACAACAAGAGAAGTTACAATAATTTTCAAAGCATATCACTAGATGAAAACCCTACTGCAATAGTCTGTTTTCTCACAATCATTGAGATAAGCAAACAATCTACAATTCCTGTGAACAAAATTTCAAATTAAATATTAAGGAGTGAACTAAATCTAGAAACAAACCTCGCATCATTTGGAGTTCGGGTTCAAGAGTTATAGCCAAAACCGTGAGACTACAAAAAACTGTCCAGATTTATACACATTTCAATGCTTGTCGTTTTGGAGGACCTTAGGGTCAGCTTTAGCCTTAGTCTATTTCTGACAAAAATGTCCAGAACTGAAAACTATAGCAGCACACAAAATTTCATGCATTTTGGATATCATTTACTAAGTCAAAACCGGTTCGTGCTACAAGAATAGTGAATCTGCCAAAACCTGCTTCATTTTCCCAGATTTTCCAGATTTGGACACCTTTCGATGTTTTTCCATTTTGGGGACCTCAGAGTCAAAATTAGCTTTCGCCTATTTCTACAAAAAATTCTCAGAACTGGAAAAGCTAGTCACCTACCACTGTTCACGCATTTTCAACATCATTTACTTGGTCAAATTCACTTCGCTCCAACAAAACAGAAAGCTGCCAAATACGCGATTTCACATATCTTCACATTCTAGCCAAATATCTTGCCATGCATGTTTACAAAAGCTCATGTACACATATATATCATGAGTACAGAGGTAAAAATAGACATTTAAAGGCATGCATTTGGTTTTTGAAAGCTTTTCAAAAGAGTTTTAGCCCTCACCTTAGCAAGACAACAATGAAGATGCACAAAACTCTTGATGATGCACAAAGTCGTCCTTTTTCCTTGCTTAGCCGAGAGACAACTTGAGATTCTCTAATTCCTAGCTTAGTAACCATGTTCTTAGTATGTGCAAGTGGCTAGAACAAAAAGGAAATGAAATAGGAGCTATCAACCATACCTAAGGGCCAAATGAACTTGCATGTGTGTCTTTTGCATTCTAGCTTGCTTGGTCAAGCTTCCTAGTATCTTGAATGCCTTGATGAACCTTGGGATGATGAACTCAAGGTAGGGAGAGTAGAATTGCAGCCAAGGGCCGAGAGAGAGAGATAAGAAATGAGAGAGTAAGAGAAAAATGAGAGAAAGAGAGAAAGAATGAAAGAAAATGAAAAGCTTGAAGAATTTGATGCATGTGTCGGCCTAGGGCTTGCAAAATTCAGAATTTGTGTCTTCAAGGAGCATAATTTGAATTGTCTAGCATGGGTAATTTGAGTATTTCGAGATTATGGAGCTTTGGTTTCATTTTTTTATGCATTTTTGAAGTGATTTGTCATGAGCTTGTCATAGGATGTCTAGGTTTAATTTTGAATTATGCAAAGCAAGCACAAATGCAAAAAGTGGTCGGCCAAGGCTTGCAAAATTCTGAATTTTTGTCATCTTTTGAGCATTATTTAATTGTGTGTTTGGGATGTGCAAAAGAATAAGGAATAAAGAATAAGAATATCTAGCTTTTTGTGAGATTTCGTCTTCTAGTGAGTTGAATTGGCATTTTAATATTAGTTAGTGGAATTTGTAGGATTAATTAATGATTTAGTGCTTCGTGTAAGATACTTTCTTGATTAGCGTGTGGGCAAGCTTTCCTAGGTCTATGGCACGCACTACGAGGTAAGGCACGAACTACGAGACGAATGCACGATTCCCAAGTAAATGCACGCAACCCTAAATGCATGCACGTAATTCAATACAAGTCATACAAAACGAAACACGACTCTTAAACCTAAGTCAAGGCACGCAAATCTAGGTTTAAGGCACACAAAACGAGGTATCGCACGCAAATCGAGGTCGGGCCTCACAGCTTGAACTCTCATTCTAAGACTCTCCTAGACATTCAAGACTCTAAGGAACTCGACCAAGCTAGCAAGAAGCAAGGAGATTTGCATGCAAGCTCATAGAACACTCATTTCGCTCCTAAGTATGTTTGATAGCTTTTCTTTCATCTCCATTTTGTTCTAACCACATGCACATACTAAGGACATGGTAACTCAGCTAGGAATTAAGGAAATCAAGCAATATCTCTTGGCCAAACAAGGAGAGAAGACCATTTGTGCATCTTCAAGAGTTTTGAGCATCATTTGTTGTCAATAGGCTAAGGTGAGGGTTAATCTTTTTTTTAAGATTTCAAAAACCACATGCATGCCTTCATATGTCTATTTTTACCTCTGTACTTGTGGTATATGCGTGTACATGAGCTTTTGTAACCATGCATGGCAAGATATTTAGCTAGAACTTGGAGATAGGTAAAATCGCGAAATTGGCAGATTTCTGACTTGTTAGAGCGAAGTGAATTTGGCCGGGTAAATGATGTTGAAAATGCATGAAAATTGGTTGGTGACTAGTTTTTACAGTTATGAGAATTTTTCATAGAAATAGGCCAAGGCCAATTTTGATTCTAAGGTCTCCAAAAGGCAAAACATTGAAGGGTGTCTAAATTTAGAAAATCTGGGAAAATGGAGCAGGTTTTTGGCAGTTCACTGTCCTTGTAGAACAAAACAGTTTTTACCTAGTAAATGATATCCAAAATGCATGAAATTTGGTATGTTGCTATATTTTTCAGTTATGGACATTTTTTCCTGAAATAGACCAAAGCCAATTCTGACCCTAAGACCCTCAAATATAGCAAAAATCGTAATGTGTCTAAAGTTGGACAGTTTTGCGTAGTCTCACGGTTTTGGCCATAACTCCTAAGTCTGAGCTCCAAATGAGGTGAGGTTTGTTTTTGGATTTAAGTAATTCATTAAGCTTTAATTTGAAATTTTTTTCACAGGGAATTGGAGATTGTTTGCTTATCTTAATGATTATGGGAAAACAGACCATTGCAGTGAGGTTTTTATCTAGTGATATGCTTTGAAAATTATTGTAACTTCTCTTGTGGTATTAAATGCTTGGGATTGTGGTACTTGGATGTTGTTTGGACTGTTTTGGATGATTGAGGATGTTTTAATTAATCGATGCATGGCTTGGGTTTAATTACGCGACAACTTGTGGCTTAATCGCACGTGTAAGCATGAATTGAAACCCTAGCGATTATGAAAACTCGCTAAGTGTTGATCCTATGGTTATTGTGTCTAATTATGTGATTGGTGGGCTGCCCGTAGTTGTTCTTATAGCCCTAAATGTGATTTCCGATGATTACATGTTGATAAGTAGACCTTTCTTGCACCCAGTCTTACGTAGACGTCGTTGCATGCTTGTATAAACTTATTATCTGATTATGTGAACCCTGAAATGAGTTATATGACTTGATTTACATGTGTTACATGGCTGCCCATTTAATATTCATATAACTCCATGTGCTTTACAAGTGAAATTACATATCAAAGCATGTCTCGTGTGTTTACTTGTCAATGTGCAATCTTATGATTGCTCGGAGGCAACCTACTTTGTTGTCCTCCTAATGTAATATGTTAAATGTTATAAATGTGCATTACATACAAGGTTGCAACCTTTCATTTTGGTGTGGTAGCGTTTCACGCATACCGGGCGGCATCGGGCTTGCCGGTGCAACCGTGACTACCATTGTCCAATTCCCTCTCTCGCTTGGGGGCTAGACTTCCTCGGAGAGTTGGGTCGTAGGATTTCGGGGTACATCCAGAGTACACCCATTTGGCATGATAAGTGGATGATTTGAAGTCAACCGCAACAACTGATATTGGAAATAAATTGAGAGCAAAAGCTCACCGTATCCTTTTCATTATGTGTATAGGTACTCTCGCTTGGTTCCCATAGGACCTCGGGGAGGAAAGACGGGTAATTGTGTTCTTTTACTTTTATATTACATTATGAACTTACTTGTGTTATATGTCATGCTTTCAAAAAGGGTTTTTCATAAGTTGAACCGGAAAAAAAGTTTCAAAACGTATTTCTCGTTCCCCCTCGCTGAGTTCATAAGGACTCACCCTCTTTTATCGTCTTAGGTGAAGAAGATCAGGAACAGGTACCTGAGGATAATGTGCCTATTGATGACTCCTTGGAGTGATTTCCTGCCCTACGTGCCTTACTTGACTGTGGCTATTTTGTGAACGATATGTTGTTTTGAAGACTATTTCTTATGTTATTTGTTATCATTATTGTAAATGACCCCATTGTAATTTGGGGTCTAATTTTGATTTGCACTGTTTATAACTAGACATACACCCTATTTGCTCGTTTTGCTACTTTGATTGGTAACTAGTGCAGGCTTATGAAGTACTAGGCAAGAGTTAAGTAAAATGAATATATCCAATCTTAAGCAGGTACTCTTTGGTAAGCTAAGATCCACAAGTACTTGTGTAACATGGATTGTCAAATAAACGAGAAATAGTTATCATGTTAGGTTGTTAATCAAACGAGACTTGAGATAAATAGTGGACATATCAATTGGTGATAAATAGTAATCTTAGTTGGAATCGAATTTGAGATTGAAAGTTTTGAGGCGTTTAGAAAATTAGGTCAAACTAAAGAGCCAATTACAACCGTCATGCTGCCGGTTTTTCAAAAATCTTTTGAAGCTTCTAGGCTAACGTTAAGTGTTAAATCTTAATGAATGATTAAGTATGTGAAATGGTATAAATGATTAGATCACACCCTAGTCTAGCCTTTATAGGTCGGGTTGGGGCGTGACACCTTTTAGAAATGGTATCAGAGCTTAGATTGCTTAAGCCGGGTTTAGCTCTCGGACCATGGGTAGAAGCCCTAAGGTTATTGGGATGACTTGTTTATTTGTTAATGTGTGACAATATCAATTGTTCCTTCTTTGTTTCTATGTGCTTATGTGATTAACATGTCTTAATTGTTTTGAGAATTGTATGTCTATGTAAAATTATATGTTGCATACCTTATACATTAAATTCTTGTCTTGTCGTATTCCAATAAATTGTGCATCATAATCTGTGCCTATAGATGGCTGGCCCTAATACCTGCAATACCAATAGGAGCGATGAGTCTCAAGGAGCCAGAGATGCTCATCAAACTAATCTCGGCATGGCCATGTTTAACATGATGGCGAATGCTATGGATCACATGTTGCGAGTGATGGAACATCAAGATGCATGTGAACCGAACAACAACAACAACAACAACAACAGGAATGGTGGCAACAATGGGAGAAATAGCAGAATGCGGGAGTTCCTTGACTTTCGCCCGTCCAAATTCTACGGGGAAGCTGATGATGAAAAGGCAGAGGCTTGGCTGTCTGAGATTGAAAGGATATTTAGGCCACTTGACTATACTGATGAGGAAAAGATTGAGTTCGCTGTGTTTCTATTGCACGGGGATGCTGAGCATTGGTGGCACACTGTGGAGGCACTTTGGGAAACTGATCATACACCTCGCTTGTGGGGTAATTTCGTTAAGGCATTCAAGGAAAAATACGTATCTACAGTTTCCAGAGAGAGGCAAATTGAAGAATTCATGCACTTGAACCAGGGTAACATGACGGTGGCCCAATATGAGGCTCGTTTTGACCGATTGTCCCGTTATGCTCAATACATGGTCAGTACCCCTGAGGCGAAGATGTGAAAATTTACGAATAGGTTGAGGCCAGAAATTCAGGATCAGTTGGCTTCGCATGACTTCACTACCTATTCTGCTCTCCTTGTTGCTGTCTCCCGAGTTGAGAAGAGGAAACTTGATCGGGCCAGTTCAAGTCAGCCGAACAAGAAACCATATCAGCCTCCAGGACAACAGAGGAAATTCTAGACTCAGAGTCGCAGTCAGGGCAAGAGCCAGAACAGACCAGTCAATAACCATGGCCCGACTAAAGCACCATCAGCCTCTTCCACCCGTGGATCCACAGGTAGTTCACCTGCTACTCAGTCTATCAATTGTTCTTACTGTGACAAGAAGGGTCACACCGAGGCCTAGTACTGGAAGAAGTCAGGACGATGCATACGGTGTGGCAGTGATTAGCATCAGATCAAGGATTGCCCTAAATGGCAAGGGGGACAAAATCAGATTAAACCAGCTGGTAGAGGCAAGACTCCAGTTCCTAGAGTTTAGGCTCGAGCTTATGCTATTGAGTGCGAGGAACTTCCTGAGAAGATTGCTGTTGTTGAAGGTACATTCTTGATACTGAATCAACCTGTTAGGGTGTTAATTGATCCAGGTGCCACTCATTCATTTATTACTCCCTTATGTGTGCAACGTGTGAAATTACGAGTTGTATGTTTGCCTTACGAAGTAGAAGTTGGTACTCCAATGGGTTCTAAACTAGTTACTAGCTCAGCTTGTAAAGCATGTAAAATCCAAATTAAGGATAGGGAATTCTCAGCCAATCTTATAGTGTTACCCTTTCGAGACTATGAAGTCATCTTAGGGATAGACTGGTTGGCAAAGCATCATTCCCAACTAGATTGCCGGACGACGATTGTAACATTCCAGATACCTGGTCAACCAATATTCGAGGTAATGGGTCGAAAAGACTTCACCGGGAGTTCCATCATTTTATCTACCAAAACAGTGAAGTCCTTGAGAAAAGGGTGTAGTGGATACTTAGCTTACCTCATCAACAAGCCATCAGACAAAGCTAAGTTGGAGGAGATGCTGGTCATTAAAGATTATGCTGACGTGTTTCCAGAAGAATTGCCGGGTTTGCCTCTGGATCGGGAAATCGAATTTGTAATAGAAGTAATGCTTGGCACCTAGTCGATATCTAAAGCTCCCTATCGTATGGCACCAACCGAGCTACAAGAATTGAAGGACCAATTGCAAGGATTGTTGAAGAAGGGGATTGTTCAACCAAGTTCTTCTCCGTGGGGTGCACCAGTCCTATTTGTAAAGAAGAAAGAAGGAACGTTGAGGCTATGCATCGATTACCGAGGATTGAACCAAGTGACCGTCAAGAATAAATACCCACTTCCACTGATTGACGAGTTGTTTGATCAACTTCAAGGAGCAAAAGTGTATTCGAAACTCGACTTGAGACAAGGGTATTATCAGCTACGGATCAAAAAGGAGGATGTACCTAAATCGGCTTTCAGGACAAGATATGGGCATTATGAATTTGTGGTGATGCCATTTGGGCCAACTAATGCCCCTGCAACTTTTATGGACTTGATGCATAGGGTGTTTCAACCTTACTTGGACTAATTTGTGGTGATCTCTATTGATGATATTTTGGTATACTCGAAATCCGAGGCTGAGCATGAACAACATCTGTGATTGGTATTGCAGAAACTTCGAGAGCATCAATTGAATGCAAAGTTTAGCAAATGCGAATTTTGGTTGCGGCAGATTGCATTCCTGGGGCGTATCATATCCCAAGAGGGAATGGCGGTAGACCCAGCAAAGATAGAAGCGTGATGTCTTGGAAGAAGCCGGAAAATGTTACAGAAGTTCGGAGTTTTCTCGGTTTAGCCGGCTATTATCGGAGGTTCGTGAAGGATTTCTCAAAGATTGCAGGACGGCTTACAAAGCTCACTTAGAAGAAAACAAAGTTCATGTGGGATGACAAGTGTGAGAACAACTTTCAAGAGTTGAAGAAAAGATTGACAACCGCACCTGTTCTTGCATTGCCTGAAGGGAGTCAAGGCTTTGTAATCTATAGTGATGCTTCTAAGGAAGGACTGGGTTGCGTGTTAATGCAGAATGGTAGTGTGATTGCGTATGCCTCTAGGAAGCCCAAGCCGTACGAATTGAATTACCCGACGCATGATTTGGAGTTAGCGGCTATTGTGTTTGCACCCAAGAAATAGAGGCACTATCTGTGGGGTAACAAGTTTGAGGTGTTTCTGATCACAAGAGCTTGAAATACTTGTTCTCACAAAAAGAGTTGAACATGAGGCAAAGACGGTGGATGGAGCTCTTGGATGATTATAATTGCACAATCAATTATGTGCCCGGTAAAGCAAATGTAGTTACAGATGCCTTAAGTCGGAAAGCGAGCATGACAAAACTGGAAGTTAAGGTGCAGGAATTGTTAGAGGAAGCATTTTTGTGGAATCCACAATTGACTCAAAAAGGTTTTCTTTTTGCCACTACACAAGTTCAGTCGACCTTGTTGTCTGAATTACGAGAGGCTCAACAGAAGGACCAACAGTTTCAGAAGATTAAAGAAAGCAAAACAGATTTCAAGTTTCATAATGATGGTATTTGGAGGTTCAGGAATTGGATTTGTGTTCCTAGTGAGCCACGGTTGAAAAAGATGATTCTTGAATAAGCCAATAATTCGAGATATACTATTCACCCTGGCGGGACAAAGATGTACCGGGATTTGAAGCAACACTATTGGTGGAATAACATGAAGAGGGAGATCACGGAGTTTATGGCACGATGTTTGACTTTCCAGAGAATCAAAGCAGAACATCAATGACTGGCAGGTTTGCTTCAACCGTTGGAAATTCCCCAATGGAAATGGAAGCATATAACTATGGACTTTGTCGTGGACCTGCCCAGGTCACAAAAGGGTCATGACACCGTTTGGATCATAGTGGATAAATTGACCAAGTCAGCGTACTTCTTACTGATGAACAAGGAGGATAGCCTAGAGAAACTGGGAGATATTTATGTGGCAGATATTGTAAGGTTGCATGGGATGCCTGTGAGTATTGTGTCGGATAGGGATCCTCGTTTTACTTCCCGATTTTGGAAGAGATTGCAAGAAGCATTGGGAATGAAGTTGAGTTTCAGTACAGCTTATCACCCTCAAACGGACGAACAATCTGAGAGAACTATTCAGATTCTGGAAGATATGCTGAGCGCGTGTGTTCTAGACTTTGGAAAAGGTTGGGAGAAATATCTGCCCCTAGTGGAGTTCGCTTATAATAACAGCTATCAGGCCACTATCGGGATGGCCCTATTTGAGGCATTGTATGGGCGCAAGTATCGATCCCCAATTTACTGGGATGAAGGAGGTGAGACGAAGACTTTTGACCCAACCCTACTACCAGAACTTATGAAAACTATTGATGATGTCCACCTCATCCGGAAACAGATGCTTACTGCCCAAAGCAGGTAGAAAAGTTATGTAGACCGACGGAGACGAAATCTAGAGTTTGAGGTCGGCGACAAGGTGTTCTTGAAGTTATCACCTCGGAGGGGACTGATTAAACATGGCAATGGTGGAAAGTTGAGCCCGAGGTTTGTAGGACCATTTGAAATAGTTGAAAAGGTTGGAAAATTGGCGTATCGCCTGGAACTACCCCAAAACCTCTCCAATATTCATGATGTCTTTCATGTTTCAATGCTACGGAAGTATCACCCTGATCCATTGCATATCTTGGAGCCAGAGCCGTTGCAGCTTCAGGAGAACTTGTCTTATGAAGAGAAGCCCATTCGGATCCTAGACCAGCAAGATCGAGAGTTGCGCAACAAATCTATACCGATGGTGAAAGTGTTGTGGGATCACCATGGAGTTGAAGAAGCAACGTGGGAAAGACGAGACCAGATAGAACAACAGTATCCAGTATTATTTCAAAGGTAATATTGAATTGCGTGCGATACCTCGTTTCATGTGCCTTAACCTAGATTTGCGTGCTTTGACCTAGGTTTAAGATTCGTGTCTTATTTTATGTGCCTTGCATTGAATTACGTGCATTCACTTAGGGTTGCATGCATTTTCTTGGGAAACGTGCATTCATCTCGTAGTTCGTGCCCTAGACCTAGGTTAGTATGCCCGTACGCTAATCAAGAAAGCATCTTACACGTAGCGCTAGATTATTAACTAATCCTACTAACTCCACTAACTAACATTAAAATGCTAAGTCAATGCACTAGAAGACAAAATTTCACCAAAAGCTAAACATTCTTATTCTTTATTCTTTATTCTTTTGCAAACTCCAGGCACCTACAATAAAATAATGCTCAAAACATGACAAATTCAGATTTGAGCTTTGTCTTTGGCCGACCATGTGAAGAGCTTTTGACATGCTTTGCAATTTCAAAAATCAAGTTTAGACATTCTATGACACAATGCAAAAAAAAAAAAAAAATTGAGAACCAAACATTATTTTATCCACCACCATGCTCCACATTCTCGTCCCACTCAATACCCATACTAAGACAATTCAAAACAAGCTTTAGATGACACAAAATCAGAAATTTTAGAAGCTCAAGGCCGACACATGCTCACACCAACATTTCATTCTTTTCAAACTTCTCATTCTCTCATTTATACTCTCTATCTCTCGGCCTTGGCTGCAACCTTAGTCTCCATAGCTTGAACTCTCATTCTAAGACTCTCCTAGGCATTCAAGACCCTAAGGAACTCGACCAAGCTAGCAAGAAGCAAAGAGATTTGCATGCAAGCTCATAGAACATTCATTTCGGCCCTAGGTATGTTTGATAGCTTTTCTTTCATCTCCCTTTTGCTCTAACCACATGCACATACTAAGGACATGGTAACTCAGCTAGGAATTAAGGAAATCAAGCAATATCTCTCGACCAAACAAGGAGAGAAGACCATTTGTGCATCTTCAAGAGTTTTGAGCATCATTTGTTGTCAATAGGCTAAGGTGAGGGTTAATCTTTTTTTTAAGCTTTCAAAAACCACATGCATGCCTTCATATGTCTATTTTACCTATGTACTTGTGGTATATGTGCGTACATGAGCTTTTGTAACCATGCATGGCAAGATATTTAGCTAGAACTTGGAGATAGGTAAAATCGCGAAAATGACAGATTTCTGACTTGTTAGAGCAAAGTGAATTTGGCCTGGTAGATGATGATGCAAATGCATGAAAATTGGTAGGTGACTATTTTTTCCAGTTCTGAGAAGTTTTTGTAGAAATAGGCCAAGGCCAATTTTGACTCTAAGGTCTCCAAAATGGCAAAACATCAAAGGGTGTCTAAATTTGGAAAATCTGGGAAAATAGAGCAGGTTTTTGGCAGTTCACTGTCCTTGTAGAACGAAATAGTTTTTATATAGTAAATGATATCAAAAATGCATGAAATTTGGTAGGTTACTATATTTTTCAGTTCTTGACATTTTTTCCAGAAATAGACCAAAGTCAATTCTGACCCTAAGACCCTAGAAAATAGAAAAAATCGTAATGTGTCTAAAACTAGACAGTTTTGCGTAGTCTCACGGTTTTGGCCATAACTCCTAAGTCTGAGCTCCAAATGAGGTGAGGTTTATTTCTGGATTTAAATAATTCATTAAGATTTAATTTGACATTTTTTCCACTGGAATTGGAGATTTCTTGCTTGTCTAAATGATTGTGGGAAAACAGACCATTGCAGTGAGGTTTTTATCTAGTGATATGCTTTGAAAATTATTGCAACTTCTCTTGTGGTATTAAATGCTTGGGATTGTGGCACTTGGATGTTGTGTGGACTGTTTTGGATGATTGAGGATGTTTTAATTAATCGATGCATGGCTTGGGTTTAATTATGCGACAACTTGTGGCTTAATCGCACATGTAAGCATGAATTGAAACCCTAGTAATTATGAAAACCCGCTAAGTGTTGATCCTATGGTTATTGTGTCTAATTATGTGATTGGTGGGCTGCTTGTAGTTGTCCTTATAGCCCTAAATGTGATTTCCGATGATTACATGTTGATAAGTAGACCTTTCTTGCACCCGGTCCCACGTAAACGTCGTTGCATACTTGTATAAACTTATTATCCGATTACGTGAACCCCGAAATGAGTTATATGACTTGATTTACATGTGTTACATGGCTGCCCATTTAATATTCATATAACTCCATGTGCTTTACAAGTGAAATTACATGTCAAAGCATGCCTCGTGTGTTTACTTGTCAATGTGCAATCTTATGACTGCTCGGAGGCAACCTACTTTGTTGTCCTCCTAATGTGATATGTTAAATGTTATAAATGTGCATTGCATACAAGGTTGCAACCTTTCATTTTGGCATGGTAGTGTTTCACGCACACCGGGCGGCATCGGGCTTGCCGGTGCAACCGTGACTACCATTGTCCAATTCCCTCTCTCGCTTGGGGGCTAGACTTCCTCAGAGAGTTGGGTCGTAGGATTTCGGGGTACATCCAGAGTACACCCATTTGGCGTGATAAGTGGATGATTTGAAGTCGGCCGCAACAACTGATATTGGAAATGAATTGAGAGCAAAAGCTCACCGTATCCTTTTCATTATGTGTATAAGTACTCTCGCTTGGTTCCTAGAGGACCTCAGGGAGGAAAGACGGGTAATTGTGTTCTTTTACTTTTATATTACATTATGAACTTACTTGTGTTATATGTCACGCTTTCAAAAAGGGTTTTTCATAAGTTGAACCGAAAAAAGAGTTTCAAAACATATTTCTCGTTCCCCCACGCTAAGTTCATAAGGACTCACCCTCTTTTATCATCTCAGGTGAAGAAGATCAGGAACAGGTACCTGAGGATAACGTGCCTATCGATGACTCCTTGGAATGATTGTCTGCCCTACAAGCCTTCCTTGACTGTGGCTATTTTGTGAACGATATGTTGTTTTGAAGACTATTTCTTATGTTGCTTGTTATCGTTATTGTAAATGACACCCGTTGTAATTTGGGGTCTAATTTTAATTTGTACTGTTTATAACTAGACATACACTCTATTTGCTCATTTTACTACTTTGATTGGTAACTACTGCAGGCTTATGAAGTACTAGGCAAGAGTTAAGAAAAATGAATCTATCTAATCTTAAGCAGGTACTCTTTGGTAAGCTAAGATCCACAGTACTTGTGTAACAGGGATTGACAAATAAAGGAGACATAGTTATCATGCTAGGTTGTTAATCAAACAGGACTTGAGATAAATAGTGGACATATCAATTGGTGATAAATAGTAATCTTAGTTGGAATCGAATTTGAGATTGAAAGTTTTGAGGCGTTTAGAAAATTTGGTCAAACTAAAGAGCCAATTACAGCCGTCATGCTGCCGATTTTTCAAAAATCTTTTAGAGCTTCTAGGCTAACGTTAAGTGTTAAATCTTAATGAATGATTAAGTATGTGAAATGGTATAAATGATTAGATCACACCCTAGTCTAGCCTCTATAGGTCGGGTTAGGGCGTGACAAGTTACGCGGCTCACAGCATACCGTTGGAAAACACTCTGAGAGCTCTACGATGGAGGCACCTAGCCTGCTCAGTTGTGCCTATTTTCGGAGCCCAAAATCGAACATTTTCATAAGTTTTGGGACACTTTTCTTCTTTTGTGCTGTTTTTCCGCCCTGGATCATACGTTGTGAGCCGCGAAAAGGACGACAAACTAATCCATCACATTTCTATTACCAAATCACACGTCACCTTGGGCAAGACAACTTCACTTCACGTAGAGGTTGGGCCCGCAAACAGAGGGTGTGGGGCTTGTGACCAGCTATCCGTCGCTCCGGTGCTCATAACTTTTGATCCGTAAGGAGTTACGCGGCGCACAGCATACCGTTGGAAAGCTCTCCAACAGCTGTACGACAGGGCACCAAGCTTGCTCGGCTGCGCCTATTTTCGGAGCCCAAAATCGAACGTTTTCATCAGTTTCGGGATACTTTTCTTCTTTTACTCAATTTTTCCGTCCCGGATCGTACGTCGTGAGCCGCGAAAAGGACGACAACCTAATCCATCACATTTCTATTACCGAATCCCACGGCACCTTGGGAAAGACAACTTCACTTCATGTAGAGGCTGGGCATGCAAACAGAGGGCGTGGGGCTTGTGACCAGGTATCTGTCGCTTCGGTGCCCATAACTTTTGATCCGTAAGGAGTTACGCGGCGCACGGCATACCATTGGAAATCTCTCCGAGAGTTCTACAATTAGAGCAGCAAGCTTGCTCAGTTGCACCTATTTCCGGAGCCCAAAATTGAACGTTTTCATCAATTTTGGGATACATTTCTTCTTTTGCGCTGTTTTTTTGTCCCGAATCATACGTCGTGAGCCACGAAAAGGATGACAACCTAATCCGTCACATTTTTATTACCGAATCCCACGACACCTTGGGCAAGACAACTTTACTTCACGTAGAGGTTGGGCCCTCAAACCGAGGTCGTGGGTCTTGTGACCAGGCATCTGTTGCTCTAGTGCCCATAACTTTTGATCCGTAAGTAGTTACGCAGCCCACAGCATATTGTTGGAAACCACTCCGAGAGCTCTACGATAAGGGCACCTAGCATGCTTGGTTGTGCCTATTTTCGGAGCCCAAAATTGAACATTTTCATAAGTTTTGGGACACTTTTCTTCTTCTACGCTATTTTTCCGTCCCGGATCATACGTCGTGAGCAGCGAAAAGGACGACAACCTAATCCATCACATTTACATTACCGAATCCCACGGCACCTTGGGCAAGACAACTTCACATCACGTAGAGGCTGGGCCCGCAAACAGAGGGCGTGGGGCTTGTGACCAGGTATCCGTCGCTCCGGTGCTCATAACTTTTGATCCGTAAGGAGTTACGCGGCACTCAGCTTAACGTTGGAAAGGTCTCCAAGAGCTCTACGATAGGGGCACAAAGATTTCTCGGCTGCGCCTGTTTTCGGAGCCCAAAACCGAACGTTTTCATCATTTTCGAGACAACTTTCTTCTTTTGCGCTGTTTTTCCGTCCCAAATCGTACGTCGTGAGCCTCGAAAAGGACGACAACCTAATCCATCACATTTCTATTACCGAATCTCATGGCACCTTGGGCAAGACAACTGCACTTCACGTAGAGGCTGGGCCCGCAAACAAAGGGCGTGGGGCTTGTGACCGGGTATCCGTCGCTCCGGTGCCCATAACTTTTTATCCGTAAGGAGTTACGCGGCGCACAGCATACCGTTGGAAAGCTCTCTGAGAGCTCTACGATTGGGGCACCTACCCTACTCGGCTGCGCTTGTACTCGGAGCCCAAAATTGAACATTTTCATAAGTTTTGGGACACTTTTCTTCTTTTACGCTGTTTTTCCATCCCAGATCGTACGTCATGAGCCGCGAAAAGAACGACAACCTAATCCATCACATTTCTATTACCGAATCACACGACACCTTGGGCAAGACAACTTCACTTCACGTAGTGGCTGGGCCCGTAAACAGAGGGCATAGGGCCTCGTGATCAGGTATTCGTCCCTCCGGTGCTCATAACTTTTGATCCGTAAAAAGTTAAGCGGCGCACAGCATACCGTTGCAAAGCTCTCCGAAAGCTCTACGATGGGGGCACTTAGCCTTCTCGGCTGCGCCTGTTTTTGGAGCCCAAAATCAAATATTTTCACAAGTTTTGGGACACTTTTCTTCTTTTTCGCTGTTTTTTCGTCACGGATCGTACGTCGTGAGCCGCGAAAAGGACGACAACCTAATCCATCACATTTCTATTACCTAATCACACGACACTTTGGGCAAAACAACTTCACTTCACGTAGAGGCTGGGCCCGCAAACAGAGGGTGTGGGGCTTGTGACCAAGTATCCGTCGCTCCGGTGCCCATAACTTTTGATCCGTAAGGAGTTACGCGGCACACAGCATACCGTTGGAAAGCTCTTTTAGAGCTCTACGATGGGGGCACCTAGCCTGCTCGATTGCGCCTATTTTCGGAGCCCAAAATAAAACATTTTCATAAATTTTGGGACACTTTTCTTCTTTTGTGCTGTTTTTCGGTCCCGGATCGTACATCGTGATCCGCGAAAAGGATGACAACGAAATCCATCACATTTCTATTACAGAATTACACGGCACCTTGGCCAAGACAACTTCACTTCACGTAGAGGCTAGGCCCGCAAACAGAGGGCGTGGGGCTTGTGACTAGGTATCTGTCGCTCCGGTGCCCATAACTTTTGATCCGTAAGGAGTTACGAGGCGCAAAACATACCGTTGGAAAGCTCTCCGAGAGCTCTACGACGGGGGCAGGAATCTAGCTTTGCTGCGCCTGTTTTTGAGCCCAAAATTGAAAGTTTTCATCAGTTTCGGTACACTTTTCTTCTTTTGCACAGTTTTTTCGTCCCGAATCGTACATCGTGAGCCGCAAAAAGGACGACAACCTAATAGATCACATTTCTATTACCGAATCCCACGGAACCTTAGGTAAGACAACTTCACTTCACGTAGAGGCTGGGCCCACAAATACAGGGCGTTGGGCTTGTGACTAGGTATCCGTCGCTCCGGTGCCCATAACTTTTGATCCGTAAAGAGTTACGTGGCGCACAGCAAACCGTTGGAATGCTTTCTGAGAGCTCTACGACGTGGGTAGCAAGCCTGCTTGGCTACGCCAGTTTTCGGAGCCCAAAATCGAATGTTTTCATCAGTTTTGGGACACCTTTCTTCTTTGCGCTGTTTTTCCGTCCTTAATTGTACGCCGTGAGCCGCGAAAAGGACGACAACCTAATCCATCATATTTTTCTTACCGAATCCCACAGCACCTTGGGCAAGACAATTTCACTTCACGTAGAGGCTGGGCCCTCATAACAAGGGCGTGGGGCCTGTAACCAGGTATCCGTCGCTCCGGTGCCCATAACTTTTGATTTGTAAGGAGTTACGCGGTGCACAGCAAACCGTTGGAAAGCTCACGGAGAGATCCACGACGTGGGAAGCAAGCCTGCTCAGCTGCGTCAGTTTTCAGAGCCCAAAATCGAACGTTTTCATCAGTTTTGGGACACCTTTCTTCTTTTGCGCCGTTTTTTCGTCCCTGATCGTAGGTCGTGAGCCGCGAAAAGGACGACAAACTAATCCATCATATTTTTATTACCGAATCCCACGGGTCCTTGGGTAAGACAACTTCACTTCACGTAAAGGCTGGGTCCTCAAACCGAGGGCAAGGGGCTTGTGACCAGGTATCCGTCGCTCCGGTGCCCATAACTTTTGATCCGTAAGTAGTTACGCAGTGCACAGCATACCGTTGGAAAGCACTCTGAGAGCTTTACGATGGGGGCACCTACCCTGCTCGGTTGGCCTATTTTCGGAGCCCAAAATCGAACATTTTGATAAGTTTTGGGACACATTTCTTCTTTTGCACTGTTTTTGCGTCCCGGATCGTACGTCGTGAGTCATGAAAAGGACGACAACTTGATCCATAACATTTCTATTACCGAATCACACGGCACCTTCGGCAAGACAACTTCACTTCACGTAGAGGCTGGGCCCGCAAACAGAGGGCATGGGACTCGTGGCCAGGTATCCGTCGCTCCGGTGCTCATAACTTTTGATCCGTAAGGAGTTACGCGGCGCACAGCATACCGTTGTAAAGCTCTCCGAGACCTCTACGATGGGGGAACCAAGCTTGCTCAGATGCACCTGTTTTCAGAGCCCAAAATTGAATGTTTTCATCAGTTTCGGGATACTTTTCTTCTTTTGCGCTATTTTTTCGTCCCGGATCGTACGTCGTGAGCCGCGAAAAGGACGACAACCTAATCTATCACATTTCTATTACCGAATCCCCTGGCACCTTGGGCAAGACAACTTCACTTCACGTAGAGGCTGGGCTCGCAAACAGAGGGCGTAGGGTTTATGACCAGGTAACCGTCGCTCCGGTGCCCTTAACTTTTGACCCGTAAGGAGTTACGCGGCGCACAGCATATTGCTGGAAAGCTCTCCGAGAGCTCTACGACAGGGGCGCCAAGCCTGCTCAGCTGCGCCTGTTTTTGGAGCCCAAAATTGAATATTTTCATCAGTTTTGGGACACTTTTCTTCTTTTGTGCTATTTTTTCGTCCCAGATCGTACGTCGTGAGACGTGAAAAGGACGACAACCAAATCCATCTTATTTTTATTACCGAATCACACGGCACCTTGGGCAAGACAACTTCACTTCACGTAGAGGCAGGGCCCGCAAACAGAAGGCGTGGGGCTTTTGACCAAGTATCTATCGCTCCGGTGCCCATAACTTTTGATCAGCAAACAGTTATGCGGCGCACATCATACCGTTGGAAAGCTCTCTGAGAGATCTATGATGAGGGCACCAAGGCTGATCAGCTGTGCCAGTTTTCGGAGCCCAAAATCTAATATTTTCATAAGTTTTGGGACACATTTCTCTTTTTACGCTGTTTTTTCATCCAGGATCGTACGTCGTCAGCTACGAAAAGGACGACAACTTAATCCATCACATTTCTATTACCCAATCACACGGCACCTTGGGCAAGACAACTTCACACTTCACTTCACGTAAAGGCAGGGCCCGCAAACAGAGGGCGTGGGGCGTATCCGTTGCCCCGGTGGCCATAACTTTTGATTCGTAAAGAGTTACGCGGCGCACAGCATACCGTTGGAAAGCTCTCCGAGAGCTCTACGACGAGAACAACAAGCTTGCTCGGCTACGCCTATTTCGGAGGCCAAAATTGAATGTTTTCATAAGTTTCGGGACACTTTTCATCTTTTGCGCTATTTTTTTAATCCCGGAACGTACGTCGTGAGCCACGAAAAGGACGACAACCTAATCCATCACATTTCTATTACCGAATCACACGGCACCTTGGGCAAGACAACTTCACTTCATGTAGAGGCAGGGCCCGCAAACAGAGGGCGTGGGGCTTGTGACTAGGTATCCGTCGCTTCGGCGCCCATAACTTTTGATCCGTAAGGAGTTACGTGGCGCACAACATACCATTGGAAAGCTCTCTGAGATAGGGGCACCTAGCCTGCTAGGCTGCTCCTATTTTCGGAGCCCAAAATTAAACATTTTTATAAGTTTTGGGACACTTTTCTTCTTTTACGCTGTTTTTCTGTCCCGGATCGTACGTTGTGAGCCGTAAAAAGGGAGACAACCTAATCCATCACATTTCTATTACCGAATCACACGGCACCTTGGCCAAGACAACTTCAGTTCACGTAGAGGCAGGGCCCGCAAACAGAAGGCGTGGAGCTTGTGACTAGGCATCCGTCGCTCCGGTGCTAATAACTTTTGATCCGTAAGGAGTTACACGGCGCACAGCATACCGTTGGAAATCTCTCTGAGAGCTCTACAATGGGGGCACCAAGCTTACTCGCCTGCCCCTATTTTCGGTGCCTAAAATCGAACACTTTCATCTATTTTGGGACACTTTTCTTCTTTTGCGTTGTTTTTTCGGCCTGGATCGTATGTCATAAGCCGCGAAAAGGACGACAACCTAATCCATCACATTTCTATTACCGAATTACACGAAACTTTCGGCAAGATAACTTCACTTCACGTAGAGGCAGGGCCCGCAAACAGAGGGCGTGGGGCTTGTGACCAAGTATCCGTCGCTCTGGTGCCCATAACTTTTGATCCGTAAGTAGTTACATGGCGCACAGCATACCGTTGGAAAGCTCTCCCAAAACTCTACAACAAAAACAGCGAGCCTGCTTGGCTGCTCCTATTTTTGGAGCCCAAAATTGAATGTTTTCATCAGTTTTGGGATATTTTTCTCCTTTTGCGCTGTTTTTACGTCCCGAATCGTACGTCGTGAGCCGTGAAATGAACGACAGCCTAATCCATCACATTTCTATTACAGAATCACTCGACACCTTAGGCAAGATAACTTCACTTCACGTCGAGGCAGGGCCCGCAAACAGAGGGCGTGGGGCCTGTGACCAGGTGTCCGTCGCTCCGGTGCCCATAACTTTTGATTTGTAAGGAGTTACGCAGCGCACAACATACCGTTGGAAAGCTGTCTGAGAGCTCTACGACGGGGGCACGTAGCTTGCTCGGCTGCGACTGTTTTCAAAGCCCAAAATCGAACATTTTCATCCATTTTGGGACATTTTTCTTCTTTTGCAATGTTTTTCCGTCCCGGATCGTACGTCGTGAGCCTCAAAAAGGTCGACAACCTAATCCATCACATTTCTATTACCGAATCACACGGCACCTTAGAAAAGAAAACTTCACTTCACGTAGAGGTAGGGCCCGCAAACAGAGGGCGTAGGGCTTATGACCAGGTATCCATCACTCCGGTGCCTATAACTTTTGATCCGTAAGGAGTTACGCGGCGCAAACCATACCGTGTGAAAGCTCTCTGAGAGCTCTACAATGGGGGCACCTAGTGTGCTCGACTGCGCCTGTTTTCAGCGCCCAAAATTGAACATTTTCATAAGTTTTGGGACACTTTTCTTTTTTTACACTATTTTTTTGTCCAAGATCGTACGTCGTGAGTCACGAAAAAGACGACAACCTAATCCATCACATTTCTATTACCGAATCACACGACACCTTGGGCAAGACAACTTCACTAAACGTAGTGGTAGGGCCCGCAAACAGAGGGCGTGGGGCTTGTGACCTGGTATCCGTCGCTCTAGTGCCCATAACTTTTGATCCTTAAGGAGTTACACGGCGCAAAGTATTCCGTCAAAAAGCTCTCTGAGAACTGTACGACGGGAACAGCAAGCCTGCTCGGCTGCTGTGAGGCCCGACCTCGAATAACATATGTTATCTTGATTTGCGTGCCATAGACCAAAAATGATATGACTGACCTTGGATTATGTTCCCTGTCTTGGTTTTCGTGCATGCCTCGTCATTTGTGCCTTAACCTAGAATTATGTGCCTTAATCCTCGACTTACGTGCCTCAACTTTGAATTGCGTGCGTTGTCTTATTTTGTGTGCCCTAACCTTGAATTGCGTGTCCTAACCTAGATTTGAGAGTCGTACCTCGATTTACGTGCATTGCATTGAATTACGTGCCTTGTATTGGTTTACGTATATTTACCTAGGGTTGCGTGCATTTGTATTGGAATCCGTGCATTTATCTTGAAGCACGTGCATTAGTCTTGAAGTTCGTGTTTTACCTCGTAGTTTGTGTCTACCTCGTAATTCGTGCCATAGACTTAGGAATCCGTGCCACCACGTTAATCAAGAAAGAATCCCACACAAAGCACTAGACTATAAAATAATCTTACAAACACCACTAACTATTATTATAATCCTAATTCAAATCTCTACAAAATCCACTAACACCTAAATATTATATTTTAAACTCACTACAAGACAAAATCTCACAAACCTCTAAACATATCCCATATTCTATTATACCTAAAATCCATAAATACCCAACATTCTCTTACATACATGCTAAAACAATTCAAAAGATGACACAAAATCAGATTTTTGCATGCCCAAGGCCAACATTTGCATCAACAATTGCAAAAGCTTCTATTTTCTCTCATTTATCTCACTCTCCTCACATTTCTCTCTCTCCCTCTCATTCTTCTCTCTCAATCTCGGTTTTGGCTGATTCTCTTCATTTCACAACTCATCTTCATCATCCTAAGGCCATTCAAGGCAAGCCCAAGCAAAGGAAAGCAAGTAGTTAGCTCAAAAGATGCATACAAGCACATAGAGTCTTCATTTCGGCCCTAGGTGAGTTTTTAAGCTTCCATTTCTTTTCTTCTTGTTCTAACCTCTTGCATGTACTAAGAGCTTGGTCACTAAGCTAGGAAAAATAGAGAAAATCTAGTTGGAATCTCGGCTAGGCAAAGGAGAAGAAGAAAATTGTGCTTCAACAAGTTTTGTGCATCTTTTTGGTTGATTGCTAAGGTGAGGGCTAAAACCTTTTGAAAATCCTTCAAAAATCCACATGCATGCTCATAAAAGTATGTCTTTGCTTCTGTACTTGAGTTATATGTTCGTTCATAAGCTTTTGCAACCATGCATGGCAAGATCTTGGCTTGAAAGTGATGATAGGTGAAGTCGGATTGTTGACAACTCTCTGACCAGTTTGTTTCGAGGTAAGTTTAGCTAGGAAAATGATGTTGAAAATGCATGAAAATTGGTAGGTGACTAGTTTTTCCAGTTTTGAACATTTTTCTCAGAAATAGGACGAAGCTAATTTTTGAATCTACGGTCCTCAAAATAGCAAATCTTTAAAATGTGTCCAAATCTGGAAATCTGGAAAAAATGAAGCAGATTTTAGCAGATGCACTGACCTTGTAGAAAGAACCAGATTTGACTTAGTAAATGATGTTAAAAATACATGAAATTTGGTGTGCTGGTATATTTTTCAGTTCTGGACATTTTTTTCAGAAATGGACTAAGGCTAAAACTGACCCTAAGGACCTCAAAAACGTCAATTATCGAAATGTGTGCAAATCTGGACAGTTTTGTGCTATCTCACTGTTTCGGCTATAACTAATGATCCCGAACTCCAAATGATGCAAGGTTTGTTTCTGATTTTATTTCACATCTTAAGCTTTAATTTGACTTCTTATTCACTGGAATTGGAGATTGTTTGCTTATCTTAATGATTGTGAGAAAACATCCTATTGCAGTAAGGGTTTCACTTAGTGTTATGCTTAGAAAAATTGTTGTAACTTCTCTTGTTGAAATAAATGCTTGGGATTGTAGCTTTGGGATGTTGTGTGGGCTGTTTTGAATGTTTGAGGATGTTGAATTAAATGATGCATGGCTTGAGATTGATTTTGAATTGGTTTGGGGCTTAAATTGCACGGATATACACAAAATGAAAACCCTAATGACTAGGTAGTCTTGCTAAGTGATGATCATTTGGATATTGTGTGGAATTATATGCTTAGTAGGCTGCCCGTAGATGCCCTTATAATCTTAAATGTAATTTTGATCATTGCATGTTGACAAATAGGCTTTTCCTGCATCCGAACCCACGTAGATGTTGTTGCATGTTGAATAATCCTATCACCTGATTACGTGGACTTCGAAATGAGTTATATGGCTTGATTTACATGTGTTACATGGCTGCCCGTTTAATGTTCATATAACTCTATATGCCTTTCAAGTGAAATTACTTGTCTTATCGTGCCCTGCATGTTTACTTGTCTATGTGCAATCTTATGACTGTCCGGAGGCAACCTACTTCGTTGGCCACCTAACCTGATATGTTAATGTCATAAATGTGCACTGCATACAAGGTTGCAACATTTCCTGTCGGCATGGTAGCGATCACGCACACCGGGCGGCATCGAGCTTGCCGGTGCACCCGTGACTACTATGATCCCATTCCCTCTCTCGCTTGGGGGCTAGACTTCCTCGGAAAGTTGGGTCGTAGGATTTCGGGGTACATCCAGAGTACACCTACCTGGCGTGTTTGGGGAATGATTTGAAGTCGGCTGCAACAACTGGTTCTGGAACTGATCTGAGAGCAAAAGCTCACTGTATCCTTTACTATGTGTATAAGTACTCTCGCTTGGTTCCTAGAGAACCTCGGGGAGGAAAGACTGGTATTTCTGTTCCTGTACTTATATTATTGTTATATTCATGCTTGCAAAAGGATTTCATAAGTTGAACCGGAAAATGAGTTTTAAAACATATTTCTCATTCCCCCTCGCTGAGTTCATAAGGACTCACCCTCTTTTATCATCTCAGGTGAAGAAGATCCAGAACAGGTACCCGAGGACGGTGTGCCTAACGATGAATCCTTGGAGTGATTGCCTGTCTTGTGTGCTTTGTGTGATTGTGGCTACTTGTGAACTTTATGCTACTTGAAGACTATTTCCTTTATGTTGCTTGTTATTTGTAATGTAAAAGACCCCCGTTGTAATTTGGGGTCTAATTTTGGTTTGTACTGATATTGCTAGACAGACACTAGACACTACTATGGTTATTTTGCTATTATTACTGCTAGTATCTGTAATAGGAATATGAAGCATTAGGTAAAGGCTAAGTAAAATGAACCAACCAAATCTTAAGCAGGTACTCGTTATTAAGCTAAGATCAACAGGTACTTTTGCAACGAGGATTAACAAACGAATGAGACATAGTATCATGCTAGGTTATTAATCAAGTGAGTCATCAAGACAACCAATAGGCATATCAACTGATGATAAATAGTAATCTTAGTGGGAAATGAATCTGGAATGGTAAATTTTGAGGCGTTAGAGAATTAGGTCAAACCAAATAGCCCAATTACAGCCGTTATGCTGTCGGTTTTTTGGAAAATTTTGGAGTTTAGGCCGAAACGTTAAGTATTAAATCTTCATGAACGGTTAAGTACGAGACGTGACTTGAATGATTAGATCACACCCTAGTCTAACCTTTATAGGCCGGGTTGGGGCGTGACAGCTGCGCATGTTTTCGGAGCCCAAAATTGAATGTTTTCATCAGTTTCGGGACACTTTTCTTCTTTTGCGCTGTTTTTTCATCCTGCATAGTACGTCGTGAGCCGCGAAAAGAACGACAGCCTAATCCATCACATTTCTATTACCGAAATACTCGGTACCTTGGGCAAGACAACTTCACTTCACGTAGAGGCAAGGCCCGCAAACAGAGGGCGTGGGGCATGTGACCAGGTATCCATCGCTCCGGTGCCCATAACTTTTGATCCGTAAGGAGTTACGCGGCACACAGCAAACCGTTCGAAAGCTGTCCGAGAGCTCTACGACGGGGGCACGAAGCTTGCTCGGCTGCGCCTATTTTCGGAGCCCAAAATCGAACGTTTTCATCCATTTCGGGACACTTTTCTTCTTTCGCACTTATTTTTCACCCCGGATCGTACGTCGTGAGCCGCGAAAAGGACGACAACCAAATCCATCACATTTCTATTTCTGAATCACACAGCACCTTGGGCAAGACAACTTCACTTCACGTAGAGGCATGGCCCGCAAACAGAGGGCGTAGGGCTTGTGACCAGGTATCCGTCGCTCCGGTGCCCATAACTTTTGATCCGTAAGGAGTTACGCGGTGCACAACATACCTTTGGAAAGATCTCTGCGAGCTCTACGATGAGGGAACCTAGCATGCTTGGCTGCGCCTGTTTTCAGAGCCCAAAATTGAACATTTTCATAAGTTTTGGGCCACTTTTCTTCTTTTAAGCTGTTTTTTCATCTCGGATCGTACATCGTGAGCCGCGAAAAGGACGACAACCTAATCCACCACATTTCTATTACCGAATCACACGGCACCTTGGTCAAGACAACTTCAGTTCACGTAGAGGCAGGGCCCGCAACCAGAGGGCGTGAGGCTTATAACCTGGTATCCGTCGCTCCGGTTCTCATAACTTTTGATCGGTATGGAGTTACGCGACGCACAACATACCGTTGGAAAGCTCTTCGAGAGCTCTAGGACGGGGGTACCAAGATTGCTGGCCTGCCCCTATTTTCGAAGCCCAAAATTGAACGTTTTCATTAGTTTTGGAACACTTTTATTCTTTTGCACTATTTTTTTTTATCCCGGATCGTATATTGTAAGCAGCGAAAAGGACAACAACCTAATCCACCACAATTCTATTACCGAATTACACGGCACCTTGGTCAAGACAACTTCAGTTCACGTAGAGGCAGGGCCCGCAACCAGAGGGCGTGAGGCTTATAACCTGGTATCCGTCGCTCCGGATCTCATAACTTTTGATCAGTATGGAGTTACGCGACGCACAACATACCGTTGGAAAGCTCTTCGAGAGCTCTAGGACGGGGGCACCAAGCTTGCTGGCCTGCCCCTATTTTCGAAGCCCAAAATCAAACGTTTTCATTAGTTTTGGAACACTTTTATTCTTTTGCGCTGTTTTTTTATCTCAGATCGTACATCGTAAGCAGCGAAAAGGACAACAACCTAATCCATCACATTTCTATTACCGAATCACATGGTACCTTGGGCAAGACAAATTCACTTCACGTAGAGGCAGGGCCCGCAAACAGAGGGCGTGGGGCAAGTGACCAGGTATCCGTCGCTCTGGTGCCCATAACTTTTGATCCGTATGGAGTTACGCGGCGCACAGCATACTGTTGAAAAGCTCTCTGAAAGCTTTACGATCAGGGCACCTAGCCTGCTCGGTTGTGCCAGTTTTCGAAGCCCAAAATCAAACATTTTGATAAGTTTTGGGACACTTTTCTTCTTTTACGCTGTTTTTTCATCCCGGATCGTACGTCGTGAGCCGCAAAAAGGACAACAACCTAATCCATCACATTTCTATTACCGAATCACACGGCACCTTGGCCAAGGCAACTTCACTTCACGTAGAGGCAGGGACTGCAAACAGAGGGCGTGGAGCTTGTGACCAGCTATCTGTCGCTCCGGTGTTCATAACTTTTGATCCGTAAGGATTTACGCGGCGCACAGCATACCGTTTTAAAGCTCTCCGAGAGCTCTACGACGGGGGCACCAAGCTTGCTCGGTTACGCTTATTTTCAGAGTCCAAAATAGGGCGTTTTAATCCATTTCGGGATACTTTTGTTTTTTTGCGCTGTTTTTTCGTCCCGGATCGTACGTCGTGAGCCGCGAAAAGGACGACAACCCAATCCATCACATTTTTATTATCGAATCACATGGCACCTTGGGCAAGATTACTTCACTTCACATAGAGGCAGGGCCCGCATACAGAGGGCGTGTGACTTGTGACCAGGTATCCGTCGCTCCGGTGCCTATAACTTTTGATCCGTAAGGAGTTATACGGCGCACAACATACCATTGGAAAGCACTCTGAGAGCTCTACAATAGGGGAACCTAGCGTGCTCTGCTGTGCCTGTTTTCAGAGCCTAAAATTGAACATTTTCATCAATTTTTGGACAGTTTTCTTCTTTTATGCTATTTTTTCATCCCGGATCGTACGTCGTGAGTCGCAAAAAGGATGACAACCTAATCCATCACATTTCTATTACTGAATCACATGGCACCTTGGGCAAGACAACTTCACTTCACGTAGAGGCAGGGCCCGCAACTAGAGGGCGTGGGGCTTATGACGAGGTATCCGTCGCTCTGGTGCTCATAACGTTTGATCAGTAAGGAGTTACGAGGCGCACAGCATACCGTTGGAAAGCTCTCTAAGAGCTCTACGACGGGGGCACCAAGCATGATTGTCTGCCCCTATTTTTGGAGCTCAAAATCCAACCTTTTCATCAGTTTTGGGACACTTTTCTTCTTTTGCGTTGTTTTTTCATCCCGGATCGTACGTCGTGACCACGAAAAGGACGACAACCTAATCCATCACAATTCTATTACCGAATCACATAGCACCTTGGGCAAGACAACTTCATTTCACGAAGAGGCAGGGCCCGCAAACAAAGGGCGTGGGGCTTGTGACCAGTTATCCGTCGCTCCGGTGCCCAAAATTTTGATCCGTAAGGAGTTACGCAGCGCACAGCATACCGTTGGAAAGGTCTCTAAGAGCTCTACGACGGGGGCACCAAGCATGATTGTCTGCCCCTGTTTTTGGAGCTCAAAATCCAACCTTTTCATCAGTTTTGGGACACTTTTCTTCTTTTGCGCTATTTTTTCATCCCGGATCGTACGTCGTGAGCCGCGAAAAGGACGACAACCTAATCCATCACAATTCTATTACCGAATCACATAGCACCTTGGGCAAGACAACTTCATTTCACGAAGAGGCAGGGCCCGCAAACAGAGGGCGTGGGGCTTGTGACCAGTTATCCGTCGCTCCGGTGCCCAAAATTTTGATCCGCAAGGAGTTACGCAGTGCATAGCATACCGTTGGAAAGCTCTCTGAGAGCTCTACGATGGGGGCTCCTAGCCTGCTCGGCTGCGCCTGTTTTTGGAGCCCAAAATCAAACATTTTCATAAGTTTTGGGACACTTTTCTTCTTTTACGCTATTTTTCCGTCCCGGATCGTACGTCGTAAGCTGTGAAAAGGACGACAACCTAATCCATCACATTTCTATTACCGAATCACATGGCACCATGGCCAAGAGAACTTCACTTCACGTAGAGGCAGGGACAGCAAACAGAGGGCGTGGGGCATGTGACCAGGTTTTCGTCGCTCCGGTGCCCATAACTTTTGATCCGTAAGGAGTTACACGGCGCACAGCATACCGTTGGAAAGCTCTTCGAGAACTCTACGATGGGGGCACCGAGCTTGCTCGGCAGTGCCTATTTTCGAAGCCCAAAATTGAACATTTTCATCAGTTTAGAGACACTTTTCTTGTTTTGGGCAGTTTTTCCGTCCCGGATCGTACATCGTAAGTCGCAAAAATGACGACAACCTAATTCATCACATTTCTATTACCAAATCACACGGCACCTTGGGCAAGACAACTTCATTTCACGTAGAGGCTGGGCCCGCAAACATTGGGTGTGGGGCATGTGACCAGGTATCCGTCGCTCCGGTGCTCATAACTTTTGATCTGTAAGGAGTTACGCGGCGCACAGCATACCGTTGAAAACCTCTTCTAGAGCTCTACAACGTGGGCACCAAGCTTGCTCGCCTGTCCCTATTTTTAGAGCCCATAATCGAACGTTTTCATCAGTTTTGAAAAACTTTTCTTCTTTTGCGTTGTTTTTTCATCCCGAATTGTACGTCGTAAGCCGGGAAAAGGGCGACAACCTAATCCATCACATTTATTTTATCGAATCACACAGCACCTTGGGCAAGACAACTTCACTTCACGTAGAGGCAGGGCCTACAAACAGAGGGCGTAGGGCTTGTGACCAGGTATCCGTCGCTTCGGTGCGCATAATTTTTGATCCGTAAGGAGTTACGCAGCGCACAACATATCGTTGGAAAGCTCTCCGAGAGCTCTACGACAGGAACAACAAGCCTGCTCGGCTGCGTCTGTTTTCAGAGCCCAAAATTGAATGTTTTCATCAATTTTGGGACACTTTTCTTTTTTTGCGTTGTTTTTTTGTCCCGGATCGTAAGTCATGAGCCGCGAAAAGAATGACAACCTAATCCATCACATTTCTATTACCGAATCACTTGACACCTTGGGCAAGACAACTTCACTTCACATAGAGGCAGGGCCCGCAAACAGAGGGCGTGGGGCATGTGACCAGGTATCCGTCGCTTCGGTGCCTGTAACTTTTGATCCGTAAGGATCTACACGTCACACAACATACCGTTTTAAAGCTCTCTGAGAGCTCTACGATGGAGGCACCTAGCCTGCTCGGCTGCACATATTTTTGGAGCCCAAAATCGAACATTTTCATAAGTTTTGGGACACTTTTCTTCTTTTACGCTGTTTTTCTGTCCCGGATCGTACGTAGTGAGCGACGAAAAGGACGACAGTCTAATCCATCACATTTCTATTACTGAATCACACAGCACCTTGGCCAAGACAACTTCACTTCATGTAGAGGCTGGGCCCTCAAACATAGGGCGTGGAACTTGTGACCAGGTATCCGTCGCTCCGGTGGTCATAACTTTTGATTCGCAAGGATTTACGCGGCGCACAGCATACCGTTTTAATGCTCTCCGAGAGCTCTACGACTGGGGCACCAAGCTTGCTCTGCTGCGCCTATTTACGTATCCCAAAATTGAAGTTTTTCATCCATTTTGGGACACTTTTCTTCTTTTGTGCTATTTTTTCGTCCCGGATCGTACGTCATGAGCCGCGAAAATGACGACAACCTAATCCATCACATTTCTATTAACGAATCACACGACACCTTGGCCAAGATAGCTTCACTTCACGTAGAGGCATGGCCCTCAAACATAGGGCGTGGAGCTTGTGACTAGGTATCCGTCGCTCCGATTCTCATAACTTTTGATCCGCAAGGAGTTACGCGGCGCACAACATACCGTTTTAAAGGTTTTCGAGAGCTCCACGACAGGGGCACCAAGCTTGCTCAGCTTTGTCTATTTATGGAGCCCAAAATAGAACGTTTTCATCTGTTTCGGGACACTTTTCTTCTTTTGCGCTGTTTTTCCGTCCTGGATCTTAAGTCGTGAGCCGCGAAAAGGATGACAAGCTAATCCATCACATTTCTATTACCGAATCACACGACACCTTGGCCAAGACAACTTCACTTCACGTAGAGACAAGGCCCGCAAACAGAGGGCGTGGGGATTGTGACCAGGTATCCGTCGCTCTGATGCCCATAACTTTTGATCCGAAAGGAGTTACGCGGCGCACAACATACCATTGGAAAGCCCTCTGAGAGCTCTACGATGGAGGCACCTAGCGTGCTCCGCTGCGGCTGTTTTCGGAGCCAAAAATAGAACATTTCCAAAAGTTTTTGGACACTTTTCTTCTTTTACGCTGTTTTTCCGTCCCGGATCGTACGCCGTGAGCCGCGAAAAGGACGACAACCTAATCCATAAGTTTTCTATTACCGAATCACACGGCGCCTTAGGCAAGACAACTTCACTTCACATAGAGCCAGGGCCCGCAATTAGAGGGCGTGGAGCTTGTGACCAGGTATCCATCGTTGCGGAGCTCATAACTTTTGATTCGTAAGGAGTTACGCGGCGCACAACATACCGTTGGAAAGCTCTCCGAGAGCTCTACGACGGCGGTACCAAGCTTGCTCGGCTGGATCTATTTTCGGAGCCCAAAATCAAACATTTTCATCAGTTTTGGGGTACTTTTCTTCTTTTGCGCTGTTTTTTCATCCCGGATCGTAGGTCGTGAGCCGCGAAAAGAATGAGAGCCTAATCCATCACATTTCTATTACCGAATCACTCGGCACCTTGGGCAAGACAACTTCACTTCACATAAAGGCAGGGCCCGCAAACAGAGGGCGTGGAGCTTGTGACCAGGTATCCGTTGCTCCAATGCCCATAACTTTTGATCCGTAAGGGGTTACACGGTGCACAACATATCGTTGGAAAGCTCTCCGAGAGCTCTACGACGGGAACAACAAGCCTACACGGTTTTTGCACTGTTTTTATCAATTTTGGGACAATTTTCTTCTTTTGCACTGTTTTTTCGTCCCGGATTGCAAGTCGTGAGCCATGAAAAGAATGACATCCTAATCCATCACATTTCTATTACCGAATCACTCGGCACCCTGGGCAAGACAACTTCACTTCACATAGAGGCAGGGCCCGTAAACAGAGGGCGTGGTGCATGTGACCAGGTATCCGTTGCTCCGGTGCCCATAACTTTTGATCCGTAAGGATTTACGTGTCACACAGCATACCGTTTTAAAGCTCTCTGAGAGCTCTACGATGAGGGCACCTAGCCTGCTAGGCTGCACCTATTTTTGGAGCCCAAAATCGAACATTTTCATAAGTTTTAGGATACTTTTCTTATATTACTCTGTTTGTCTGTCTCAGATCGTACGTCGTGAGCCGCGAAAAGGACGACAACCTTATCCATCACATTTCTATTACCGAATCACACGGCACCTTGGCCAAGACAACTTCACATCACGTAGAGGCTGGTCCCTCAAACAGAGGGCGTGGAGCTTATGACCAGGTATCCATCGCTCCGGTACCCATAACTTTTGATCCTCAAGGAGTTACGCGGCGCATAGCATACCATTTTAAAGCTCTCTGAGAGCTCTACGACGGGGGCACCAAGCTTGCTCGGCTGCGCCTGTTTACGGATACCAAAATTGAACTTTTTTATTCGTTTCGCGACACTTTTCTTGTTTTGTGCTATTTTTAAGTCCCGGATCGTATGTCGTGAGCCGCGAAAAGGACGACAACGTAATCCATCACATTTCTATTACCGAATCACATGACACCTTGGCCAAGACAACTTCACTTCACGTAGAGGCAGGGCCCTCAAACATAGGGCGTGGAGCTTGTGACCAGATATCCGTCGCTCCGGTACTCATAACTTTTGATTTGCAAGGAGTTACGTGGCGCACAACATACCGTTTTAAAGCTCTCCGAGAGTTCTACAACGGGGGCACCAAGCTTGCTTGGCTGTGTCTGTTTATGGAGCCAAAAATCAAATGTTTTCATCTGTTTTGGGACACTTTTCTTCTTTTGTGCTATATTTTCCTCCCGAATCGTACGTCGTGAGCCGCAAAAAGGACGACAACCTAATCCATCACATTTCTATTACCGAATCACACGACACTTTGGCCAAGACAACTTCACTTCACGTAGAGGCATGGACCGCAAACAGAGGGCGTGGGGCTTGTGACCAGGTATCCGTCGCTCTGATGCCCATAACTTTTGATCTGAAAGGAGTTACGCAGCGCACAGCATACCGTTGGAAAGCCCTCTGAGAGCTCTACGATGGGGGCACCTAGCATGCTCTTCTGCACCTGTTTTCGGAGCCAAAAAATAGAACATTTCCAAAAGTTTTGGGATACTTTTCTTCTTTTACGCTGTTTTTTGGTCTCGGATCGTATGTCGTGAGCTGCGAAAAAGACGACAACCTAATCCATCAATTTTCTATTACCGAATCACACATCGCCTTGGGCAAGACAACTTCACTTGACGTAGAGGCAGGGCCCGAAAACAGAGGGCGTAGAGCTTGTGACCAGGTATCCGTCGTAGCGGAGCTCATAACTTTTGATCGTTAAGGACTTACGAGGCGCACAACATACCGTTGGAAAGCTCTCCGAGAGCTCTACGACGGGGCACCAAGCTTGCTCAGCTGCACCCATTTTCGGTGCCCAAAATTGAACATTTTCATCAATTTTGGGGTACTTTTCATCCTTTGCTCTGGTTTTTCATCCCGGATCGTACGTCGTGAGCTTCAAAAAGGACGACAACCTAATCCATCACAATTCTATTACCGAATCACACGACACCTTGGGCAAGACAACTTCACTTCACGTAGAGGCAGGGCCCGTAAACAGAGGGCGTGGGGCTTGTCACCAGGTATCTGTCGCTCTGATGCCCATAACTTTTGATCCGTAAGGAGTTACGCGGCGCACAGCATACCGTTGGAAAGCTCACTGAGAGCTCTACGATCGGGGCATTTATCCTGCTCAGCTGGGCCTGTTTTCTGAGCCCAAAATCAAACATTTTCATAAGTTTTAGGACACTTTTCTTCTTTTACACTATTTTTCCATCCCGGCTCATACGTCGTGAGCCGCGAAAAGGACGACAACCTAATCCATCACATTTCTATTACCGAATCACACGGCACCTTGGCCAAGACAACTTCACTTAACGTAGAGGTAGGGCCCGCAACAAGAGGGCGTGGTACTAAGCATATAATTCCACACAATATCCAAATGATCAACACTTAGCAAGACTACCTAGTCATTAGGGTTTCCATTTCGTGCATATCCGTGAAATTTAAGCCCCAAACCAATTCAAAATCAATCTCAAGCCATGCATTATTTAATTCAATATCCTCAAACATTCAAAACAGTCCACACAACATCCCAAAGCTACAATCCCAAGCATTTATTTCAACAAGAGAAGTTACAACAATTTTTCTAAGCATAACACTAAGTGAAACCCTTACTGCAATAGGCTGTTTTCTCACAATCATTAAGATAAGCAAACAATATCCAATTCCAATGAATAAGATGTCAAATTAAATCTTAAGAAGTGAACTAAAATTAGAAACAAACCTTGCATCATTTGGAGTTCGGGATCATTAGTTATAGCCGAAACAGTGGGATAGCACAAAACTGTCCAGATTTGCACACATTTCGATAATGGACGTTTTTGAGGTCCTTAGGTTCAGATTTAGCCTTAGTCCATTTCTGACAAAAATGTCTAGAACTGAAAAATCTAGCAGCACACCAAATTTCATGTATTTTGGACATCATTTACTAAGTCAAATATGGTTCGTTCTACAAGGTCAGTGCTTCTGCCAAAAACTGCTTCATTTTTCCAGATTTCCAGATTTGGACACATTTTAATGATTTGCCATTTTGAGGACCTTAGAGTCGAAATTAGCTTTGGCCTATTTCTGCAAAAAATGTTCAAAACTAGCAACAATAGTCACCTACCAATTTTCATGCATTTTAAACATCATTTGTCTAGCCAAACTCACCTCGAAACAACAGGTCAGAGAGCTGTCACATAATCCGATTTCACCTATCATCATTTTCAAGCCAAAATCTTGCCATGCATGGTTGAAGAAGCTTATGAACGAACATATAACTCAAGTACAGAAGCGAAGACATACATTTAAGAGCATGCATGTGGATTTTTGAAGGATTTTCAAAAGGTTTTAGCCCTCACCTTAACAAATCAACAAGAAGATGCACAAAAACTTGTTGAAGCACAATTTTCTTCTTCTTCTTTGCCTAGCTAAGATTCCAACTTGGTTTTCTCTATTTTTCCTAGCTTAGTGACCAAGCTCTTAGTACATGCATATGGTTAGAACAAGAAGAAAAGAAATGGAAGCTTAGTAACTCACCTAGGGCCGAAATGAAGACTCAAGAGCTTGCATGTGAGTTTTCTTGCAACCTAGCTAGCTTGGTTGAGTTCCTTTGCTTGTGGCTTGTCTTGATTCACCATATGATGATGAAGATGAGCTAAGAGGTGTATGAACTCAGCCAAAACCGAGATTGAGAGAGAAGAATGAGAGGGAGAGAGAGAAATGTGAGGAGAGTGAGAGAAATGAGAGAAAATAGAAGATTTTGCAATTGTTGATGCAAATGTTGGCCTTGGGCATGCAAAAATCAGATTTTGTGTAATCTTTTGAGCATCTTTTGAATTGTTTTAGGATGTGTGTAAGAGAATGTTGGGTATTTAGGGATTTTAGGTATAATAGAATATAGGATATGTTTAGAGGTTTGTGAGATTTTGTCTTGTAGTGAGTTTAAAATATAATATTTAGGTGTTAGTGGATTTTGTAGAGATTTGAATTAGGATTATAATAATAGTTAGTGGTGTTTGTAGGATTATTTTATAGTCTAGTGCTTTGTGTAAGATTCTTTCTTGATTAACGTGGTGGCACGGATTCCTATGTCTAGGGCACGAATTACGAGGTAGACACGACCTACGAGGTAAGACACGAACTTCAAGACTAATGCACGTACTTCAAGACAAATGCACGGATTCTAATGCAAATGCACGCAATCCTAGGTAAATGTACGTAAACCAATACAAGGCACGTAATTCAATGAAATGCACACAAATCGAGGTACGACTCTTAAACCTAGGTTTGGACATGCAATTCAAGGTCAGGGCACACAAAACGAGACAACGCACGCAATTCGAAGTCGGGACACGTAAGTCGAGGATTAGGGTACATAATTCTAGGTCAAGGCACGAATGACGAGGCATGAACGAAAACCAAGACATGGCACGTAATCCAAGGTCAATCATATCATTCTTGGTTTATGGCACGTAAATCAAGGTAACATACATTATTCGGGGTCGGGACTCACAACGGAGCCCAAAATCGAACGTTTTCATCCGTTTCAAGACACTTTTCTTCATTTGCGTTGTTTTTCCGTCCTGGATCGTACGTCGTGTGCCGCGAAAAGGATGAAAGCCTAATCCAACACATTTCTATTATCGAATCACATGGCACCTTGGGCAAGACAACTTCACTTCACGTAGAAGCAGGGCCCTCAAACAGAGGGCGTGGTGCTTGTGACTAGGTATCCGTCGCTCCGATGCCCATAACTTTTGATCTGTAAGGAGTTACGCGACGCACAGCATACCGTTGGAAAGCTCTCTGAGAGCTCTACGATGGGGGCACCAAGCTTGCTAGGCTGAGCCTGTTTTCGGATCCCAAAATTGAACGTTTTCATCCATTTCGGGACACTTTTCTTCTTTTGCGCTGTTTTTCAGTCCCGGATCGTATGTCGTGAGCCTCGAAAAGGACGAAAACATAATCCATCACATTTCTATTATCGAATCACTCGGCACCTTGGGCAAGACAACTTCACTTCACGTAGAGGCAGGGCCCGCAATCAGAGGGCGTGGGGCTTGTGACCAGGTATCCGTCGCTCCGGTGCCCATAACTTTTGATCCGTAAGGAGTTACGCGGCGCACAACATACCGTTGGAAGCTCTCTGAGAGCTCTATGATGGCGGCACCTAGCGTGCTTAGCTGTGCCCGTTTTCGATGCCCAAAATCAAACATTTTCATAAGTTTTGGGACACTTTTCTTCTTTTACGCTGTTTTTCTGTCCCGGATCGTACGTCGTGAGCCGCGAAAAGGACGAAAACCTAATCCATCACATTTCTATTACCGAATCACATGGCATCTTGGGCAAGAAAACTTCACTTCACGTAGCGATAGGGTCCGCAAATAGAGGGCGTGGGGCTTATGACCAGGTATCTGTCGCTCCGGTGCTCATAACTTTTGATCCGTAAGGAGTTACACGGCGCACAATATACTATTGGAAAGCTCTCCGAGAGCTCTACAATGGGGGCACCAAGCTTGCTCAGCTGCGCCTGTTTTCGAAGCCCAAAATCGAACGTTTTCATCCATTTCGGGACACTTTTCTTCTTTCGCACTTATTTTTCGTCTCGGATCGTACGTCGTGAGCCGCGAAAAGGACGAAAACCTAATCCATCACAATTCTATTACCGAATCACATGGCACCCTGGGCAAGACAACTTTACTTGACGTAGAGGCAGGGCCCACAAACAGAGGGCATGGGGCTTGGGACCAGGTATCCGTCGCTCTGGTGCCTATAATTTTTGATCCGTAAGGAGTTACGCGTCGCACAACATATCGTTGGAAAGCTCTCGGAGAGCTCTACGATGGGGCCACCTAGCGTGCTCGGCTGCGCCTTTTTTGGAGCCCAAAATCAAATATTTTCATCAATTTCTGCACACATTTATTCTTTTGCGCTATTTTTTCATCCCGGATCGTACGTCGTGAGCCACGAAAAGGATGACAACCTAATCCATCACATTTTTATTATCGAATCACACGGCACCTTGGGTAAGAAAACTTCACTTTACGTAGAGGCAGGGCCCGCAAACATAGGGCATGTGGCTTGTGACCAGGTATCCGTCGCTTCGGTGCCCATAACTTTTAATCCGTAAGAAGTTACGCAGTGCACAGTATACCGTTGGAAAGCTCTCTGAGAGCTCTACGATGGGGGCACCTAGTATGCTCGGCTGCACTTGTTTTCGGAGCCCAAAATCGAACATTTTCATAAGTTCTGGGACACTTTTCTTCTTTTATGCTGTTTTTTCATCCTGGATCGTACGTCATGAGCCGCAAAAGGACGAAAACCTAATCCATCACATTTCTATTACCGAATCACACGGCACCTTAGGGAAGACAACTTCACTTCACGCAGTTGCAGGGCCTGCAAACAGAGGGCGTGGAGCTTGTGACCAGGTATCCGTCGCTCCGGTGCCCATAACTTTTGATCCGTAAGGAGTTACGCGGCGCAAAGCATACCGTTGGAAAGCTCTCCGAGAGGTCTACGACGGGGGCATCAAGCTTGCTTAGCTGCGCCTGTTTTTGGATCCCAAAATTGAATGTTTTCATCCATTTCGGGACAATTTTCCTTTTTTGCGCTGTTTTTCCGTCCTGGATCGTACATCGTGAGCCGCAAAAAGGACTACAACCTAATCCATCACATTTCTATTACCGAATCACACAACATCTTGGGCAAAACAACTTCACTTCACATAGAGGCAGGGCCCGGAAACAGAGGGCGTGGGGCTTGTGACCAGGTATCCGTCGCTCCGGTGCCCATAACTTTTGATCCGTAAGGAGTTACGCGGCGCACAACATACTATTGGAAAGCTCTCCGAGAGCTTTACGACTTGGGAACCAAGCTTGCTCGTCTGCGATTATTTTCGGTAACCAAAATTGAACGTTTTCATCAATTTTGGGATACTTTTCTTCTTTTAGGCATTTTTTCCATCCCAGATCATACGTCATGAGCCGAGAAAAGGACGACAACCTAATCCATCACAATTCTATTACCGAATCACATTGTACCTTGGGCAAGACAACATCACTTCACATAGAGGCAGGGCCTGCAAACAGAGTGCGTGGGGCTTGTGACTAGGTATCCGTCGCTCCGGTGCCTATAACTTTTGATCCGTAAGGAGTTACGCGGCGCACAGCATACCGTTGGAAAGCTCTCCGAGAGCTCTACAATGGGGGCACCGAGCTTGCTCAACAATGCCTATTTTTGGAGCCAAAAATTGAACGTTTTCATCAGTTTCGAGACACTTTTATTGTTTTGGGCAGTTTTTCCATCCCGGATCGTACGTCGTAAGCCGCGAAAAGGATGACAACCTAATCCATCACATTTCTATTACCAAATCACATGGTACCTTGGGTAAGACAACTTCACTTCACATAGAGGCTGGGCCCGCAAACAGAGGGTGTGGGGCTTGTGACTAGGTATCCGTCGCTCCAGTGCTCATAACTTTTGATCCGTAAGAAGTTACACGACGCACAACATACTGTTGGAAAGCTCTCCAAGAACTCTACAACGGAGGCAACAAGCCTGCTTAGCTGCGCCAGATTTCGGAGTCCAAAATCAAATGTTTTCATTAATTTCTGGACATTTTTCTTCTTTTGCACTATTTTTTCATCCCATATCGTGCGTGGTGAGCTGCGAAAAGGACGACAAGGTAATCCATCACATTTCTATTACCGAATCACAAGGCACCTTAATGGTATCAGAGCTTAGATTGCTTAAGTCGGGTTTAACTCTCGGACCATAGGTAGAGCCCTAGGATTATTAGGATGACTTGTCTATATGTTGTTGTGTGATAATGTTAAATGTGCCTTCTATGTTCTATGTGCTTAAGTGTTTAACATGTCTTAATTATTTCTAGAGTTATGTATCTATATTATGTTGCATATTTTATGCATTAAATTCTTATTTGTCATACTTTAATAAATTGTGCATCGTAATCTGTGCCTATAGATGGCTGGCCCTAGTACCCGCACTACTAATAGGAGCGGTGAACCCCAAGAGACAGGAGATGCCTATCAAACTAATCCCGGTATAGCTATGTTTAACATGATGGAAAATGCCATAGATCGCGTATCACGAGTGATGGAGCGCCAAGATGCACGTGAGGCCAACAACAACAACAACAACAGGAATGATGGTAACCATGGGAGACATAGCAGAATGAGGGAGTTCCTTGACTTTCACCCGTCCAAATTCCATGGGGAAGCTGATGATGAGAAAGAAGAGGCTTGGCTATCCGAGGTCGAGAAGATTTTCAGGCCACTTGACTATACTGATGAAGAGAAGGTGGAGTTTGCTGTGTTTCTATTGCACGGGGATGCTGAACATTGGTGGCACACTGTGAAGGCACTATGGGAAACTGATTAGACACCTTGCTTGTGGAGAAATTTCGTTAAGGCATTCAAGGAGAAATATGTACCCGCAGTTTCCAAGCAGAGGCGGATTGAGGAGTTCATGCACTTGACCCAGGGTAACATGACGGTGGCCCAGTACGAAGCTCGTTTTGACTGACTGTCCCATTATGCTCAATATATGGTAAGTACTCCGGAGGCAAAGATGTGGAAATTTACGATTGGATTGATGCTAGAGATTCAGGGCCAGTTGGCTTCTCATGACTTCGATACCTATTCTGCTCTCTTTGCTGCTGCTTCCCGAGTTGAGAAGAGAAAACTTGATAGAGTCAGTTCGAGTCAGTTGAACAAGAAACCATACCAACTTCTAGGTGAGCAGAGGAAATTCCAGAGTCAGAGTCGTAATCAGGGCCAGAGCCAGAACAGACCTGTGAATAACCATGGCCCGACGAAAATGCCATCAGCCTCTTCCACCCGCGGATCCACAAGTAGTTCACCTGCTACTCAGTCTGTCAACTGTTCTTACTGTGACAAGAAGGGGCATACCGAGGCCCAGTGCTGGAAGAAGTCAGGACGATGTATGAGATGTGGCAGTGATCAGTATCAGATCAAGGATTGCCCTAAACGGCAGGCAGGACAGAATCAGGTTAAACCAGCTGGTAGAGGCAAGACTCCAGTTCCCAAAGTTCAGGCTCGAGCCTATGCTATTGAGTGCGAGGAGATTCCAGATGAGACCGCTGTTGTTGAAGGTACATTCTTCATACTAAATCAACCTGTTAGGGTGCTAATTGATCCGGGTGCTACTCATTCATTTATTACTCCCTTGTGTGTGCAACGTGTAAAACTAAAAGTTGTATGTTTGCCATACGAAGTAGAAGTTGGTACTCTGATGGGTTCTAAACTTGTTACTAGCTTAGCTTGTAAAGCATGTAAAATCCAAATTAAGGATAGGGTATTCTCAGCCAATCTTATTGTATTACCTTTTCGAGACTATGAAGTCATTTTAGGGATGGACTGGCTGGCAAAACATCATGTCCAACTAGATTGCCGGACGAAGATTATAACATTCCGGGTACCTGGTCAACCAATACTAGAAGTAATGGGTCGAAGAGATTTCACTGGGAGTTCCATCATTTCATCTACGAAAGCAGTGAAGTCCTTGAGAAAATGGTGTAGGGGATACTTAGCTTACCTCATCAACAAGCCATCGGATAAAGCTAAGTTGGAGGAGATGCCAGTGATCAAAGACTATGCGGATGTGTTTCCAAAAGAATTGCCCGGTTTACCCCCAAATCGGGAGATCGAGTTCATTATAGAGCTACTGCCTGGCACCCAGCCGATATCTAAAGCTCCCTATCATATGGCACCGGCCGAGCTACAAGAATTGAAGGACCAATTGCAAGGATTGTTGAAGAAGGGCTTTGTTCAACCAAGTTCTTCACCGTGGGGTGCACCAGTTCTATTTGTGAAGAAGAAAGACGGAACGTTGAGGCTATGCATCGATTACCGAGGACTGAACCAAGTGACTGTCAAGAATAAATACCTACTTCCACTGATCGACGAGTTGTTTGATCAACTTCAAGGAGCTAAAGTGTATTCGAAACTCGACTTGAGGCAAGGGTACTATTAGTTACGGATTAGAAAGGATGATGTGCCTAAAACGGCTTTCAGGACAAGATACGGGCATTATGAATATGTGGTGATGCCATTTGGACTAACTAATGCCCCTGCAGCTTTTATGGATTTGATGCACAGGGTGTTTCAACCCTACTTGGACCAATTTGTGGTGATCTTCATTGATGATATTTTGGTGTACTTGAAATCCGAGGCGGAGCATGAACAACATCTGTGGTTGGTACTGCAGAAACTTTGAGAGCCTCAATTGTATGCAAAGTTTAACAAGTGCGAATTTTGGTTGCAGCATATTGCAATTTTGGGGCATATCATATCCCAAGAGGGAATAGCGGTGGATCCAGAAAAGATAGAAGCAGTGATGTCTTGGAAGAAGCCGGAGAATGTTACGGAGATTCGGAGTTTTCTTGGTCTAGCCGGCTATTATCGGAGATTCGTGAAGGATTTCTCTAAGATTGTAGGACCGCTTACAAAGCTCACTCAAAAGAAAACAAAGTTCATGTGGGATGATAAGTGTGAGAACAGCTTTCAAGAGTTGAAGAAAAGATTGACTACCGCACCTGTTCTTGCATTGCCTAAAGGAAGTCAAGGTTTTGTAATCTATAGCGATTCTTAGAAGAAAGGATTGGGTTGTGTGCTGATGCAAAATGGAAGAGTGATTGCATATGCTTCTAGGAAACCGAAGCCGTATAAATTGAACTACCCGACGCATGATTTGGAATTAGCGGCTATTGTGTTTGCACTCAAAAAATGGAGGCATTATCTGTGGGGTAACAAGTTTGAGGTATTTACTGATCACAAGAGCTTGAAATAATTGTTCTCTCAAAAAGAGTTGAATATGAGGCAAAGGCGGTGGATGGAGCTTTTGGATGATTATAACTGCACAATCAATTATGTGCCCGGTAAAGCAAATGTAGTTGCGGATGCCTTAAGTAGGAAAGCAAGCATGGCAAAACTGGAAGTCAAGGTGCAGGAGTTGTTGGAGGAAGCATTTTTGTGGAAACTACAATTGACTCGGAAAGGGTTACTTTTTGCCACTACGCAAGTTCAATCGACCTTGTTGTCTGAGTTACGAGAGGCTTAACAGAAGGACCAACAGTTTCAGAAGATTAAGGAAAGCAACACAGATTTCAAGTTTCATGATGATGGTGTTTGGAGCTTTAGGAATCGGATTTGTGTTCCCAATGAGCTAGAGCTTAAAAAGAAGATTCTTGAAGAAGCCCATAATTCAAGATACACTATTCACCCCGGCGGAACAAAGATGTACTGGGATTTGAAGCAACACTATTGGTGGAATAACATGAAGAGAGAGATTGCGGAGTTTGTGGCACGGTGTTTGACTTGCCAGAGAGTCAAAGCGGAACATCAACGACCAGCAGGGTTACTTCAGCCGTTGGAGATTCCTCAATGGAAATGGGAACATATAACTATGGACTTTGTTATGGACCTGCCCAGGTCACAAAAGGGTCATGACGCCGTCTGGGTCATAGTGGATAGATTGACTAAGTCAGCACACTTTTTACCAATGAACAAGGAGGATAGTCTTGAGAAATTGGGAGATATGTATGTAGCGGAGATTGTAAGATTGCACGGGATGCCTATGAGTATTGTGTCGGATAGGGATCCTCGTTTTACTTCCTGATTTTGGAAGAGATTACAAGAAGCTTTGGGAACGAAGTTGAGTTTCAGCACGACTTATCACCCTCAAACTGATGGACAATCGGAGAGAATTATTCAGATTCTGGAGGATATGCTGAGGGCGTGCGTTTTAGATTTCGGAAAAGGTTGGGAGAAATATCTGTCTCTAGCGGAGTTTGCTTATAATAATAGTTATCAGGCCACTATCGGGATGGCCCCATTTGAGGCATTGTATGGACGTAAGTGTCGATCCCCAATTTACTGGGATGAAGTAGGTGAGATGAAGACTTTTGACCCAACCCTTCTACCTGAACTTATGAAGACTGTTGATAATATTCACCTCATCCGGAAACGGATGCTTACCGCCCAAAGCAGGCAGAAGAGTTATGCAGACCGACGGAGACGGAGCCTAGAGTTTGAGGTCGGCGACAAGGTGTTCTTGAAGATATCACCTCGGAGGGGACTGATTAAACACGGCAAGGGTGAAAAGTTGAGCCCGAGGTTTGTAGGACCATTTGAGGTAATTGAGAAGGTTGGCAAGTTGGCGTATCGCCTGGCACTACCCCAAAACCTCTCCAATATTCACGACGTCTTTCATGTTTCAATGCTGCGGAAGTATCATCCTGATTCGTCACATATCTTGGAGCCAGAGCCGTTGCAGCTTCGGGAGAACTTGTCTTATGAGGAGAAGCCCATTCGGATCCTAGACCAGCAAGATCGGGAGTTGCGCAACAAAACTATACCGATGGTGAAGGTGCTGTGGGATCATCATAGAGTTGAAGAAGCAACGTGGGAAAGGCGAGACTAGATGAAGCAGCAATATCCAGCTTTATTTCAAAGGTAATATTGAATTTCGGGACGAAATTCTTTTAAGGAAGGGAGGATGTAAGGCCCGACCTCGATTTGCATGCGATACCTCATTTCGTGTGCCCTAATCTAGATTTGCGCGCCTTGACCTAGGTTTAAGAATTGTGTTTGTTTTGTGTGCCATGCATTGAATTACGTGCATTCGTTTAAGGTTGCATGCATTTACTTAAAAAATATGCGTTCGTCTTGTAGTTCGTGCCCTACCTCGTAGTAAGTGCCCTAGACCTAGGAAAGCGTGCCTCACGCTAATCAAGAAAGCATCTTACATGAAGCACTAGGTCATTAATTAATCCTACAAAATCCAATAACTATTATTAAATTACTAATTCAACCCACTAGAAGACAAAATCTCACAAAAAGCTAGACATTCCTTATTCTTTTTGCACTTTTAACACACAATTAAATAATGCTCAAAAGATGACACAAAATCATATTTTTTTTATAGCCTTGACCGACCACCACATGAGTTTTGTGCTTGCTTGCTCAATTCAAAATTAATTCTAGACAACTTATGACAATTCTATGACACAAATACATAAAAAATTTGCTTAAAATCTCCTCAAAACTCCACCATTCTCGACCAACTACTTCTTGCCCATACTAGGAATTTCAAATTACATCTTGAAGACACAAAAAAGCTGAATTTTTGCTGCCCAAGGCCGAACATGCTTCATCAATTGCAAGGCTCTTGTTTTTTTTTCATTTCTCTCATTTTCCTCTCATTCTTCTCTCTCTCTCTCGGCCTTGGCTGAGTTCCGTCACTTCATAGTTCATCTTCATCACACCATAGTTAATCAAGACAAGCAACAAGCAAAGAAACTTGCCCAAGCTAGCTAGGATGCAAGAATCACACATGCATGCTCTTTGAGTCACCATTTCGGCCTTGGTGAGTTTACTAGCTTCCATTTCTTTTCTTCTTGTTCTAACCACATGCATGTACTAAGAACTTGGCCACTAAGCTAGGAAAAATAGAGAGAAATCGGGTGGTGTCTTGGCTAAGCAAGGAAGAAGAAGAAAATTGTGCTTCATCATGTTTTGTGCATCTTCTTGTTGATTTGATAAGGTGAGGGCTAAAACCTTTTGAAAATCGTTCAAAAATCCACATGCATGCTCTTAAATGTATGTCTTTGCTTCTGTACTTGAGTTATATGTGTGTTCATAAGCTTTTACAACCATGCATGGCAAGATTTTGGCTTGAAGTTGATGATAGATGAAATCGGGTTTGTTGACAGCTCTCTGACTTGTTGTTACGAGGTGAGTTTGGCTAGGAAAATGAAGTTGAAAATGCATGAAAATTTGTAGGTGACTATTTTTTCCAGTTTTGAACATTTTTTTCAGAAATAGACTAAAGCTAATTTTGACTCTAAGGTCCTCAAAATGGCAAATCATTAAAATGTGTCCAAATCTGGAAGTCTGGAAAAATGAAGCAGGTTTTGGCAGATGCACTGACCTTGTGGAACGAACCAGTTTTTACTTAGTAAATGATATCCAAAATGCATGAAATTTGGTGAGCTTCTATATTTTTCAATTCTGGACATTTTTGTCAGAAATGTACTAAGGATAAATCTGACCCTAAGGACCTAAAAAATGACAATTATTGAAATGTGTGCAAATCTGGACAGTTTTGTGCAATCCCACTGTTTTGGCCATAACTATTGATCTCGAACTCCAAATGATGCAAGGTTCATTTTTGATTTTAGTTCACTTCTTAAGATTTAATTTGACATCTTATTTTCTAGAATTGGAGATTTTTTGCTTGACTCAATGATTGTGAGAAAACAGCCTATTGCAGTGAGGGTTTCACTTAGTTATATGCTTAGAAATTTGTTGTAACTTCTCTTGTGGTATTAATTGCTTTGGATTGTGGTATTGGGATGTTGTGTGGACTGTTTTGAGTACTTGGGGATGTTTGGATTAATTTATGCTTGGCTTGAGATTGATTTTGAGTTGACTTGGGGCTTAATTGCACGGGTAAGTACGAAATGGAAACCCTAGTGACTAGGCGAACTTGCTAAGTGTTGATCCTTTGAATATTGAGTGTAATTATATGTTTAGTAGGTTGCCCATAGTTGCCTTATATCCCTAAATGTGATTTTGATTCGTTGCATGTTGACAAATAGGCCTTTCTTGCATCCGAACCACGTAGATTGTTGTTGCATGTTGAATAACCTTATTGTTTGATTACGTGGACGTTGAAATGAGTTATATGACCTGATTTACGTGCGTCACATGTGGCTTCCCGTTTAATGTTCATATAACTCCATATGCTTTTCAAGTGAAATTACTTGTCTATTCGTGCCTTGCTTGTTTACTTGTCAATGTGAAATCTTATGACTGTCCGGAGGCAACCTACTTTGTTGTCCTCCTAATGTGATATATTAAATGTCATAAATGTGCATTGCATACAAGGTTGCAACCTTTCATTCTGGCGTGGTAGCGTTCACGCACACCGGGCGGCATCGGGCTTGTCGGTACAACCGTGACTACCATTGTCCAATTTCCTCTCTCGCTTGGGGGCTAGACTTCCTCAGAGAGTTGGGTCGTAGGATTTCGGGGTACATCCGGAGTACACCCACTTGGCGTGTTAAGGGGATGATTTGAAGTCGGCCGCAACAACTGAGAGCAAAAGCTCACCGTATCCTTTTTCTATATGTATAAGTACTCTCGCTTGGTTCCTAGAGGACCTCGGGGAGGAAAGACTGGTAATTGTGTTCCTTTACTTTATATTATTGTTATGTACTTAATTGTGTTATATTCATGCTTGCAAAAGGATTTTCATAAGTTGAACCGGAAAATGAGTTTCAAAACCTATTTCTCGTTCCTCCTCGCTGAGTTCATAAGGACTCACCCTCTTTTATCATCTCAGGTGAAGAAGATCAAGAACAGGTACCTGAGGACGATGTGCCTAACAATGATTCCTTAGAGTGATTCCTTAGACGATGTCCTATATGTTTTGCGTGATTATGGCTAATTGTGAACACTATGCTACTTGAAAACCATTTCTTTTTATGTTGTTCAATGTTTGTAATGTAAAAGACCCCCGTTGTAATTTGGGGTCTAATTTTGGTTTTTGTACTGATATTTACTATACAGACACTAGACACTACTATGATCGTTTTGCTATTATTACTACTAGTATCTATCATAGGATTATGACGTAACAGGTAAGGACTAAGTAAATGAACCTATCCAATCTTAAGCAGGTACTCGCTATTAAGCTAAGATCAACAAGTACTTTATAACGAGGATTAACAAACAAACGAGACATAGTATCATGCTAGGTTATTAATCAAACGTGACATATAGTTAGTAGGCGTTTCAATTGATGGTAAATAATAATCCTAGTTGGAAATGAAATTGAGATTGGAAAATTTGAGGCGTTTAGAGGATTAGGTCGAACCAAGAGCCCAATTACAGCCGTTATGCTGCCGGTTTTCCAAAAAATTTTGGAGTTTAGGCTAAACATTAAGTGTTAAATTTTCATGAACGAATAAGTACGAGACGGGACTTGAATGTTTAGATCACACCCTAGTCTAACCTTATAGGCCGGGTTGGGGTGTGACAACCTTGGGCAAGACAACTTCACTTCACGTAGAGGCAGGGCCCGCAAACAGAGGGCGTGGGGCTTTTGACCAGGTATCCGTCGCTCCTGTGCCCATAACTTTTAATCCGTAAGGAGTTATGCTACGCACATCATACCGTTGGAAAGCTCTCTGAGAGCTCTACGATGGGGGCACCTAGCCAGATCGGCTGCGCTTATTTTCGGAGTCCAAAATCAAAAAAATTTATAAGTTTTGGGACATTTTTCTTCTTTTACGCTATTTTTTCGTCCCGGATCGTACGTCGTGAGCCGCGAAAATGAGGACAACCTAATCCATCACATTTCTATTACCGAATCACACGACACCTTAGGGAAGACAACTTCACTTCACGTAGAGGCTGGGCCTGTAAACATTGGGCGTGGAGCTTGTGACCAGGCATCCGTTTCTCCGGTGCCCATAAATTTTGATCCGTAAAGAGTTACGCGGCGCACAGCATACCGTTGAAAGCACACTGAGAGCTCTACGATGGGGGCACCTAGCCTGCTCGGTTGCACCTATCTTCGGAGTCCATAATCGAACATTTTCATAAGTTTTGGGACACTTTTCTTTTTTTGCACTGTTTTTTTGTCCCGGATTATACGTCGTGAGCCACAAAAATGCGACAACCTAATCCATTATATTTCTATTACCGAATCACACGGCACCTTGGGCAAGACAACTTCACCTCTCGTAGAGGATGGGCACGCAAACAGAGGGCGTGGGGCTTGTGACCAGGTCGTCGCTCTGATGCTCATAACTTTTGATCCGTAAGGAGTTACACGGCGCACAATATACTGTTGGAAAGCTCTCTGAGAGCTCTACGACAGGGGCACCAAGCTTGCTCAGCTGCATCTATTTTCGGAGCCCAAAATTGAACGTTTTCATTAGTTTCGAGACACTTTTCTTCTTTTGCGCTTATTTTTCGTCTTGGATCCTACGTCGTGAGCCGCGAAAAGGATGACAACCTAATTCATCACATTTCTATTACCGAATCACATGGCACCTTGGGCAAAACAACTTCACTTCACGTAGAGGCAGGGCCCGCAAACAGAGAGCGTGGGGCTTGTGACCAGGTATCCGTCGTTCCAGTGGCCATAACTTTTGATCCGTAAGGAGTTAGCGGCGCACAACATACTGTTGGAAAGCTCTCCGAGAGCTCTATGATTGGGGCACCTAGAGTGCTAGGCTGCGCCTATATTCGGAGCCCAAAATCAAACATTTTCATAAGTTTTGGGACACTTTTCTTCTTTTACGCTGTTTTTTCGTCCCAGATCGTACGTCATAAGCTGCGAAAAGGACGACAACCTAATCCATCTCATTTCCATTACCGAACCACACGGCACATTGGTCAAGAAAATTTCACTTCACGTAGAGGCAGGGTCAGCAAACAAAGGGCGTGGGGCTGATGACTAGGTATCCGTCGCTCCGGTGCTCATAACTTTTGATCCATAAGGAGTTACGCGGCACACAACATACCGTTGGAAAACTCTTCGAGAGCTCTACGATGTGGGCACCAAATTTGCTCGTCTGTGCCAGTTTTCGGAGCCAAAAAACTAATATTTTCATCAGTTTTGGGACACTTTTCTTCTTTTGCGCTGTTTTTTCATCCCGGATCGTACATCGTGAGCCGTGAAAAGGACGACAACCTAATCTATCACAATTCTATTACCGAATCACATGACACATTGGGCAAGACAACTTCACTTGACGTAGAGGCAGGGCCCGCAAACAGAGGACGTGGGGATTACAACTAGGTATCCGTCGCTCCGGTGCCCATAATTTTTGATCCGTAAGGAGTTACTCACCGCACAGCATACCGTTGGAAAGCTATCTGAGAGCTCTAAGATAGGGGCACCTAGCGTGCTCGGCTACGACTATTTTCAGAGCCTAAAATCGAACATTTTCATAAGTTTTGGGACACTTTTCTTCTTTTATGGTGTTTTTCCGTCCCGAATCGTACGTCGTGAGCCGCGAAAAGGATGGCAACCTAATCCATCACAATTCTATTACCGAATCACACGGCACCTTGGGCAAGACAACTTCACTTCACGTAGTGGCAAGGCTCGCAAACAGAGGGCGTGGGGCTTGTGACTAGGTATCCGTCGCTCCGGTGCCCATAACTTTTGATCCGTAAGAAGTTACACGGCACACAGCATACCGTCGAAAAGATCTCCGAGAGCTCTACGATGGCGGTATCGAGCTTGCTCGGCTGTGCCTGTTTCCAAAGACCAAAATTGAACATTTTCATCAGTTTCGGGATACTTTTCTTCTTTTGCGCAGTTTTTTTGTCCCGGATCGTACGTCGTGAGCCGCGAAAAGGACGACAACCTAATCCATCACATTTCTATTACCGAATCACATGGCACCTTGGGTAAGAAAACTTCACTTCACATAGAGGCAAGGTCCGCAAATGGAGGGCGTGGGGCTTATAACTAGGTATCCGTCGCTCCAGTGCTCACAACTTTTGATCCGTAAGGAGTTACGCGGCGCACAACATACTGTTGGAAAGCTCTCCGAGAGATCTACAATGGGGACACTAAGCTTGCTCGACTGCGCCTGTTTTCGAAGCCCAAAATCGAACGTTTTCATCAGTTTTGGGACACTTTTCATCTTTACGCTGTTTTTTCATCCCGGATCGTACGTCGTGAGCCGCGAAAAGGACGACAACCTAATCCATCACATTTCTATTACCGAATCACATGGCACTTTGGGCAAGACAACTTTACTTGACGTAGAGGCAGGGCCTGCAAACAGAGGGCGTGGGGCTTGTGACCAGGTATCTGTCACTCCGGTGACCATAATTTTTTATCCGTAAGTAGTTACGCGGCACACAGCATACCGTTGGAAAGCTCTCTGAGAGCTCTACGATGGGGGCACCTAGAGTGCTCGGCTGCGCCTATTTTTGGGAGCCCAAAATAGAACATTTTCATCAGTTTCTAGACACATTTCTTGTTCTGCGCTGTTTTTTCATCCCGGATCGTATGTCGTGAACCACGAAAAGGACGACAACCTAATCCATCACATTTCTATTACCGAATCACACGCACCTTGGTCAAGACAACTTCACTTCACATAGAGGCAGGGCCTGCAAACATAGGGCGTGGGGCTTGTGACCAGGTATCCGTCGCTTCGATGCCCATAACTTTTAATCCGTAAGAAGTTACGCGGCGCACAGCATACCGTTGGAAAGCTCTCTGAGAGATCTACGATGGGGGCACCTAGCCTGCTCGGTTGCACCTATTTTCGGAACCCAAAATCGAACATTTTCATAAGTTTTGGGACACTTTTTTTCTTTTACGCTGTTTTTCCATCCCGGATCGTATGTCATGAGCCGAAAAGGACGACAATCTAATCCATCACATTTCTATTACCGAATCACATGGCACCTTGGGGAAGACAACTTCACTTCACGCAGATGCAGGGCCTGCAAACAGAGGGCGTGGAGCTTGTGACCAGGTATCCGTCGCTCCGGTGCTCATAACTTTTGATCCGTAAGGAGTTACGCAGCTTACAGCATACCGTTGGAAAGCTCTCCGAGAGCTCTACGTCGGGGGCATCAAGCTTGCTCAGCTGTGCCTATTTTCGAAGCCCAAAATCGAACGTTTTCATCCATTTCAGCACACTTTTCTTCTTTTGTGCTGTTTTTCCGTCCCGTATCGTACGTCGTGAGCCATGAAAAGGAAGACAACCTAATCCATCACATTTCTATTACTGAATCACACAGTACCTTGGGGAAGACAACTTCACTTCACGTAGAGGAAGGGCCCAAAAACAGAGGGCGTGGGGCTTGTGACCATGTATCCGTCGCTCCGGTGCCCATAACTTTTGATCCGTAAGGAGTTACGCGGCGCACAGCATACCGTTAGAAAGCTCTCCGAGAGCTCTACGACGGGGGCATGAATCTTGCTCTTCTGCACCTATTTTTGGTAACCATAATTGAACGTTTTCATCAATTTTGGGACACTTTTCTTCTTTTAGGATGTTTTTTCGTCCCAGATCGTACGTCGTGAGCCGAAAAAAAGACGACAACCTAATCCATCACAATTATATTACCAAATCACATTGCACCTTGGGCAAGGCAATATCACTTCACGTAGAGGCAGGGCCTGCAAACAGAGGGTGTGGGGCTTGTGACCAGATATCCGTCACTCCGGTGCCCATAACTTTTGATCCGTAAGGAGTTACGCGGCACACAGCATACCGTTGGAAAGCTCTCTGAGAGCTCTACGATGGGGGCACCGAGCATGCTTTGCAGTGCCTATTTTCGGAGCCCAAAATTGAACGTTTTCATCAGTTTCGAGACACTTTTCTGGTTTTGGGCAGTTTTTCCATCCCGGATCGTACGTCGTAAGCCGCAAAAAGAATGACAACCTAATCCATCATATTTCTATTACCAAATCACATGGCACCTTGGGCAAGACAACTTCACTTGACGTAGAGGCTGGGCCCACAAACAGAGGGTGTGGGGCTTGTGATCAGGTATCCGTTGCTCCAGTGCTCATAACTTTTGATCCGTAAGGAGTTACGCGGCGCACAACATACTGTTGGAAAGCTCTCCGAGAGCTCTACAACGGGGGCAACAAGCCTGCTTGGCTACGCCTGATTTCGGAGCCCAAAATCGAACGTTTTCATCAGTTTATGGACATTTTTCTTCTTTTGCGCTGTTTTTTTTGTCCCGTATCGTGCGTGGTGAGTTGTGAAAAGGATGACAAGCTAATCCATCACATTTCTATTACCAAATCACAAGGCACCTTGGGCAAGACAACTTCACTTGACGTAGAGGCATGGCCCGCAAACAGAGGGCGTGGGGCTTTTGACCAGGTATCTGTCGCTCAGGTGCCCATAACTTTTAATCCGTAAAGAGTTATGCTACACACATCATACTGTTGGAAAGCTCTCTGAGAGCTCTATGATGGAGGCACCTAGCCAGCTCGACTGCACTTGTTTTCGGAGTCCAAAATCAAAAAATTTCATAAGTTTTGGGACACTTTTCTTCTTTTACGCTGTTTTTTTGTCCCGGATTGTACGTCGTGAGCCGTGAAAAGAAGGACAACCTAATCCATCACATTTCTATTACCGAATCACTTGGCACCTTAAGGAAGACAACTTCACTTCACGTAGAGGCCGGGCCCGCAAACATAGGGCGTGGGGCTTGTGACCAGGTATCCGTTGCTTCGATGCCCATAAATTTTGATCTGTAAAGAGTTACGCGACGCACAGCATACCGTTGGAAAGCACACTGAGAGCTCTACGATGGGGGCACCTAGCCTGCTCGATTGCGCTTATTTTCATAGCCCAAAATTAAACATTTTCATAAGTTTTGGGACACTTATCTTTTTTTGCACTGATTTTTTGTCCCGGATCGTACGTCGTAAGTCGCGAAAAGGCGTCAACCTAATCCATCACATTTCTATTACCGAATCACACGGTACCTTGGGCAAGACAACTTCACCTCTCGTAGAGGATGGGCACGTAAACAGAGGGTGTGGGGCTTGTGACCAGGTCTCCGTCGCTCCGGTGCTCATAACTTTTGATCCGTAAGGAGTTATACGGCGCACAGCATACTGTTGGAAAGCTCACTGAGAGCTCTACGACGGGGGCACGAAGCTTGCTTGGCTGCGTCTATTTTCGGAGTCCAAAATCGAACGTTTTCATAAGTTTTGGGACACTTTTCTTCTTTTGCACTTATTTTTCGTCTTGGATCGCACATCGTGAGATGCAAAAATAATGACAACCTAATCCATCACATTTCTATTACCAAATCACATGTCACCTTGGGCAAGACAACTTCACTTCACGTAGAGGCAGGGCCCGCAAACAGAGGGCGTGGGGCTTGTGACCAGGTATCCGTCGCTCCGGTGGCCATAACTTTTGATTCGTAAGGAGTTACGCGGCGCACAGCAAACTGTTGGAAAGCTCTCCGAGAGCTCAATGATGGGGGCACTTAGAGTGCTAGGCTGCGCATGTTTTTGGATCCCAAAATCAAACATTTTCATAAGTTTTGGGACACTTTTATTCTTTTACGCTATTTTTCCGTCCCGGATCGTACGTCGTGAGCTGCGAAAAGGACGACAACCTAATCCATCACATTTCCATTACCGAACCACACGGCACCTTGGTCAAGAAAACTTCACTTCACGTAGAGGCAGGGTCAGCAAACAGAGGGCGTGGGGATGATGACCAGGTATCCGTCGCTCCGGTGCTCATTACTTTTGATCCATAAGGAGTTACGCGGCGCACAACATACCGTTGTAAAGCTCTACGAGAGCTCTACGACTTGGGCACCAAGTTTGCTCGTTTGCGCCAGTTTTTGGAGCTCAAAATCGAACATTTTCATCAGTTTTAGGACACTTTTCTTCTTTTGCGCTATTTTTTCATCCCGGATCGTACATCGTGAGCCGCAAAAAGGACGACAACCTAATCCTTCACAATTCTATTACCGAATCACACGATACTTTGGGCAAGACAACTTCACTTGACGTAGAGGCATGGCCCGCAAATAGAGGGCGTGGGGATTGTAACCAGGTATCGGTAGCTCCAGTGCCCATAATTTTTGATCCGTAAAGAGTTACTCGGCGCACAACATACCGTTGGAAAGCTCTCTGAGAGCTCTACGATAGGGGCACCTAGCGTGCTCAGCTACGACTATTTTCAGAGCCTAAAATCGAACATTTTCATAAGTTTTGGGACACTTTTCTTCTTTTATGGTGTTTTTCCGTCCCGAATCGTACGTCGTGAGCCGCGAAAAGGATGACAACCTAATCTATCACAATTCTATTACCAAATCACACGGCACCTTGGGTAAGACAACTTCACTTCACGTAGAGGCAGGGCTCACAAACAGAGGGCGTAGGGCTTGGGACCAGGTATCCGTCGCTCCGGTGCCCATAAGTTTTGATCCACAAGAAGTTACGCGGCGCACAGCATACCGTCGGAAAGCACTCTGAGTGCTCTACGATGGGGGTATCGAGCTTGCTCGGCTGTGCCTATTTTCGAAGACCAAAATTGAACGTTTTCATCAGTTTTGGGATACTTTTCTTCTTTTGCACAGTTTTTCCGTCCCGGATCGTACGTCGTGAGCCGCGAAAAGGACGACAGCCTAATCCATCACATTTCTATTACCGAATCCCACGGCACCTTAGGCAAGACAACTTCACTTCACGTAGAGGCTGGGCCCGCAAACAGAGGGTGTGGGGCTTGTGACCAGGTATCCGTTGCTCCGTTGGTCATAACTTTTGTCCCGTAAGGAGTTACGCGGTGCACAACATACCGTTGTAAATCTCTCCAAGATCTCTACGACGTGGGAAGCAAGCCCGCTTAGCTGCGCCTATTTTCGGAGTCGAAAATCAAATGTTTTCATCAGTTTCTGGACAATTTTCTTCTTTTGCGCTGTTTTTTCATCCTGGATCGTGCGTCGCGAGCCGGGAAAAGGACGACAACCTAATCCATCATATTCCTATTACCGAAACACAAGGCACCTTAGGCAAGACAACTTCACTTCACGTAAAGTCAGGGCCCGCAAAAAGAGGGCGTGGGGCTTATGACCAGGTATCCATCGCTCCGGTGCCCATAACTTTTAATCCGTAAGGAGTTACGCTGCGCACATTATACCATTGGAAAGCTCTCTGAGAACTCTACGATGGGGGCACCTAGCCTACTCAGCTGCGCATATTTTTGGAGAACAAAATCGGAAAATTTCATAAGTTTTGGGACAGTTTTCTTCTTTTACGCTGTTTTTCTGTCCCGGATCGTATGTCGTGAGCCGCGAAAAGGACGACAACCTAATCCATCACATTTCTATTACCGAATCACACGGTACCTTGGGCAAGACAACTTCACTTCAGGCAGTGGCAGGGCCCGCAAACAGAGGGCGTGGGCTTGTGACCAGGTATCCATCGCTCCGGTGCCTATAACTTTTGATCAGTAAGGAGTTACGCGGCGCACAGCATACCGTTGGAAAGCTCTCTGAGAGCTCTACGATAGGGGCACCTAGCCTACTCAGCTGCGCCTATTTTCGGAGCCCAAAATTGAACATTTTCGTAAGTTTTGGGACACTTTTCTTCTTGTACACTGTTTTTCCGTCCTAGATCGTACGTCATGAGCCGCGAAAAGTACGACAACTTAATCCATCACATTTCTATTACTGAATCACATGGCACCTTGGGCAAGACAACTTCACTTCACTTAGAGGCAGGGCCCGCAAACAGAGGGCAAGGAACTTGTGACCAGGTATCCGTTGTGAGGCCCGACCCTGAATAACGTGTCTTATCTCGATTTACGTGCCTTGAACCCAAAATTATATGACTGGCCTTGGATTACGTGCCATGTCTTGATTTTTGTGCATCCCTCGTCATACGTGCCTTGACCTAGAATTGTTTGCCCTAATCCTCGATATACGTGCGATACCTAGATAAACTTGACATGACCTTGATTTATGTGCTAGACCTCGATCTACGTGTGTCTCTTCATTTTGTGTGCATTAACCTTGAACTGCATGCCTTAACCTAGGTTTAAGAGTCATGTCTTGAATTACGTGCATTCACCTAGGGTTGCGTGTGTTAGCATTGGAATCCGTGCATTTGTCTTGAAGTATGTACCTTAGTCTTGAAGTACGTGTTTTACCTCATAATTTGTGCCCTAGAACCTAGGAATCCGTGCCACCTCGTTAATCTAGGAAGATTCCTACACGAAGCACTAGACACTAAAATAATCCTAACAACACCACTAACTATTATTATAATCCTAATTCAAATCTCTACAAAATCCACTACCACCTAAATATTATATTATACTCACTACGAGACAAAATCTCACAAACCTCTAAACATATCCTATATTCTATTCTACCTAAAATCCCTAAATACCCAACATTCTCTTACACACATGTTAAACCCTAAGCACTTTCCTATTATCTAAACATTCCTATGACAAGTACAAGACACGATGCAACCTAGGATAGACACATGCATGATAATACAAAAAAAATAATAAAAACCTCACCCAAACCATTCCCATTCTCGACCAAATCACCAAGCATGCTCCTCACAATTCAAATTACACAACTGACAAAGAAAATTAAGATATGAAAGGCCCTAAGGCCGACACACACACACACACACCAGTCATCACATTTCATTTTCCCCTCAAAACCCTCTCAAGCTCTCCTTCTCTCTCCTTCTCTCTCCATTTCGACCATGGCTGCCTCTTGACCTTCCAAGACCTCAAGCATGCTCTCAAGATCTATCCCAAGCTCGGCCATAGCAGCCCAAGCAAGCAAGAAGCAAGGAAGAAGCCCTTTTGTGCATTTTGAAGAGCATTTGAGCATCTTTAACCACCAATCGGCTAAGGTGAGGGTTAATCTTTTTTAAAAGCTTTCAAAAAAGCACATGCATGCCTTTATATGTCTATTTTTACCTCTGTACTTGTGGTATATGTGTGTACATGAGCTTATATTGTGAGGCCCGATCTCGATTTGCGTGCGATATCTCGTTTTGTGTGCCCTAATCTAGATTTGCATGCCTTGACCTAGGTTTAAGAATTGTGTTTCGTTTTATGTGCCTTGCATTGAGTTACGTGCATTCATTTTGGGTTGCGTGCATTTACTTGGAAAACATGCGTTCGTCTCATAGTTCATGCCCTACCTTGTAGTGTGTGCCCTAGACCTAGGAAGCGTGCCCTCACGCTAATCAAGAAAGCATCTTACACGAAGCACTAGATCATTAATTAATCCTACAAATTCCACTAACTAATATTAAATTACTAATTGAACCCACTAGAAGACAAAATCTCACAAAAAGCTAGACATTCCTTATTCTTTATTCCTTATTCTTTTTGCACTTTTAACACACAATTAAATAATGCTCAAAAGGTAACAAAAAATCAGATTTTTAGATGCCTTGGCCGACCACCATATGGGCTTTTATGCTTGCTTGCTCAATTCAAAATTAATTCTAGACAATGCTATGACAAGTTATGACACAAATGCATAAAAAATTAGCTCAAAGACCTCCCAAAAGCTTCCAAATCTCGACAAGGCTCCTTGCCCATGCTAGGTGATTCAAAAATCAAGCTTCTTGAAGACACAAACCTGATTTTTTTGTATGCCCAAGGCCGAACATGCTTCATCAATTGCAAGGCCTTCATTCTTTGTCATTTTCTCTCATTCTCCTCACATTTCTCTCTCTCCCTCTCATTCTTCTCTCTCTCTCTCTCGGCCTTGGCTGAGTTTCATCTTACTATAGCTCATCTTCATCATTCCATGGTGCATCAAGGCAAGCAAGAAGGTAGAGAACTCGACCAAGCTATCTAAGTTGCAAGAATCACACATGCAAGCTTTTTGAACAACCATTTCGGCCTTGGTGAGTTTGCTAGCTTCCATTTCTTTTCTTCTTGTTCTAACCACATGCACCTACTAAGAACTTGGTCGCTAAGCTAGGAAAAATAGAGAGAAATCGGGTGGTGTCTCGGCTAAGCAAGGAAGAAGACCAAATTTGTGCTTCATCAAAGTTTTGTGCATCTTCTTGTTGATTTGCTAAGGTGAGGGCTAAAACTTCTTGAAAATCTTTCAAAACTCCACATGCATGCTCTTAAATGTATGTCCTTGCTTCTGTACTTGAGTTATATGTGTGTTCATAAGCTTTTACAACCATGCATGTCAAGATTTTGGCCTGAAGGTGATGATAGATGAAATCGGGTTTTGTGACAGCTCTCTATCTTGTTGTTGCGAGGTGCGTTTGGCTAGGCAAATTATGTTTAAAATGCATCAAAATTGGTAGGTAACTAGTTTTGCCAGTTTTGAACATTTTTCACAGAAATAGGCCAAAGCTAATTTTGAATTCAAGGTCCTCATAAGGGCAAATCATTAAAATGTGCCCAAATCTGGAAGTCTGGAAAAAATGAAGCAGGTTTTGGCAGATGCACTGACCTTATAGAATGAACCAGTTTTGACTTAGTAAATGATGTCCAAAATGCATTAAATTTGGTTATTTGCTAGGATTTTCAGTTATGGACATTTTTTCCAGAAATGGACTAAGGATAAATCGGACTCTAAGGACCTCAAAAACGACAAGTATTGAAATGTGTGCAAATCTGGACAGTTTTGTGCAATCCCACTGTTTTGGCTATAACGATTGGACCCGAACTCCAAATGATGCAACATTTGTTTCTGATTTTATTTCACTTCTTAAGCTTTAATTTGGCATCTTATTCAATGGAATTGGAGATTGTTTGCTTGTCTTAATGATTGTGAGAAAACAGCCTATTGCAGTGAGGGTTTCACTTAGTTATATGCTTAGAAAATTTGTTGTAACTTCTCTTGTGGTATTAAATGCTTGGGATTGTGGCATTGGGATGTTGTGTGGACTGTTTTGAATACTTGGGGATGTTTGAATTAATTGATGCATGGCTTGAGATTGATTTTGAGTTGACTTGGGGCTTAATCGCACGGGTAAGCACGAAATGGAAACCCTAGTAACTAGGTAAACTTGCTAAGTGTTGATCCTTTGGATATTGTGTGTAATTATATGTTTAGTAGGCTGCCCGTAGTTGCCCTTATAACCCTAAATGTGATTTTGATCATTGAATGTTGACAAATAGGCCTTTCTTGCATCCGAACTCACGTAGATGTTGTTGCATGTTGAATAGTCTTATTATTTGATTACGTGGACTTTGAATTGAGTTATATGACTTAATTTACGTGCGTACATGGCTGCCCGTTTAATGTTCATATAACTCCATGTGCCTTTCAAGTGAAATTACTTGTCTATTCGTGCCTCGCTTGTTTACTTGTCAATGTTCAATCTTATGACTGTCCGGAGGCAACCTGCTTTGTTGTCCTCCTAATGTGATATATTAAATGTGCATTGCATATGAGGTTGCAACATTTCATTCTGGCGTGGTAGCGTTCACGCACACCGGGTGGCATCGGGCTTGCCGGTGCAACCGTGACTACCATTGTCCAATTTCCTCTCTCGCTTGGGGGCTAGACTTCCTCGGAGAGTTGGGTCATAGGATTTCGGGGTACATCCGGAGTACACCCACTTGGCATGATAAGGGGATGATTTGAAGTCGACCGTAACAACTGAGAGCAAAAGCTCACCGTATCCTTTTCACTATGTGTATAAGTACTCTCGCTTGGTTCCTAGAGGACCTCGGGGAGGAAAGACGGGTAATTGTGTTCATTTACTTTTATATTATTCTTATGTACTTAATTGTGTTATATTCATGCTTGCAAAAGGATTTTCATAAGTTGAACTGGAAAATGAGTTTCAAAACCTATTTCTCGTGCCCCCTCGCTGAGTTCATAAGGACTCACCCTCTTTTATCATCTCAGGTGAAGAAGATCATGAACAGGTACCCGAGGACGACGTGTCTAACGATGATTCCTTGGAGTGATTGCCTGTCCTATGTGCTTTGCGTGATTATGGCTATTTGTGAACACTATGCTACTTGAAGACTATTTCTTTTATGCTGCTTGTTGTTTGTAATGTAAAAGACCCCCGTTGTAATTTGGGGTCTAATTTTGGTTTGTACTGATATGAACTAGACAAACACTACTATGGTCATTTTGCTATTATTACTGCTAGTATCTATAATAGGATTACAAAGTATTAGGTAAGGACTAAGTAAAATAAACCAACCAAATCTTAAGCAGGTACTCGTGGTTAAGCTAAGATCAACAGGAACTTTTGTAACGAGGATAAACAAACAAACGAGACATAGTATCATGCTAGGTTATTAATCAAATGAGACATCGAGATAACCAGTAGGCATTTCAATTGATGGTAAATAGTAATCCTAGTTGTAAATGAAATTGAGATTGGAAGATTTGAGGCGTTTAGAGAATTAGGTCAAACCAAAGAGCCCAATTACAGCCGTTATGCTGCCGATTTTCCCAAAAATTTTGGAGTTTAGGCTAAAACATTATGTGTTAAATTTTCATGAACGGTTAAGTATGTGATATGACTTGAATGTTAGATCATACCCTAGTATAACCTTTATAGGCCGGGTTGGGGCGTGACACCTTATAAGATAAGAATGGTATCAGAGCTTAGATTGCTTAAGCCGGGTTTGACTCTCGGACCATGGGTAGAGCCCTAGGATGATTAGGATGACTTGTCTATATGTTGTTGTGTGATAATGTTAATTGTGCATTCTGTGTTCTATGTGCTTAAGTGATTAACATGTCTAAATTGTTTCTAGAATTGTATCTATATCATGTTGCATATCTTATGCATCAAATTCTTGTTTGTCGTATTTTAATAAATTGTGCATCGTAATCTATGCCTATAGATGGCTGGCCCTAGTACCCGCACTACTAATAGGAGCAGTGAACCCCAAGAGACCGGAGATTCCTATCAAACTAATCCCAGCATGGCTATATTTGACATGATGGCAAATGCCATGGATCGTATATCACGAGTGATGGAATGCCAAGATACACGTGAGCCCAATAACAACAACAACAACAGGAATGATGGTAACCATGGGAGACATAGCAGAATGAGGGAGTTTCTTGACTTTCACTTGTCCAAATTCCATGGGGAAGCTGATGATGAGAAAACAGAGGCTTGGCTGTCCGAGATTGAGAAGATTTTTAGGCCACTTGATTATATTGAGGAAGAAAAGGTGGAGTATGCTGTGTTTCTGTTGCACGGGGATGCTGAACATTGGTGGCACACTGTGGAGGCACTATGGGAAAATGATCAGACAATTCGCTTGTGGTGTAATTTCGTTAAGGCATTCAAGGAGAAATATGTACCTGCAGTTTCCAGGTAGAGGCGGATTGAGGAGTTCATGCACTTGACCCAGGGTAACATGACGGTGGCCTAGTACGAGGCTCGTTTTGACCGACTGTCCCGTTATGCTCAATATATGGTCAGTACTCCGGAGGTGAAGATGTGGAAATTTACGACTGGATTGAGGCCAGAGATTCAGGACCAGTTGGCTTTTCATGACTTTGACACCAATTCTGCTCTCTTTGCTGCTGCTTCTCGAGTAGAGAAGAGAAAACTTGATAGAGGCGGTTCGAGTCAGCCGAAAAAGAAACCATACCATCCTTCAGGTCAACAGAGGAAATTCCAGAGCCAGAGTCGTAGTCAGGGCCAGGGCCAAAACAGACTAGTGAATAATTGTGGCCCGACTAAAGCGCCATCAGCCTCTTCCACCCGCGGATCCACAGGTAGTTCACCTACTACTCAATTTGTCAACTGTTCTTACTGTGACAAGAAGGGTCATACCGAGGCCTAGTGCTGGAAGAAGTCAGGACGATGTGTGAGATGTGGCAGTGATCAGCATCAGATCTAGGATTGCCCCAAAAAAAAGGACAGAATCAGGGTAAACCAGCTGGTAAAGGCAAGACTCCAGTTCCTAGAGTTCAGGCTCGAGCTTATGCTATTAAGCGCGAGGAGCTTCCAGATGAGACCGCAGTTGTTGAAGGTACATTCTTCATACTGAATCAACCTATTAGGGTGCTAATTGATCCGGGTGCTACTCATTCATTTATTACTCCCTTGTGTGTGCAACGTGTGAAACTGAAAGTTGTATGTTTGCCATACGAAGTAGAAGTTGGTACTCCGATGGGTTCTAAACTCGTTACTAGCTCAGCTTGTAAAGCATGTAAAATCCAAATTAAGGATAGGGAATTCTCAGCCAATCTTATTGTATTACCTTTTCGAGACTATGAGGTCATTTTAGGGATGGACTGGTTGGCAAAACATCATGTCCAACTAGATTGTCGGACGAAGATTACAACGTTCCGGGTACCTGGTCAACCAATACTGGAGGTAGTAGGTCGGAGATATTTCACCGGGAGTTCCATCATTTAATCTACGAAAGCAGTGAAGTCCTTGAGAAAAGGGTGTAGTGGATACTTAGCTTACCTCATCAACAAGCCATCGGACAAAGCTAACTTGGAGGAGATGCCAGTGATCAAAGACTATGCGGATGTGTTTCCAAAAGAATTGCCCGGTTTACCCCCAAATCAGGATATTGAGTTCATTATAGAGCTACTGCCTGGCACCCAGCAGATATCTAAAGCTCCTTATCGTATGGCACCGGCTGAGCTACAAGAATTGAAGGACCAATTACAAGGATTGTTGAAGAAGGGGTTTGTTCAACCAAGTTCTTCACCGTGGGGCGCACCAGTTCTATTTGTAAAGAAGAAAGATGGAACGTTGAGGCTATGCATCGATTACCGAGGATTGAACCAAGTGACTGTCAAGAATAAATACCCACTTCCACTGATCGATGAGTTGTTTGATCAACTTCAAGGAGCTAAAGTGTATTCTAAACTCGACTTGAGGCAATGGTACTATCAGTTGCGAATCAAAAAGGAGGATGTGCCTAAAACGGCTTTTAGGACAAGATATGGGCATTATGAATATGTGGTGATGCCATTTGGACTAACTAATGCCCCTGCAGCTTTTATGGACTTGATGCACAGGGTGTTTCAACCCTACTTGGACCAATTTGTGGTGATCTTCATTGATGATATTTTGGTATACTCGAAATCCGAGGCGGAGCATGAACAACATCTGCGGTTGGTACTGCAGAAACTTTGAGAGCATCAATTGTATGCAAAGTTTAGCAAATGTGAATTTTGGTTGCAACAGATTGCATTTTTGGGGCATATCATATCCCAGGAGGGAATAGCGTTGGATCCAGCAAAGATAGAAGCAGTGATGTCCTGGAAGAAACTGGAAAACAATACGGAGGTTCGGAGTTTTCTTGGTCTAGCCGGCTATTATCGGAGATTCGTGATGGGTTTCTCTAAGATTGCAGGACCGCTTACAAAGCTCACTCAAAAGAAAACAAAGTATGAGAACAACTTTCAAGAGTTGAAGAAAAGATTGACTACCACACCTGTTCTTGCATTGCCTGAAGGAAGTCGAGGTTTTGTAATCTATAGCGATGCTTTGAAGGAAAGATTGGGTTGTGTGTTGATGCAAAATGGTAGAGTGATTGCATATGCTTCTAGGAAACCGAAATTGAACTACCTGACACATGATTTGGAATTAGCAGCTATTGTGTTTGTACTCAAGAAATGGAGGCATTAACTGTAGGGTAACAAGTTTGAGGTATTTACTGATCACAAGAGCTTGAAATACTTGTTCTCTCAAAAAGAGTTGAATATGAGGCAAAGGCGGTGGATGGAGCTTTTGGATGATTATAACTGCACAATCAATTATGTGCCCGGTAAAGCGAACGTAGTTGCAGATGCCTTAAGTAGGAAAGCAAGCATGGCAAAACTGGAAGTCAAGGTGCAGGAGTTGTTGGAGGAAGCATTTTTGTGGAAACCACAATTGACTCGGAAAGGGTTACTTTTTGCCACTACGCAAGTTCAATCGACCTTGTTGTCCGAGTTACGAGAGGCTCAACAGAAGGACCAATAGTTTCAGAAGATTAAAGAAAGCAATGCAGATTTCAAGTTCTATGATGATGATGTTTTGAGGTTTAGGAATCGGATTTGTGTTCCCAATAAGCCAGAGCTGAAAAAGAAGATTCTTGAAGAAGCCCATAATTCAAGATATACTATTCACCCTGGTGGAACAAAGATGTACCGGGATTTGAAGCAACACTATTGGTGGAATAACATGAAGAGAGAGATTGCGGAGTTCGTGGCACGGTGTTTGACTTGCCAGAGAGTCAAAGCGGAACATCAACGGCTAGCAGGTTTACTTCAACCGTTGGAGATTCCTCAATGGAAATGAGAACACATAACTATGGACTTTGTTATAGACCTGCCCAGATCACAAAAGGGTCATGACGCCGTTTGGGTCATAGTGGATAGATTGACTAAGTCGGCGCACTTTTTACCGATGAACAAGGAGGATAGTCCTGAGAGATTGGGAGATATGTATGTGGCGGAGATTGTAAGATTGCACGGGATGCCTGTGAGTATTGTATCAGATAGGGATCCTCGTTTTACTTCCCGATTTTGGAAAAGATTACAAGAAGCTTTGGGAACAAAGTTGAGTTTCAGCACGGCTTATCACCCTCAGACTGATGGACAATCGGAGAGAACTATTCAGATTCTGGAGGATATGCTGAGGGCGTGTGTTTTAGATTTCGGAAAAAGTTGGGAGAAATATCTGTCTCTAGTGGAGTTCGCTTATAATAATAGTTATCAGGCCACTATCGGGATGGCCCCATTTGAGGCATTGTATGGACGTAAGTGTCGATCCCTAATTTATTGGGATGAAGTAGGTGAAACGAAGACTTTTGACCCGACCCTTCTACCTGAACTTATGAGGACTGTTGATAGTATCCACCTCATCCGGAAACGGATGCTTACCGCCCAAAGCAGGCAGAAGAGTTATGCAGACCAACGGAGACGGAGTCTAGAGTTTGAGGTCGGCGACAAGGTGTTCCTGAAGATATCACCTCGGAGGGGATTGATTAAACACGGCAAGGGTAGAAAGTTGAGCCCGAGGTTTGTAGGACCATTTGAGATAATTGAGAAGGTTGGCAAATTGGCGTATCGCTTGGCACTACCCCAAAACCTCTCCAATATTCATGACGTCTTTCATGTTTCAATGTTGCGGAAGTATCATCTTGATCCATCGCATATCTTGGAGCCAGAGCCGTTGCAGCTTCGGGAAAACTTGTCTTATGAAGAGAAGCCCATTCGGATCCTAGACCAGCAAGATCGGGAGTTGCGCAACAAAACTATACCGATGGTAAAAGTGCTGTGGGATCATCATGGAGTTGAAGAAACAACGTGGGAAAGGCGAGACCAGATGGAGCAGCAATATCCAGCTTTATTTCGACGGTAATATTGAATTTCGGGATGAAATTCTTTTAAAGAGGGGAGGATGTGAAGCCCGACCTCGATTTGCGTGCGATACCTCGTTTCATGTGCCCTAATCTAGATTTGCATGCCTTGACCTAGGTTTAAGAATTGTGTTTCGTTTTATGTGCCTTGCATTGAGTTACGTGCATTCATTTAGGGTTGCGTGCATTTACTTGGAAAATGTGTGTTCGTCTCGTAGTTCGTGCCCTACCTTGTAGTGCGTGCCCTAGACCTAGGAAGCGTGCCCTCACGCTAATCAAGAAAGCATCTTACACGAAGCACTAGATCATTAATTAATCATACAAATTCCACTAACTAATATTAAATTACTAATTCAACCCACTAGAAGACAAAATCTCACAAAAAGCTAGACATTCCTTATTCTTTATTCCTTATTCTTTTTTCACTTTCAACACACAATTAAATAATGCTCAAAAGGTGACAAAAAATCAGATTTTTAGATGCCTTGGCCGACCACCATATGGGCTTTTATGCTTGCTTGCTCAATTCAAAATTAATTCTAGACAATGCTATGACAAGTTATGACACAAATGCATAAAAAATTAGCTCAAAGAGCTCCCAAAAGCTTCCAAATCTCGACAAGGCTCTTTGCTCATGCTAGGTGTTGGATTTGGATTCTGGCAGATGCACTGACCTTGTAGAACAAACCAGTTTTTACTTAGTCAATGATATCCAAAATGCATTAAATTTGGTTTTCTGCTAGGTTTTTCAGTTATGGACATTTTAGTCAGAAATGGACTAAGGCTAAATCTGACCCTAAGGACCTCAAAAATGACAAGTAGTGAAATGTGTGCAAATCTGGACAGTTTTGTGCAATCCCACTGTTTTGGCTATAACGATTGGACCCGAACTCCAAATGATGCAAGGTTTGTTTCTAATTTTAGTTCACTTCTTAAGCTTTAATTTTACATCTTATTCACTGGAATTGGAGATTGTTTGCTTGTCTTAATGATTGTGAGAAAACAGCCTATTGCAGTGAGGGTTTCACTTAGTTATATGCTTAGAAAATTTGTTGTAACTTCTCTTGTGGTATTAAATGCTTGGGATTGTGGCATTGGGATGTTGTGTGGACTGTTTTGAATACTTGGGGATGTTTGAATTAATTGATGCATGGCTTGAGATTGATTTTGAGTTGACTTGGGGCTTAATTGCACGGGTAAACACGAAATGGAAACCCTAGTAACTAGGTAAACTTGCTAAGTGTTGATCCTTTGGATATTGTGTGTAATTATATGTTTAGTAGGCTGCCTGTAGTTGCCCTTATAACCCTAAATGTGATTTTGATCATTGCATGTTGACAAATAGGCCTTTCTTGCATCCGAACCCACGTAGATGTTGTTGCATGTTGAATAGTCTTATTATTTGATTACGTGGACTTTGAATTGAGTTTTATGACTTTATTTACGTGCGTACATGGCTGCCCGTTTAATGTTCATATAACTCCATATGCCTTTCAAGTGAAATTACTTGTCTTATCGTGCCTCGCTTGTTTACTTGTCAATGTGCAATCTTATGACTGTCCGGAGGCAACCTACTTTGTTGTCCTCCTAATGTGATATATTAAATGTGCATTGCATATAAGGTTGCAACCTTTCATTCTGGCGTGGTAGCGTTCACGCACACCGGGCGTCATCGGGCTTGCCGGTGCAACTGTGACTACCATTGTCTAATTCCCTATCTCGCTTGGGGGCTAAACTTCCTCGGAGAGTTGGGTCGTAGGATTTCGGGGTACATCCCGAGTACACCCACTTGGCGTGATAAGGGGATGATTTGAAGTCGACCGCAACAACTGAGAGCAAAAGCTCACCGTATCCTTTTCACTATATGTATAAGTACTCTCGCTTGGTTCCTAGAGGACCTCGGGGATGAAAGACGGGTAATTGTGTTTATTTATTTTTATATTATTGTTATGTACTTAATTGTGTTATATTCATGCTTGCAAAATGATTTTCATAAGTTGAACCGGAAAAAGAGTTTCAAAACCTATTTCTCGTGCCCCCTCGCTAAGTTCATAAGGACTCACCGTCTTTTATCATCTCAGGTGAAGAAGATCAAGAACAGGTACCTGAGGACGATGTGTCTAACGATGATTCCTTGGAGTGATTGCCTGTCCTATGTGCTTTGCGTGATTATGGCTATTTGTGAACACTATGCTACTTGAAGACTATTTCTTTTATGCTGCTTGTTGTTTGTAATGTAAAAGACTCCCGTTGTAATTTGGGGTCTAATTTTGGTTTGTACTGATATGAACTAGACAAACACTACTATGGTCATTTTGCTATTATTACTGCTAGTATCTATAATAGGATTACAAAGTATTAGGTAAGGGCTAAGTAAAATGAACCAACCAAATCTTAAGCAGGTACTCGTGGTTAAGCTAAGATCAATAGATACTTTTGTAACGAGGATAAACAAACAAACGAGACATAGTATCATGCTAGGTTATTAATCAAACGAGACATCGAGATAACCAGTAGGCATTTCAATTGATGGTAAATAGTAATCCTAGTTAGAAATGAAATTGAGATTGGAAGATTTGAGGCGTTTAGAGAATTAGGTCAAACCCAAGAGCCCAATTACAGCCGTTATGCTGCCGGTTTTCCGAAAATTTTTGGAGTTTAGGCTAAAACATTAAGTGGTAAATTTTCATGAACGGTTAAGTATGTGATATGACTTGAATGTTAGGTCACACCCTAGTTTAACCTTTATAGGCCGGGTTGGGGCGTAACATATATAACCATGCATGGCGAGATATTTGGCTAGAACTTGAAGATAGGTAAAAATTGCATAGCTGGCAGATTTCTGACTTGTTAGAACGAAGTGAATTTGGCCTGGTAGATGATGTTGAAAATGCATGAAAATTGATAGGTGACTAGCTTTGCCAGTTCTGAACATTTTTTTGTAGAAATAGGCCAAGGCCAATTGTGACTCTAATGTCTCCCAAATGGCAAAACATCGAAGGGTGTCTAAATCTGGAAAATCTGGGAAAATGGAGTAGGTTTTTGGCAGTTCACTGTCCTTGTAGAACGAAACCATTTTTACTTAGTAAATGATATCTAAAATGTATAAAATTTGGTATGTTGCTAGATTTTTCGGTTCTGAACATTTGTGTCAAAAATAGACTAAAGCTAAATCTGACCCTAAGACCCTCAAAAATGGTAAGTATTGAAATATGTACGAATCTGGACAGTTTTGCGTAGTCTCACGGTTTTAGCTATAACTCTTGAATCCGAACTCCAAATGATGCGAGGTTTGTTTATGGATTTAGTTCACTTAATAAGCTTTAATTTTAAATTTTGTTCACTGGAATTGGAGATTTTTTGCTTGTCTAAATGATTGTGGGAAAACAGGCCATTACAGTGAGGTATTTATTTAGTGATATACTTTGAAAAAATATTGTAACTTCTCTTGTGATATTGAATGCTTGGGATTGTGGAGCTTGGATGTTGTGTGGACTGTTTTGGATGATTGAGGGTGTTTTAATAAATCGATGCATGGTTTGGGTTAGTTACGTGACAACTTGTGGCTTAAATCGCACGTGTAAGCATGAATTGAAACCCTATTGAATATGAAAACTCGCTAGGTGTTAATCCTATGGTTATTGTGTCCAATTGTGTGATTAGTGGGCTGCCTAAGAAATGTTAAGTATGCTTGAAATGTGATTCCCAATGATTACATGTTGATAAGTAGACCTTTCTTGTACCCGGTCCCACGTAGACGTCGCTGCATGCTTGTATAAACTTATTATCTGATTACGTGAACCCCGAAATGAGTTATATGACTTGATTTACATGTGTTACATGGCTGCCCGTTTAATATTCATATAACTCCATGTGCTTTACAAGTGAAATTACATGTCAAAGCATGCCTCGTGTGTTTACTTGTCAATGTGCGATCTTATGACTACTCAGAAGCAACCTACTTTGTTGTCCTCCTAACGTGATATATTAAATGTTATAAATGTGCATTGCATATAAGGTTGCAACCTTTCATTCTGGCGTGGTAGTGTTTCACGCACACCGGGCGGCATCGGGCTTGCCGGTGCAACCGTGACTGCCATTGTCCAATTCTCTCTCACGCTTAGGGGCTAGACTTCCTTGGAGAGTTGGGTCATAGGATTTCGGGGTACATCCGAAGTACACCCATTTGGCGTGATGAGTGGATGATTTAAAGTCGGCTGCAACAACTGTTATTGGAAATGAATTGAGAGCAGAAGCTCACCGTATCCTTTTCACTATGTGATTAAGTACTCTCGCTTGGTTCCTAGAGGACCTCGGGGAGAAAAGATGGGTAATTGTGTTCGTTTATATTTTTATTATGTTATAAACTACTTTTGTTGTATGTCATAATTTCAAAAAGGGTTTTTCATAAGTTGAACCAGAAAAAGAGTTTCAAAACGTATTTCTCGTTCCCCCTCACTGAGTTCATAAGGACTCACCCTCTTTTATCATCTCAGGTGAAGAAGATCAGGAACAGGTACCTGAGGATAACGTGCCTATTGATGACTCCTTGGAGTAATTGCCTGCCCTACGTGCCTTACTTGACTGTGGCTATTTTGTGAACGATACGTTTGTTTTGAAGACTATTTCTTATGTTGCTTGTTGTCATTATTGTAAATGACCCCCGTTGTAATTTGGGGTCTAATTTTGATTTGTACTGTTTATAACTAGACAGACACCCTATTTGATCGCTTTGCTACTTTGATTAGTAACTACTACAGGTTTATGAAGTATTAGGCAAAGGACTAAGTAAAATGATTCTATCCAATCTTAAGCAGGTACTCATTTGTAAGCTAAGACCAACAGGTACTTGTGTAACAGGAATTGACACATAAACGAGACATAGTTTCCATGCTAGGTGTTAATCAAACGAGACTTGAAATAAATAGTAGACAAATCAATTGGTGATGAATAGTAACCTTAGTTGGAATCGAATTTGAGATTGAATATTTCAAGGCGTTTAGAAAATTAGGTCAAACTAAGAAGCTCAATTACAACCGATATGCTGCCGGTTTTCCGTAGAATCTTTGGAGCTCTAGTTTAACGGATAAGCTTAATCTACGTTAGTCGATTATAGTCATAAAAGAACGTGAATGATTAGATCACACCCTAGTCTAACCTCTATAGGTCGGGTTGGGGGCGTGACATCCATCGCTCTAGTGCTCATAACGTTTAATCCGTAAGGAGTTACGCGGCGCAAAGCATACAGTTGGGAAGCTCTCCAAGAGATCTACGATAGGGGCACCAAGCTTGTTCGGCTGTTCCTATTTTTCGAGCCCAAAATCGAATGTTTTCATCAATTTTAGGACACTTTTCTTCTTTTGCGCTGTTTTTGCGACCCAGATCGTACGTCATGAGCCGCGAAAAGGACGACAACCTAATCTATCACATTTCTATTACCCAATCACACGGCACCTTGGGCAAGACAACTTCGCTTCACGTAGAGGCTGGGTCCTCAAACCGAGGGTGTGGGGCTTGTGACCAGGTATCCGTCACTTCGGTACGCATAACTTTTGATCCGTAAGGAGTTACGCGGCGCACAGCATACCGTTGGAAAGCGCTTTGAGAGCTCTACGATGGGGCACCTAGCATGCTCGGCTACGCCTATTTTTGGAGCCCAAAATTGAACATTTTCATAAGTTTTAGGACACTTTTCTTCTTTTACGCTGTTTTTCCATCCCAGATCGTACGTCGTAAGCCGCGAAAAGGATGACAGCCTAATCCATCACATTTCTATTACCGAATCAGACGGCACCTTGGGCAAGACAACTTCACTTCACGTAGAGGCAGGGCCCACAAACAGAGGGCGTGGGGCTTATGACCAGGTATCCGTCGCTCTGGGGCTCATAACTTTTGATCCGCAAAAAGTTATGCGGCGTACATCATACCGTTGGAAAGCTCTCTGAGAGCTCTACGATAGGGACATCTAGCATGCTCGGCTGCACCTGTTTTTGGAGCCCAAAATCGAACATTTTCATAAGTTTTGGGATATTCTTTTACGCTATTTTTCCCTCCTGGATCGTACGTCGTGAGCCGCGAAAAGTCGACAACCTAATCCATCACATTTCTATTACCGAATCACACGGCACCTTAGGCAAGACAACTTCACTTCACGTAGAGGCAGGGCCCGAAAACAGAGGGGGCGGGGCTTACGACTAGGTATCCATCGCTCCGGTGCTCATAACTTTTGATCCGTAAGGAGTTACGCGGCGCAAAGCAATCTGTTGGAAAGCTCTCCTAGAGCTCTACGACAAGGGCACCAAGCTTGTGCGGTTGTGCCTGTTTTCAGAGCCCAAATTCGAACATTTTCATCAATTTTAGGATACTTTTCTTCTTTTGCGCTGTTTTTTCATCCCGGATCGTACATCGTGAGCCGCGAACAGGACGATAACCTAATCCATCATATTTCTATTATTGAATCACATGGCACATTGGGCAAGACAACTTCACTTCACGTAGAGGCAGGGCCTAAAAACAAAGGGCGCGGGGCTTGTGACCAGGTATCGGTCGCTCCGGTACCCATAAATTTTGATCTGTAAGGAGTTACGCGGTGCACAGCATACCGTTGAAAAGCTATCTGAGAGCTCTGTGATGGGGCACCTAGCATGATCGGCTGCGCCTCTTTTTGGAGCCCAAAATCGAATATTTTCATAAGTTTTGGGACATTTTTCTTTTTTTACGCTATTGTTTCGTCACGGAGCGTACGTCGTGAGCCGTGAAAAGGACGACAACCTGATCCATCACATTTCTATTACCTAATCACATGTCACCTTGGCCAAGAAGACTTCACTTCACGTAGAGGCAGGGCCCACAAACAGAGGGCGTGGAGCATGTGACCAGGTATCCGTCGCTCCGGTGCTTATAACTTTTGATCCGTAAGGAGTTACACGGCGCACAGCATACCGTTGGAAAGCTCTCCGAGAGCTCTACGACGGGGGCACCAAGCTTGCTCAACTGTACCTATTTTCGGAGCCCAAAATTGAACGTTTTCATCCATTTTGGGACACTTTTATTCTTTTGCACTGTTTTTCCGTCCCGGAACGTACGTCGTGAGTCGCGAAAAGGACGACAACCTAATCCATCACATTTCTATTAACGAATCACACAGCACCTTGAGCAAGACAACTTCACTTCATGTAGAGGCAAGGCCCGCAAACAGAGAGCGTGTGGCTTGTAACCAGGTATCCGTCACTCCAGTACCCATAACTTTTGATCCGTAAGGAGTTACGAGGCGCACAACATACCGTTGGAAAGCTCTTTGAGAGCTCTACGATGGGGCACCTAGCATGCTCGGTTGCGCCTATTTTTGGAGCCCAAAATCGAACATTTTCATAAGTTTTGGAACACTTTTATTCTTTTACGCTTTTTTTCCGTCCCAGATCGTACGTCGTGAGCCGTGAAAAGGACGACAACCTAATCCATCACATTTCTATTACCGAATCACATGGTACCTTGGGCAAGACAACTTCACTTCACGTAGAGGCAGGGCCCACAAACAGAGAGCGTGGGGCTTATGACCAGGTATCCGTCGCTCCGGGGCTCATAACTTTTGATCCGTAAGGAGTTACGCGGCACACAACATACCGTTGGAAAGCTCTCCGTGAGCTCTACGACTGGGGCACCAAGCTTGCTAGGGTTAGGCCTTTTTTTCGAGACCAAAATTGAACGTTTTCAACAGTTTCGTGACACTTTTCTTCTTTTGCGCTATTTTTTTGTCTCGGATCGTATGTCGTGAGCTGTGAAAAGGACGACAACCTAATCCATCACATTTCTATTACCGAATCACACAACACCTTGGAAAAGACTACTTCACTTCACGTAGAGGCATGGCCCACAAACAGAGGGCGTGGGGCTTGTGACTAGGTATCCGTCGCTCCGGTGCCCATAACTTTTGATCCGTAAGAAGTTACGTGGCGCATAGCATACCGTTGGAAAGCTCTCTGAGAGCTCTATGATGGGGGCACCAAGCGTGCTCTACTGCACCTGTTTTTGGAACCCAAAATCGAACATTTTCATAAGTTTGGGACATTTTTCTTCTTTTATGCTATTTTTCGGTCCCTGATCATACGTCGTGAGCCGCAAAAAGGACGACAACCTAATATGTGAGGCCCGACCTCGATTTGCATGCGATACCTCATTTTGTGTGCCCTAATCTAGATTTGCATGCCTTGACCTAGGTGTAAGAGTCGTGTTTCGTTTTGTGTGCCTTGCATTGAATTACGTGCATACATTTAGGGTTGCATGCATTTACTTGGAAAATGTGCATTCGCCTCATAGTTCGTGCCCTACCTCGTAGTACGTGCCCTAAACCTAAGAAAGTGTACCCGCACGCTAATCAATGCACTAGAAGACGAAATTGCACCAAAAGCTAGACTTTCTTATTATTTATTCCTTATTCTTTTGCACTTCCCAAACACACAATTAAATAATGCTCAACCAAGACAAAAAATTCAGATTTGAACACAAGCTTGGCCGACCACATGGAGCTTTTTTGCATGCATTTCAATTTCAAAATCTACACCTAGACATTCTATGACAATTTTATGACACAAGCATAAACAATTGGCTCAAAACCCTACCCAAAGCTCCACCAGTCTCGACACACTCCAATTGCCCATGCTACACACTTCAAATTATGCCCTTGAAGACACAATTCTGAATTTTGCAAGGCCCTAGGCCGACACAAGCATCATATTCCTCAAAGCTTTCATTTTTCTTTCATGCTTTCTTTCTTTCTCACATTTTTCTCTCACTCTCTCATCTCTTCTCTTTCTCTCTCGGCCCTAGCTAAAATCCTACTCTCCATAGCTTAAGTTCATCACTCAATGGTTCATCAAGACATGCAAGAAACTAGGAAGCTCGACCAAGCAAGCTAGAATGCAAAAATCGCACATGCAAGCTCATAGCACATTCATTTCGGCTTAGGTAAGTTTGTTAGCTTCCATTTCATTTTCTTTTTGTTCTAGCCACTTATACATACTAAGAACATGATTACTAAGCTAGGAATCAGAGAAATCTCAAGTTGTCTCTCGGCTAAGCAAGGAGAAGAGTCGACCTTTTGCATCATCAAGAGTCTTGGCATCTTCTTGTTGTCTTGCTAAGGTGAGGACTAAAACTTCTTTGAAAAGCTTTCAAAAACCACATGCATGCCTTTAAATGTCTATTTTTACCTCTGTACATGTGATATATGTGTGTACATGAGCTTTTGTGAACATGCATGGCAAGATATTTGGCTAGAATGTGAAGCTAGGCGAAATCGCGTAGGTGACAGCCTTCTGACTTGTTGGAGCGAGGTGGATTTGACCAGGTAAATGGTGTTGAAAATGCGTGAAAATTGGTAGGTGACTATTTTTGCCAGTTCTGAGCATGTTTTGCAGAAATAGGCCAAATCCAATTTTGAATTTAAAGTCCCCAAAATTGAAAAAAATTGAAAGGTGTCCAAATCTGGAAAATCTGGGAAAATGAAGCAGGTTTTGGCAGATTCACTATCCTTGTAGAACGAACCACTTTTTACTTAGTAAATGACATCCAAAATGCATGAAATTTGGTAAGCTTCTATATTTTTCAGTTATGGACATTTTTGTCAGAAATATATTAAGGCTAAATCTGACTCTAAGGCCCAAAAAAACGACAAGTATTGAAATATGTGCAAATCTAGACAGTTTTGCATAGTCTCACGGTTTTGGCTATAACTCTTGAACCCGAACTCCAAATGATGCGAGGTTTGTTTCTGGATTTAGTTCACTCCTTATGCTTTAATTTGGAATTTTGTTCACTAGAATTTGAGATTGTTTGCTTGTCTCAATGATTGTGAGAAAACAGACCATTGCAGTGAGGTTTTCATCTAGTGATTTGCTTTGAAAATTATTGTAACTTCTCTTGTTGTATTAAATGCTTGGGATTGTGGCACTTGGATGTTGTGTGGACTGTTTTGAATGCTTGAGGGTTTTTTAATTAGTTGATGCATAACTTGAGTTTAATTACATGACAACTTAGGGCTTAATCGCACGGGTGAGCGTGAATTGAAACCCTAATGACTAGGTAAACTCGCTAAGTGTTGATCCTATGAATATCGTGTTTAATTATGTGATTAGTAGGCTGCCCGTAGTTGCCCTTGTAGCCCTAAATATTATTCCGATGATTACATGTTGACAAGTAGGCCATTCTTGCACCCAGTCCCATGTAAACGTCATTGCATGTTGTATGACCTTATTATTTGATTACGTGAACTTCGAAATGAGTTATATGACTTGATCTACATGCGTTACATGGCTGCCCGTTTAATATTCATATAACTCCATGTGCTTTACAAGTGAAATTACCTGTTATATCATGCCTCGACTGCTCGGAGGTAACCTACTTTGTTGTCCTCCTAATGTGATATATTAAATGTCATAAATGTGCATTGCATAAAAGGTTGCAACCTTTCATTCTGGCATGGTAGCGTTCACGCACATCGGGCAGCATCGGGCTTGCCGGTGCAACCGTGACTACCATTGTCCAATTCCCTCTCTCGCTTGGGGGCTAGACTTCCTCGGAGAGTTGGGTCGTAGGATTTCGGGGTACATCCGAAGTACATCCATTTGGCATGATAAGGGGATGATTCGAAGTCGGCCGCAACGATTGATACTAGAAATGAACTGAGAGCAAAAGCTCACCGTATCCTTTTCACTATGTGTATAAGTACTCTCGCTTGGTTCCTAGAGGACCTCGGGGAGGAAAGATGGGTAATTGTGTTCTTTTACTTTTACATTACATTATGTACTTACTTGTGATATATGTCATGCTTGCAAAAAGGGTTTTCATAAGTTTAACCGGAAAAAGAGTTTCAAAACTTATTTCTCGTCCCCCCTCGCTGAGTTCATAAGGACTCACCATCTTTTATCATCTCAGGTGAAGAAAACCAAGAACAAGTACCCGAGGACAATGTGCCTAATGATGACTCCTTGGAATGATTGCTTGTCCTACGTGCCTTACGTGACTATGGACATTTTGTGAACGATATGTTGCTTGAAGATTATTTTGTATGTTGCTTGTTATTGTATTGTAAATGACCCCTGTTGTAATTTAGGGTCTAATTTTGTCTTGTACTAATCATAACTAGTTAGACACTCTTGTGGTCATTTTTCCTATCGCTACTGGCTAGTATCTATCATAGGATTATGAAATACCAGGTAAGGATTAAGTAAAATAAATCTATCCAATCTTAAACAGGTACTTGTTGTTAGGCTAAGATCAACAGGTACTTTTGTAACAAGGAATTAACCAACAAACGAGACATAGTATCATGCTAGGTTGTTAATCAAACGAGACTTTGAGATAACTAGCAGGCGTTTCGACTAGTGATAAATAGTAATCTTAGTTGGAAATGAAATTGAGATTGAAAGTTCGGAGGCCTTTAGAAAACTAGGTCAAACTTAAGAGCCTAATTACAGCCGTCATGCTGCCGGTTTTCTGGAGAATTTGTGGAGTTTAGGCTAAAACGTTAAGTGTTAAACCCTCATGAACGATTAGGTACGTGAAATGACTTGAATGTTTAGATCACACCCTAGCCTAACCTCTTAGGTCGGGTTGGGGTGTGACATTTTATCTAAATGGTATCAGAGCTTAGATTTCTTAAGCCGGGTTTAACTCTCGGACCATGGGTAGAAGCCCTAAGGTTATTAAAATGACTTGTTTATGTGTGATAATGTGTGATAATGTTAATTGTGCCTTCTATGTTCTATGTGCTTATGTGATTAATATGTCTTAATTGTTTCTAGAATTGTGTATTTATATGAAGTTATATGTTGCATATCTTATGCATTAAATTCTTGTTTGTCGTATTCCAATAAATTGTGCATAGTAATATGTGCCTATAGATGGCTGGCCCTAGTACCCGCACTACTAATAGGAGCAGTGAGCCCCAAGAGACCGGAGACTCTTATCAAACTAATCCCGGCATGGCTACGTTTAATATGATGGCGAATGCCATGGATCGCGTGTCGCGAGTGATGGAACGTCAAGATGCACGTGAAGCGAACAACAACAACAACAGGAATGATGGTAACCATGGGAGACATAGTAGAATGCGGGAGTTTCTTGACTTTCTCCCGTCCAAATTCCACGGGGAAGCTGATAATGAAAAGGCAGAGGCTTGGCTGTCTGAGATCGAGAGGATTTTCAGACCACTTGACTATACTGATGAAGAAAAGGTGGAGTTCACTGTGTTTCTGTTGCACGGGGATGCTAAGCATTGGTGGCACACTGTGGAGGCACTTTGGGAAACTGATCAGACACCCCGCTTGTGGGGTAATTTTGTTATGGCTTTTAAGGATAAATACGTACTTGCAGTTTCCCGGCAGAGGTGGATTGAGGAATTCATGCACTTGAACTAGGGTAACATGACGGTGGCCCAATACGAGGTTCGTTTTAACCGACTGTCCCGTTATGCTCAATACATGGTCAGTACCCCTGAGGCGAAGATGTGAAAATTTACGAATGGGTTGAGGCCAAAGATTCAGGACCAGTTGGCTTTGCATGACTTCGATACTTATTCTGCTCTCCTTGCTGCTGCTTCCCGAGTTGAGAAGAGAAAACTTGATAGAGCCGGTTCAAGCCAGCCGAACAAGAAACCATACGAGCCTCCAGGTCAATAGAGGAAATTCTAGAGCCAGAGTCGTAGTCAGGGCCGGAGCCAGAACAAACCAGTTAATAACCGTGGCCCGACTAAAGCACCATCAGCCTCTTCCACCCGCGGATCCTGTAAGAACCCGCACTTGAATTTCGAATAAGTAAATTACTTTGGGAGGAATTGACTTTACTTTGACTAGGCATGAGTATATTTTGAAGAGTTGAAACTTGAGATATGATTATACTATCTTCCAATAACCTTTGTAGTTTTGGCTGAGTAATTAAATCTCGTTATTATATTTTAGAGTTAACATGTGACTTATTGTAAATAATCAATTAACCTAGCAGGCGAGTCATTACTTAAAATCTTAGGAATATATTGTGGTATTTAAATAGTATATTAAGCTATTAAATCCTGGAATTATTTTTGCCTACTAATAGACAACCTAGGAATATTAGGTTATTAAAATTTAAGAAAACATTTTGCTAGCTCAAAGGTTTAATATAATTGATCATAGTTATTATTATTAAACCACCTGATATTGGTTTCAAACATTAACGCAACCAGCTATTACCTTTACCCAATTATGTACTAGCTATAATAATTTAATTTAGCAGCAATTAGGGTGGCATGATATTAAAACCAATTCCTAAGTCTAATATAAGCAGCTTATATTTTTGTGATTAAAAGCTTCTGATTGCACCGCTTGGCTATACATACTAAATTCCATCTTTAGTCTTCAATCAGCCTTCATCGTTGTCCACCTGCACCTTAACATGCACCAATAAAATTATCCAAATAAAGTAAGCTGCCAAATTAATATAGTTGTGCCTTTATGTTGGCCTCCCACGCATTAGCTTAAAGTTAGTCATCATCTAGGTTGTATTAGAATCAGTCACGTGTACATATTAAATTATAATTATTTTGCTTCGCTGCCCATCGCTGAAGACTCGCACGAAATTAGCACCCTTTGGAGTGAAACACGCAGCAACTTAGCTATCAATTATCATTTTCGCTTCGCTGTCCGTCTGCTACAAGCTTGCATGGATTAGTCTCTTAACCGTAAGGCACGCAGTAGCTTAAGTAATCATGAGCTTGAGTTTTACGGTCCAATGAAATCAAGTCCGAGACACTATAAATAGGTTGCTGAATTTTGGTTTAAGACACACAGAAACAATAAAATATCATTAGCTTTTAAATTCCCTATTCTTATCAAAATCAAAGCCACGATCTAAGGTACGGATCATTTTAAACAGCATTGTTAATCTTTTGAATTACTTATACTTATTATTCTCCTGTTTCATATTCTAAAAAGTTGGTCTTACGAGTTGTTTTTTTTTTAAATTACTAAGACAATTTGACTTTTTGGTTTACTAAGGCAAAGTTTATAAGAGTTGACTTTTAATATAATATAATATACATGTTGATATGTTATAGATTATATATATAAGAATATGTAGACTATATTACATGATAAAGAGTTGACTTTTAATATAATATAATATAACATGTTGATATGTTATAGATTATATATATAAGAATATAATGTGTATTTATGAATATATAATCTTTTGCAGCTTGAGTATTCAAAGATATATTTTATAACTTAGATAAGAATACGTAGACTTTTCAGCTTGAGTATTTAAATTATAGATATACATAATATAATATAATTTTAACATATTACATGATAAAGAGTTGACTTTAAGAGTATAATATGTATATGTTGTCTAAATCCTATTGAAACTGGAATACGTAAATAATATATATACATCAGATAACATTCGTCCACTTACCACTAATTATTATTTCTAGTGACAAACAATGAATTTGCCTTTAATATCTATCTAAATGTATACTCGAGAGACGACCTACTTTGTCGTACTCTCATACTTATACGTGGGTGTGTTACGTGAATTACGTGTGCATGCTTGTATGCTACTTGGGGGTTGCAACCTCAGGCACGATAGCGTTTCATGAACACCGGGCGGCGTAGGGCTTGCCGGTGATCCCGTGACTATCGTGGTCCTATTCCCTCTTCTCGTTTGGGACGCCTATCGCCCTTGAAGAGATCTTCCTCGCTTGGGTCCGGGTACGCCCTCGGAGATGTTGGGTCGTAGATTTTGGATACAATCCAGAGTATCCTCTTGGGAGAGATAAGAAGTTGAGTTTCGGCTGGCCATCATGTGAAGACAATTGTATCCTTTACAATGTGATCTGAAAATGTTATACATTGATGTATATGACTTGCATTGCATCATGATTTCTAAAAGAACTCGAAAATGTTTTTTCAAAACTCCCCTTGATTGACTATCCCGTACTGAGTTCTCTTGAGCTCATGACCTTTTCCACCCCCTTCCATTTCAGGTGAAGCTGAGACAGAAGAGGTTGATATGGAAATCAATAATGTGTCTTTTCTGTGTACTGAGGGGTTTGGACCAGTTAATACCACGGGACGTTGATGTTATTATACATCGACATTACCTTTTTGGTGAGGACCTAGTGAATCAGAGTGTACCTTATCACTTGTTATATGATGTAATAGTTAATGATGTAGTAGTAGACATCAGGTTTGGGCCATGTATGTTAGCATATGTGGTTTATTATGGTATTTCGTATGAAGATTAGGTGTGTAACGTAGGTGCCAGACTCATTTTGTTAATCAGAGTCTGGACAGTTATAAGAGACTAAGGCCAAGGTTGTAATAAATATATATATGAATAAATACTAACTTAGTGTATTCTGTTATACTTAATATGTGATGGTTGAGTGCGTTTTGACCTATTACCAAGCCCTGAGAAGGATTAAAAATTTACGGAACGTTACAGTTGGTATCAGAGCATAATAATGCCATAGAAGCTGGGTTTAGAAACACTGGGAATAGAAGTCTTGACTTTAGAATGTGCTTATGTGATAATTATGTGCTTAAACTAAATATTTATGTGCTATAACTTGTTATTCTTCTACGTATTAAACAATTGAGTATGTTGTGTGTATTGGAAGATATGGCTGGACCTAGTACACGAAGAACGAATAGGAATGCTGAGCCGGTAGAGGAAACTGGACAGGCTAATCCAGGAATGACTATGTTTAATCTGATGGCAACGGCAATGGATAGGGTGTCCAGGGTACTGGAATGTCAGGAAGCAAGAGAGGCAGGTAATCCTCACAATGTAGAAGGAAGGGTGAACCATGACTACGGAAGAGATAGAATGAGTCCACTTAAGGAATTCCTAGGATATTACCCTCCAAAATTTTTTGGAGAACCCGATGATGAAAAAGCTGAGGCATGGCTCTCAGAGGTGGAAAAACTTTATGAAACCTTGGATTATAATGATGAGCAAAAGGTTGTACTTGCAGCTTTCTTGCTTAAAGGGGATGGAGAACAATGGTGGAAGGTGGTAAAGCGCCATTGGGAGGAGAATTGTACGCCTTATACCTGGACAAATTTTACTGAAATCTTTAAAGAGAAATATATTCCGGTTGTTGCCAGGAAAAGGCGAGAAGAAGAGTTTATGAGATTAAGACAAGGGGCCATGACTGTTGTCCAGTATGGAGCACGCCTGGACAAACTATCTCAGTACGTGCCTGAACTGATGCAGCCACCAAGCCGGGCAATTCGAAAATTTGTTGGAGGACTGAGGGCCGAAATACAAGATAGTTTGATAGCACTAAAATTTGGAAGGTATGGAGAAGCCGTGGAAGCAGCCACTCGAGTAGAAAAAAGGAAAATGGAAATGGCGGGTCCGAGTCAACCGAGCAAGAAACCCTTCCAACAAGCCCTAGTGCAACAAAAAACTAGTTCAGGTTATCAGGGACGTGGTCAGGTAGGATCGGTGGTTAACCGACCTCAATCAAGTGGATCGGTAGCTTCATCCGCTCGAGGACCGTCAGGCGCAAAGACTCAAAATGAAGTATGTGCCTTTTGCGAAAAGAAAGGACACACCGAGCTGCAGTGTTGGAAAAAGGCAGGGAAGTGTGTCGGTTGTGGAAGCGATCAACATCATCTTAAAGATTGTCTAAGGTGGCAAGGAAAACGGAACCAGAATAAGCATGTAACAAATCGACGTGTGCAAGCTAAGGTTTATGCAATTGAACATCAGGAGTTGCCGGACGATGCTGTTGTAATAGAAGGTATATTCTCAATTTTAACTCAGTCTGTTAAGGCATTAATTGACACAGGGGAAACCCATTCATTTATTAGCCCCTATTGTGTGCATCGAATTGGTATTCTAATTAGTAAGTTATGTTGTGGTATTGAGGTAAGTACCCCGACAGGCAGCAGATTTGTGACTGAATTTGCCTATAGGGCTTGTAAGATTAAGGTTGGGAATCGGGAATTCTCTGCCAATCTAATTCTCCTTCCTTTCGAGAAATATGAGGTTATTCTATGAATGGATTGGCTATCCTTACACCATGCACACTTAGACTGTAGAACCAAAGTGTTAAGACTACAGGTACCAGGGCAACCTGTGATCGAGATTTTAAGCGGTAAGAGGGACCATACAAGTGATGTTATTATTTCAGCCATTAAGGCCACAAAATCTATCAAAAAAGGGGGAACGGGATTTCTCGCATATCTGGTCAATAAGCCGGCCGACAAGGCCAAGTTGGAAGAAGTTACGATAATAAAAGACTATCCAGATGTGTTTTCTGAAGAATTACCCGGGCTACCTCCAAAACAGGAAATTGACTTCACTATCGAGTTATTACCCGGAACTCAACCAATCTCTAGAGCTCCCTATAGAATGGCTCCAGCAGAGTTGAAGGAACTGAAAGTGCAGTTGCAGGATTTGGTGGAAAATGGATTTATTCAGCCTAGTTTTTCACTATGGGGAGCGCCAGTACTGTTTGTTAAGAAGAAAGACGATACCTTAAGGTTATGTATCGACTACCGAGGTTTGAATCAAGTAACTATCAAAAACAAGTATCCTTTAATTGATGAGTTGTTTGATCAATTACAAGGAGCAAAGGTATTCTCTAAGTTTGACCTGAGGCAAGGCTATCATCAGCTTCAGATTAAGAAGGGGGATATACCCAAAAGTGCCTTTCGAACTCGGTATGGGCACTACGAGTTTATCGTAATGCCCTTTGGATTAACTAATGCACCCGCAACCTTTATGGATATGATGCATCGGATATTTCACTCCTATTTGGATCAATTCGTGGTAATATTTATTGATGACATATTAGTTTACTCCAAGACTGAGAAGGAACACGAACAACATCTACATCTGGTGCTGCAAAAGCTCCAAGAGCATCGATTATATGCCAATTCAGTAAGTGTGAGTTCTGGCTTCAGCAAGTGTCTTTTTTGGGACACATCATCTCCCAAGATGGTCTAGCGGTAGACCCAGCAAAGATTGATGTGATATCATCTTGAAAGAAACCAGAGAATGTTACTGAAGTGCGAAGTTTTCTGGGACTGGCAGGATACTATCGACGTTTTGTTAAGGACTTCTCGAAGATAGCTGTACCACTCACTAAGCTTACACAGAAGAGGACAGTGTTTGAATGGAACAATAAATGCGAAGGTAGTTTTCAGGAATTGAAAAACAGGTTAACTACTGCACCTATTTTGGCTTTACCAGAAGGGGATCAGAATTACATTATCTATAGTGATGCCTCGAAAGAAGGCCTGGGCTGTGTACTAATGAAAAATAATCGGGTAATTGCCTATGCTTCCCGAAAATTAAAACCCTATGAGGTAAATTACCCTACACATGACTTGGAATTAGCTTCTATTGTGTTTGCCTTGAAAAAATGGAGACACTACTTGTGGGGAAGTAGGTTTGAAATATTCACAGATCATAAAAGTTTGAAATACCTCTTCTCTCAAAAGGAGCTTAATATGAGACAACGAAGATGGATGGAGTTACTGAATGACTACGATTGCTCCATTAACTATGTTCCAGGAAAAGCAAACATCGTAGCGGATGCTCTGAGTCGGAAAACGAGTTTAAGGATTCCAAACTTAGAAAATTCTGAGGTATTGAACAACGGGGTTTGGTGCGCTTATATGCAAATACAATCGGACTTATTGTTTCAATTACAAGAAGCGCAGAAACAAGATTCTCAGTTCCAAAAGGTTAAGAAAAGCAATGTTGACCTTAAATTACATCAAGATGGACTATGGAGGTTTAGGAATCGGATTTGTGTGCCGAATAGCTCAGAGTTAGAAAGGAAAATTCTTGAGGAAGCTCATACTACCAAATATACTATTTACCCCGGAGGGACTAAGATGTACCGGGATTTGAAACCGTATTATTGGTGGAGAAATATGAAAAGGGATGTAGCAGAATTTGTAACCCGATGCCTAACATGTCAACGAGTTAAAGCAGAACATCAAAGACCTCCCGGATTGCTGCAACCGCTGGAGATACCTCAATGGAAATGGGAACATATGACCATGGATTTTGTTATGGGGTTACCTAGATCTCCTCGGGGATGTGATGCTATCTGGGTAGTGATAGATCGATTGACTAAATCTGCCCATTTCACTACCATGAATGTAGAAGATAAAATAGACAAACTCATTGATTTATATGTGGCAAATATTGTAAGACTTCACGGAGTAACCGTAAGTATTGTATCAGATAGAGATTCCCGATAAACATCTAGACTCTGGCAGAAGTTGCAGGCTACTTTGGGTACCAAGTTAAGCTTTAGCACGGCTTACCATCCTCAGACAGATGGACAATCTGAGAGAACAATTCAAATTCTGGAAGATATGTTAAGATCCTGCGTATTGGATTTTGGGAAGAATTGGGAAAAATACCTTCCTTTGGTTGAATTTGCCTATAACAATAGTTACCAGGCCACTATTGGCATGGCTCCGTAAGAAGCTTTCTATGGAAGGAAGTGTAGATCCCCTTTATATTGGGATGAAGTCGGAGAAATAAAAACTATTGATCCGACTATATTGCCAGAATTAGAAGAAAAGATAGCAAATATTCATTTGATTCGGAAACGAATGTTGACTGCGCAGAGTCGGCAGAAGAGTTACGCCGATAAACGCAGACGGGATTTAGAGTTTGAAATCGGTGATGTGGTGTTCTTAAAATTGTTACCTCGAAAAGGTTTAGTCCGGCATGGTAAAAGTGGAAAGTTAAGTCCGCGGTTTATTGGACCATTTGAGATTGTGGACAAAATCGGAAAGCTAGCATATCAATTGGGGTTACCTCCAGAACTAGCCAACCTCCACGATGTATTTCATGTACCATTCTTAAGGAAGTACCATCCCGATCCTTCTCACGTTCTAAAGCCAGAACCATTACGATTACATGAAGATTTGTCTTACGAGGAAAGACCCGTTCGAATTCTGGATACACAGAATCGAGAGTTAAGATCTAAAACAATACCAATGGTAAAGGTCCTCTGGAATCACCACGGGCTCGAAGAAGCTACCTGGGAGCAAAAGGATCAGATGGAGCAACAATTCCCCGGATTATTTATAAGATAGGTAAATTTCGAGGACGAAATTTTTATAAGGGGAGGGAAATGTAAGAACCCACACTTGAATTTCGAATAAGTAAATTACTTTGGGAGGAATTGACTTTACTTTGACTAGGCATGAGTATATTTTGAAGAGTTGAAACTTGAGATATGATTATACTATCTTCCAATAACCTTTGTAGTTTTGGCTGAGTAATTAAATCTCGTTATTATATTTTAGAGTTAACATGTGACTTATTGTAAATAATCAATTAACCTAGCAGGCGAGTCATTACTTAAAATCTTAGGAATATATTGTGGTATTTAAATAGTATATTAAGCTATTAAATCCTGGAATTATTTTTGCCTACTAATAGACAACCTAGGAATATTAGGTTATTAAAATTTAAGAAAACATTTTGCTAGCTCAAAAGTTTAATATAATTGATCATAGTTATTATTATTAAACCACCTGATGTTGGTTTCAAACATTAACACAACCAGCTATTACCTTTACCCAATTATGTACTAGCTATAATAATTTAATTTAGCAGCAATTAGGGTGGCATGATATTAAACCCAATTCCAAAGTCTAATATGAGCAGCTTACATTTTTATGATTAAAAGCTTCTAATTGCACCGCTTGGCTATACATACTAAATTCCATCTTTAGTCTTCAATCAGCCTTCATAGTTGTCCACCTGTACCTTAACATGCACCAATAAAATTATCCAAATAAAGTAAGCTGCCAAATTAATATAGTCGTGCCTTTACGTTGGCCTCCCACGCATTAGCTTAGAGTTAGTCATCATCTAGGTTGTATTAGAATCAGTCACGTGTACATATTAAATTATAATTATTTTGCTTCGCTGCCCATCGCTAAAGACTCGCACGAAATTAGCACCCTTTGGAGTGAAACACGCAGCAACTTAGCTATCAATTATCATTTTCGCTTCGCTGTCCGTCTGCTACAAGCTTGCATGGATTAGTCTCTTAACCGTAAGGCACGCAGTAGCTTAAGTAATCATGAGCTTGAATTTTACTGTCCAATGAAATCAAGTCCGAGACACTATAAATAGGTTGCTGAATTTTGGTTTAGGACACACAGAAACAATAAAATATCATTAGCTTTTAAATTCCCTATTCTTATCAAAATCAAAGCCACGATCTAAGGTACGGATCATTTTAAACAGCATTGTTAATCTTTTGAATTACTTATACTTATTATTCTCCTGTTTCATATTCTAAAACGTTGGTCTTACGAGTTGTTTTTTTTTTTTTTTAAATTACTAAGACAAGTTGACTTTTTGGTTTACTAAGGCAAAGTTTATACGAGTTGACTTTTAATATAATATAATATACATGTTGATATGTTATAGATTATATATATAAGAATACGTAGACTATATTACATGATAAAGAGTTGACTTTTAATATAATATAATATAACATGTTGATATGTTATAGATTATCTATATAAGAATATAATGTGTATTTATGAATATATAATCTTTTGCAGCTTGAGTATTCAAAGATATATTTTATAACTTAGATAAGAATATGTAGACTTTTCAGCTTGAGTATTTAAATTATAGATATACATAATATAATATAATTTTAATATATTACATGATAAAGAGTTGACTTTAAGAGTATAATATGTATATGTAGTCTAAATTCTATTGAAACTGGAATACGTAAATAATATATATACATTAGATAACCTTCGTCCACTTACCACTAATTATTATTTCTAGTGACAAACAATGAATTTGCCTTTAATATCTATCTAAATGTATACTCGAGAGACGACCTACTTTGTCGTACTCTCATACTTATACGTGGGTGTGTTACGTGAATTACGTGTGCATGCTTGTATGCTACTTGGGGGTTGCAACCTCAGGCATGATAGCGTTTCACGAACGCCGGGCGGCGTAGGGCTTGCCGGTGATCCCGTGACTATCGTGGTCCTATTCCCTCTTCTCGTTTAGGATGCCTATCGCCCTTGAAGAGATCTTCCTCGCTTGGGTCCGGGTCCGTCCTCGGAGATGTTGGGTCGTAGATTTTGGATACAATCCGGAGTATCCTCTTGGGAGAGATAAGAAGTTGAGTTTCGGCTGGCCATCATGTGAAGACAACTGTATCCTTTACAATGTGATCTGAAAATGTTATACATTGATGTATTTGACTTGAATTGCATCATGATTTCTAAAAGAACTCGAAAATGTTTTTTCAAAACTCCCCTTGATTGACTATCCCGTACTGAGTTCTCTTGAGCTCATGACCCTTTCCACCCCTTTCCATTTCAGGTGAAGCTGAGACAGAAGAGGTTGATCTGGAAATCAATAATGTGTCTTTTCTGTGTACTGAGGGGTTTGGACCAGTTGATACCACGGGACGTTGATGTTATTATACATCGACATTACCTTTTTGGCGAGGACCTAGTGAATCAGAGTATACCTTATCACTTGTTATATGATGTAATAGTTAATGATGTAGTAGTAGACATCGGGTTTGGGCCATGTATGTTAGCATATGTGGTTTATTATGGTATTTCGTATGAAGATTAGGTGTGTAACGTAGGTGCCAGACTCATTTTGTTAATCAGAGTCTGGACGGTTATAAGAGACTAAGGCCAAGGTTGTAATAAATATATATATGAATAAATACTAACTTAGTGTATTCTGTTATACTTAATATGTGATGGTTGAGTGCGTTTTGACCTATTACCAAGCCCTGAGAAGGATTAAAAATTTACGGATCGTTACGGATCCACAGGTAGTTCACCTGCTACTCAATCTATCAACTGCTCTTACTATGACAAGAAGGGTCACACCGAGGCCCAGTGCTGGAAGAAGTCAGGACGATGAATGCGGTGTGGCAGTGATCAGCATCAGATCAAGGATTGCCCTAAAGGGCAAGGAGGACAAAATGAAGTTAAACCAGCTGTTAGAGGCAAGACTCTAGTTCCGAGAGTTCAGGCCCGAGCTTATGCTATTGAATGCGAGGAGCTTCCAGAGGAGACCGCTATTGTTGAAGGTACATTCTTGATACTGAATCAACCTTTTAGGGTGCTAATTGATCCAGGTGCTACTCATTCATTTATTACTCCCTTATGTGTGCAACATGTGAAACTACGAGTTGTATGTTTGCCTTACGAAGTAGAAGTTGGTACTTCGATGGGTTCTAAACTTGTTACTAGCTCAGCTTGTAAAGCATGTAAATCCAAAATAAAGATAGGGAATTCTCAGCCAATCCTATTGTATTACCTTTTCGAGACTATGAAGTCATATTAGGGATGGACTGGTTGGCGAAGCATCATGCCCAACTAGATTGCTGGATGAAGATTGTAACATTCCAGATACCTGGTGAACCAATATTGGAAGTCATGGGTCGAAGAGACTTCATCGGGAGTTCCATCATTTCATCTACGAAAGCAGTGAAGTCCTTGAGGAAAGGGTGTAGTGGATACTTAGCTTACCTCATCAACAAGCCGTCGGACAAAGCTAAGTTGGAGGAGATGCCAGTGATTAAAGATTATGCGGATGTGTTTCCAGAAGAATTGCCCGGTTTGCCCCCAAATCGGGAGATTGAGTTCATTATAGAATTACTGCCTGGCACCCAGCCGATATCTAAAGCTCCCTATCGTATGGCACTAGCCGAGCTACAAGAATTGAAGGACCAATTGCAAGGATTGTTGAAGAAGGGGTTTGTTCAACCAAGTTCTTCTCCGTGGGGTGCACCAGTCCTATTTGTAAAGAAGAAAGACGGAACGCTGAGGCTATGCATCGATTACCGAGGATTGAACCAAGTGACTGTCAAGAATAAATATCCACTTCCACTGATCGACGAGTTGTTTGATCAACTTCAGGGAGCCAAAGTGTATTCAAAGCTCGATTTGAGGCAAGGGTACTATCAGTTGCGGATCAAAAAGGAGGATGTACCTAAAACGGCTTTCAGGACAAGATATGGGCATTACGAATATGTGGTGATGCCATTTGGACTAACTAATGCCCCTGCAGCTTTTATGGACTTGATGCACAGGATGTTCCAACCCTACTTGGACCAATTTGTGGTGATCTTTATTGATGATATTTTGGTATACTCGAAATCCGAGGCTGTGTGAGGCCCGACCCCGAATAACGTGTCATACCTCGATTTGCGTGCCATAGATCCCTAATTATATGACCGACTTTGGATTACGTGTCCTGTCTTGGTTTTCGTGCGATACCGAGATATACGTGCCCTAACCTCGATATAAGAGCATTATCTCGTTTCGTGTGCCCTAACCTTGAACTGCGTACCTTAACCTAGATATAGAGTCGTGCCTTGATTTGCGTGTGTTGCATTGAATTACGTGCCTTCTATTGGTTTATATGCATTCACCTAGGATTACGTGCATTAGTCTTGAAGTTCGTGTCTTACCTCGTAATTCGTGTCTACCTCATGATTCGTGCCCCGTATTGATTTCCGTGCGTGTCTCGTAGTGTGTGCCCTAGACCTAGGAAAGTGTGCCCATACGCTAATCAATAAAGAATCATACACAAAGCACTAGACACTAAAATAATCCAACACAATCCACTAACCAATATTATATTCCTAATTCAAATTCTCTACAAACTCCACTAACAATAAAATAATACTAAACTATTCCTACATCTTCCACTATCTATTATTTTATTCATAATTTAACTCATCAACAAACATTCCTATATTTTATTCTACCTAGATTCCCTCATTCCCCAACATTCCTATGACAATTCTAATGACACAAATGCATAAAGAATTATTCCTAGACAAACTATGACAAACACTTAGCACAATGCATAAAAAAATGCTCAAAACCACCTAAATCCTCTACCTTGCTCAACCAAACCACCCTTGCCCATGCTAAACATTTTAAAATCACACATTGAAGACACAAAAATCAGAATTTAATGGCCCAAGGCCGACCACATGCTTAAAGGATGCAATGACTTTCATTTTTTTGTCATTTCTTCTTTCCTCTCACATTTTCTCTCTCTCCCTCTCACTCTTCTCTCTCCATTTCGGTTTTGGCTGAGTTCTCTCCACCTCATAGCTCATCTTCTTCATCATATGGTGCAACAAGACAAGCAACCACCAAAGAAACTCAAGCAAACAAGCTAAGATGCGAAAACTACACTTGCATGTCCTTTGAAGCCTTCATTTCAGCCCTAGGTGAGTTTTAAGCTTTCATTTCTTTTCTTCTTGTTCTAACCTCATGAATGTACTAAGAGATTGATCACTAGCTAGGAAAAATAGAGAAAAGCTAGTTGGGATTTCGGCTAGGCAAAGGAAAAGAGAAGATTTGAGCTTCAACAAGGTTTTTGAGCATCTTTTGGTTGATTGCTAAGGTGAGGGCTAAAACCTTTTGAAAACTCTTCAAAAATTCACATGCATGCTCATAAATGTGTGTATTTGCTTCTGTACTTGAGTTATATGTTCGTTCATAAGCTTAAACAACCATGCATGGCAAGATCTTGGCTTGAAAGTGGTGATAGGTGAAGTCGGATTGTTGACAGCTCTCTGACCAGTCTGTTTCGAGGTACGTTTAGCTAGGCAAATGATGTTTAAAATGCTTCAAAATTGGTAGGTGACTAGTTTGGACAGTTTTGAACACTTTTCGTAGAAATAGGACAAAGCTACTTTTGACTCTAAGGTCCTAAAAATGGCGAATCTTTAAAATGTGTCCAAATCTGGAAATCTGGAAAAATGAAGCAGGTTTTGGCAGATGCACTGACCTTGTAGAACGAACCCGATTTGACTTAGTTAATGATGTCAAAAATGCATGAAAATGGGTGTGCTGCTCTATTTTTCAGTTCTGGACATTTTTGTCAGAAATTGACTAAGGCTGAAGCTGACCCTAAGGACCTCAAAAACGTCAATTATCGAAATGTGTGCAAATCTGGACAGTTTTGTGCTATTCCACTGTTTCGGCTATATCTAATGATCCCGAACTCCAATTGATGCAAGGTTTGCTTCTGATTTTAGTTAACTTCTTAAGCTTTAATTTGACATCTTATTCACTGGATTTGGAGATTTTTTTATTATTCTATTGATTGTGAGAAAATAGCCTATTGCAGTAAAGGTTTCACTTAGCTATATGCTTGGAAAATTGATGTAACCTCTCTTGTGGTACTAATTGCTTGGAATTGTGGTGTTGGAATGTTGTGTGGACTGTTTTGGGTACTTGAGGATGTTTGAATTGAATGATGCATGACTTGAGAATGATTTTGAGTTGACTTAGGGTTTAATCACGCGGTTAAGCATGAAACGGAAACCCTAATGACTAGGTAGTTTTGCTAAGTGTTGATCATTTGGATGTTGTGTGGAAATTATATGCTTAGTGGGCTGCCCGTAAATGTCTTATAACTTCAAATGTGAATTTGATCATCGCATGTTGACAAATGAGCTTTTCTCGCACCCGAACCCACGTAAATGAAATTGCATGTTGAATAATCTTATCACTTGATTACGTGGACTTCGAAATGAGTTATATGGCTTGACTCGCATGTGTTACATGGCTGCCCGTTTAATGTTCATATGGCTCTATATGTCTTTCAAGTGAAATTACTTGTCTTATCGTGCCTCGTTTGATTACTTGATAACATGTGATCTTGAAATTGCTCGGAGGCAACCTACTTTGTTGTCCTCCTAACGTGAATTGTTAAAAGATATTCATTGGTTTAATTGAACATGATTACTTGGCTGCCTGTTAAAGTTTAATTGCTTTCAAATTGATATATGAAATGATTATATGTTCTTACAATGCCTTATATGCCAATATGTCAAAATGTGATCATATACTTGCTCGGAGGCAACCTACTTTGTTGACCTCCTAATGTGAAATGTTAAATGACATAAATGGGCATTGTATACAAGGTTGCAACCTTTCATTGTGGCATGGTAGCGTTTCACGAATGCCGGGCGGTATAGGGCTTACCGGTGCTCCCGTGACTACCATGGTCCAATTCCCTCTCTCGCTTGGCATTCCACCCTTGGAGAGTTGGGTCATAGGATTTCGGGGTACATCCGGAGTACACCCACCTGGCGTGTTTTTGGGGATGATTTGAAGTCGGCCGCAACTTCTGATTCTGAAACTAATTTGAGAGCAAAAGCTCACTGTATCCTTTTTACTATGTGTATAAGTACTCTCGCTTGGTTCCTAGAGAACCTCGGGGAGGAAAGACTGGTATTTCTGTTTTTTGTACATGTATTATTGATGTATTCATGCTTGCAAAAGGATTTTTATAAGTTGAACCGGAAAATGAGTTTCAAAACCTATTTCTCGTTCCCCCTCGCTAAGTTCATAAGGTCTCACCCTCTTTTATCATCTCAGGTGAAGAAGATCAAGAACAGGTACCCGAGGACGATGTGCCTAACGATGATTCCTTGGAGTGATTGCCTGTCTTGTGTGCTTTGCGTGATTTTGGCTATTTGTGAACTATGCTACTTGAAGACTATTTCTTTTATGTTGCTCGTTGTTTATTGATGTAAATGACCCCATTGTAATTTGGGTCTAATTCTGGGATTGTACTATCTATATCCGGATGAACTTTTATTTGGTTGTTGGCTTTCATTTTCTTAATTAGTAGTTATCGTAGGCATTCAAACCACTAGATGAACAATCAACTAAGTTAATTCTATCTAATTTCACTTAGGTGCTCATTTGCAAACTAAAGGATAATAGGTACTTGCATGATAGGAAATTGACAAATAAACGGGACATAGTTATCATGTTAGGCTTATTAACCAAACGAGACTTTCAAGATAAACTAGTAGGCCAATCGGTTGGTGACAAATAGGAGTCCTTAATGGAATTGGATTAATGATTGGAATAATTGAGGCGTTTAGAGAATTAGATCAAACCAAAGAGCCCAATTACAGCCGTTATGCTGCCATTTTACCAAAAAATTTTGGAGTTTAAGCCAAGACGTTAAGTGTTAAATCGTCATGAACGGTTAAGTACGAGATGTGACTTGAATGTTTAGATCATACCCCAGTCTAACCTTTATAGGCCGGGTTGGGGCGTGACAGGCTGAGCATGAACAACATCTACGATTGGTACTGCAGAAACTTCGAGAGCATCAATTGTATGCAAAGTTTAGCAAATGCGAATTTTGGTTGCAGCAGATTGCATTTCTGGGGCACATCATATCCCAATAGGGAATAGTGGTGGATCTAGCAAAGATAGAAGCGGTGATGTCTCGGAAGAAGTCAGAAAACGTTACGGAGGTTCAGAGTTTTCTTGGTCTAGCCGGCTATTATCGGAGGTTCGTGAAGGATTTCTCAAAGATTGCAGGACCGCTTACAAAGCTCACTCAAAAGAAAACAAAGTTTGTGTGGGATGACAAGTGTGAGAACAGCTTCCAAGAATTGAAGAGAAGATTGACTACCGTACCCGTTCTTGCATTGCCTGAAGGGAGTCAAGGTTTTGTAATCTATAGCGATGCTTCGAAGGAAGGACTGGATTGTGTGTTGATGCAAAATGGTAGAGTGATTGCGTATGCTTCTAGGAAACCAAAGCCGTATGAATTGAATTACCCGATGCATGATTTGGAGATAGCGGCTATTGTGTTTGCACTCAAGAAATGGAGGCACTATCTGTGGGGTAACAAGTTCGAGGTGTTTACCGATCACAAGAGCTTGAAATACTTGTTCTCACAAAAAGAGTTGAACATGAGGCAAAGACGGTGGATGGAGCTTTTGGATGATTATAACTGCACAATCAATTATGTACCCGGTAAAGCAAATGTAGTTGCAGATGCCTTAAGTCAGAAAACGAGCATGGCAAAACTAGAAGTTAAGGTGCAGGAGTTGTTGGAGGAAGCATTCTTGTGGAAAGCACAATTGACTCGAAAAGGGTTACTTTTTGCCACTACACAAGTTCAATCGACCTTGTTGTCTGAATTACGAGAGGCTCAACAGAAGGACCAACAGTTTCAAAAGATTAAAGAAAGCAACACAGATTTCAAGTTTCATGATGATGGTATTTGAAGATTTAGGAATCGGATCTGTGTTCCTAATGAGCCAGAGTTGAAAAAGAAGATTCTTGAAGAAGCCCATAATTCAAGATACACTATTCACCCCAACGGAACAAAGATGTACCGGGATTTGAAGTAACACTATTGGTGGAATAACACGAAGAGAGAGATTGCAGAGTTTGTGGCACGGTGTTTGACTTGCCAAAGAGTCAAAGCGGAACATCAACGACCAGCAGGTTTGCTTCAGCCGTTGGAAATTCCTCAATGGAAATGGGAACATATAACTATGGACTTTGTCATGGACCTGCCCAGGTCACAAAAGGGTCATGACGCCGTTTGGGTCACAGTGGATAGATTGACCAAGTCAGCGCACTTCTTACTGATGAACAAGGAAGATAGTCCTGAGAAGTTGGGAGATATGTATGTGGCGGATATTGTAAGGTTGCACGGGATGCCTGTGAGTATTGTATTGGATAGGGATCCTCGTTTTACTTCCCGATTTTGGAGGAGATTGCAAGAAGCTTTGGGAACGAAGTTGAGTTTCAGCATGGCAAGGGTGGAAAGTTGAGCCCGAGGTTTGTAGGACCATTTGAGATAGTTGAGAAGGTTGGCAAATTGGTGTATCGCTTGGCACTATCCCAAAACCTCTCCAATATTCACGACGTCTTTCATGTTTCAATGCTATGGAAGTATCACCCTGATCCATCGCATATCTTGGAGCCAGAGCCGTTACAGCTTCGGGAGAACTTGTCTTATGAAGAGAAGCCTATTCGGATCCTAGACCAGCAAGATCGGGAGTTGTGCAGTAAATTTATACCGATGGTGAAAGTGTTGTGGGATTTCCATAGAGTCGAAGAGGCAACGTGGGAAAGGCGAGACCAGATGGAACAACAGTATCCAGCTTTATTTCAAAGGTAATATTGAATTTCGGGACGAAATTCTTTTAAGGAGGGGAGGATGTGAGGCCCGACCTCGATTTGCGTGTGATACCTCATTTCGTGTGCCCTAATCTAGATTTGCGTGCCTTGACCTAGGTTTAAGAGTCGTGTTTCGTTTTGTGTGCCTTGCTTTGGATTACGTGCATACATTTAGGGTTGCGTGCATTTACTTGGGAAACGTGCATTTGTCTCGTAGTTCGTGCCCTAAACCTGGGAAAGCGTGCCCGCACGCTAATCAAGAAAGCATCTTACACGAAGCACTAGATCATTAATTAATCCTACAAACTCCACTAACTAATATTAAAATGCTAAGTCAATGCACTAGAAGACGAAATTGCACCAAAAGCTAGACTTTCTTATTCTTTATTCCTTATTCTTTTGCACTTCCCAAACACACAATTAAATAATGCTCAACCAAGACAAAAAATTCAGATTTGAACACAAGCTTGGCCGACAACATGGAGCTTTTGTGCATGCATTTCAATTTCAAAATCTACACCTAGACATTCTATGACAATTTTATGACACAAGCATAAAAAAATTGGCTCAAAACCCTACCCAAAGCTCCACCATTCTCGACACACTCCAATTGCCCATGCTAGACACTTCAAATTATGCCCTTGAAGACACAATTCTGACCACATGGAGCTTTTGTGCATGCATTTCAATTTCAAAATCTACACCTAGACATTCTATGACAATTTTATGACACAAGCATAAAAAAATTGGCTCAAAACCCTACCCAAAGCTCCACCATTCTCGACACACTACAATTTCCCATGCTAGACACTTCAAATTATGCCCTTGAAGACACAATTCTGAATTTTGCAAGGCCCTAGGCCGACACAAGCATCATATTCCTCAAAGCTTTCTTTTTTCTTTCATTCTTTCTTTCTTTCTCACATTTTCTCTCACTCTCTCATCTCTTCTCTTTCTCTCTCGGCCCTAGTTGAAATTCTACTCTCCATAGCTTAAGTTCATCACTCAATGGTTCATCAAGACTTGCAAAAAACTAGGAAGCTCGACCAAGCAAGCTAGAATGCAAAAATCGCACATGCAAGCTCATAGCACATTCATTTCGGCTTAGGTAAGTTTGTTAGCTTGCATTTCATTTTCTTTTTGTTCTAGCCACTTGCACATACTAAGAACATGGTTACTAAGCTAGGAATTAGAGAAATCTCAAGTTGTCTCTCGGCTAAGCAAGGAGAAGAGTCGACCTTGTGCATCATCAAGAGTCTTGTGCATCTTCTTGTTGTCTTGGTAAGGTGAGGGCTAAAACTTCTTTGAAAAGCTTTCAAAAACCACATGCATTCCTTTAAATGTTTATTTTTACCTCTGTACTTGTGATATATGTGTGTACATAGGCTTTTGTGAACATGCATGGCAAGATATTTGGCTAGAATGTGAAGCTAGGCGAAATCGCGTAGGTGACAGCCTTCTGACTTGTTGGAGCGAGGTGGATTTGACCAGGTAAATGGTGTTGAAAATGCGTGAAAATTGGTAGGTGACTATTTTTTCCAGTTCTGAGCATGTTTCATAGAAATAGGCCAAATCCAATTTTGAATCTAAAGTCCCCAAAATGGCAAAACATTGAAAGGTGTCTAATCTGGAAAATCTGGGAAAATGAAGCAGGTTTTGGCAGATTCACTGTCCTTGTAGAACGAACCAGTTTTGACTTAGTAAATGACATCCAAAATGCATGAAATTTGGTATGCTTCTAGATTTTTCAGTTCTGGACATTTTTTTCAAAAATAGACTAGGCCAAATCTGACCCTAAGGCCGTCAAAAACGACAAGTATTGAAATGTGTGCAAATTTGGACAGTTTTGCGTAGTCTCACGGTTTTGGCTATAACTCTTGAACCCGAACTCCAAATGATGCGAGGTTTGTTTCTGGATTTAGTTCACTCCTTAAGCTTTAATTTGGAATTTTGTTCACTGGAATTGGAAATTTTTTTGTTGTCTCAATGATTGTGAGAAAACAGACCATTGCAGTGAGGTTTTCATCTGGTGATTTGCTTTGAAAATTATTGTAACTTCTCTTGTTGTATTAAATGCTTGGGATTGTGGCACTTGGATGTTGTGTGGACTGTTTTGAATGCTTGAGGGTGTTTTAATTAGTCAATGCATAGCTTGAGTTTAATTACGCGACAACTTAGGGCTTAATCGCACGGGTGAACGTGAATTGAAACCCTAATGACTAGGTAAACTCGCTAAGTGTTGATCCTATGAATATCGTGTTTAATTATGTGATTAGTAGGCTGCCCGCAGTTGCCCTTATAGCCCTAAATATGATTCCGATGATTACCTGTTGACAAGTAGGCCATTATTGCACCCGGTCCCACGTAAACGTCATTGCATGTTGTATGACCTTATTATTTGATTACATGAACTTCGAAATGAGTTCTATGACTTGATCTACATGCGTTACATGGCTGCCCGTTTTATATGCATATAAATCCATGTGCTTTACAAGTGAAATTACTTGTTATATCATGCCTCGCGTGTTTGCTTGTCAATGTGCAATCTTATGACTGCTCGGAGACAACCTACTTTGTTGTCCTCCTAATGTGATATATTAAATGTCATAAATGTGCATTGCATATAAGGTTGCAACCTTTCATTCTGGCATGGTAGCGTTCACGCACACCGGGCACCATCGGGCTTGCCGGTGCAACTGTGACTACCATTGTCCAATTCCCTCTCTCGCTTGGGGGCTAGACTTCCTTGGAGAGTTAGGTCGTAGGATTTCGGGGTACATCCGAAGTACACCCATTTGGCGTGATAAGGGGATGATTCGAAGTCGGTCGCAACAATTGATACTAGAAATGAACTGAGAGCAAAAGGTCACCGTATCCTTTTCACTATGTGTATAAGTACTCTCGCTTGGTTCCTAGAGGACCTCGGGGAGGAAAGACAGGTAATTGTGTTCTTTTACTTTTACATTACATTATGTACTTACTTGTGATATATGTCATGCTTGCAAAAAGGGTTTTCATAAGTTGAACCGAAAAAAGAGTTTCAAAACTTATTTCTCATCCCCCCTCGCTGAGTTCATAAGGACTCACCCTCTTTTATCATCTCAGGTGAAGAAGACCAAGAACAGGTACCCAAGGACAACATGCTTAATGATGACTCCTTGGAATGATTGCTTGTCCTACGTGCCTTACGTGACTATGGACATTTTGTGAACGATATATTGCTTGAAGATTATTTCGTATGTTGCTTGTTATTGTATTGTAAATGACCCCCATTGTAATTTGGGGTCTAATTTTGGCTTGTACTAATCATAACTAGTTAGACACTCTTGTGGTCGTTTTTGCTATCGCTACTGGCTAGTATCTATCATAGGATTATGAAGTACCAGGTAAGGATTAAGTAAAATGAATCTATCCAATATTAAACAGGTACTTATTGTTAGGCTAAGATCAACAGGTACTTTTGTAACAAGGAATTAACCAACAAACGAGACATAGTATCATGCTAGGTTGTTAATCAAACGAGACTTCGAGATAACTAGCAGGCGTTTCGACTGGTGATAAATAGTAATCTTAGTTGGAAATGAAATTGAGATTGAAAGTTCGGAGGCCTTTAGAAAACTAGGTCAAACTTAATAGCCTAATTACAGCCGTCATGCTGCCGGTTTTCTGGAGAATTTGTGGAGTTTAGGCTAAAACATTAAGAGTTAAACCCTCATGAACTTTTAGGTACGTGAAATGACTTGAATGTTTAGATCACACCCTAGTCTAACCTCTTAGGTCGGGTTGGGGCATGAGATAATCCATCACATTTCTATTACAAAATCACACGGCACCTTGGGCAAGACAACTTCACTTCATGTAGAGGTAGGGCCCGCAAACAGAGGGCGCGGGGCTTAAGACTAGGTATCCGTCGCTCCGGTGCTCATAACTTTTGATCCGTAAGGAGTTACGCGGCGCACAGCAAACTGTTGGAAAGCTCTCCATGAGCTCTACGACGGGGGCACCAAGCTTGCTAGGTTGTGCCCATTTTCAGAGTCCAAAATCGAACGTTTTCATCAATTTTGGGACACTCTTCTTCTTTTGCACTGTTTTTTCATCCCGGATTGTACGTCGTAAGCAGCAAAAAGGACGACAACCTAATCCATCACATTTCTATTACCAAATCACATGGCACCTTGGCCAAGACAACTTCACTTCACGTAGAGGCAGGGCCCGCAAACAGAGGGCGTGGAGTTTGTGACCAAGTATCCGTCGCTCCGGTGCTCATAACTTTTGATCTGTAAGGAGTTACGTGGCGCACAACATACCGTTGGAAAGCTCTCCGAGAGTTCTACGACAGGGGCACCAAGCTTGCTCGGTTGCGCCTATTTTTGGACCCCAAAATCAAACGTTTTCATCTGTTTAGGGATACTTTTCTTCTTTTACACTATTTTTTCGTCCCGTATCGTATGTCGTGAGCCGCGAAAAGGATGACAACCTAATCCATCACATTTCTATTACTGAATCACATGGCATCTTGGGCAAGACAACTTCACTTCACGTAGAGGCAGGGACCGCAAACAGAGGGTGTGGGGCTTGTGACCAGGTATTCGTTGCTCCGGTGCCCATAACTTTTGATCTGTAAGGAGTTACGTGGTGCACAGCATACCGTTGGAAAGCTCTCCGAGAGCTCTACGACAAGGGCACTGAGCTTGCTCAGTTGCGCCTTTTTTCGGAGCTCAAAATTGAATGTTTTCATCAGTTTTGGGATACTTTTCTTCTTTTACGCAGGCTTTTCGTCCCGGATCGTACGTCGTGAGCCGCAAAAAGGACGACAACCTAGTCCATCACATTTCTATTACCGAATCCCATGGCACCTTGGGCAAGACAACTTCACTTCACGTAGAGGCTGGGCCTGCAAACAGAGGGCGTGGGGCTTATGACCAGTTCTCCATCATTGTAGTGCTCGTAACTTTTGATCAGTAAGGAGTTATGTGAGGCCTCACCCCGAATAACGTGTGTTACCTCGATTTGCTTGCCATAGACCAAGAATTATATGACTGACCTTGGATTACATGCCTTATCTTGGTTTTTGTGCATGCTTCGTCATTCGTACCTTAACCTAGAATGGTGTGCCCTAATCCCCGACTGACGTGCGATACATAGATATATGTACCCTGACCTCGATGTACGTGAGTTACCTTATTTTGTGTACCCTAACCTTGAACTGCGTACCTTAACCTAGATATAGAGTCGTGCCTTGATTTGCGTGCATTGCATTGAATTACGTGCCTTGCATTGGTTTACGTGCATTCACCTAGGATTGCGTGCATTAGTCTTGAAGTATGTGCCTTAGTCTTGAAGTTCGTGTCTTACCTCGTAGTTCATGTCTACCCCGTGATTCGTGCCCCATATTGATTTCTGTGCGTGTCTCGTAGTGCGTGCCCTAGACCTAGGAAAGCGTGCCCGCACGCTAATCAATATAGAATCCCACGCAAAGCTCTAAACACTAAAATAATTATATACAATCCACTAACTAATATTATATTCCTAATTCAAATTCTCTACAAAACCCACTAACTAATAAAATAATCTATTCTTCCCAACACACTCAACTAACCAATAAACTATTATAAACCTACACTTATTATAATCCAAAATACACTACCTTGAATCTGAAATTTCAGATTTTCCCTTGCATTACATGACCAAGACAAAGCAATTTGATCAACTTTGCACAATTAAATTAAAGCCTAGACATTCTATGACACATGCACTAAGCACAATGCATAAAAAATTCACCTACACCCTACCCGAGCATCTCATTTTCGATCCTCTCAATGCCATGCTTAATTTCAACTCAAAAAATACTTAAAGGATGACACAATTTCAGAATTTAGAAGCTCAAGGCTGACACACAAGCACATGCTCACAAACAACTCTTCAAACACTCATTTTTCTCTCAAAACTCTCTCATTCTCTCTCCTTCTCTCTCTATTTCGACCATGGCTGCCTCTTAACCTTCCAAGATCTCAAGCATGATCTCAAGACTCTCCCAAGCTCAGCCATAGCAGCCCAAACTAAGGAAGAAGCTCCCTTTTTGCATTTTGAAGAGCATTTGTGCTCATTTGCTAAATCTTCAAGAGGTGAGGGTTAATCCTTTTTCAAAAGCTTTCAAAAACCACATGCAAGCCTTCATATGTCTATATTTACCTCTATAATTGTGATATATGTGTGCCCTTGAGCTTTTGTAACCATGCATGGCAAGATATTTGGCTAGAACTTGAAGATAGGACGAATCGCGAAATCTGAGTAGTTTTCTGACTTGTTGGAGTGAAGCAAATTTGGCCAGGTAAATGATGTTGAAAATGCGTGAAAATTGGTAGGTGACTAGTTTTGCCAGTTTTGAGCATTGTTCGCAGAAATAGGCCAAAGCTAATTTTGATTCTAAGGTCCTCAAAATGACAAAATATCAAAATGTGTCCAAATCTGGAACTGGAGGTTTTGGCTATAACTCTTGAACCCGAAATCCTAATGATGCGAGGTTTGTTTTTGAATTTAGTTCACTCCTTAAGCTTTAATTTGACATCTTGTTCACTGGAATTGGAGTTTGTTTGCTTGTCTCAATGATTGTGAGAAAACATTCCATTGCAGTGAGGGTTTTACCTATTGATATGCTTAGAAAAATTATTGTAGCTTCTCTTATTGTAATAAATGCTTGGGATTGTGGCATTTGGATGTTGTGTGTACTGTTTTGAATGCTTGAGGGTGTTTGAATTAATCAATGCATGACTTGAGCTTAATTACGAGATGACTTGGGGCTTAATCGCACGGGTAAGCACGAATTGAAACCCTAGTAACTAGGTAAACTCGCTAAGTGTTGATCCTATGGATATCGTGTTTAATTATGTGATTAGTAGGCTGCCCGTAGTTGCCCTTGTAGCCCTAAATACAATTTCGATGATTACATGATTGATAAGTAGGCCTTTCTTGCACCCGGTCCCACGTAGATGTCATTGCATGATGAATAATCTTATTATTTGATTACGTGAACTTCGAAATGAGTTATATGACTTGATTTACATGCGTTACGTGGCTACCTGTTTAATATTCACATAACTCCATGTGCTTTATAAGTGAAATTACCCGTCATATCGTGCCTCGCTTGTTTACTTGTCAATGTGCAATCTTATGACTGCTCGGAGGCAACCTACTTTGTTGTCCTCCTAATATGATATATTAAATGTCATAAATGTGCATTTTATACAAGGTTGTAACCTTTCATTCTGGCGTGGTAGCGTTCACGCACACCGGGCGGCATCGGGCTTGTCGGTGCAACCGTGACTACCATTGTCCAATTCCCTCTCTCGCTTGGGGGCTAGACTTTCTCGGAGAGTTGGGTCGTAGGATTTCGGGATACATCCGAAGTACACCCATTTGGCGTGATAAGGGGATGATTTGAAGTCGGTCGCAACAACTGATACTGGAATTGAATTGAGAGCAAAAGCTCACCGTATCCTTTTCACTATGTGTATAGGTACTTTCGCTTGGTTCCTAGAGGACCTCGGAGGGAAAGACGGGTAATTGTGTTTCTTTACTTTTATATTACGTTATATACTTACTTGTGTTATATGTCATGCTTTCAAAAAGGGTTTTTCATAAGTTAACCGGAAAAAGAGTTTCAAAATGTATTTTTCGTTTCTCCCTCGCTGAGTTCATAAGGACTCACCCTCTTTTATCATCTCAAGTGAAGAAGACCAGGAACAGGTACCCGAGGATAACGTGCTTATTGATGACTCCTTGGAGTGATTGCTTGCACTACGTGCTTTACTTGTCTATGGCCATTTTGTGAACGATATGTTGCTTTGAAAACTATTTCTTATGTTACTTGTTGTCGTTATTGTAAATTACCCCCGTTGTAATTTGGGGTCTAATTTTGATTTGTATGATATTAACTAGACAGATGCCCTACTTGTTCGTTTTGCTACTTTGATTGGTAACTACTACAGGCTTATGAAGTACTAGATAAGAGTTAAGTAAAATGAATCTATCTAATCTTAAGAAGGTACTCATCGGTAAGCTAGGATCAACAAGTACTTTTGTAACAGGGATTGACAAACAAACGAGACATAGTTACCATGCTAGGTTGTTAATCGAACGAGACTTCGAAATAACTAGTAGGCATTTCAATTGGTGATAATTAGTAATCTTAGTTGAAATCGAATTTGAGATTGAAAGTTTTGAGGCGTTTAGGAAATTAGGTCAAACTAAGGAGCCAATTACAGCCGTTATGCTGCCGATTTTCTGGAGAATTTTGGAGTTCTAGGCTAACGTTAAGCGTTAAACCTTAATGAATGATTAAGTACATGAAATGATATGAATGTTTAGATCACACCCTAGTCTAACCTCTATAGGTCGGGTTGGGGCGTGACACCTTATATTAGAATGGTATCAGAGCTTAGTTTGCTAACTAGGCATTAGTCGGGTTCAACTCTCGGACCATGGGTAGAAGCCCTAAGGTAATTTTGATGCCTTGTTTATATGTGTTAATGTGTGCTAATGTGCTTTAATTGTCTTGAGCATTGAATATTATGTGCCTTTGTGAGCCATATGTATTGTGGGTCATGCACACCGACACGTTAGTGCCCTGAATAATGCATGCATGCTTTTATACTCCTTCTTTGATACATATGCATGTTATATAACCATGACTGACTGTTTATACACATAGATAGTTAGGATTACGACTTTCAGAGAAGTGAATTTATGCAGGAAGAACGAAAAGTCTCGGTTAGAGATTTCTGGCATCTTCACAGGTACTCGATGGATCGTATGTAATATTGGATATGCATATATAAAATGCGTAGCACATGTATAATTGTCGAGGTAAAGTTATCTCATTATCTTTGGAATACCCATGCCTATGATTAAGTTATCAATCTTATAGCTATAAACTTCTTGATTCCGTTAAACCGTTCTTCTAATTATGGTTCAAGTATAAAGGTTAATGACATACAACTTTCCTTAAGATATAAGAGTATACTATTAAATATGTAGAGTAGTATATATTCTCATGTGGTGATAGTGGAAGTTGACTTGGAGGTTTCTTTGAATCCATTTCTCACATCTTAAAATTGGCTTGATAGGCAATCTAAGAAGTTAGCAATATACTCGTACGATTGAATCCTTACTTGATTGGAATTAAGCATTGATGAATCTGATATGGTGTATACTAGCAAGTTTCAAGTTCACTAAATGTTGAGATCATGACCTAGAAATTAGGAGATGAATTTGTGAAAATTGACGATAGGGGTTAGATTATTAAGGCATGGATGGTGTATTTGAGTGACTTAACAATGGATAACCTCAAGACATGTAGGCAACTCTGGAGACCGAATTTAACAAGGTTGATGATTCTTTAGTATAACTAGATATAGGGATGCTGGAATCGAGGAATTCACGTAGCTAGAACTCGTGTTCGGAAGACTATACCTAAATGTTAGGTCGAATAGAAGTATAAGGTATTGAATTATGCATTAGATGACTAACGTGCTAAAGGTCCTAAGTTGGATATTGGTGATGTTAAGAAACACGGTATTAGTTTGGTGCCCCTCGGATTTAGTTGTAATTATGCAAAGTAAGTCATTCTACACACTCGTTATTTGGATACCCTAGAGGATGTTAGGAAGCACATATCCCTAAGTAATACTGATGGACCTGGTATGTAAACCATGGAAATGATATTAAGCATCTGGTTGCAAAGTGAAGTCGTTAGTGTATGAATAGTAATCCTAAATAGCTAATAGTGAGTACGCATAATGATTCATGGTAAAGCCTAAGACCTAAGGTCAATGAGACTTGATGCTTTTAGCTAGTTGAACGTGTAAATGAGAAGAGAAAGATTTCATATAGTTAAGATAGAGATGAATTAGAGTCATGATGACCCAAGAGACTGCTGTTAGACAACAGTATTTATGTGCACCGTTTCAAGTCTAGAAACTAGCAGTTGGTAGACTTCGAATCGTGGTCGTTGAATAGAGGGTGGATCTTGTAGTTATAATTAAATGAGTAGTTGATTACTTTTGAAGTTCTATTAGGGTATATTGAAGGATGCCTCGTGGTCATAATTTTTATGTTGACACAGCCTTGAAGTTATTTCGTGTAACAAGCTATTTGGATTAGTATGATAAGTAATCTTATGAGCTAGATCTTTTCGGTACCCATTTATAGTCCTAGGATTGTTGTTGTACAGCCGGTAACCTAGTGAAGCATTGATATCACTTACATGGCTATAGCCCTAGCTTAGTAACACTAATGCTCAAGATATATTAGAGGGCATTAAGTGTTCGAAGGAATGACTAGGTCGCAAAGTGAGTAGGACCATTGTCCTCTTAAGTATGATGTAACCTTGGATTGAGGTGAGTGAAATTTATTTGAGATTGAAACTATTAGCCTTAGGTGTCTTGGTTAAGATTAAAAGAAATTCCGAAGCTTCGTGACTTGAAGATAGAGATTTGAATAAGGAAATAAATTATGGATTACAAGTTGATGAATTTACTTGTAAGAGTTGAACTAGTGCAACATGATTAGTTTACCCATGCAATTTCAATGGCAATTTGTTGGTGGTACCTAATAAACCTTAGAGTTTGAGTTTAACGAATCTCAACGGTCTTTCTTCTTGATTACGAGCTTGAAGGTTAACGAAGCTGGGAAGAATGTTAATGAATAGGAGCCTGTAACCAGGAGGCTAGTCATTAGAAGATTTGCTAATCTAATGTACCTACGAGATAAGGACTATGATACTATTGATAGATGATGAATTGAGATGGATTAGTTTGTTTGGTGAGTTCTTCTTGAAGATAGGGTCATATTATGGAAATGATCCATAACTTGTTTATGTCCTACGTGTTAACAATTTTTGAAACTAGTTGATAGGATATGTAAATCGGATATCGACCTATCGTCTTGAAATTAAGGTATGTCACCATAGGATCATGGTATTATGGTGATATTCTTTTTTGAGGTATGAAGGCGAGTTTGATACAACATGAGTCATGATTCTGGAGTTATAGTTATATAGTTAGAATACCGATGCAGCTTTGATGACTACGTTTGAAGACTCTAACCTTAGTTAATGAACTTGACCTTAATATCAAATGGAAGGAATAGAGTCGTTCGAAGGAAAGAACTGTAAATGTAAAGGTTACACTGAACTAAATGATTGGAGAAACATAAGAAGTGAATTGGTTGTGGTAAAAGATCACCAAAAACGAGACGAACCGGAGTAGGAAGAATAACAAGGGTCAGAATCCGTCTAAATGACCTCAATAGGCAAGAATGAATTTCGGGACAAAATTCTTTTAAGGAGGGGAGGATGTAAGGCCCGACCCTGAATAACGTGTGTTACCTCGATTTGCGTGCCATAGACCAAGAATTATATGACTAAACTTGGATTACGTGCCCTATCTTGGTTTTCGTGCATGTTTCGTCATTCGTGCCTTGACCTAGAATGGTGTGCCCTAATTCCCGACTGACGTGCGATACCTAAATATACATACCCTAACCTCGATGTACGTGCGTTATCTCGTTTCGTGTGCCCTGACCTTGAACTACGTACCTTAACCTAGATATAGAGTCGTGCCTTGATTTGCGTGCATTGCATTAAATTACGTGTCTTGCATTGGTTTACGTGCATTCACCTAGGATTGCGTGCATTAGTCTTGAAGTACGTGCCTTAGTCTTCAAGTTTGTGTCTGACCTCGTAGTTTGTGTCTACCTCGTGATTTGTGCCCCGAATTGATTTCTGTGCGTGGCTCGTAGTGCGTGCCCTAGACCTAGGAAAGCGTGTCTGTACGCTAATCAATAAAGAATCCCACGCAAAGCACTAAACACTAAAATAATTATATACAATCCACTAACTAATATTATATTTCTAATTCAAATTCTCTATAAAACCCACTAACTAATAAAATAATCTATTCTTCCCAACACACTCAACTAACCAATAAACTATTATAAACCTATACTTATTATAATCCAAAATACACTACCTTGAATCTGAAATTTCAGATTTTCCCTTGCATTACACGACCAAGACAAAGTTGTAATACCCGAGCCCGGAATGTGAAAATTTCTTGTTTATTATTTTGGAAATTATATTTCCTTAAATTCTTTGAGAATTAATTGTTACTTCTTTGCTGTCGCAACGTGCATTGCATATCGAGGGCGATAGCTAGAGAACGGTTTCTAGTCCTCAACAAATAGTGAAACTAGTATTTAGATGACTTAAATTTTATATTTTAATTGTTGTTGGTTAGAAGTAATTTAGTGATAGTTTATTTTAGCTTAAAATACATAAAAATAGTCTAATTGACCAAAGTTTAAGTATATTGACCAAATGCTTTGACCATTTGACCAAGTCATCACCTTATAAGCTTAAACAAAGCAAAAAAAAAAAACAAAGCTGAAAACAGCTTATGCAGGCCGAGACATAGAAGAGAAAAAAAAAACCTTTCAACCTTCCAATCGTTCAATCTTCGCGTGAGCTCGTGCGGGGTGGTTTCTGAGGCAACCAGTGTTGTTTTCCTAGCGACTAGGAGTGCCTAAGGTGAGGGAAGCATGTTATTTGCGCATTTAAATATCAAGTATATCAACTTTGTGATTTTTAGATTTTATCCGTAGATTGTTGTTTAAAGCATTTTGATGCTTCTAGAATGTTCCTTGTCAATTGTAGAACGTGTATTTATAGCTTTTTAACATTTTCTGCAGTTAAATGTTGAGATTGCAATTTAAATTGGTTGTTGAATAGTGTTTTGTGAATAGTAAACCCTTGAAACGATGAAGTTGCTCCGTTATGCTGTCCGTTGATGTTGAAATGTGCTAGGTGTGCTAGAATGCCTAAATGTATGGTTTGTTTGGGTTGCGTAATGGAAAAAACAGGAATTATGCCTTGGTGAAAGTTGGGGTCGTTTAGGTCGAGTTTGGCGTGTTCTCGTGTTGCGTGTGGGCATTTATTCGGGAGGCCATGGAAGCACTTTTGGTGCGATTATGGCGTTGGTTGGGTGTTTGGTTGATATAGTTGTAGTTCAAACGAGCAAAGGGGGAAATCGGGACTTTGCGTGAATTCTAGGGTTAGGTAGGGTTTCGGGGTCTTTAGACGTGCCTTATGGTGACCTAGGAGGATTGGCAAAGTCGGTTTCTAGAACTCGTGGCTCGTTTGGAAATGGTAGTGTTTTGATAGTTGGGGCCAATTTGTGATTTTGCTTGTTTTCTTGATGTTATGCCTATAGAATACTTAGAGTTGCTTGATATACTTGTTTGAATTGATTTTGATTGAAATGCATATCAACTGTTGCTATTGCGTGCGAGAATAACCTACTTTGTTATTCTCCCACGTGTGGCTTTATTGCTCGTTTATCGCCTTGTGTTGAGTCTTGCATTGCATAGTGTCTGGCGCATGAGTGATGGGCCTCTCTGGGTAGCCTCAGGTTGCCAGTGTTTGTTGCTCTAGCTCCGCTGCTATTCCCTCTTCTCTCTTGGGTTGCCTCCCAGGGAGATTTGGGTCGTAGATTGATGGATACTTCCGGGGTATTCCAAACTGGTGTTATAAGGTAGTTTGGGCCGGTGCGTCGTCATCGTATTCGTGATTGAAAGTTGCTCGTGAAAAGAGTACCGTATCCTTTGAATGAGTGTTTATAGTTTTAATGCTTGCCTTGCTTTATAGATGGCTTTATTGTATCTCTGTATGATATTTGCATGAATTGCTTGATTAATTGCATTGCATACTCCTCTCATCTCCGTCCTTGAGACCAATTGCCCTCGCTGAGCAATAGTTTTTGCTCATTCCTTTCTATACTATATTTTTATAGGAGTAGTTGAAGCAGACCCTATTGAGGTAATAGAGGAGGAGGAGCAGGTGGAGGTGTTTCTGTGATAGCACTTCTTTGCTTTGCTGGTGGTTGGTTACCATTTTTTGTGCGAGCCTTGCTTGATATGTATATTGCTTGGATGACGCTTTATTTTGAGGCTTGTAGCCTTGTATGTATTTCCTAGTTTAAGGCCTCTATGGTCTTATGTTGTATAAGTTGAAAGAATGTAAAGCTGTAAAAGTATACTCTTATGACTAGTAAAGAAATGCATGCTAATAGCTAACTGTTTAGTGGCATAAATACTTGTGTAGTATGCATGGCATTTTGGTTTGGAAAGTTGGTTAATAAGAGGATGTATGTTTTTAAAAGAAAGTCGGCTTGTTTTAATTGTTTTTATGGCTTTCGCAAGTATTATGTTGATTTTAGGGTTTTCTGATCGTCCGCGGTATAGAGGAGACTCCGTCCGTGTGTCGGGTCCGGGCTTGGCCTTTTGCGGGATCGGGTCGGGGCGTGACATCTTTAGGTGGTATCAGAGCATGATAGTCTTGCATGAGCCGAGATATGTTTCTCGGTCTGTGGGGTAAAGGTCCAAAATGCTATAATGTTGTTGTATAATTGTTAAGTGAAAGAAAATGTTATAGCATGATTTTGTGAACTTGTAGTGCTTATGTGTTTAAAGTGAATTAGTTTGGCATGTCAATCTTGTGTTATGTGAATTACGTGTTAGAATGTTTGATTGTTATTGACTAGAGTGTTATCTAATCTTATGTGCTATATTTCTGTCTATAAACTGCTTTTAAATGTTGCCAGCTATTGTGAATTGCTACTATGCCGCCACGTCGTGGTACTCAAGGTATAGGGTCAGATGAAGAGGCAGCATAACAGGGTCAGCAACCGTTGCCTGAGCAGTTTATGGCTACTATGACTACAGCAGTTGACCGGATTACCCAGGTACTGCATGAGCAGAGGCAGGACAAGAATAATAATCCCCAGGGAAATCAAGCTAATCCAGGTATAGAGTTGAGAATAATTAGTTGGAGAAATTCTTGAGGCACGAGCCGGGAAAGTTCTTCGGAGAGCCGGATGATGAGGCGGCCGAGAGATGGATTAATCATGTTGAGAAAATTTTCACCGCTTTGAGGTACACTGATGAGGCAAGAATAGATTATGTGTCATTCCTGTTTGAGGGTGATGCAGAACAGTGGTGGAATACTGTCAGATTGAGGTGGGACTGTAAGGATGTACCGCATTTGTGGGATGATTTTGTGAGTGAGTTTCGGGACAAGTATATTCCCAAGATGGCTATGGAAAGGAGGGAGGATGAGTTTGTGGCCCTGAAGCAGGGAAATATGACTGTTGCACAGTACGAGGCTAGGTTTGTCAGCCTGTCGAGGTATATGCCCGAGCTGGTACGGCCAGCTAGGAGGATGATTCATAGGTTTGTCTGTGGGCTGAGAATGGATATTCAGTTGCATTTGACTGGGCAGACCTACACTACATTTCCCGAGGCATTTCAGGCAGCCTCGAAGTTTGAGAAACGGAAGGCTGAGATGTTAGCTGAGAGCAGTCAGCCGAGTAAGAAACAATATTTGGGCCAGAGCAGCCAGAGTCAACCTAGGTAGTATCAGACTTCTGCACAGGTTCCTCAGCAACGTCCGTATCAGCCACAGCAGCAGATTCAGGCTAGGCCAGTTGTGACTAGACCCCAGCAGGGAGGTACAGTTCCTACTACCAGAGCCCCAGCACCTACGGGAAACACTGTTGTAAGGCAAAATCAGCAGTGTAACTATTGTAATCGATCGAGGCATATTGAGGCTAACTGCTGGAGGAAGACTGGTAAATGCACGGGTTGTGGCAGTGATGACCATAGGGTGAGAGATTGCCCTAAGTATAACAATGTTCAAGGCCGTACTGGAGGCCAGGGTGTTCAGAATAGGGCTGCAGGTGCACGTCCAGCACAGAGGGTTCAAGCTAGGGTCTTTGCACTGGATGCAGAAGAGCTACCCGATACTACAGCTATTGTGGAAGGTACCTTTCTTCTCAATACTCAGCCAGTTAAAGTTTTGATTGATCCTGGAGCTACACATCCGTTTATAACTCCTGCATGTGAACGATCTGTGAATGTTTGCATTGATAAACTGCCGCATGAAGTTGAAGTTAGTACACCTTTAGGTGCAAAATTTGTTACTGAGTCTATTTGCAAATCTTGTGATATATGCATTGAGAACCGTAAATTTCCTGCTGATTTAATTATATTGCCATTCCGTGACTTTGAAATCATTTTGGGAATGGACTGGTTGGGGAAGTACTATGCTCAGTTGGATTGTAGAACAAAGATTGTTTATCTTTAGGTTCCTGACCTACCGGTACTGGAGATTGTTGGGAATTGCAGGGCTACCTGAATTCCTCTTTTATCAGCGATCAAGACTTCTAAGTTGTTGAATAAGGGTTGTGAAGCTTACTTAGCTTATTTGATCAATCAGCCTATTGATAAGTTGAGTTTGAATGAGGTTCCGATTGTTAGAGACTTCCCTGGTGTATTTCCCGAGGAATTACCAAGTTTACCACTAGATAGGGAAATTGAGTTCGTGATTGATCTTGTGCCAGGCACTGCGCCAATTTCTAGGAGTCCTTATAGAATGGTATCGGCTGAACTTCAGGAGTTAAAAATTCAGCTTTAGAACTTGCTTGAGAAAGGGTTTATACAACCTAGTTCTTCGCCGTGGGGTGCGCCTGTGTTGTTTGTGAGGAAGAAAGACGGCACGCTACGGTTATGTATTGATTACAAGGGACTTAATCAAGTCACGATTAAGAACAAATACCCCTTGCCGTTGATTGAAGAATTGTTTGACCAGTTGCAGGGTGCGAGTGTTTACTCCAAATTTGACTTGAGGCAGGGTTACTATCAACTTAGGATTCGGAGTGATGATATACCAAAGACGGCATTCAAGACTAGATATGGCCACTATGAATTTGTTGTATTGCCGTTTGGATTGACGAATGCACCAGCCGCATTCATGGACTTGATGCAAAGGGTTTTTCGTCCTTATCTTGGTCAGTTTGTCGTAATCTTTATTGACGACATTTTAGTGTACTCGAAGAACGAGGCTGAACATGAACAACACTTGAAGATTGTGCTTCAGACTTTGCAAGAAAACAAGCTTTTTGCTAAATTCAGCAAGTGTGAATTCTGGTTGAATCAGATATCTTTTCTAGGCCATATCATTTCAGATCGAGGAATTTCAGTGGATCCAGCTAAGATTGAAGTTGTTTCATCTTGGAAGAGACCTGAGACGGTGTCAGATATTCAGAGTTTTCTTGGATTGGCAGGTTACTACCAGAGGTTTGTTAAAAACTTTTCCAAAATTTATGGGCCTTTAAGCAAGTTGACTCGGAAAAAGTTTCTTACAACTGGGATGCCAAATGTGAATCTAGTTTCCAAGAATTGAAGAAAAGACTAACTACAGCTCCTATATTCGCTTTACCTGAGGGAACAGAAAACTTTGTTGTCTACAGTGATGCATCTAAAGAAGGTTTGGGCTGTGTTTTAATGCAGAATGGTAAGGTGATTGCCTATGCTTCTAGGAAGTTGAAACCTTATAAAGTCAATTACCCTACACATGATCTGGAGTTAGCTGCAGTTGTGTTTGCTTTGAAGAAGTGGCATCACTACTTGTGGGGTAGCAGATTTGAAATTTTTACTGACCACAAGAGTCTCAAGTATTTGTTTTCACAGAAGGATCTGAATATGAGGCAGCGGAGATGGCTAGAGCTATTGAGTGGTTAGAACTGTTCTATTAACTACGTGCCAGGTAAGGCAAATGTTGTTGCTGATGCTTTGAGCCGAAAGGCTACTGTTGCAAGCTTAATTATCAAGGATTGGGAGACTTTGGAAGAAATTTGTTCATGGAAGCCAGAAGCTACTGAGGTAGGGATTCGATTTGCTAGTTTGCAGATTCAGTCAGGGTTGCTAGCACAGATCAGAGAGGCTCAGAAGATTGATCCTCACATCTTGAAGATCCAAGAAAAATCAAAAGGAGGAGAGTCGAAGTTTAAATTACATGCAGATGGTATCTTCAGATTCAGGGACAGAGTATGTGTTCCTGGTGATTCGACTTTGAAGAATGAGATTCTGTCCGAGGTACATAATTCGAGGTATACGATTCACCCGGGCAGTACGAAAATGTATAGAGACTTGAAACAACACTTCTGGTGGAACAATATGAAGAGGGAGATTGCTGGGTATGTATCCAGATGTTTGACTTGTCAGAGGGTTAAAGTTGAGCATCAGAGGCCAGCCGGACTTCTACAGCCGTTGTCGATTCCGCAATGGAAGTAGGTACATATAACAATGGACCTTGTGACCGATCTTCCTAGATCTCCGAGAGGATGTGATTCTGTTTGGGTTGTTGTGGACCGCTTGACTAAAGTTACACATTTTATTCCCGTGAACAAACAGGATAGCCTTGATAAGCTAGCTGAGCTTTATGTTGCTAATATTGTGAGATTGCATGGTGTGCCACAGAGTATAATGTCAGATAGGGATCCCAGATTCAGATCTCGTTTTTGGTAGAAGTTGCAAGAGGCCTTGGGAACTAAGTTGAGCTTTAGTACTGCATATCATCCACAAACTGATGGCCAGTCTGAGAGAACTATCAGGATCTTGGAAGACATGCTTCAAACATGTGTGCTACACTTTGGGAAGAATTGGGAGAAGTTTTTGCCTTTAGCGGAGTTCGCCTACAACAATAGTTATCAATCTACTATAGGTATGGCTCCCTACGAGGCGTTGTATGGTCGTAAATGCAGATCCCCATTGTATTGGGAAGAGGTTGGAGAGATGAGAACAATTGATCTGACTGTGTTACTTGAGATGATTAAGATGGTAGATAATGTTCACCTTATTCACCAGCGTATGCTTACAGCTCAAAGTCGTTAGAAGAGTTATGCGGATAAGCACCGTCGGGATCTTGAGTTTGATTTGGGAGATTGGGTGTTTCTTAAGATTTCTCCTCAGAAGGGATTGATTCGGCACGGTAAGAGCGGGAAACTTAGTCCCAAGTATGTGGGTCCGTATGAGATCACCGAAAAGGTAGGTCCTTTAGCTTATCGGTTAGCTTTACCTCCAAGCTTGTCGAGACTGCACGATGTGATCCACGTGTAGATGTTAAAGAAATACCATCCAGACCCTTAACATGTACTTGAACCAGAGCCTTTGCAGATTGAAGAAAAGTTGTCTTATGAAGAGAAACCGATTCGAATTGTGGATCGAAAAGTTCAGGAGCTTCGCAGAAAGAGTATTCTGTTAGTAAAGGTTCTGTGGAATCATCATGGGTTTGAGGAAGCCACTTGGGAAAGAGAGGATCATGTTCGGAATCAGTATCCGGAGTTGTTTGTTGATCAGGTAAGAATTGCGTGGGCGCAATTGTTTTAAGGGGGATGGGGTGTAATACCTGAGCCCGGAATGTGAAAATTTCTTGTTTATTATTTTGGAAATTATATTTCCTTAAATTCTTTGAGAATTAATTATTACTTCCTTGCTGTCGCAACGTGCATTGCATATCGAGGGCGATAGATAGAGAACGGGTTCTAGTCCTCAGCAAATAGTGAAACTAGTATTTAGATGACTTAAACTTTATATTTTAATTGTTGTTGGTTAGAATTAATTTAGTGATAGTTTATTTTAGCTTAAAATGCATAAAAATAGTCTAATTGACCAAAGTTAAAGTATATTGACCAAATGCTTTGACCATTTGACCAAGTCATCACCTTATAAGCTTAAACAAAGCAAAAAAAAAAAAAAAACAAAGCTGAAAACAGCTTGTGCAGGCCGAGACATAGAAGAGAAAAAAAAAACCTTTTAACCTTCCAATCATTCAATCTTCGCGTGAGCTTGTGCGGGGTGGTTTCCGAGGCAACCAGTGTTGTTTTCCTAGCGACTAGGAGTGCCTAAGGTGAGGGAAGCATGTTATTTGGGCATTTAAATGTCAAGTATATCAACTTTGTGATTTTTAGATTTTATCCGTAGATTGTTGTTTAAAGCGTTTTGATGCTTCTAGAATGTTCCTTGGCAATTGTAGAACGTGTATTTATAGCTTTTTAACATTTTCTGCAGTTAAATGTTAAGATTGCAATTTAAATTGGTTGTTGAATAGTGTTTTATGAATAGTAAACCCTTGAAACGATGAAGTTGCTCCGTTATGCTGTCCGTTGATGTAGAAATGTGCTAGGTGTGCTAGAATGCCTAAATGTATGGTTTGTTTGGGTTGCGTAATGGAAAAAACGGGAATTATGCCTTGGTGAAAGTCGGGGTCATTTAGGTCGAGTTTGGCATTTTCTCGTTTTGCGTGTGGGCATTGTTTCGGGAGGCCATGGAAGCACTTTTGGTGCGATTATGGCATTGGTTGGGTGTTTGGTTGATATAGTTGTAGTTCAAACGAGCAAAGGGGGAAATCGGGACTTTGCGTGAATTCTAAGGTTAGGTAGGGTTTCGGGGTCTTTAGACGTGCCTTATGGTGACCTCGGAGGATTGGCAAAGTCGGTTTCCAGAACTCGTGGCTCGTTTGGAAATGGTAGTGTTTTGATAGTTGGGGCCGATTTGTGATTTTGCTTGTTTTCTTGATGTTATGCCTATAGAATGCTTAGGGTTGCTTGATATACTTGTTTGAATTGATTTTGATTGAAATGCATATCAACTGTTGCTATTGCGTGCGAGAGTAACCTACTTTGTTATTCTCCCACGTGTGGCTTTATTGCTCGTTTATCGCCTTGTGTTGAGTCTTGCATTGCATAGTGTCTCGCGCGTGAGTGATGGGCCTCTCTGGGTAGCCTCGGGTTGCCAGTGTTGATTGCTCTAGCTCCGCTGCTATTCCCTCTTCTCGCTTGGGTTGCCTCCCAGGGAGATTTAGGTCGTAGATTGATGGATACTTCCGGGGTATTCCAAACTGGTGTTATAAGGTGGTTGGGGCCGGCGCGTAGTCATCGAATTCGTGATTGAAAGTTGCTCGTGAAAAGAGTACCGTATCCTTTGAATGAGTGTTTATAGTTTTAATGCTTGCCTTGCTTTATTGATGGCTTTATTGTATCTCTGTATGATATTTGTATGAATTGCTTGACTAATTGCATTGCATACTCCTCTCATCTCCGTCCTTGAGACCAATTGCCCTCGCTGAGCAATAGTTTTTGCTTATTCCTTTCTATACTATATTTTTACAGGAGTAGTTGAAGCAGACCCTATTGAGGTAATAGAGGAGGAGGAGCAGTTGGAGGTGTTTCCGTGATAGCACTTCTTTGCTTTGCTGGTGGTTGGTTACCAGTTTTTGTGCGAGCCTTGCTTGATATGTATATTGCTTGGATGACGCCTTATTTTGAGGCTTGTAGCCTTGTATGTATTTCTTAGTTTAAGGCCTCTATGGTCTTATGTTGTATAAGTTGAAAGAATGTAAAGCTATAAAAGTATACTCTTATGACTAGTAAAGAAATGCATGCTAATAGCTAACTGTTTAGTGGCATTAATACTTGTGTAGTATGCATGGCATTTTGGTTTGGAAAGTTGGTTAATAAGAGGATGTATGTTTTTAAAAGAAAGTTGGCTTGTTTTAATTGTTTTTATGGCTTTCGCAAGTATTATGTTGATTTTAGGGTTTTCTGATCGTCCGCGGTACAGAGGAGACTCCGTCCGTGTGTCGGGTCCGGGCTTGGCCTTTTGCGGGGGTCGGGTCGGGGCGTGACAAAAGCAATTTGATCAACTTTGCACAATTAAATTAAAGTCTAGACATTCTATGACACATGCACTAAGCACAATGCATAAAAAATTCACCTACACCCTACCCAAGCATCTCATTTTTGACCCTCTCAATGCCATGCTTAATTTCAACTCAAAAAATGCTTAAAGGATGACACAATTTCAGAATTTAGAAGCTCAAGGCTGACACACAAGCACATACTCACAAACAACTCTTCAAACACTCATTTTTCTCTCAAAACTTTCTCATTCTCTCTCCTTCTCTCTCTATTTCGACCATGGCTGCCTCTTAACCTTCCAAGACCTCAAGCATGCTCTCAAGACTCTCCCAAGCTCAGCCATAGCAGCCCAAAGCAAGGAAGAAGCTCCCTTTATGCATTTTGAAGAGCATTTGTGCTCATTTGCTAAATCTTCAAGAGGTGAGGGTTAATCCTTTTTAAAAAGCTTTCAAAAACCACATGCAAGCCTTCATATGTCTATATTTACCTCTGTAATTGTGATATATGTGTGCACTTGAGCTTTTATAACCATGCATGGCAAGATATTTGGTTAGAACTTGAAGATAGGACGAATCGCGAAATCTGAGCAGTTTTCTGACTTGTTGGGGCGAAGATAATTTGGCCAGGTAAATAATGTTGAAAATGTGTGAAAATTGGTAGGTGACTAGTTTTTCCAGTTTTGAGCATTGTTCGTAGAAATAGGCCAAAGCTAATTTTGATTCTAAGGTCCTCAAAATGGCAAAATATCAAAATGTGTCCAAATCTGGAAAATATGGGAAAATTAAGCAGGTTTTGGCAGATTCACTGTTCTTGTAGAACGAACCAGTTTTTACTTAGTAAATGACATCCAAAATGCATGAAATTTGGTGTACGGCTAGATGTTTCAGTTCTGGACATTTTTTTCAGAAATGGACTAAGGCTAAATCTGACCCTAAGGCCCTCAAAAATGATAAGTATTGAAATGTGTGCAAATCTGGACAGTTTTGTGTAGTCTCACGGTTTTGGCTATAACTCTTGAACCCGAACTCCAAATGATGCGAGGTTTGTTTTTGAATTTAGTTCACTCCTTAAGATTTAATTTGACATCTTGCTCACTGGAATTGGATTTTGTTTGCTTGTCTCAATTATTGTGAGAAAATAGTCCATTGCAGTGAGGGTTTCACCTATTGATATGCTTAGAAAAATTATTGTAGCTTCTCTTGTTGTACTAAATGCTTGGGATTGTGGCATTTGGATGTTGTGTGGACTGTTTTGAATGCTTGAGGGTGTTTGAATTAATCAATGCATGACTTGAGCTTAATTACAAGATGACTTGGGGCTTAATCGCACGGGTAAGCACGAATTGAAACCCTAGTAACTAGGTAAACTCGCTAAGTGTTGATCCTATGGATATCGTGTTTAATTATGTGATTAGTAGGCTGCCCGTAGTTGCCCTTGTAGCCCTAAATACAATTTCGATGATTACATGATTGATAAGTAGGCCTTTCTTGCACCCGGTCCCACGTAGATGTCGTTGCATGATGAATAATCTTATTATTTGATTACGTGAACTTCGAAATGAGTTATATGACTTGATTTACATGCGTTACGTGGCTGCCCGTTTAATATTCACATAACTCCATGTGCTTTATAAGTGAAATTGCCCGTCATATCGTGCCTCGTTTGTTTACTTGTCAATATGCAATCTTATGACTGCTCGGAGGCAACCTACTTTGTTGTCCTCCTAATGTGATATATTAAATGTCATAAATGTGCATTGCATACAAGGTTGCAACCTTTCATTCTGGCGTGGTAGCGTTCATGCACACCGGGCGGCATCGCGCTTGCCGGTGCAACCGTGACTACCATTGTCCAATTCCATCTCTCGCTTGGGGGCTAGACTTCCTCAGAGAGTTGGGTCGTAGGATTTCGGGGTACATCCGGAGTACACCCATTTGGCGTGATAAGGGGATGAATTGAAGTCGGCCGCAACAACTGATACTAGAATTGAACTGAGAGCAAAAGCTCACCATATCCTTTTTACTATGTGTATAAGTACTCTCGCTTGGTTCCTAGAGGACCTCGGGGAGGAAAGACGGGTAATTGTGTTTCTTTACTTTTATATTACGTTATATACTTACTTGTGTTATATGTCATGCTTTCAAAAAGGGTTTTTCATAAGTTAACCGGAAAAAGAGTTTCAAAACGTATTTCTCGTTTCCCCCTCGCTGAGTTCATAAGGACTCAACCTCTTTTATCATCTCAGGTGAAGAAGACCAGGAACAGGTACTCGAGGATAACGTGCTTATTGATGACTCCTTGGAGTGATTGCTTGCCCTACATGCTTTACTTGTCTATGGCCATTTTGTGAACGATATGTTGGTTTGAAGACTATTTCTTATGTTACTTGTTGTCGTTATTATAAATGACCCCCGTTGTAATTTGGGGTCTAATTTTGATTTGTACCGATATTAACTAGACAGACGCCCTACTTGCTCGTTTTGCTACTTTGATTGGTAACTACTGCAGGCTTATGAAGTACTAGATAAGAGTTAAGTAAAATGAATCTATCTAATCTTAAGCAGGTACTCATTGGTAAGCTAAGATCAACAAGTGCTTTTGTAACAAGGATTGACAAACAAAGGAGACATAGTTACCATGCTAGGTTGTTAATCGAACGAGACTTCGAAATAACTAGTAGGCATTTCAATTGGTGATAAATAGTAATCTTAGTTGAAATCGAATTTGAGATTGAAAGTTTTGAGGCATTTAGGAAATTAGGTCAAACTAAGAAGCCAATTACAACCGTTATGCTGCCGATTTTCTGGAGAATTTTGGAGTTCTTGGCTAACGTTAAGCATTAAACCTTAATGAACGATTAAATACGTGAAATGATATGAATGTTTAGATCACACCATATTCTAACCTTTATGGGTCGGGTTGGGGAGTGACAAGTTACGTGGCGCACAGCATACCGTTGGAAAGCTCTCCGAGAGCTCTACGACGGGCATATCCAGCTTGCTCGGCTGCGCCTGTTTTCGGAGCCCAAAATCAAACATTTTCATCAGTTTTAGGACACTTTTCTACTTTTTTGCTATTTTTTCGTCCCGGATCGTACGTCGTGAGACGCAAAAATGACGACAACCTAATCCATCACATTTTTATTATCAAATGCCACGGCACCTTGGGCAAGACAACTTTACTTCACGTAGACACTGGGCCCTCAAACCGATGGCGTGGAGCTTGTGACTAGGTATCCGTCGCTCCGGTGGCCATAACTTTTGATTCGTAAGGAGTTACGCGGTGCACAATATACCGTTGGAAAGCTCTCCGATAGCTCTACGACAGAGGCAGCAAGCCTTCTTGGTTGTGCTTGTTTTCGGAGGCCAAAATTGAACATTTTTATCAGTTTTGGGACACTTTTCTCCTTTTACGCTGTTTTACCCTCCTGGATCGTAAATCGTGAGCCGCGAAAAGGACAACAACCTAATCCATCACATTTTTATTACCGAATCCTATGACACCTTGGGCAAGGCAACTTCACTTCACGTAGAGGCTGGGCCCTCAAACCGAGGGCGTGGGGCTTCTGACCAGGTATCCGTCGCTCCGGTGCCCATAACCTTTGATCCGTATGGAGTTACGATGCGCACAACATATCGTTGGAAAGATCTCTGAGAGCTCTACGACGGAAGCAGCAAGCATACTCGGCTGTGCCTGTTTTCGAAGCCCAAAATCGAACGTTTTCAATAGTTTTGTGACACTTTTCTTCTTTTGCGCTGTTTTTCCGTCCCGGATTGTACGTCGTGAGCTGCGAAAAGGACGACAACTTAATCCATCACATTTCTATTACCGAATCACATGGCACCTTGGGCAAGACTACTTCACTTCACGTAGAGGCAGGGCCCGCAAACAGAGGGCGTGGGGCTTGTGACTAGGTATTCGTCGCTCCGGTGCCTATAACTTTTGATCCGTAAGGAGTTATGCGGCGCATAGCATACCGTTGGAAAGCTCTCTGAGAGCTCTACGATGGGGGCACCAATCATGCTCAGCTGCACCTATTTTCAGAGCCCAAAATCGAACATTTTCATAAGTTTTGGGACACTTTTCTTCTTTTACGCTATTTTTCCGTCCCAGATCGTACGTCGTGAGCCGCGAAAATGACGACAACCTAATCCATCACATTTCTATTACCGAATCACACGGCACCTTGGGCAAGGCAACTTCACTTCACGTAGAGGCAGGGCCCGCAAACAGAGGGTGTGGGGCTTATGACTAGGTATCCGTCGCTCCGGTGCTCATACTTTTGATCCGTAAGGAGTTACGCGGCGCACAGCAAACCGTTGGAAAGCTCTCCAAGAGCTCTACGACGGGGGCACCAAGCTTAGGCTGCTCTTGTTTTCGTAGCCCAAAATCAAACGTTTTCATTAGTTTTGGGACACTTTTCTTCTTTTACACTATTTTTTCATCCCGGATCAAACGTTGTGAGTCGCGAAAAGGACGACAACCTATTCCATCACATTTCTATTACCGAATCACACGGCACCTTGGCCAAGACAACTTCACTTCACGTAGAGGTAGGGCCCGCAAACAGAGGGCGTGGAGCTTGTGACCAGGTATCCGTCGCTCTGGTGTTCATAACTTTTGATCCGTAAGGAGTTACGTGCGCACAGCATACCGTTGGAAAGTTCTCCGAGAGCTGTATGACAGGGTCACCAAGCTTGCTCGGCTGTGCCTGTTTTCGGAGCCCAAAATTGAACGTTTTCATCCATTTCGGGACACTTTTCTTCTTTTGCACTGTTTTTTCTGTCCCGGATCGCATGTCGTGAGCCGCAAAAAAGACGACAACCTAATCCATCACATTTCTATTGCCGAATCACATGGCACATTGGGCAACACAACTTCACTTCACGTAGAGGCAGGGCCCGCAAACAGAGGGCGTGGGGCTTGTGACCGAGCATTCGTCGCTTCGGTGCCAATAACTTTTCATCCATAAGGAGTTACGCGGCGCACAACATACAGTTGGAAAGCTCTCCGAGAGCTCTACGACGGGGGCACCGAGCTTGCTCTGCTGCTCCTTTTTTCGGAGCCCAAAATCGAGTGTTTTCATCAGTTTTGGGACACTTTTCTTCTTTTGCACAGTTTTTCCGTCCCGGATCGTACGTCGTGAGCCGCAAAAAGGACGACAACCTAATCCATCACATTTTTATTATCGAATGCCAAGGCACCTTGGGCAAGACAACTTCACTTCACGTAGAGGCTGGGCCCTCAAACCGAGGGCGTAGAGCTTGTGACCAGGTATCCGTCGCTCCGGTGGCCATAACTTTTGATCCGTAAGGAGTTACGCGGTGCACAGTATACCGTTGGAAAGCTCTCTGATAGCTCTACGACAGGGGCAGTAAGCCTGCTCAGCTGTGCTTGTTTTCGGAGCCTAAAATTGAACGTTTTCATCAATTTTGGGACACTTTTCTCCTTTTACGCTATTTTTTCATCACGGATCGTACAACGTGAGCCGCGAAAAGGACGACAACCTAATCCATCACATTTTTATTATCGAATCCCATGGCACCTTGGGCAAGGAAACTTCACTTCACGTAGAGGTTGGGCCCTCAAACCGCGGGCGAGGGGCTTCTGACCAGGTATCCGTCGCTCCGGTGCCCATAACCTTTGATCCGTATAGAGTTACGATGCGCACAGCTTACCATTGGAAAGCTCTCCGAGAGCTCTACGACGGGAGGAGCAAGCTTGCTCATCTGCGCCTATTTTGGGAGCCCAAAATTGAACGTTTTCATCAGTTTTGGGACACTTTTCTTCTTTTGCGCTGTTTTTTCGTCCCAGATTGTACGTCGTGAGCCGCAAAAAGGACGACAACCTAATCCATCACATTTTTATTACCGAATCGCACGGCACCTTGGGCAAGACAACTTCACTTCACGCAGGGGCTGGGCCCTCAAACCGAGGGCGTGGGGTTAAGATCAACAGGTACTTTTGTAACGAGGATTAACAAACAAACGAGACATAGTATCATGCTAGGTTATTAACCAAACGAGACATCGAGACAAGTAGTAGGCATTTCAATAGATGATAAATAGTAATCTTAGTTGGAAATGAATTTGAGATGGTAAATTTTGAGGCGTTTAGAGAATTAAGTCAAATCAAAGAGCCCATTCACAGCCGTTATGCTGCCGGTTTTCTGGAAAATTTTAGAGTTTAGGCCAAAACGTTAAGTGTTAAATCTTCATGAACAGTTAAGTATGAGACATGACTTGAATGTTGAGATCACACCCTAGTCTAACCTTTATAGGTCGGGTTGGGGCGTGACACAGCGCCAATTTTCGGAGCCCAAAATTAAACATTTTCATTAATTTCGGGACACTTTTCTTCTTTTACACAGTTTTTTCGTCTCGGATTGTACGTCATGAGCCGCGAAAAGGACAACAACCTAATCCATCACATTTTTATTACCGAATGCCACGGCACCTTAGGCAAGAGAACTTCAATTCACATAGAGGCTGGGCCTTCAAACCGAGGGTATGGGGCTTGTGACTAGGTATCGGTCTCTCAGGTGCCCATAACTTTTGATCCGTAAGGAGTTACACAGCGCACAGCATACCATTGGAAAGCACTCTGAGAGCTCTACGATGGGGGCACCTAGCCTGCTCGGTTGTGCCTACTTTCAGAGCCCAAAATCAAACGTTTTCATCAGTTTTGGGACACTTTTCTTCCTATGTGCTATTTTTTCGTCCCGGATCGTACGTCGTGAGCCGCAAAAAGGACGACAACCTAATCCATCACATTTCTATTACCGAATCACACAGCACCTTGGGCAAGACAACTGCACTTCACATAGAGGCTGGGCACGCAAACAGAGGGCGTGGGGGCATGTGACCAGGTATTCGTCACTCCGGTGCCCAAAACTTTTGATCCGTAACATGTTACACGGCGCACAACATACCGTTGGAAAGCTCTCTGAGAGCTCTACAATGGGGGCACCAAGCTTGCTCGGCTGCGCCTGTTTTTGGAGCCCAAAATCGAACGTTTTCATCAGTTTTGGGACACTTTTATCCTTTTGCGCAGTTTTACCGTCCCGGATTGTACGTCGTGAGCCACGAAAAGGACGATAATAATCCAACACATTTCTATTTCCGAATCCCATGGCACCTTGGGCAAGACAACTTCTCTTCACATAGACGCAAGGCCCGCAAACAAAGGGCGTGGGGCTTGTGACCAGGTATCCGTCGCTCCGATGGCCATAACTTTTGATCCGTAAGGAGTTACGTGGCGCACAACATACTGTTGGAAAGCTCTCCGAGAGCTCTACGACGGGGGCAGCTAACCTGCTAGGATGCTCCTATTGTTTGGAGCCCAAAATCGAACATTTTTTTCAATTTTGTGATACTTTTCTTCTTGTGCGCTGGTTTTCCGTCCTGGATCTTACGTCGTGAGCCGCGAAAAGGATGACAGCCTAATCCATCACATTTTTATTACCGAATCCCACATCACCTTGGGCAAGACAACTTCACTGCACGTAGAGGCTAGGCCCTCAAACAGAGGGCGTGGGGCTTGTGATCAGGTATTCGTTGCTCCGGTGCCCATAACTTTTGATCCGTAAGGAGTTACGCGGTGTACAGTATACCGTTGGAAAGCTCTTCGAGAGCTCTATGACGGGGGCACCAAGCATTCTCGACTGTGCCTATTTTCAGAACCCAAAATAGAACATTTTCATCAGTTTTGGGACATTTTTTTTCTTTTACACTATTTTTCCGTTCCATATCGTACGTCGTGAGCTGCCAAAAGGACGACAACCTAATCCATCACATTTCTATTATCGAATCCCATGGCACCTTGCGCAAGACAACTTCACTTCACGTAGAGGCTGGGCCCGCAAACAGAGGGCGTGGGGCTTGTGACCAGGTATCCAGTGCCCATAACTTTTGATCCGTAAGGAGTTACGCGGTGCACAATATACCGTTGGAAAGCTCTCTAAGAGCTCTACGATAGGGGTACCTAGCCTGGTCGGTTGTACCTATTTTTGGAGCCCAAAATTGAACATTTTCATAAGTTTTAGAACACTTTTCTTCTTTTACGCTGTTTTTCCGTCTCGCATCGTACGTCGTGAGCCGCAAAAAACTCGACATCTTATTCCATCACATTTCTATTACCGAATCACATGGCACTTTGGGCAAGACAACTTCACTTCACGTAGAGGCTGGGCCTGCAAACAGAGGGCGTGGGGCTTGTGACCAGGTATCCGTCGCTCCGGTGCCCATAACTTTTGCTCCGTAAGGAGTTACGTTGCGCAAAACATACCGTTGGAAAGAACTCTGAGAGCTCTACGATGAGGGAACCTAGCCTGCTCGGTTACGCCTATTTTCAGTGCCTAAAATCAAATATTTTCATAAGTTTTGGTACACTTTTCTTCTTTTGTGCTATTTTTCCGTCCCGGATCGTACGTCGTGAGTCGCGAAAAGGACGACAACCTAATCCATCACATTTCTATTACCGAATCCCATGGCACCTTGGGCAAGACAATTTCACTTCACGTAGAGGCTGGGCCCACAAACAGAGGGCGTGGGGCTTGTGACCAGGTATCCGTCGTACTGGTGCCCATAACTTTTGATCCGTAAGGAGTTACACGGCGCACAGCATACCGTTGGAAAGCTCTCCGAGAGCTCTACGACAGGGGCAACAAGCCTGCTTGGTTGCGCCTATTTTTGGCTAACAAAATCGAACGTTCTCATCAATTTTGGGACAGTTTTCTTCAATTTTGATATTTTTTCATCCCGGATCGTAGGTCGTGAGCCGCGAAAAGGACGACAGCCAAATCCATCACAATTTTATTATCGAATACCACACCATCTTGGGCAAGAAAACTTCACTTCACGTAGAGACTGGGTCCTCAAACCGCGGGCGTGGGGCTTATGACCTGGTATCCGTCGCTCTGGTGCCCATAACTTTTGATCCGTAAGGAGTTACGCGGCGCACAGTATACCGTTGGAAAGCTCTCTAAGAGCTCTACGACGTGAGCAGCAAGCCAACTCAATTGCGCCTGTTTTCGGAGCCCTAAATCGAACGTTTTCATCAATTTTAGGACACTTTTCTTCTTTGGCGCTATTTTCGGTCCCGGATCGTATGTCATGAGTTGCGAAAAGGACGACAACCTAATCCATAACATTTTTATTACCGAATCCCACGGCACCTTGGGCAAGACAACTTCACTTCACGTAGAGGCTGGGCCCGCAAACAGAGGGCGTGGTCTTGTGACCAGGTATCCGTCGCTCTGGTGCTCATAACTTTTGATCCGTAAGGAGTTACGCAGCGCAAAACATACCGTTGGAAAGCTCTCCGAGAGCTCTACGACGGGGGTACCGAGCTTGCTCGGCAGAGCCTATTTTCGAAGCTCAAAATCAAACGTTTTCATCAATTTTGTTTCACTTTTCTTCATTTGTGCTGTTTTTCCGTCCCGGATAGTACGTCTTGTGCAGCGAAAAGGACGAATATCTAATCCACCACATTTCTATTACCGAATCACACGGTACCTTGGGCAAGACAACTTCACTTCACGTAGAAGTTGGGCCCGCAAACAGAGGGTGTGGGGCTTGTGACCAAGTATCCGTCGCTTCGGTACTCATAACTTTTGATCCGTAAGGAGTTACGCGGCGCACAGCATGCCATTGGAACATTCTCCGAGAGCTTTACGAATAGAGCAGCAAGCCTGCTTGGCTGCACCTATTTTCGGAGCCCAAAATTGATCATTTTCATCTGTTTTGGGACACTTTTCTTCTTTTGCGCAGTTTTTCCGTCCTGGATCGTACGTCGTGAGCCGTGAAAAGGATGACAACCTAATGCATCACATTTTTATTATCGAATCCCATGGTACCTTGGGCAAGACAACTTCACTTCACGTAGAGTCTGGGCCCTAAAATCGAGGGTGTGGGGCTTGTGATCAGGTATCCGTCGCGCCGGTGCCCATAACTTTTGATCCATAAGGAGTTATGCGGCGCACAGCATACCGTTGAAAAGTACTCTGAGAGCTCTACGATGGGGGCACCTAGCCTGCTCGATTGTGCTTGTTTTCAGAGCCCAAAATCAAACGTTTTCATCAGTTTTGGGATAGTTTTCTTCCTTTGCGCTATTTTTTCGTCCTGAATCGTACGTCGTGAGCCGCAAAAAGGACGACAACCTAATCCATCACATTTTTATTACCGAATCACATGACACCTTGGGCAAGACAACTTCACTTCACGTAGAGGCTGGGCCCGCAAACAAATGGCGTGGGGCTTGTGACTAGGTATCCGTCGCTCCGGTGCCCAAAACTTTTGATCCATAAGGTGTTACACTACGCACAGCATACCGTTGGAAAGATCTCCGAGACCTCTACGATAGGGGCACCAAGCTTGCACGGCTGCGCCTTTTTTTGGATCCCAAAATCGAACGTTATCATTAGTTTCGGGACACTTTTCTCCTTTTGCGCAATTTTACCGTCCCGAATCGTACGTCGTGAGTCATGAAAAGGACGATAACCTAATCTATCAGACTTCTATTAACAAATCCCATGGCACCTTGGGCAAGACAACATCACTTCACGTAGACGCTAGGCGCGCAAACAAAGGGTGTGGGGTTTGTGACCAGGTATCCGTCGCTCTGGTGGCCATAACTTTTGATCCGTAAGGAGTTACGCGGCGTACAACATACCGTTGGAAAGCACTCTGAGAGCTCTACGATGGAGGCACCTAGCCTGCTCGGTTGTGCTTATTTTCAGAGCCCAAAATAGAACATTTGCATAAGTTTTTGGGACACTTTTAATCTTTTATGCTGTTTTTCTGTCCCGGATCGTACGTCATGAGCCGCGAAAAGGACGGCAACCTAATCCATCACATTTCTATTACCGAATCACACGACATCGTGGGTAAGACAACTTCACTTCACGTAGAGGCTGGGCCCGTAAACAGAGGGCGTGGGGCTTGTGACTAGGTATTCGTCACTTCGGTGCTTATAACTTTTGATCCGTAAGGAGTTATGCGGCGCACAGCATACCGTTGGAAAGCTCTTCGAGAGCTCTACGACGATGGCACCAAGCTTGCTCGGCTACTCCTATTTTCGGAGCCCAAAATTGAACGTTTTCATCAGTTTTGTGACACTTTTCTTCATATGCACAGTTTTTTCGTCTAGGATCGTACGTCGTGAGCTGCGAAAAAGATGACAACCAAATCCATCACATTTTTATTACCGAATCCAACGGCACCTTGGGCAAGATAACTTCACTTCACTTAGAGGTTGGGCCCTCAATCCGAGGGCGTAGGCCTTATGACCAGGTATCCGTCGCTCCGGTGCCCATTACTTTTTGATCCGTAAGGCGTTACGCGGCGCACAGCATACCGTTGGAAAGCACTCTGAGAGCTCTACGATGGGGGCACCTAGCCTGCTCGATTGTGCCTGTTTTCAGAGCCCAAAATCAAACGTTTTCATCAGTTTCGGGATAGTTTTCTTCCTTTGTGCTATTTTTTCATCCCGGATCGTACGTCGTGAGCCGCGAAAAGGACGATAACCTAAATCAACACATTTTTATTACTGAATCCCACGGCACCTTGGGCAAGACAACTTCCCTTCAAGTAGAGGCTGGGCTCTCTAACCGAGGGTGTGGGGCTTGTGACCGGGTATTTGTCGGTCCGGTGCCCATAAGTTTTGATCTGTAAGGAGTTACGTGGCGTACAGCATACCGTTTGAAAGTACTCTGAGAGCTTTACGATGGGGGCACCTAGCCTGCTCAGTTGTGCTTGTTTTCAGAGCCCAAAATTAAACATTTTAATAAGTTTTGGGACACTTTTCTTAATTTGCGTTGTTTTTCGGTCCCGGATCGCACGTCGTGAGCCGCGAAAAGAACGACAACCTAATCCATAACATTTCTATAACCGAATCCCATGGCACCTTGCGCAAGACAACTTCACTTCACGTAGAGGCTGGGCCCGCAAACAGAGGGCGTGGGGCTTTTTACCAGGTATCCATCGCTTCGGTGGCCATAACTTTTGATCTGTAAGGAGTTACACGGCGCACAGCATAGCGTTGGAAAGCTCTTTGAGAGCTCTACGATGGGGGCACTTAGTCTGGAAGGCTGCGCCTCTTTTCGGAGCCCAAAATTGAACATTTTCGTAAGTTGTTGGACACTTTTCTTCTTTTACGCCGTTTTTTCGTCTCGGATCGTACGTCGTAAGCCGCAAAAATGATGACAACCTAAGCCATCACATTTTTATTATCGAATCCCATGGCACCTTGCGCAAGACAACTTCACTTCACGTAGAGGCTGGGCCCGCAAACAAAGGGCGTGGGGCTTTTTACTAGGTATGTGTCACTCTGGTGGCCATAACTTTTGATCTGTAAGGAGTTACGCGGCGCACAGCATACCGTTGGAAAGCTCTCTGCGAGGTCTATGATAGGGGCACCTAGCCTGGAAGGCTACGCCTCTTTTCGGAGCCCAAAATTGAACATTTTCATAAGTTTTAGGACACTTTTCTTCTTTTACACCGTTTTTTCGTCTCGGATCGTACGTCGTGAGCTCCAAAAAAGAAGGAACCCTATTCCATAACATTTCTATTACCGAATCACACGGCATCTTGGGCAAGACAACTTCATTTCAGTAGAGGTTGGGCCAGCAAACAGAGAGCGTGGGGCTTGTGACCAGGTATCCGTCGCTCCAGTGCCCGTAACTTTTGCTCCGTAAGGAGTTACGCGGCGCACAACATACCGTTGGAAACCATCTGAGAGCTCTACGTTGGGAAAACCTAGCCTGCTCGGTTGCGCCTTTTTTCGGAGCCTAAAATTGAACATTTTCATAAGTTTCGGGACACTTTTCTTCTTTTGCTGTTTTTTCGTCCCGGATCGTACATCGTGAGACGCGAAAAGGATGACCACCTAATCCATCATATTTCTATTACTGAATCCCACGACACCTTGGGCAAGACAACTTCACTTCACGTAAAGGTTGGGCCCGCAAAAAGAGGGCGTGGGGCTTGTGACTAGGTATCCGTCGCTCGGTGCCCATAACTTTTGATTCGTAAGGAGTTACGCGGCGCACAGCATACCGTTGGAAAGCTCTCTGAGAGCTCTACGACGGGGGCAGCAAGGCTGCTCTGTTGCGCTAGTTTTCGGAGCCCAAATTCGAAAGTTTTCATCAGTTTTAGGACACATTTCTACTTTTGCGCTGCTTTTCCGTCTCGGATCGTACGTCGTGAGCCGCGAAAAGGACGACAACCTAATCCATCACATTTTTATTACCGAATCCCATGGCACCTTGTGCAAGACAACTTCACTTCACGTAGAGGCTGGGCCCTCAAACCGAGGGCGTGGGTCTTGTGAGCAGGTATCCGTCGTTCCGGTGCCCATAACTTTTGATCTGTCAGGAGTTACGCGGTGCACAACATACCGTTGGAAAGCACTCTGAGAGCTCTACGATCAGGGCACCTAGCCTGCTCGGTTGCGCCTATTTTCGTAGCCCAAAATCGAATATTTTCATAAGTTTTGGGACACTTTTATTCTTTTGCGCTGTTTTTCCATCCCGGATCGTACGTCGTGAGCCGCAAAAAACACGACAACCTAATCCATCACATTTCTATTACCGAATCACACGACACCTTGGGCAAGACAACTTCACTTCACGTAGAGGCTGGGCCCGCAAACAGAGGGCGTGGGGCTTATGACCAGGTATCCGTTGCTCCGGTGCTCATAACTTTTGATCTGCAAGGAGTTATGCAGTGCACAGCATACCGTTGGAAAGCTCTTCGAGAGCTCTACGAGGGTGGCACCAAGCTTGCTCGGCTGCTCCTATTTTCAGAGCCCAAAATTGAACATTTTCATCATTTTTGTGACGCTTTTCTTCTTTTGCGCAGTTATTTCGTCTCGGATCGTACATTGTGAGCCACGAAAAGGATGACAACCAAATCCATCACATTTTTATTATCGAATCCCAAGGCACCTTGGGCAAGACAACTTCACTTCACTTAGAGGCTAGACGCTCAAACCGAGGGCGTGGGCCTTGTGACCATGTATCCGTCGCTCCGGTGCCCATAACTTTTGATCCGTAAAGAGTTACATGGCGCACAGCATACTGTTGGAAAGCTCTCCGAGAGCTCTAGACGGGGGCATCCAGCTTGCTCGGCTGCGCCTGCTTTCGGAGCCCAAAATTGCATGTTTTCATTAGTTTTGGGATACTTTTCTACTTTGCGCTGTTTTTCTGTCCCGGAACGTACGTCGTGAGCCGCGAAAAGGATGACAACCTAATCCATCACATTTTTATTACCGAATCCCACGATACCTTGGGCAAGACAACTTCACTTCACGTAGAGGCTGGGCCCTCAAACCTAGGGCGTGGGGCTTGAGACCAGGTATCCATCGCTCCAGTGCCTATTACTTTTGATCCGTAAGGAGTTACACGCGCACAGCATATCGTTGGAAAGCACTCTGAGAGCTCTACGATGGGGGCACCTAAGCTGCTCGGTTGCGCCTACTTTCGGAGCACAAAATTGTACATTTTCGTAAATTTTGGGATACTTTTCTTCTTTTGCGCTGCTTTTTCGTCCTGGATTGTACGTCGTGAGCCGCAAAAAGGACGACAACCTATTCCATCACATTTTTATTACTGAATCACACGGCACCTTGGGCAAGACAACTTCACTTCACGTAGAGGCTTGGCCCGCAAACAAAGGGCGTGGGGCTTGTCACCAGGTATCCGTCGCTCCGGTGCTCATAACTTTTGATCCGTACAGCGTTACGCTACGCACAGCATACCGTTGGAAAGCTCTCTGAGAGCTCTACGTCGGGAGCAGCAAGCCTGCTCGACTGTGCCTATTTTCAGAGTCCAAAATCGATTGTTTTCATCAGTTTTGGGATACTTTTCTTCTATTGCGCTGTTTTTCCTTCCAGGATCGTACGTCGTGAGCAGTGAAAAGAACGTCAACCTAATCCATCAAATTTTTATTACTGAATCCCAAGGCACCTTAGGCAAGACAACTTCACTTCACGTAGAGGCTGGGCCCGCAAACAGAGGGCGTGGTGCATGTGACCAGGTATCTGTCGCTCCGGTGCTTATAACTTTTGATCCGTAAGAAGTTACACGGCGCACAGCATACCGTTCGAAAGCTCTCTGAGAGCTCTACCACGGAGGCACCAAGCTTGCTCGGCTGTGTCGGTTTTCGGAGCCGAAAATCAAACGTTTTCATCAGTTTTAGGACACTTTTCTTCTTTTGCGCAGTTTTTTCATCCCGGATCGTACGTTGTGAGCCACGAAAAGGACGACAACCTAATCCATCACATTTCTATTTCTGAATCCCACGGCACCTTGGGCAAGACAACTTCACTTCACGTAGAGGCTGGGCTCGTAAACAGTGGGCTTGGGGCTTGTGACCCGGTATCCGTCGCTCCGGTGCCCATAACTTTTGATCTGCAAGGAGTTATACGGCTCACAACATACTGTTGGAAAGCTCTTCGAGAGCTCTACGACAAAGGCACCAAGCTTGCTCGGCTGTGCCTGTTTTTGGAGCCCAAAATTGAACGTTTTCATCTGTTTTGGGACACTTTTCTTCTTTTGCGCTCTTTTTCCGTCCGGGATCGTACGTCGTGAGCAGCGAAAAGGAAGACAACCTAATCCATCACATTTCTATTACCGAATAACATGGCACCTTGGGCAAGACAACTTCACTTCACATAGAGGCTAGGCCCGCAAATAGAGGGCGTGGGGCTGGTGACCAGGTATCGGTCGCTCCAGTGCTCATAACTTTTGATCCGTAAGGAGTTACGCAGCGTACAGCATACCGTTGGTAAGCTCTTCGAGAGCTTTACGACAGGGGGCACTAAGCATGATCGACTGTGCCTGCTTTCGGAACCTAAAATCGAACGTTTTCATTAGTTTTGGGACACTTTTCTTCCTTTGCGCTGTTTTTCCATCCCGGATCGTACGTCGTGAGCCACGAAAAGGACGACAACCTAATCCATCACATTTCTATTACTGAATCACATGGCACCTTGGGCAAGACAACTTCACTTCACATAGAGGCTTGGCTTGCAAACAGAGGGCGTGGGGCTTATGACCAGGTATCCGTCGCTCAGGTGCTCATAACTTTTGATCCGTAAAGAGTTACACAGCGCACAGCATACCATTGAAAAGGTCTCCGAGAGCTCTACGACAAGGGGCGCCAAGCTTGCTAGGCTGCACCTATTTTCAAAGCCCAAAATTGAACGTTTTCATCTATTTTGGGACACTTTTCTTCTTTTGCGCTATTTTTCTGCCCCGTATCGTACGTCGTGAGCCGAGAAAAGGACGACAAACTAATCCATCACATTTCTATTACCGAATCACACGACACCTTGGGCAAGATAACTTCATTTCACGTAGAGGCTGGGCCCTCAACCCGAGGGGGTGGGGCTTGTGACCAGGTATCCGTCGCTCTGGTGCCCATTACTTTTGATCCGTAAGGAGTTACGTGGCGTATAGCTCACCTTTGGAAAGCACTCCAAGAGCTCTACGATGGGGGCACCTAGCCTGCTTGGTTGCGCCAGTTTTCAGAGCCCAAAATGGAAATTTTCATAAGTTTTGGGACACTTTTCTTCTTTTGCACTGTTTTTCCGTCCCGGATCGTACGCCATGAGCCGCGAAAGGGACGACAACCTAATCCATCACATTTCTATTACCGAATCACATGGCTCCTTGGGCAAAACAACTTCACTTCATGTAGAGGCTGGGCCCTCAAACCGAGGGCGTGGGGCTTGTGACCAAGTATTCGCCGCTCTGGTGCCCATAACTTTTGATCCATAAGAAGTTACGCGGCGCACAACATACCGTTGGAAAGATTTTCGAGAGCTCTACGACGTGGCCACCAAGCATGCTCGGCTACGCCTATTTTCAAAGCACAAAATCAAACATTTTCATCAGTTTCAGGACACTTTTCTTCTTTTGCACAGTTTTTCCGTCCCGGATCGTGCGTCGTGAGCTGCGAAAAGGACGACAATCTAATCCATCACATTTCTATTACCGAATCCCACGGCACCTTGGGCAAGACAACTTCACTTCACGTAGAGGCTGGGCCCGCAAACAGAGGGCGTGGGGCTTATGACCAGGTATCCGTCGCTCCGGTGCACATAACTTTTGATCCGTAAGGAGTTACGCGGCGCACAACAAACCGTTGGGAAGCTCTCCGAGAGCTATACGACGGGGGCACCAAGCTTGCTCGGCTGCAACAGTTTTTGGAGCCCAAAATCGAACACTTTCATCAGTTTTGGGACAATTTTCTTATTTTGCACAGTTTTTTCGTCCCAGATCGTACGTTGTGAGCCATGAAAAGGATGATAACCTAATCCATCACATTTTTATTTCCGAATCCCACGGCACCTTGGGCAAGACAACTTCACTTCACATAGAGGCTGGGCCCACAAACAGTGGGCGTGGGGCTTGTGACCCAGTTTCCGTCGCTCCGGTGCCCATAACTTTTGATCCGCAAGGAGTTACGCAGCTCATAACATAATGTTGGAAAGCTCTCTGAGAGCTCTACGACAAAGGCACCAAGCTTGCTCGGCTGCGCCTATTTTTGGAGCCCAAAATCGAACGTTTTCATCAATTTTGGGACACTTTTCTTCTTTTGCGCTCTTTTTCCATCTGGGATCGTACGTCGTGAGCAGCGAAAAGGACGACAACCTAATCCATCACATTTCTAATACCGAATCACATGGCACCTTGGGCAAAACAACTTCACTTCACGTAGAGGCTGGGCCCTCAAACCGAGGGCATGGGGCTTGTGACCAAGTATCCATCGCTTTGGTGCCCATAACTTTTGATCCGTTAGAAGTTACGCGGCGCACAGCATACCGTTGGAAAGCTCTCCGTGAGCTCTATGACGGGAGTAGCAAGCCTCTCGCTGCGCCTATTTTCGGAGCCCAAAATCGAACGTTTTCATCAGTTTTGGGACACTTTTCTTCTTTTGCGCTATTTTTATGTCCCGGATCGTACGTCGTGAACCACGAAAAGAACGACAACCTAATCCATCACATTTTTATTACCGAATCCCACGGCACCTTGGGCAAGACAACTTCACTTCACGTAGAGGCTGGGCCCTCAAACCGAGGGCGTGGGGCTTGTGACCATGTATCCGTCGCTCCGGTGCCCATTACTTTTGATCCGTAAGGAGTTACGCGGTGCACAGTATACCGTTGGAAAGCACTCTGAGAGTTCTACGATGGGGGAACCTAGCTTGCTCGGTTGTGCCTATTTTCGGAGTCCAAAATCAAATATTTTCATAAGTTTTAGGACACTTTTCTTCTTTTGCGCTGTTTTTCTGTTTCGGATCGTACGTCGTGAGCCGTGAAAAAGACGACAACCTAATACATCACATTTCTATTACCGAATCACACGACACCTTGGGCAAGACAACTTCACTTCACGAAGAGGCTGGGCCCGCAAATAGAGGGCGTGGGGCTTGTGAGCTGGTATCCGTCGCTCCGGTGCTCAAAACTATTGATCCGTAAAGAGTTACGCTGCACACAGCATACCATTGGAAAGCTCTCTGAGAGCTTTACGATAGGGGGCACAAAGCTTGCTCTGCAGTGCCTATTTTCAGAGCCCAAAATTGAACGTTTTCATCAATTTTGGGACAGTTTTCTTTTTTTTGCACAATTTTTCTGTCCCGGATCGTACGTCATGAGCAGCAAAAAGGACGACAACCTAATCTATCGCATTTCTATTACCGAATCCCATGACACCTTGGGCAAGACAACTTCGCTTCACGTCGAGGCTGGGCCTGGAAACAGAAGGCGTAGGGCTTGTGACTAGGTATCCGTCGTTCCGGAGCCCATAACTTTTGATTCGTAAGGAGTTACGCGGCGCACAGCATACCGTTGGAAAGCTCTCCAAGAGCTCTACGATGGGGATAGCAAGCCTGCTTAGTTGCGCCTATTTTGGAGCACAAAATTGAATGTTTTTATCAGTTTTGGGACACTTTTCTTCTTTAGCGCTGTTTTTCCGTCCCGGATCATACGTCGTGAGCCGCGAAAAGGACGACAATCTAATTACCTAAAGGCTAAGAGTAGAAAGAAGGAAGATGTAAGTTGTTTGAGAGAAAGAAAGATGTGTTTCAATCCAAATCTGACTTTGTCCCTTTAGTCAGGGGTCCTCATTATTTATAGGCAAACCATTACAAAGCAAATAATTACAAGCGAAATCTTCACTATTCCTGACAATGACTAAAACAGTTTCCTTTAATAAAGAAAAAGCTGACACGACATAAAGAGATTCCTAATAATTCACAATAAGACAAACCTGATGCGACTAAAGCGGTTTCCTTTAATAAATGAAATCTCGCTTATTACAAACAAACAAACGAGACATGACATAAAGATTCTTGTCATATCCTATTATTACAAGACAACAAACCTATTTACATGACACGAGAAGCTTCGTCATGGGGTCCACCTGAGATTCTTGGATCTTGTCTGCAATGAGTCACCATCTGTCATTATTAAGATCGATATCATCCAACCACTCCTGACTGTTCTGGCTACTAAAATCATCTCCCCCCCATGGGTTATAGTCAGACCCAAGGTCTGCAGTGGAATAGGCATCTGGCTGAGAGAAATTCTAGAAGGCGAGGAGGTGCTCATGAAAAGTGGGGCTATCAGGGAAGCGGACATGCCAAAACTCTCGGGGATTAGAAACATCTAGACCATGGGCTCTAGCAGTAGCTCTTTTTGACGGTAAGACATTGTTCCCAAGAAATAAAATATTCCCAAGGCTCCTGTTGGATGTAGAAATGGTTGATTGGAATGATGGTTGGCGGAATGACGCAATTCCAAACATCTGTGAGGCATATGATGAAAACCTACTGGTGCTGAATAATTTGTCCGGTGATGAGTGTTGGAGGGTCAAATGATTGAAACACCTGTGAGAATAGCTTGACGAAGCGGGATTCTGGAAACACATGAACATGTCTCTGAATGAGCTCTGGATCAAAAAGAACTGCCATAGGATAATAATTAAGCCAATACCAAAGATACAAGAATTGCATCTTTGAAAAGTCATAATTATTAAAATCAAGAACTGTATCCCATGGTTCTTCATGTTGGGGATTGTAATGAACAACATTGCGTACATAATAGACAGAGGATAACAGATCAATAATTCTTCTGAGCTTGATCTCAACGAATTCTTCAAAGAAATCAGTGATCTGGCTTCTGGCGAATGATTGAAGTATCTTTATCTTGATCTCTTCAAGTAGGGCTTCAAGAAATTGAGCTTGCTGGTCTGAACTCAAATCATAAAATATCTGAGACTGGCCATCAGTGGGATCTGGATTTGAACTGGAACTACCTGGAATAAGACCTGGAACAAGAGAAGCTGGAAGTTTGCATCCATCTGGATTTACCATGCATACAGCTTTCTCGGATGGCGGAGTGCGAGAGAGAAATCAGCAAGGATATTCTCTTTGCTTGAGATGTATCGCATTGTCCAATTGAATTGCGAAATCCATTATGTCCATCAGATGAGTTGTGAATCTGGAATATCATTCTGCTTTCTTCTGAGAACGCCCTGAAATCCTTTAAAATCTGTTTCAATAATAAAAGGATTCTGAGCAAGATAAAACTTGAATTTTTTTGATTCCCTGAATAACTGCAAAAACTTCTCTTTTGAAAGAGGGATAATTGCGTTGTGCTGGCGTGTAAGATCATGACTTATAACCACATACTTTTCTATGTCCATTGTCTTCTTCAATGAGGATTGTTGCCCAAAAATCAAGGGAAGCATCAGTCTGCAAAATGAGTTGTCCTGGACCCGGGATCTTGAGAGGAGGAAGTGCCTTGCATAACTCCTTTAGCTTCTGAACTACAATTGTGGCTTCAGGAGACCAATTTCCAGTGTTCAATTTTTGAAGGTATTTGGAAATCTGGCAAACCAAGAAAATCAATAGCATTTAGACCAATTTTCATCTTGGATTCAGCAAGAACTAATCCATGCTGGTAGGTTAGTTCCTGGAATTGTCGGAGATGCTGATGGTGTTCTTCAGCTGTGTCACTGAATATCAAAACATCATCAATGTAGACAATACAGTGCAGCACGAGTGGCCTATAAACATCATCCATTCTGTGCTGGAACTCAGACGGTGCATTCTTGACACCAAATGGCATGACATTCCATTCATAATGACCCAGTGGAACAACAAAAGCAGTTTTGAATCGGTCAGCTTCAGTAATACCAATCTGCCAAAATCCTGATTTCATATCAAATTTGGAAAAGAATTTGGCATTGGACAGCTTCTGAAGGAGTTGTTCCCTTCTTGGAAGAGGGTATCTGATATTCTGCAATTGATCATTGAGTTGGCGATAATCTATCACTAATCTTTTCTTTCCTCGAACTTGTTCAGATCTTTCGTTAACATAAAAGGCATGACTTGCCCATGGAGATCTGGATGGTCGGAAGAGACCTTGCTCGAGTAGTGCTTGAATTTTAGCTTGACAAAGATCTTTATCTTTTGGCATTCCTGGATGAGAGGCGGTTTGATGTGGCATCTGTCAATTCTCTTTGTAAGGTAGAGAGACAAAGTGTTTCTCTCTTTCCCAAAACTTGTTTGGAAGATCACCGCAACAGGAAAGGAGGAGGCTTCTTTCTTCAGCAAATTCATCATCTTGAATGGCTGAAACCTGTGAGGGAAATTTCTGTAAGGATACCCAAGGGGTATACTGATTATGCAAGAATTTGAAACCATCTATTTGAAATGAGAATGGAGCAAGTAAGGTGAGGAAATCCATTCCTAAAAGAATATCTTCACAGCATTGATCATACTGGTAAAAGCTGTGTCGGACTGAGACATCTGGGGATAAGTGTATGGGAATGGTCATAGAATGTGCTTCACTTGCAAATCCACTACCAGAAGCAGTGGTAAAGGTTGCTTTGGAGGATATCCAAAATTCAGGATGAAGACACTTGGATTTCATGAAAGAAATACATGATCCTATGTCTAGAAGTGCAGTAACAATGATATGAACATATCCTGGAGGGTTTACAACAAGCTTTATGTATGGCTTATAGATTTGTCCTGGGGGAAAGGTAGCTTTGGAAGTGGTAAGGATTGGTTGTTCAGAGGTTTTGTGTATTTTGGCTATGGTGAGGTTTGGTTCTGAATCAGAGGATTCGGATTCTGAGGTGAGTTCTGAGGATGAGGCTGTATCAAGGTTCAGGACGGCTTGATCTGGTTCGGAAGTCCATGTGTATAGTTGGTCATCAAAGTTTTGAGTTGAGATGAACTGAACAAGCTTGGCTGGTAGCTTTTTGGTCTTTTTGAGGTAACAATCCTTTGCAAAATGTCCTTTCTTTCCACAAAGAAAACACTTAGTGGAAGAAGAGGATTTTGATATTTTCTTCACAAATTTGAACTTCTTGAAAGATTTTCTGGACTTGTGAAACCTTTTATGATGTTTGTGCTTCTTGTATTTGTGACACGAACATGGAGAGTAGCTGTGAGTGTGACAGCCAAACTTTTGGAAATCTTTTCTGCAAAAGGTATCCATTGTTTTCTGCTCGTTGCTTTTGAGGAGCTTGCCAAGTCGCTTGGACTCGCACTGGTCTTGAATGAGCTTTCTGGCCATCAGGTACAAGTGAGCAAGACTCACCTGTCTTAGATCTACAATATTGGCTCGTTTGAACTCTGTTTCGAGCAATTTAGGAAGTGGTTGTGGCATGTTAAAGACGAACGCCTTCTTGATGGTTTATGTATTTTTTTCCAAAGATAGCATACAAAGCTTCCTGTCTGAGATAGTAATCTCCAAGTTTTGCCACATCACAGCATTTGTTGAGTAAGAACTCCTTTTCTGCCTTTTCAATCTCTTGGGCTGTTTGTCCTACGAAAATGTTTCGTAGACATCTTAGGAATATTTGAATAGGATCTGCATCTGTCAGGATTATCTATCTTTCTTCTTCTGTCAGTAGCCTTGTCCACCAACTGCGTAGCGATCCTATAAAAGCAGCAACAAGGCGGTCAATGATATCTCTTATCTCAAGAGTAGGATTTCGGAGAGATTCTCCATTTATCCATGCATCCATTTTCTCAAGATATTTGAGTCTATCATCAGGATGAATTGCATCAATGTTCCAGAATTGCTTGTGATCTAGAGCATATGGGATGGAAACTTTTACTTCAATGTTTTGTTGTCTCTGAGGTTATTGTTGTGGAACCTGTGGGACTTGTGCTTGTGTTTGGTTTTGGTGTTCTCCTGCTTGAGAAGTTTCTCCTTGGTCACTGGTTGTGAGGCCCGACCTCGATTTGCGTACGATACCTCGTTTCGTGTGCCCTAATCTAGATTTGCGTACCTTGACCTAGGTTTAAGAATTGTGTTCGTTTTGTGTGCCATGCATTGAATTACGTGCATTCATTTAGGATTGCGTGCATTTACTTTGAAAACCTGCGTTCGTCTCGTAGTTCGTGTCCTACCTCGTACTACGTGCCCTAGACCTAAAAAAGCGTGCCCTCACGCTAAACAAGAAAGCATCTTATACGAAGCACTAGGTCATTAATTAATCCTACAAAATCCACTAACTATTATTAAATTACTAATTCAACTCACTAGAAGACAAAATTTCACTAAACACTAAGCATTCTTCATTCTTTATTCCTTATTCTTTTTGCACTTCCAACACCCAATTAAATAATACTCCAATAGATGACAAAAAAAAAAGATTTTCTATAGCCTTGGCTGACCACTAGGTGGTTTTTGTGCATGCTTGCTCAATTCAAATTAACTCTAGACAACTTATGACAACTCTATGACACAAATGCATAAAAATTAGCTCAAAAACCTTTGCAAAAGCTTCCCATACTCGACCAACTCCTCTTTGCCCATACTAGGAATTTCAAATTGCATCTTGAAGACACAAAAAAGCTGAATTACTAAGCCCTAGGCCGACCACTTGCATCAAGAATTGCAAAAGCCTTCATTCTTTGTCATTTCTCTCATTTTTCCTCTCAATCTTCTCTCTCTCCCTCTCATTCTTCTCTCTCTCTCTCAGCCTTGGCTGAGTTTCTTACCTTCATAGCTCATCTTCATCATACCATAGTTAATCAAGGCAAGCCACAAGCAAAGGAACTCAACCAAGCTAGCTAGGTTGCAAGAAAACTCACATGCAAGCTTTTGACTCACCATTTTCGGCCTAGGTAAGTTTCCTAGCTTCCATTTCTTTTCTTCTTGTTCTAACCACATGCATGTACTAAGAGCTTGGCCACTAAGCTAGGAAAAATAGAGAAAATTGAGTTGGAATCTCGGCTAAGCAAGGAAGAATAAGAATTTGAGCTTCATCAAAGTTTTGTGCATCTTCTTGTTGATTTACTAAGGTGAGGGCTAAAACCTTTTGAAAATCCTTTAAAAATCCACATGCATGCTCTTAAATGTATGTCTTTGCTTCTGCATTTGAGATAAATGTGTGTTCATAAGCTTCCTCAACCATGCATGGCAAGGTTTTGGCTTGAAAATGATGATAAGTGAAATCGGATTATGTGACAGCTCTCTGACTTATTGTATCGAGGTGAGTTTGGCTAGGAAAATAATGTTGAAAATGCATGAAAATTGGTAGATAACTATTTTTGCCAGTTTTAAACATTTTTTGCAGAAATAGGACAAAGCTAATTTCGACTCTAAGGTCCTCAAAATGGCAAATCATTAAAATGTATCCAAATCTGGAAATCTGGAAAAATGAAGCAGGTTTTGGCAGATGCACTGACCTTGTAGAATGAACCAGATTTTAGTTAGTCGATGATGTCCAAAATGCATGAAATTTGGTGTGCTGCTAAATTTTTCCGTTCTGGACATTGTTGTCAGAAATAGACTAAGGCTAAATCTGACCCTAAAGACCTCAAAAACGTCAATTATTGAAATGTGTGCAAATCTGGACAGTTTTGTGCTATCCCACTGTTTCGGCTATAACTATTGATCCCGAACTCCAAATGATGCAAGGTTTGTTTCTGATTTTAGTTCACTTCTTAAGCTTTAATTTGAAATCTTATTCACTGGAATTGGAGATTGTTTGCTTATCTTAATGATTGTGGGAAAACAGCCTATTGCAGTGAGGGTTTCACTTGGTTATACGCTTAGAAAATTTGTTGTAACTTCTCTTGTGGTATTAAATGCTTGGGTTTGTGGCGTTGGGATGTTGTGTGGACTGTTTTGAGTACTTGAGGATGTTTGAATTAAATGATGCATGACTTGAGATTGATTTTGAGTTGACGTAGGGTTTAATCACACGGGTAAGCACGAAATGGAAACCCCAATGACTAGGTAGGCTTGCTAAGTGTTGATCATTCAGATATTGTGTGGAATTATATGCTTAGTAGGCTGCCCGTAGATGCCCTTATAGCCCTAAATGTGATTTTGATCATTGCATGTTTACAAATAGGCCTTTCTTGCATTCAAGCCCACGTAGATGTTGTTGCATGTGAATTATCTTGATATTTGATTACGTGGACTTTGAAATGAGTTATATGACTTGATTTACATGTGTTACATGACTGCCCATTTAATGTTCATATAACTCCATATGCTTTTCAAGTGAAATTACTTGTCTATTCGTGCCTCGCTTGTTTACTTGTAAATGTACAATCCTATGACTATCCGGAGGCAACCTACTTTGTTGTCCCCCTAATGTGATATATTAAATGTCATAAATGTGCATTACAAACAAGGTTGCAACCTTTCATTCTGGCATGGTAGCGTTCACGCACACCGGGGGCATCGGGCATGCCAGTGCAACCGTGATTACCATGGTACCAATTGCCTCTCCTGCTTCGGGGCTAGACTTTCTCGGAGAGTTGGGTCGTAGGTTTCGGGGTACTTCCGGAGTACTCCCACTTGGCGTGTTAAGGGGATGATTTGAAGTCGGCCGCAACAACTGAGAGCAAAAGCTCACCGTATCCTTTTACTATGTGTATAAGTACTCTCGCTTGGTTCCTAGAGGAACTCGGGGAGGAAATACGGGTAATTGTGTTCCTTTACTTTTGTATTATTATTCTGTACTTAATTGTGTTATATTCATGCTTGCAAAAAGGATGTTCATAAGTTGAACCGGAAAATGAGTTTCAAAACCTATTTCTCGTTCCCTCTCGCTGAGTTCATAAGGACTCACCCTCTTTTATCATCTCAGGTGAAGAAGATCAAGAATAGGTACCCGAGGACGACGTGCCTAACGATGATTCCTTGGAGTGATTGCCTATCTTATATGCTTTACGTGATTATGGCTACTTGTGAACTCCATGCTACTTGAAGACTATTTTTTTTATGTTGCTTGTTGTTTGTAATGTAAAAGACCCCCGTTGTAATTTGAGATCTAATTTTGGTTTGTACTGATATTAACTAGACGGACACTAGATACTACTATGGTTATTTTGCTATTATTACTGCTAGTATCTATAATAGGATCGTGTAGTATTAGGTAAGGGCTAAGTAAAATGAACCAATCAAATCTTAAGCAGGTACTCATTGTTAAACAAAGATCAACAGGCACTTTCATAACGAGAATAAACAAACAAACGAGACATAGTATTATGCTAGGTTATTAATCAACGTGTCATCGAGATAGTTAGTAGTCATTTCAATTGATGGTAAATAGTCATCCTAGTTGGAAATGAAATTGAGATTGGAAAAATTTGAGGCGTTTAGAGAATTAGGCCAAACCAAATAGCCCAATTACAGCCGTTATGCTGCCGGTTTTCCGGAAAATTTTGGAGTTTAGACTAAAACATTAAGTGCTAAATCTTCATAAACGATTAAGTGTGTGATGTGACCTGAATATTTAGATTACACCCTAGTCTAACCTTATACGCCGGGTTGGGGCGTGACACCTTATATTAGAATGGTATCAGAGCTTAGATTGCTTAAGCCGGGTTTAACTCTCGGACCATGGGTAGAGCCCTAAGATAATTAGGATGACTTGTATATATGTTATTGTGTGATAATGTTAAATGTGCCTTCTATGTTTTATGTGTTTAAGTGATTAATATGCCTTAATTGTTTCTAGAATTGTATCTATATTATGTTGCATATCTTATGCATTAAATTCTTAATTGTCATATTTCAATAAATTATGCATCGTAATATGTGCCTATAGATGGCTGGCCCTAGCACCCGCACAATTAATAGGAGCGGTGAACCCCAATAGACCAGAGATGCTTATCAAACTAATCCCGGCATAGCTATGTTTAACATGATGAAAAATGCCATGGATCGCGTATCACGAGTGATAGAGCGTCAGGATGCACGTGAAGCCAATAACAACAACAACAACAGGAACGATGGTAACCATGGGAGACATAGCAGAATGAGGGAGTTCCTTGACTTTTGCCCATCCAAATACCACGAGGAAGCTGATGATGAGAAAGCAGAGGCTTGGCTGTCCGAGATCAAGAGGATTTTCAGGCCACTTGATTACCCTAATGAAGAAAAGGTGGAGTTCGCGGTGTTTCTGTTGCACGGGGATGCTGAACATTGGTGGCACATTGTGGAGGCACTATGGGAAACTGATCAGACACCTCGCTTGTGGGGTAATTTCGTTAAGGCATTCAAGGAGAAATATGTACCAGTAGTTTCCAAGCAGAGGCGGATTGAGGAGTTCATGCACTTGACCTAGGGTAACATGACGGTGGCCCAGAACGAGGCTCGTTTTGACCGACTATCCCGTTATGCTCAATATATGGTTAGTACTCTGGAGGCGAAGATATGAAAATTTACTGCTGGATTGAGGCCAGAGATTCAGGACCAGTTGGCTTCTCATGACTTCGATACCTATTCTACTCTCTTTGCTATTGCCTCTCGAGTTGAGAAGAGGAAACTAGATAGAGCCGGTTCGAGTCAGCCGAACAAGAAACCATACCAGCCTCCAAGTCAGCAGAGGAAATTCCAGAGTCAGAGTCGTAATCAAGGCCAGAGCCAAAACAGACCAGTGAATAACCGTGGCCCGACTAAAGCGCCATCATCCTCTTCCACCCGCGGATCTACAGGTAGTTCACTTGCTACTCAGTCTGTCAACTGTTCTTATTGTGACAAGAAGGGGCATACCGAGGCCCAGTGCTGGAAGAAGTCAGGACGATGTATGAGGTGTAGCAGTGATCAGCATCAGATCAAGGATTGCACTAAACGGCAGGCAGGACAGAATCAGGGTAAACCAGCTGGTAGAGGCAAGACTCCAGTTCCTCGAGTTCAGGCTCGAGCTTATGCTATTGAGTGCGAGGAGATTCCAGATAAGACCGCTATTGTTCAAGGTACATTCTTCATACTGAATCAACTTGTTAGGGTGCTAATTGATCCGGGTGCTACTCATTCATTTATTAATCCCTTATGTGTGGAACGTGTGAAACTGAAAGTTGTATGTTTGCCATACGAAGTAGAAGTTGGTACTCCAATGGGTTCTAAACTTGTTACTAGCTTAGCTTGTAAAGCATGTAAAATCCAAATTAAGGATAGGGAATTCTCTGCCAATCTTATTGTATTACCTTTTCGAGACTATGAGGTCATTTTAGGGATGGACTGGTTGGCAAAACATCATGTCCAACTAGTTTGTCGGTTGAAGATTATAACATTCTGGGTACCTGGTCAACCAATACTGGAGGTAATGGGTCGAAGAGATTTCACCGGGAGTTCCATCATTTCATCTACGAAAGTAGTGAAGTCCTTGAGAAAAGGGTGTAGCGGATACTTAGTTTACCTCATCAACAAGCCGTCGGACAAAGCTAAGTTGGAGGAGATGCCTGTGATCAAAGACTATGCGGATGTGTTTCCAGAAGAATTACCTGGTTTACCCCCAAATCGGGAAATCAAGTTTGTTATAGAGTTACTGCCTGGCGCCCAACCGATATCTAAAGCTCTCTATCGTATGGCATCGGTCGAGCTACAAGAATTGAAGGACCAATTGCAAGGATTGTTGAAGAAGGGGTTTGTTCAACCAAGTTCTTCTCCGTGGGGTGCGCCAGTTCTATTTGTAAGGAAGAAAGACGGAACGTTGAGGCTATGCATCGATTACCGAGGACTGAACCAAGTGACTGTCAAGAATAAATACCCACTTCCCCTGATCGATGAGTTATTTGATCAACTGTAAGGAGCCAAAGTGTATTTGAAACTCGACTTGAGGCAAGGGTATTATCAGTTGCGGATCAGAAAGGATGATGTGCCTAAAACTGCTTTCAGGACGAGATATGGGCATTATGAATATGTAGTTATGCCTTTTGGACTAACTAATGCCCCTGCAGCTTTTATGGATTTGATGCACAGGGTGTTTCAACCCTACTTGGACCAATTTGTGGTGATCTTCATTGATGACATTTTGGTATACTCGAAATCTGAGGCGGAGCATGAGCAACATCTGCGGTTGGTACTGCAGAAACTTCAAGAGCATCAATTGTATGCAAAGTTTAGGAAGTGCGAATTTTGGTTGCAGCAGATTGCATTTTTGGGGCATATTATATCCCAAGAGGGAATAGCAGTGGATCCAGCAAAGATAGAAGCATCATATCTTGGAAGAAGCAGGAGAATGTTACGGAGATTCGGAGTTTTCTTGGTCTAGCCGGCTATTATCGGAGATTCGTGAAAGATTTCTCTAAGATTGCAGGACCGCTTACAAAGCTCACTCAAAAGAAAACAAAGTTCGTGTGGGATGATAAGTGTGAGAGCAGCTTCCAAGAATTGAAGAAAAGATTGACTACCGCACCTGTTCTTGCATTGCCTAAAGGAAGTCAAGGTTTTGTAATCTATAACGATGCTTCAAAAGAAGGATTGGGTTGTGTGTTGATGCAAAATAGAAGGGTGATTGCATATGCTTCTAGGAAACCAAAGCCGTATGAATTGAATTACCCGACGCATGATTTGGAGTTAGCGGCTATTGTGTTTGCACTCAAGAAATGGAGGCATTATCTGTGGGGTAACAAGTTTGAGGTATTTACTGATCATAAGAGCTTGAAATACTTGTTCTCTAAAAAAGAGTTGAATATGAGGCAAAGGCGGTGGATGGAGCTTTTGGATGATTATAACTGCACAATCAATTATGTGCCTGGTAAAGCAAATGTAGTTGCAGATGCCTTAAGTAGGAAAGCGAGCATGGCAAAACTGGAAGTCAAGGTGCAGGAGTTGTTGGAAGAAGAATTTTTGTGGAAACCACAATTGACTCGGAAAAGGTTACTTTTTGCCACTACGCAAGTTCAATCGACCTTGTTGTCTGAGTTACGAGAGGCTCAACAGAAGGACCAACAATTTCAGAAGATTAAAGAAAGCAACGCAGATTTCAAGTTTCATGATGATGGTGTTTGGAGGTTTATGAATCGGATTTGTGTTCCCAATGAGCCAGAGCTGAAAAAGAAGATTCTTGAAGAAGCCCATAATTCAACATATACTATTCACCCTGGCGGAACAAAGATGTACCGAGATTTGAAGCAACACTATTGGTAGAATAACATGAAAAGAGAAATTGCGGAGTTTCTGGCACGGTGCTTGACTTGCCAGAGAGTCAAAGCGGAACATCAACGACCCGCAGGTTTACTTCAGCTGTTGGAGATTCCTCAATGGAAATGGGAACATATAACTATGGACTTTGTTATGGACCTGCCCAGATCACAAAAGGGTCATGACGCCGTTTGGGTCATAGTGGATAGATTGACTAAGTCGGCGGACTTCTTACCGATGAACAAGGAGGATAGTCCAGAGAAATTGGGAGATATATATGTGGCGGATATTGTAAGATTGCACGGGATGCCCGTGAGTTTTGTATAGGATAGGGATCCTCGTTTTACTTCCCGATTTTGGAAAAGATTGCAAGAAGCTTTGCGAACGAAGCTGAGTTTCAGCACGACTTATCACCCTCAGACTGACGGACAATCGGAGAGGACTATTCAGATTATGGAGGATATGCTGAGGGCATGTGTTTTAGACTTCGGGAAAGGTTGGGAGAAATATCTATCTCTAGCGGAGTTCGCTTATAATAATAGTTATCGGGCCACTATCGGGATGGCCCCATTTGAGGCGTTATATGGACGTAAGTGTCGATCCCCAATTTACTGGGATGAAGTAGGTGAGACGAAGACTTTTGACCCAACCCTTTTACCTGAACTTCTGAAGACTGTTGATAATATCCACCTCATCCGGAAACGGATGCTTACCGCCTAGAGCAGGCAGAAGAGTTATGCAGACCGCCGAAGACGGAGCCTAGAGTTTGAGGTTGGCGACAAGGTGTTCTTGAAGATATCACCCCGGAGGGGACTGATTAAACATGGCAAGGGTGGAAAGTTGAGCCCGAGGTTCGTAGGACCATTTGAGTCAATTGAGAAGGTTGGCAAATTGGCGTATCGCCTGGTACTACCCCAGAACCTCTCCAATATTCACGACGTCTTTCATGTTTCAATTATGCGGAAGTATCGTCCTGATCTGTTGCATATCTTGGAGCCAAAGCCGTTGCAGCTTCGGGAGAACTTGTCTTATGAGGAGAAGCCCATTCGGATCCTAGACCAGCAAGATCGGGAGTTGCGCAACAAAACTATACCAATGGTGAAAGTGCTGTGGGATCATCATGGAGTTGAAGAAGCATCGTGGGAAAGGCGAGACCAGATGGAGCAGCAATATCCAGCTTTATTTCAAAGGTAATATTGAATTTCGGGATGAAATTCTTTTAAGGAGGTGAGGATGTGAGGCCCAACCTCGATTTACGTGCAATACCTCGTTTCATGTGCCCTAATCTAGATTTGCGTGCCTTGACCTAGGTTTAAGAATTGTGTTCGTTTTGTGTGCCATGCATTGAATTACGTGCATTCATTTAGGGTTGCGTGCATTTACTTGGAAAATGTGCGTTCGTCTCGTAGTTCGTGTCCTACCTCATAGTACGTGTCCTAGACCTAGGAAAGCGTGCCCTCACGCTAAACAAGAAAACATCTTACACGAAGCACTAGGTCATTAATTAATCATACAAAATCCACTAACTGTTATTAAATTACTAATTCAACTCACTAGAAGACAAAATTTCACTAAACACTAAGCATTCTTCATTCTTTATTCCTTATTCTTTTTGCACTTCCAACACCCAATTAAATAATACTCCAATAGATGACAAAAAAAAAAAAGATTTTCTATAGCCTTGGCCGACCACTAGGTGGTATTTGTGCATGCTTGCTCAATTCAAATTAACTCTAGACAACTTATGACAACTCTATGACACAAATGCATAAAAATTAGCTCAAAAACCTTTGCAAAAGCTTCCCATACTCGACCAACTCCTCTTTGCCCATACTAGGAATTTCAAATTGCATCTTGAAGACACAAAAAAGCTGAATTACTAAGCCCTAGGCCGACCACTTGCATCAAGAATTGCACAAGCCTTCATTCTTTGTCATTTCTCTCATTTTTCCTCTCAATCTTCTCTCTCTCCCTCTCATTCTTCTCTCTCTCTCTCTCGGCCTTGGCTGAGTTTCTTACCTTCATAGCTCATCTTCATCATACCATAGTTAATCAAGGCAAGCCACAAGCAAAGGAACTCAACCAAGCTAGCTAGGTTGCACGAAAACTCACATGCAATCTTTTGACTCACCATTTTCGGCCTAGGTAAGTTTCCTAGTTTCCATTTCTTTTCTTCTTGTTCTAACCACATGCATGTACTAAGAGCTTGGCCACTAAGCTAGGAAAAATAGAGAAAATTGTGTTGGAATCTCGGCTAAGCAAGGAAGAAGAAGAATTTGATCTTCATCAAAGTTTTGTGCATCTTCTTGTTGATTTGCTAAGGTGAGGGCTAAAACATTTTGAAAATCCTTTAAAAATCCACATGCATGCTCTTAAATGTATGTATTTGCTTCTACATTTGAGATATATGTGTGTTCAGAAGCTTCCTCAACCTTGCATGGCAAGGTTTTGGCTTGAAAATGATGATAGGTGAAATCGGATTGTGTGACAGCTCTCTGACTTGTTGTTTCGAGGTGAGTTTGGCTAGGAAAATGATGTTGAAAATGCATGAATATTGGTAGGTAACTATTTTTACCAGTTTTGAACATTTTTCACAGAAATAGGCCAAAGCTAATTTCGAGTCTAAAGTCCTCAAAATGGAAAATCATTAAAATGTGTCCAAATCTGGAAATCTGGAAAAATGAAGCAGGTTTTGGCAGATGCACTGACCTTGTAGAACTAACCAGATTTGACTTAGTAAATGATTTCCAAAATGCATGAAATTTGGTTTGCTGCTATATTTTTCAGTTCTAGAAATTTTTGTCAGAAATGGACTAAGGCTAAATCTGAATCTAAGGACCTCAGAAACGTCAATTAGTGAAATGTGTGGAAATCTGGACAGTTTTGTGCTATCCCACTGTTTCGGCTATAACTATTGATCCCGAACTCCAAATGATGCAAGGTTTATTTCTAATTTTAGTTCACTTCTTAAGATTTAATTTGACATCTTATTCACTGGAATTGGAGATTTTTTTCTTGTCTTAATTATTGTGGGAAAACAGCCTATTGCAGTGAGGGTTTCACTTGGTTATATGCTTAGAAAATTTGTTGTAACTTCTCTTGTGGTATTAAATGCTTGGGTTTGTGGCGTTGGGATGTTGTGTGGACTGTTTTGAGTACTTGAGGATGTTTGAATTAAATGATGCATGACTTGAGATTGATTTTGAGTTGACTTAGGGTTTAATCACACGGGTAAGCACAAAATGGAAACCCCAATGACTAGGTAGGCTTGCTAAGTGTTGATCATTCAGATATTGTGTGGAATTATATGCTTAGTAGGATGCCCGTAGATGCCCTTATAGCCCTAAATGTGATTTTGATCATTGCATGTTGACAAATAGGCCTTTCCTGCATTCGAGCCCACGTAGATGTTGTTGCATGTGAATTATCTTGATATTTGATTACGTGGACTTTGAAATGAGTTATATGACTTGATTTACATGTGTTACATGGCTGCCCGTTTAATGTTCATATAACTCCATATGTTTTTCAAGTGAAATTACTTGTCTATTCGTGCCTCGCTTGTTTACTTGTCAATGTACAATCCTATGACTGTCCGGAGGCAACCTACTTTGTTGTCCCCCTAATGTGATATATTAAATGTCATAAATGTGCATTGCATACAAGGTTGCAACCTTTAATTTTGGCATGGTAGCGTTCACGCACACCGGGCAGCATCGGGCTTGCCGGTGCAACCGTGATTACCATGGTACCAATTCCCTCTCTCGCTTGGGGCTAGACTTCCTCGGAGAGTTGGGTCGTAGGTTTTGGGGTACATCCGGAGTACACCCACTTGGCGTGTTAAGGGGATGATTTGAAGTCGGCCGCAACAACTGAGAGCAAAAGCTCACCGTATCCTTTTACTATGTGTATAAGTACTCTCGCTTGGTTCCTAGAGGACCTCGGGGGGGAAAGACGGGTAATTGTGTTCCTTTACTTTTGTATTATTATTCTGTACTTAATTGTGTTATATTCATGCTTGCAAAAAGGATTTTCATAAGTTGAACCGGAAAATGAGTTTCAAAACCTATTTTTCGTTCCCCTTCGCTGAGTTCATAAGGACTCACCCTATTTTATCATCTCAGGTGAAGAAGATCAAGAACAAGTACCCGAGGACAACGTGCCTATCGATGATTCCTTGGAGTGATTGCCTGTCTTATATGCTTTACATGATTATGGCCACTTGTGAACTCCATGCTACTTGAAGACTATTTCTTTTATGTTGCTTGTTGTTTGTAATGTAAAAGACCCCCGTTGTAATTTGGGGTCTAATTTTGGTTTGTACTGATATTAACTAGACGGACACTAGATACTACTATGGTTATTTTGCTATTATTATTGCTAGTATCTATAATAGGATCGTGTAGTATTAGGTAAGGGCTAAGTAAAATGAACCAATCAAATCTTAAGCAGGTACTCGTTGTTAAGCAAAGATCAACAGGCACTTTCATAACGAGAATAAACAAACAAACGAGACATAGTATTATGCTAGGTTATTAATCAACGTGTCATCGAGATAGTTAGTAGTCGTTTCAATTGATGGTAAATAGTAATCCTAGTTGGAAATGAAATTGAGATTGGAAAATTTTGAGGCGTTTAGAGAATTAGGCCAAACCAAATAGCCCAATTATAGCCGTTATGCTGCCGGTTTTCCGAAAAATTTTGAAGTTTAGACTAAAACATTAAGTGCTAAATCTTCATAAACGATTAAGTGTGTGATGTGAACTGAATATTTAGATTACACCCTAGTCTAACCTTATAGGCCAGGTTGGAGCGTGACACCTTATATTAGAATGGTATCAGAGCTTAGATTGCTTAAGCTGGGTTTAACTCTCGGACCATGGGTAGAGTCCTAAGATAATTAGGATGGCTTGTATATATGTTATTGTGTGATAATGTTAAATGTGCCTTCTATGTTTTATGTGTTTAAGTGATTAACATGCCTTAATTGTTTCTAGAATTGTATCTATATTATGTTGCATATCTTATGCATTAAATTCTTAATTGTCATATTTCAATAAATTGTGCATCGTAATATGTGCCTATAGATGGCTGGCCCTAGCACCCGTACTACTAATAGGAGCAGTGAACCCCAAGACACCGGAGATGCTTATGAAACTAATCCCGGCATAGCTATGTTTAACATGATGAAAAATGCCATGGATCGCATATCACGTGTGATGGAGCGTCAGGATGCACGTGAAGCCAATAACCACAACAACAACAGGAATGATGGTAACCATGGGAGACACAGCAGAATGAGGGAGTTCCTTGACTTTTGCCCGTCCAAATTCCACGGGGAAGCTGATGATGAGAAAGCAGAGGCTTGGCTGTCCGAGATCGAGAGGATTTTCAGGCCACTTGATTATACTAATGAAGAAAAGGTGGAGTTCGCGGTGTTTTTGTTGCACGAGGATACTGAACATTGGTGGCACACTGTGGAGGCACTATGGGAAACTGATCAGACACCTCGCTTGTGGGGTAATTTCATTAAGGCATTCAAGGAGAAATATGTACATGCAGTTTCCAAGCAGAGGCAGATTGAGGAGTTCATGTACTTGACCTAGGGTAACATGACGGTGGCCCAGTACGAGGCTCGTTTTGACCGACTGTCCCGTTATGCTCAATATATGGTTAGTACTCCGGAGGCGAAGATGTGAAAATTTACTACTGGATTGAGGCCAGAGATTCAGGACCAGTTGGCTTCTCATGACCTCGATACCTATTCTGCTCTCTTTGCTGCTACCTTTCGAGTTGAGAAGAGGAAACTAGATAGAGCCGGTTTGAGTTAGCCGAACAAGAAACCATACCAGCCTTCAGGTCAGCAGAGGAAATTCCAGAGTCAGAGTCGTAATCAAGGCCAGAGCCAGAACAGACCAGTGAATAACCGTAGCCCGACTAAAGCGCCATCAACCTCTTCCACCCGCGGATCTACAGGTAGTTCACCTGCTACTCAGTCTATCAACTGTTCTTATTGTGACAAGAAGGGGCATACCGAGGCCCAGTGTTAGAAGAAGTCAGGACGATGTATGAGGTGTGGCAGTGATCAGCATCAGATCAAGGATTGCCCTAAACGGTAGGTAGGACAGAATCAGGGTAAACCAGCTGGTAGAGGCAAGACTCCAGTTCCTAGAGTTCAGGCTCGAGCTTATGCTATTGAGTGCGAGGAGATTCCAGATGAGACCGCTGTTGTTGAAGGTACATTCTTCATACTGAATCAACCTGTTAGGGTGCTAATTGATCTGGGTGCTACTCATTCGTTTATTACTCCCTTATGTGTGGAACGTGTGAAACTGAAAGTTGTATGTTTGCCATACGAAGTAGAAGTTGGTACTCCAATGGGTTCTAAACTTGTTACTAGCTCAGCTTGTAAAGCATGTAAAATTCAAATTAAGGATAGGGAATTCTCTGCCAATCTTATTGTATTACCTTTTCGAGACTATGAGGTCATTTTAGGGATGGACTGGTTGGCAAAACACCATGTCCAACATGATTGTCGGGCGAAGATTATAACGTTCCGGGTACCTGGTCAACCAATACTGGAGGTAATGGGTCGAAGAGATTTCACCGGGAGTTCCATCATTTCATCTACGAAAGCAGTGAAGTCCTTGAGAAAAGGGTGTAGCGGATACTAAGTTTACCTCATCAACAGGCTGTCGGACAATGCTAAGTTGGAGGAGATGCCTGTGATCAAAGACTATGTAGATGTGTTTCTAGAAGAATTACCTGGTTTACCCCCAAATCGGGAAATCAAGTTTGTTATAGAGTTACTGCCTGGCGCCCAGCCGATATCTAAAGCTCCTTATCGTATGGCACTGGCCGAGCTACAAGAATTGAAGGACCAATTGCAAGGATTGTTGAAGAAGGGGTTTGTTCAACCAAGTTCTTCTCCGTGGGGTGCGCCAGTTCTATTTGTAAAGAAGAAAGAAGGAACATTGAGGTTATATATCAATTACCGAGGACTGAACCAAGTGACTGTCAAGAATAAATACCCATTTCCCTTGATCGACGAGTTATTTGATCAACTGCAAGGAGCCAAAGTGTATTTGAAACTCGACTTGAGACAAGGGTATTATCAGTTGCGGATCAAAAAGGATGATGTGCCTAAAACAACTTTCAGGACGAGATATGGGCATTATGAATATGTAGTTATGCCTTTTGGACTAACTAATGCCCCTGCAGCTTTTATGGATTTGATGCACAGGGTATTTCAACCCTACTTGGACCAATTTGTGGTGATCTTCATTGATGACATTTTGGTATACTCGAAATCTGAGGCGGAGCATGAGCAACATCTGCCGTTGGTACTGCAGAAACTTCAAGAGCATCAATTGTATGCAAAGTTTAGCAAGTGCGAATTTTGGTTGCAGCAGATTGCATTTTTGGGGCATATTATATCCCAAGAGGGAATAGCAGTGGATCCAGCAAAGATGGAAGCAATGATATCTTGGAAGAAGCCGGAGAATGTTACGGAGATTTGGAGTTTTCTTGGTCTAGCCGGCTATTATCGGAGATTCGTGAAAGATTTCTCTAAGATTGCAGGATTGCTTACAAAGCTCACTCAAAAGAAAACAAAGTTTGTGTGGGATGATAAGTGTGAGAGCAGCTTCCAAGAATTGAAGAAAAGATTGACTTCCGCACCTGTTCTTGCATTGCCTGAAGGAAGTCAAGGTTTTGTAATCTATAGCGATGATTCAAAAGAAGGATTGGGTTGTGTGTTGATGCAAAATGGAAGGGTGATTGCATATGCTCCTAGGAAACCAAAGCCGTATGAATTGAATTACCCGACGCATGATTTGGAGTTAGCGGCTATTGTGTTTGCACTCAAGAAATGGAGGCATTATCTGTGGGGTAACAAGTTTGAGGTATTTACTGATCATAAGAGCTTGAAATACTTGTTCTCTCAAAAAGAGTTGAATATGAGGCAAAGGCGGTGGATGGAGCTTTTGGATGATTATAACTGCACAATCAATTATGTGCCTGGTAAAGCAAATGTAGTTGCAGATGCCTTAAGTAGGAAAGCGAGAATGGCAAAACTGGAAGTCAAGATGCAGGAGTTGTTGGAGGAAGCATTTTTGTGGAAACCACAATTGACTCGGAAATGGTTACTTTTTTCCACTACGCAAGTTCAATCGACCTTGTTGTCTGAGTTACGAGAGGCTCAACAGAAGGACCAACAATTTCAGAAGATTAAAGAAAGCAACGCATATTTCAAGTTTCATGATGATGGTGTTTGGAGGTTTAGGAATCGGATTTGTGTTCCCAATGAGCCAGAGCTGAAAAAGAAGATTCTTGAAGAAGCCCATAATTCAAGATATACTATTCACCCCGGCGGAACAAAGATGTACCGGGATTTGAAGCAACACTATTGGTGGAATAACATGAAAAGAGAAATTGTGGAGTTTTTGGCACGGTGCTTGACTTGCCAGAGAGTCAAAGCGGAACATCAACGACCCGCATGTTTACTTCAGCCGTTGGAGATTCCTCAATGGAAATGGGAACATATAACTATGGACTTTGTTATGGACCTGCCCAGATCACAAAAGGGTCATGACGCCATTTGGGTCATAGTGGATAGATTGACAATGTCGGCGGACTTCTTACCGATGAACAATGAGGATAGTCCTGAGAAATTGGGAGATATATATGTGGCGGAGATTGTAAGATTGCACGGGATGCCCGTGAGTTTTGTATCGGATAGGGATCCTCGTTTTACTTCCCGATTTTGGAAGAGATTGCAAGAAGCTTTGGGAACGAAGCTGAGTTTCAGCACGGCTTATCACCCTCAGGCTGACAGACAATCGGAGATGACTATTCAGATTCTAGAGGATATGCTGAGGGCGTGTGTTTTAGACTTCGGGAAAGGTTGGGAGAAATATCTATCTCTAGCGGAGTTCGCTTACAATAATAGTTGTCAGGCCACTATCGGGATGGCCCTATTTGAGGCGTTGTGTGGATATAAGTGTCGATCCCCAATTTACTGGGATGAAGTAGGTGAGAGGAAGACTTTTGACCCAACCATTTTACCTGAACTTATGAAGACTGTTGATAATATCCACCTCATCCGGAAACGGATGCTTACCGCCCAGAGCAGGCAGAAGAGTTTTGCAGATTGCCGAAGACGCAGCCTAGAGTTTGAGGTTGGCGACAAGGTGTTCTTGAAGATATCACCCCGGAGGGGACTGATTAACATGGCAAGGGTGGAAAGTTGAGCCCGAGGTTCGTAGGACCATTTGAGTTAATTGAGAAGGTTGGCAAATTGGCGTATCGCCTGGTACTACCCCAGAACCTCTCCAATATTCACGACGTCTTTCATGTTTCAATGCTGCGGAAGTATCGTCCTGATCCGTTGCATATCTTGGAGCCAGAGCCGTTGCAGCTTCGGGAGAACTTGTCTTATGAGGATAAGCCCATTCGGATCCTAGACCAGCAAGATCGGGAGTTGCGCAACAAAACTATACCAATGGTGAAAGTGTTGTGGGATCATCATGGAGTTGAAGAAGCAACGTGGGAAAGGCGAGACCAGATGGAGCTGCAATATCCAGCTTTATTTCAAAGGTAATATTGAATTTCGGGACGAAATTCTTTTAAGGAGGGGAGGATGTAAGGCCCAACCTCGATTTGTGTGCGATACCTCGTTTCGTGTGCCCTAATCTAGATTTGCGTGCCTTGACCTAGGTTTAAGAATTGTGTTCGTTTTGTGTGACATGCATTGAATTACGTGCATTCATTTAGGGTTGCATGCATTTACTTAGAAAACGTGCGTTCGTCTCGTAGTTCGTGTCCTACCTCATAGTATGTGTCCTAGACCTAAGAAAGCGTGCCCTCACGCTAAACAAGAAAGCATCTTACACGAAGCACTAGGTCATTAATTAATCCTACAAAATCTACTAACTATTATTAAATTACTAATTCAACTCACTAGAAGACAAAATTTCACTAAACACTAAGCATTCTTCATTCTTTATTCCTTATTCTTTTTGCATTTCCAACACCCAATTAAATAATACTCCAATAGATGACAAAAAAAAAAAAAAAAGATTTTCTATAGCCTTGGCTGACCACTAGGTGGTATTTGTGCATGCTTGCTCAATTCAAATTAACTCTAGACAACTTATGACAACTCTATGACACAAATGCATAAAAATTAGATCAAAAACCTTTGCAAAAGCTTCCCATACTCGACCAACTCCTCTTTGCCCATACTAGGAATTTCAAATTGCATCTTGAAGACACAAAAAAGCTGAATTACTAAGCCCTAGGCCGACCACTTGCATCAAGAATTGCAAAAGCCTTCATTCTTTGTCATTTCTCTCATTTTTCCTCTCAATCTTCTCTCTCCCCCTCTCATTCTTCTCTCTCTCTCTCTCGGCCTTGGCTGAGTTTCTTACCTTCATAACTCATCTTCATCATACCATAGTTAATCAAGGCAAGCCACAAGCAAAGGAACTCAACCAAGTTAGCTAGGTTGCAAGAAAACTCACATGCAATCTTTTGACTCACCATTTTCGGCCTAGGTAAGTTTCCTAGCTTCCATTTCTTTTATTCTTGTTCTAACCACATGCATGTACTAAGAGCTTGGCCACTAAGCTAGGAAAAATAGAGAAAATTGAGTTGGAATCTCGGCTAAGCAAGGAAGAAGAAGAATTTGAGCTTCATCAAAGTTTTGTGCATCTTCTTGTTGATTTGCTAAGGTGAGGGCCAAAACATTTTGAAAATCCTTTAAAAATCCACATGCATGCTCTTAAATTTATGTCTTTGCTTCTGCATTTGAGATATATGTGTGTTCAAAAGCTTCCTCAACCATGCATGGCAAGATTTTGGCTTGAAAATGATGATAGGTGAAATCGGATTGTGTGACAGCTCTCTGACTTGTTGTTTCGAGGTGATTTTGGCTAGGAAATTAATGTTTAAAATGCATGAAAATTTGTAGATGACTATTTTTGCCAGTTTTGAACATTTTTCACAGAAATAGGCCAAAGCTAATTTCGACTCTAAAGTCCTCAAACTGGCAAATCATTAAAATGTGTCCAAATCTGGAAATCTGGAAAAATGAAGCAGGTTTTGGCAGATGCACTGACCTTGTAGAACGAACTAGATTTGACTTAGTAAATGATTTCCAAAATGCATAAAATTTGGTGTGATGCTATATTTTTTAGTTCTGGACATTGTTGTCAGAAATGGACTAAGGCTAAATCTGACCCTAAGGACCTCAAAAACGTCAATTAGGGAAATGTGGGCAAATCTGGACAGTTTTATGCTATTCCACTGTTTCGGCTATAACTATTGATCCCGAACTCCAAATGATGCAAGGTTTGTTTCTGATTTTAGTTCACTTATTAAGATTTAATTTGACATCTTATTCACTAGAATTGGAGATTTTTTGCTTGTCTTAATGATTGTGGGAAAACAGCCTATTGCAGTGAGGGTTTCACTTGGTTATATGCTTAGAAAATTTGTTGTAACTTCTCTTGTGGTATTAAATGCTTGGGTTTATGGTGTTGGGATGTTTTGTGGACTGTTTTGAGTACTTGAGGATGTTTGAATTAAATGATGCATGACTTGAGATTGATTTTGAGTTGACTTAGGGTTTAATCACACGGGTAAGCACGAAATGGAAATCCCAATGACTAGGTAGGCTTGCTAAGTGTTAATCATTCAGATATTGTGTGGAATTATATGCTTAGTAGGATGCCCGTAGATTCCCTTATAGCCCTAAATGTGATTTTGATCAATGCATGTTGACAAATAGGCCTTTCTTGCATTCGAGCCCACATAGATGTTGTTGCAAGTGAATTATCTTGATATTTGATTACGTGGACTTTGAAATGAGTTATATGACTTGATTTACATGTGTTACATGGCTGCCCGTTTAATGTTCATATAACTCCATATGTTTTTCAAGTGAAATTACTTGTCTATTTGTGCCTCGCTTGTTTACTTGTCAATGTACAATCCTATGACTGTCCGGAGGCAACCTACTTTGTTGTCCCCCTAATGTGATATATTAAATGTCATAAATGTGCATTGCATACAAGGTTGCAACCTTTCATTCTGGCATGGCAGCGTTCACGCACACCGGGTGGCATCGGGCTTGCCAGTGCAACCGTGATTACCATGGTACCAATTCCCTCTCTCGCTTGGGGGCTAGACTTCCTCGGAGAGTTGGGTCGTAGGATTCGGGGTACATCCGGAGTACACCCACTTGGCATGTTAAGGGGATGATTTGAAGTCGGCCGCAACAACTGAGAGCAAAAGCTCACCATATCCTTTTACTATGTGTATAAGTACTCTCACTTGGTTCCTAGAGGACCTTGGGGAGGAAAGATAGGTAATTGTGTTCCTTTACTTTTGTATTATTATTCTGTACTTAATTGTGTTATATTCATGCTTGCAAAAAGGATTTTCATAAGTTGAACCGGAAAATGAGTTTCAAAACCTATTTCTCATTCCCCTTCGCTGAGTTCATAAGGACTCACCCTCTTTTATCATCTCAGGTGAAGAAGATCAAGAACAGGTACCCAAGGACGACGTGCCTAACGATGATTCCTTGGAGTGATTGCCTGTCTTATATGCTTTACGTGATTATGGCTACTTGTGAACTCCATGCTACTTGAAGGCTATTTCTTTTATGTTGCTTGTTGTTTGTAATGTAAAAGACCCCCATTGTAATTTGGGGTCTAATTTTGGTTTGTACTGATATTAACTAGGCGGACACTAGACACTACTATGGTTATTTTGCTATTATTACTGCTAGTATCTATAATAGGATCGTGTAGTATTAGGTAAGGGCTAAGTAAAATGAACCAATCAAATCTTAAGCAGGTACTCGTTGTTAAGCAAAGATCAACAAACACTTTCATAACGAGAATAAACAAACAAACGAGACATAGTATTATGCTAGGTTATTAATCAACGTGTCATCGAGATAGTTAGTAGTTGTTTCAATTGATGGTAAATAGTAATCCTAGTTGGAAATGAAATTGAGATTGGAAAATTTTGAGGCGTTTAGAGAATTAGGCCAAACCAAATAGCCCAATTACAGCCGTTATGCTGCCGGTTTTCCAGAAAATTTTGGAATTTAGACTAAAACATTAAGTGCTAAATCTTCATAAACGATTAAGTGTGTGATGCGACCTGAATATTTAGATTACACCCTAGTCTAACCTTATAGGCCGGGTTGGGGCGTGACACTGGTTGCTTCTGAATCATCAGGATTAGTTTGTATAGGGTTGTGTGTACGTGTTCTTGTGGTGTCCGTGTAGAACGGAGTCACAGGGGTCTACATAAGAACTGGCTCTTTGTATGGTGGAATCGTCTTAGAGGATGAATCCTTTTCAAACGGATCAAAGGAATCAAAGGACGAAATGACTGAGGAAATTTCACTAGGACCTTCTTTCTCGTCTTCATCACCCCACCCGATTGGGATAATTTTCTCTTTGGAGAGATAATAAGGAGGTGGTGTGAGATCAACCCAATAAGCTTTTTCGTAATTGCCACTTGGTATCCAGACTGCATGATCTGGCTTTGGATTATGTTTCCAAGGATGAGAGGACTGCTTCTTCGGCTTAGCTGGCTGTTTAAGCTTTTGAGCGAGTCGTTCTCTTTTTCTCTTGAACTCGTCTGAATCAAGATAATGCTTCTCTGAAGAATATTTCTACATGTTGATCATGTTGATGTTGTTCCAAGAACGAACTTGTTTGGAAGGGTTCTGAACTGGAGCAGCTTTCTACAGTTTTTTCCAGTTAATAGGATTCTGCTGGTGATATCTGTGGTTTCTGTGGAAAGCCTTGTGGAGGTCATTATATTGGTCATAACAACCTTGTCTGAGATGATCATGGGCTTCTTTTGTCCATGCAACATGTTCCCTGAAATCCGACCATATTTTCTCAATGGCAGCATTCTGGGCTTTTGCATTCATGTTGCCCCAAGCGGAATCTTCACTATTCCGGACAAGGACTAAAGCAACTTCATTTAATGAAGGAAAAGTTGACACGACAGAAAGAGATTCCTAATAATTCACAATAAGACAAACCTGACACGACTAAAGCGGTTTCCTTTAATAAAGGAAATCTCGCTTATTACAAACAGACAAACGAGACATGACATAAAGATTTTTGTCATATCCTATTATTACAAGACAACAAACCTATTTATATGACACGAGAAGCTTCGTCATGGGGTCCACCCGGGATTCTTGGATCTTGTCTGCAATGAGTCACCATCTGTCATTATTAAGAACTGCCATAGGATAATAATTAAGCCAATACCAAAGATACAAGAATTGCATCTATGAAAAGTCATAATTATTAAAATCAAGAACTGTATCCTATGGTTTTTCATGTTGGGGATTGTGACGAACAACGTTGCGCATATAATAGACAGAGGATAACAGATTAATAATTCTTCTGAGCTTGATCTCAATGAATTCTTCAAAGAAATCAGTGATCCGACTTCTGGCGAATGATCGAGGTATCTTTATCTTGATCTCTTCAGGTAGGGCTTCTAGAAATTGAGCTTGCTGGTCTGAACTCAAATCATAAAATGTCTGAGACTGGCCATCAGTGGGATCTGGATTTGAACTGGAACTACCTGGAATAAGACCTGGAACAAGGGAAGCTGGAAGTTTGCATCCATCTGGATTTACCAGGCATACAGCTTTCTCGGATGGCAGAGTGTGAGAGAGAAAATCAGCAAGGATATTCTCTTTGCCTGGGATGTGTCGCATTGTCCAGTTGAATTGGGAAATCCATTATGTCCATTGGATGAGTTATGGATCTGGAATATCATTCTACTTTCTTCTGAGAACGCCCTGAAATCCTTTAAAATCTGTTTCAATAATAAAAGGATTCTGAGCAAGATAAAACTTGAATTTTTTGATTCCCTGAATAACTGCAAGAACTTCTCTTTTGAAAGAGGGATAATTGTGTTGTGCTGGCATGAAAGATCCTGACTTATAACCACAGACTTGTCTGTGTCCATTGTCTTCTTCAATGAGGACTGCTGCCCAAAAATCAAGGGAAGCATCAGTCTGCAAAATGAGTTATCCTGGACTTGGGATCTTGAGAGGAGGAGGTGCCTTGCATAACTCCTTTAGCTTCTGAACTGCAACTATGGCTTCAGGAGACCAATTTCCAATGTTGGATTTTCGGAGGTATTTGGAAATCTGACAAACCAAGAAAATCAATAGCATTTAGACCAATTTTCATCTTGGATTCAGCAAGACCTAATCCATGCTGGTAGGTTAGTTCCTAGAATTGTCGGAGATGCTGATGGTGTTCTTCAGCTGTGTCACTGAATATCAAAACATCATCAATGTAGACAATACAGTTCTGCGCGAGTGGCCTATAAACATCATCCATTCTGTGCTGGAACTCGGACGGTGCATCCTTGAGACCGAATGGCATGACATTCCATTCATAATGACCTTGTGGAACAACAAAAGCAGTTTTGAATCGGTCAGCTTCAGTAATACCAATCTGCCAAAATCCTGATTTCATATCAAATTTGGAAAAGGATTTGGCTTTGGACAGCTTCTGAAGGAGTTGTTCACTTCTTGGAAGAGGGTATCTCATATCCTGCAATTGATCATTGAGTTGGCGATAATCTATCACCAATCTTTTCTTTCCTCGAACTTGTTCAGATCTTTTGGTGACATAAAAGGCATGACTTGCCCACGGAGATCTGGATGGTCAGATGAGACCTTGCTCGAGTAGTGCTTGAATTTCTGCTTGACAAAGATCTTCATCTTTTGGCATTCCTGGATGAGAGGCGGTTTGATGTGGCATCTGCCAATTCTCTTTGTAAGGTAGAGAGACAAAGTGTTTCACTCTTTCCCAAAACTTTTTTGAAAGATCACTGCATCATGAAAGGAGGAGGCTTCTTTCTTCAGCAAATTCATCATCTTGAATGGCTGAAACCTGTGAGGGCAATTTCTATAAGGATACCCAAGGGGTATACAGATTATGCAGTAATTGGAAACCATTTGTTTGAAATGAGAATGGAGCAAGTAAGGTGAGGAAATTCAATCCTAAAAGAAGATCTTCACAGCATTGATCATACTGGTAAAAGCTGTGTCGGACTGAGACATCTGGGGATAAGTGTATGGGAATGGTCATGGAATGTGCTTCACTTGCAAATCCACTACCAGAAGTAGTGGTAAAGGTTTCTCTGGAGGATATCCAAAATTCAGGAGGAAGACACTTGGATTTCATGAAAGAAATACATGATCCTGTGTCTAGAAGTGCAGTAATAGTGATTGGAACATATCCTGGAGAGTTTACAACAAGCTTTATGTATGGTTTATAGATTTTTCCTGGAGAAAAGGTAGCTTTGGAAGTGGTAACGATTGGTTGTTCAGAGGTTTTGTGTATTTTGGCTATGGAGAAGTTTGGTTCTGAATCATAGGATTCGGATTCTGAGGTGAGTTATGAGGATGAGGTTGTATCAAGGTTCAGGACGGCTTGATCTGGTTCGGAAGTCCATGTGTATAGTTGGTCATCAAAGTTTTGAGTTGAGATGAACTGAACAAGCTTGGCTGGTAGCTTCTTGGTCTTTTTGAGGCAACAATCCTTTGCAAAATGTCCTTTCTTTCGACAAAGAAAACACTTAGTGGAAGAAGAGGGTTTTGATCTTTTCTTCACAAATTTGAACTTCTTGAAAGGTTTTCTGGACTTGTGAAACCTTTTCTGATGTTTGTGCTTCTTGTATTTGTGACACGAAAATGGAGAGTAGTTGTGAGTGTGACAGCCAAACTTTTGGAAATCTTTTCTGCAAAAGGTATCCATTGTTTTCTGCTCGTTGCTTTTGAAGAGCTTGCCAAGTCGCTTGGACTCACATTGGTCTTGAATGAGCTTTCTGGCCATCTGGTATAAGTGAGCAAGACTCACCTGTCTTAGATCTGCAATATTGGCTCGTTTGAACTCTGTTTCGAGCAATTCAGGAAGTGGTTGTGGCATGTTAAAGATGAACGCCTTCTTGATGGTTTCTGTATTTTTTCCAAAGATAAAATACAGATCTTCCTGTCTGAGATAGTAATCTCCAAGTTTTGCAACATCACAGTATTTGTTGAGTAAGAACTCTTTTTCTGCCTTTTCAATCTCTTGGGCTGTTTGTCCTACGAAAATGTTTCGTAGGCATCTTAGGAATATCTGAATAGGATCTGCATCTGTCAGGATGATCTGTCTTTCTTCTTCTGTTAGCATCCTTGTCCACCAACTGCGGAGTGATCCTGTAAAAGCAGCAACAAGACGGTCAATGATATCTCTTATCTCAAGAGTAGGATTTCGGAGAGATTCTCCATTTATCCATGCATCCATTTTCTCAAGATATTTAAGTTTATCATCAGGAGGAATTGCATCAATGTTCTAGAATTGCTTGTGATCAGGAGCATATGGGATGAAAACTTTTCCTTTATTGTTTTGTTGTCTCTGAGGTTGCTGTTGTAGAACCTGTGGGACTTGTGCTTGTGTTTGGTTTCGGTGTTCTCCTGCTTGAGAAGTTTCTCCTTGGTCACTGGTTGCTTCTGAATCATCAGGATTAGTTTGTTCAGGGTTGTGTGTATGTGTTCTTGTGGTGTCCGTGTAGAACGGAGTCATAGGGGTCTGCATAAGAACTGGCCCTTTGTTTGGTGGAATCGTCTGAGAGGATGAATCCTTTTCAAATGGATCAAAGGAATCAAAGGATGAAATGACTGAGGAAATTTCACTAGGACCTTCTTTCTCGTCTTCATCACCCCACCCGGTTGGGATAATTTTCTCTTTGGAGAGATAATGATGAGGTGGTATGAGATCAACCCAATAGGCTTTTTCGCAATTGCCACTTGGTATCTAGACTACATGATCTGGCTTTGGATTATGCTTCCAAGGATGAGAGGACTGCTTCTTCGGCTTAGCTGTCTGTTTGAACTTTTGAGCTAGTCGTTCTCTTTTTCTCTTGAACTCGTCTGAATCAAGATAATGCTTCTCTGAAGAAGAATTCTACATGTTGATCATGTTGATGTTGTTCCAAGAACGAGCTTGTCCGGAAGGGTTCCGAACTGGAGCAGCTTTATGCAGTTTTTTCCAGTTAATAGGATTCTGCTGGTGATATCTGTGGTTTCTGTGGAAAGCCTTGTGGAGGTCATTATATTGGTCATAACAACCTTGTCTGAGATGATCATGGGCTTCTTTTGTCGATGCAACATGTTCCCTGAGATCTGACTATATTTTCTCAATGGCAGCATTTTGGGCCTTTGCATTCATGTTGCCCCAATTGATTGCTGACTCAATTGGTCCAACATCTTGTGGCATGGTTTTGGTAACTTGCCATTTACCAACATATGCATTGTCGGCTTCTCCTGTACAGTAGATGTCTTTAGGAAAATTGATAGAATAGACATATCTAAAGGACCTAGATCTGGTAGCAAAGGGTTTTCTGATACAGTGTGGACAGGACTGAGGATGTCCAGCAAGTTGACATTTTTCACATGGTTCAGCTGGTTGGGATTCTGTTGGAAATGATATGGCGACACGACCTGGTTCTAGATGATTTTTAGAGATTCTTGGTGAATCATGGATGATTGGTCGGTTATGGCTTCTTTCATAATCATTTTTCCAACGAGGAGGGAAAGTGAGTTCATGTTTGGTGTAGATTTTTGGTTGGGTAACATTACTATCACCTAACATGTGGACTCGAGGCTTACAGTTGTGGTCCATGGAAAAGAGATGGGTTTGAACTTTATAGGTCATAGAATGATGGAGTGCAACAACAGTTTCATTTGGGTTCATATCAGCTCCTTAAAGTTGGATAAGGACCTGTATGGTTTGAGAAAGGGTAGGACGGGAAAGATCAAGGGTGAAGTTTGGTTCAACCTGGATGAGAACATGGCCATTGTGAAGACCTGCTTCAACGGCACAGATGAGTGCATCATCAAACTTACGCCACCTGGTATCTAGTAAAGAGACTAGACATGAAACATTTTTTTCGACAAGAAAACTAGGCTGTAAGGCTAGACGAATGGCTCCAAGGTGTAAACCTTTGTAACCTTTATGTCTATATCTACGGAGATCAGGTTCAGAAAGTATAGGAAGATAGGTTTCTGTGCGGGATGAGGATACGGATTGTACAAAGACTGTAGAGGATTTATACACGGCCGTAAGGGCTGCTGGCTTGGTAGGTAATAGAGATTTGAACTTTTGTGTGAGCTGGGAAGTTTAGTAATATGAGTATGGGTTTAATGGAGAGAGTTTGAAAAGTTCACCTAGTTTGGTAGATGGAGGTGTTTGGGTTATGTCTACCTCATAGTGAGATACGGAAGGATCGAAGGAAGTGACTTCAGAGTTGTTAGCAACAACTTCTTGTTCTGGTAGGGGAAGATCAGCCATGGTGGATACACTGGTCATGACTGGACTTACTGCGGGACTTACTGCGCCTTTCATTCACTCTTTAACGGCTATTGCCCTATTGCCAAAGACTCTAGTATTCAACACACAAGTATTGTTTAAGACCTTCAATACCAAAATGGGGAAGTGCTATAGTTAACTAGGCTCTGAGAACACTAAGGGTAAGGCGGGAAGCAGGAGGCAGAAGACATAACTAAAGGCTAAGAGTAGAAAGAAGAAAGATGTAAGCTGTTTGAGAGAAAGAAAGATGTGTTTCAATCCAAATCTGACTCTACCCCTTTAGTCAGGGGTTTTTCATTATTTATAGGAAAACCATTACAAAGCAAATAATTACAAGCGAAATCTTCACTATTCCTAACAAGGACTAAAGCAGTTTCCTTTAATAAATGAAAAGTTGACACGACATAAAGAGATTCCTAATAATTCACAATAAGACAAACCTGACACGACTAAAGCGGTTTCCTTTAATAAAGGAAATCTCGCTTATTACAAACAGACAAACGAGACATGACATAAAGATTCTTGTCATATGCTATTATTACAAGACAACAAACCTATTTACATGACACGAGAAGCTTCGTCATGGGGTCCACCCGGGATTCTTGGATCTTGTCTGCAATGAGTCACCATCTGTCATTATTAAGATTGATATACCACTAAGGGTAAGGCGGGAAGCGGGAGGCGGAAGACATAACTAAAGGCTAAGAGTAGAAAGAAGGAAGATGTAAGCTGTTTGAGAGAAAGAAAGATGTGTTTCAATCCAAATCTGACACTGCCCCTTTAGTCAGGGGTTCCTCATTATTTATAGGCAAACCATTACAAAGCAAATAATTACAAGTGGAATCTTCACTATTCTTGATAAGAACTAAAGCAGCTTCCTTTAATAAAGGAAAAGCTGACACGACATAAAGAGATTCCTAATAATTCACAATAAGACAAACCTGACGCGACTAAAGCAGTTTCCTTTAATAAAGGAAATCTCGCTTATTATAAACAAACAAACGAGACATGACATAAAGATTATTGTGATATCCTATTATTACAAGACAACAAGCCTATTTACATGACACGAGAAGCTTCGTCATGGGGTCCACCCGGGATTATTGGATCTTGTTTGCAATGAGTCACCATTTGTCATTATTAAGATCGATATCATCCCACCACTCTTGACTGTTCTGGCTACTAAAATCATCTCCCCCCCATGGGTCCTAGTCAGGCCCAAGGTCTGTAGTGGAATAGACATCTTCTTGAGAAAAATTATGGAAGGCGAGAAGATACTCATTAAAAGTGGGGCTATCAGGGGAGCGGACGTGCCAAAATTCTCGGGGATTAGAAACATCTAGACCATGGGCTCTAGCAGTAGCTCTTTTGACGGTAAGGCATTGTTCCCAAGAAATAAAATATTCCCAAGGCTCCTACTGGAGGTGGAAATGGTTGATTGGAATGATGGTTGGCGAAATGATGCGATTCCAAACATCTGTGAGGCATATGATGAAAACCTGCTGGTACTGAATAATTTGTCCGGTGATAAGTGGTGGAGGGTCAAATGACTGAAACACCTGTGAGAGTAGCTTGACGAAGCGGGATTCTGGGAACACACGAACATGTCTCTGAATGAGCTCTGGATCAAAAAGAACTGCCATAGGATAATAATTAAGCCAATACCAAAGATACAAGAATTGCATCTTTGAAAAGTCATAATTATTAAAATAAAGAACTGTATCCCATGGTTCTTCATGTTGGCGATTGTAACGAACAATGTTGCGCACATAATAGACAGAGGATAACAGATCAATAATTCTTCTAAGCTTGATCTCAATGAATTCTTCAAAGAAATTAGTGATCCGGCTTCTGGCGAATGATCGGAGTATCTTTATCTTGATCTCTTCAGGTAGGGCTTCTAGAAATTGAGCTTGCTGGTCTGAACTCAAATCATAAAATGTCTGAGACTGGCCATCAGTGGGATCTGGATTTGAACTGGAACTACCTGGAATAAGACCTGGAACAAGGGAAGCTGGAAGTTTACGTCCATCTGGATTTACCATGCATATAGCTTTCTCGGATGGCGGAGTGCGAGAGAGAAAATCAGCAAGGATATTCTCTTTGTCTGGGATGTGTCGCATTGTCCAGTTGAATTGGGAAATCCATTATGTCCATTGGATGAGTTGTGGATCTGGAATATCATTCTACTTTCTTCTGAGAACGCCCTGAAATCCTTTAAAATATATTTCAATAATGAAAGGATTCTGAGCAAGATAAAACTTGAATTTTTTGATTCCCTGAATAACTGCAAGAACTTCTCTTTTGAAAGAGGGATGTTGTGTTGGCGTGAAAGATCCTGACTTATAACCACAGACTTGTCTGTGTCCATTGTCTTCTTCAATGAGGACTGCTGCCCAAAAATCAAGGGAAGCATCAGTCTGCAAAATGAGTTGTCCTGGACCCGGGATCTTGAGAGGAGGAAGTGTCTTGCATAACTCCTTTAGCTTCTGAACTGCAACTGTGGCTTCAGGAGACCAATTTTCAATGTTGGATTTTCGGAGGTATTTGGTAATCTGGCTAGCGTAGTTGGCCAATGATGGGACATGCGATGAGGCATAATTGATGAGACCAAGGAACTGTTGGATCTGTGTAACAGTTCTAAGTTCATCAGGAAAGTCAAGGACTTTACTTGATATGTGGTCCTGTAAAAGAATGTGTCATTCTCTTATCTGCAAACCAAGAAAATCAATAGTATTTAGACCAATTTTCATCTTGGATTCAGCAAGAACTAATCCATGCTGGTAGGTTAGTTCCTGGAATTGTCGGAGATGATGATGGTGTTCTTCAGTTGTGTCACTGAATATCAAAACATCATCAATGTAGACAATATAGTGCTGCGCGAGTGGCCTATAAACATCATCCATTCTGTGCTGGAACTCGGACGGTGCATTCTTGAGACCGAATGGCATGACATTCCATTCATAATGACCCTGTGGAACAACAAAAGCAGTTTTGAATCGGTCAGCTTCAGTAATACCAATCTGCCAAAATCCTGATTTCATATCAAATTTGGAAAAGAATTTGGCTTTGGACAGCTTCTGAAGGAGTTGTTCCCTTCTTGGAAGAGGGTATCTGATATCCTGCAATTGATCATTGAGTTGGCGATAATCTATCACCAATCTTTTCTTTCCTCGAACTTGTTCAGATCTTTTGTTGACATAAAAGGCATGACTTGCCCACGGAGATCTGGATGGTCGGATGAGACCTTGCTCGAGTGGTGCATGAATTTCAGCTTGACAAACATCTTCATCTTTTGGCATTCTTGGATGAGAGGCGGTTTGATGTGGCATCTGCCAATTCTCTTTGTAAGGTAGAGAGACAAAGTGTTTCTCTCTTTCCCAAAACTTGTTTGGAAGATCACCGCAACAAGAAAGGAGGAGGCTTCTTTCTTCAGCAAATTCATCATCTTGAATGGCTGAAACCTGTTAGGGCAATTTCTGTAAGGATACCCAAGGGGTATACTAATTATGCAGGAATTGGAAACCATCTGTTTGAAATGAGAATGGAGCAAGTAAGGTGAGGAAATCTATTCCTAAAAGAATATCTTCACAACATTGATCATACTGGTAAAAGTTGTGTTGGACTGAGACATCTGGGGATAAGTGTATGGGAATGGTCATGGAATGTGCTTCACTTGCAAATCCACTACCAGAAGCAGTGGTAAAGGTTGCTCTGTAGGATATCCAAAATTCAGGAGGAAGACACTTGGATTTCATGAAAGAAATACATGATCCTGTGTCTAGAAGTGCAATAACAGTGATAGGAACATATCCTGGAGGGTTTACAACAAGCTTTTATGTATGGCTTATAGATTTGTCCTGAGGTAAAGGTAGTTTTGGAAGTGGTAAGGATTGGTTGTTCAGAGGTTTTGTGTATTTTGGCTATGGAGAGGTTTGGTTCTGAATCAGAGGATTTGGATTCTGAAGTGAGATCTGAGGATGTGGCTGTATCAAGGTCCAGGATGGCTTGATCTGGTTCGGAAGTCCATGTGTATAGTTGGTCATCAAAGTTTTGAGTTGAGATGAACTGAACAAGCTTGGCTGGTAGCTTCTTGGTCTTTTTGAGGTAACAATCCTTTGCAAAATGTCCTTTCTTTCCACAAAGAAAACACTTAGTGGAAGAATAGGGTTTTGATCTTTTCTTCACAAATTTGAACTTCTTGAAAGGTTTTCTGGACTTGTGAAACCTTTTCTGATGTTTGTGCTTCTTGTATTTGTGACACGAACATGGAGAGTAGCTGTGAGTGTGACAGCCAAACTTTTGGAAATCTTTTCTGCAAAAGGTATCCATTGTTTTCTGCTCGTTGCTTTTGAGGAGCTTGCCAAGTCGCTTGGACTCGCACAGGTCTTGAATGAGCCTTCTGGCCATCCGGTACAAGTGAGCAAGACTCATCTGTCTTAGATCTGCAATATTGGCTCGTTTGAACTCTGTTTCGAGCAATTCAAGAAGTGGTTGTGTCATGTTAAAGATGAACACCTTCTTGATGGTTTCTGTATTTTTTCCAAAGATAAAATACAGAGCTTCCTGTCTGAGATAGTAATCTCCAAGTTTTGCAACATCACAGCGTTTGTTGAGTAAGAACTCCTTTTCTGCCTTTTCAATCTCTTGGGTTGTTTGTCCTACAAAAATGTTTCGTAGACATCTTAGGAATATCTTAATAGGATCTGCATCTGTCAGGATGATTTGTCTTTCTTCTTCTGTCAGCATCCTTGTCCACCAACTGCGGAGTGATCTTGTAAAAGCAGCAACAAGACGGTCAATGATATCTCTTATCTCAAGAGTAGGATTTCGGAGAGATTCTCCATTTATCCATGCATCCATTTTCTCATGATATTTAAGTCTATCATCAGGAGGAATTGCATCAATGTTCCAGAATTGCTTGTGATCTGGAGCATATGGGATGGAAACTTTTCCTTCAATATTTTGTTGTCTCTGAGGTTGCTGTTGTGGAACCTGTGTGACTTGTGCTTATGTTTGGTTTCGGTGTTCTCCTGCTTGAGAAGTTTCTCCTTGGTCACTGGTTGCTTCTGAATCATCTAGATTAGTGTGGACAGGGTTGTGTGTATGTGTTCTTGTGGTATCCGCGTAGAACGGAGTCACAGGGGTCTGCATAAGAACTGGCCCTTTGTATGGTGGAATCGTCTGAGAGGATGAATCCTTTTCAAACGGATCAAAGGAATCAAAGGACGAAATGACTGAGGAAATTTCACTAGGACCTTCTTTCTCGTCTTCATCACCCCACCCGGTTGGAATAATTTTCTCTTTGGAGAGATAATGAGGAGGTGGTGTGAGATCAACCCAATAAGCTTTTTTGCAATTTCCACTTGGTATCCAGACTACATGATCTAGCTTTGGATTATGCTTCCAAGGATGAGAGGACTGCTTCTTCGGCTTAGCTGGTTGTTTGAGCTTTTGAGCGAGTCGTTCTCTTTTTCTCTTGAACTCGTCTGAATCAAGATAATGCTTCTCTGAAGAAGATTTTTGCATGTTGATCATGTTGATGCTGTTCCAAGAACGAACTTGTCCAGAAGGGTTCCGAACTGGAGCAGCTTTCGGCAGTTTTTTCCAGTTAATAGGATTTTGCTGGTGATATCTATGGTTTCTATGGAAAGCCTTGTGGAGGTCATTTTATTGGTCATAACAACCTTGTCTGAGATGATCATGGGATTCTTTTGTCCATGCAACATGTTCCCTGAGATCTGACCATATTTTCTCAATGGCAGCATTCTGGGCCTTTGCATTCATGTTGCCCCAATTGATTGCTGACTCAATTGGTCCAACATCTTGTGGCCTGGTTTTGGTAACTTGCCATTTACCAACATATGCATTGTCGGCTTCTCCTGTACAGTAGATGTATTCAAAAAAATTAACAGAACAGACATATCTAGAGGACCTAGATCTGGTAGAAAAGGGTTTTCTAACATAGTGTGGACAGGACTGAGGATATCCAGCAAGTTGACATTTTTCACATGGTTCAGCTGGTTGGGATTCTGTTGGAAATGATATGGTGACACGACCTGGTTCTAGAGGATGTCTAGAGATTCTTGGTGAATCATGGATGATTGGTCGGTTATGGCTTCTTTCATAATCATTTTTCCAACGAGGAGGGAAAGTGAGTTCATGTTTGGTGTAGATTTTTGGTTGGGTAACATTACTATCACCTAACACATGGACTCGAGGCTTATATTTGTGGTCCATGGAAAAGAGATGGGTTTGAACTTTATAGGTCATAGAATGATGGAGTGCAACATCAGTTTAATTTGCGTTCATATCAGCTCCATAAAGTTGGATAAGGACCTGTATGGTTTGAGAAATGGTAGGACAGGAAAGATAAAGGGTGAAGTTTGGTCCAACCTGGATGAGAACATGGCCATTGTGAAGACCTACTTCAACGGCACAGATGAGTGCATCATCAAGCTTACGCCAACTGGTATCTAGTAAAGATACTAGACATGAAACATTTTTTCCGGCAAGAAAACTAGGTTGTAAGGCTAAACGAATGGCTCCAAGGTGTAAACCTTTGTAACCTTTTTGTCTATATCTAGAGGACCTCGAGGAGGAAAGACGGGTAATTGTGTTCCTTTACTTTTACATTACGTTATGTACTTACTTGTGATATATTCATGCTTGCAAAAAGGATTTTCATAAGTTGAACCGGAAAATGAGTTTCAAAACTTATTTCTCGTTTCCCCCTCGCTGAGTTCGTAATGACTCACCCTCTTTTATCATCTTAGGTGAAGAAGACCAAAAACAGGTACCCGAGGACGACATGCCTAACGATGATTCCTTGGAATGATTGCTTGCCCTACGTGCCTTACGTGACTATGGCCATTTTGTGAACAATATGTTGCTTGAAGACTATTTCATTTCTTATGATGCTTGCTATTGTAATGTAAAAGATCCCCGTTGTAATTTGGGGTCTAATTTTGGTTTGTACTAATAATAACTAGATAGACACTACTATGGCCATTTTTGCTATCGTTATTGGCTAGTATCTATCATAGGATTATGAAGTATCAGGTAAGGACTAAGTAAAATGAACCTAACCAATCTTAAGCAGGTACTCATTGTTAAGCTAAGACCAACAGGTGCTTTTGTAACAAGGATTAACAAACAAACGAGACATAATATTATGCTAGGTTATTAATCAAACGAGACTTCGAGATAACTGGTAGGCGTTCCGATTGGTCATAAATAGTAATCTTAGTTGGAAATGAAGTGGAGATTGGAAATTTTGAGGCATTTAGAGAATTAGGTCAAACCAAAGAGCCCAATTACAGCCGTTATGCTGCCGGTTTTCCAGAAAATTATGGAGTTTAGGCTAAAACGTTAAGTGTTAAACTTTCATGAACGATTAAGTACGAGATATGACTTGAATGTTTAGATCACACCCTAGTCTAACCTTTATATGGGGCGTGACACTCCATCACTCGCGACACGCGATCCATTGCATTCGCCATCATGTTAAACATAGCCATGTCGGGATTAGTTTGATGAGCATCTCCGGCTCCTTGAGGCTCATCGCTCCTATTGGTATTGTGAGTACTAGGGCCAGCCATCTATAGGCACAGATTATGATGCACAATTTATTGGAATACGACAAAACAAGAATTTAATGTATAAGGTATGCAACATACAATTTTACATAGACATACAATTCTCGAAACAATTAAGACATGTTAATCACATAAGCATATAGAAACAGAGAAGGCACAACTAATATTGTCACACATTAACACACATAAACAAGTCATCCTAATAACCTTCGGGCTTCTACCCATGGTTAGAGAGTTAAACCCGACTTAAGCAATCTAAACTCTGATACCATTAATATAAGGTGTCACGCCCCCAACCAGACCTATAGAGGTTAAACTAGGGTGTGATCTAAACATCCACATTCTTTTATGACTATAACTGATTAACGAAGATTAAGCTTATCCGTTAGACTAGAACTCTAAAAATTCTTCAGAAAATTGGCAGCATAACGGCTGTAATTGGCTCTTTAGTTTGACCTAATTTTCTAAACGCCTCAAAACTTTCAATCTCAAATTCGATTCCAACAAAGATTACTATTTATCACCAATTGATATGTCCACTATTTATCTCAAGTCTCGTTTGATTAACACCTAGCATGACAACTATGTCTTGTTTATGTGTCAATTACTGTTACACAAGTACCTGTTGGTCTTAGCTTACAAATGAGTACCTGCTTAAGAGTGGATAGATTCAGTTTACTTAGCCCTTTTCCTAATACTTCATAAGCCTGTAGTAGTTACTAATCAAAGTAGCAAAACGATCAAATAGGGTGTCTGTCTAGTTATAAATAGTACAAATCAAAATTAGACCCCAAATTACAACGGGGGTCTTTTATAATAACAATGACAACAACATAAGAGATAGTCTTCAAAACAAACATATCGTTCACAAAATAGCCACAGTCAAGTAAGGCACGTAGGGCAGGCAATCACTCCAAGGAGTCATCAATAGGCACGTTATCCTCAGGTACCTGTCCCTGATCTTCTTCACCTGTGATGATAAAAGTGGGTGAGTCCTTATGAACTCAGCGAGGGAGAACAAGAAATACGTTTTGAAACTCTTTTTCCGGTTCAACTTATGAAAAACCCTTTTTGAAAGCATGACATATAACACAAGTAAGTTCATAATGTAATATAAAAGTAAAAGATCACAATTACTCGTCTTTCCTCCCCGAGGTCCTCTAGGAACCAAGCGAGAGTACTTATACACATAGTGAAAAAGATACGGTGAGCTTTTGCTCTCAATTCATTTCCAATATCAGTTATTGCGACCGACTTCAAATCATCCACTTATCACGCCAAATGGGTGTACTCCGGATGTACCCCGAAATCCTACGACCCAACTCTCCGAGAAAGTCTAGCCCCAAGCGAGAGAGGGAATTGGACCATGGTAGTCACGGTTACACCGGCAAACCCGATGCCGCCCGGTGTGCGTGAACGCTACCATGCCAGAATGAAAGGTTGCAACCTTGTATGCAATGCACATTTATAACATTTAATATATAACATTAGGAGGACAACAAAGTAGGTTGCCTCCGAGCAGTCATAAGATCGTACATTGACAAGTAAACACACGAGGCATGCTTTGACATGTAATTTCACTTGTAAAGCGCATGAAGTTATATGAATATTAAACGGGCAGTCATGTAACACATGTAAATCAAGTGATATAACTCATTTCGGGGTTCACGTAATCAGATATTAAGTTTATACAAGTATGCAACGACGTCTATGTGGGACCGGGTGCAAGAAAGGTCTACTTATCAACATGTAATCATCGGGAATCACATTTCAAGCATACTTAACATTTCTTAGGCAGCCCACTAATCACACAATTGGACACAATAACCATAGGATCAACACTTAGCGAGTTTTCATATTCAATAGGGTTTCGATTCATGCTTACACGTGCGATTTAAGCCACAAGTTGTCACGTAACTAACCCAAGCCATGCATCGATTAACTAAAACATCTTCAATCATCCAAAACAGTCCACATAACATCCAAGTACCACAATCCCAAGCATTCAATATCACAAGAGAAGTTACAATATTTTTTCAAAGTATATCACTAAATAAATACCTCACTGCAATGGTCTGTTTTCCCACAATCATTTAGACAAGCAAAAAATCTCCAATTCCAGTGAACAAAATTTCAAATTAAAGCTTATTAAGTGAACTAAATCCAAAAATAAACCTCGCATCATATGGAGTTCGTATTCAAGAGTTATAGCTAAAACCGTGAGACTACGCAAAACTGTCCAGATTCGTACATATTTCAATACTTGCCATTTTTTAGGGTCTTTGGGTCAGATTTAGCTTTAGTCTATTTCTGACAAAAATGTCCGGAACTGAAAAATATAGCAACCTACCAAATTTCATGAATTTTAGATATCTTTTACTAGGTCAAAACTGTTTCGTTCTACAAGAACAGTGAACTGCCAAAAACCTGCTCCATTTTCCCAGATTTTCCAGATTTAGACACCTTTCGATGTTTTGCCATTTTGGAGACCTTAGAGTCAAAATTGGCCTTGGCCTATTTCAACGAAAAATGCTCCGAACTGGAAAAACTAGTCACCTACCAATTTTCACCCTCACCTTAGCCTATTGACAACAAATGATGCTCAAAACTCTTGAAGATGCACAAAATGGTCTTCTCTCCTTGTTTGGTTGAGAGATATTGCTTGATTTCCTTAATTCCTAGCTGAGTTACCATGTTCTTAGTATGTGCATGTGGTTAGAACAAAAGGGAGATGAAAGAAAAGCTATCAAACATACCTAGGCTGAAATGAAGAGTTCTTGTGTGCTTGCATGCGTTTTTTGCTTCTTGCTTGCTTTCCTTTGCCTTGGACGATGCTTGTGTGTTATGGGGAGAAATTTTTCAGTCTTGGAAGCTTATGAAAATGCTAAGGCCGAGAGAGAGAGGAGAAAATGAGAAGATGAGAGAATGAGCGAAAGAAATGAGGTGCTTGAGCATATGGTCGGCCTTGAGCTTCAACAAATCTGATTTGTGTCATTTTTTTGAGCATTTTGAATTGTCTTAGCATGGGCATTTGAGTGGGTCGAGAATGTGGAGCATTGGGTAGGGTTTTAGGTAATTTTTTAATGCATTGTTTGAAGTAATTGTCATAGTTTGTCTAGGCTTAGTTTAATTTATGCAAAGACTTATCAACTTGCATCCTATGGTCGGCCAAAGCATTGTCCAAATCTGAATTTTGTTATGTTTTGAGCATTATTTTATTGTATGTGCTTGGAATGTGCAAAAGAATAAAGAATAAAGAATAAGAATGTTTAGCTTTTGGTGAAGTTTTGTCTTCTAGTGCATTGACTTAGAATTATAATATTAGTTAGTGGAATTTGTAGGATTAATTAATAATCTAGTGCTTCGTGTAAGATGCTTTCTTGATTAGCGCGCGAGCACGCTCTCTTAGGTTTAGGGCACACACTACGAGGTAAAGCACGAATTACGAGCCGAATGCACGTTTTTCAAGCAAATGCACGCAACCCTAAATGAATGCACATAATTTGATGCAAGGCACATAAAACGAGACACGACTCTTAAACTTAGGTCAAGGCACGCAATTCTAGGTTAGGGCACACGAAACGAGGTATCGCACGCAAATCAAGGTCGGGCCTCACAAGTTACGCGGCGCACAGCATACCGTTGGAAAGCTTTCCGAGAGCTCTACGACGGGGGCACCAAGCTTGCTCGGCTGCGCCTATTTTCAGAGCCCAAAATAGAACGTTTTCATCAATTTCAGGACCCTTTTATTCTTTTGCGCAGTTTTTCCGTCCCAGATCGTACGTCGTGAGCCGCGAAAAGGACGACAACCTAATCCATCAAAATTCTATTACCGAATCCCACGACACCTTGGGCAAAACAACTTCACTTCACGTAGAGGCTGGGCCCGCAAACAGAGGGCATGGGGCTTGTGACCAGGTATCCGTCGCTCCGGTGCCCATAACTTTTGATCCGTAAGGAGTTACGCGGCGCACAGAATACCGTTGGAAAGCTCTCCGAGAGCTCTACCACAGGGGCAGTAAGCCTACTCGGCTGCACCTATTTTCGAACCCCAAAATCGAACATTTTCATCAGTTTTGGGACACTTTTCTTCTTTTGTGCTATTTTTTCGTCCCGGATCGCACATCGTGAGCCACGAAAAAGACGACAACCTAATCCATCACATTTTTATTTCTGAATCTCATGGCACATTGGGCAAGACAACTTCACTTCACGTAGAGGCTGGGCCCTCAAACCGAGGGCGTGGGGTTTGTGACCAGGTATCCGTCGCTCTGGTGCCTATAACTTTTGATCCGTAAGGAGTTACGCGACGCACAGCATACCGTTGGAAAGCTCTCCGAGAGCTCTACGGCGGGGGAAGCAAGCCTGCTCGGCTGTGCTTATTTTTGGAGCCCAAAATCTAATATTTTCAAAAGTTTCGCTACATTTTTCTTCTTTTGCGCTGTTTTTCCGTCCCGGATCGTACGTCGTGTGTCACGCCCCAACCCGGCCTATTAGGTTAGACTAGGGTGTGATCTAAATATTCAAGTCATGTCTCATACATAATCGTTCTTGAAAGTTTAACACTTAACGTTTTAGCCTAAACTCCACAAATTCTCCGGAAAACCGGTAGCATAACGGTTGTAATTAGGCTATTTGGTTTGACCTAATTCTCTAAACGCCTCAAAATTTAAAATCTCATCTTCATTTCCAACTAAGATTACTATTTCTCATCAATTGAAACGCCTACCAATTATCTTGAAGTCTCGTTTTATTAATAACCTAGCATGATGCTATGTCTCGTTGGTTTGTTAATCCTCGTTACGTAAGTACCTGTTGATCTTAGCTTAATAGTGAGTACTTACTTAAGATTGGATAGGTTCATTTTACTTAATTCTTACCTGATTCTTCATAATCCTATAATAGATACTAGCTAATGACAATAGCAAAACGACCATAGTAGTGTCTGTCTAGTTATTATCAGTACAACCCAAAATTAGACCCCAAATTACAACAGGGGTCTTTTACATCACAAACATTAAGCAACATGAAAAGAAATAGTCTTCAAGTAGCATAGTGTTCACAAATAGCCATAATCACGCAAAGCACATAGGACAGGCAATCACTCCAAGGAATCATCGTTAGGCACGTCATCCTCAGGTACCTTTCTTGATCTTCTTCACCTGAGATGATAAGAGAGGGTGTGTCCTTATGAACTCAGCGAAGGGGAACGAGAGATAACGTTTTGAAATCCTTTTCCGGTTAAACTTTATGAAAACTCCTTTGAAAACATGTCAAACATAATAAGTAAGCTCATAATATAGCATATATATATATAAATGAACACATTTACCCGTCTTTCCTCCCCGAGGTCCTCTAGGAACCAAGCGAGAATACTTAAACACATAGTAAAAAGGATACAGTTTGATACGTACAAGACTCTAGAGGTAGCTCATACAGGCTCAAGAGGTAGCTCCCACCACATTTAGGTGTAGCACTTTCCCCCGCATAGCACTTACTTCCTGCCGTTCAAGTTCATTTTCAGTAACAGTTGTTGCGGCCGGCTTCAATCATCCACTTTTCACGCCAAATGGGTGTACTCTGGATGTACCCCGAAATCCTATGACCCAAATCTCCAAGGAAGTCTAGCTCCCAAGCAAGAGAGAGAATTGGACAATGGTAGTCACGGTTGCACTGACAAGCCCGATGCTGCCCGGTGTGCGTGAACGCTACCACACCAAAATGAAAGGTTGCAACCTTATATGCAATGCACATTTATGACATTTAATATATCACATTAGGAGGACAACAAAGTAGGTTGCCTCCGGACAATCATAAAATTGCACATTGACAAGTAAACAAGTGAGGCACGATAAGACAAGTAATTTCACTTGAAAGGCATATGGAGTCATATGAACATTAAACGGACAGCCATCTAATGCACGTAAATCAAGTCATATAACTCATTTCAACGTTCACGTAATCAAATAATAAGATTATTCAACATGCAACAACATCTACGTGGGTTTGGATGCAAGAAAGGCCTATTTGTCAACATGCAATGATCAAAATCACACTTAGGGCTATAAGGGAAACTACAGGCAGCCTACTAAACATATAATTACACACAATATCCAAAGGATCAACACTTAGCAAGTTTACCTAGTCACTAGGGTTTTCATTTCATGCTTACCCGTGCAATTAAGCCCCAAGTCAACTCAAAATCAATCTCAAACCATGCATAAATTAATTCAAACATCCTCAAGTATTCAAAACAGTCCACAAAACATCCCAATGCCACAATCCCAAGCATTTAATACCATAAGAGAAGTTACAACAAATTTTCTAAGCATATAACTAAGTGAAACCCTCACTGCAATAGGCTGTTTTCTCACAATCATTAAGACAAGTAAACAATCTCCAATTCCAGTGAATAAGATGTCAAATTGAAGCTTAATAAGTGAACTAAATTCAGAAATAAACCTCGCATCATTTGGAGTTCGGGTTCAATAGTTATAGCCAAAACAGTGGGATTGCACAAAACTATCCAGATTTGCACACATTTCAATACTTGTCGTTTTTGAGGTCCTTAGGGTCAGATGTAGCCTTAGTCCATTTCTAACACAAATGTCCAGAACTGAAAAACCTAGCAGAACACCAAATTTCATGCATTTTGGACATCATTTACTAAGTCAAAACTGATTCGTTATACAAGGTCAGTGCATCTGCCAAAACCTGCTTCATTTTTTCCAGACTTCCAAATTTGGACACATTTTAATGATTTGCCATTTTGAGGACCTTAGAGTCAAAATTACCTTTGGCCTATTTCTTCGAAAAATATTCAAAACTGGCAAAAATAGTCACCTACCAATTTTCATGCATTTTAAACATCAGTTTCCTAGCCAAACTCACCTTGCAACAACAAGACAGAGAGCTGTCACAAAACCCGATTTCATCTATCATCACATTCAAGCCAAAGTCTTGCCATGCATGGTTGTAAAAGCTTATAAACACACATATATATCTCAAGTACAGAAGCAAAGACAAACATTTAAGAGCATGCATGTGGATTTTTGAAAGATTTTCAAGAAGTTTTAGCCCTCACCTTAGCAAAACAACAAGAAGATGCACAAAACATTGATGAAGCACAAATTTGGTCTTCTTCCTTGCTTAGCCGAGACACCACCCGATTTCTCTCTATTTTTCCTAGCTTAGTGACCAAGTTCTTAGTAGGTGCATGTGGTTAGAACAAGAAGAAAAGAAATGGAAGCTAGCAAACTCACCTAGGACGAAATGGAGACTCAAAGAGCTTGCATGTGTGATTCTTGCAACTTAGCTAGCTTGGTCGAGTTTCTTAGCTTGTTGCTTGTCTTGATGCACCATAGAATGATGAAGATGAGCTATGGAGTGAATGAAATCAGCCAAAGCCGAGAGAGAGAGAGAAGAATGAGAAGGAGAGAGAGAAATGTGAGGAAATGAGAGAATGAAGGAAAAAAATGAAGGCTTTTGCAATTGTTAAGGCATATGTCGGCCTTGAGCTTTGCAATTCAGATTTTTATGTCTTCAAGAAACATTTTGAAATTCCTAGCATGGGCAAGGAGCATTTTGTCGAGATTTGAAGGCTTTGAGGAGGTATTTGAGCTAGTTTTTTATGCATTTGTGTCATAGAATTGTCATAGATTGTCTAGGAATTAAATTGAATTAAACAAGCAAGCACAAAGCCCAACATGGTGGTCGGCCAAGGCATCTAAAAATCTAATTTTTTGTCATCTTTTGAGCATTATTTAATTGTGTGTTTGAAAGTGCAAAAGAATAAGGAATAAAGAATAAGGAATGTCTAGCTTTTTGTGAGATTTTGTCTTCTAGTAGGTTGAATTAGTAATTTAATATTAGTTAGTGTAATTTGTAAGATTAATAAATGAGCTAGTGCTTCGTGTAAGATGCTTTCTTAATTAGCGTGAGGGCACGCTTTTCTAGGTCTAGGGCACGCACTACGAGGTAGGGCACGAACTACGAGACAAATACACATTTTTCAAGTAAATGCATGCAATCCTAAAAGAATGCACGTAATTCAATGCAAGGCACACAAAACGAAACACAATTCTTAAACCTAGGTCAAGGCACGCAAATCTAGGTTACACATGTTATTCAGGGTCGGGCCTCACATCGTGAGTCGTGAAAAGGACGACAACTTAATCTATCACATTTCTATTATTGAATCCCATGGCACCTTGGGCAAGACAACTTCACTTCACGTGGAGGCTTGGCCCACGAACCGAGGGTGTGGGGCTTATGACTAAGTATCCGTTGCTCCGGTGCCTATAGCTTTTGATTCGT